>CP129448.1:50206875-51640000 GCA_030445155.1 Quercus variabilis | reverse complement strand
GTTGGAAGTGTTTATTTCCTTTTTCCTACTGAAAGTATTCTTGTATAAGTTTAGTGATAAATAATGGTGATATTTAACAATTGCAACCCAAAAAAAAAAAAAAGGATTTCACTAACCATTGTTATGGCTTGATCAATGGAATCTTTTCAAATTTGAAATGTTTTGTTAATTTTTTATTAATGGAAAGATTAATGTTTTGATTTTTTCCAAACCTCAAGCACGGAGTGTATCATTTTCCTAAAGTTTTGGAGCAAAAATGTCATTCTCGGCCCCAAACCTCAAGGGAGGTTTTTGTGATTTACCATAGTACAATTATAACTTAAAATATGCCTGCCAAAATTATTAATAATTACAATAATATATAACAATTGGAAAAAAAAAATACAATGCCCATATATATGTGAGAGAGAGAGAGAGAGAGAGCTATGGTCGTGCATATAAGAGATTAAACCTAATCTCTTTATATCACCACAGTACCAAAGTTTAAGAAGTAAATCTGAAGATGGTATTTTTGAAAATTGGTGAACAAAGTTTGAAACCATAAAACCATCCCAGTGTTTTTGTAGAGGTCAACTCATTAAGGTGGTCCTTGGAGTCACGAATATAATGTTGTTTGTAGAAGGATTTCAAATTAGACAGAGTCCAAAAGGCTTGGAGCAATTATTGAAGTCACGTCTAAAAATATCTATGGGGTAGAGACTAGGATCATGGGTATGATTCAGTTGTAAATTTCAATTCTAATAGTAAAATTCCTCTTTAATCTCTCTAGTGTGATCCTTGACCTTGTTGTCAGAGTAAAATTTTCAAATTTTATTTTTTGACTATGAAACTTGGGTTTTTGAAGACTCTAATGGTGAAGATGGCCTTCAAACGCATGTGATAAACTTCTTAAGGATTGAAAATATTAGAAAATTGCTAGGAAATCTCAAGAAAAATTAAATAAGGTGAAACTTAATAAAGAAGTATTGTAAAATTAGATGAAACCCACAAATTGAATGATATTTTTAAAATCCAATTTGCCTCTCAAGTGGACAAGATTAATTGGACAAGATTAATCACTTGGAAGAGGAACTAGTTGAATGTAAAGTTAAATTGGAAAACGTAATAAGTGCCAATTGTAATAAAAAAAAGCCTTCACTCTAGAGACAAAACCTACATATTCCTCAATTTAAGAGTAATCATAATGAAGAGTATAAGGCTAATGAAGGTAGGATAGATAAGAACACAAGACCTTTGGTTGAAGTTCAAGTTTCAAAACTCATGTCTATACCTCCTCCTAGAGTACAAGATAGATCTAAGTTTGTCCTTAGCTATCACCACTGTTGTCATATTTAGTTCAATGTCTATTCCTATTTGTCACCATTATGTTGTATCCAGATTCCAAACACACTTAGTCCAAGCTATTTCAAGCACCATCCTCATAAGCAAGTATTCAATGTCACAAGGTCATGTACCTTTGTTTGGTGAGTTATTAAAAGCCTTGAGCCTAGGCTAATTCTCTCAATCCTTCCATAGACGTGCATGTAAGACCAATGTCTTTTCACTTTTACATACAAAGACTTGTGCTATGTGAGTGAGGGAAGGATTTCAAGACTTAATTATCTTTCTCTATGTCCTCTGCTTGAATTATTCCTGATAGTCCCGATCATATTACTTTTCATCCACAGAGAAAGCAATGGACGAAGGTCACACCAAGCTTCGCCTCACCCTTGGTGACCACCTAGCGAGGACAAGGCCATCATCCCACGATCAATGACGAAGCGTTACGAGAACACTAATGAGCATCCACACCATTGAAAAGATATCTCTCCCATTAACGCCCCTTAGGGACATTACATATTCCGGAATAATATCACCGTTAAGACAGCACCAACGGCTAGAAGAAAGAAGGGAGCACCTATATATATACCCATTCATGAGACCTAAAAGGAGGTATAGAAATTTCTAGCGCATACATAATACTATCTGTGTGCTTCTTTTTACTTCTAGCTATTCTAACTTTAGCATCGGAGGCTCTATGGTAGACACCATATCGGTGACCACACTCTTTCTTTTCACCATTCATCTTGTCTCAGGATCAGGATTAGCTCCGGACAACTTCACGCTGGACGAACATTTCTACTGACGATCTGAGCATCATCAATACCCATCTTGAGTAGGACATCACATAGTTGTTCCTTTGGCTACTCTTCTTGCATAACATTCATCCCGATAAGAAGAGTATTTGTATATTACTGCATATTGTCAAGTGGATAGCCATGGTTTTTCTTTTATATAATTATAATCATTCTCTGATATGATTAATTAGCTACTTGTCCTTGGTAAGTAAACCTTATGGGGTAACCAGGTTACGTAACCGCGTTGGTACCTTTGGGAGGGGTATACCGTTAAGTAACCGAGTTGGGGAGTGGCATCAGGCCAGCACTGGGATCTATGGATTCAATCATTTCCTAGTCTCTTCCGTTTAGTCAACTTCTAGAGACACTACACGCATATAATTAAATAGGGAACCACCAGAACAAACCAAAATTTATCCTTTAATCCTCGAGCTGACCCAATGTACATATTTGCATTCTTCTCTTTCTTCGGGTTATTAACAATCCAATCGCTGACCCTATTTCACTCGTAACAAAACTGGATTGATTGGATATTGAGTGCGCGTTTGGTTTGCGCGTTGCATTTTTAGTTTTTTTTTTTTTTTTTTTTTTTTTTTTCACGTGTCTCCAGCTCTTTAAAGACAAATTTTACTGTAATAATGCCGTAGCAAATACTGTTAATGCACAGTAACAGCAAGTCCGCAAAAAGATATTAATCTATTTATTGTAGCTACCCAAACTTGACCAGAGGTCTTCTCAAGAAAAAATAAAAAAAATAAAACTTGACTAGAGTTCAACTTTTAGTTGGTTTGTGCGTTGCGTCCGGTGGATTTTTTTTTTTTTTTTTTTTTTTTTTTTTTTTTTTTTTTTTTTTTCACGCGTCTCCAACTTTTTAGGGGCAAATTTTACTGTAATAGTACTGTAGTAATTACTGTTTATGGACTTACAAATTTTACTTTTTAATAACTTTTCATTTTTCTTTTTAATAACTTTTTCATTAAAAATGGGTCTTAAAGTACTATTCACACATTTAAAAATTATTTTGTTACACTATTTTTTAATTTTCAATTTTCAGCTTTTAGCTGTATCAAAATAGACCCTTAGTAGTTCTAGTTTTAAAGTATTGTATAACCTTGCTATCCATCCAGTGAATTAAAAATATGTACTTTTTAGTCTTTACATTTTGGTTTTTTTTTTTTTTTTGATCTTTACATTTTAATTTTATTATTTTTAGTTTTTAAACCAATTAATGTATGTTATTTTTTTTCTTTTTGTTAGTCAACTAACAAAAATATTTGAGATAGCTGATGGAGGAATTAAAATATTATAAAAAATATCACATCAGCATCTAATTTTTTTTTTTAATTTAACAATTTTAACTAAAAAAAAAGAAAAAAGAAAAAACAGAATTAAAAACAATAAAATATATAAATTTAGATCTAATTCATTTTAAATAAGAATGCACAAGAATATGATCACAGATTTAAATATCAACACAAGAACATAAGAGCACAAATTCAAAACTAAACACAAACTCAAATTAAGAAACACAAATAACGTGATAACAAACATTAGGTTATTCAAGTCATTTTTTTATTTTATCAAGTTACATGTTCAAATTAGTAACATAAGTATCTTTGGCCGTGTGTCATAATCCTGGCGGTTTCCAATCTTGACATATGTACCTTCAGGGGCATAGCCAGGAATAAATACATGGGGGGGCTAGGTTGTAACATAAATATACTATTATCAAAAACCCCAAAAGAAACGCCCAAAAAAAAAAAAAAAAAAAAAAACCAATCACACGCCCTTAAAACTAATTCTTTTAGCTTTAAGAATATGACTCAAAAATTAACCTGAAAAGAATTTTTAAAAAATAAAATTTTAATTAAAAATTTTTGTTTAGTTATATGAATGTTATTCATACTCAAGAAAAAAAAATTCCACTATAATTTAAACAGTGAAACCATTTTTAATACAACTTTAATTAATAATAACCCCTCAAATGAAAACAAAAATAATTTAATTAATTTGTCTTTTATAATGTATTGATTAATTTAATTATATAGCTTTAATTATTGTTGTTTAGCATAACAATAAACTATATTGTTTTAATTTATTTGTCATTAATTATACTGCTTTAATTTGTTATATTGTTTAGCCCCTTGTACATATTACACTAAAAGAGCCGAACATTATACATTCTATGTGCAGCACGATAATTTAAGCAGTGTAATGTGCTGCACATTACATTACTTTAATTATTGTTTACTCGGCCCCATAAGCCCATGAGCCCATCTACTCTCTCCCCACCCCACGATCCCCACTCAACAGACAACAGACAAGCACAACATGTGCCACAATCACAATAGGCAGCTGCAATCAAAAAATTTTACAATGCCAATCACAAATCATAACACATATTACACTAAATGACAATCAATATCCCATTCCCACCACCAACACCAACACACTGACCAACCCAAACGGATAAGATAAAGGCATAAAGCCAAATTCAAAAAGATTTAAAAAAAAAAAAAAAAACAGCCAGCCAATCAGAGATGAGAGACCCACTGTGGGTCTCTCATCTCTGATTGGCTGGCTGACTTAAATTGGCTGACTTAGTGAGATAGCCTATTAAAGAATAGAGAGAGTTAGAGAGCCATTCATAAATTTCATCTCATTTTTTCATTTGAGAGTGAGATAAAGAGAAAGAGAGACTGAGAGAGAGTTAGAGAGAAAAAAAACCTTGAGGGAAGGCCAAACCGAAGGGAGAACTGGAGTGAGCAGATCAGACGGTGATCTGCAAAAATTTCATTTTAGTGAGAGTGAGATAAAGAGAGAGAGACTAAGAGAGAGTTAGAGAGAAAAAGAGAGAAATACCTTGAGGGAGGGCCGGAGGGAGCAGAGCACCGAGCACCGAGCACCGAGCACCGAGCACCGAAGCAGAGGCAGAGCTCCAATTTGCGATCTCCAATATCGGACCTACGATCTCCGATCTGTGATGAGGAGCGACGACGACGGCGACGTGAACTGTGGTGACGACGACGAGCAAGCTACTGCGACAACGACGGCGACGTGACCGTGGTCCGTGGGTTTGGTTTGCTGGCAGGGGCGGTTTTGGTTTGCTTTGGGTTTTTTTTTTTTTTTTTTTTTTTTTGATAAACACCTCTGTCTTTGTTTGCTAGATTTTGTTTTGGTTTTGCTCTGTATATTGCTGTATTGGGGATTGAATTTCTCTACCAGCGACGTGATGGCCTGACTGATGGGTTTGATTTCTGATTTTCTGTATCGGTGGTTTTTTTTTTTTTTTTTTTGGTTGAGAATCTGTGGGCTTGCCGTGAGCGAGCTACCTCTGTAATGGGCTCGCAATGGGCTTGGCTTGTCGTGGGCTTCCCTTTGTTACATTTTTTTTTTTTTTTTTTTAGATTTTAGTTCAAACTTTTTTTTTATTAAATTTTGCTTGAAAGTAGAACAGATAATTTATTTTTTTCGTAATTTTTGATTAAGGGTGTTCCTGGGCTGGGAGTAGGCTGGGAGAAATGGATTGGGGGGGCCGGCTGTCTAACGTTGGGGGGGGGCCAATTTATTTTTTCTTCATAGGCTAATGGGAAATTTTATTTTATTTTATTTTATTTTTATTTTATTTTATTTTTTTTGTGCGTGGGCCACGGCCCTCCACCCCTTTGTACCTTCAATAGCGACTAGTTCATTGCACGAATCCAAGCCAAGTCCGCAAAAAAATATTAATCTATTTATTATAGCTACCCAAACTTGACCGGAGGTCTTCTCAAGAAAAAATAAAAAATAAAATAAAACTTGACCAAAGTTCAACTTTTACTAGCACTAGTTTTGAAGCACGTGCATAAGCTTGCTATCCATCCACTAAATTAAAACAACGTACATTTTTAGTCTTTATATTTTGACTTTTTTTTTTTAATCTTTATATTTTAATTTGATCACTTTTAGTCTTTAAACTAATTAACGCATGTTATTTTTGTCCTTTTCGTAAGTCAATCGATAGAAATATCTGAGATGACTGACGAAGGAATTAAAATATTATAAAAAAGTCATATCAACATATAATTTTTTTTAATAATTTAACAATTTTAACTAAATAAAAAAAGAAAAAATAGAATTAAAAACAATAAAATACATAAATTTAGATCTAATTCATTTTGAATAAGAATACACAAGAATATGATCACAAATTTAAACATTAATACAAGAACATAAGAGCACAAACCTAAAACCAAACACAAACTCAAATTTAAAAACACAAAGAACATAATAACATACATCAGGTTATTCAAGTCATTTTTGTATTTTATCAAGTTACACATAGGAAAGCAAAGAAAAATTGATCTCCTACAAAATGTTTTAAACTTGGTGAGTTGGCGGTTATAGTTACAATTACAACTCTCAAACCCAGATCTCCTACAAAATCAATCTCCTAGAACCAAATCTGAATCTCCAGCAAAACAACCAAACCTAGAAGACACGTAAACCCATAAAAAGCAAACCTTAACATTCAAACCCATAAATTTTCTTGAGAATCAAACACAAAAAATCCAGATTGGTTGAATTGTGAGAGAGAAAATGAATCGTCAATGAAGATTGGGTTAGATGCCCACAGGAAAAACAAACCAAAACCCCTAATTTTCTCAAACCCAAACAAAATAATCAAATCCAAAAATTATCAAACTAATGGTGAGCAAATCTGCTTATCCCTCTTCTAGGTTTTGATTATAGAGGCTTCGGTGCTTGGTGGGCAGCATGGATCGGAGAAAACTATGGGCAACGTGGCATCTCCCTCTTATGTGTGTTGTGAAACTCAGATCGGTGGTGGTGGCTGTGGTTTCCTTCCTCACTGATAGGCCAAAAAACATATTGACCTCTTGTGATGAATTAATTGATTAATTAGCCAAATTTATTAATTAATCAAATTATTATGCAAACGCGTGGTAGCACAAACAAATCACCAATTAAACTAAGTGCAGCGGAAAATAAATTGACACAGTGATTTGTTTACGAATGGGGAAAATCAACATGGCATAAACCCTATCGGGTGATTTTAAGGTCACCACTCTCGAAATTTCACTATTATCACAACAAGTAGTTACAAGTATATGAATCCCAGTACCTTATGCCAACCCACAGTTAAATTCTTACCCCAATACCCAATTGGACTTGTTCTGTAGTGACAATTTCTCTTTTTGATACACAACTCCCAGTACGTGACTAACCAATTGTGTAGATCCCAGTACGCGACTTTAATCATCAACTAGAGAAGGTTGTTGGTTGCAAAGTTCTTCAGTTCATCCAAACGATAAAGATCCAGAAGATGCTTGGTTACAAAACCCTACGATGCACAAATACAGTAACTTCTTCACAAGAATGATGAACTAAGGCAAAATCTGTCTCTGATCACAATTTGCTTGAACAAACTTTGTTTAACACTTGTGCAACTTGTGTCCTCTTTGACAGCCCTTAAAATAATCCTTTTATATGTCTAGGGTCAAGAAAAAATAAATCTAAACACTAATCATGAATTAGAGTGAAAACAGAATTGAAGATCTGTTTTTCTTAAACCTTGACAGAGGCCTAGCTGTCGAGATGCTGTCGAGCCACGGGGCTGATCAGCTCTTTAAACCTTGACAGATGACTAACTATCGAGCTTTAATGACAAACACTTTCTTGGCTTGAAACTTGGACAAACTTGCATGACTTCAACACTTGACCTTGAAACAAAGTTTCTTAAAGTATTAAACATATCCTAGATCTACCCAAATACAAGTAAAGTGCGTTTTATCAAAGGATTAGTTAATTACATAAAAATAGTGACATATGTTCCTAACAAGTGAATCACATATGTCCTAACACTCACCATTCACCGCCACCAACCACCATCAAGGTAGCCTCCTTAATCTCTCCCTTTATCTCTTATTTTCTTGGACTCACCCACTCGGTGCCACTTTCTTTGATCCGTGATGGTGTGGGGGGTTTGGGTTGTTCAATGGTTCAAAATATGTTTAAATTGTGGTTGAAATTTGATTGTAGGATTTGGTGGTGATGGATCTGGTAGTGGTGGTGCTGGAGGCCATTCGGGTTTGGTGCTAGTGGATATGGGTTAATGTGGCAGATTTTTATTTAATTTACAATTGATTTTTGGTGGAAGAATGTATACAAATTTTGGAATAGAAATTCTTTGAGTACTGTTCTTGTTATCTGGGTTTGTGTTCTTATGATTTGGGTTTGTGTTTTTGTGTTCTTATAATTTGGGTTCATGTTCTTGTGTTCTTATGATCTGGATTTGTCTTCTTGCTTATTTTTATGCTTTAATTTTTTTTATTTACGTTTTTTAATTTTGTTAAAATTAATATATATATATATATATATATATATATATATATATATTAAAATTAGATACTGACATGGTATTTATTATTATTATTATTATTTTGCCACGTTAGCATTTAGCATGCCACCTCAGATATTTGCGTCAGTTGACTGACGAAAAGGATGAAAATAACATGCGTTAATTGGTTTAGAGACTAAAAGTGGTAAAATTAAATTGTATAAACCAAAATGGAAAAAAACCAAAATGTAGAGACTAAAAGTGCATTTATGCCTTAAAAAAAACCAGCAAGACATTCTTATAAATAAAAAAAATTTTTTTAAAAAAAGAAAAATAAAAAGAAAAGAAAGAAAATAATAATCTACATGCAAGATGAACCTATTTAGAGAAGCTACATTTAAATTAAATAAATATAATTCCATCAAAAAAGAAAAAAAAGAAAAAGAAATAAAATGAATAAGCTGAACCAAAACAAAATCTCCATCTTCGTTAAAACAAACTACCAAGACTATCTCAAAAAATGATAATAATAATAATAATAATAATAATCCACATGCAAGATGAACCCATGTGCAGAAGCTACATCTAAATGAGATAAATATACTTTCATAAAAAAAAAAAAAAAAAAAAAAAAAGATAAAATGAATGAGCTAAACCAAAACAAAATCTCATCCTTCTTCTTTTTCTCCAACCTTCTTCTTTTTCTTGTTTCTTCTCTTTCTCTCTCTTGTGATGGAAGCAGTTGACTCATGGGTCATGGCTGACTTCCTTTTTTTTTTTTTTTTTTAATCTCTCACTATTTCTCTCCCTTACCATGTTGCTTCACTTTATGTCTATTAGTAAAGTAGTTGGCTGTCAAACACCTCAAACAAAAAAATAAGACAAGAAAGTCAGAGCCAAAACGACAAAACAATCCACATTTTTTCACTCCTCAACAAACAAACGTAAATATACCTGACTCTAGTAATTTTTTCTTTCTTTTTCTTATCTGTATTCCTCTCACCGTCTGCTGTGTTTGTGTTTATCAATAGAATGAAGATAAAGTAAAAAATGGCTGAGATTTTTCTGATAATAAAGGCAAGAAAAATCCATATTTGAAGAGGAAAAGACCAAAAAGGGCTCCAATTTTTTTTAAGCTCACACATACCTTTTGGAGAAACAAAGTAATTCAAGCCCTCTTGAGTTGTACATGTCTGGCAGCACCATTAAGATGACAACAAAAAGACTAGAAAGGTCCAATTTTTATTTAGCTCACAAATGAAGTTAGGAGTAATTAAGTAATTTCAATCAAATGTGAATGGAGTTTCAAAGAATCTGCTGGGCTTCAAACTTCTTCTTGCCATTTTAAAATTTCAGAAGTCGTTTTGTCAAACAAGCACCTCAACTGTCCTTTTTTATATAGAGTATAGATTATATTTTGTTGTTAAGGAATCAACACGAAACTCATCCTAGGATTTTGAAGTCTTACATCTGTTTAGTAAGAGATTTCTAGTAATGTTCTTTAAGTTTTGTGAAAATACATGTGAGTAAAAAAATGTATAAAAATACGTGTTGTGGTATTTAAACAACAATTTTTGTTGTTTAAACCCCGTTTCCAAATGAGGCCTTAATCTTTTGTCTTCTCCAATTGTGCCTCAGCTAACAAAGATAAAAAGGAATGAAAAGGTATTAAGATTAGAGCTCAGAAAGTATTACCCAGTACTCTTTGGGGGCGTACATCATTGATGTCATGTCAAAGTTGATATAACAGTGGAGGCCAATGGTTGTTGGGGATGGATATTAGGGATTTTCGGGACTGTTTGGATGGTGCAGCCTTAGCTTTTGAAGTGGCATTTGGGAGTTTATTATTATTATTATTATTATTTGTCAATTTTTTTAGAATCATTATTATTTGCCACCTAATTTTATTACATAATACTTTCCTTTTTTTTTTTTTTTGAATATTTCAAGCTATATCCTAAGGATGTAAATGGGAAAATGCTAAGGGTACATGTAGGGGCTTGGGCCCGAGTGATCAAGAATGGCCCATGTGGCTAGGGATGGCAATGGGGTGGGGCAGTGTCGAAGGATGGGATCTTCGTTCCCGCCTCGCATGATTTTGTCTTGCCCCATTCCTACCCCACCCTGCATGATGGGAAAAACTTTCTTACCCCATTCCCACCCCTTAGGGCCCCGTGAAGCCCCGTCCCACTCTATAAAACTCTACTTTTTGTTAATTTTCCTTACAATTAGTACAAATTTTTTAATGAAACCTATTTCATTAATATAAATATACTTGAAATTATAACTAAATTTATCCTATCAAATCAAATCAATTTTTAGAAAAAAATTGAATAATATCCAAGCTATTAACAAGAAAATCATAAAGAAGGAAAAAAAAAACTCATAGTATAATACATAATAAAATAAAGGTAGAGAATCATATTAGGGAGAATAAAATAAGCTAATATTGATATGTTATTTAAATAGTAAGGTTTTAGAGTATGAAAATTTACCATTATAGCCCTTAGCAATGCGGGCGGGGCGGGGCTGGGCTAAACCCATCCCTACCCTGCCCCGTGGTGTGAGGCTAAAATCTTGTCCCATCTCCATCTCATCACCTTTGCGGTGCAGGGAAAACCTGCGCAAGGTGAAGCGGGGGAGGGGCGGATTAAGCGAGATGGGGCAAAATTGCTATCCCTACATGTGGCTGATGCTTAATACTGTAGGGATAGGATCAGTCCACTGATAAATGTGCAAGAGTCTAAGGATTAGTATTTGGGGGAACCTATTGTGTTTGGGCTAGGTTAGGCCCAATACTAGCTAATAACCCAGGGAGAAGCTGACGAGAGGACGGTTAAATTCAAGTTGGTAACTGAGCACTGTTAATGCCTTTGGGAAACTCGCTACCAAACACTATTTGGTGTCTAGAACAAGTTCCAAGAGAATCTTTAGAGAGCATGATGATTCCTTAAGATTCTGGCGGAAGTGGAAATGTGTGTGAAGTGGTGAAATGGTAATGATGAGTGCCCCACTAATGAGAGACTATAAAAGGAATGAAGAGGCAAACAAGATGGGTTGGTTGAAAAACACAGGGAAAAACACTAGGGAAAACTATTTTATAGCATTTTTACAAATTATTTTATAGTAGTTTTACAAACTATTGATGTAGTAAATTTTTATTAGTTCTCATCTAGGCCCACCTTTAATATCACATTTTTACTAACCTATAACCACCGATCACACCAGAAATTTATAAAATAATTTATGATTTTAGCGTTTTTCTTATTTTAAAGGATTATTCATTTTGTGCAACATTATTTTTTAATAAAAACAATTAGTGCCACTGTAAGAACAACATAAATTAATATTTGAATTAATTATTTTCTTTTGACAACGCATTAATTTACATATTCAACTATTATAACATGATATGCACCCTAGAAATATACCTTATTCTACAATCTTGTGACTCATGTTAATCTTTTTTTTTTTGTTTTTTGAAGCCGGAACCAATCAATTTCATTAAATTAGAAAACTAGCATCCAAATACAATTCATCCACCGCTGGCGGAGGATCCTCCTCCAACCAAATAAATTCATTATCAATTAATCTAGCAAATCTAGCCAATGCATGAGCAACACTATTTGCATTGCGCCTAACACAATTAGATGAAAAGGACCTAAACCCCGCAGCCAAACACCAGATGTCTTGTGACTCATGTTAATCTAAACTTGAACCCTAATGATTTTATTTTAGACTAAAATCTAAGGGGTCAAATATACCGATAAAAGTTTATGAATTAAATTGTGATAGTGTTAAATCGCATGAAGTTAAGGTTTCGCATCCCTCTAATGCTTTTTTGTGGTGGAGGTGACACGAGACTAACCAATGTCCTAAAATAGCCACTCAAATTAGTATCAAAATACAAGTAATCAAAATTTATGTGCAAAGGTCAACTAATCTTCCATGGCCACTCCATATTAGCATCTTGAACATTTTCCAACTACTTAATTATTTATTAAAGTATGGGAGTCTTAATGTTGCATGAGTACGCCTCTTTCTCCTGTTTTATTTTATTTTATTTTATTTTAAATAATTCAATAGATACAACCGAAGGTGAAGAGATTTTGAACCCTACACATCTCCACTAGAAATATCATAAAATACTAGTTGAGTGACAAAACTCTGGGCTATTTTTCATTTTTCTCTAAATGAGGTTGTTTGAAAAAAAATGTAGTTAGAAAAATGGCAAAGTTTTAAAAGTTGTACCTTAAAAATTGTATTTGACAACGTATTATATAGGGAACCTTATGCAAATACAAACTAAGAAAGAATACAGTTTCTATGCAATAAATATAAATGGTTAAATATGCTATGACCAATGGTGTGCAATGTGTGCTAAACCCATTAACCCAATGAAACTGACCTAACCCACCAAACCCAACTCGACACATTAGGTTGGTAGATTAGATTAGGTTGGAATTTTATTTTAAGTCTCTTGTTAGGTTGGGTTTTGGTTGATAGTTTTTTCAAGCCATCCTAACCCAACCAGACCCATTATATATATAGGGAACCTTATGCAAATACAAACTAAGAAAGAATAGGGTTTCTATGCAATAAATATAAATGGTTAAATATGTTATGACTAGTGGTATCCAGTGTGCACTAAACCCATTAACATGATGAAACTAACCCACCAAACCCAACTTGACACATTAGGTTGGTAGATTGGATTAGGTTGGAATTTTATTTTAAGTCTCTTGTTAGGTTGGGTTTTGGTTGATAGTTTTTTCAAGCCATCCTAACCCAACCAAACCCACCATATATATATATGCTTATTTTATTACCATTATTCTAATTTTTTAGTTTTATTTGTGTTAGTATTTAAGAGTGTTTTGTTGGCTTTAATTCCATACCAAATTTGATTGTAATTTTATTCAATCTTTTATACCTTGTATTTATTGTGGGGTTTAATTGTAAGAGTTGTGTGTTAGAGAGAGAGAGTGTGTGTGTGAAGACTCAAGCAATTGAAGACAGAAGATTTCTCATGGGTATCTTGTTACTAAGCATCCCGCAAAGTAATGCATGTTCCCTGCACATGATTGGAATGCGAAGAGTCAGTACAGATGGAGACAGCTGTGTTTTGCGATTTGTTAGGACATATGTGTTTTCACTTGTTAAGAACATATGTCACTTATTTATGTAAATTGGCTAATCCTTTGACAAAACGCACTCTACTTGTAATTGAGTAATTCTAGGTTTTTTTAATACTTCAAGAAACAAGGTTTCAAGGTTAAGTGTTGAAGTCATTAAGTCTATCCAAGAAAAAGCAAGCTGAAGTGCAATTTCATTAAAGCTCGACACCTTCTCGATAGCCATCTCGACACCTGCTATCTGTCGAGATTTAAAAATTCAGATTTTCTGATCTGATTTTCTTGGGATCTGTGAATATGTTTTTGGGCCTTCTTTTCTCCAAACCCTAAACATATAAAAGGATTGTTTTAAGAGTCGTCAAGTATGACACAAGTTGCAAACTCATTGAGCAATCTCTGTTCAAGCAAATTGTGATCAAAAGACGAAGTTCTTGACCTAGTTCATCTTCTCTGAAGAAGTTACTGTGTATTTGCACCATAGGGTTTTGTGACCAAGCATCTTCCTGATTTTCATCATGTAGGATGAACTGAAGAACTTTGCAGCCAATATTTCTTCCTTAAGTTGGTGTTTTGAAGTCGCGTATTGGGATCCGCGCATTGGTTAGTCACGTACTTGGGAGCCGTGCATCAAAGGTGGGAACTGTCGCTACAAATCAAGTCCAATTGGGTATTGGGGTAAGGGTTCAACTGTAGATTGGTAAGGTACTTGGGATTCCTTTACTTGTAACCGCTTGATTTAATAATAGTGGAGTTTCGGGAGTGGTGACCTGAAAATCACCCGGTGGGGTTTTTACCGCGAGGCTTTTCCCCATTCGTAAACAAATCATCGTGTCATTTATTTTCTACTGCATATTTAGTTATTTGGTGATTTGTTTGTGCTTCCACGCAATTGTATAATAAATTGATTAATTAATAACTTGGCTAATTAATTAATTGGTTTAATCACAAGGGGTCATTCAGATTGTGGCCTATCAAGTAGTATCAGAGCAGGCACACTCTGATTAGGTTTAATCTTTATTGTGTTGATCCATTGACCCCTACTTGTCATGGATAGAGGACAATCATTAATTATACCTCCTTTATTTGATGGCACTAACTATGCATACTGGAAAGTACGTATGAGAGCTTTCTTGCAGTCTTTAGATGAGAAGTTGTGGTAGGCTATAGAGATTGGCTGGACCAAGCCAAAAGAAGAACCGGTCGATTGGGATGACGCAAAGATTAAGACGGCTAACTTCAACAGCAGAGCGTTAAATACCCTATTTTAGCGCAGTCACCAATGAGGAGTTCAAGAAAATATCCTCAACTGAAACTGCTAAGGAGGCTTGGATCATCCTTTAGACAACCTATGAAGGAACAAAGGCTATCAAAGATTCAAAGTTTCAAAGGCTCACTACAAGCTTTGAAGAAATTAAGATAGAGGAAGATGAGTCGTTTGATAAGTTCTATGTCAAGCTAAAGGACATAGTAAACTCAGCCTTCAATCTTGGGGAAACCATCCCTACCCAAGGTTGTAAGGAAGGTGCTCAGATCTCTACCTGAGAGATTCCATGCCAAGATTACGACAATAGAAGAATCAAAGGACATTGACAAAATTCCTTTGATTGAGCTGGTTGAAACTTGCAGACCTACGAGCTAGTACTATCTAGGATTGGCAAAACTAGTAAAGGCAAGAGTATGGCCTTGAAGGCAAAGAGCAGTGATACAGATGAGTCTTTCGATGATGAAGATTCTAAAATGAAGTCCTACATTACAAGGCAATTTAAGAAGTTTATGAAGAATGCCAATGAGAGGAATTTCGACAAGGACCACAGACAATCCAGTTCTTCTAAGTTTAAGAACCAAGACAAAAGGAAGAAGGACACTAAGGATGGCGGTCAGTACACTATTCCGGCTGGACTAAAGTGCTTCGGATGTCATGGATTCGGTCACATGAAGCATGAATGCCCAACATATCTTAAGAGTATTGGGAAGAGTAAGGCACTTGCTACAACCTTGAGTGACACTGAGCTTGAAGATGATTCTGACAATGAGGATGACGGAATCTTAAATGTCTTCACTGCCACAGTCAATCCTACTGAAGGGATTGTTAAAGAAGTGGATGAAGAAGAAGAATTGGTGGAGTCCAAATTTGAGAAGATGGATGATCAAGATGATATCCACTCAGCTTATGAGAAGCTTTACAAGCTCTCTGAGAAGCATGAGAAATTGTATAAGCTAGCCACCAAGAAACTCAGTGATGTGGAACTTGATCGTGAAGAGTTGTCCACAAAGATTGATGAGGCGAATCAAACTATTAGAGCACTGAAGTTTGAGAACAACCTTTTGGCTGAGAAGACCAAGAAGCTTGAAGCTGTGCTGTTTCAAGTTAGAGTTCAATTAGAGAGGACTTCAAGTGCAAAGCTTGATGAGATGCTAGGCAATCAAAAAACTGCTTCGGATCGATCTAGCTTGGGGTATGGTCTTTCTTTCTTTAATACTGCTTCTACTAGCAATACTGTTTTTGTTTCTCCTGCTAATAACACTAAAATTAAGAACACTGATGTCAAAATTGAATTAGCTAGTGAGAACTTAGACAAGTGTAAATCTATCTTAGGAGCACCCCCTAAACTAGATAAGAAAGATGCTAAAAACCCTAAGGCTAAGAAGGCTAACTCTCAAAAGCCTAAACAAAAGAAGTAGCATCGCTGTTATCATTGTGGAGCTGCTGGTCATACTCGACCAAATTACTATAAGTGGCTAGCCACTCAACAGAGCAATGGCATGATAGCATCTGGAAGCCAAAATCAGCTTCAATCCTCTCTTGCTCCTCTTGGAGTTATTCTAAAATCCCTCATGTTTCTTTCTAACTTGAACGGTTTCAATTCTTCCCCTTCACCATTGATTCAAGGATTCAATCAAAGGAAAGGTTCTTCCAAGGTGTGGAAGAAAAAGGACTCTAAGTGATTTCATCACTTTCTTTTCCCTTCTTGTTTTGTTTTGTTGCATTACTTGTGTGTTTTGCATTTTTGTTAAGTTAGTCTAGTTTTATACTTTGCTTTGTTTAACATGTTTTGTGTGTTTACTTTCAGTTTTGTTTATTTTGTTTTTAATATAAAAAAAAAGCTGAAAAATCAGAAAAATACAAAAACAGTGTGTGTTTTGTGTACTTTGGTACTTGTGTACCTTGGATGGCCATAGAAACAAAGTTTCTAAACTTTGTATCTCTTGTAACTTAAATGAGCATCTCTATGCACAACTAAGCAAGTGAGCTTTGTGGCTCTTGTTTGTGATGAGAAAGATTAAGTTATCTCTTAAAGCTTAACACTCATATCACTCTTTTTGACGGGTAGAACTAGAAAATCCTAAGAGAAATGCATAAATAACCATCTCACTACTGTTACTTGCCAATCATAAATGATATCTGTATGCTTTGGTATAGCAAAAGTGCAGTGTCAAAGATATTCGTATGCTTCGGCATAGCAAAAGTGCGATGTCAAATGCTTAACATCTTAAGTATTTCTTTTCTCTCTTTTATATGCCCATGTATGGTATGCTAAAATAAAAGAAAATATGCAAAGAAAATAAAAAGCAAAAAAAATCAAAAATGCTTTAAATATGGTTGCAAGCGTGTATTTTAGGAGATGTGGGAGTTAGAGGATGTACCTCGAAGGTGATAGTCCCCATCAAACAGTTATGATTGTGTGTGAGTTAAAGTTATTTTCTCATATCTCAAATCGTCATAACATGTATACACATATGCAATTTCGCGATGTTTTTCACACACAGCACGCAATATTCTTTGCTACTTTTGATACATGTGTAAGTACAATATGATTTGGCCATCACAAAGGTTCTACATGTGCTTATGTATGCTCACTAAACTGTCTTAACTTGTTTTTGAAAAATAAAATTGGTTAGACTTGTTTAGTGTGTGTGCATGTTTTTGGATCCATGTGCTTAAATTCTTGCGGAGAGATGATTTTGAGAGCTTTCTATGTTGAATGGATCATTGGTTGAGGTGTATGATGTATTGCATTCATGTCTGTGTTTTTCTCTTCTCGAAAAACTACTTTTTACTGCTTTCTAGACACCTCCTCGACACCTCCTTAATACCTGGTCATCTGTCGAGCTTCTCAAGCCTTTTTGTTATCGCAATCTCGACACCTCTTCGACACCTGTTGGATCGATCGAGAAAGTTCTGTCTCCTCGACACCTTCTCGACACCTTGTCAATCGATCGAGCTTTTGATTTTTGAAATTTGATCTTGCACCTCAATACCTCTCAATACCTCCATCTGTCGAAGGCCATTTCTCTCGATACCTCCTCGACAGCTTCCTCGATACCTCTCAACACCTCAGCTGTCGAGATTTACTGAGGTGTCTATTTAAGGAATTTTCGTGATTCAGACTTCATTCTCTCGATCTCTCTCGATCTATCCATGGCTGTTCACCTCCTAAACACCCTTTTCTCACTCAAATCTTCAAACCTTCTTGATTTTTAGCCTTCCCTTGGTTTCAATAACTTGGTAAGTGCATTTTTCCCTTCCTTTTTCATGCATTACATGTTTTGAAACTTAGGTTTTGGGATTTTTTGAAATTTTTGGGGCTTTTCAAAATTGATGAGTTTTTATTGAAATTTTGGGTTGGGTTTTCATTTAAATGCTTTCAAAATGACATACATTGCATTCCATATGCATTATAATCACATTACATGCATTTAGATATGTGTTTTATGCTGTGTGCTGGTAGGATTGGATTGGGCTAAGCCCATGATGTCTTTTGCTTTGCATGTCACATGCTCATGCATTCCTATGCATACGTTCTTTTTGTTCATCATATTTGCTCTATTTTGAGCTATGTTGGGACTTTTCTGATTGTCTCCCTCTCTATCTCTTGCTCCTTCTTTTATGTTAGTAGTGTCTATGGCACCCAAACATAAATCCACTCCTGCTCGGAACCCTCTGTGTTCTGGAGCTTCCTCTTCTTCTAACTCTGCTCCTCTTAACTTTCGGTTCCGTGTTGGAGATGTCCACAAGGCATTTACGGAGAACTTTTCTCTACGAGGTGTTCATTTGGAACACCAAGTCATGCTGGCGGACTTCGCCGACATTGACCTTCCTTTTGTCATTCACAGTAGGGGATGGGGGTCACTGTGTGACATCTCAGTCACTTGTCCCCTTGTGCTGATTTAGGAGTTTTACTCCAACATGCATGGGATAGATCGTTCAATACCTCTCCCTTTCACTCGCATTCGAGGTACGCGCATTCCTATCACACCGCAGCTAGTTGCGGATGTGGTTAGGGTTCCTAAGATAGAGTTTCCTGACTATTCTTCTTGTGAGCGTTTAAGGACTGTGTCCAAAAATGAGCTCATCCCTGCCTTTTGTCAGCGCCCTGCTGATTGGGTTGAGCATCAATACACATCATGTAAGTCTTTTGCTAAAAGTCCTAGATTCCTAAACATGGTGATGACATTTGTACTCCATCCTCTTTCTCACTACAACTCTATCACAGAGCCTCGTGCTCGATTTTTGTTATCTCTTCTTGAGTATCTCACTATAGATTTTCCTTCTCACTTTATTCTTTTTATCATAGATGTTCATCTTGATTCGGCATCTCGTGATAAGCTTATCTTTCCTTCCACTGTCATGAGGATCTTACGCTATTTTTTCATTTCCTTTCCTATGTCCGACCACTTTATAAACATATCTGCCATAGATGCCGCTACCGTAAAACGTAGTGAGGCTCAGTTTAGGTCGCGACAGACAAATTCCACTCCTCCCTCCCGTTCGGCTCCATCCAGATCTGCTCTATCCAAATCAGCTTCATCTACATCTGCTCCTCCTTCCTCTATGGGCGACGTATCTCTAGGAGACATTATGGCGTAGCTGCAGCACATGGACACTCGCCTTGATACACTCTCTGCTGAATTGTATCAGGTGAATGTTTGTGTTGGTCGTATTGCACGATGGCAGACGACCACAAATGGTTTTGCTCCAGAGGCTACTCCTTCACCACCTACTTTGGCAGCTTCAGATTCTGAGGATTCTGAGGAGGATGATGATGATGATGATGATGGAGATACTAGCTCTACTGATGAGATGTCTACATGACACTCTACCCTTTGTCACTCGTGACAAAAAGGGGGAGTAGTTTTGGGTTATAAAAGTAGTCATCTTAGGGGGAGAGTTAGTATTGACATTTTGATAGGGGGAGTGTTGATATTCTTGAGGGATGTAGTGAGGTTTTTATGTATCTTTTCTTTTCTATTCTTTATAGATACATTGATCTTGTAGATGAGGTCCTTTGACCATTCATACATTGTACTTATACTTCTTTATATATGTGGATGTATGTTTCTTTCACCTCTCTTTTCATGTGTTGTTTCTTCTCTATCTTTATACACATGTTCTTTATATTTGTATGCAATCTATTATTTCTGTTTGATACAAGATGCCTTGATGAGTTTTGTTTAAAGTGTTTCAGAAATACAGGTTGTCAAAGTCTACTTGCCATAAACTCTCTTCTTGCAAAGTTTTGCAAGAGTTTGTGTTAGGATCGATTTTATTGTATTCAACAAGTGAATATGAGTTTAGTGATTTATGACTTCTCTCATATGTTCATTTACTTGTTGTGGTTTTGTCATAGATTGCCAAAGGGGGAGATTGTTAGGACATATGTGTTTTCACTTGTTAAGAACATATGTCACTTATTTATGTAAATTGGTTAATCTTTTGACAAAACGCACTCTACTTGTAATTGAGTAGTTCTAGGTGTTTTTAATACTTCAAGAAACAAGGTTTCAAGGTCAAGTGTTGAAGTCATCAAGTCTGTCCAAGAAAAATCAAGCTGAAGTGCAATTTCATTAAAGCTCGACACCTTCTCGATAGCTACCTCGACACCTGCTATCTGTCAAGATTTAAAAATTCAAATTTTCTGATCTGATTTTCTTGGGATCTGTGAATATGTTTTTGGGTCTTTTTTTTCTTCAAACCTTAAACATATAAAAGGATTGTTTTATGAGCCGTCAAGTATGACACAAGTTGCAAACTCATTGAGCAATCTCTATTCAAGCAAATTGTGATCAAAAGACGAAGTTCTTGACCTAGTTCATCTTTTCTGAAGAAGTTGCTATGTATTTGCACCATAGGGTTTTGTGACCAAGCATCTTCTTGATCTTCATCATGTAGGATGAGCTGAAGAACTTTGCAGCCAACCTTTCTTCCTTAAGTTGGTGTTTTGAAGTCGTGTACTAGGATCCACGCATTGGTTAGTCATGTACTTGGGAGCCGTGCATCAAAGGTGGGAATTGTCGCTACAGATCAAGTCCAATTGGGTATTGGGGTAAGGGTTCAACTGTAGGTTGGTAAGGTACTTGGGATTCCTTTACTTGTAACCGCTTGATTTGATAATAGTGGAGTTTCAGAAGTGGTGACCTGAAAATCACCTGGTGGGATTTTTGCCACGAGGTTTTTCCCCATTCGTAAACAAATCACCGTGTTATTTATTTTCCGCTGCATATTTAGTTATTTGGTGATTTGTTTGTACTTCCACGCAATTGCATGATAAATTGATTAATTAATAACTTGGCTAATTAATTAATTGGTTTAATCACAAGAGGTCATTCAGATTGTGGCCTATCATGATTAGCTTGCAGGTAAGGCCTTCCCGCGAGACACTCACGAAATATTCTGTTTTGCCAGGCTGTGCTATCTGATGCACACTTTCTGTACTCACACTATATATATCCACATTACCCACAAATGTTGAGTAGTGCTTCTGAGAGAAAAGCCTAGCCATAAATCTTGAGAGTTAGAGATTGTTATACTCACATTTCTCTACACAATTGCTTGTGAATTTTCCTCAACTCCTATTTCTCCATTTCCATACCATTGAGAAGTTGATAGCTCAAATACTTACCACACCCTTTCAGAGTGTCAAGTGAGGTTTTGGTGCTACTGGGAAGCATTGGAAGAAGTCAAGGGTGGCAGATGCAACATTGAGCTTGTTGCAGGATCTGGATAGCTAAACAAGACACAGTTCCAAGAAGTCTTGTTAGAGTAGGAGCTTGGAGGGCTTAGGTACATCGGGTAGATTAGGCTTGGAGGGTCTCTTGCTAACCTATGTATCCCAACGGATTGTCTAGTGGATCGATTACCGCTTAGAAGGCGGTAGAGAGGTTTTTCCCCGAGTTCTTTGGTTTCTTCTTCGATAACACATCGGCGTGCTATCTTATGTTTGCATCTCTCTTCCCTACTCTTTTTCATTCCAGTTTACAGCTATGTTGTTAAGTTTATGGATTAGAGTAGTTTGTTTGTTTATCTGCTTGCGTTTACACTATTCTGCACTTAGTATTAAATTAGTGTAAAATCAATCGAGCCATAACTTTAATTTGGGGGGTCTAAAAAGTTCTTGTGTTTTCAACACATTTTCGAGCTTTCAATTGATATTAGAGTGGGTGCACTAGCAGTGATTTAATTACCTTAGTGTGATCCTTGACCTCGTTTGAGATGGACCGGTCTCAATCTTTAAATATTCCATCATATTTTGATGGTAGCAACTATGCCTTTTGGAAAATTCTGATAAGGGAATTCTTATGTTCAATTGATGATATTTTTTGGGATGTCATAAAAGTAGGATAGACTAGGCCGGAGGCCATTAAATCCACTTGGGATAAGGTAGCCCTTGCGACAGCTAATGCTTACAATAAAGCTTTGAATGTAATTTTTTGTGGTGTTTCTCTAGATGAGTCTCATAGGATTTCTCACATAACAATTTCCATGGAAGCTTCGGAGATATTGGAGACCACCTATGAAAGCACGAAGAAGGTGAAAGATGCTAAGTTGCAGATGCTAGCCACTCAATTTGAAGAGCTGAAAATAAGTGAAGAAGAGTCATTTGACTCATTCTATAGCAAGCTGAACGAGGTGGTTATTGGCAAGTTCAACTTGGGTGAGAAAACGGAGGACTCAAAGATAGTGAGGAAAATCCTTTGATCATTACCAGAGAGCTTCCAAGAAAAAGTCACAGCTATAGAGGAAAGTAAAGATTTGGATGAGATCAAAATCCAAGAGCTCATTGGATCTCTCTAAACATATGAGCTGGGATTGCCTTCTCATAAGTCGAGTAAATCTCTTGCTTTTAAAACCATCACTGAGAGAATGGATGATTCCTCCAGAGGAGATGATGTGGAGAAGGAGGTAGCATTTCTTGCAAATAACTTCTGAAAATTTATGAAGATGAAGAACAATGGGAAACCATTCAGCAGAGGGAAGTTTTCATCCTCCAAAGGTGATAGGAAGGAGTTTAAGAAAAAAGATGGTAAGGACTCTCAATCCCTTCAAGGCATTGTGTGTTATGAATGCAATAGCCATGGACATCTTAAGAAGGAGTGTCCCAACTACCAAAGAGGGAAGGGCAAGGCATATGCGACAACATTTTGTGATTCAAATTCTTCCAATTCATATTTAGAAGAGAGATGTGATGGAGAAGGGAATTACTCTGCTTTTATGACTATTGCTCATGTTGAGTCTTCAGAGGACTTGAGTTTGCTAGTGGAAGAGCTCGGTGAACATAGTAAAGTGAAGTTAATGGGAGTAGTAGAAGAATCTGATGCTAAAGAAGATGAAAGTATAGTGGAACTTCAAGAAAACTACAATTCCCTCCTTGAGAAGTCAGGAGAATATACAAGGGTGGCTAAAGCAGCCGTTAAAAAGATGAAGACGGCAGAGGAGGACTATAGAAGTCTCCTAGTGCGATATAAGGAGGCCAAATATGAAATAGAGACGTTGAATGGAAAGCTGACCGAAGCCTACTCAAACATAAAATTTCTTGAGCTTGAGGTGGTTCAAGCCAATGCTAAAGTAGAGTGAGTCTCCTCTAAGAAGCTTAATGAAGTCCTTTCTCATCAAAAACCTTTCTCCGACAAAACCAGATTGGGATAAACTAGAGAGAGTAGTTCGACTATCAATATATCCAAGGAAGTTTAGTTTGTGAAAGCCAAAGAACGAAAGAAGTTGTCACTACTGCTGAGAAAGTAAAAGTGGAGAAGAATAGAAATGTGGCTGACCAACAGGTGTTGAATAGACCTCGTAACCAATTAGTGGTTAGGTCTAAAGCTAGAGGTAAATCACTTCCAAAATCACAAAGAGGTCTGAGAATTCAACATTTGTATCATTACTGTGGACTTCAAGGTCACACCAGACCAAATTGCCATAAGCTAAGGGCATTGAAGAATGCAAGTGATCAGAGGTCAAGAGGACCAAGAAATGACAAAAGGAATTAGGCTGTTGAGTAATCAAGCGGTCGAGATGGTGATTCTGGTGTGATGGACGTGATGAAAATAATTGATGCATTCACCACTTGTTTGGCAAGCTTTTCTAGAAGGTTTAAAGGCCACAACACTCGTACCCAATCCTATAGGGATATCACCCCAAACGCACGTGTTATGTGGGTGAAGAGGGGTACTCATGTATAAGCATTACAACATGTCCATGCATTAATTCTTCCGATGTTTAGGGGCATATGTTCATGCATCACGACATGCATAATTCACTTTGTGTCAATTGCTTCTGGTTTATAGCATTTTTTTACTTGTTTTGGTTTGTACCTGTTTGCGTTGATCTTACTTTATTTGGTTTGTTTTTGAGTGTGTTCAAAAATTTAAAAACCCATAAAAATTGAAAAATCTTCAAAAAGTTTGATCACTTGTGTTGTATATATCACATGTGAGTTTGGCCTAATACCTTCGTACTAATGGCGTAATGCATTTTCGAGCTTAGCTTGTTCTGTATGCATATATATCTGTGTGGGAGAAATCTTAAAAACTATGTGTGATTGTTGTAAATAGATCTTCAAGCTTGTCATGAATGATTGGTCAATAATCTTGATGGTCTTGATACTTGCATAGACTTGTGCCTATATATCTTCCCACATTTTTCTTTTATGTTTTTGCAATAAAGCTCACTAAATATAAATCTCCAAATGAAAAGAGATATTGCGCTGCAAAAGCCTGTCGCACATACTAGTATTTGACTAGGAAAAAGGGAAAACAACTTTTCTAATGAAATGTATGGTGCTCAAAAATCCAAAAGCTAACTCTTAATGTTAAAATATCAAAAATTTCAAGCATCGATCTCAAAAAGAGATGTATTATCCAAAAAGGATCAAATGTTATGATTTACGCAAAAGTCAAATGAAAAGCTTCTATGTCTTGTAATCAATCTCTTGTGGGAGGTCATATATGCTCATTTTTATAATTGAGATAGTCCTCTTGATTTTGTTCTAGTTGTGCATGACTTAATTAAATTGATCATTGAAGTTTCACTTTGGTCTAAGGACTATTCCACATTTGATACTCACACACAACACACAAGACTTTGTTCAAGTAATGCTTATCTGATTTGTGTGATTGTACATGTTCAAATGTGCTGTGTATGCTCAATTACTTGTCAATCAAATCTAAAAAGATTTTGAGTGTTTTATATGTTTTTGAAAGTGATTTTATAGTTTTGTGTTTTTAGTTTTTGATCAAAATGCTTTTTTGTGTTTTTCTCCAAAAATTGGTTCGGAGGTTGTTTTGTGAGAAGCTCGCGACTTAGAGCTTCCCGCGAAATGTGCTTAAGGGAAATTAAAATGTCACATTTTCTTACAGTGAGTCTCCCTACTGCCTCGCAAGTATTTCGCTACTAAACCCTTCTCGCGAAAGGTTTTTAGGAAAAAACTGGAAATTTTTCCAATTCATACAGAGACTATCACAACTGTCTAGCGACTTATTCGCAACTAAAAGCTACTTACAAAAGTTTTTGAGCTTTAATGGCCATTCTTGTGACTGTCTTGCAGTTGTCATGCTACTGCCTAACCTGTGAAAAACGCATGTTTTTAGTTTTTATGTAGCAAATGTGACATGTTTTCAAATACTCTTAACTTTCCTCGCACTGCCTCTCTCGAACCCCTTTCAACCCAAATCTTATTTTCACTAAAATCCCATCATTTTCAAGCAAAAATCTCTACAAAATCACTTCAAGGTATGTTTTCCTAAACATTTTTTTTTCATTTTTGTCTTAAATTTTGCAGCTTTTTGCTTAGGGTTTAAAAAAAAAAATTGGGGATTTTCAAATACTGGGTTGGGGTTCTTAATTTTGTGAAAAGTTTTTCAAAATTTTGATTAGGCTGAGTCCCATTTGCTGTGCTTGTGTTTGTGTTGGCCCCATGTGGCATTCTAAGCTTGTATTGAGGCAGTTTTCTCCATGTTCATGCATTGTTCATTGTTGTAGTGCATTATTGCATGTTAGGTGTTTGATAGAATGTCCTAGTGACACTCTTGTGTTGTATTTGACTCAACTGAGTTCCAATGCTTGGGTTTACTCTTGATTGAACATGTGTAACATGTTTTGGTCAAAGGTTATGTGTTTTTACACATTTTTCCAATTTGTGTCTCAATGCTATGCCATGCACACACTAGGCATCCTCTAGGCACACCCAATGTATCAACTGTTGTACTCACATGCATCAGCACATACAGAGCCTAGACACACACATGCACAGTCACTTAATTCATGCATTGTCCTTTTGTTTACATGTTTTAGCATCCATAGCATGTTGTTTTAAGGTCATTTGCTCTGTTTTGAGTTGGTTATGCTCTATTTTAGGTTGTTTTACCTTTGTTTTTGGACTAACTTGAATCTAATCAAGTTTTCTGGTTTGTTTTGTGTTTTTGCACTTGTTTCTTTTCTATTATGTGTTCCTTTGTGCAAATGTCTCCTACTAAGCATACAGCTCCTAAGAGATCATCCTCCAAACATTTACACATTGATTCTGATAACTTTAGGTTTGTTGAGGCTAATATGAAGTATAATGACTGTTATAAGGATAAAACGATCATCATGGAAAGGGTTGTACAAATGGAATCACCTGAGGACACTTTCATACCTGAAGTGTTCAAGGACAACACATAGACAAAGCTCTTGAACTCAACAGGAGTTATGTACTCAGAGATCATCAAAGAATTCTTTGCCAATGCTAGTGTAGAGGAAAATCACATAGACTGCTGGATGAGACACAAAGAGTTTGTCATTACTAGAGAAAGTATTCAAGATTTCCTAGAAGTTTGTCCTCCTTTAAAGCCAATTAAAGTGCAATATAAGGATAGATTGGGTTCTACTGAGGAGATGATAAGGATACTTGGTGGCACACCAAAGAAATCATCCATGAATACAATACCATTCTCTTCGGAGATAAGGATACTTGCTTATGTGATGATCCACTAATCTTCTTGTATGATCTCTTTACCCACAAAGAGATAGATATTTGTGGCCATATTTTCCACATTTTGAAGAGGAGCATTGAGAAGCAAAATTCCAAAACAGTTATGCGTTTTCCTTCACTGATTATGGGCCTCATTGCATAGACAAGGCTCAAAATTCCTAGTGGCCTCACAATGGTTCAGAGGGACTACCTTATTGGTGCACACACAGTGACTAGGAGCACAGCTCACATCAAAGGCTCCAAAATAGGTGTGCATACCATACCACGGGATCGTGTTAGGGACAAGGGTGGCGATACAGAGGGAGAGATTGATAGATTTACTTCTGCTCTAGAGACTTCAGCTCAGCCATCATCTTCAGCACTAGCACAAGGATTAGGCAGACTTGATCGCCTCCCAGCTAAAATGGACCAGATGTCTACCGTGCTTAACACACATGTGTAGAACACCAGTTTGCCTATATTCAAGGCCAAATCACTACCTTTTCCTCACAAATTGATGATTTTTCCATGTTGCAGGGATCAGATTCAGAGTCCGATCAATTCTAGCCTCTTTGGCCATTTCGGTAAAAAAGGGTGAGAAATTTTTGAGGGGGAGCTTGCACAGTTTGGGGAAGCATAGTTTTGGCCTAGATACTTTGGTTCTTTCAAGCAGTTTATTTTTAGTTTTTATAATTGTTGGTTTATTTTTTTTTACTACTTCTCTTTAAAGCTTTTAGTATTTTGTTTTTTTATTTCAGTTTATATTCAATGTTTGTGATCATCTCAATGCTTTGTAGCATTTTTTTTTTTTGTACTTTTAAGATATTGCTAATATGTCTTAAGTACCTCACTCTTGTGCCCTAGTAGGATATTATTTTCTAGATGCAAATACTTCGTGTATTTTGCATTGGTTAAGTGTTGGACATGCAATTGATTATTATGATTGTTCTTAATTGCATTGCGTGTCTAGATGAGCATTTACTTACTAAATGTTCATTGTAGTCATTCTTTAATGACTGTTCTTGTATGATCAAGATATGCTTACTTGTTTATAGTATTTACAAACTTGATCGCATTTTACTTGTTCGTGTATGTACCATGTATTTAACTTGTCATAATTAAGCTTAATGAAAGTTTTGTTTGTGTGCAAGTGTTTCAGGTTACAGGTATATTCGTGCAAGTGCTTCATAGCTTTTTATTAGGTGTGAGTGAGTTTTGCCACTATTCCCAAACTCGCGTTTAAGTCTAGAGTCTGTTTTAGAGGTTTTGTCATGGAATAACGAAAAGGCGAGATTGTAAATGTGTAATTTACAACTATGTGTTTTGTTGACTTTAATTCCGTGTCAAATTTGATTATAATTTTATTCAATTTTTTATACCCTGTATTTATTGTGGGATTTAATTGTAAGGGTTGTGTGTTAGAGAGAGAGAGAAAGTGTGAAGACTTAAGCAATTGAAGACAGAAGATTTCTCACGGGTATCTCACTACTAAGCATCCCGTGAAGTAATGCATGTGTCCTGTACATGACTGGAATGCAAAGAGTCAGTACAGATGGAGACAGCTGTGTTTTGCGATTAGCTTGTGGGTAAGGCCTTCCCATGAGACACTTGTGAAACATTTTGTTTAGCCAAGTTGTGCTATCTAATACACACTTTCTGTACCCACACTATATATACCCACATTACCCACAAATGTTGACGAGTGCTTCTAAGAGAAAACCCTAGCCACAAACCTTGAGAGTTAGAGATTTTTATACCTACATTTCTCTACACAATTGCTTGTAGATTTTCCTTAACTTTTACCTCTCCATTTCCATACCATTGAGAGGTTGATGGCTCAAACACTTACCACACCCTTTCAGAGTGTCAATTGATGTTTTGGTGCTACTGGGTAGCATTGGAAGAAGCCAAGGATGGCAGATGCAATAGGGAGCTTGTTATGGGATCTGGAGAGCTAAACAAGACACAGTTTTAGAAGCCTTGTTAGAGTACAAGCTTGGAGGACTTAGGTTCATCGGGTAGATTAGGCTTGGAGGGTCTCTTGCTAACCTATGTATTGCAACTAATGTTTAGTGGATCAATTACCGCTTGGAAGGCAGTGGAAAGGTTTTTCGCCGAGTTTTTCGATTTCCTCTTTGATAACACATCGGCATGTTATCTTGTGTTTGCATCTCTTTTCCCTACTCTTTCAATTGATTGAGCCGTTACTACCGTCCAATGATGTGCATTTAAATGACTGTTATGAATGTTAAAGGTTTGGGATTAAGTGGTCATTATTGAGCCATAAATACTCCAGCTGTGGTACAACGTTAGAGAAGCCAACAAACTGAGCATTTACTTACACAAAGGCTATATAAAGCCAGGAGAAATAGGTAAATGATTCATTTGGAACACACACGCAAATTACTCGGATTATAGATTTCTAAAGAGCTTAAGCTAATTTAAGCATTGGAAGGTCCTTGGTAAGCCCCAAACTGGTGTCATTATCTGCCTAGTGTTGTCTTCTTTGATACAGGATTTCAAGGTCATCCATCGTATTGTCGAGGAACAAACTGACGAAGCGAAATCGCGTGTTATCAGTTTGGTGCCGCCTATGGGAAAGGACAATAAGCCATTGAATTCTCTACTAACTAAGTTCCATAAAACCAATGGACTCAACCACAATTGCACCATCGAATTCGGTGGTGATGGCTCAACAAATTCAAGCATTGATAGCCAATGTGCAAGAATTAATGAAACAAAATGAAGACTTGAAGTGGAAAGCACATTCAGAGGGCACAAATACATCCCAGTCATGGCGTGATCGCAATGACAATGAGAAACGATCCTATAGTCCTAAACATAGCGGAAGAGAAACTTCTGAGTATATCGTGTAGTCAACTTGTGGCAACAAACAGATGATAAAGAGCTTGAGGAAGGAGTTAGATGAAGTCAAAAACACCATGAAGGGAAAGACAACGATAAATCTTGATGTCATGATCAAAAGGATAGATTCGCCCTTCACTGCTAGCGTTCTGGAGTGCCCTTTGCCTCATAAATTTTGTCTACCATAGCTGGAGGTATATGATGGTACTAAGGATCCTTTGGACCACATAGGGGCATTCAAGACGATATTAAACCTCCAACAAACCCCAAACAAGGTGATTTGCAAATCATTCCCAGCGACCCTTAATGGAGTAACAAGGGTGTGGTTTAGCAAGCTGCCTACAGCATCCCTTGCAAACTTCGATCAACTAAGCAACTCTTTTATTCTCCATTTTATTGGGGGCCAACGCCATAAGAGGCCCACCTATCTACTAATTGTGAAGCAACAGGAAGGGGAAACCTTGAGAGAGTATGTGAAATGCTTCAACAAAGTAGTGCTAGAAATTGAAGAAGTTGATGATTAGGTGATAATGACGACCTTCCAAGCAGGGTTGAACAATCCTGACCTCGCCTTCTCTCTAAGGAAGACCCTTCCAACCTCAATGATGGATTTGTTGTTTAAAGCGCATAAGTATATGAATGGAGAAGATGCACTGATTGCAAAAGGACTGAAGGGTAAGCGAAAGAAAGAAGAAAGTGTTGAGTCCTAGGGCAAGAAAAGGGATCGCAAAGATAATCTCTCAGAAGCCAAGGCCAAAAAAAGTGGTTCGGAGGCATCATCAAAGAAAAAGCTAAATTTCACTCCTTTGTTAATGCTTGTGGACAAAATCCTCATGCAAATAAAGGACGATTCGACTCTGAAATGGCCAAACCATTAAGTTCGTCCTCAAAATGGAAAGACTCAAAGAAGTATTGCCGCTTTCACAAGGATCGTGGTTATTACACTGATGAATGTTGGGATTTAAAAGAGTAGATAAAGGAGTTAATCCAGAGAGGAAAACCCCAAAAGTTTGTCAAAAAGGACCATCAGACCTGCAACCGAGTGGAAGAGAAGTCTACTAACGACCATAAAGAAGAAGATTGGGACAATCCCAAATAGGTCGTGGGAGAAATAAGGACAATCACTAGAGGACCAGTCACTGGGGGATCATACAAGTCCTTGAGAAAAACAATCCTAAGAAAAGTCAATAGTGTTCATGTCAAGCATCAATAGCCAAACATCATCACACCAGAGATGACGACATTATTTTTTCCAAACAAGATGCAAGGGAAATCAGACGGCCACATGATGGCCCCCTTGTTATCATGCTAACCATCAAAGGGTACAACACCCAGAGAGTTTTGGTAGATAACGGAAGCTTGACAGATGTGATGTACATGACGGCATTCCAACAGATGAAATTGAATCTAAAACGCCTCAGACCTTTTAGGTCTCCCTTAGTCAAGTTTAGTAGGGACCGCATATATCCAAAGGGCATCATTTCCCTACAGATTATAGTAGGGACTCACCCAGCCCAGATAACAAGGGAGATAGAGTTTCTAATCATTGTTTGCCCTTCATCTTATAATGTGATTCTAGGACAACCAACCTTTAATCGCCTCAAGGCTGTAACTTCTACATACTGCTTAAAGATGAAATTCCCAACCCCCCTATGGGATTGGAGAAATCTATGGAGACCAACTTTTAACCAGGGAATGTTATCAGGCGGTCCTGGTGTCCAAGTAAAATCACACTTGAATGGTAGAAGAAGAACTACCCAAGCCCATGGAAGAGTCTAAGAATATAGAGTTGGTGGAAAGAGAGCCTTCCAAAACTACCAAGGATAAGAAGGAGCTCCAACAGTCCTTAAAGGACGAATTGATCAAGTTTTTGAAAAAGAACTTGGATGTCTTTGCATGGAGTCATGATGATATGCCAAGGATTGATGAACGTGTGATAGAGCGAAACAAAGTAGTTACGGAAGAGCTAGAAAAGCTCTTGACTGCAAGAGTTATTTGGGAGGTTTACTACCTCGAATGGCTTGCCAATGTTGTCATAGTAAAAAAGTCTAATGGAAAGTGGAGAATGTGTGTAGACTTCATAGACTTAAATAATGCATGCCCTAAAGACAGTTTTTCCATTCCCAGAATTGACCAACTCATTGATTCAACAGCTAGCCAGATCCTTATAAAGTAGGAAGACTAGGAGAAAACTAGATTTGTCACTAGCCAGGGCCTATATTGTTACAAAGTCATGCCATTTGGACTGAAGAACGCAGGTGCCATGTACTAGAGACTAGTAAACCAAATGTTCAATAAGCAGATAGATAGGAATATGGAGGTCTATATAGACGACATGCTCGTAAAAAGCAAGAAAGTAAAATCCCACCTTGAAGACCTCCAAGAGATGTTCAATACTTTGAGAAGGTATAGAATAAACCTCAATCTTGTGAAGTGTGTTTTTGGAGTCTCGTTAGGAAAATTTCTCGGTTTTATGGTATCTCAGCAAGGAATTGATGCAGATCTAGATGAGGTCAAAGCCATACTTGGCATGACTTCTCCCAGGACGGTTAAGGAGGTGCAAAGGCTAATAGGATGAGTTGCAGCATTGAACAGGTTCGTCTCTAAGGCCACTGATAAGTGCCTCCCCTTATTTAAAACTCTTAAGCAAGCCTTCTAATGGACAAAAAAGTGTGAAGCAGCCTTTCGGAACCTCAAAGAGTATATGGCCAAGCCCCCACTCTTGAGCCCGTCTGTAGAACGAGAAGATTTGTTCTTGTATTTGCCTGTATCACAAACAGTCATCAATTCAACCTTGACTTATGAAGAGTCCAAGGTACAACGACCCGTGTACTACATAAGTCAAGCTTTTTAAGGCGCTGAAGCGAAGTATGCACGAATAGAGAAGATGGCCTTTTCATTAATCATAGCTTTAAGAAAGCTTTATCCATACTTCTAAGCTCACACCATCATGGTAATGACGGACCAGCCAATCTGAAAAGCCATGAGCAAACTAGATGCAGCAAGGCACATAATCCAATGGGCTGTTGAACTAAACTAGTTTGACATTGAATACAGGCCAATAATAGCGATCAAAGCCTAGGCATTAGCGGATTTTATCATTGAATTCACTCTTCCAAACCCAAATCAAGAAGCAGAATACTAGACGATCTGTGCAAATGGCTTATCTGCTATAGGACTCGGAGGTGTCGGTGTAATTTTGACCTTGCTTGAAAAGGACGTCCTTAAGTATGTAGTTCAACTCCAATTTCTAGCGATGAACAATGAAGCAGAGTATGAAGTGATCCTTTCCAGTCTAAGGATTGCAAAAGCTCTAAGGGTCAGGAATTTAAAGCTGAGAGCTAATTCTAAGTTGATTGTTGGGCAGTTAACCAACAAGTATGAAGCAAAAGAAGAAAGAATGAATAGGTACCTAAAACTGATGAGTCAACTTGTTGATGATTTTGATGACATCAAGTACAAACAAATCCCATAGAAGAACAACTCAACTGCTATCGAGGTTGCTAAATTGGCATCAGCAGAAGATGCCTCATTAAAGCCAAGGCTATTCATGGAAGTTGAGATGATCCTTAGCATAGAAGGATTACAAACCTTCTCAGTCCAGTAACCAAGCACCTGGATGGACCCAATCCTTTCTCACATTAAAAATGACCAACTCCCATCTGACTCGTCCAAAGCAAAGAAGGTTAGAGTCAGAGCAGCAAGATTCACTGTCATGAACTGTGAACTCTACAAGAGGGGATTTTTGTTGCATTACTTAAAATGCCTGAATCCTGAAGAAGCAACATATGTGTTGCGAGAGATCCATGAAGGCATATGTGGTAATCACTTGGGACCTCGATCTTTGGTGTGAAAGACAATCAAGACAGGCTACTTTTGGCCAACCATGCAAAAAGACGCAATTGACCTCGTCAAAAAATGCGATAAGTGTTAACGATTTAGAAATGTACAACACATTCCTGGAGAACTAATGATGTGCATTTCATCACCATGGCCATTTTCCACCCCAGGGATCGACATTGTTTGCAGGTTTGGAATCCCAAGGATGATTATCTTTGACAATGGATGACAATTTGATAGATGAAACTTTAGGAAATTTTGTGTAGAACCGGGGATAAAAAACCATTATTCGTCACCCAGCTAGCTACAGGCGAATGAGCAAATAGAGGTAACAAATCATACTTTGCTCAAACTCATCAAAGCATGACTTAAGGGGGCAAAGGGTTTATGGCTAGAGGAGTTACCATGGGTACTATGGGCTTATCGAACAACTATAAGAACACCAACAAGAGAAACATAATTCAAGTTGGCTTTTGGTATGGAGGCAGTTATTCCTGTTGAAGTAGGATGGTCTAGCCCTAGGTGAACCCATTATGATGAGAGTTCAAACAATGATAAGCTGAGACTAAACTTGGATTGCTTATAAGAAGTTAGAGACGAGGCAGCCCAAAGGATGGCTCGATATCAACAGAAGATGGCAAAGTACCACATTCAAGGGTAAAGCTCAGAAGGTTTAACCCTAACGGTATGGTACTACGAAAAGTCTCACAAGCCATTAGAGACCTAACCTAGGGGAAGTTAGGCTCTACTTGGGAAGGTTCGTATAAGGTCATTCATTACTCAAGAAGAGGAAGCTACTACCTGAAGGACCTCGATGGCAATCCATTACCTTGTCCCTAGAATGTGGAGCACCTCAAGTACTATTAGTAAAAAGGACCTGAATCAATAGGCTTTGTCCATAGGAGTACCTCGCCTGACGATGCATTAGATAAGCGAGATTTCATTATTTTTCCCTTAAGCATTTTTTTTCCTTTCAGCATTTTATTTTGGTCAAGTTATTTCAATTATTTCCCTTGTAATCCCTTCACAAATAAGGGTGCATGAAATAATAAGGCTCCATAAGCCATCTCTTTTTCAATAAGCTTGATCTTTAATTCAGTTGTTCATAATGACAAAGCCTCAAGGTTAAAGATATAGTTTGAGCCATGAAAAGGAGATGCCCATGTATAAATGGTAAAAACTCCACTGACGAGTTTAAATAGTAAAAAAAAATTGTAAATGGTAAAAACTCCACTGATGAGTTTAAATAGTAAAAAAAAATTGTAAATGGTAAAAACTCAAATGATGAGTTTAAATCACGAACATGGTAAAAACTCTAACAACGAGTTTAAATCAGCAATGGTAAAAACTCTAACGACAAGTTTAAATCATCAATGGCAACAAACTCCAATGACAAGTTTAAATTTCATCAGTGGTAAATACTCCTTGGACAAGTCTAAATTAGGAAGGAATATCACTAATGGGCTTTAGAGACGAGTACAAACCATAAAACCACAAGAGTATGTCACTTATGGCGAAAACTCCAAGTTCAGATCATACATTCCCAAGGGAAACATCATGTATGACCAAAAGAACCCCAAACAACGAAGTCTAGAGTTATGACGAAAACTTTAAGTCATAGCGAAACTTCTTAAGCAAATTACATTGAAAAATGTAACTAAGGCTGAAGGCATGAATAAAGCTTAAAGTCTAAGCAAGGGCATTACTTACAAAAGCAAAAGTTGCAAAACAAAAGGAATCTACTTTTCTTAAAGACGAGGATATAAAAAACCTCAAAACAAGAGGCATCTAAAATATTCATTTTTTTTGAGTTAAAGCCTCAAAACACGAGGCATCCAAAGTATTCATTGTCTTTGATTAAAGCCTTAAAAAAGGAGGCAACCAAAAATTTTTTTAAAGAAGAAAAAAAAAAGAGAGAGAAATATATTGAAAGTCTTCTTTCAAGGTGTAGTGATGACCTCCTCAACATGGCTCTCATCCATACGAGCCTTGTCCACAGGTCTACCCATAGTAGTACCATCTCCTTCAGTAGCATTAGCAATAGCTTCTCCTTCCTTCTTTTTAGTCTCGTCGGCAAGGATCTTAGTGTCAATGGCTTCGAAGTCAAGGTTTGTGAAATCCTCTACTTGGCTATAATGCTTCATTATCCACCTACAAAGAAGCTTGAAACCCTTGAAGTACTGGACGAACTGGAGATCAAAAAAGTGATCAAACTCCAAAAATTTGGTGATCACTTTCTCATGCTCCTCGTCTATCTTTAGAAGGGTAGCTTGAATTTCCTCATCCTTCTGAATGACGAGCTTCTTTTTCACCTTCAACGCATCTTTGAGCTCCTTCACCTTCTCCTTAGCCTTTGTCACCTAGTCCATCGCCTCGATCAAGTCCTTCCTTAACCTCGAGCTTTCAGCCTCAATTGAGTCAACCTTAGAGTTGGCAACCACCACCTTCTCCTCACTGCTCAAATAATCTGTCATCAAACACAGGGATTCTCTAAGAACCTAAAGACAAAAGAAAAATAAAAAACTTTTAACAATTGTAAAAACTCAATAAGCAACAAAAGTAACAGAGTGAAATACCTGCACAAGATTATAAATATGATTGCTAACCAGTTCGTGAGAAGGGATGGATGAGAGACCTCCAAGCTCATTGTCAGTAATAATGTTGTGAGCTCATCCAAGGGTCATGGCAGGGTCTTCCCAAACGCTCTTACTAGCCATACCTTTCCTTTTGGAATGAGTGGTCGAAGGGGTAAAGGTCATCATCTCAAGAGAAGTTGTGGGAGAAGATAGAGTGCCGAAAATAGACAAAGGGGCAGGAGTTTATTCTTTTCTTTCATTTAGCTTGAGTTTCTTCAATCCTGGGGTAAACTAGGACAAAGGCTCATTTTTCAGACTCTTCACACAAGTGTACTTGTCTTTGCTATACTTGATTGCCATTTCTGCAAACAGAAAGTCAAAGAGAAGGACGAGCTTTTATATATAAAAAAAGGGTGGGGGGAATAAAAGAAGAGAAGACAAGCTAAGCATTCTCTTTTCTTCCCATGCATTCTTCTTTAACACAAATGTAGAGGGTTCAGGTCCATGGCAATAGTTGTATAAGTGACGAGGATACACCAAATCGTCAAAATCTTCAATTATAAGAGCAAACTCTAGAGTAGCTTGAACTTTTCCTTGATAATAGTCTTCCAATTTGGGGTGATTAGAGACTGCAAAACAAGTAGAGAAAGAAGAATAAAAAAAAAAGAGAAACTAAAACAATTGGTCTAACAAAAAGGTAGAAGAATGCATCAAGGGAGGGAATTTCCCATTTTCGTAACAACCACGAGACCTCACCCCACAAGTCGTCAGTTATGGTTTCCCATCCAGATCCAGAAACAAAAAAGTATCGTGATTTCTAGTCACAAGAAAATGTAGGAAAATTACAGACAATCCTAGACTCCCTACTCCAAGGTAAAAGCTCAAAGTACTAGTAGTGGGTAGAAGGCTTTAGACAGTATAAATGAAGAAACCCATTCATAGTTATCATATCCCTATTATGGGCAGACACCCAAATTGACATGCAACCAATGATCATCCTCCAAGCATTGAAGACAAAATAGCGGGTGCAACGTTAAGAGCAGAAAGAAGTTTCATAATAAAAGGATGAATAGGGAAACAAAGACCACACGAGAAAGCGGCCTCATAGAAGCTCACCTCACCATAGGCAGAGGCACAAGCTTTCTCTTTTAGACGAGGTAATCTAATGATGACCTCTCCAGGGAATTGAAATCTTTTCCTTATAGACTTTAGATGTTTCTTCTCCAAAGAACAAAATTCGAAGAGAGCATGAAAAGGGATTGAAGACAAGGAAGAAGAGGGTTTTGAAGACGATGATGATTTCGAAACTACAATCTCAAAATCTTTATCTACAGGCTTGTTACTTGAAGACAAACCAGTTTCAAGTTCGCTGGACCTAACTTTAGTGTCCCTATACTTTATGATGGTCATCTCTAAGTGATGTGCAATCAAAGAACGACGAATCAAAGGATAGAGGTTGATCAATACAGGCCTAAAAGCCGCACAGTCTCGAGGTAAAAATAAGCCTACTTGGGAACGTTTCCCACTAGAAAGCTCTAGAAACACCCCTAATCTAGCAAAGAAGAAAGAAATAGAAGGAGCTTCCTGCCTAACGAAAGCAAAATCAACAATTAATGAAGCTTTGAGTAGAGGAGTCTCTCCGAACTGAATGTGCAAGAGCTCTTTTGAAAACTTTAGACTTCAAGTGCAATACACGGTGAAGAAGAAGAAGAATATGAGAGGTTTTTCTAAAAAGGGAAGCAAAATTGCCTCGCACAAGAAACTCTCACACATACGACCAATACAAAGAGAGAATGTAGCAATCATCTGACGAGAAAATTTTCTCACACTAAATATGATGGGATTAGAATCTCAAGGCACGTATAAACTAATCCGCCAAAAGACTTTCCATATTCTTATGCTCGTCCAAAGAAAGGATGACAAAGGAATAAAAGGGGCAGTTGACTGGTAGCGCATAAGCGGTCATCTATATTTGCAAACCGTCAATGTTAATGATGAGTAAAAGTATGGATGAGTGTAAGTGCATTAATTACAGATAACATTCAATGACCAAATGATAAATAAGCATGAAGCCATTACTGTCGTCTAATGATATGCATTTAAATGGTCGTTACAAATGTTAAAGGTCTGGATTAAGTGGTCATTATTCAGCCATAAATCCCCCAGTTGTGGTACAACATCAGAGAAGCCAACAGATTGAGCATTTACTCACATAGAGGGTATATAAAGCCAAGAGAGAAAGGTAAATGATTCATATGGAACACACACGCAAATTACTCTATAGATTACAAATTTCTAAAGAGCTTAGGCTAATTTAAGCATCGAAGGGTCCTTGGTAGGCCCCAAACCGATGTCATTATCGGCCTAGTGTCTTCGTTGATAAAGGATTTCAAGGTCGCCCATCGTACTAACTAGAAACATACTGACAAGGCAAAATCACGTTTTATCAAATATCTCCTTGACTTCAATGACTGAAACTTGAAAGAAGGACCTTATTAAGAGCTCATCAAAATATGCAATTCCAATCTCCTCCTTTGTCTCTCGTCCTTGAGCTTGTATAAACCTTTGCAAAATCCAAAGCTTGACTAACTCTTCCTTATGGAAAGCGTAGGCCTTTGGAAACAAGGAGTAGTAAGAAAAACAGAGCTTTAGATGAGAAGGTAGATGGTCATAGCTCAATTTCAAAATAGCCAAAATTTTGGGCTTGTCATTTCCAGAGTTTTGGTCCTCTATCTCCCATATTTCATTGCTTTGAATTTGCTGCCATTTGTTTACATCATTAATAGAACCACACAAGAGACCTCCTATTGCCTTGACTGCCAATGGGAGACCTTTGCACTTCCTGACGATTTCTCTACCAATGTCTTCCAAAACTTTCAGCCTTTGGCTAGACAAACTGTCACCCTTAAATGCAATTTTTGCTAACAAGAACCAGCATTCCTCTTTGGGCAGATAGCTTAAAAGATGGGAAGGTTGTGTGCCTATGATATCCTTTACCTTGTAATCCGACTTGTGACCAAGACTCTGCTTCCTTTTGCCCCTTGTTTCAAGAGACACTTTAGGGGCTCCCATTTTAGGTAATCCTCAGTCTAGACATCATCTAGAACAAGTTAGAAACGTTGTCCAACCAAGTATTCTAGAAGCCGGGACTATAGGTGGCTTGTGGAGCTATCATCCAATTTCATCTTGGAATGAAATTGTATCATTTCTTTAAGAATCCTGGTCAGGTCAAATTGGACTGTGACACAGACCCACTTCTTGAATTCAAAATGGCCAATTACCTTTCTGTAGTTGAAGACAAGCTGAGCAAGAGTTGTTTTACCTAAGCCCCCCATACCTATGATGGGAATCACGAAAACATCTCCTTCTTTATCAAATTCATTCGATAACAGCATGTGTTATCCATTCTTTGTCATACTCCCAGCCAATGACATTTGACTTGTCCACAAAATAGCCTGTGTAGCTTGTGCTATCAGTCTCACCGCCATTAACTTTAATGTCGAGATGGAAACCTTCTTTTTCTTTGGCAATCCTTTCGAATCTTTCTGAAATCTTTTTGATATTTTGTGCTGCATCACGTTTATATGATATTGTGCTTTTACTCAAAGGAAGCTGGATTTTATGTTCCTTCGTTTTTGTTTCCAATGATAGGCTTTTGTTGCAAAAGTATCCAACATGTCTTCGGCATCAGAAGCTACCTCCTTGAGCTTTCTAAGTCAATCTTTCAAATGTGGATCATTCACTTGCTTGTTCTCTGCATCTTCAACTAGGCCTTGGATACTAGTCAGCTTACTTTCCAGGTTCTTTGTGTCTTCCTTGACACCATGGACCGTAGAATACTCATCATTGATCAAGGATGTAGTAGTCTTCATGATGAAAGACAGAACTGGTTTTATTACCTGTGAAGTAGGGTCAACCATGTATGGTTTGTTAATAGCTCAAAGTAAGAAGAAGAAGAATGCAAATATCTCTGCTGGATCAGTATGAGAATTAAAGGATAAGCCCTTTTTTTTTCCTTTTTTTTTTTGTAAGTGAACCGAACAATCAAAGGCTAACTATCATGCTTTGTTCAAGGGTTCTCTATTTACATGTGTGTAGTGTTTTTAGAAGACTGGCTAAATGGAAGAGACTAGGAAATTGCATTAGAAAATGATTGAACTATCTTTTTCAAGTTTCCCTGTCTCAGTACTAGCCTGAACTAGATGGGTAGTCCCAGTTTTGTTACTTATCTTCCTCTCACAAAATTAAATAACGAGAAAAAGGAAAGAGGAAGTCCCAATGAAGTAACATACCGGTGCTTAGCAATAGCAACATACTGGTCATCCCTGAAGAAGAAGAATTATCTAAAGTAGTTACTAGATTCTAGTAACAACTTCCAATTTGAGCAACTAGATCTAGAAACCCCAAGCGGTTGGTTAAGTGGTTTTTAAGGCCTTCAGAGATCCATAAGGTCTTGGAGTCAAAACTCTAAGCCAGTATTTTGTGCCATCACCTACGATTCCTCGTAATTATTTGATGTGTGTAGGACGGGTGGTGAAAAAGATCCCCTCCAATAAAATAAATGCCTATGTCGTAAATCTTACTAAAAATAAGAGAGAATTGGGTGATTAATAAATAGGAGGGGATCTTATCTCAAAATGATGAGAATAGCCAGATATTCATAAAGCTCTAGACACCTAAGTTAGACCAAAAAAATAAAGAGAGGAAACTAGCTAATCATATTAAAACCAAGAACAAGAGGGGCTATCCACTTGAAAAATCAATAAAAGAATGGATATAAATTTAACACGCCAAGGGGTGATTGGGCACTGGTGAGAAATTGTTGGTTCCAAATTCCATGTTTTATTAGAGCTTGTGCAGAAACTGTTATCTTAGACAAGGCACTTGATTAGACTTCTACTTTTGTATACTTGGTTGTTAAGAGCATTCCCATCAAACATTCTAAAAAATTTAACATTTATCATCTCAAAAACCAATTTTATAACATATAACACATCACTTTACAATATCCCTTACATCAAAACTTTTATTTTTTTAACACTTCACTTAAATATTCTTTTTTTGTCATTTTTTATTATTTTTTATTCTGCCTCTCTCTCTCTCTCTCTCTCTCTCTCTCCTCCTCTATGTCTCTCTTTCTCAACCTAGTGCTGCCAGCCACCATATCCACCCACCCATATCACAACCACCACATCCACCCACCATTGCCTCCACCAGCCACCAGGCAAATCCACCACAATCACAAACAACAACAGAGAAGAAAAAAAAAAATCCTCCACAACCAAAGCCACCGAATCAACTTAGACCCACAGATCAGACCCAAACCCACTACCTCCACAACCTAGACCCAAAGAAATTTGTGTTTGGTAGCAAGAAAACCCAAAGAAAAAGTGACATGGATCTTCCCCATTCTGTGTTTGGTAGCCAAGAAAATCAAAAGTACAACCCATAAACCTTCTTCATTCCTAATTTAGTAGCCAAAATATCTAGAGGACTATCCATAGTCTCATCTGCTCTTTAGAGTCCTTTACTCAATGTTTGTTTGACGAGAATGGCTGACCCACCAGCCACCACCGAAGGATTTCCATTAGCAAAATAGAGACATGAGAGGAGAAGAGATGGGAGAAAGAAAAGGGTAAGATTTTGGCTTGGCAAAGGAAAAGAAAATAGAAAGAGTGAGAGAATCAAGTGAGAAATAGAGGGAAAAAAAAAAGGAGAGAGAGATAGAGAGAAGGCCAAGTGTGTGGAGGTGAGGTGTTGATTGTGACTCTGTGAGGATAAGAAGAAAGAACGGAGAGAGTGAGTCTGAGAAGGAGGAACTATGAAAGGAAAAAGAGAAAGAGAGAGGGTGAGAAGAAAGGGCATGGTACACGAGAGAGTGGGAGAGAGAAAAAGAAAAAATTATTAAAAAGTTGTAGCATCTTACTACAGTAGGGTCTTAAAAATGAGATTCTACTGTAACTCAATACTAAAAATTTTAAGATTTAAGATATTGAAGTAGGTGGGTTTTAATCATTTGAGGTGCTAAAAATGCTAAAAAATAGCATTTAGTATTTTTAGCTCCTTTATAAGAATGCTCTAAGGAAAGGTAGTTTGTTCCATGAAACTCATCACAACGACTAAGACATAACTTAAAGCCTAAGATTTTAATTTCTTTTTATCTTTCTACAATTTTCTGAGCTAACAAAGTAAGCACTCCATTAATCCCCAATGTAATAGAAACAATAAGATCAGTAAACTGAAACTAATAATAATAACAAATTAAGATTAGAGTTAAGAAAAGTATTAGCTTTGGGGAGGCCTACGACATTGATGTATGTAGGTGTAAACATAGGAAGGACAAAAATATTTGTCCTTTGGAATGATTTGTATGTGAATGGTTTGTGGAGGTCATGGTGAGTTTCATGGCGGCTATGGCGTCGAAGCACAGTAGAGCTATTGGTGGTTGGGGATTTGGCTTACTTCCAGTACTTTTTTTTTAACTGAAGATCTCCTTTTGTAAATACATAATGGCAACTAGTAGTGAATTTTAATTTCTACATTTTATTTAATTAGTGGATGATGTAACAATTTCTCATTAAAATAAAAGGAGATTTCAATTAAAAAAAGTATTAGAGATAAGCCAAACTTGATGGTTGGAGTGAGATGTCTTGGGAGATGGGAGTATAGTTGACAGAGCTTTCAAAGTGGCATTTAGGTAAAATTATTTATTTTAACCTAATTATTATATGTAATTCAATAGCTGAGACTTGAGAGCATCTTCATTCCCTTATGCTAAAAAAATATAAAATATATATTTTACGTTACCAAAAGCTGTTTTATCTATTTTACATCAACACTTTAATAACACATGTGGCGGGCAAAAGAATGGATTCAACAAAAATGAAAATGTCGGACACCAATTACTACGAGCTCATACAATTAATTTGTAGAGATGGGATGCAAGGCCAACCTTTTAGTACCCGTTGCAATAAAAGTGACGTTCAAAGATGTTTGTATAGTATTCAAATTAGAATAGCTTTGAAAAAGCTAAGTGTTCATCCTTGGGTTTCATCCGAGGAGGTTGTAACAGTTTGATGTCCTTCTCTCTCTCTCTCTCTCTCTCTCTCTCTCTTAGACCTCTCTTTTTATCTGGATGCTTCTTGGCTTAATATATCTTAGCAAAGATGCACCTAGCTCTTACACTTGGAGGGTCATGATCATACTTCCCTGATACTTGTCCCATTAGACCTTGCTAAAAGGTTTTTACAACAAAGTATTAGTTGTGAAAGCACTATTCAAGGTCATTTCTCCATTAATGCGGCTAGCTAAGTAATTGCAGGGTATTTAATGCGGAAGGGATGGCCACTATGTCCTTCCTTATTCTTCTCTTCCATGCTCAACACCAAATTACCCTTGTCTCCCCTTGAACTTAGTTGTGCTCCCTTTAACTCTGTCCCTCGACCTTCCAGGTTAGGCAAGTGTCCTTGGCATCTTCGCCAATTATGGTTGCTCAGTCTAAGTACAAATTACATGGCTAACTTTTGAGGATAACCCAACTACAGTGTTTAAGGTTTATTCCCATATGAGCTTTATCAAACCTTTGGATTCTCATCCCTCTACAATAGCCCCCCAAAATCTCACTCTCTATTCCCAAGCCAGGAGAGAGAGGTTTTGTCAACTTGGGACTACTACTTCTGGCACGCTTTTAGAATATCCCACGTGAGAACGTCCCTTCAACTGACTGAAGCATGCTCTTGACACTTCAAAAACCATGATGCCTTAATAAATGCTATAAGTGGCTTGCTGTCCCTAACGTTCTACGATGAGATCAACATCATACGGTTCCCAATCCTTCATCAAAGAAGCAAGAAAACGACCGCCACCTTTTCGTCCCCTATATATAGGAAGGTAGGGGATTCCTGTCTCAATTTCTTCCTCTTAAGAACCAAAAATCACTCCTCACCTTAGATAAATTCGCCCGAGGAGTCCTTCTCCCCAAATTTTGTAAGTGTATATTTATTTGTTAAAAAATTCTTCCTTCTTCTTTCGCATTCATAGATTTTTCTCCTCTTTTATCTTTTCTCTTTCCCAAATAGGTAGATTTTTTAACTTGGTTGATACTCCTGAACATAGAGAAGAATTTAAGAGATACTATGGGATCCCTAGTAACGTATCAATACAGCACTATAGCCTAGGTGAATGGTATGAGAAAAAGGCCTACTGAAGCCGTTGCGATTCTTATGATAGCATTTATTGGAGGAGGAATGAGGATTCCCATGGGTAGAGTCACTAGGAATTTTTTTTAACTCTTTTTAGACTTTGCCCTACTCAGTGCTCCCCAAATATGTTTAGGATATTAAGTAGTGTAGACGCAATAAATAAAAGAATACGTATAAACCTCACCCACCATGACAAAACTGGGTTATAGTTGTCAGAAAAATAATTAGGCGAGGTATTACCTAAAAACTAGGGTTCCTGCCATTAGGTTAATTTCTTGCCCCTCTGAGACGAACAAAGGCATGGACGATGATTTTCTCATCGTCTTAGGGGAATGGCATGATGGACTTCACTGCCTGACCACGGATGGCACTCCAGGTGGGACGGTTTAGGGATGTCCTTAAGACCTTATGTTACTTAGGAAAAAATTTCAAATACTTTATATATATATATATACACACATATATTTGGTTTACTTTGATTTCTCCTAACCAGATGATTATCAAAAATTCTTTTTATTTTCAGACAAAAAAGCTACTGCCAAGAGATGAAATTTGGTGAATTTCAACTTACTGAACAAAGTTTTGAGATCTGAGATCTTCCTACACCGAGATAGACAACTCTGGGTAGTTCATGTCATTCTTGGATTCAAACCTATTTCCAATCCCTTCCAAGTGTCCAAGCACGTGATCAAAGCCAGGGACTCACATCTTGCCTTGGTCGACGTGGCTATTGAGGGTTTTATTCGGAAACCTTCTCCTCCCAGCACACAACTTGTAGACTTTCCTACTTTCAAAGATCCTCAGTCAATAGTTGAGGAAGTCTTATCTTCAGACGAAGAAGCTGAAAAGCAATTAGAATAGGTCGAGAAAAACACTCTAGGGGAAGCACTGAAAGCCTTGTCCATGGCGAAGATTTTGAGGTCTTCTATTGCCCAAACGAGACCGAGGAAATAGCATCTAGTTTGAGGTTAGCCATAACTCTTGTTAGTGAGAACCAAGTGACAACTGAGGTACCTGAAGCAATGGTGCTAGAAAAAAGGTTGCCTGACCTACTTTCTCTGCTGGAGTTCCATGCTTAAACTACCACCCCTGAAGTCCTAATAGTTCCCAAGGCTCCTACTCCAATTCCTCCACCTCCGCCACAATTCGAACCGGCCGACAAAAAGCGGAAAAGGGATAAAAAATGAGAGAAGAGCTCTACCAAAGAGGGAGAGATCCAATAAGAGACTCCTCTCAAGCAAACTAAGGTGAGAAAGACAAGCCGACCTCAACAAAGGAGGGGAGGAGAAAGCTTTGAGATGATCCCCAAATGTTAATCCCATGTTCCCGACTGGAACCCTCCCCTCGTACTAGATGGTGCCTCCCTTCCTATTGACTCCTTGATTCGCAACTTTGATAACAGAAGGGCAGGTTATGTAGCCAACTCAATCGAGCAAGCGCTTCTTCTTCTCAGAGACATGGTTGAACTCCAGAACTTCAAGAAGCACGAGATGTTCTTGTCCCTAAAGAGGGACCTAGCTTTGGTGCACTCTCTTCCCTCTTTATTTATTACTGTTACTTTATTATTACACATTTATTGATTTTATACATACTTAACTCGTAATCCTTTCCTCAATAGCACATGCCTAGGCCACCCAGGCAGCACATATGGCTGATGAATGGGTTGATCAAGCCTTCTACGAGAAAAAGGAGGAAGAGTCCAAACATTATGCTGCCCAAAAGTCCCAAACTCAGACAGACAAAAAATTAAAGGAAACTCTTCACTTGAGAGAGGTAAAGAGTCAACTTACCATTGTTCAAGCTAAGATTTCTGAACTGAACAAGGAGTTGGAGCAAAAACCTGAAGATATGAATAGGGTCGAGCAATCTGCGTACGATCTGGGACAAAAAGAAATTGAAGCCCATCTTATGTCCTAGATCCCTATGATGTGCCGAAGTTTCTATCTTCGGACCTGGGTTGAGGCTTTAAATGCTGCTGGTGTAGATCCTTCCTCGAAACTAAGGAATCTATAGAAGGTGTTTTACCCCCCTAGCAATTAGAGCGCATACATCCACTCTATCTCCTCCTAACACCACTACTTCTACATAGTCAACCCCCGCCAAGAACCCACCTCTAAAATCTAGCACGATTGCCCTTCCAACCTCCAATGTTGCAACCAAGACTTCTTCTTTGGAGAAGGACCCAACCTCAATCGAAGCAACTCCTCTTGTATCACAACCTACTACTTAAGTGCAACTCTCAAAGGAGGCAGACAAAGCGAAGACACCCGAGGCCCAACGAACACAGTAGATGCTAGGCTAAAATCTTATTTTGTTACTTTCCTTCTTTTTCTATTTTCTTTTTTTGTTTTTTGTTTTCTGTTTTTTGTTTTTTTATTTTTTTTTTTTTTTTTTTTTTTTTTTTTTGTGAACCAGTTTGAATCTATTAATGAAAAACCTTTGCAAAGTCCTTGTTTCATATATATATATATATATATATATATATATATATATATATTTGTCACTTCAATAGTAATTTCTTTGTTTTTATTGTTATGTGTTATGGAAAGCACCAAGAGTTACTCCACATGAGGTAGGAAACCTAAGGAATCAAATTTAGCCAAGTTCTACCCATACCTTAATAACAAGTTTAGATATTAATTTACCCAAGACAGATGATTCGAGGAATTGAACCTGGCCGAGGTTCTGTTTAACATTAAATAATAAGCTAAGTGTTAATTTACCCAAGTCTAGTGATCCAAGGAATTGAACCTGGCCGAGGATCTGTTAAACATTAAATAATAAGTTAAGTGTTAATTTATCCAAGACAGGTGATCCGAGGAATCAAACCTGGCCGAGGTTCTGTTTAACATTAAATAAAAAGCTAAGTGTTAATTTACCCAAGGCAGGTGATCCGAAGAGTCAAACTAGCCGAGGTTCTGTTTAACATTAAATAATAAGCTAAGCGTTAATTTACCAAACGCAGGTGATTCAAGGAATCGAACCTGGCCGAGGTTCTGTTTAACATTCAATAATAAGCTCAGTGTTAATTTACCTAAGACAGATGATCAGAGGAATCGAACCTGGCCGAGATTCTATTTAACATTAAATAATAAGCTAAGTACATATTTAACTGGATGACAATAATACATCTGATTGCATATAAATAGATAACTGTTTATAGACCTATGAAAATAAAAATAATACTTTCGTAGATTATTTATATTCCATGGTTGGGGAATTACAATTCCATCTAAATCTTCCAAACAATAAGCCCTTGTTCTAGCTATTGAGGTCACTCGATAAGGCTCTTCCCAAGTAGGACCCAAATTTTCCCAAGAGGTATTCTTCATACTCCTAACCAACTTCCATAAAACAAGGTCTCCTGGAATGAACACTCTAACTTTTACACCTTTCTCAAATCCTTGCCTAAGCTTCTGCTGATACTGTGCTAGTCTAATCGCAGCCACTTCCTTTCGCTCCTCGGCTAAGTCGAGATTTAGGGAAAGAAGCCATTCATTACTGTTACCGAGGGGTTGGTCAGACCTCAATGTCAGAAAACCTGTTTATGTTGGGATAACTACGTTAGATTCGTATGTCATGGAAACGGGGTTTCACCCGTGGATCTTCTAGGAGTCGTGCGATATGTCCACAAAATATGGGGTATCTCATCCACCCATTTACCCTTGGCATCATCCAATCTCTTTTATAAACCATCCACAATGACTTTTTTTTGGCCTTTGCTTGGCCATTACTCTGTTGGTACAACGGGGTGGAATATCTATTCCTTATCCCTAAATCGCAATAGTACCTCCAAAAAGCTTTACTATCAAATTGAAGCCCATTATCCGAGATTAGAATGCTTGGAACCCTAAATCTGGTCACAATATTTTGCCACATAAACCTTTTCACATCTTGATCCTAGATGTTTGCCAATGGTTCAGCTTCTATTCACTTGGTGAAATAATCAGTAACAACAAGGAGATACCTTCGATTCCCTGCTGCCCTAGGAAAAGGCCCAACGATATCTAGCCCCCACTGTGCAAAAGGCTGCTCAATGGGTTCAACACTCCCCCTGGTTGGTGGATGTTGGAAGCATATCTCTAACACTAATCACATTTCTTAACATACTCTTAGGAAGATTTCTGCATTCTCGGTTACCAATAGCCCTATGTTAAAGCTCTATGGGCAAGTGACCTACCCCCTGTATGACTTCTACAAATTCTCTCATGCAATTCTTCCAATAGCACTTCTACTACTTCAAGGTGAATGCACAATAGGTACGGTCCTAAATACAAGCACTTGTATAACTTCTAGTCCTCGGATAACCAAAACCTTGGTGCCTTCCTACGAATCCTCTCTGCCTTGGTTTTGTCCTTGGGCAATACTCCGCTCTTGAGGAATATAACCAATGGATCCATCCAACTAGGGCCTACTCACATAAAATGAACTCTCACCGAGGCAGGTATGTCATAAGCTAGTAATGCATAATCCTCCACAAGTACGATCCTAGGGAGATTCTTTTTACAAGTAGTAGCTAAAGTTGCTAACGAATCAACATGAGAGTTTTTACTTCAAGGGACTTGTTCAAGAGTAAAAGAGTGAAAACACCCCAATAAATGTTTAACTTGACTCAAGTACCAGAGCATCCTCAGAACCTTTTCCTTAAAATCACCCCGAACTTGCCCCGCAACAAGTCTTAAGTCACAATACACCTTGACAAGCTTACCCCCGAGCTTTTGCATTACAATCAACCCTACTAATAAAGCTTCATATTCTGAAATCATTTGTTGCTGAAAAGCCAAGCCTCAAAGATTTCTCTAGAGTAATTCTGTCTGGTAAAATCATCACAATTCCTATCCCTGATCCCTTATGTTTGGTAGCTCCATACACGAACAATTGCCATGTTGGCTAAGCTACCACTGAACTCACCCTCACTACTTCATTAGGCCTGCCCAACTCCCCCGAGTCACTCAATTCTTTGATGAACTCTACTACCAAATCTACCAAAATTTGACCTTTCACAACTGTTTGGGACAAATACTTAATATCAAATGCTTCGAGCATAGTTCCCCATTTTGCCACTCGTCCAGTCTAATCCGACCTTCGGAGCAATGCTTGCAAAGGCAACTAAGCTAGGATGACCATGGTTTGGGCTTGGAAGTAGTGCGATAACTTCTTTGTAGCATGAATGATAGCAAGAATTGCCTTCTCCAAAGGGAGATACTTGACCTCGGCCTCTTAAAGAGATTTACTAACATAATAAACTAGTTTCTAAATTCCTTCATCCACCCATACCAGAACCAAACTTATTGCATGTTGGGCAACAGCCACATAGGCATACAGAACTTCCTCTTTCTCTGGCCTAGACAAAATAGGTAGGTAAGCATAGTATGCCTTCAGATCCTCAAAAGCCCTATCACACTCCTCGGTCCATGAAAAATCCTTCCACTTATGCAAAAATTGAAAGAATGGTCTACATTGCTCAGCAGACCTGATATAAACCTATTCACAGCTGCTATCATCCCTGTAAGGCATTGAACTTCTTTTGGATTTCGAGGAGGATGCAAACCATGAATGGCCTTAATCTGATTGGGATTAACCTCAATCCTTCTATGAGTGATCATGTAACCTAAGAATTTTCCAGATCCTACCCCAAAAAAGCACTTAGAAGCATTTAAATGTAACTTGTGTTTTCTCAAGATTGCGAAATTTCACCAAGGTCTGACAGATGCTTGGACTCTTCCTTACTTTTTACCACCATGTCATCAATGTATGCCTCCACATTTTGGTCACCATTCTTTGATACATGGATCCCGCATTCTTTAAGCCAAATGACATTACTCTATAATGATAATTTCCCGTCGGAGTGAGGAATGTTGTTTTCTCTTGATTTGGCAGTGACAACGAGACTTGGTGATAGCCCTAAAAAGCATCCAGGAAACTCATCCTAGGATGTCCATACGTTGCATCAACCAATTGATATATTCTCGGGATAGGAAATGGATCCTTTGGATAAGCTTTATTGAGGTCTGTAAAATCCACACACACTCACCACTTACCTGATTTCTTCTTTATCACTACAGTATTGGCTAGCCATTCTAGATTTATAAAAAATAAATAAAAAAATAAAACTCTTTAATCACTCTAGCCTGTTTAAGCTTACAAACCCCGTCCTTCACAACCTCGTCATGCTCTTTAGATGAGCGCCGAGGTAATTATTTGTTCGGGGTAGCTTTGGGGTTAACATTTAGATGGTGAAACTCAGGATCAACACCAAGTGCTTCATACGCACTCCATGTAAAAACATCCAAATTTTCCTTCAAAAAATTGATCAATTGCTTTTTATCCTCCATTGGGAGTTGAACCCCGACTTGGAAGTACCTATCTATATCTTCTCTAGTAACAACCTTTTCTAGTTCTTCACATGATACCGAACTATCCAAGGAGACAAGCAACCCGGGAAGTGATTGCTATAATGTTGTCCCCATTTCCGAGGAGTCAACCTTTACACCACAATGCCCAACTGCCACCACCGTACAGTGTCTTGCCACTAATTGGCATTTTGACAGTTCAGTCACACCCTCATTGGTAGGGTATTTCACCTTAACATGCAACGTGGATTAAACTATCCCCATAGCATGTAACTATGGCCTAGCTAGGATATCAATTTATGGGGAAAAATCATCCACCACTATGAAACCTACACTCACCACCTTACTTCTTATCTGCATCGGTAGTTGAATCACACCCTTTGGAACATTAATGTTCCCATCAAATCCAATCAAAGGAACTTCATACTTGTCCAAATCTTCCAGTTTAATTCCTATACCCTTAAACAAGTCAGGGTACATAATTCCTGCTCCATTGCCCTAATCAATCATTAATCTCTTGACATTGAACCCTGTTATTTGCACGGTTACCACCAAAGCATCATTATGTGGCTATATTGTTCCCATCTTATCTTCCTCGGAGAATCCTAAGACAGACTGCTTAGAAATCCTAGCCTTCTTACATAATGCCTCTTCTTCAAGTCCTTCCATTTACGATGACACCAACATAACCCCCCTAACTAAACGAGGATCTTGTCTTGGAGTTGCAAAAATAACGTTTACCGTTCCCAAGGACGATTGAGGAGCTCCACTTCTCTGTAATCTTGCTATGGGCTAACCTCCTTAACTATCTGCTTGGTGCAAAAATTGTTTCAAGTTACCAGCCTTAACTAACTGATCTAGGAAGGCATGCAAAGTTCTGTAGTCCTCTGTTGTATGACCTTGGTCTTGATGATACTAACAATATAAACTCTGATTTCTTTTAATGGGGTCTCCTCCCATTTTATTTAGCCATCTGAAATAGGGCTTATGCTTAATCTTTTCTAACACTTGATAGATTGGCTCTTTGAATATCGAATTAATCGCTTGAGGACCAGTGAAATTATGGGTGGCTTGATTAGAAAACTCCCTCCTTAGTCGAGAAGAAGCAAACCTACTTGTTAAACTATCCCTTCGGTCATTGGTGAAAACCTTGGCCTTACCCCTGCTAAAGCTCTAGTTGTCCTCGACCCTTTTGTGTTCCTTAATCCTATCCATCAATTGATGCATACTCCGAGCGGTTTCATGGTAAGTGATTTCCATAGGTTGGAATGTGTAGGAAGGCCTATGTTGAAGGTTCATACAACGACGTCTTTAAAATCCCCATCAATTTCATTGTAAATCTCTCAATATCTATCAGAGTAATTCTTTAGGGTCTCCCCTTCTCTCATTAACATGGAGAGTAGAGAGTCTAAAGGTCTAGGAACGTGGCTGCACATCACAAATCTTGCCCTAAAGGACCTAGTTAGTTCCTCAAAGGAATGTATTGAGCCTTCCTCAAGGCTATCAAACCACCTTATGGCTACCAAACCTAGGCTCGAATGGAAAACCATACACATAAAAGCTTTATTCTTTGAGTGGATGACATTCTTTGAATAAACGGCTCACATGTTCAACAAGGTCGGTTTTTCCATTATAGATGGTAAAGGTAGGCTAGTTAAAATGACAAGGGAGCTTGGCTCACTCAATACACTAAGAAGAAGGGAGCGAGATATTTGGAGGAGTGCCTTTCCCATAGCGTCATGCCCCTGGCCTTTCCTCGATGGAGTTTTGAACCTCCTACGATGATATTTTCATCTAGAAATACGCTAAGACGATGATGTGAATGATTCACTACGTGAAGTCCTGCTTCTAGATCGGTAACTTTCATCACTTCCAGTGCTTAAATATTGGTTTGGAGAAGGGGTCATACTTTCCCTTATTCGAATTTAGCAAAGAAGACGTTGATGTAATCACTTAACCTTCTTCTCTAAGTTATATACCTATTCATCATGCGAAAGGTGACTAGCATCATGCTGCCCAATCTGCTCAAAGTGAACTAAGGGTGCTCTTTGGCTATGAGTAAGTGCCTCATGATGATCTCTCCTTCGCTTGAGATTAACGAAATGATCCCTACGTTGAAAGCCAATGGACTCCAGCAATCTGGTACGTCTGTAATCAGCTATAATAGTGAGATTTGCAAGGGTATCTTAGGAGACTTCCCATAGAACGCACCAATTGTGGCGAACAGAAGAATGGATTCAACAAAAATGAAAATGTTGGACACCAATTACTATACACTCACATAATTAATTTATAGATGGGATGCAAGGCCAACCTTTTAGTACCCGTTGCAATAAAAAATGACGTTTAGAGATGTATGTATAGTATGCAAATGAGAATAGTTTTGAAAAGCTAAGTGTTCATCCTTGGGTTTGGTCCGAGGAGGTTGTTACAGTTTGATGTCCTCTCTCTCTCTCTCTCTCTCTCTCTCTCTCTCTCTCTCTCTCTCTCTCTCTCTCTCTCTCTCTCTCTCTCTCTCTCTCTCTCTCTCTCTCTTAGACCTATCTTTTTATCCAGATGCTTCTTGGCTTTATATATCTTAGCAAAGATGCACCTAGATCTTACACTTGGAGGGTCATAATCATACTTCCCTGATACTTGTCCCATTAGACCTTGCTAGAAGGTTTTTACACCAAATTATTAGTTATGAAAGCACTATTCAAGGTCATTTCTCCATTAATGCGGCTAGCTAAGTGTTTGCAAGGTATTTAATGCGGAGGGGATGACCACTCTGTCCTTCCTTTTTTCTTATCTTCCATGATCAACACCAAATTACCCTTGTCTCCCCTCGAACTTAGCCATGCTCCCTTTGACTTTGTCCCTCGACCTTCCGAGGTTAGGCACGTGTCCTCGGCATCTTCGCCAATTATGGTTGCTCAATCTAAGTACAAATTACATGGCTAACTTCCGAGGATAACCCAACTACAGTGTCTGAGATTTACTCCCATATTAGCTTTATCAACCCTTTGGATCCTCGTCCCCCCACAACACATATTTGCATCTCATTATTTATTTTTGCATTTTAGAATAGAATATTAGAATTTATTTTTGCATGTTAGCTACAACGAAATCTATTTTTATATATTACTCTAGGAAAAATGCATTTGTTATAGTAATATGCATGTGATGATGTGAATGTGTTTTTAAAGTTTTTTGGCTATGAAAAATGCATTTTGCATTATCCAATGGCAATGCTTTGAAGGAAGGGATTTGAATATGAATGTCTCCATTGAAAATATCAGAAGATTTCAACTAATTAAACTACAAATTTTTTGACTAATAAGTGTCACCTTATTAACTTAATAATATGATATGTGAATATGTAATTGATGACACATTTGTTTACATATTCAACCATTATAGATGATATGATCACATGTATTTTAGCTTGTGCTTCGGTCATTTGACCCGAGATAAGTGTTACTTGTGCCATGTCAATCCAATCTTTAATATGAATGAATTCGTTTTAGTCTAAAATCTTTGTTGTTATTATTATTTATTATAAAATTTATAATTACATTCGAGGAGGGAGGATTTAAACCTTGAGTGTCTCTATTGGAAACACTAAAAGTGAAAGGTGCTAATTTTTTTTCTTTTTTTTTTTATTTTTTTTTTTTTGAGAAGAAAATGAAGAACTAAAATGCGACAGTTGAATTATAAAACTTTTGACATTTTAGTCCAAAATCTTTAGAGGTTACCAATTGAACGCTAATAAAATAAATTGTGATAATAAGAAATCCCATTAAGCTAAATTATAATTTTTAAAAATTTATGCTCGAAAGTCAAGGAATCCTTCATGGCCACTCCAAATTATCATCTCTGGGTAATTTCCAACTACGTCACTGTTTATTAAAGTTTGAACGCGGTTCTTACGCAATAAACGTTCTTACGCGTTCATAAATAAATAAATAAAAAGAAAGAAAAGAAAAGTTCTAAATTATTTTCTTGTAATGACTAGGAAAGGGAGATGCGACGACACATCCTCAAGCACAACCTAACTTATTTTTATTACAAAATTGATTATAACTAAAGATGTTAATACCACTATTAATCTATATTTATATATATATATATATATATATATATATATATCTAAAAGTTAAAGCATTGTATTTATTGTTACTACACTTCTATTGAGTTACATCATTGGCCATATCATCTACCTATTTCACACTTCTTTCCACTACTTCCAACCATAACTTTTCATTTACCTTCTCACCTCTCCAATACTCTCAACCTTAATGTCACTCTTTATCTATCTCTTCCTCTTCCTTTTATTTTGACTCTTTTTATCCCCATTTTATTACTATAAATATGACATTTTCTATATCATTCTATATATATTTTCTTACATGAAAAACGTTATTACTCTCTCTCTCTCTCATGTTTTATTTTTGTGTGAATTTTTTATTTTTTGTATCTCTACTTTAGATTAATGTATATATGTGTTCTTTAGAATTTTACTTTGGGTTGCAATTTAGTTTTGTATTTTTAAGTTTTTTTTTTTCTTTCCTATAATTGTTAAGTGTTATTTTATTGCATATAAATATAATTTACAAGAAAATAATGTTATTCTATTATATATTATGGCTTGAATAATTAGGTGTCTGACTTATACTATATTTTTTATTTGATGTTTCTTTTTCTCATTTTATTTTCTATTTCTCTCCTGAAAAATGTGATCTCTCTCTCTCTCTCTCTCTCTCTCTCTCTCTCTCTCTATATATATATATATATATATATATATATATACATATACTTTTTTGCAACTTTATTTTAATTTGATGAATCATTATATTTTTTATATAATATTATTTTGGGTTAATATGATTTGGTAGTGTATTTGATTTTTTAATTGTTCTATCACAACTCACAAGTCTTCTCTCTTCCTCTTTTAGCTTTTGTTTTGTTTTTGTTTTTTTTTTTTTTTTTTGGACATAATACTTAATTAGTTATTTTGGAAGTGAGATTTTGAATTTATATCAAAATACAATGTTGACTATGTATTTGAATGTGTCTATTAACTATTAAAATTAAACCCCCTATAAAAATAAAAAAAATAAAAAAAATTTAAAAAAAACTATTAAAATTAAACCACCCATGATGAATATGTATAGACAATACTTTTATTTTTATTTTTCATTGATTTATTATTTAGTTATAACATTGAAAGTAAAGTAAATGAACATGTAAAGTTAAAACTGACTAAAAATGAATTTGTAAAGCCAATATATTTATATATTTAATGTTTTCAAAAAAAAATTAAGAGTAAAAAATAAGAATAATGTGATGGATGAGAAAGCCCTTTAGGAGTGTAGTAACAAAAATTCGATATGAAAATCCAGTTAAAGGAAATTAAATCTTAATAAATAAAGGTGTATGTAGTAAAAAAAAATATATTAGATCATGTTTTCTTTATGTTATACAGATTATTTTCTTTCATTTCGATAGGTGAAGTGTTCAATTTTAGACATAAAGTATACTTTTTTCCTACATATTATTTTAAATATTAAATTTATAATATGGTATAATCTTTTAGGAATATTAAAGAAATATGCAGTTCCAATTTCATGTATTTATATTAGTAAACGAAACCCAATCAATAGTTCGAAGCTACTACTGCGATAAGAAAAATAATAAATATAATAATCTCTTTTTAAGAGAATGAAAATTTTGAATAATATATTTGAAACTCAAATAGTTTAGTTGTACAGGAAAAACAAATTAGGAAAACATAACGCATGATAACATAATTTATCAAAATATGGACCGCCTAAAAAATAAATAATATCAATCAAATAAATCCAAATAATAAAATGATGATATATTTTTTGAGATAAAAAAATGAAAAATAATTTTAGAAATTGTTTAAGTTTTGGGAAGAACAAATTATTTTCCACAAAATTTAGTTAACAAATTATATATTATACCATAATTAGAATATAATTATCTATTCTCACGCATCGCGTGAGTCAGTGACTAGTAGTCTTTAATTTTACATTATCTCTAAGAATATAATATTTTCCACTTTTTTTTTAACTGTTGATCTCGTCTATTGCAATCGGGCATTATAAAATGAGATACAAAAAATAAACTAAGTAGAAGTGATGTTAATCACAATAAACCCAATCCATATAAAGACCTTGAACATTTTTTTTTTTTTTTTTGGTTGTAGAATAAAACCTTGAAAATTTTAATACTTAGGGCCTGTTTGGATTACGGAGATAGGGAGGAGGAGTGGACAGGAGTAGAGTAGAGTTAGCTGAAAATAAGCTAATTTTAAACCAACTCTACTCTACTCTAATCTACTCCGCCTTCTCCCCCCCTCAATCCAACATGACTTAATACAAAAAATTAGTGACATTTTTTACTTACTAATATGTTTTCCTTCTCTCCAAATCAAATAAACATTCATAAAATCCAAAGCAAGCCAACTAAACCAATATATTTACTTAACCAAGTTTCACATGTCACCAACACAAGTCTACTGTATCATGTATTGATGCAATCGTTCTACCGTGATTGAAGCATAGACATGGGGCATCATAAATAAAATCATTAACGTTGAACTCTCACTTGAACCCCTTGTTAGAAATATGGATTATTAAGTCATGGACACTTGCCCCAAAAAAAAAAAAAAAAAAAACCATTAAGATGTGAATAAGAAATTGATTCCATAAATGCCAGCCCAAGTGGGTTGGGCATATTTCAATGTTTGTTTGTGCACATTATACTTAATTCCAAACCAATATGTCTATTGGCTATTGCACATTTCTAAACTGGTGCGAGTTTGTCACAATATGTTTATTCACTATTGCACTTATTATGAACTGGTGCTAGCTCTCATTTCATTTTAGAGAGTTTTTTCATTCATTCATAAGAGTCCTGAGAGAGAGAGAGAGAGAGAGAGAGAGAGAGAGAGATATTTATGTTTGCTATGAACAAAGATTATAGTGCTTCTTTAGCGTGTCGTTGATCATTGTATTTTAGGAGGCAGGCATTCAAGAGACTCCCAGCATCACTAAATAAATTTTATGAGGGGTGAAATCTTTTTTAAGGATATAGTGTCAAACACAAGCCTTAATCAGTTTTGTATCAACCACACTTCATTTATTTAGTCTGTAAATTTTATTCTATTTTCTCTAGTATATTCACACATAGATTTGTGCATATATTGATTATTTATCTTGTTCATAAATCACAAAAACTAAAATATTTGTGCAATACTTCCAACACCCCTATTATATGGGATAATTGATTAAATTATGTTTAGGGAATTTCATCTTACATATGTGACACTCCCACTTATAAAATTGAGAGTGAACAAACAAATAAATCCAACACAGCCAATGTGTGGCAAGATTTTTTTTTTATTTATTTATCTGAGAAGCGTGTGGCAAGACTTAAGAAGCATATATAGCATGACTATTAATATACAATAAAATAAGTCTTAGGGACATAAATTTGTTTCACAAGTATTGACTACAAAGATACAAACTATTGCCACCGGGCTACAAGCTACAAGGCCCCGTGGCACCCGATTCTTATGTAAACCATTAGTTCGAAGGTTCTATCTCCGCAATTACCCAGCCAAAAAAGAAAAGAAAAAAACAATTATTCGATGTTTGTTTGAATTTTTTTTCTAAATAACAATAAATATTAAAAATTTTAGTTAGTTGTCACGTTACAAAAAAATTTTGAAAACTAGCATCTCGAGTGTTTAAAACTCGAGTTCCAACATAAAAATCAAGTTTTTAAGGCTTGATTTGTAAAAAAAATCCAAGTGAAAATTGAGTTTTAAAACTCGAGTTCGGAAAACGCCGCTATAGGACTTAAAAATGGAGTTATAAAAAAATTTAATAGAAAAACGCCACTATAGGGATTTAAAACGTCAGTATAGGGCATAAAAACGCCACTATAGGGCTCACTGAACCTAGTATTGAAAAAATTTTGCATGAAAACGCCGCTATAGGGCTTTAAAACGTCACTATAAGACTTAAAAACGCCACTATAGGGGTGTAAACTAAAATTTTTTTTGCATGGAACTCGAGTTTGTGAAACTCGAGATTTATGGATCTCGATTTTCTAAAACTCGAGATGTATAATTTCCTTTAGAGTTTCACGCGTTGTCTAACTAACCAAATACTCCTCTTACCCATGTTTATTCTGCACATTCCCCCTGTTTATTCTATCAAACTTCGAAGAGTCAACTCTGTTTTGGCCGAAGGATGGCACCTTTAATTATAAGTCCAGTTTTCCAATGTCCTCCATGCTCAAAAAGATCGAAGCAAACTTCTCCCGATTCTTCATCCTTGGACTGGAAATTGCCAACATTGAGCTCCATCCATTGTTTTCTAGGCTTCTCCAAAAGGCAAACTTGGCGTTCTTGAACTCTTCCATCTGGGAGAGAGAGTTTAAGTCTGATAGGAAGTTCCCAACCAGAAGCCCCTTTTGTCAACTTCACCACATACACAATTTCATATTCAACCTCCGGGGACAGATCTGACATTGTCAATTTTCCTCTCACATCCAGCCAACATACATGAGATAGTTTGGCTACTTCAATGTTTTCATCACTGCAAGTTAAGGTACAAGGCTCAAGCTATCAAATTATGGAGAATAGTAAATACGCCCATTAAAATAAAAAATAAAAAAACTCACCCAGTTTCCTCAAAACAATCCCAAGTCCAGTATTCACGATTACCCCAGGTGATGTAGAGCGACCTTGGATACAACATAAAGCACTTATAGCCTGTCAACTTATCACCCCATTTTTTCTGCATAATGATTGAAAAGCAAAAATGAAAAAAAAAAAATCAGCTTATAGTTATTTCTATATTATGAAAAAGTAATTACCTTGTTTTACAATGATTGAGAAGCAAAGTAACCCTGCGTGTCTAAAGTTAAGGCATACATGATTTGCCATCCTCATGTTTAGACATATATTGATTACAAATACAATGAGTTAAAGAGAAACAGAAAAAGCTGACCGACCTTCCTCTTGAATTCAAGGAATTCTTCAGACACAGTGCTCTTGTTGATGAGATCTGTTGATGCCTTCTTCTTCATGGTTTCTTTCTTTGATAAATCAAACAAGTTTATCGACTATTAACTCAACTGTTTCCTTTTCCTCTCCCTAAGCTGTTTATAACAATCAAATGGAATTTGTAGTCTCTGTTAATAAGGATGTTAGAAAATTCCAAGAAGAGCCTTGGACCCTTCCTCTTAATGGCTTGTTTGGAAGTTTAGAGAAAGAGGAGAGTAGAGGGGAGTAGAGGGAAGGAGAGTAGTGGGGAGGAGAATAAAGGAGAATGATTCACCTCCACTTTATTTGGATGTTTTTACAATTAGTAAGGGAGATTGGAGAAATTAGCCCTTCTCCTTGTGTAATTTTGTTAATATAATAAGGGCAAATTAGGTAATTTACTTAATAAATAGTTTATGTACTCTACTCCCCCTCCAAATCTCTCCAATTTGGGAAAATTAAAATTGGGAGGTTAGAGGGAGTCCAAACCCCTCCAAACTCCTCCAAACCCCTCCCCCTCATTCTTTAAAAAACTTCCAAATAAAGTAATTGCATTACTCTTCCTCCCTCTACTCTACTCCCCCTCTTTTTTTAAACATCTAAACATGCCATAAAAGCGATAAGTCTTTATTTTATTTTATTTAAGTGAGATTTTTCTTTTCTACCGTCTAGTTACTTTTTCTCATTCTGAAAAGACAGTTAGACCATTTAATTAGTCTTTTTTTAGAAGAAGATCAATTATTTAAAACTTAAATGACGTTAATTTGTCAAAGATGCACGGATTACTCTAATTATCAGTGTCTTCCACGCGGAAGACAAAAGTTTTATAAAGATCTTTCAAGGTCTCTAGAACCCTTTCTTCCTTTTAAATCTTAATTTAACCTTTAAGTTAATTTTCTATTCTTCAACCAACTACTTTGAATAACATGTGATACCTTGGGAAAAGTCGACAGGAGTATCTAACTATCTTTCTACGCGGTGCACTGCTGACCCATTCAGATTCAGTAATAAAAAAGGGGTGTTTATATTTTTATTTTCAAAAAGTATGCTCAAGTTTACGTTAGGCTTAAATGCAAAAACACGCCGTGGAGTTTGGTTGCAAAAACTCGAGTCATTTCTTAGGTATGATTGGATGAAGTTACTTTAATATTATTTTTCACTAATATTTTACAAATGAACATATAGATTAATAAATTGACAAAGTTTAGCTACAAAATTAGTTGTATCCTTAAACTACAAGCTCACTTAATAAAATAAATATTACTATATATTTTGAAAATCTAACCGTTGAATAACATGTTTTTTACGCTGTTAATGTACATGTCAATTTTTGTGTCAATCGGATATCATTTATTATATAATTTATAATCTTATATTTTATGCATAATTTTAAATTACAAAAACTTTCAATTTAAAAATTTATTGATGACATAGCTACTGATCTTTAATTTTCTTGAAATTTTGCAAACATTAAGAATATAAGAAAAAGATGCAATCCAATAGTAGATTTGTCAAAATTCACCTTAATAAAAAGATATTGAATAAGTTTGTAGCCTAAGGCTACAATCGATTTTGTAGCTAAATTTTGTCCTTAATAAATTGATCGGTCACTTCTTAACATACATTATTTGAAAATAAAATATTATCCAGATGTGAACAATTTTACATGCATTATTTGAATATTCGAATATAAAATACTGTCTAGACATGAACAATTTTACATATATTATTTGAATATAAAATACCATCTAAACATGAACAATTTTGGACCCATTCCATTGTTCTCTAATATTGAACATTATTTAATATCCATCATTATGATCTTCAACGTTTTTTGAGTTTTAACTTATGACGCTTATTTTTTATGATTTTGTTCTTTACAATTAGACTAAGACCCTAATTGATTTTTTGGTGTAGACAACAATTGAACCCTGGATCTCTTATTCAACTATAAAAAAAATTTACTAATAAAGTTAACTGGAATTCACTACAAAATTTTTTAGAGAATGATTAAACAATGATATTATGCTAAACTTGTAAATAAATAAATAAATTTATTTATTTATTTATTTCAACCATTATCTCGATTCTTAGACTTTAAGTTTTATCTATTATGTAGGCCTAAAAATAAACCGGAAGTCATTGGTCTCTTCAACCCAATGTTGAGTTTCAGGCTCAACTCTCAAAACAAATCTGAGTCAAGTAAGGTCACCAATCGAGTGGATAATACATGGCTGCTGTGCACAAAAATGGCCCTTAACAATGAGTAAAAAAATTCCATATTTTTATTTTATTCTTTTAATTAAACACTTTTGGGAAGTATGATTTATCTTGAACAAGCTTGAAAGTTTGGATTATATTGAAAACCAAGCTTTCTTATGGAAAAAAAGAAATTGAAAATCTAATTTTGGTAAATATTTACAAACGTATTGAGATAAGCAATATATTCAAGAAGAGAGGTCATTATATTACTTTTGTACATGTCAAAAGTGATAAAATCATAATTTTAAATGATAATAGAGCGGTTTGGGATTAAAGTCAACATTAAAATAAATGACTACAAATTGAATATTTTTGAATAGGGAAAACTCTATTTTTCTCTTTCATTTCCAACTATCATGATTGGAAAAACTTAACTCCAATATATTTACCACTAGCAAATTAATAATATGAGTTATCATCAGGAACAAACGCCATAAGTTGAAACTTTTTCTCAATTATGAATAGACGAAAATTTTAATTTAAAAAAAAAAAGTAGAATAATATATATATATATATATATAAACAAAATTTTCATTTATAAAGAACATATTAGGCTTGTTATGGTTGTTTGTAAAGCCCAGAGACCGCACTTGATCAATATCTAATCAATCCATTTTTGCCACGAGTGAAATAAGGTCAGCTATTGGATTGTTAATACTTAATAACCAGAAGAAGAAGAAGAACGCAAATATTTATATTGGGTCAGCTTGAGGATTAAAGGATAAGGTTTGGTCTGTTCTAGTGGTTCCCTATATAAATGTGTGTAGGGTCCTAGAAGTTGACTAAATGGAAGAGACTAGGAAATGATAGAATCCCTATCCCAATGCGGACCTGATACCAGTCCAACTCGGTTACATAACCTGGTTACCCCATAAGGTTCACTTACCAAGGACAAATAGAAAGATAATTTTGTATTTGTTGGTGCTAAATATAGCAATATGACCTTTTAACATCACTAATAATAATGCTCTAGAATATATGACTTTTTTTTTTTTTTTTGAGAGGAAGAATATATAACTTATTTGAGAAATAATGACTATAATGTAATATTAATCTATAATAGAGAACAAAATTTCTCTTCAAACTAATTTGTTGAGAACCTCTTTAAACTTTTTATATACATAATTTGAAGACAGCAATACAATCATTTTTCTTTTTCTTTTTGGAATGAGCTAGATTTTATTCAACAAACAGACAACATTACTAATAATAGGCAGCAAGCTGCAAACTGTACCGTCATCAAAACAAACATCCCCAGCCTGCTGCAGAACAGATTTAAAATCGAAAAGATTGAAAATGCAAGACCAATATTCAATCATAAACAGAAAAAGGAATTCTCCAATGGCTACACAGAATCCTATTTTGAATAGAATTCCTTATATTTCCACACAAGAACAACCTGTATCAGACGTCCTGCACAACGACTTGAACAATTTCAGCATGTAATCTATGTTATGTTGGACCTGCACCATGATACGCTCCTAGGATATGGTCATTCCTGCAACAAATGAAAGCAATCACCAATGAATTACTGGGCATTCTTGTTAATATTAAAAAAGAAACCCCTATGATTTTCTCAATTTTCCTTTTTTCTTCTTCATTGATTTTCACTGAAACTGCAGGTTCACATGTAGAGAAACTAATAGAAGTTCATTTAAGTATTCAGGAGAGTTTATAGTTCACATACAAGAATTTGTCGAGTTGATGAAATAGTAATTAGAAAAACAGAAAGTACTAACCTCCACTGCACGTAAGCGTCTCAAACTGTTTGTTGTAGTCTGACCACTTTTCTTCAATCTCCCTCTTGATCATCTCAGCTTCCTTCTTCTCCTCCTCTGCCTTAGCTGCCACATCCATCTTTTCCTTCAGCTTCTTTCCATCGGTGTAGATCATTTTCTTCTCTTGCTTTCCCTTTCCTTTCTGTTTAGTCAAAGAAACTATTTTTTGTTTTAGCTCATTTATTTGTCCTTCAGCTCCAGAGATACTCTTTCCATCTGTTGACATTGTTTGCTTGTCATGCATTTGTTGTTCGGCCAGAGGGAAGGTGTCTACTTTCTTCTGTAGCTCATTGATCTGTGCTTCAGCCTCAATTATACTCATTTGAATTGTTGCCTCAACTGAGTTGAGCTCCAAAAACTTTTGTTTATTTGCATCCAGTTGAAATGCTATCTCAGCCATAGGCTTGATCAGATTGGTGCACCTTTCAATGGTGTCATTGGCTTGGCAGTATCGACTTTTCAGAACTTTGAAGTCCTTTGAGAGTTGAAGCACTAGGAATTTCATTCCAACTGAGATGCCTTCATTTTCATCCAAGTCACACAACAATTCTAATTCTGAATCTAAAGAAATGGAACGACCGGGGTGACATGCAGAAGAGAAGTCAGTTGCTAATACATTTTTTACTATGTCCAATGCCTTGCCTATGTCAGATTGACCTGGCCTGGTTTTCTGGGACTGCACATCAGTTATGACACTGCTGGCTGTGGACGGAGAAGTTTCAGATTTGGCTCCCAAGGAAATGTAAAAGTACTCCATATCATCGTCCTCATTGTCAATAGACTCAGTAGAACCCTCTTCATGCCCAACCCTGGCAATAGACTCAGAAGAGCCCTGACCTGATTCTTGTTTGGTGATTTCATTGGAAGAATCCTTCATAATAGATACAACACAATGAGCAATGACAGATAGAAGCAAAAGGAATTTTAAGATGATTAGGTTGAGAAAAATGGAAACCTTTGGGGAACTTGATTTGCATTGAGTTAATGGAAAGGATCGTTTGGATCTGTTTTCTTCCCACTCTGTTTTTGGTTTTTTTAGTACCTCATCAACAGCTTTGTCTCCATCAACATCACTTTGATAGACCGCCATGGCAATGGCCCCTATAAAAATTGTGAATCAGTACTGACTCAACCAAGATCATTATTTACAAAATGAGACTTTTTCCCTATACTAAGTTTTTTCAAGTGAAAGCCTCAAAAAGAAGGTAAACAGTTTATGAAACAGGGTGGAAAAAGGTAAATGATACAAGAAGACTAAAAAAAAGTAAATTTCATGTATAGGTAGTTAGATGTGGGAGAGGTACTCTCTCTCTCTATTGAGTGAGGTTTACACTACTCAAATGGTTGGGAGAGAGATTTGAACCAGTAACTTTTCATTTCATGGTATGTGATCTGCAGTCAATTATGTTACCTCTTGGGATTGAGGCATACCAAATTAGATTTGTTAGACAAATTTAATTCTATCAGTCAGGTTAGAGGTTTTCAGTCAAAGAAGTTTTTTCTATAGTTGGTTCTTTCTCAAGGGTTGTAACACATGATCAAACAACACAATAGTATTGTGAAGCAAACCATCATTTTAAGGATGGAACAAGATACATGAGAGAGCAGCATATTATGGTGTCATTAGCTCATAAACTTACACAAGGTGGAGTCAAAGTAAAAGAGAGAGCTATGCCTTTTACCTTTGTGACTTTGCTTTAAGAGAGATGAATTTGGTTGCTTTTTAATCGGTTGTGCATCAATTATTTCTATCCCTGAAACAAAATGAAATATATTAATAACCATAAGGAGCTTTCTTGTTAAACTTACAAAGAAAACATAAATTTACAGATTCTCAGAGATATATATATATATATATATATTGTTTCTTCTGTTGGGGATTAAACTGCACTGCAAGTTCACATCTAGAAAACTGATAAAAAAATTATTTTAAAAAAAAAAAGCCATCATAAATACTCAAAAGGGTACGATAGCATGTTTGCATGTGGGGGACAACACAAAAACGAATGCAATAAATGAATAAACCCAAATTAACTTTATACCAAATAAAACATACACAATGACACACAAGGAGCAGTTCATGAATCCATGTCATGTTTACTGGAAAGTTTTCTGTAGCGATAAATATTAAAATTTTATTTTAATATTAATTTTAATTTTTCCAGGCCTGAAGAAACACAAATTCCATGCAAAAAAATTAAAAGGATCACGCCTCATATAGAAAATGTTGGTAATATCAAGGACTTCATGGTTAGTGGACATATTTGAATCTATTTTGTGTTAAATAGTTGACATTTTATGATTCTAGTAATTAGTACAAAAATATATAGTATATGAAGTACTAACCTCCAAGTTTTGGAAGAAGACGATACCAAGCTGGTTCTGATGGTTTCTTCTTGGGCAAAGATGATGTTGAAGAAACTTTAGGGAAATCAATCTCCAGGTCAAGAATGTGCAAAACCTTTGGCCTATCTGGACCTCCTCCACCACCTTCCTCCTTTTGACAACGCTCCGCCAATAGTGGACATCTTTGTATTTGCAGATGTTGAAGAGAGCTGGGAAGCCCATCCTCAGGCAAGGACTGGAGCATAGGGCAGCCCACAATGTAAAGGTCCTTGAGTGAAGTGAGGCTCTTCAGTATCTCCTTTGGGCCTAGAAACTGCAGAAGGGGGCATGATGCAATACTCAAACACTCCAGATTAGCAGGTAACCTCTCAGTTAATTTCACAAGCATTGGACAGTTTCGGATGGAAAGAACTGTGAGAGATATCAGAGTTGGCAGTGACCCTTCTTCGCTCTCTGACAAAGACATTAGATCTTTGCAATCAGAAATATACAAAGTCTTGAGGCCAGGAAGTTGGGGCCATTTTGGAAGTGAGGTGAGGTTTGAGATGCTGGATATGACCAGTGAGTATAGAGAGCTGGTATTGGGTATTGCCCTCACTAATGTTCCATCGTGACATGCATCCAGTGCTAAATGCTGAAGACGTCGGGCAAAATGTGGATGTGGGAGACCAACTAATAACTCACACCCACTGATCTCCAACTTCTGGGGAGCAAAGTGTTGAGGCAGTGCCTGCAGCTTGGGACAGCTTATTACATTCAGTTCCAACAATTCAAACCAGGACCCTTGGTGCCAAGTTGAACGTTGGCCTTGATCATTTACAGCCTCCCATGTTGTCGGTACTTCATGCCAATCCTCCAGAATGAGATTGTCAATAAGTTTTAGAAACATCAAAGCTGGGGCCATTGGAAGAGCCCTTAGAGATTTGCAGCATTTGATCTTCAAGGTTCTCAAATTTGGAAAGACGTTGGGTAGCTCCCTCAGTTTGGGGCAGTTGCTAAACTTTAGCCGTGAGAGTGAAGGGCATTTGACCTCTGGCCATTCCTCCAGCTCCTGCATACCTTTGATGTAGAGCACTTGAAGATTGGGTAGCTCACCTAGGGTGAGGGTTCTGCATTTTGTGCACTCATTCAAGGTAACACTGACCAAATTTTGGAGCTGCCCTTCTCTCATCCAAGCTGGAAATTCATTCCCACTGTAGTGACGAATTTGGAGCTCTTTGAGGTTTGAGTGAGGTTGTAGGCCTTCTAGTACACTCTTTTCAGTTGCTTCACCCTGTGTATTGACAACCCTGTCACTCCATTCAAACACCAATTTCCGAAGGTACTTTTTCTCATTCATCTTAGCCTCCCATACATTAACCACATTTTCTAGATTTGAGATATGTAAGGTTCCTGAGAGGTATGCCATGTTCTTCAGTTCTTCAATTCCGTATCCAGTCTTGTCGCCAACCTGAAATGCATGCCAATCGTGCAGACTGGTTAAGTTCCCCACTTTTGGTGGCAGGATGGAGAACTTGACCCAGAATAAATCATCAAGCTCCAGATGTCGCAAATTAACCAAGTTCCCAAGGTCCTTGGGCAATTCGAAAAGCCAAGGGCAACCCAAGAGTTTCAACGTTTCCAAATTGTAGAGTTTGCAAATTGACTTGGGAAGAAGTTTGATTTCTGTTCTAGAGAGGTCAAGGTAGCGTAACAACTTCAACTCTTTAATTGAGCTAGGCAATTCCAAGATTATGCTTGAACTAAGATCTAAGGTCCGTATGTATTTCATCGTACGAAACACTTTCTCAAGGGCCTGACCAAAGTTTTTCAAGTAGTGACTAGGAAATAGAAGTGACCGCAGCTTACTAGCATTCTCAACAATCGTCAACATAGGCTGCTCAACATCTTTACCAAGCAAGCTCACATGACGAGATTGTTCAGAGAAACTGTAGGGATCGTTATCATTAACCAGACCACAGTTGGGGCTTGAAATCGATTGTGCCAAGTCATGGATAAGATCATGCATGTTGAATATCTCCTTGACTTCAATGACCGAAACTTGAAAGAAAGACCTTATTAAGAGCTCATCAAAATATGCAATTCCAGTCTCCTCCTCTGTCTTTCGTCGTTGAGCTTGTATAAACCTTTGCGAAATCCAAAGCTTGACCAACTCTTCCTTGTGGAAAGTGTAGGCCTTTGGAAACAAGGAGCAGTAAGAAAAGCAGCGCTTTAGATGAGAAGGTAGATGGTCATAGCTCAATTTCAAAATAGCCAAAATTTTGGGCTTGTCATTTCCAGAGTTCTGGTCCTCTATCTCCCATATTTCACTGCTTCCAATTTGCCGCCATTTGTTTACATCATCAACGCAACCACGCAAGAGACCTCCCATTGCCTTGACTGCCAACGGGAGACCTTTGCACTTCCTGACGATTTCTCTACCAATTTCTTCCAAAACTTTCAGCCTTTGGCTAGACAAAATGTCACCCTTAAATGCAATTTTTGCAAACAAGGACCAGCAATCCTCTTCAGGCAGATAACTCAAAAGATGGGGAGGTTGTGTGCCTATGATATCCTTAACCTTGGTAATCCGACTGGTGACCAGGACTCTGCTTCCCTTTGCCCCTTGTTTCAAGAGATCCTTTAGGGGCTCCCATTTTAGGTAATCCTCAGTCCAGACATCATCTAGAACAAGTAAGAAACGTTGTCCAACCAAGTATTCTAGAAGCCGGGACTGTAGGTGGCTTGTGGAGCTGTCATCCAATTTCATCTTGGAATGAAATTGTATCATTTCTTTGAGAATCCTGGTGAGATCAAATTGGACTGTGACGCAGACCCACATTCTGGCTTCAAAATGCTCCTTTACCCTGTCGTCATTGAAGAGAAGCTGAGCAAGAGTTGTTTTGCCCAAGCCCCCCATACCTATGATGGGAATCACGGAAACGTCTCCTTCTTTATCAAATTCATTTGATAACAGTATATGTGTCATCCTTTCTTTATCATCCTCCCTGCCAATGACATCTGACTTGTCTACAAAATAGCCCGTGTAGCTTGGGCTCTCAGTCTCACCGCCATTAACTTTGATGTCGAGATGGAAAGCTTCTTTTTCTTTGGCAATCCTATCGAATCTTTCTGAAATCTTTTTGATATTTTGCGCTGCATCACGTTTATATGATATTTTGCTTTTACTCAGAGGAGGCTGGATAATACGTTCCTTCCGCTTTTGTTTCCAACGATAGGCTTCTGTTGCAAAAGTATCCAATATGTCTTCGGCATCAGAAGCTGCCTCCTGGAGTTTTCTGAGCCAATCTTTCAAATGGGGGTCATTCACTTGCTTGTTCTCTGCATCTTCAACCACACCTTGGATACTAGTCAGCTTACTTTCCAGGTTCTTTATCTCTTCCTTGACACCATGGACCTTAGAATACTCATCCTTGATCAAGGAAGTAGTAGTCTTCAAGATGAAAGACAGAACTGGTTTTATCACCTGTGAAGAAGGGTCAGCCATGTATGGTTTGTTAATAGCTCAAAGTAAGAAGAAGAAGAAGAAGAAGAAGAATGCAAATATCTCTGTTGGGTCAGTATGTGAATTAGAGGATAAGCACTTTTTTTTTTTTTTTTTTTGGTGTGAAATTGAACCAAACAATCAAAGGATAACTATCATCCTTTGTTCCAGGGTTCTCTATTTACATGGGCGTAGTGTCTCTAGGAGACTGGCTAAAGGGAAGAGACTAGGAAATTGCATTAGAATATTATTGAACTATTTTTTTCAAGTTTCCCTGTCTCAGTACTAGCCTGAACCAGATGGGTAGTCCCAATTCAGTTACTTATCCTCCTCCCACAAAATTAAATAACGAGAAGAAGGAAAGAAGTCCCAAAGAAGTAACATGCTGAAGAAGAAGAGTTATCTAACGCAGTTACTTAATTACTTGACTTGACTTGTGTGGGACGGGTGGATGGAGGAAAAGATCCCCTCCAATCAAATAAATACCCGTGTCGTAAATCTTGCTAAAAATGAGAAAGGGAGTTGGATGATTAATAAATGGAAGGGGATTTTATAATGACGAGAATAGTCAGCTCTGTATGTCCAAATTAGACAAAAAAAACAAATAAATAAATAAGTTTAGTGTCACATCTCGTTCGTGAATTGTGGTTAGTAAAGAGGTATTCTCTTACAAATCTACGGGTGAAGTGGGGCACAAATTATGTCACAAGTTGTGGCATCAGAGTTGACTGGTGAGAAACTGTTGGTTCCAAATTCCATTTATTATTAAAGCTTGTGCAGAAAGTGTTATGTGGGACAGGACACTTGATTAGATTTCTACTGGTGAGAAAGGTTGTTTGTTCCATCAAACTCACCACAACGACTGAGTCATAACTTAAGGCCTAAGATTGGGGATTAATGGAGTGCATACTTTGTTAGCTCAAAAAATTATAAAAAGATAAAAAAGAAATTAAAATCTTAGGCCTTAAGTTTTTTTTTTGCTGATTTTCAGCAAAAAAAAAACTTAAGGCCTAAGATTTTAATTTCTTTTTTATCTTTTTATAATTTTTTGAGCTAACAAAGTAAAAAAAAAAAAAAAAACTTAAGGCCTAAGATTTTAATTTCTTTTTTATCTTTTTATAATTTTTTGAGCTAACAAAAGCAAAAAAAAAACTTAAGGCCTAAGATTTTAATTTCTTTTTTATCTTTTTATAATTTTTTGAGCTAACAAAGTATGCACTCCATTAATCCCCAATGTAATAAAAACGATAGGATCAGTAAACAAATAATAATAATGATAATAATAAGATTAGAGTTCAGAAAGGTATTACCTTTGAGGAGGTGTACGACATTGATGTATGTAGGTGTAAACATGAGAAGGAAAAATCCTTTGGAATGATTTGTGTGAATGGTTTGTGGAGGTCATGGTGAGTTTCACTGCGGCCATGGCAACAAGGCACGGTGGAGCTGGTGCCGATGGTTGGAGATTGGAGTGGGATGTCTTGGGAGTATAGTTGACACAGCTTTTGAAGTAGCATTTAGGTGTTTTTTTAAATTATTTATTTTAACCTAATTTTCATATGTATTTTTTTTATTAAAAAAAAGAATTACATATATATATATATATATACTTATTTTTATATATAACTTATTTTTATGTGTAATTGAATAGCTGATACTTGAGAGCATTTTCATTCTCTTATGCAAAAAAAAATATATATATATATATATATATTTTACATTACCAAGAGCTATTTTATTTATTTTACATTATCACTTTAATAACACATCTTTGCATCTCATTCTATATTTTGCATTATACCACAATAAAATTATTTATACTTTATATATTAAAAAAAAAAAAAAAAAACAGCAATAACCCAACCAACCATGACTCGTCGAGATTGAAATCATTCATAAAGCCTAAGCCCAAGCCCCACCGTAACCCGCCAATCAAAAAGGGAGTTGTGTAGAGTGAATAAAATAGGCACGCATGTTTTATACCTCGCGCTTCTATCATGTGACTCAAGATAAGTGTTACATGTAGCATGTCAATCCAATCTTTAATATGAATAAATTCATTTAAGTCCAAAATCTTTGATATTATTATTATTTATTATAAAATGTATAGTTACATTAGGGAGGGAGAATTTAAACCTTAAATGTCTCAATCAAAAATACTAAAATGTGCCAGTTGAGTTACAACCCATAAAACTCTTGACATTTTAGTCTAAGATCTTTAGAGGTCAAATATATTAGTTGAACGTTTATAAAATAAATTGTGATAATATGAAATCCCATTAAGCTAAATTATAATTTTTACAAATTTATGCTTAAAAGTCAAGGAATCTTTCATGGCCACTCCAAATTAGCATCTTGGGCAATTTCCAACTATGTCACTGTTCTTTAAAGTTTGAAGGTCTTAAGGAAAGGATACATATAATAAGAATGAACATGGTTCTTATGCAATAAACGTTCTAGATTGTTTCTCTTGTAATGGCTAGGAAAGGGAGACACGCAATGTCATATCCTCTAGCACAATCCAACTTAATTTTTGTTACAAAATTGATTGTAGCTAAAGTGATTTTTTTTTTTTTTTTTTGGTGAGAGATAAAGTGGTTAATATGACTAATGGTCTTAATTTTACATTCGCTCTAAGAATATAATATTTTTCACCTTTTTTTTAATTGCTAATCTCGTCTATTGCAATCTGTACATGTTAATTTATGGGATCCATCTCCGATGCTTATACTCTTTAACATTAAATCAAGATTATTGGTGTAGGTGAGAATTGAATTTTTTATCTTTTATTCAACTATTAAAGACTTTACCAATTAAGCATCTTGATACTTAACACATAAAAATAATGACATTTGTTTACTTACATGTTTTACTTCTCTCCAAACCAAATAAACATTCATAGAATCCAAAGTAAGCCAACTAAACCAACATATTTACTTAACCAAGTTTCACATGTCACCGCCACAAGCCTACTCTATCATGTACTGATGCAATCGTTCTACCAGTTTTGAAGCACAGACCTGGGGCATTATGAAGAAAACTATTAATGTGGAACGCTCATTTGAACCCCTTGGTGAAAAAATGGTTTATTAAGTCATGGACATTCACAAAAAAACCGTTAAGGAGTGAATACGAAATTGATTCCATAAGTACTGGCCCAAGTGGGTGAGGCTTGTTTCAATGTTTGTTATTGCACACTGCTTTATTTCAAACAAATATGTCTATTGGTTATTGCGCCTTTTAGAACTGGTGCGAGTTTGTAACAATATATCTATTCACTATTGCACCTATTCTAAACTAGTGCTAGTGTATCCCCTCATTTCATTTTAGAGAGTTTTTTCGTTCATTCATTAGAATCTTTAGAGAGAGAGAGATTTATGTTTGTTATGCTTGGAGATTGTAGTGATTCTTTTGCGTGTTGTTAATCATTGTACCTTGGGAAGCTGATGTCCAAAAGACTCAAAGCATCACTAAATAAATTGTGTGAGGAGTAAAATCTGCCTTAAGGACATGGTATCAAATACTAGCCTTGATCAATTTTGTATCAAACATTCTGCATTAATTTAATCAGTGAGTTTTACTCTATTTTCTCTAGTACATTTACACATAAATTTGTGCATATATTGATTATTGATCTTGTTCACAAATCACAAAAGTAAAATATTTGTGCAATACTTCCAACACCCCTATTATATGGAATAATTTATTAAATTATGTTTAGGGAATTTCATTTTACATATAGACACTAGCACGTATACAATTGAGAGTGAAGAAACAAATAAATCCGATAGAGGCAATGTGTGGCGAGACTTAACAAGCATATATAGCATGACTAATTAATATACAATAAAATAATTCTAGGGATATAATTTTTATCACAAGTACCGACTACAAAGGTGCAAACTATTATTCGATGTTTATTCCATCAAACTTCGAAGAGTCAACTCTGTTTTGGCCGAAAGATGGCACCTTTAATTATAAGTCCAGTTTTCCAATGTCCTCCATGCTCAAAAAGATCGAAGCAAACTTCTCCCGATTCTCCATCCTTGGACTGGAAATTGCCAACATTGAGCTCCATCCATTGTTTTCTAGGCTTCTCTAAAAGGCAAACTTGGCGTTCTTGAACTCTTCCATCTGGGAGAGAGAGTTTAAGTCTGATAGGAAGCTCCCAACCAGAAGCCCCTTTTGTCAACTTCACCACATACACAATTTCATATTCAACCTCCGGGGACAGATCTGACATTGTCAATTTTCCTCTCACATCCAGCCAACATACATGAGATAGTTTGGCTACTTCAATGTTTTCATCACTGCAAGTTAAGGTACAAGGCTCAAGCTATCAAATTATGGAGAATAGTAAATACACCCATTAAAAAAATAAATAAAGAACTGACCCAGTTTCCTCAAAACAATCCCAAGTCCAGTATTCACGATTACCCCAGGTGATGTAGAGCGACCTTGGATACAACATAAAGCACTTATAACCTGTCAACTTATCACCCCATTTTTTCTGCATAATGATTGAAAAGCAAAAAAGAAAAAAAAATCAGCTTATAGTTATTTCTATATTATGAAAAAGTAATTACCTTGTTTTACAATGATTGAGAAGCAAAGTAACCCTGCGTGTCTAAAGTTAAGGCATACATGATTTGCCATCCTCATGTTTAGACATATATTGATTACAATGAGTTAAAGAGAAACAGGAAAATCTGACTGACCTTCCTCTTGAATTCAAGGAATTCTTCAGACACAGTGCTCTTGTTGATGAGATCTGTTGATGCCTTCTTCTTCATAGTTTCTTTCTTTGATAAATCAAACAAGTTTATCGACTATTAACTCAACTGTTTCCTTTTCCTCTCCCTAAGCTGTTTATAACAAGCAAGTGGAATTTGTAGTCTATGTTAATAAGGATGTTAAAAAATTCCAAGAAGAGCCTTGGACCCTTCCTCTTAAAGGCGATAAGTCTTTATTTTATTTTATTTAAGTGAGATTTTTCTTTTCTACCGTCTAGTTACTTTTTCTCATTCTGAAAAGACAGTTAGACCATTTAATTAGTCTTTTTTAAGAAGAAGATCAATTATTTAAAACTTAAATGACGTTAATTTGTCAAAGATGCACGGATTACTCTAATTGTCAGTGTCTTCCACGCTGAAGACAAAAGTTTTATAAAGATCTTTCAAGGTCTCTAGAACTCTTTCTTCCTTTTAAATCTTAATTTAACCTTTAAGTTAATTTTCTATCCTTCAACGAACTACTTTGAATAACATGTACGTCGACAGGAGTATCTAACTATCTTTCTACGCGGTGCACTGCTGACCCATTCAGATTCAGTAATAAAAAAGGGGTGTTTATATTTCTATTTTCAAAAAGTATGCTGAAGTTTATGTTAGGCTTAAATGCAAAAACACGCCGTTTTATATTTCTATCTTTCTACGCGGTGCACTGCTGACCCATTCAGATTCAGTAATAAAAAAATAAAAAAATAAAAAAATAAAAAAACTTGACATTCAAAAAGTCTGCTCAAGTTTATGTTAGGCTTAAATGCAAAAACACGCCGTTTTATATTTCTATCTTTCTACGCGGTGCACTGCTGACCCATTCAGATTCAGTAATAAAATAAATAAATAAATAAATAAATAAAAACTTGACCAGAGTTCAACTTTTAAAAGTTAAACTAGGCTCTCCCCTGTAGGAGTTCTTTTCTCTCCACCTCCGTGTGGGCCTCTCTATCACCTCTGGTGATCTTTCGCTACCACTGGGTGGTTCTTTCCCTCCACCTCTGCGTGGTTTACTCTACCTTCCGAGCGTAGATTTCCTTATCCCTACTCTCACTGTGGGTCTCCTTTATCAAATCTGAGGTGTCCAAAGCTTTCCCCAAAACCCATTTGAGTTAACCACATTTTCAAACCCATCCTCACGGGCTAGCCAGGGGAATAATCAGCGGCGATACTCTGTGGGTCTGGTTTGTCCTCCCTGTACAGAGGGTCAGCTCGCCGGCTAGGGACCTGGTGCGGGTTTTGGACAAACCCACAGCAGGGTCGATCGAAGTCCGGATAGAGGTCTCGCCGCAACTAATCACAGACAAAGCCAAATCAACGCCAACCTTCGTCAATGAATGGAACTTCGGTGCGGGACCTTCCAAACGGTAAAATTTCTAATGTGTTAGTGTTTGCGCTATTTTCAGACTTGGTTTATTTTGCATATGGGTTGGTGATGATATCAACGGGATGTTGGAGTAATTATTTGTGTGGGTGGCTTTTATTCCAATTGTTGTTCTTGTATTGGGTAAGAGGAGTCTATACTGGAACTATTGGGGTGGTAGTCAGGTTTTTAGTGCGTTACAGAGTTACAGAGATCAAATTAACAGATCCAACGGGGGTGGCTAGTTGCCAGCCCCACTGATCACAATGGATGTCCTGAGTTGGAACTGCCGGGGGATGGGCAACCAACGTGCATTAAATGTCCTCTCCAACTTGGTGAAGGATAAGAAACCCAAAATTATTTTCCTCATGGAGACTAAGCAAACAGTTGACGAAATGAGAAAGTTGAAGGAGAGTTTGCACTATCAAGGAGGATTGGTAGTACCATGTGATAGAAGTTGGGGAGGAAGACGGGGAGGACTAGCAATGCTTTGGAAAGAAGATGTTGAATTGCATATACAAACTTATTCACCGCATCATATCAATGCTATCATTCGCACGGACCTAGGACCTCCATGGAGGATTACTGGATTTTACGGGTACCTTGAGGAAAGTCACAAACATGAGTCTTGGATTTTATTGCGCCATCTCCATTCTAGAATGTCAATGTCGTGGGTGTGTATAGGAGACTACAATGAAATTCTATCCTCTGATGAAAAACAAGGGCGGGTTGAGAAGGCTTTTCCCCCAATGCTAGCCTTCTGAAATACACTAGCTCACTATGAGTTGATCGACTTGGGATTTCATGGGGGAAAATTCACATGGAATAATGGCAGGCCTGGGATGGAGTTCGTTCAGGAGAGAATTGATAGGGCCTGTGCAAATCAAGACTGGAGGGATTTGTTCCCAAGGAGTCGAGTATTGCATCTCTCGGCTTCTTATTCGGACCATATCCCAATCATGTTGGCCATACAAGCTAACAGTGAAGAGAAGAGGGAAAAGAAGTTTCCTAGGAGATTTGAGGAAAAATGGGCTTCCCATCCGGAGTGTAGGCAGATTATTGAAGAAGCATGGCGACAAAGGGTAGAAAGTGGCAGCCCAATGTTTTGTTTATTTCAAAGGATAAGAAACACACGATTGGCTTTGATAAGGTGGGAAAAGAGGGCATTTGGAGATACTAAAGCGTCGCTTCAACAAAAGCAACGGTTGTTTGGAGGAGCTGACTTGTAGAAACGATTCAGCACTTTTGGGAAGAATAAGGGAAACAAAAGCAAAAATTAATAACATGCTGCACCATGAAGAGTTGGCGTGGAGACAGAGATCTAGAGCGATCTGGTTACCTGCTGGAGATAAAAACACAAAGTTTTTTCACCAGAGGGCAACCCAAAGGAAACGTAAAAACCAGATCTTGGGGGTGTTTAACACAACAGGGGAATGGTGTACGGATGATGAACAGATTGCGGACACAGCAGTGGGGTACTTCCAAAACTTATTTACATCAGGCCAAACTAATGATGAAGCTATTGGCCAAGTCCTTGAAGCAGTGGATCAACGTGTTACTGTTGACATGAATACAGCATTGCTGGAGCCGTTCACAGGGGATGAGGTACGGAGAGCTTTGTTTCAAATGCACCCCTCAAAGGCACCGGGGCCGGACGGTATGTCTCCATTCTTTTTCCAAAAATATTGGAGCATAGTTGGGCATGACGTTACAAGTGCTATCCTGTCTGCACTTAATTCTGGTCGATTACTTCATAAAATGAACTATACTTACATTGTCTTGGTGTCCAAAAAGAATGACCCGCAAAGTCTTAGTGATTTTCGACCCATCAGTCTTGGCAATGTGATCTCTCGGATTTTCTCAAAGGTCCTAGCTAACCGTTTGAAGCAGATCTTACCAAGTGTGATCTCTAAGGTTTAGAGTGCTTTTATACTGGAAAGAATTATTACAGATAACACTACCGTTGCCTTTGAAGTACTCCACAGGATGAGGAATAGACGAAGGGGTAAGGATGGTCAAGTAGCGATCAAATTGGACATAAGCAAGGCTTATGACTGTGTAGAGTGGCTATTCTTAAGGAAGATGATGATTAGATTGGGGTTTGATGAGAGGTGGGTGATGCTTGCAATGGAGACAATTCATGCCTCATACTCGGTTCTTGTAAATGGTGAACCTAAAGGTTTTATACAACCCACAAGAGGGATCAAGCAAGGCAACCCGCTTTCACCATACTTATTCCTATTATGCACTGAGGGTCTCTCAGCCATGCTTAGGAGAGCCGAGGAGCAGAAAAGAATACAAGGAATACTCTCTTATCGAAGGGGAGTCCGGGTCTCTCATCTACCATTTGCTGACGATTGCCTACTGTTTTGTCAGGCTAGGATAGAGGAATGTCAAAACCTTCTACACCTCCTGCATAGGTATGAAATGGCATCCGGCCAGGCTATTAACAGAGAGAAGTCAGCCCTTTTCTTTAGCAAAAACACTAGGGCAAACATCAAGCTGACTGTACAAAACATGTTGGGAGCACAAATATTTCATGACTGTGAGCATTACCTTGGGCTGCCCATGATTACAGGTAAATCTAAAACAAACACTTTCAAAGGAGTGAGGGAGAAGATTACAAGGAAAGTAACCGGGTGGAAAGAGAAGTTTATCTCAAAGGCGGGAAGGGAAGTACTCATAAAAACGGTTGCCCAAGCAGTACCAACTTATGCGATGAGTATTTTCAAGATTCCGAAGCAAATATGTGAGGATATCAATTCCGTCTTGGCGCGGTATTGGTGGGGTCAGCTACGTAATAAGGGAAGGGTTCATTGGATAAGTTGGAATAGGCTGTGCAAGTCGAAGAAGATGGGAGGAATGGGTTTTCGCGATTTACATGCCTTTAATCTAGCCTTGCTCGCTAAACAGGCATGGAAATTGGTTCAGCAAACGGACTCTCTATTTTACCGTATTTATAAGGCCAGATATTTTCCAACCTCCACATTCCTGGATGCTAAGATGGGCCACAATCCATCATACGTTTGGCGCAGTCTTCTCTCAGGAAGGGAGGTAATCTTGGCTGGCTCAAAATGGCAGGTTGGTAACGGTGAAACCATAAAAATTTTGTCCCACGAATGGCTCCCTCACCCCCCCCCCCCCCGGGGCTGATTGGGGATATAACAGAGAATATGTGTGTGAAAGAGCTTATTAATCAGCAGACGAAGCAATGGGATCGAGGGAAAGTGAACTCTTTGTTTGATGAAGCTACTCGACAAGAAATTTTGGCGATACCACTCACACAGGTGAAGGAGGAGGATAAAGTGATTTGGAAGGATAATAAGGCCCATGGCTTCTCTGTCAAGTCTGCTTATCAGGTGGTGTTAAGGCTGGCTCATCAGCAAGTTGGGGAGAGTTCTCAGAATAGGAGTAATGAAAAGATTTGGAAACATATCTGGACTCTAAATGTACCCCCAAAAGTCCGGAATTTTATATGGCGAGCGTGCTCAAACATATTACCCACTAGAGAGAATCTGCATAGGAGGAAGATAGCAGTGGATCCACGATGTGAATTCTGTAAGCAACAACCTGAATCAGTCTGTCATGTGCTGTGGGAATGCCCATTTGCTAGCAATACTTGGGCTGTTGTAAAGGGCAGACTGCAAAAATGTCCAAATGCGGTTGCTGATTTTTTCAATCTGCTCAGGTTGCTGCAGAGTAGGCTTGATTGTAGTGACCTTGAGGTCTGGGCCATAACGGCTTGGGCTCTATGGAATGCTAGGAACAAATTCTATTTTGAAAATATGCAGTTGCAGCCGAAAGCCATTGCTGATGGGGCCTTAGCCTTGCTGACAGAATATCAAAAGCTAATGGAAGCACAGGCCAGCTCTTGAGATTTCATTCTTTAGTTTTATATTGTTGTTTTTTCTTCTTTTCATTTGTTTTCCCAACTAAGCCCCACGGGCGGCTTTGTTGTATGGGTTTGCATGCCACTGGAAATATGTCTCCAGTGATCTAAATTCTTGCTGTCTGTATCCCTATGTTTCAAGGAATAAAATTCTGCCGTCTTTCTTTCAAAAAAAAAAAAAAAAGTTAAACTCTGGTCAAGTTTTATTTTTTGTATTTTTTTCGTCCACTAAAAGTTAAACTCTGGTCAAGTTTTACTTTTGTATTTTTTTTCTTGAGAAGACCTCTGGTCAAGTTTGGGTGGCTACAATAAAAAGATTAATATTTTTTTGCGGACTTGGCTTGGATTCGTGCAAAGAACCAGTCGCTGTTGAAGGTACGTATGTCAAGATTGGGAACCGCCAGGATTATGACGCACGGCCAAAGACACATATGTTACTAATTTGAACCGTCAGGACTATAACACGTAACCAATAGTAGACTCAAGTACATTAAAACGTAATACATAGTCAAAGGTACATACGTGTCCTAATCCTCAGGCCATTGTTCCAATTGGCACGTTGTTCTGAAGCATTGAAGAACAAAATTTCTCCATTAGCCATTTCCAAGTCTCTCTTCCGTTTAGTCAATCTTCTAGAGAGACTATAGAAATATATATTCATCCTCTGATTGTTTGGTTCCCTTACACAACAAATGAACAGAAGCTTACCCTTTAATCCTCAGGCTTACTGACCCAATAGAAATATTTGCATTTTCTTCTTCTTCTTCCTTTGAGCTATCATATCAGCAAACCATTTATGGCTGATCCTACTTCACTTGTAATAAAACCTATTCTAGATTTCGTCATTAATACTACTACCTCCTTGATCAAGGAGGAGTATTCTCTGGTCCATGGCGTCAAGGAAGATATAGAGAACCTCAAAAGTCGGCTCACTAGTATCCAAGCTGTGGTTGAAGATGCGGAGAACAAGCAAGTGAATGATCCACGTCTGAAAGATTGGCTCGGAAAGCTCCAGGAGGCAGCTTCTGATGCTGAAGACATATTGGATACTTTTGCAACAAAAGCTTATCTTTGGAAACAAAAGCAGAAGGAACGTTTATTCAAGTCTCTTCCGAGTAAAAGCAAAACATCCTATAAACGTGATGCAGCTCAGAAAATCAAAAAGCTTTCAGAAAGATTCGATAGGATTGCCCAACAAAAAGAAGATTTCCATCTCGACATCAAGGTTAATGGCGGAGAGACTGTGAGCCCGAACTACACAGGCTATTTTGTTGACAAGTCAGATGTTGTTGGCAGGGAGGATGATAAAGAAAGGATAACACATATGCTGCTCTCGAATGAATTCGATAAAGAAGGAGACGTTTCCGTGATTCCCATCATAGGTATGGGGGGCTTGGGCAAAACAACTCTTGCTCAGCTTCTCTTCAATGACGACAGGGTAAAGGAGCATTTTGAAGCCAGAATGTGGGTCTGTGTCACAAGCCAATTTGACCTGACCAGAATTCTCAAAGAAATGATACAATTTCATTCCAAGATGAAATTGGATGACAACTCCACAAGCCACCTACAGTCCCGGCTTCTGGAATACTTGGTTGGACAACGTTTCTTACTTGTTCTAGATGATGTTTGGACTGAGGATTACCTAAAATGGGAGCCCCTAAGGGATCTCTTGAAACAAGGGGCAAAGGGAAGCAGAGTCTTGGTCACTAGTCGGATTACCAAGGTTAAGGATATCATAGGCACACAACCTCCCCATCTTTTGAGCTATCTGCCTGAAGAGGAATGCTGGTCCTTGTTTGCAAAAATTGCATTTAAGGATGACAGTTTGTCTAGCCAAAGGCTGAAAGTTTTGGAAGACATTGGTAGAGAAATCGTCAGGAAGTGCAAAGGTCTCCCATTGGCAGTCAAGGCAATGGGAGGTCTCTTGCGTGGTTGCGTTGATGATGTAAACAAATGGCGGCAAATTCAAAGCAGTGAAATATGGGAGATAGAGGACCAGAACTCTGGAGATGACAAGCCCAAAATTTTGGCTATTTTGAAATTGAGCTATGACCATCTACCTTCTCATCTAAAGCGCTGTTTTTCTTACTGCTCCTTGTTTCCAAAGGCCTACACTTTCCACAAGGAAGAGTTGGTCAAGCTTTGGATTTCGCAAAGGTTTATACAAGCTCAACGACGAGGGACGGAGGAGGAGACTGGAATTGCATATTTTGATGAGCTCTTAATAAGGTCTTTCTTTCAAGTTTCAGTCATTGAAGTCAAGGAGATATTCAACATGCATGATCTTATCCATGACTTGGCACAATCGATTTCAAGCCCCAGTTGTTGTCTGGTTAATGATAAGGACTCATACAATTTCTCTGAACAATCACGTCATGTGAGCTTGCTTGGGAAAGATGTTGAGCAGCCTATGTTGACAATTGTTGAGAATGCTAGTAAGCTGCGGTCACTTCTATTTCCTAGTCACCACTTGAAAAACTTTGGTCAGGCCCTTGAGAAAGTATTTCATACAATGAAATACATTCGGACCTTGGATCTTAGCTCAAGTATGATTTTGGAATTGCCTAGCTCAATTGAAAAGTTGAAGTTGCTACGCTACCTTGACCTCTCTAAAACAGAAATCAAGATTCTGCCCAACACTATTTGCAATCTCTACAATTTGGAAACACTCAAACTCTTGGGGTGCCCTTGGCTTTTCGAATTGCCCAAGGAACTTGGGAACTTGGTTAATTTGCGACATCTGGAGCTCGACGATTTATTCTGGGTCAAGTTCTCCATCCTGCCACCAAAAGTGGGGAACTTAACCTGTCTGCACGATTGGCATGCATTTCAGGTTGGCCACAAGACGGGATATCGAATTGAAGAACTGAAGAACATGGCATATCTCTCAGGAAAATTACATGTCTCAAAGCTAGAAAATGCAGTTAGTGTTGGCGATGCTAAGTTGAACGAGAAGAAGTACCTTCGAAAGTTGGTGTTTGAGTGGAGTGACAGGGTTTCCAATACAAGTGATGAAGCAGCTGAAAAAAGTGCACTTGAAGGCCTACAGCCTCACTTAAACCTCAAAGAGCTCCAAATTTGTCACTACAGGGGCAATGAATTTCCAGCTTGGATGAGAGAAGGGCAGCTCCAAAATTTGGTCAGTATTACCTTGAATGATTGCACAAACTGCAAAATCCTCACTCTAGGTGAGCTACCCAATCTTCAATTGCTCTACATCAAAGGTATGCTGGAGTTGGAGAAATGGCCAGAGGTCAAATGTCCTTCCCTCTCACGGCTGAAGTTTAGCAACTGCCCCAAACTGAAGGAGCTACCCAAGTTCTTTCCAAATTTGAGAACCTTGAAGATCAAGCGCTGCACATCTCTAAAGGCTCTTCCAGTGGCCCCAAGTTTGATGTTTCTAAAACTTATTGACAATCTTGTTCTGGAGGATTGGCATGAAGTACTGACAACGTGGGTGGCTGTAAATAATCAAGGCCAACGTTCAAGTTGGCACCAAGGGTCTTGGTTTAAATTGTTGGAACTGAATGTAATAAGCTGTCCCAAGCTGCAGGCATTGCCACAACACTTTTCTCCACAGAAGTTGGAGATCTGTGGGTGTGAGTTATTAGTTGCTCTCCCACAATCACAGTTTGCCCAACGTCTTCAGCATTTAGCACTGGATTCATGTCCTGATGGAACATTAGTGAGGGCAATACCAAATACCAGTTCTCTATACTCGCTGGTTATTTCTGGCATCTCAAACCTCAACTCGCTTCCAAAATGGCCCCAACTTCCTGGCCTCAAGGCGTTGTACATTCGTGATTGCAAAGATTTGGTGTCTTTGTCTGAGAATGTAGAAGGGTCACTACGAACTTTGGTATCTCTCAAACAACTCTCCGTCCGAAATTGTCCAATGCTTTTGACATTAACCGAGGAGCTCCCTGCTACACTAGAGTGTTTGAGTATTGGCTCATGCCCCCTTCTGCAGTCTCTAGGCCCCAAGGAGATACTGAAGAGCCTCCCTTCACTTCAGGACCTTTACATTGAGGATTGTCCCAAGCTCAACTCCTTGCCTGAGGATGGGCTTCCCAGCTCTCTTCGACATTTGCAAATACATGGATGTCAGCTATTGACGGAGCGATGCCAAAAGGAGGATGGAGGAGGCCCAGATTGGCCAAAGGTTATGCATATTCCTGACCTGGAGATTGACTTACCTGATGTTTCTATAACAACTTTGCCCAAGAAGAAACCATCAGCAGCAGCTTGGTATCGTCGATTCCCACGCTCTGGAGGTTAGATTTCATATACTATATGTCATTTTACTAATTACCAGTTCAAGCCTCACTTAGTTGAGAGAGAGAGAAAATATAGGTCCCCACATCTGACTACCTCTATGTGACATTGAATTTTTGTTTTTGTGTCCCATTACCTTATCGGTTTTTTCCACTCTGTTTCATAAACTGTTTACCTTCTTTTGGAGGTGTTCTCTTGAAAAAAAGGAAAGTATAGGGAAGAGGTGTATTCTAATGATGTAAATAATATCTTGGTTGAGTCATTATTGATTCTCATTTCTTATAGGGGCCATTGCCACAGAGGTCAATCGGAGTGATACTGATGTAGACAAAGCTGTTGATGAGGATCTAACTGAACCAAAAGCAGAACAGGAAGAGACCAGATCCAAAAAATCCTTTCCATCAACTCAAAGCAAATCAAGCTCCACAAAGGTTACCGTCTTTTTCAATCTGATCATCTTAAAATTCCCTTTGCTTTTAACAATAATTTCTCATTGTGTTTTATCTATTATGCAGGATTCTTCCAATGAAATCAACAAACAAGCAGAAGAAGAACAAGAAACTCATTTCGTCCCTAGGTTAGCCTCAAAGAAAGTTCCAGAAGAGAAAAACATAACTAATCCAACGTCTGAAACTATTGACAATGAGGACGATGACATGGAGTACTTTTACACTTCCTTGGGAGCCAAATCTGAAACATCTCCGTCCACATCCAGCAGTGTCATAACTGATGTGCAGTCCCAGAAAACCAGGCCAGGTCAATCTGACATAGACAACGCATTGGACATAGTAAAAAATGTATTAGCAACTGACTTCTCTTCTGCATGTCATCCCGGTCATTCCATTTCTTTAGATTCAGAATTAGAATTGTTGTGTGACTTGGATGAAAATGATGGCATCTCGGTTGGAATGAAATTCCTAGTGCTTCAACTCTCAAAGGACTTTAAAGTTCTGAAAAGTCGATACTGCCAAGCCAATGACACCATTGAAAGGTGCACCAGTCTGATCAAGCCTATGGCTGAGATAGCATTTCAACTGGATGCAAATAAACAAAAGTTCTTGGAACTCAATTCAGTTGAGGCAACAATTCAAAAGAGTATAATTGAGGCTGAAGCACAAATCAATGAGCTACAGAAGAAAGTAGACACCTTCCCTCTGGCCGAACAACACATGCATGACAAGCAAACAATGTCAGCAGATGGAAAGAGTATCACTGGACCTGAAGGACAGATAAATGAGCTAAAACAAAAAATAGATTCTTTGACTAAACAGAAAGGAAAGGGAAAGCAAGAGAAGAAAATGATCTACACCTACGGAAAGAAGCTGAAGGAAAAGATGGATGTGGCAGCTAAGGCAGAGGAGGAGAAGAAGGAAGCTGAGAGGATCAAGAGGGAGATTGAAGAAAAGTGGTCAGACTACAACAAACAGTTTGAGACGCTTACGTGCAGTGGAGGTTAGTACTTTCTGTTTTTCCAATTACCATTTCATCAACTCGACAATTTCTTGTATGTGAACTATAAACTCTTCTGAATACTTAAATGAACTTCTATTAGTTTCTCTACATGTGAACCTGCAGTTTCAGTGAAAATCAATGAAGAAGAAAAAAGAAAAATTGAGAAAATCATAGGGGTTTCTTTTTTAATATTAACAAGAATGCCCAGTAATTCATTGGTGATTGCTTTCATTTGTTGCAGGAATGACCATCTCCTAGGAGCATATCATAGTGCAGGTCCAACATAACATAGAGTTATGAATGAAATTATGCACATCGAACATTACGCTTACATGATGAATAAAAATTAAGTAGCAGCAGCTTAGAAGGAATTACAGAGGATTACTTGCTGAAATTGTTCAAGTTGCTGTGCAGGACGTCTGTTTTCTGAAATTGTTCCTTTTTCTGTTTTTCAATCGAATATTGGTATTGCTTTTTATTAATTTATGTAATTTTAAATCTGTTCTGCAGCTGACTGGGGATGTTTGTTTAGGTTTTTGTTTTGATGACGGTACAGTTTGCAGCTTGCTGCTTATTATGTGTAATGTTGTCTGTTTGTTGAATAAAATCGAGCTCATTCCAAAAAGAAAAAGAAAAAAAGATTGTATTGCTGTCTTCAAATAATGTGTTAAATACTATATATTTACTGTTTTAATTTTTAAAATAAGATTTGCTGAAGCCAACTTGAGAGAATTCCTTAAAAACCTTCTTTTTTTTCTTTTTTTTTGGTGTCATACACTGGTTTACGAATTGCTTCTCTCTATTTTTTTTTTTTTTTTTTGAGAATTACGAATTGCTTCTTAGTTCTTAGTTATCCATTATCATTGTTACTTTCAAAGTTGCATAAATTTTGTTGCCATTTAATATGGTCACCTACTTTTTGTTTACCGTCAGTAACAAATCTTGTTAGCTATGCACTTCGGTAATTATTCCTCGTTATGGCCGCTAAAGCTTAGCTCTGTAGATATTTGGAAATTGAAACAAGAAATAATAATTATTTAAAGCTGATATTAAAATGAGTTGCTGGAATTTTTTAATAAAAGATATTCAGTTGCTAATCTACGGTAGGCCATCTCAGGGCTGGAGAGTTACGGTATATGAGCAAAAAAAAAATTGAAGGTTTAGAGAGACTGTTGGATTGATGTTTTGTGGGTTCACCCTCTACAGTGAAGAGGATTTTTTGTTTAGTTCTCCCATTGGAGATGCTCTAAGTCATAAATAACCTCTTCTAAATTGCAATAAGCCGAATTACTATTGACCGACCCCAGAACTCTCAGAAGCCACCTCAAGTTATACGGGCAAGCTTGATAATTGAAATACACATAAACAGACAATTGAAATACACGTAAACAAACATAAACAAGTAACTATAAATTTATCTATATATATATATATATATATATATCTAAAAATTGAAACATCACATTTATTGTTGCTATATTTATATTAAGCTACTTCCATGTCATTAACCACACCACTAGTCTTTTTCATATTTATTTTTACCTTCAATTTTTTTTTACAATATTAAATATAAAATAATATTGGCTTTACAAATTCATTATAGACTGTTTTAATTTTACATATTCATCTACTTTAATTTTAATGTTATAACTAAATAATAAATCAATGGAAAATCAAAACAAAAATGTTGTCTATATATATTCCTCTTAGACAGTTTTAACTATAAATATTATTTTGCCCATTTATCTACCTTTATTTTGACTCTTCTTATTCCTAACATTTTACTATAAATTTGTCACTCTCTCTTATTCTTTGCATATTTTTCCCATACAAAAAAGGTTATCTCTCTCTCTCTCTCTCTCTCTCTCTCTCTCTCTCTCTCTCAATTTTTTTTTTTCATTTTTTTTTTTGTTGAAATTTTTTATTTTTCTTACATCTTTTCCTTAGGTTGCTGAATATTGTTGACTAATTCATATGTGTTCCTTAATGCAAGTAATTTTTTTTTCTTTTTTTTTTTATCATTTTCTTTACAACACTAAATACCTTTAATGAATGGTTTTTTTTTTTTTTTTAATGAATGGTGTTTGTTTTTTATCTTATTTGAGAAAAATCATATTATAATATGTCAAATTTTGTGTTGTTTTTAGGTTTTAATTTATTTGAAAAACAACAAAATAGTCTAGACAAGCTAATGAAGAATAGTTAGTGTAGTTGAAAACAATGGTCTTTGAGCAGCTTACTTTCACTGTTTGTAAATATTTTGTTTAACAAATTATTAGTGAATTGTTATGTCTTTGTTATATGATGTTCTTAGATGCTTGGGTAATTGCTTTAAACATTTACGAATATTTTATGTTGTTCTTCATCTTCATTATCTTATTAGTGTATTCTTTGAGATTTTTAAGAAAACAAATTCAATTTTGTACTTAAAATTATTTATTTAACTATTCATTTTCACATGTTGGATTAGATATAACATTAGATTATGACAATATTAACACAATACTTTTTTTTTTTTAATTCTCCACTTTTTTCCCCTTTGGAATTGCACCCTTGGTTTTTTTTAAAGGAAAAAAAGTTACAATCTTTTCTTTTTCCCTTTTCTTTTTTTATTTATTTATCTTAAATTGTAGGTGTAGGGACTCAGTTTGGATTGAACCCAGAGTATGAACGGGTTTTCAGTCCAACAAGACCAAACAATAAATTTGTAGAGAATGGGTTGAAGGTTTAGGCGCTGGCCGTCGTTCACCAAGCACTGAACATTTTTCTTTTATATAAAAAATACTTATAACTGTTTACAACCGGGGGATGCTCCTCGGCCCATGGTCGAGGAGCCCTTTTTCTTCTGCCCTTTTTTTTCCCCCCCCCCTGCTTTACTTTACTCGCTTTTCTTATATAGTCTTCATCGTCCTATCTCGTTCTTCCATCTGTTGATCATCCATTCGCCTTTCTTCTGATTGCCCATCCCATCAGAGGTCTTATCAGCACTCAAGTGGTTTACTCTGATTAACGTTGCCCTGCTAAGGGGTTGTATCACCATTAATGCGGCCAGAGGGATTAGGTGAATGCATTAAGTGTGAAGGTGACAACTTGCCCTGGGCTTGTCCCTTCCAAAAATCATCCTTGGCATGCCGAGGACAAAGAGGTCCTCGGCGTGGATCCGAAAAAGAGGCTTTCCCCAATTTAGCCTCGGATGGTCAGTCTTCCTCGGCGTGGGCCTTGGGCCTACTACACGATGGGCTGAGGCTATCAGGCCCATGGACCCCACAGTAGGTTTTTTGAGTTTTATTAATTTTTTTAGATATGTTTCTTGGTGTTTTTAATTGTATGATAGAAAAAATTGGGTTTGAAAAAGTTAGTTTAAAACTAAAAGGATAATTTCCAAATTATATATAATTTTTAATGATATACAAAATATTATAAATAAATTGTATTAAAAAATTAATATTTCACTAACTTACCTTTGAATTCTTGAGCAAAAAATATATTGTTTTGATTTTGGTAGAACAGAAATTATATATATTACATTTTATAATTGTTCCTATAATAAATGAAAATATGATTATGAATTACATTACTATTTATTCAATTAGTACAAATTGAAAAGAAATTAAAAATAAAAAGACCATCCTAAATATATTATCATGCACAATGTGGGATCCGTGACTAGTTATTATTAAAATAAAAAATCAAAAGAAAAATTTATTTTCCATTTGAACAAAGTTTCTCTCCAAATTTGGAGAGACACCTTTCAAATTCCCCATATATATCTATATTGAGTATACATTTTGAAAATCTAACCAATGAATTTCATATTCTTATTATATCCTTTATACTTGCAAAATTTCAAGAAAAATCAAATATCAATTGCTATGTCTTCAAAGAAATGTTAAAATTTCAAGTTTTTAAGATCTAAATTGTGTATTAAAAATAAGTTTATAAATTGAATAGTAAATAACATCTTATTTAAATTAAATTTGATATGCATGTTAAGAACATAAGGAACACGAAATTCAACGGTTAGATTTTTAAAATTCATACTAAAAAAGGAGATATATTGAAAGTTTAAAGAGTTTCTCACCAAATTAATTTGGAGAGAAACTTTGTTCTCTGTTATGGATTAATATTTTAGTATAGTCATTATTTCCAAAATAAGTTATATATTCTTTCTCTCAAAAAAAAAGTTATATATATGTTATTATTGGTGATGCTAAAAAACCATATTGCTATTTTTAGCACCACCAAATACAAAATTATGTCCACATTGGAAGAGCCAAAGCCAAATAATTTGGCTCCATAGCCACAATGCACAGCCATATTGCTATTTTTAACACCACCAAATACAAAATTATGTCTACATTAGAGAAGCCAAAGCCAAATAATTTGGCTCCATAACTACAGTGCACAGCCAAGTGTTCACACTGCTTTGTATTATTATTCACGTGTTCACACTACTTTGTATTATTATTCATATGTTCACACTGCATTGTAGTTCATTTGTGTGTTCATACTATAGCTCATATGTAATAAAAAAATATTATTTTATTATGTTGAAAGTAAATAAAACCACTCATGTTGAGTGTTTTGTCAAGTGAAAAGGTAAAATACATAAATTAACTTTTTATGAAGCCATATTACTAAATTAATGACGGGCATCAGTTAGTTTCATGAAGCCATGTTGAGTGTTTTTTTTAAATAGAATATTACTAAATTAATTAACTTTTTTTTTTAAATAGAATAAGTAGGAATTTTCTGCTGTCAGAGCTGAACCACAATTTATTTTGAATGCATTTATAAGAGGGTTTCTACCACTTCATGGGTTGCTTTGTATAAGTGCTTGCTTTTGTTCTTCTATTGACTGAGACAAATTCTCAAATGTACTGCAGTAGGTAGGGAGTTCCAAAAGAGATAGTGTTGGAAAAACTAGTTTTGTATCTCATACAAAACACGCAGTGGAAGCAAAAAACACAGATCTATTTCATTCATGAGAGATAACATGTAACATTGAATTTTAGAACAAAGAATAGAAAGCGTACCTTGATGCAGTGAAATTCAAAAACAAGACTTGAGAACACCTCTAATCAGCATCCCAATTTCACATGGTGTCTAAGAAAAGTGGTCCCTCAATCAATCTTTATGTACATTGATTCTCAAAGAAAGTTCTTCTTCTCATTGTAGAGAAAAATTGTTTTCTTTTCTTTTCATCTCATCATACATACATTCTAACTACGTTGATAGTTACTTTATTTAATAACTCTTATTAAATAAAAACTGATTGTCTAATTGAGTTAGCCTTTTAAGCTTGCCCAATTGGGTTTTTGTTTGTGGCTTGAGATGAGACCAAAGGGAATAAATAAGACTCTAGCTCCAATGGGCCCTGGGCTTATCTGTCAATTCTTGACAAGTCCAAAGTTACCATTAATTATATTTAATATCACTATATAAATATAATTGTACTCTAGGCCTTATTAATAAATTATACTAGTCGCTAACCTGTGCGATGTACGGGAATAGTTACTGGATGAATTTTACGAAAAAAGAAAAAAACATCATTTTTGAGTTTGAGTAGTAAGCAAAAATGCATGAATTTTTTTTAAAATGATATTAAAAGAAATAGCACAAAGTATTATTAATTAGACAGAAGAAAGAAATGTTTTATTTATTAGTTTTTTGTGGAAATAAATAAGAGACAGAATATTGCATCTCTACTTTAATTTGTGTTGTATATAGGTATATATAAGATAGGTTGTAATATATACACCAAAAGGTGTCTATGGAAAAGTCATAACCATTCAAATTAGATATACCAAAAGTTACTTATTAAAAAGTCATATTGACCGAAAATATGCCTATTAAAAAATGAAGAGGCACAATTGTATGGTGTTTTTCAATCTATACATGACATAAATTTATATAACCACATGGTACAATAAGGAGTGATCAACAAAAAGTTTAACATTTCACTTTTATATTATACAAGCCCCATCAGTGTGCAATTTGCCTTTTTTTTTAATATTTTTTTTTTCAAATTCGACGCATCCAAATATTGGGCTCATGCTCCAATTTTTTGAAATTATTAACAATAGCTCTCATAATACTATTTTAATTATCAATTAATAATGAGTCCCTTGATGAATTGATAAAAAGGCTAACCAATAACAAAAGTGGCAGCCATGCCAAAATTGAGTCTAATAAAATAGATACAACATATTTGACTCTATTATATTGACCAAATTTTCTTTATTCATCAAACCCATACACCTTTGCACATAAAAGGCCAAAGCTATGGTATTAGCATTAATGACATGTTTAACTGTCATTTACATCCATGCGATGATATCAACCATATATATATATATATATATTACTCATAGTTTGCATGCTGTTAACTCATGCCATTACAATCTTGCACATAAGTTAAGAATCATACCTTTTATAAATAAGGGCGGCTCATAGACCAGCCGAGAAGGTTCAAATGAAGCCCCTAACCTGTTCCAAAATATATATATATATATATATATATATATATATATATATAATTTTTTTAAAAAAAATTAACCCCTACAATAAAAATTTGAACACCCAAACTTTAAATTTTTTGTTAAGCTCAATTGAAATAAGCTTGAACATGATTCTTGGTTTTTCTCTATGTCCAATCAAATAGTTTGATAAGTGCTATACACATTTCCAAGTCCAAAAAACCTTTTATTGCTTAATATTTATAAAACCATACACTTCAAAAGCAAAAATTTATTAGTGGAGTATTATTTTTCTTAGTTTCACACTTACTCCTTGCCCTACTCCTAACTGTGTTACTATTCTTATTTATTCTATTTTTTTATTCAATTTATATAACTTATAAATATAATAAGTTATTATTAATTTGATAAAAATGAATGATTAGTTATTTCATTCTATTTGTTTATGCATCTAATGATTGTTGACTTAACGATCTTTAAATTGTTAATAACTTTTCAAACTATTATATAATATAGTTGTATTGTATATAACGTGAAAGTTGTACATACAAAAAAAAAAAAAAAAATCATTTTATATTTTTTCTTGTGCCTACTCCCGCCAATAAATTTCTAGCTCCGCCATTATTGCCCCCATAAAAAAATCTTGGAGCCGCCATGGTTTATAATGAAACTTGTTTCTTTCTTTTCCACCATTAACACGAACCGGTAAGGCTTGGGTCATCAAACCATTCGCGGTTTCACGAAATAAAAGAATTAATGGCTTCCAACTTAGACATGTATTCTCATCAAATAAATATAGCCAATAAATCAATCAGGGGGTTTCACGCAATAAATAAATACATATAAGTCACCCAAAGAATCCACCAAATAGTAACTCAAAACCAATTTGATAGTTTCATATATACTTCTCTATATCAAAGACTAATAGCAACAATATTAACAACTTTCGACAATTTGTCTTTCATAAAAACTCTATTTACTGTATTCGTTTTATTGTTGCATTGTAAGGTTGTCTAAAGTTGTTGTTTGAAAAAGGAATAATATTAGAAAAGAATAAACCAGTTACGTTACTATGTAATTCAACATCAAAATCAATATCACCACCGAAAGTAATATTAACGCAAATATGAATATAAATCGCACAATAACATATATTTAGAACTCACGCAAATCCTTTGAGTTTATGATACAACTACTATGCTACGTTAACCCACTTTTTATTTACCATACATTTGAGGAGAGGTCTCTGACCTTTAAACTTGTTTTGGAACTTCGCTGGCTAGTGTTATCAAAAAGAGAAGTCTTGTTGCAAATACTAATTTCGGATAGAGGAAGAGAGAAGGGAAAGAAGAACGTTCAGTGAGAAAAATATAAAAAAGAAGTGATGTTTTATTTATAACTACTGCCCCAAGAGTTTTGTCTCTAGTTTATAATGATAGGCATTTTTTTTAAAGGTGAACGTTTAACTGAAAAGATACAATTGTTGTGTTTTTAATTATAAACGTGGCATTAATTTATGTAGCCACGTGGCGCAATGAGAAGAGGTCAACAAAATGTCAAACGTTTCGGCTATTAGTTATTATATAAATTACAAGACTCTAATGATATCATTTGACCCTTCCATGAAATATCCATAGTGAACAAAGTCATAATGAACTATCACTTTGTAAACAACTATTTTATCCTTGAGTACCCAGTTTAATCTTTTAGTTATTCATATTTATTGAAATCCGATTTCAATAAATATAAACTTTATTAACTCCTTACTAAAGTAGACGTCCTAAATAACCAGTTCCTATTAAACTTATCTCAAAAGGATATTTCGTATCTCTATAAAAAGAGATCGATCTTGAGAATATATATTCCCTCAACACTACGTGTAGTTACTCAACATACTGAGATTTTGACCGTCAATATTAGATCTCACTCCTAATATCTAATATATCAAAATAACCTACATTTCATAATCAGGTTCACTAGAATCTATGAAATTAAAAGTCGTGAGATTAATCATTCAAATGACAGTTGTTGATTGAATGATTAATCTCACAGTGGTCCAATTCAATATGTCTTAACACTTAAGACATATCAACACATCAACACATCAACTAGAAGTCTCCACTTTCATGATTAAGACAAACCATCTTAGTTGATGTGTTATAGTCTTCGCAGATAAAACGTCCAATTTCATCACCGACTATGAATTATGTTTTGAATTTATAAAAAACTTGTGATTTATATTTTCTGTGACTAAATCACATAAATCACATACAATGCATCTCAAGGACTATGATAATGTCTCGTTAGTTCATTTACAAATAGTCTCCTATAATTAAACAATTTAATTATTTATAACATATCAATAAATTGGATTCCAGGGCATAAATTGTATAAGTGCTTGGTTTTGTTCTTCTATTGATCTTCTGTTGACTGAGACAAATTCTCAAATGTACTGCGGTACCTTGGTAGGGAGTTCCAGAAGAGATAGATCCAATAGTTTAGACCAAGAAAGATTCCTTAATGTCTAAATATGGTCAAGATTCCTTAGGGAGTAGCAATAGTGAGAATTCCTCTTCCAGTCACTCTGCCACTTAGTTTTTCAGCAGGAGGAGCAACTATGAATTTCCCCAAATCAGCACTTGAGCTCACATTGATTTCACCCATTTGAAAACCCCAGTTAGAGAAAAACCCTGCACTTCTGGCAAAATCGCATTTCTTAAAAAGCTGCAAGCTTGTTTCTTCATACATACCATGTAAACAATGTACATCCTCTTAACTCCATAACCTCCTCCTTATTCTGTATTGGCAGTACTTCCACTGATGATTCTCAAAAGCATAATCTTAATTTTTTCTTCCATAAATCTTTAATAGCCAGTCCCCCATTTTTCTTAGGCTGGCAACTCAAATCCCATGTTTTCCAAGCAACATACCTGCCATTTGCTGCATCAATTTTCTGTCGAAAATTTCTGACAGCAGCACCCCTGTTTTTTTTCACACAACTACCAAGGCAAATTTAAAGAAGCCAGTGTATGTGGGGATGGATTGTGTCACACAGCTGCTGTATCGTAATATTAATTCATTTTATATGAATTCTCATGCTATCTCCAGTGCTACAGATGAAGCCATGTTTACAAGCATGGAGAACTTCAGTTGTTTCACAACTGGCAACTAAAATTCATAATGCTGTGTATATTATTTCTTTTGGTAATTAGAAACTGTTTGTTTGGGCTAGTCAAAGTTTTTTTCAGAGTATTGATAAGTGAGAACTGAGTGATTGTCTTGTATAACTGAGAATCTCTACCAAATCAGTGGATTTTACATTTTGTTCCAATCCACCATGATTCATGTTTAACTTAATCTAATATTGGAAGGCGCATTGATACCTACTTAAATGATATGGCTATATTTTGTAATATACTTGAACTGCTGCAGTTCACAATCATTTTAGATATCTAGTGACTAGTGTTCATATCATTCATTACAAGTCACTGGGAAAGGGACCAATACTCACAGGATTTTTTAATAATACCATCATTTACATTGTGGCATAATGTTGATAAAAAGATAGACCAAAAAAGTATAGGATCTTTTTTTTTTCTCTTTCAAAACGAACACAAAATTCTCTGTATTATGTTATCTGCTACAAGAATGAGAATCTCCCACAAATATCCTCTCTCTAGCTTTTGACACCTGAAACATCAATAAAAATCCAACTAAGCATTCAAAACCAGTTTAGTCTACAAGCCTAGAATGTTTCAATTGCCACCAGTTTTAACAAAATATAGATTTGACACCAGTTAGCCTAGTCTGAAATAGTTAGAAGGTTCAGAATATTCAAGCTTTATGATCAAGTTGAACATCAATAAATTGCAGGGAAAGAGAGAGAGGACAACTACATAGAAAGGAAGATTTTTTTTTGGTACGAATAATCCTCTTTTGCGAATTTCTAAAACTTGTTCTATGAGTAAGCAAAAATGCCTGTACGCTAGACCTTGTCTTTGAATCCAATCCAAAGGACTTATAAGAAGACAAAAGAGGCCAAAATAGCCACCTACTGGACTCCCAATTAGAAAATATGCTCCAAGATTGACATAGTTTACTGTATGTTTTCAGCTGATTCCTTTAGTGGTATGAAGGATAAGCGGGAATACACGGAAAGATAGGATTCGATTCAATATATTGGTAGTCCTTATTGATAAAAAGATGAGGCTTCACTTGAGATGGTTTGGTCATATTTAGAGGAGAGCGAGTAATGATTTGGTAAGAGTGAGTTGATCCAGTTGAGGTAATGAAAAAAGGCAGAGGAAGGCCAAAAATAACATTAGTAGAAGTAATAAAAAAAGACATGTCAGCATGACTTCAAATAGAATAAAATGGGGGAAAATAATTCATGTGGCCAATCCAATCTAATCTGTTAAGGATTTATAGCCAATTCCAAATTTTTGGGACTAAGCCTTTGTTGTTGTTGTTGTTGTTGTGTATTTACAAAATAATGGCTAGACCATAACTATCAACTATACAAGTCCCAAAAAGAAGATTATTTCAAGAGTGAACTTGTTTGAAGCTTTCAACCGTGTTTGCTGACTTTTATTGCGAGGAAATATTCTAGATTGAAGACTTAATTAATGCTAACCTAATTATGTAGCGTGATTGATAAAATGTAATTGTCTAACTTCTCAAAAATACCAACTCATGCTCTCATAGACATCAACTCAAATACACTACATGAGAGAAATATGAGGAAGTTACTAGAATGTACGTTCATCCAAAAAAAAAAGTTACTAGAATGTACAGCATATAGGCTGTCCAATAACAGTAGCCTCAATTGAAGTTCATTGTAAGAAAATCATTATAACTGAAACCATAAAATGCAAATCTGATAAGGACTAGAGCCCCTTGTATATGAAATAAAAGAAAAGATCCTGGCTATATTGTCATTATGAAACAAGATGGAAGGATTTGTCACTCAATTACATTTTCAAATTATGATAACTGAAACCAAATATGAATTCAATACAACATACCAGGATTTTTTTTCTTAAGAAAAAAAAATGCAAAACATAGTCAGACTGACAGAAATGCTTATGAATCTCAAATAGCAGTAGCCTGATTTGAAATTCACCCTATGGAAAACCTCCCTGTTTAGTAACCAGTCAAAGTATAAACAAAACAGAGTGTCATCTTCTGCAGACATGTCGATTGCCATAACCTGCATAAATATGAAGACTTAGTATGGGACTATTAAAGAAAATAAAAAGTTCACTCATTAACAATCAGTGTAATTGGAGTTCGTTCATGCCTGTTCTAGAAGTCATGGCTTTGAAGTATATAGAAACATGCTAGAGATGGAGGTGCTATGCAGTTTGTAGTTTTAATGTGTAAAAAATTATTTGGCAAAATTTTCTTGCTTTAGCCCGCCGCACAAGGTGGATATAAAAATAGCTAAATACTCAGACACTTACATATAGGATGCCAAACTAGGACTGAACCATGCATCTAACTTAGAAAAATCCTTAGAGCAGTGAAGCTTGAGAGTGTATTTCTTTTCTAGATCATATTCGCAACTTGCCTAATAAGGTTTTACCAGTTATTAAGCTTGTGGTAATTGATGACTGATAAATTACTGATTCTCGCAAAAGTTAAGCTATTAGGAAATAGTAACTTTAATCATGTAACCGTAATTCTAACAATGATGATAATGTAGAGGCTTAGACAATTGGCAGTGAGCTCATGGAGGGGATTCAGCAAAAAAAAGAACTCATGCAGGGGAATCTAAGGTTAATTTTCAGGGACACAGAGAGTATAAAATGATTGGGACTGGTTATGCATAAACAGAAAAATAAGTGGACTTGCTAGCCACAAAACCAGCTGAACAGCTAGAAATGAATGGAAAAAAAAATGATTAGACATTTAACAAGAAGGATTTTTGAGATGGTCATTACCACAGAAAAGCTCCTAAATGCATTTAGGCTCAGTATCGTTATAGCTACTCAAGGATCTCGACACCATTCAACCCGTAGTGACTTGGTGACTCCCCAGTTTGTGCAATTGTTTGGTTAAACTCTTCCACATCTTGCTCGTATACCAAACCAACCCCACAATGCATCACTTCCCTTAGTGAGCCATAGTTCTCAAATACAACCTCAATCAGACTGCATTGATCAGCATTTGGAACAGCAGCAAACCAATCATCACGACACAAATACAATAGACAATTGTAGTGAGCGGTCTGCGGCGAGGCTGTTATTCTAAAGAAAGTTTTAGAGGCATATTGACTGTGAGGTATGTCACCAAGGGTTTTCACACGAACTCCAAGACCAAATCTTTCCTCAATTACATTGATATGAGCAGAGAGAATGAATCCCATCCATTTACTATTACACCAATTTGGACACAGTGCTATCCTTGTTGAATCCCCTCGAAATGTATAACTTATCCACCCCGGAATTCCATATCCGGGAATAATTGTCTGAAATTCAGTTTTTCCACGAAGGAGTCCCTGTACCCAAAAAAAAATAATAAAAATAAAAAAGATACATCATTTAACAATTTGAGTAGAACTGTAAATGAAGCGAGTTGTTTAAGAACAGCTTGAGATGGGTTCAGAAAAATGCTTGTTATGTTTGTTTGTTTAACAAACAAGTCAAGTTCAAATCCTAGTTTAGACTTAACTATTGAATGAGTCAAGCTCAAACATACTAATATGTACTTGAGATTGGATTATATAAATTTTTAAATAAATCCATATGATATCAAATGATAATATAAACGGTATACCAGAAGTAAAAATTCATATATTTTTAAAGGAAATGTTAAGCTCGCTAAGGATTATTTATTGTGAGTTCACTTAATAAAAATTTGTATAAATTAATAAAGCGGCTGAAAATATGACTGAAGTAACAAGTGAAACAAACAAAAAATAAAGTTAGCTTTATTGACTCTACCGCTTATAAAATTGGTAAAAAACCTGACATAAAGTACAATGATATGACATAAAGTAATTTCTTATCGAGCACTTTACAGTGCCGATTAATACTACCCTATTTTTAAAGGGGTAAAAAATTTTAGTCGTGATTTTACTATACATAGAAAAAGAATAAGTTAATCATTCAAGTAACTCATTAACAAGTTCAAGCTTATTCAACAAGAAAATAAGTCAAGCTTGAACATATATTGTTCGGTGATGAACTCAAAATCGGCTTGTATTTGAAATATAATTACATGAAAAAGCTTTACCTTTTAATACTTGATTAATTTGAAAGAGAGAGAAAACTGAGTACCTGGAGGTAACGGTTCAATATTGTAAATGCTGCTCTACGGCTGAGCTCGTCATAAGAAGGTCCTGACGATCGAGATATCCTATACTTCGAGGGTATACTCCGCACAAATTGTTTTTTCAATCGATCATTCCAGACATCATTGGCTGAGGGAAGTTTCCAAATTTCAGTTCCAGTCAACTCAAGTTCCTTCAAACACTCTATTTTCCAAATGCTCTCTGGCAGGTCTTTAAGACGGAAGCATCCCGTAAGGACGAGTTTTTTAAGAGAGATCAAACCATTCATATTACTTGGAAGACAATTGAGATATAGGCAGTATTCTAGATTTAATATAGTAAGGGCAGTCAAACAATCGATTGATGAGGGTAGTGTTGCGATTCTAGTCCTACCCAAATAAAGTTCTGATAGGCTTTTCAAAATTCCATTAAATTCTGGAATTTCCCTGAGTTGTTCACACCCAAAAAGATTAAGAATTTGAAGGGACTCCATTTCAGTAGATATGCTGGGAAGATTGGTAAGAGATACACAGTGTTCCAGATCTAAGACAACAAGCCTCTTGAGTTGTCCAATAGATGGGTGGATGTCAACCAAATTAGTGCAACAACTAAGAATTAGTCTCTCCAGTCTTGGAAACCCATTGAAGTCAGGTGTATGAACAAGCCTCGCTGAATAACTAAGATCCATGCATTTTAACTTGTCTAAATACTGTTCAACCCCAAAGAAAAAAAAAGTGTTAAGCATATAATTTACTTTGATAAGATAAATAAATTTTTAAATTTAGGAAAATTATTGAAGCCATTCCTCAATAAAAACAGTAAGTCTTGAGAGCTGCCAAGGTGGTAAATTGTTATTGGTAGATAAAAGAGCGATGTAAATAATAAGCTCATACGAAAACTAGTAAAAACTTGTCAACTTAATTGTTGTGAAAACCATTATGTCTATTACACTACTTATGAAAAATTAATAAATAATAAAAAGACAATTAAAAGAACAAAATTACCTTCACTCCTTCCCAAAGATATTTAATTTCGCTAAATTGTAAATTAAGTTCAACAAGCTCTCTTGGTTGGAAACTGGACGGCAAAACTTTTGAAGAATAACCAAACCAGTCAAGAAATCTTAGGTCATTTGGAAGATGATTGAGGCCATTCAATATAGACATATTGTCAACTATAAGCAATCTAAGATTACCCATCTTTGAAAAAGCTTCAGGAATGACTTCAAAGTTCCAATGTGGTACATCCCATTCATAAAAGGGGGCTTCAAAGGTCCAATCTCCTCTGTCCCATTGGTAACGGTTTATGACTATGGCTTTAATTGCTTCTGTTGCCTAAGAATAAAAGGCATACAATCAGTAAATATTTGCAAAACAAAAGATAAGAATACTAGAATTACTCAAGTTTATACTGTGCTAAAGGAGATGAAAATATCTACACCATCGATTTTCAAGATACTGAATTTAGGTATACATCAGATTTTACAACTTGCTGATTTGTGTGGCACAAGTGATAGACATTTTCTGCTAGTACATGAACCTATTACTTTTAATCAATCACTCATAGCCAAACAAGTAAAAATGTTGTGAAATTTGATAGAAAAATGGGTGTATCCCTAGTATTGTTGTTTCCAAGTGTAAAAGAGTATTGCTTGGTACACAAGATTTTCAAAACATTGCTTGTCAATAGTCTAGCTAGGCATTCTTTTAATGTCTTCGATTGTGCTATTCGGATGGAGGATGTTCTATCCATTTTTTATTACATGCTTTAGGATGATATAGCCGTTTCTTCTTAATAAATTTTTCAAGAGAGAGAGAGAGAGAGAGCCCTAACAAGGAAAAAAAAGTACAAAATTATTTTAAAGTGATTAAAAAAAAAAGAGCCCATGAACGAAGTTTCAATTAAGAAAAAATGTAGCCTTTTGTTTTGGGTAGCACTCAAGAGATGAATGATTGGATGATTAAATAAAAAAAAGATGACTTCAAATTTATGAATAATGACACAATTACATTGTGTTTTAAAAATATAAGAAATGTGCCAGCGACAATATATTAGCATGTTAAATGAAATTTGGTACCCTATATTCCATTAATTAAGTACTTAGGTAACCACTTATCTATTGGATCTTTTTTTTTTTTTTCTTTTTTTTGAAAACTAATTTATTGACGGAAAGTATGATATTGTACCTAATCAATCTTGTTCACTAAAATAAAATTCTAACTTTACCTCAAAATAAAATTAAATAAAATTTTATCTTTGCCACTATTCTTACCGTATTTTTAGTCAATACATGAAACAAATCCTCAAGAAGCCACAATCTGCTGCGCTTTCCAGGCTCTCCACGTGATTCTTGACGGACAATTTCTTCACCCATTTTTTGTAGTAAATCATGCATACATAATTTATTGTTTTCTATAGTTATGAGAGATCTCTGCATGAGAACATTCATACCACCTCTTGCATCAAGACCACAATTTTCTAATATCTCTACTACTCGATCTTTTGCCTTCCCTCTAAAGAAACATGCAATATCCAAGAATATTTCCCTCCACATTTCCTCTAGTCCATCATAGCTGACTTTAAGCGAATCAAATATTTCTCTTTTAGGATTTTTTTTTACACTTGCCAATGCACTTTTCCATTCATCCATTGATCTTCTAAACAAAAAGGAACCCAAAGTAACTAGAGCTAATGGAAGACCATTAGCATAGTGTACAAATTCTTGGGAGAGTTGCATATATCCTTCTTGGGGTTGCTCATTTTTGAAGGCTTTCAAACAAAAAAGTTTTAGAGCAACATCACTATTTAATGCATCAAGCTTATATCTGTTAGGCACGTTATGTTGGACCAACAAATGTTCATCTCTAGTTGTTATGATGATCCAACTCCCCAATCCAAACCAGCCAGACTCTCCAGACAATTTTTCTAATTGGTCAAGTCGGTCGACATCATCTAGTACAAGTAGGATTTTTTTATGACGTAGCCTATTCTTGATCATGCCAACTCCTTGATATTCATTCCTTATATCTATATTTCTTTCCTCTAAAATGTCTGCAAGAAGTTGTTGCTGCAATCGATGCAACCTATGTTTTTCATAATCTTCTCTAACATTAGCAATAAAACTTGAACCTTCAAAACGATTACGAAACATATCATAAACAACTCTAGCAAGAGTTGTCTTTCCCAGCCCCCCCATACCAAAAATCCCTGTCATGCAAACATTATTCCCAAGATTTAAATATGAATTGTAGAGTTTTTCCACTAAAGAATCTATTCCTACCGAGCCATTGAAGCTTGAGAAACTAGAGCTCGATTTACGAAATATCTCTTCTACAATACATTGGATAAATTTTGACTCATGCCTACAAAAAAGATAAAACAATAATTACGTGACGGTCCAAATTAGTAATAAATACCCATGGGAAGAAGAAAAATATTAGGCAAAAATACTCCTTTTTTTTTTAGTTAGTTACAACAAGGAAGGGGAATTGCAACCCTAGATGTCATCAACACACTAGAAAGTGTCAGCCAATTAAGTTACAAAGTTTTCGGCAAACACCTGAATGTTTTTACTCAAGCAATATTGATATAACATCTCATATATGAAAGGTATATTATATCAGTTACATATTTCAAATAGAGATATTTAGGGCTATAGTTTTTGTTATATTTTGCTGAAATAAATCCATCAAATTTTGTTAATCAATCAATCAATATGTATATATAAAAGCAGAGACCTCATACTAGCAAAACCTCATGCTCTCCCACATGAGGTCTCTGCTAGCATGAGGTTCTGCCATGTGACGCTTTATTTCACAAGGAATTTTTTTACATAAATTCTTTACTCAAGTGTCATATTAAAGATAAAAACTAATTAAAATTTAAAAGATAAGAACTCTTTATTTTCTTAGATTCATTGTATTAGGATATTTCTCAAGTGCCACATTAGAAATAAAAACTAATTAAAATTTAAAAGATAAGATCTCTTTATTTTCTTGGTTTTATTGTTTCAAGACTTTTCACTCTCTCACAAAGCACAAAACTTTTTGTATTTCCACTCACCATTTTCAACTCACACACTTGTTCTACTTTATATACATCTATCCATAGCCTTTTATCTTCATGCCATAGGTTAGGTGGTTTTTTATTCTATTTTAGCCTTCATAATTTATTGGTTTCTTTGTAATTTTGGACTACTATTTAGTGTGGTATTGGTATGAGCCTTGACCAACAAAGTAAAAAACGATGATTATTTTGGAGTTTTCTTTGTTGTGAATCAAGATTATCTCAACTTTAGTTGCAACCTCAAGTTTAGTTGCAGCTATTCGAGAATAATGTGCAAACGGTGTACAAACTATAGTCATATTGTTAGTTCTCTCCATCAAAGCTACAATTAAGTAGTTCTTCACATAATTTTTATGTTCTTTCCCATGTATCTTTCACGTATAATACTTATCCACCTGTATCTTTTTCTATTACTTTTCTTAGTGTTATTAATTATAGTTGTTGCAACTTGTAAGGATTAGTTTCAAATTATTTAATTTGTTGTTATGGTTTTGATATACGATGGTAAGCTAATTAGTGTGCTCTACTTCTCTATATAAAGATAAAGCTCATGTATAAAATTAATAATACAAGATCAGTTCCCCCAATTTTAGCTTATACTTTTCTTGAATTTTAGCATTTTGTTTGTTGTTTATTTTTTAAAGGATATAAAGGCCCTATTAGAGGCAATTAAATATAGATAAATGAAAGTATTTCCAGCCAATTTTTCTTTGTATGCATACGTTCTCCTTATGTTGGTACACAAATAATTTTGTTTCATTTAGATTATGAAAAAAGTTTTTGAGATTGGGGTCTTAGGATTTGGTGTTGAGAATGAAGAGGTTGAAGAAGTGTTCGGTTTTAGAATTAAACTCTACTTTTTATCTAGATGTTATTTTATTATTTTAAATGTAAAATTTATAATATAGTATAGACTCCTAGAAATTTCTAATAACTATGAGAATCCAATCTCATATATATAGTTTAGCAAAAAAAAAAAAACACAATCAATAGTCGGAAACTACTTCTAGGATAAGGAGAAATTATAAAATATGAATTAAGAAAATTAAGCATCAAAGCATTCAGTAATATTATGAGAAACATCATAAATACGGTATAATAAAATAAGTATTATATATGAGTCTTAAGAAATTTCAAATGTAATTACTAAACATCCACGTATAGTGTGGGACATTAACTCTTTTTTTTTTTTTTTTTTGTGAGAATACTAAGTATTTTTGTTTTTTTTTAACAAACACACACACAAGGAGAGAGGAGAATGTTTTTTAAAGAAACTTACAGTGGTGTATATCCAAAAAGGCCTAACTCTTGGATACACAACACAAGCTTTAAACATCTTTAACTGATACTCATTTTCCAATGTGGAATTAACCCACTGTTTACTTATAATTGTGGTTCTTGCCATGACATGTTCCCCATTGTCGAATGATTTAAAAAAAAAAATACATACATAATTAAAAGCAACAAAAGAGGGAGAAAAGCGGAGAATGCTAGTAGCCACAAAGATTCCAGGATGGAAGAGCAAGTGCCATCAACCAGTTCCTTGATTGACAAAAAATGATTTTTTTTTTTTTTAAGTGAGTTTCGTTTTATGCTTGATTGTTGAGAGAAACTTTGTTGGAATATTTAAGTTGAACACGCTAAATGCAATTATAAAAGTTAAGCCTTTGTGCCAACACAAATATAAGCCTTTACCAACTGTTTAGCATATATATGTGTGTGTGTGTATTTTTTTTTTTTTTTGGGGGGGGGGGGGGGGGGGGTGGTGTTTGATGAGAATCCAAAGGGTTGATAAAGCTCATATGGGAGTAAACCTTAGACACTGGAGTTGGGTTTTCCACGGAAGTTAGCCATGTAATTTGTACTTAGACTAAGCAACCATAATTGGCAAAGATATCGAGGACATGTGCCTAACCTCGGAAGGTCGAGGGACAGAGTCAAAGGGAGCATGGCTAAGTCCGAGAGGAGACAAGGTTAATTTGGAGTTGAGCATGGAATAGAAGAAAAGGGAAGGACAAAGTGGCCATCCCCTCCGCATTAAATACAGTGCAACTACTTAGCTGGCCGCATTATTGAAGAAATAACCTTGAGTAGTGTTTTCACAGCTAATACTTTGGTGTAAAAACCTTCTAACAAGGTCTGATGGGACAAGTATCAAGGAAGTATGATCATGACCCTCCAAGTGTAAGATCTAGGTGCATCTTCGCTAAGAGATATAAAGCTAAGAAGCATCTGGATAAAAGGAGAGGTCTAAGAAAGAAAAAGAAAGGGGGAGAGAGAGAGAGAAAGAGGACATCAAACTGTAACAACCTCCTCAGACCAAACCCGAGGATGAATACTTAGCTTTTTCAAAGCTATTCTCATTTGAATACTATACATACATCTTTGAACGTCACTTTTTATTGGAACAGGTACTTAAAGGTTGGCCTTACATCCCATCTCTAAAAATTAATTGTGTGAGCGCATAGTAACTAGTGTACAACATTTTCATTTTTTGTTGAATCCATTCCTCTACCCACCACAAAATATATAAAAGCTTTTAACTCTTGAGTTGAGGCCCAAATCAATATACATGATTTATCATTGAAAAAAAAAAAAAAAAGGCTTCAAAATATATATACTTTTGTTTCGTTTAAGTGTCGTTTTTGAATTTCTATTTTGGTGGACTAATATCAATTATAAAAACCTACCAGCTCTATTTCTTCAAAATTATGTAAACATTTTTGTCACTGAACAAAATTATGTAAAAATTTGATTTGTGAATAAGATGGTTAAAATGCACTTTTAGGCTTTAAGGATTCTATGGAACCCAAAACAATGATTGAGCCAAAATAGAATGGAGGGAGAGGAGAGTGGAATAGAGGGGAAGGTGATTAGAATATACTAAAATTTAGTTCATTATTGTAGTTATCTTCCGCTCTACTCTCCCTTTTTCTCCTTCCATCCAAACATATGGTAAATCTTTCTAAAAACAATTTACATGCCCACTATGAACTTAATCCAATATATAATTTTGCTGAAGGTAATTATGGACCTTTAAAGCATCATATTGAGTTATGTGCTATAAAAAGCGTTATAAATGTCTCCAAAATTGAACTTCAATTGACTGATCTTCTAAATGGACAAGCTAGGGAAATTGTTGAATGGTTGTCCATAAAATTAAAACATTGTGTGACTTTAATAATTGATGACCTCTTCATCATATAATTAATTTTTTAGTCGACCATTTTTGTAGGTAGACTTTGACCTGAAAACTCCGTGGGTAAACTTTTTTTTTTTTTTTTTTTTTTGAGAAACAAACACACTCATATATGGGAGAGGGAAATGGGCTCTGTGGGTAAATTTATCTTGCCAAAAGAAGTGAAAAAAAAAAAAAAAAAAAAAAAAAAAAAAAAAAAAAAAAAAAAAAAGAGGTAATGACAATCTACCCTTTGGTTTGGCCATTCACAATTTTATATTTTTTGAGAATGCCCATTCACAATTTAGCAAACAAAGTTAGCTCAACTGCCTTTAAATTCTTAAGTTTTGTGAGTTCTAGTTAAATCAACTGGTAAATCTTTTGTTCTCCTCATTGGCATCTAAGTAGTTGAAGACCTTGTCCACCTCATTCATGTTTTCCAGTAGACAAATAACTTGTTTGGCCTAGCCTTGGGGTTTGAATCCAGGTTTGGGGTTGGGTTTGTTGTCACGGTTATGGTTATGGTTATGGTTATGGGTTCAGTTCTTTAATTATTTTTTGTGATTTTGATTTTGGATTGATTTGTTTTGGTTTGGGACTCACCAATTGGGTCTAAAACCGGCTTGACTGGTTTGGGTGTGATGCAATTTTTAACTTTGGTTTCCTTTGATTATTAAGAATTTTATTTAGTTCATTCTTAATTCTCAAGGATTTGATTGGATTGCACATATGCAACTTTTAATTTTCTACTTTGTGTTTGTTGCTATTTTTTCTTAGGTTTGTTCTTTTTTTTATACTGCCAAATTAACATGGAGAGCACCTTTGGCCGTTTCCATTAATTTCACAGCGGATTCATAGTAAAAATTAGAAAGTTTTAGAAACTCCTCCAATTAATTTTACAGGATATTCATTGAATTTTTGCTGACGATGGAATGTTGGTTCTCTTTTTCTTTTTCGAACTAGATTTCGGAGGAAGAGGAAGAAGTGAGATGAAATCGAGAGATAATTTTGTCCAGAAAATACAAACACTATTGAGTTGGACAGAATCCTAACATAGTTTCATTTTAATCCAAAATTTAGAGGTATAAATATAATAATTGAAATTTTGTGAACTAAGTTGTGAAATGACCAAACCACAAAGGGTGATTGTAATTTACGCAAAAAAAAATGAGGAATATAATAACAATCCTAATCATTTTATAATTCATAGAAGATCATGTTCTTGAATCAAGATCCTTTTTAATTGTTGCAAAGGAGCTTTCCCTAAGTCCTAAAAGCAATGGTCACAAACTACTACTACTTTCTAGTAAAATACAAAAAAAAATTAACAAGTATATGTTGTTATATTTTAGTCATGCATGTCATGCTAAATTCTAATTGCTATTTAAATACTTTATGATATATGAAAGAAGATTGTCCTTTAAATATCAAAAGAAATATATTTGTCACAAAAATTACCTGTCTTGTAAATGCCAACCAGAGAGATTGGCAACTTCTGTCAAAGCATCTCTCCATGTTTCCAACTTCTCCATGCTTTCCTTGAAACGTTTTTTGTATTCATCAAAGGTTTGCGCAAAAATTCCAGTCTGTTTTCGTACATCAGATGGGTCTACATGGTAAAATACTGGTAGAATTATCAATCCTTTTTCTTTCATGCATCTAACAATATATGTAAGTTCATCCAAGCACCACGTGGAAGATGCATAGTTTTTTGAGAGAACGATGATAGCAAATCTCGATTCTTCTATTGCTTTCAAGAGATTTAGGGAAATAGATTTTCCTTTATCAAGTTTTTCTTCATCCCTAAAAGTGAAAAGACCCTTACGTTGCAAAGCATCGTATAAATGGTCTGTAAAACTATTACGAGTATCTTCACCTCTAAAACTAAGGAAGATATCGTACTTCCATCGATGTGTTAAAGAAGAAGCTAATGCCGAATTGCCTCCTGGAGTGCTCATTAAAGCCATTGAAATATACTGATGAATCTTGAACTCCGTACAATTAAAACTGAAGATATAAAATATATGAAGAAAATAAATTAGAGAAGAATAAAACTATTTGACGGGGTGAAGCAAAAAAGAGAATTCGAACCTTTTATAGAACTTCTCCTGCTCCACTAATGCTTGTGAAAATGAGAACTTTCATATTTGTGAAATGGAATTGTAGCAGTGACTATAAAGCTTGAAACCCTCTTGAGAGTTCCTATGTGTGAGAGAGAGAGAGACACGATAAGAGGGGATAAGAGGGGATAAGAGGGGATGGGGTGGAGATGGGAGAGGATAGGGCCGGTAGGCACTAAATCCTCTGTTCTTGGTCAAATCAAACAATTGTTATTCTAAAGCAGACTTGTACGCAAGTGGCCAGCTAGGAAACGTCCTAGCAAGCCGACCAGTAAATTATTGAATTTTCGTGATCGTGCGTAAGCACTGATTACAAAATTATTGAATATATATATACACTGAAATATATATATCGTAGGAAATCAGTTGCGTTGAATTTATATATAATTTTTTTGATTTTTTTTTTTTTTTGGGTCTACCATAATTTAAAAAATAAAACACAATTACAATGACCAATTAGTTAAATAACAACAAAAATAGTGTTAAAGACCCAACAAAAAATTCGAGTGGAGTTAAATTTTTATTAAAATAATGCTATTGACACAATAAAATTTAAAGTATTAAAAAAATTATTTTTAATAAAGTAATACTATGCAAATTACAAAAATTTTGCAACTACAAAAATTAAAGTTGAGTTGAATATTCATTTTAATAAAAGAAAAATATAAACTTTATATATTTGATTTTTTTTTTTTTATGATGTCAATATATTTATGTTATTTTTTAATTATATTTTATATAATTTAAGTCTCTTTAAGCATTCGCAACTAAAAAGCTTTGCAACTCCATCAAGTTGATCTTTTGTTTTATTATTACCAAGATTCATAGATAGGAAACTTTCAATCTTTAGCTACTTCACGTGCTTAGCGATCACTTTTGGCGATATTTTAATTTTAATTTTTTTAACCTTCACTTAGCGATTAGTCAATTCTATGACTTTGTTTTGTGCCTTCGTGTTAAATTTGGCTTAAGAAGCTTAGTTGTTGTTGTTGTTTGAAGAGGAGAAAATAAGCTGACGGATCCGAGCAATGTTGATGGACGGGCCCATCAGGTGCAAGACTCGGTGAGAACGGATTTGCTGGCCACGTGTCAGACAGAATCCCTATATGGGAATACTTGCGGCACACCCCCTAGATTTTAGGGGTAATTAGAGTCCTAGCGCAATTAGGATTCTAGAAGCTGCGTGCATCGATGGAGATCTTCTCTATAAGGAATATGACTTGTCCATCACGTTTGGGACTCCTCAAGAGGATTTCTACAAGGAAAGACTTCGACTCCAAGTAAAAAATGTCAACTTTCGACTACTATAAAAGCCCCAATACCCTCACAAATCGAGGGACGCATAATTAACCCTTCTTTAGCACTCTAAAGTTAAAAAGAGTTCTAACTTGACCTTCGGAGGGTATTTGGCTGGCACCACACCGGTGCTCTCTGCTCAGGTCATTCCCCTTTCTTGTGTTGTGTAGGTTGCATTTTGGGCGTGCGAGTACGTGCGGCTCACTGGTGATATTTTCGGCATCATCAGTTGGCGCCGTCTGTGGGAAATCGAAAACGTAATTAAGCCATACTATCGTTTCCTGGACTAAAGTGTTGCATGGTACTCACTCGCTCAATGGCAACTACTAACGACATTCAAGGAGAGGAACCACCCACGACTGCCCTCGAGAGACAAGTTCGGACTCTCGGAGCCGCTGTGGAGCGTCTCACCAAATAAAACCACGACTTGGAAGAACATCTACGCCAGAAGAATGCAGCACTGAATAACCAACAAGAAGATCAGGAAGGGACCAGCGCTCCAAAGAAAAATCAGGAGAAACCTGAGGGCAGCCACGCCCCAAGCAAGCCGGAGAGGCAGAACTTAAGCATGCCATCCCTCACGGATGCGACTCCACCACATATTATCGCAGAGATGCAAGCAATGAGGGAACAGATGGAGGTTATGATGAACGCGCTCAAGGGGCGAGTTTCCAGTGATCTTGACGATTTAGTCAACCGCACCGACTCGCCCTTCACTGTGGCCGTGAACTCCTTCCCCTTACCCCATAAATTTCGCATGCCGCATATAGACAGCTATGACGGCGTGAAGGATCCTCTGGACCATCTAGAAACCTTCAAGACCCTAATGCACCTTCAGGGGATAGCAGACGAGATCATGTGCAGGGCCTTCCCCACAACACTCAAAGGCCCCGCAAGGGTATGGTTCAGCCGACTGACGCCAAACTCCATCAGCACCTTCAAGGAGCTGAGCGCTCAGTTCACTACGCACTTCATTGGAGGGCACAGGTACAAGAAGTCTACAGCCTGCCTAATGAGTATTAAGCAACGGGAGGATGAGACGCTGAGGGCCTACATAACGCGCTTTAATAAGGAAGCGCTATCAATAGACGAAGTCGACGACAAAATACTGGTAGCAGCTTTCACGAACGGGCTGCGGAAGGGCAAATTCCTATTCTCTTTATACAAGAACGACCCTAAAACAATGTCGGAAGTACTCTACAGGGCAACCAAATACATGAACGCGGAAGACGCCTTGCAGGCCCGAGAGGAAAAGCCTAGAAAAAGGGAGCGACAGGAAGATGCCCGACAGGACCGAGATCGAAAGGATGACAAACGCTCCAAGCCCCCTGCAGGGAAATTCACGAATTTCACCCCGTTGACTGCCCCAATAGACCAGGTACTAATGCAGATCAAGGACGAAGGATCCCTGACCTTTCCTGAAAAGTTAAAGGGAGATCCCAATAAGCGATCTAGGGACAAGTATTGTCGTTTCCACCGTGATCACGGACATGATACGGCTGACTGCTATGACTTAAAACTGCAAATCGAAGCCCTTATTAGACAGGGAAAACTGCAGAAGTTCGTCAGGAAGGAAAGGACGGATCAGCAAAATCAAGAGCAGCCACCTCGACAAGAAAATGAGCGCCCCAGACTACCTATAGGGGATATAAGAATGATCGTAGGGGGCACGACAACTATGGGGTCGTCCAAGAAGGCCAGAAAGGCATACCTCAGGATGGTTCATAACGTCCAGTTAACGGGCTCCGTACCAAAGATAGCACGGATAGAGAGCCCAATTGTAGGATTCTCAGAAGAAGATGCTCGATGTCTTCACCACCCTCATGATGACGCACTTGTCGTCACTTTACGAGTGGGGGACTTCGACATGCACCGGGTGCTGATCGACAATGGTAGCTCAGCAGACATCCTATACTACCCGGCGTTCCAGCAAATGAGGATTGATAGAAAACGGTTAATACCGACAAATGCTACACTGGTTGGTTTTGGAGGTACGAGGGTATTCCCATTGGGCGCGATCACGCTTTCGGTAACATTAGGTGATTATCCTCAGCAGATCACTAAGGATGTGACTTTCCTTGTGGTCGACTGCTCATCCGCTTATAATGCTATCATCGGACGACCCACCCTTAATTCATGGAAGGCAGTAACGTCAACATACCACCTAATGATCAAATTTCCTACAGAGTACGGGGTTGGAGAGCTACAAGGAAATAAGGTGGCCGCACGCGAGTGCTACATTGCCATGATGGAGACGGAAGATCACCAGTAGATCATGTGCATAGAAGAGCAACGGACCACGGCCAAGGAAGGGAACCTAACACCTCGAAACGCTGGACGGGCAAAAGCTGCAGCACCCACAAGAGCATGGAGCACCTATGGAAATACTACCAGTAGAGATAATATGAAGAACAACGGCGCTCTCTAATTTCCCAATTTATTTAGTTTTTCTACAATTACTAGTTTTACTTAGTCAATTTTCCGCTACAATATGTTTTTAAGCCCAAGGGGGCAAGTACTTTTCTACAAATGCATGATTTTTTAATTAATAAGAGGAATATTCAGACACAACTATCTGTTCCTAAATGCATTCTTACAAAGTCCACAAGATGGACGGATCACTTCAAGAGGGTAAAGACTCCCACAAAGTGGACAAATCATCCCAAGAGGATGAAAATTATAAGTCCACAAAGTGGACGAATCATCCCAAGAGGATGAAAATTACAAGTCCACGACCTCAAGTGGACGACCATCAAGGTGACGAGGTAACACTTAGTCACCTCAACAAGTCCACGACCTCAAGTGGACGACCATCAAGGTGACAAGGTAAAACTTAGTCACCTCAACAAGTCCACGACCCCAAGTGGACGACCCTCAAGGTGACGAGGCAACAATTAGTCACCTCAACAAGTCCACGACCCCAAGTGGACGACCATCAAGGTGACGAGGTAACACTTAGTCACCTCAACAAGTCCACGACCTCAAGTGGACGACCATCAAGGTGACGAGGTAAAACTTAGTCACCTCAACAAGTCCACGACCCCAAGTGGACGACTCTCAAGGCGACGAGGTAACACTTAGTCACCTCAACAAGTCCACGACCTCAAGTGGACGACCATCAAGGTGACGAGGTAAAACTTAGTCACCTCAACAAGTCCACGACCCCAAGTGGACGACCCTCAAGGTGACGAGGCAACACTTAGTCACCTCAACAAGTCCACGACCCCAAGTGGACGACCATCAAGGTGACGAGGTAAAACTTAGTCACCCCAACAAGTCCACGACCCCAAGTGGACGACCATCAAGGTGACGAGGCAACAATTAGTCACATCAACAAGTCCATGACCCCAAGTGGACGACCATCAAGGTGACGAGGTAACACTTAGTCACCTCAACAAGTCCACGACCTCAAGTGGACGACCATCAAGGTGACGAGGTAAAACTTAATCACCTCAACAAGTCCACGACCCCAAGTGGACGACCCTCAAGGCGACGAGGTAACACTTAGTCACCTCAACAAGTCCACGACCCCAAGTGGACAACCATCAAGGTGACGAGGTAAAACTTAGTCACCTCAACAAGTTCACGACCCCAAGTGGACGACCATCAAGAAGTGGACGACTATCAAGTTGACGAGGTAACACTTAGTCACCTCAACAAGTCCACGACCCCAAGTGGACGACCATCAAGGTGACGAGGTAAAACTTAGTCACCTCAACAAGTCCACGACCCCAAGTGGACGACCCTCAAGGTGACGAGGTAACACTTAGTCACCTCAACAAGTCCACGACCCCAAGTGGACGACCATCAAGGTGACGAGGTAAAACTTAGTCACCCCAACAAGTTCACGACCCCAAGTGGACGACCATCAAGAAGTGGACGACTATCAAGGTGACGAGGTAACACTTAGTCACCTTAACAAGTCCACGACCCCAAGTGGACGACCATCAAGAAGTGGACGACAATCAAGGTGACGAGGTAACACTTAGTCACCTCAACAAGTCCATGACCCCAAATGTACGACCATCAAGGTGACGAGGTAAAACTTAGTCATCTTATCAAGTCCGCGACCAAAAATGACGAACCAAAAAGTGGACGGAAAATAAAATAAAATAAAATAAAATGGACGGATGCATGTCCATTAACAAAAAAAAAAAAAAAAAGTGTGACGGAGGTCCATGCACGTCCATGAAAAGAAATGGACGGACGCACTCAAAAAAAAGAAAAAAAATGTGACGGATGTCCATGCAAGTCCATTAAAAGAAATGGACGGACACACTCAAAAAAAAAAAAAAAAAAGGTGACGGATGTCCATGCAAGTCCATTAAAAGAAATGGACGGACAAACTCAAAACAAAAAAAAAAAAAAAAAATGGTGGACGGATGTCCAAAGGTGAACAAAAAAAAAAAAAAAACAATAAAAACCAAAAAAAAAGGAGAGGACGGACACCAAAAAAAAAAAAAAAAAGTGTGGACGGATGTCCAAAGGTGAAACAAAAAAAAAAAAAAAAAAAAAAGGTGGACGGATGTCCAAAGGTGAACAAAAAAAAAAAAAATACAAAACAAAAAAAAAGCTGGACGGATGCAAGAAGTCCAAAAAAGAAAAAAAAAAAAAAAAAAAAGCTGGACGGATGCATGAAGTCCAAAAAAAAAAAAAAAAAAAAAAGGGGGCTGGACGGATGCATGAAGTCCAAGAAAAAAAAAAAAAAGGAGTGGACGGATGCATTCCATTCCCCCAAAAAAAAGAAAAAAAAAAAAGAAAAAAAAAAGTGAAAGAAAGTGGACGGATGTAATACCTTAAGAATAAGACGCTAATAAAGGACTACAACGCATCTCGAAGGTTGAAAGTTCGGGCATCACACGTCCCGGGCAGTGTATCAATGGCCTACCATACAGAAGGATGCCCAATCCTACGTATAGGCATAAGACAAATGACAACGCTTCAGTAAGACTTCAGAGGGCTAAACACTACAAAAAGGAAGCCGACGGACACCTAGTCCTCATCCCAATGGGATGGATCGACAACCAAGGATACTGACAATTAGGGATGCTAACGGCACCCAATTCTTATACAAAATTTAAGTCCTTCTACCTACGGGTGGAAGGACGGACCAAGTCACTCAAGTGCCTTGGTGCAAAATTTAAGTTTTCCTACCTACGGGTGGAAGGACGGACCAAGTCACTCAAGTGCCTTGGTACAAAATTTAAGTCCTTCTACCTACGGGTGGAAGGACGGACCAAGGCACTTGAGTGCCTTGGTACAAAATTTAAGTCTTCCTACCTACGGGTGGAAGGACGGACCAAGTCACTCAAGTGCCTTGGTACAAAATTTAAGTCCTTCTACCTGCGAGTGGAAGGACGGACCAAGTCACTCAAGTGCCTTGGCACAAAATTTAAGTCTTACTACCTACGGGTGGAACGATGAATTTAAGTCCTTCTACCCGTAGGTAGAAGGACGGACCAAGTCACTTAAGTGCCTTGGTACAAAATTTGTGTCCTTCTACCTACGGGTGGAAGGACGGACCAAGTCATTCAAATGCCTTGGTTCAAAATTTAAGTCTTACTACCTACGGGAGGAAGGACGAATTTAAGTCCTTCTACCTACGGGTGGAAGGACAAGCCAAGTCACTTAAGTGCCTTGGTACGAAATTAGTGTCCTTCTACCTATGGGTGGAGGGACGGACCAAGTCATTCAAATGCCTTGGTACAAAATTTAAGTCTTACTACCTACGGGTGGAAGGACGAATTTAAGTCCTTCTACCTACGGGTGGAAGGACGGGCCAAGTCACTTAAGTGCCTTGGTACAAAATTTTTGTCCTTCTACCTACGGGTGGAAGGACGGACCAAGTCATTCAAATGCATTGGTACGAATTTTAAGTCCTACTACTTACAGTTGGAAGGACGAACCAAGTCACCCGCGAATGCCTTGGTGAAAATTCTAAACCTTCTTACCTACAGGAGGACAGATGGACTATGTCACCCAAAAGTGTCTTGGTCAAAATTTAGGTCCCCTACGCCATGAATAAGTTCGGGCTAGCCTGTCAAAGACTGACAAGTCTCTCAAGATCCAAATCGAACCGTCACCCCACGGGTCCTTTCATTCCGAGATCATGGACCCATAGGGTGAAGGGGGCAACTGAAGAGGAGAAAATAAGCTGACGGATCCGAGCAATGTTGATGGACGGGCCCATCAGGTGCAAGACTCGGTGAGAACGGATTTGCTGGCCACGTGTCAGACAGAATCCCTATATGGGAATACTTGCGGCACACCCCCTAGATTTTAGGGGTAATTAGAGTCCTAGCGCAATTAGGATTCTAGAAGCTGCGTGCATCGATGGAGATCTTCTCTATAAGGAATATGACTTGTCCATCACGTTTGGGACTCCTCAAGAGGATTTCTACAAGGAAAGACTTCGACTCCAAGTAAAAAATGTCAACTTTCGACTACTATAAAAGCCCCAATACCCTCACAAATCGAGGGACGCATAATTAACCCTTCTTTAGCACTCTAAAGTTAAAAAGAGTTCTAACTTGACCTTCGGAGGGTATTTGGCTGGCACCACACCGGTGCTCTCTGCTCAGGTCATTCCCCTTTCTTGTGTTGTGTAGGTTGCATTTTGGGCGTGCGAGTACGTGCGGCTCACTGGTGATATTTTCGGCATCATCAGTTGTTGTTTTTTTTTTTTTTTTTTCCTTCAAAATCTACGTTGAGTTTGGTTTTACTTTGAAATGGGTCAATTCTGTGTCACACTGGCCAATTTCATCCTCTATTTTTCCCCGTTTTTCTTCTGTTTATTTTTTCAGACCCAAAAAATGTTGCATTTGAATGCTTATGTTCTTTGCTCTCCGATATGAAAATGCTGGCCTGATTGTTCTAGAAGTGGGTTCTTTTCTACACTTCTTTTCCCAATAAAATCTCATTCTTTTTATCTATATGTTATTGTTAAAGAATATTTCAAGCAATAGCATAATAAAAGGCACATACGTGTTTAGTATCTTCCTATTCTCTCTTTGTTTTAATTTTTTTTTAGTTTATCAAGCAATTGGAAACGGAAAAGATATTTCATTTAAAAATTAGATAGGAAAAAAAAAAAAAAAAAAGCTATCCTAAACTTTTAATTCGATTCAGTAATGCTTCTTTTAGAGAACTCAACAATGAAACTTTTGGTAGAGAACCCCGTAAGTGCTCACAATGATCCCGCTTGTAAAATAAACAAGGAACTAAACGGTTTACATTATAACAGGGACAAAACCACACGGTGTGTTCAAATGGAAATGGGCAGGAATAAGTATTTGTGGTTTCAAAATTTGGTTCAAATTCCATTTAGATCATCTGCTCAACACACACACACAAAATCCACTTAGATCAATGTAATGGGACACATTTTTATAGGGTTCTCATCTCAAGAATAGTTTGAGATGTTGTATTGAGATTGAAGCAAAGTTATTATTGTGGTGCACTAAAATTAAGAAAGCTAAATTGAACACACGACACAAAATTGGACCCTAATTTAGAATCTAATTGAATTTTTTTAAAGTTTTAGCTTTTAATATATTAGTGTAGCACCGTGTATATGCACGGGTACAATTAAAAAAATTCATAATTATATGGTTCAAATTATACTTCTTCTTTTTTAGAATAAGTTCAAATTATACACGGTATTAACTTACACTTTTTTAAACCATACATTTCTAAAATATTTAATAGTTTCTCATTATAGATATATATATATATATATATATATATATATATATATATGATTTATAATTTAATTGGTTTCAGATTCTTCAATTTTTGCTCCAAATATTCACTTGCCACAAAAATTAAAAACTAAAATGAACACATTGCGGAAAATTGAACTCTAATTTAGAATCTAATTAGATTTGGACTCTTCAATTTTTACACTCAATAATGCACTTGGCACAAAATTAAAAATTAAATGGGACTCGTAGTGCAAAATTAATAATCTAATTAAAATCTAATAGGATTTTCTCTAAGATGTATATATATATATATATATATATATATATCATTGAACCATGTGACTACATAAATTAATATCATGTATACATTTGAAAACACCGAACAGTTGCGCCTTTTTATTTTCAATAGGCACATTTTCATTTAATAGATACTTTTTCGAGCAATAAGTATCTTTTGGTATATCCAATATAAAGAGTTATAACCTTTAAATATACGCCTTTTAGTATATCAAATTTGAAGGATTATGATCTTTCATTAGGTACCTTTGGTATATCAAATTCGAATGATTATAATCTTTCTATAGACACCTTTTGGCATATATATTACAACCTATTTTATATATACTTATATATACAACACAAACTAATGATTGTAATATATTCCAAGATCATAAATTGAAATATATGCCAAAATGATTTTATTACTCCGTTTGGCATATCATATTTTTTCATTCAAAGAGATAACGACGGGACTAAATTGATATTACACTGAAAAATTAGAGACCAAATTATTACAATTGAAAGATAAGGTGCTAAATTGACATGCAGTGTAAAAATAAATAGTTTATTCAAAAATAAATAAACCACCATTTTAAAAGCTGAGCTATCAATTTCTTATCACTCCTAACCTCTAAGTCTATAACCAAAACCATCGCCATGGCTGCCACAAACTACTCGCAAATCATTCGAAAGGACAAATTTTTATTCAATACTAATAGTAGTACTTTCTCAACTCTATTCTTATTGTTTTTATTAAATTGGGGATTAATGGGTTCTTCAAAATCTAATCCCTTTCTTTGTTAGCCAAGAAATTCCCTTAACAACGACATATAGGTCCGTTTTGATACAACTTATTGTTGCTGAAAACACTGTAGCAAAATAATTTTTAAATGTATGAATAGTACCGTGGGACCTATTTTTAATATTTTTTTTAATGAGTGAACAGTGAATGCACTGTTCATGCACTGTATTTTTCCCTCTAAAGTCAATAACTCCGGCTAAAAAAACTAAAAAACTAAAAACGCAACGCCACATTCAGTATAAAGAAGTGATATCCAAACCGAGGCATAATAAACAGTTTTTTTTTTTTCTTTTTATAGGAACATATAATTAATAGTTAAGTTCAAGTCTAGTCAAGTTTGGCTAGCTACTTAGAATCTTTATTGAGTCACGGGATAACATTTTATGCACAAACATTTTTTTATATATCTATATATTACTAAAAGCTGAAGCGTAGCATTTATTGTTGCTACGCTCCAGTTGAGCCACATAAGCGTCCACCTCATTATCATTTTCTTTCCAATTTTCTTATAATTGTTTTTAACATTTACTTTTTATTTTATTTTAATATTTACATTTTTTCCAACCTTTCTCCATCCTTATCTTTTTATCTCCCCACTACCCTCTACATAAATATTATTCTTCTTCTTTTCATCTCCCCACTACCTTCTACATAACTATTATTCTTCTTCTTTCTCTTCATCTTCCTTTATTTTGTCTCTTCTTATCCACATTGTCTTACTATAAATTGGTAACTATCTATTCCATTCTATGCATGGTTTTTTCTTATAAAAAAGGTTCTCTCTCTCTCTCTCAATTTTTCTATGAATTTTTTATATTCTTCTATTTATGCCAAATTATTAATCTTTGGGAATCCTTTCTTTTCTTTTTTTCTTCTTTGTTTTTCTACACTAGAATCATTATGATCATTTCTCACTTAATTTAATTGAGTAGTTTGCAGGAATTCAAAAAAAGGTTCTCTCTCTCTTTCTCTCTCAATTTTCGATGAATTTTTTATACATTCTTCTATTTATGCCAAATTACTAATCTTTGGGAATTATTATTATTTTTTCTCTACACTAGAATCATTATGCTCATTTTCTCACTTAATTTAATCGGGTAGTTTGTAGGAATTCAAGTAAAGCTAGACAATAAGGAATTTTACGACATTGGAGAACGCCTAAATATATACCAGCCAAAAGTTGAAAGTCAGCAAATTAGTGGAGCTATGATTAAGCTTCAAACGGGATTGATGGTATTGCCAATGTTCTTTAATTAGCATCCTTATTTCTATTTCTCTATATATGTTTCCTAGAATTAGTATTAGTCTCATTTTTATTTTCTCTATTATATTCTAGGTAAACCAAGAGTTCTTTAAAACTCCACATTGGTTAATGCCATTTAGATTTGTTTTTTAAATTGTTTTTTTTTTTTTCTCTTTAATTGTTAAATGTTACCCTTTTTTTGCTCTTTCTTATAACTCTAATTAATTTTGATTTTTTTTTTTTTTGGTTAGTTAAGGCTGATGGTTCTTTCTTACAAAGAAAAGAAAAAATTGTAAACAATTGAATTCTGTATAAACTTGTACCTAAAGGGGACAGGAGCCTTTGTTTATTTGATTAGAGACAATATATTAAAGGGGCTTATCCTTTGGCCATTGCATTGCATTTCTTAGAGGTTAAAAGATAAAGCTTGTCATTATAGGAAAACATTTTGGGTGGGGATAATGGCGTCATTTTGTTTGCTCTAAGAGTTACAAAAGATCCTATTATAAAGGAAGCCCACAATCATATCACATGCTTATTACACAAACTATGAGCACAACCCATTATTCTCTCTCACCATGTTTCTACTACATTTGCATTTAGCAACCTAAGATTATAATTTATTCCCAATAGAAGACTTGTACAATCATTCAGTTTTTATAGGAAACTAGCAGCAGGCTCACACGATGCATGAGAATATAAATATTATGCAGTGAAGTGTAATATACAAAAAGTAACAATTACTTCAAGCATTGTCTTTTTTTCAAAAAAAGAAAAAAAAAAGATTTTTACACTTTTTTTTTTAATCTTTTTATCTCTACAAATATTTTTAATATTTTTTGTGTATTTCATTAATAATTTTTAAGGTGAACCATATTCTTCTAACTTTGTTGTAGTGTGTTACATTTGCTTAATATACAACTCATCTCTTAAGGAATAAGGAAATTATCATAATAATAAAAAAATCATCACAAAATTACAGTGTTAACTTAACCAAAATTAAAATAAAACTAAAGAAATTTAAAAAAATAGATTTTATAATAATTTATAAGTCAAAAAATTGGCAGGCATATTCAAATTTCTATTTCCAAAAACAACTAAGTATTAATCCAAACCAAAATTCAATCAAAATTATAAAAGGGAAAGAACAAAATCCTAAAACACATAATTAAAAAAAAAAAAAAAAAAAAATAAACCATCAATCTTAATTTGAGTTATAAGAAAGAACAAAAATCTTTTATGTGCAATTGTTCTCTTTATTGGTATTTATTGTTATATATTTTATTTTTACTTTTTTTTTCTTCTCATCTTATGTTGTTCAACATTTAAATTCAGTCACATCTTCTACACCATTAAAATATTTATATTTTCTCTCTTTTTTTATTTTTAATAATTAAATATGGAATATTTTATTTAAATAATAAAATTTTCCTTAAAAAATTGTATTTTTTTTTTTTTACATTTACACTTTGTCCAAGCTTTTTCCTTACCTTTATCTTTTCATCTCCCTACTACCTTCTACCTTAATATCACTATTCATCTCCCCACATCTTCCATATCATTAAATTATTTATATTTTTCTCTTCTTTTTATTTAAAAAATTAAAAATTAAAAATTATACTTAATTTCGATAAATAAAAGTGTCATCATAAAGTGGAGTAATACTAGGGACGCACTCATTCTCAAACCCAATACATCAAAGAAAAAATATAATACAAAACAAATGCCAATTGGGAAACACTAAATTAAAAAAATAATAACGAGAATCTCAAACCAAATTTAATATAAAGGAACTAATAGTTATGGATATACTAACTTAAGGGTAGCAAAATTAAAAGAAAGAAAAAAAAAAAAAAAAAAAAAAAAAAAACCTACAATGCATATTTGATGCAATAAAATCATCATCAAATTTTGGAAAACAGTAGGTTGCCTTTGGAGAGAGAGATGGTAAAGAAAAAAAAAATCAAATGTCAATTAGGAACTAATAATTGGAAAACAAAGAAGTTGTAAGGAGAAATAAAAATAAAAAATAAATATGACCAATATGGAGAACATTAAAAACTTTACAGTACAATAAAATCAACTGTTACATTCACTTAAAAAATTGAATCAATAATCAATAATTATACACAATCATAGCAATTAAACTTTAATTCATAACTAAAAAGAGATGTTCTCATGTAATAATAGAAATTACATTAGAAATAAAGTTAGAAAATTTTAAAATCCCTTTTTGGACATTTCATTTAACTATATATATATATATATATATATGTATGTATGTATATATATATATATATATACACGTACTCTTCATACACAATTACATTTAAAAATCTAATAAACAATGTTACATCTCATTTAACACCTCTGTTATGAAAATCATTAGCCAGTAAATATATGATAATAGTAAAAAACGTTATAAATGAAATTATGAAAAAAAAGTGATAAAACTAATTAGCTACTATCATTATGAAGTAGTAGTTTATGATTTTATGCATCTAAAGAAGTGGAATATATAGAGTTTACTTAAGGTATATGTAAAGATTCACATTAAAAAAAAGATATGTAAAGGTTAAAAAAAAGTATATTCTATAAATAAATAAAAAGGTATATGTAAGGTTTTTATTAACTTAAAAGAAAATGAAAAATCAATTATTAACAACAACAGCAACAACGACGACGACAACGACAACAACAACAACAACAATAATAATAATAATAAATATTCACATTAAAAAAAATATATGTAAAGGTTAAAAATGAGTATATTCTATAAATAAATAAATAAAAAGGTATATGTAAGGTTTTTATTAACTTAAAAGAAAATGAAAAATCAATTATTAACAACAACAACAACAATAATAATAATAATATAGGGGTAATTACATTCCCCTTCCCTGAATTTTGAAGAAATGACACTCTACCCAAACTTGAAAGGAAAAAATATTTTCACCCTTTACATTTGTTAAACCAAATTTTGTTAAATTAATATTAAAATATTGTGTACTAAACTGCCTGTACTTAAGGTAGGTTCCAAAATTATCCTTAATTTTAAAATTAAATTCTCTTATTTTAAAATTTTAAATTAAGGTGTATTTCAAAATATTAAGTAATGTCTTTTGCTTCTTCTTTTTTTTCCCTTTTCTTTTCCCAATGAGTTATGGAAAGATTTATCATTTCTAATCTTTTGGTATTTTATAAATTTGTATTTTAATTCTAAAGTTATGAGTAATGTCTTTACTAACCATAGTTAAACATTTATAAACAGATTCTTAAATAAATTTAAAATATTTTGTTATTAATATAAACAAAATGGGAGAGTACTATTACTTATTATCCCAAATATATTTAATAAGATCACCCTAAAAAAAATTATTTCGCGCAATACGCGGGTCTATAACTAGTGTATAATTTTATAGCTAGTAAGCAGGACGATTTGAAATTTTGAACATCTCTATTGGGTTTATCTCAAAAAAAAAAAAAAAAAAGGACATCTCGGTCGAAAACACGTGAGCCGGCTACATTGGCGTGTTGAATGAATATGTGAAGTAAACCCCGGTCTTATTCATCCGCTCTTTTACTTGTCATTTTCAAATGGGAAACCCTGGCTGTACCTGGTTTTATAATTCTACTATGATATGAATAGCTAGTTGTTTATCTTGGTAGTTGGTTAAGTAACCGAGTTAGATACTTTTTTTTTCTTCTTCTTCTTCTTCACAAGAAATTTCAATCATTTTATAGTGCCATTTCCTAATCTTTCTTCAGTTTAGTTAGTCGTCTAGAGATATACACTGATGATAGTATAGATATTCATCCTTTGTAACTTTGTTCCACTAACACAACAAAAGCCTATCCTTTTATCAATCCTCATACTGGCCCAATAGAAATTTTGCATTCTTCTGTCTTTCGGGCTATCAACAAGCCATATATGGCAGACCCTACTTCCTATGTAATAAAACCAATTGTGGATATCATCCTCAAAAGTACTACCTCCTTGATCCAGGAGGAGTTTTCTCAGGTCCATGGCGTCAAGGAAGATATAAAAGACCTGGAAAGTAAGCTCACTAGTATCCAAGGTGTGGTTGAAGATGCAGAGAACAAGCAAGCGAACGATCCACATCTGAAAGATTGGCTCAGAAAGCTCCAGGAGGCAGCTTCTGATGCAGAAGATGCATTGGATACTTTTACAACAGAAGCCTCTCTTTGGAAACAAAGGCAGAAGGAAGATATAATCCAGCCTCACCTGAGTAAATCCAAAATATCCTATAAACATGAGGCAGTACATTATGTCAAAAAGATTACAGAAACATTCGATAGGATTGCCAAAGAAATGGAAGGTTTTCATCGACATCAAAGTTAATGGCCGTGAGATTGAGAGCCCGAACTACACAGGCTATTTTGTGGACAAGTCAGATGTAGTTGGCAGGGAGGATGATAAAGAAAGGATAACACATATGCTGCTATCGAATGAATTTGATAAAGGAGACATTTCCGTTATTCCCATCATAGGTATGAGGGGCTTGGGTAAAACAACACTTGCTCAGCTTGTTTTCAACGACAACAGCGTAACTGGCCATTTTGAATCCAGGATGTGGGTCTGTGTCACAGTCCAATTTGACCTGACCAGGATTCTAAAAGAAATTGGATGACAGCTCCACAAGCCACCTGCAGTCCCAGCTTCTGGAATACTTGGCAGGACAACGTTTCTTACTTGTTCTAGATGATGTCTGGACCGTGGATTACCTAAAATGGAAGCCCCTAAAGGATCTCTTGAAACAAAGGGCAAAGGGAAGCAGAGTCTTGGTCACCAGTCGGATTACCAAGGTTAAGGATATCATAGGCACACAGCATCCCCATCTTTTGGGATATTTGCCAGAAGACGAATACTGGTCCTTGTTTGCAAAAATTGCATTTCAGGGTGAAAGTTTGTCTAGCCAAAGGCGAAAAGTTTTGGAAGACATTGGTAGACAAATCGTCAGAAAGTGCAAAGGTCTCCCATTGGCAGCCAAAGCAATGGGAGGTCTCTTGCGTGGTTGTGTTGATGATGAAAAAAAAAATGGCAGAAAATTCAAAGCAACGAAATATGGGAGATAGAGGACCAGAACAATGGAAATGACAAGCCCAACATTTTGGCTATTTTGAAATTGAGCTATGACCATCTACCTTCTCATCTAAAGCGCTGTTTTTCTTACTGCTCCTTGTTTCCAAAGGCCTACACTTTCCACAAGGAAGAGTTGGTCAAGCTTTGGATTTTGCAAAGGTTTATACAAGCTCAAGGACGAGAGACGGAGGAGGAGATTGGAATTGCATATTTTGATGAGCTCTTAGTAAGGTGCTTCTTTCAAGTTTCAGTCGTTGACGACAAGGAGATATTCAACATGCATGATCTTATCCATTACTTGGCACTATCAATTTCAAGCCCCAATTGTTGTCTGATAAATGATAACAAGTCATACAGTTTCTCTGAACAATCTCGTCATGTGAGCTTGCTTGGTAAAGATGTCGAGCAACCTATGTTGACGATTGTTGAGAATGCTAGGAAGCTGTGGTCACTTCTATTTCCTAGTCACTACCTGAAAAACTTTGGTCAAGCCCTTGACAGAGAATTTCGTACAATGAGATACTTACGGACCTTGGATCTTAGTTCAAGTATGATCTTGGAATTGCCCAGCTCAATTGATGAGTTGAAGTTGTTACGCTACCTTGACCTCTCTAGGACAAATCAAATTTCTGCCCAACTCAATTTGTAATCTCTACAATTTGGAAACACTGAAACTCTTGGGGTGCCCTTGGCTTTTCAAATTGCCCAAGGACCTTGGGAACTTGGTTAATTTGCGACATATGGAGCTCGAGGATTTATTCTGGTTCAACCTCTCCGTCCTGCCACCAAAAGTGGGGAACTTAACCCGTCTGCAGAATTGGCATGCATTTCGGGTTGGCAACAAGATTGGATACAGAATTGAAGAACTGAAGAACATGGCATATCTCTCAGGAACATTACATATCTCACAGCTAGAAAATGTGGTTAATGTAGTGGAGGCTAAGATGAATGAGAAGAAGTACCTTTGGAAGTAGGTATTTGAATGGAGTGACAAGGTTGTCAATACACATGATGATGCAACTGAAAAAATTGTACTTGAAGGCCTACAACCTCAATCAAACCTCAAAGAGCTCCAAATTTGTCACTACAGGGGCAATGAATTTCCAGCTTGGATGAGAGAAGGGCGGCTCCAAAATTTGGTTAGTGTTACCTTGAATGATTGCACAAATTGCAAAACTCTCACTCTTGGTGAGCTACCCAATCTTCGAGTTCTCTGCATCAAAGGTATGTAGGAGTTGGAGAAATGGCCAGAGGTCAGATGCCCTTCCCTCTCACGGCTAAAGTTTAGCAACTGCCCCAAACTGAGGGAGCTACCCAACTGCTTTCCAAAGTTGAGAATTTTGAAGATCAAAAGCTGCAAATCCCTAAGGGCTCTTCCAGTGGCCCCAAGTTTGATGTTTCTAACTCTTATTGACAATCTTATTCTGGAGGATTGGAGTGAAGTAGTGACGGCTTGGGAGCCTATGTGTGGTGAAGTCCTAGACTCAAGTTGCCACCAAGGGTCCTGGTTTAATTTGTTGGAACTGAATGTAACAAGCTGCCCCAAGTTACGGACGCTGCCAATAGACTTCGCTCCACAAAAGCTGGAGATCAGTGGGTGTGAGTATTAGTTGCTCTCCCACAACCACATTTTGCTGAACGTCTTCAGCATTTAGCACTGGATGCATGTCTTGATGGAACATTAGTGAGGGCAATACCAAATACTAGCTCTCTATACTCAACTGGTTATATCCGGTGTCTCAAACCTCACCTCACTTCCACAATGGCCCCAGCTTCCTGGCCTCAAGGCATTGTACATTCGTGATTGCAAAGATCTGATGTCTTTGTCCGAGGGGAAAGAAGCGTCACTGTCAACTTTTTTATCTCTCACACTACTTTCCATTCGAAACTGTCCAATGCTTGTGAAATTAACTGGGGAGCTACCTGCTACGCTGGAGTGTTTGAGTATTGGCTCATGCCCCTTTCTACAGTCTCTAGGCCCCAAGGAGATACTGAAAAGCCTCCCTTCGCTCAAAGACCTTTACATTGAGGACTGCCCTATGCTCCAGTCCTTGCCTGGAGATGGGCTTCCCAGCTCTCTTCAACATTTGCATATACAAAGATGTCCACTATTGACAGAGCGTTGTCAAATGGAGGAAGGAGGTGGAGGAGGTCCAGATAGGCCAAAGGTTATGCACATTCCTGACCTGGAGATTGATTTCCCTACAGCTTCTTCAACATCAGCTTAGTATCACTTTCTTCCACACCTTGGAGGTTAGTACTTCACATACCATACACTGTTTTACTAATTACTATTATCATAGAATGTCAACTATTTACCACCATAGATTCTAATATGCCACCTAACTATGCAGTCTTTGAAATATACTAACATTTTCTACATGAATTTACTCTATTAAATTTGTTTGGATGGAATTTATGTTTCTCTGGACCTGGTAAAATGGAATATTAATACTTATTGCTACAGAAAATTTTCCCTTAATTGTGACATTAAGTCTTGAACTTCCCTGCATAAAACCAAGATTTAAAGGTTCAAACCGTAACCTCTTCACATTCACACTTTGTGTGTGTGTCTGTGTTTCGGTATAAAGTTAATTTGGTTTTATTCACTTATTGCATTGTTTCTCTGCTTCTTTTTACCTTTTTGTGTTTTGCCTCACACATGCAAAATGCTATAGTATTTATGATGGCTATTTCTATCAGTTTCTCCAATGTGAACTTGCAGTGAAGATTAAACCAAAAAAATAAAACTAAAAATTGAGAATCTGTATATTTATGTTTGCATTATAAGCTTAACAAGAATTCTCCTTAAAAGTTATTAATATATTTCATTTGTTTCAGGGATAGAAATAAATGATGCACACCAGGCTAAAAAACAACCAAATTCATCTTGCTTAAAGCAAAATCACAAAGGTAAAAGGCAAAACATTCTCTTTTTCTTGACTCCACCATGTGTTAGTGTATGAGCTAATCCCACCATAATATGGTGCTCTCTCATGTATCTTATTCCATCCTTTTTTTTTAATAATTATCTTATTCCATCCTTAAAAAGATGGTTTGCTTCACAATTCGATTGTGTTGTTTGGTGATGTGTTATTGAGAAACAACCAACTCATCGTCGTCCAACTCTTTACACTACAAACAAAACTTCTTTGACTGAAAAATCTATGATTTAATTGATAGAAATAAATTTGTCTAAAACATAATTAGATACGTGCTAATCATCAGCTAGTGAAGAAGTTCACTTCTTTTAATCCCAGGAGTCAACACAATTGTCTGCAGACCACACACCATGAAATGAAACTTACTGCTTCAAATCTCTCTCTCCCAACCCCTGGGACAAACCTCACTCATTTAAGAGAGAGAGAGAGTATCACTCCCCACATTTAACTACCTATATGTGACATTGACTTTTTTTAGTCTTCGTGAATCCATTTACCTTAGTATGGAGAAGAGGATATTCTCATTTTGTAAATAATGATCTTGGTCGTATTAGAATTGATTCACAGTTTTTATAAGGGCCAATGCTACAGAAGCTGTTGATGAGGTACTAAATGAACCAAAAGCAGAACAGGAAGAGACCGGATCCAAACTATCCATTCGATCAACTCAAAGTAAATTGAGTTCCACAAAGGTTATTGTCTTTCTTTTTTTGATAGGTACAAAAGTTACCACCTTTCTCAATCTGATCATCTTAAAATTCTCTTTGCTTTGAACAATAATTTTTCATTGTGCTTTATCTATTATATGAAGGATTCTTCCAATGAAATCTATAAACAAGCATCAGGTCTCCAAAACTAGTAGATGAGGAAGAAGGAAAAAGAGACTCATTTGGTCCCAGGTCAGCCTCAAATAAGCACACAGAAGCTGCAGAGGAGAAACACGTAAAACCATCAAACTGTCATCCTACATTCCTACTACAGAACTTGAAATGTCATCAGTTGCAGTAACTACTCCAACATATGAAACTACTGGATTAAATGCTCCACCAATGGTTGGGCATGAAGAGGCTTCTACTGTGTCTAATGACAGTGAGGATGATGATATGGAGTCCTTTTACACTTGGGAGCCAATTCTGAAACTTCTTAGTCTGCATCCAGCTGTCTCGTAACAAATGTGGAGCCCAAGAAAGCCAGGCCAGGTCAATCTGACATAGACAATGCCTTGGACATTGTAAAACTGTATTAGCAACCGACTTCTCTTCTGCACTTTTTCCTAGTCATTCCATTTCTTTAAATTCGGCATTAGAATTGTTGTGTGACTTGGATGAGTCATGGCAGCTCGATTGGAATGAAATCCCTAGTGCTTCAACTCTTAAAGAACTTCACAGTTCTGAAAGCCATTTCTGCCAAACCAATGACACCATTGAAAGTTGCACCAATCTGATCAAGCCTATGACTGAGATAGTATCTCAACTAGAAAAGAATAAAGAAGATTTCTTGAAGCTTGATTCAGTTGAGGCAACAATTCAGAGTATTAATGAATCACAGATCAATGAGCTACAACAGAAAGTGGACAAGCAAAAAACGTCAACAGTTGGAAAGAGTATATCTGGAGCCAAAGGACAGATAAATGATCTAAAACAAAAGGGAAAAGCAAGGGAAGAGAAGAAAATAATCTACACCGATGGAAAGAAGCTGAAGGAAAAGTGGGATGTGGCCACTAATGCAGAAAAGGAGAAGAAGGCAGCTGAGAAGATCTAGAGGGAGATAGAAGAAAAGTGGTCAGACTACAACAGACAGTTTGCCTTTACATTCAGTGGAGGTTAGTTCTTTCTGTTTTACTAATTACTATTGCATCACAAATTCTTGTATGTGAACTATAAACTCTTTTGACTATATATAGCAACTTTATTGGTTTCTCTACATGTGAAACTGCAGTTTCAGTGAAAATCAAAGAAAAATAAATAAATAATTGAGAATGTCAGAAGGTTTATATATATATGTATATATATTAACTAGAATGCTCTAGCAATTTAATGGTGATTGCTTTCATTTGTTGCAGGAATCAACATGAATGATATAAGCCAGGCTGAAGAACAACCAAATTAATTCACTTTGCCTAATTCAAAGGCAAAAGGGTAATACACGATTATTTGATTTACCGACTTCAGCCCAAGTTGCACATAGTGCGGGCCCAGCATAACATATAAGCACTAAATGAGGTTATACACATCCAAAATTACTCTTTTCAGTATTCATGATGAAAAAATTAAGCTGCTGCAGCTTAGAAGGAATTCTATCCAAAATAGCATTCTGTGTAGCCATTGGAGAATTCCTTTGCTGTTTTTGATTGGATTTGGTGCTGGGTTTTTTTATCCTACAGCTGGCTGAGTGTATTTAGTTTGGTTTTGTTTTGATGATGGTATAGTTTGCAGCTTGCTGCTTCTTGTTTGTTTGTTGAATAAAATCTAGCTCATTCCAAAGAAAGAAAAAAGCAAAACGAAACAAATGAATGATATGCTTTTTTTTCCTCTCTCTTTGTCATGCTCTGATTTAGAATTATTTCTTAGTTATCCATTATAACTGTTACTTTCAAAGTTAGATAAACTTTGCCGCCTGTTAGGAGTTAAGCATTGGCATAATCAGTGCCAAATTTTTGTGTATTTCGTGCAAATTAAATTACTATGTATTTGTACAATTTTGGGTTTGAATGTATTTGAGATGAGAGCCCAAGTGCTATAATTGGAGTTGATGCCTGAAGAATCTCGGTCAAGTGAGATAAGGCTGTCAGCTGAACTGTCAAGCAAGTGTGGATTTCAAAAAGCAGTCAGGCAAAGAGTCACGCTTGGCCCTTGCCTATCATCTCGGTTGAGCAAGATTGCAAACTTGAGAGAAATCAGTTAACCACCTATTTTCCTTAGGAGAAAAACCCATTGTAGTTTCTACCTTTACTTTCTCAAATTGCCAAATCCTTAGATAGTAGACCTAAGCCTTACACAATTAGATACTTTGAGTGATCTTTATTGAAGCTTGGTGCTAAAAATCATTATAGAAATTCACAAATCTTCAAGAGGCCTTGGAGTGGTCAAGGGGAGTTGGTCTTGTGATTGGCAGCTCAACTTGCGGAACTGATAGCTAGTCTAAGAACTCCTCCATCTTTGTCTAAGAGCTAAGAAAGAATGATCAAAGCTCGTGGCCTATTGAATCAGACCTCCTCATTTCTACCAACCCTCATCATTTCACTCCTAGAGACTATAAAAGTGAGAGCATCAGTTGAAAATGAACCAAGAAGGCGGAACCCAAAAAATTAATAACCAGAATGCGTAGCACCCTTACTTTGAATTGTAGTTCTCACATATCTCATTCCTTTCATAGAACACCCACTCTCGAAGCCTCATTGAACTAACCTCGCCATCACAACAACACAAGACTCCACCATATGGTCATCACCTAAGTATGCTTTGTGAAAGAAGGCTTGCTCGAAGCACTGTTGCACACGATTGGACACCCTTTTGCTCCATTCAATTGCACCGAGTTTTCACTCTTTTCTCTATGATTATAATGGGAAGAGCCCATATTATTTTATAGTTTTACTGTTGATGAATATGATATGTCTGTTATTATTGAGTTTTTTTCTTTTTTTCTTTTTTCTTTTTTTGACTTCTTACCAGAAGATGAGATGCAAAGGTTGTTAGCATCTTTCTGAGTTATTAACCACTGAATTTTTCTTATACTGATGTAGGACACAATTTACTATTTAATTATTGTAATTTATTATTTTTGGTATTTTTATGTAAAAAACGTTATTTTAGGTTTAGGTGAATTTATTTCCTTGTTTTTAGGTGCATTTAATGCTTTTTAGGTCAAATTTGATTCATGTTATGGTTAGGTATCAATTAGGAGTTATTTTAGATTATATTTTCTTGTCAGTCAAGTTTTAAGAAGCCCTTAAATAGGCCCTTAAGTCTGTAAACGTTTTTCATAGTTTATTATCAATAAAAACAGACTTTTGTCAAATTTTCTTCTGGTGGATTCCAGTTTTATCTCCTTGTGGATTCAAGGAAAATTTCTCGTGGATTCGAGGTTTACTACCAGGAACTAACAGTTTAGTTTCTATTCCATCAAGAGAGCATCGTGTGTGCTCTTCTTCAGGCTTCCGCGACATCAGTTGGTATCAGAGCCTTGACTTACCCTGGTCTGATTGCTGACCGGCGAGACGGTAACCACCACCACAACAACGACGAATAACTTAGCGAGTATTATGTGACGTACAACAAGCACTCACAAATATTTATGCTAAGATGGCGCCGTTGAAGAATGGAAACAATAGGGATAACTGCAGCGGAGACATAACTCACGGGCAACCTATTGGTAAGCAAATTTCATATAGACCTTATAAGAAAATTGCAAGTTTTAATGGTTATTTTTTAAAAGAAGATTTTCTTGATTGGTTACTTGATCTAGAGGATTTATTTGACTATGAGAATATTTGTTATGAGAGAAAAGTTGGACTTGCTTTGTATAAACTTAGTAAGTATGCCTTATGTTGGTGGGAACGAGTACAATCCGATAGAATTCGACAAGGTAAAGACAAAATTCGATCGTGGCCAAGGATGAAAAAGATGCTTGCTATCAAATTTTATCCTTTGGATTGTGAAGAAATCTTGTCGTATACAATACAAGATTATTATTGGCCAAGAAGTTCATACTTGAATTATTTTGAAGAGCCAAATATTCCACCATTAAAGGAAGACTTACATGTTGAAGTAAATATTGTTCTTGAAGAATATGGAGAAGTCAAAGAAGAATTTGAAATCAAGATTGTAGAGGAGATTAATGAAGACCCCATTATAGAGAAAGATCTTGAAGTTGAGATAGTAGAGACCATTAAAGAAGAAATTATAGAGGAAGTTGTCAACGATCTCGATAAAATCAAGTTAGATGGTTGCAACATTCAAACTCCTATTATTTTATTGGGCGACACCGAAAAAAAGTTTATTGATTTTATTGGGGTGGAAAGATTTGATTTTATCATTGACTCTTATTTGGTGAATATTGTCAATTACATGAAGATCAAGGGAGAAGAAGTTCAAGTTGTCCAATTAATGACTTTCAAGTTTTGCAAGAAGACAAAGAAGATGAAGTATTCAACGTATTTGTTCTCTTGGCATGGGAGATTCCAGATTTCAAAGGTGAACTCGAGGACGAGTTTGTTTCAAGTGGAGGGGTCTGATGTAGGACACAATTTACTATTTAATTATTGTAATTTATTATTTTTGGTATTTTTATGTAAAAAACGTTATTTTAGGTTTAGGTGAATTTATTTCCTTGTTTTTAGGTGCATTTAATGCTTTTTAGGTCAAATTTGATTCATGTTATGGTTAGGTATCAATTAGGAGTTATTTTAGATTATATTTTCTTGTCAGTCAAGTTTTAAGAAGCCCTTAAATAGGCCCTTAAGTCTGTAAACGTTTTTCATAGTTTATTATCAATAAAAACAGACTTTTGTCAAATTTTCTTCTGGTGGATTCCAGTTTTATCTCCTTGTGGATTCAAGGAAAATTTCTCGTGGATTCGAGGTTTACTACCAGGAACTAACAGTTTAGTTTCTATTCCATCAAGAGAGCATCGTGTGTGCTCTTCTTCAGGCTTCCGCGACATCATATACTGATTAATTGCTGGATAAATTGTCTATGCTGACTTGTGGTTGGGATTGCTGTACTGACTTAGTACTATTGTAGGGTGGTTATTTGAGTTATATTAAAATCAACCTTGAGAATCTTATCGTGCATTCTTCCTCTGCAATTTAGGCCTTGGGCTAGTTCCCCCTCCAGGTGATAAGAAACACACTGGTTGTTAGTCTTTTCTCTTGGGCTAGCGTTCCGTTCCAAGCTGGACTCCTAAACTTATCTAGATATGCGTCTTTGATCTTCAACTAGAGGATCTTCGCAGATCCTCTCAACTTCCATTAAAACCAAAAAAATGTCCCAGCCTGAGAGAAGAGATTACTCTCTCATGCACAGTTTTTATCCAATACATTCAGTAGATGCCACGATAAGTTTTCTTTATGTTTGGAAGCACAAATGGAGGGTCTTTTTTCTCCCTTACCACATTGCTCCAAATTTACCCACTTTTGTTATTCAATATCGTACACCACTATACTTGGTTGGAAATCACATATTACTTCTCTTTTGCAGGTTTGTTGACTAAAGTGCAATTCCAAGACAATTCACGAGCCTTCTTAACTCTTGTGTTGATGCAAACAGCGGGCTCGACTTACCAACTTCAACTCAGGTCCGAAAGCCAAGCCAATCAAAGCTTGAAGCATGGTAAGGTGACAAAAAGGACCCCAACAAAATATTATTATGGCAAGTAGGCCTGTCCACCAACCGCCCTAACCCAAAGAACTGCCTGAACTTGAAGCTCTCCACCTGATAACCGCCCGATCCAAGCAGTGGTTTGATCAGCCACAAGTCACCAACCAGGACCAGCCCAAGATAGTTTGAGGCCTAAGGCAAAAATCTTAAAGTAGCCATTTTTATATCTAAATATCACTTAAATGAAATTTATTTTATTTTTTATATTATAATTTTTTATTTCAAATCTATTATTAATTCTTACTAATTAATAAGACTAATTCATCCAAAGTGAGCTATTGATACTTACTATGTAGGTTTTACAAACTAACGAGTCATCAATAAATTAAAGTTATTTAAAACATTAATTTATTAAATTGTTTGATCAATTTGTAAGTTTTTTGTCATAAAATTTGTATTAGTTTTTGCATTTTTCATTTACTTAATGGTGAATTAGTAATTGTGTTATATTTCTATTAATTCATAATTTTTTTTGGTGTGTGAAGAAGATGCTAAAGTACAACAAAATTTACTATAAAAAACTTACAAACTGATATGACATTTCAAAAAAGAATAAATGAGTATTGAATTACTTATAGTGATTGGACATATCAATTTATAAGACCAATGTGATAAAAAAAAAAATATGCAAGTTACACACTCTTTTTTTAATTAAGAAAAACCTTGCTGTCCCCATTTTAATTTGGGGCCTTTCTATGTCGGGGGCCTTAGGCCATGGCCTAAATGGCCTAGGTCTAAGGCCGGCCCTATCACCAATGCTAGGACCTGATACTGTTAGTTCAAGTTGCAATTTGGCTATCTAAGAAACCGATGAACCCAACCCACCCGATGACTTGTCCTCTCCCCGTAAGAAATCACAAGTTTTAGCTGAAAATCTGGTAAGCCTAAACTCTAACTTCCTAATATGAGGAGATCTCGACAAATCTAGAGGAATCTCAGCCAGATCTTAATAGATCTAGAGGAATATAGGCCAGATCTCATGAGATCCAACAAGAATTTGGCCAAAATTGGCAAGATGTTGACCCAGGGAGCAAACTCTAAACTAATAAGACCCGATCCGGCCGATTTGAAGCTCCATTCAGGTTGGTTATGGGTTAAGATTTTCCCCACCCGATGCTGTCAGGTTGAGTTCGGGTTGGGCATAAACCCAACCCGAACCAACCCATGGACAGCTCAGGTGGTTGTGCTTGTAATTTTGGGTGGTTATGCTCTTTGATTGTGTGATTGTGGTTGACAGGCATTGTACAATCGGCAGTTTAGGAATCTCTTTTGTAGTTTTCTATCATGTGTGCATCTAAATGAGAGGAGGTGACAAGGAAGAGAAGAAGGGGTGTTGTGCGATAGAAAAATCTATAATATCAATTATTGTGAATTAGGATTAGCGGAAGCGCATTCACATGAATTAAAATATCTACACGAGACAAATATTAAATGTAATTAGGCCAAATCCATGTCTACATTAAGAACTCTCTTACACTCAAAAAAATAAATAAATAAATAAACTTCCAACACATAACAACAGGTAATCTTTTAATCCCAAAAAATCTACCAAACTACTTTTTGAAAAAAAATAAATAAATAACTCACGTTCTTCTAAAAGTCTTCTCTTGTCCTCATGTGGGAAGACCCTTGGGCAAAGACCATCAAATCCTTTGCAACATTGCCTATTTATAAGGCTCTAATTCTATTCCTTGATAGATAAGAAATACATATTACTTCTTGAACAAAGAATACTTTTTTTTTCCATTAATATCAACAAGAATCCTTGTCTTCCACCCAAATGATAAGCTTTCATTTCTCGACAAGGAAACTCAAACCAAATCTACTTAAGAATTTTTGAGACTATTTTCAACAAGAGGCAATAGCAACAATCACAATTGTGAATGGACTAAGTTTGAATGAGACAATGTCATTATAGGCTTCATTTTAAAAAATAAATAAAAATAAAAATAAAAGGTTCTATATCATTTCCTAATTATTGGAAATTTTAGTGGTCATTTTTAATTATTATAAATTGTAAAAACATAAACTACAATGATTTTTAAAGGTTGACAATAGCATTTTAATTTTAATGGCAGTAGATGAGAGGGTCATATGACAATAATTGCAAAATTGGGAGATGAAATTAACAAGATTAAAATTTTAAAGACTAAAATAATAATTAAATAAATTTAATAGGTTTTAAAATTATTAAAAAAAAAACTTTAGCATATTTTTGAAAAATAAATAAATATAAATAATTTTTTATTATTTGAATGACTCAGCAGAGCACTTCAAAGAAATTGACAGTTAGACACTCCTTTCGGTCTACAAGTCATTTAAAATAGTTGGTTGAAAATAAAAAAATTAACTTAAAATTAGATTAAGATTTAAAAGGAAGAAAGAGTTTGTCAGGACATTTTGCGACAAGGGCCAAAAGCAAGAATGGCTCAAATCTCCCCTTGAGTTCTTTAGAAGTGATTGTTTGTGGAGAGTATTGAGCCCAAAATTCCAATATTTAGTGAATAGAGGATAATGGTGCTTTAACAAGAGAGAAATCAAAATTCCAATAACAAAAATGCTAAAAAAATGCATAAAACAATATAGGTCCGAAATTTTGACCCACAGTCAATGAGAAGAGAAAATTGAGAAAGGTCATGAGAAAGAGAAGAAAGGCTCTCTTGTACCCATATTTTTACCTCCTATCTTCAGAATTTTGAGAATGCATCCTACTTGAATGGGCCTTTGCTCTAAAGTTTAATAACAAAAGTGCAGAAAAATGCATAAAAACAATAGGTTTGAAACTACGACCCACAGTAAGCCGATACCATTTAAATTTAAAAACAAATATTAGTGAATGTCGTTATCCTTAGCTATTTGTGTTTCATCTAGAGTTTCATATTTAAGTTACCATAATACTACTTGTAGCAATTGAAGCTCACAATATAAGTATATTATATGAGGCCAAAACTTATATTACCTTCAAGCTCCCCTTAGCTTTACAAAGTCCCTAACAAAATTTCTTTTATATTAAATTTGATTTCAGAGAACTTATTCAAAATTATTTGAATTAAACCTCACAAATTAGAAAGAAAAAATAAATAACATTACAACATTGTAGCTGATTAATATACAAATAAACTACCAATTTAACGTGATAAACCACTATTACAAAATTAAAGTTGTTACCCATTTAACTTAAAACTTTTCATATTCTAAAGTTGTCAAACACCTATTAACAAATAACTATTGATATAAAATATTTGGTAATTACTTCAATACCGCAAGTTGTTCATGTTGTAAAAAATTTAAAAGAATAACACAGCAAGCATCTTAAACTCTTTCTTGCTTGGATCCTACAAAACAATATATATTGTTAGGTTCTAAGGTCTTAGGATTCTATGTATTTAGAACTCTAATTTGTAATGTTGGCAAACCATGATCAAAACATTGTATTTAGTCTTGTTTAGACTTGCTCAAAGTTGGTTTAATATTGTAAAGTTGGAATCGAGTGGCTGCAGAAGTACTTGGGACTTTCGGCCTAGCTCGATCGATCGAAGAATAGACTCGATCGATCGAAAATCGCACAGGTTGAATTTTCTGCAGATTTTCCAACTCAGCCCTACTTCATTAAACGTTTAGGGTTTTGTGTTTTTATCCTAGGTATATAAACTAAACCCTAGCCACGTTTTTGAAGGTTGTCCATATTGCTTTGTTGCTCATATATTGCTGTTTTGTGTGAATCTCGTGTGAGATCTTTGAGAAGACTTCTTTTACACAAAACTTAGGGTTTTCAAGGTAGAGATGATTTCAACATCTTAAAGATCATTACTGTTGCAACCATTGGAACTTAAAAGAAAAGCAAGCGGGGAGCTTGTAGCTGATTGAAGAATTCAAGAAAGAAGTAGTCCGTGGATTCGGAGCCTGCGCGTGGTCGTATCAGGAAGTTTTACTGGTGGGTAGCATTAGGAAGTCGAGCGGAGAGCTTGTAGTCCTTCTGTAAGAATTTCAATTCTTTCATAGTGAATTCTATTATGCCTTGAGGATCGGTGGGTCAAATCCTCCTCAGGTTTTTTACCGAATGGTTTCTTGGGTGATCATATCTTGTGTTTATTTATTTTCCGCTGCTTTATATCTTGATATGATTATTTGATTGCTTTAACATAGAATTGCATAATTTGACTAAGTAACAACTTGGCTAATTAATCTAGGCTACGCAATCTGTGTGTTTAAGGGGTCTAAATTTCCATCATATATATATATATATAGAGAGAGAGAGAGAGAGAGAGAGAGAGAGAGAGAGAGATGGAGACATAACATGCCATCAAAGAGACAACCAATCATGATAGGTTGGAGACAAAGTAAAAGATTAAAAAAAACTAAAGAAGCAAGCAGTTTGGCTAGCATACCAGCTAGTTAATTTATATCAAAAGACATAAAAATCTTACAATCAAATAGAATCCATAAGTAAATAAATACATGTGATACAATTAGATAAATAAAAGGTTTGTCAAGATGACCAAGTTTGGCAATGAAGAAGACGCAGCAGCTATTGATAAGGGTAGTCTCTATCTTAAACTTGTGATAATGATGAAGATGCAACAACTACTAATTATGCAGATTTAGCATAATCTTTATTTTGATTCAACTACAACAAAAATGACGATAATTACCATAAAAATATTATATCAAAAAATAGTCGTTTATGATATAGCCAAAAGTACAATCAAAGTTAATAGAAGAAATTTTAAATCGATTTCAATGATAAATGAGGGATTTACTTAAATGAGGAGACCAAGAAAAAAGAGAAGTATTGTGTTCTGAGTATAGTATTGAATTTTAAATTCTATAATTCAATTTGCTAACTACTAAAATACCTTAGCAAATTGAATTTCTGCAGACACAAATTACATCATTCAATTAAATTTTTGCAGGCACAAATACTACTAAAACTCTATCACATGGATTACACAATATAAACCAATAATGTAACCGTCTCAAACATTAAAAGAGAGAAAAAAAAATTAACATAGAAACAAACAATCATATATCAATACAAATACCCAACCTAAATACATAAAAACTCATATATGACCCACAACACGAAAGAGATAGTAACAAAATTAAAAAATTAAAAACAGCAATAAAAAGAACAACACTATTAATCTAATCCTTATATTGAACTATTATGCAGGCAACTACAAGAATAGAGATCAAGAGCAACTGGGATGTGAAGATACCTAAACTGAATCATCCAACTTTTCAGTATTAATATAGTGTGAGGAAAGGAAGAGATGAAAGAGTTAGAAAGCCAAAGCCTAGAGTTAGGAAGCTGAACAGTTGCCATTTGAGATTGTAACCATAGAATACAAAGGATTGTTGCTTAAAATTGTAATTGTGGAACACAAAGAATTGCCATCTAAACTTGTAAGTAAAACACAAAGGGTTGAGAATTATTTTCTTTGTATTAGTATTTTTAAATTTAAGAAAACTAATTTTAAATTGTAGGACGACTTTAGGAAAAAGAATGTTAATAACATGGCAGATGATGTGGCTCAATCTGAGCTAGCAACATTAAATGCTACACTTCGACTTTTAGTAATGTATAGATATAGATTATTAGGCTAAATTATAAACTATACTCCTAAAGTTTGGAGATGTTTGAATTTTACACCTTAAAATTTCAAAATTTGAATTTTACTTTCTAAAATTCTATTATGTTTGTATCAATAGCCCCTTCATCCATATTTTTTATTAAATATTATATAAAGTTGTCAAGCTTGTTTAGTTTGTTTAAAATTATGACAAATAACTTAAAAAAAATATTTATGTTAAAACACACACACACACACAATAACTGCCACTAAAAATGCCACTTTATATGCTGAGCCTAAAACTCTTCTTAGCTCACTTCGGCCCTGGAAGCTGGAACCAACAGCAGTTCAAAATCGCCATGGCCACAACAAACAACTCGCAAAAATACATATATGTTTTGTCCTTCCCATATTTACGCCAACATCAATGATCAATGCCGTATTCGTACGCTCCAAAGTGCAATGCTCACTGTCACTGGGGATAATAATAGTAATACTTTCTCAACTCTATTCTTATGCCTTTTTTTTTTCATTTATTATTTGTTTTACAGATTTTATTGTTTTTATTATATTGGGGATTAATGGATTATGTATAAGCCTCCTGTGCTTTCTTTGTTAGCTTAGTTAGTGGCGTTTATGGTGACTGGTGAGTGTCCAGGAACAAATCACAAATGACCTTTCTTTAGCAACAAAATATCACAAAAATTGAAGTTGAAAAGTCTGGTCAAGTTTGGCCGAGTCACCAGAGTTCTATGGACACAATCACATTTGTTAACGTATGATTAGATTACATCACCTAACTTATACATAGGACTACCACTGCTATTTGTGAAAATTAATTTAATCATCACTTGACAAGTTATGACAAAGCGTGTGCAAGAGTGTGTCTCTCTAGATTTTTTGTAACAATTTTTGCAATTTTTTTTCCTTTTAATATAATTTGATAATTACAATGGAAATGAGTACTTGAACTAGGATTTTTTTGAAACACAAAAAAGTGCCGGTTGCGCTCACTTGACTTTACAGGCATTAATAACGCATGGAAGTTGGAACCACAAATTTTTCTATTTCTTTCTCACCACATTAATAACGTATGGAAGTTGGAACCACAAATGTTTCTATTTCTTTCTCACCAGTATGAGTAACCATTTCCTTTGACGCGTTAAATGAATGTGTAAAGCAAACCCAGGTCCTATTCATCCACTCTTTTATACTTTTACTTTTCAAGTGGTTGTCCCCGGTTTTAATTCTACTATGATATGATTAGTTAGTGTGTAACTTGGTAATTTGTAAGTAAACGTGTTAGATACTTTTCTTCAGGGACATGGAAATTTCACAAGAAAGTTCTTTTTTTTTTCTTTTTTTTTTTTTGAGAATCGAAAGTTCAATAATTTTTTGTTTCATTTCCTTGTCTTTCTTCCATTTTGTCAATCTTCTAGAGACACTATACATTCATAATAGTATAGATATTCATCCTTCGATTATTTGGTTCACTTACACAACAAAGCCTATACTTTAATCAATCCAGAGACTGAACCAATAGAAATATTTTCAATCTTCTTATGTCTTTCAGGCTATCAACAAACCATATATGGCAGACCCAACTTCATATGTAATAAAACCAGTTGTGGATATCATCCTTAGGAGTACTACCAAGTTGATCCGGGAGGAGTTTTCTAGGGTCCGTGGAATCAAGAAAGTTATCAAGGACCTGGAAAGTAAGCTCACTAGTATTCAAAGTGTGGTTGAAGATGCTGAGAACAAGCAAGTGAATGAGCCACATCTAAAAGATTGGCTCAGAAAGCTCCAGGATGCAGCTTCTGATGCTGAAGACATATTGGACGCTTTTACTACCGAAGCCTATATTTGGAAACAAAGGCAGAAGGAACATAAATTCCCGACTACTCTGCCTATAAGAAGAACATCCTATAAACGGGATGCAGCGCATAAAATTGAAAAAATTTTAGAAAGATTCGATAGGATCGCCAAAGAAAAAGAAGCTTTCCATCTCAACATCAAAGTTAATGGTGGTGATATTGTGAGCCCAAATTACACAGGCTATTTTGTGGACAAGTCAGGCGTAGTTGGCAGGGAGGATGATAAAGAAAGGATAATGCATATGCTGCTGTCGAATGAATTTGATAAAGAAGGAGACGTTTCTGTGATTCCCATCATAGGGATGGGGGGCTTGGGAAAAACAACTGTTGCTCAGCTCCTCTTCAATGACGAAAGGGTAAATGAGCATTTTGAAGCCAAAAATGTGGGTCTACGTCAGTCCAATTTGACCTGACCAGGATTCTCAAAGAAATGATACAATTTCATTCTAAGATGAAATTGGATGACAGCTCCACAAGCGACCTACAATCCCGGCTTCTAGAATACATGGTTGGACAATGTTTCTTACTTGTTCTAGATGATGTCTGGACTGAGGATTACCTAAAATGGGGGCCCCTAAAGGATCTCTTGAAACAAGGGGCAAAGGGAAGCAGAGTCTTGGTCACCAATCGGATTACCAAGGTTAAGGATATCATAGGTACACAGCCGCCCCATCTTTTGGGGTATTTGCCCGAAGAGGAATGCTGGTCTTTGTTTGCAAAAACTGCATTTCAGGGTGTCAGTTTGTCCAGCCAAAGGCAGGAAGCCTTGGAAGACATTGGTAGAGAAATCGTCAGAAAGTGCAAAGGTCTCCCATTGGTAGTCAAGGCAATCGGAGGTCTCTTACGTGGTTGCGTTGATGATGTAAACAAGTGGAGAAATGAAAGTTCAAAAAGGGTATGAAACACCCTTGAACGTTTAGACCCCCAAATTACAAAAATACTAATTCAAGTTTTATATCAAACAATTAATGTGCGGAATATAATAACAAGCTTATAACAGAATTGATAAAACAATCTAAGCCAAATACAAACACATCCACAGCAATAAATATAAGACAAAGATAAAGGAAAGAGAGATGCAAACACATGGACAACACACGATGTGTTATCGAAGAGGAAACCGAAGTCCTCGGCGTAAAACCTCTCCGCCGCCCTCCAAGCAGTGATAAAATCCACTAAAGAACATAGTTGGGATACATGAACAGCGAAAGACCCTCCAAGCCTAATCTACCCAAGTACCTAAGCCCTCCAAACTTCTTGCTCCAACGAGGTTACGCCGAACCTATTTCTTCTTTAACTTCCCAGATTCCGCTACTTGACCATAGCATCAACCAATGTATATTGGTTCCTTCCCAAACTGCTTCCCTAAGCACCAAATGGACCTTCTCACAGATGTGGGTGTGGTGAGATAAGGGTTTGGTAAATAACCTCTCAAGGGTATGACAATAGAGAGGAAGAGAGTAGAGGAATTTGTAGAGTCTCTTAGATAAAGATTGGAGATGAGGCAATCTTGTTTTTCTCTAGGGTTTTTTCTCACAAAATTCTCTTTGGAAGCTCTCTCAATATGATGGGTATAAGAGTGTATATATAGTAGGGTGAGAAGGGAATGCAAAACGTCAGTTTTTGCCAAACAGGGCAAATTGATGACTTGGTCTCGCGGCTTGTCCAAGTTGCGAGTTCAAGTCGCGACATAACGGCCTAGCCAGCCTAGGACTTTTGTCCTGTAGCGTGACAGCTGGCACAACCCTTCAGCTTCCCAATGTGCCTCTCACGTGCCAACTTTTGGCAGCTTGACAATCGCGATCCACCCACGAGCCCTAACCGCGAACTTTTGTTTTTCTTGCACACTCTTAAGCTTTTCTTCACAACTTCTCACACACTACCCTTACAATTTCTTACCTAAATACAGGGTTACTAAGTGCTAAATTACAAGCAAATTAGTCACGGAATAAAGCCAATTAGATGGTTGATTAAATTCAACCTTACAATCTCCCCCTTTGGCTATTCTGTGACAACACCCTACAACAGACTCTAGACTTAAACGCGAGTTGGGAACAGTTGGAAAACTCACTCACACCTAACTCTAGATTCTGTAAAACTCTTGAACATATGAATAAGTAACTCCTGAAACACAATAACATAGCAATATCATTGTATGCAGAAAACTTAATATGCATATGGAGCAAAATAAGCATGATCAAGCAAAAATGAACATAAGCATAAAAGCAATAATTCATGACAAGATCAACAACAGTAGTCACTTAAGCAAAAGTGATTACTATGTTCATTCACACAAGGAATGAACATCCGGACATGCAAAAATGATAAACTCAATTGAAGAGTATCATTTGCAACTCCAACACTCAACCAATGCATACAAACATATATGCATCTGGGAACAATCCTACACGGGCACAAGAGTGTTGTACTTAAGATAATGCAAGGCATTAACAAGTACCAAAGCACAAAGCACAAAGGCTGCATATGCAACGTTTTGCAAATACATGGCACAAACCATAAAAGCCTACAAATGTGCATAAGTACAAGAAACAACCCTCAAAGCTTACAAAAGCAACAATGGGTACAAATCAACAACATAAAGTGCTAAAGCTGAATAACAACATACTATATATATATGCTGGAAAAAAAAAAACAACTACCACCACAGTATTTTGAGTTATCAAAGTTTTATATACAGAAAAACAACTGAAAAAAATGATGAAGAAATCTCCCCCTCAAAACAAGCACTCCCCCCTCAAGAGCTGCCCTCAAAAGTTCTCCCCCTTTTTAACCGGAATGACCAAAGGGTCACTGTTGCAACTTTGTGAAAATGTCATCAACTTAAGCTACTAACACATCAATTTGGTCCTGCATGACAACCAATCTCTCCGACTGCTCTTTCTGGCCATCTCTGAGGGTCTTTTCCATTTGCTTAAGACGTTTGTGAAGGTTATCAAAGAGCATTTGCAACTTGTCAGGCTAAGGAGCAGACTGTGGTTGTGTAGTGCCTGGTTGCTGTGACGCATAGGTGGCATGTACAGGTGAAGCTTGCTCAGGAGTAGAGGAAGTAGGAGAAAATAGATGTGCACTCTTTGGAGCTTTGGATGAATGACTCCTGCTGGCCTGTAGAGTGAACATAGAGATTGGTCGAGGACGAGCAATCATGTTCCCAATTGAGGGAGGAGTAACACCTTCACTTAGAACGAACTTCATAATAAGACTACAGAATGGAAGGCACCCTCGTGCTACTGTTCTGGTTGCTGTCTTTCTTATGATTTGAAAAATATGGGCACAGATGTCAATGGTGGTGCCTATGATGAGATCACATAGAAATTGAGCCCTTCCAAGGTTTATATACACCGTGTTGGTCAACGAATAGAGGTTTGAAAACATAATCAGCTTCAATGTTGTCAAATCAGGTGAAAACTTAGTAGTACTAATTGATGTGCCGGTGCTGGAAATGTCATGGTCAGGACCAAGAATTTGGAGAATGTCCTAAATCACTGGAGTACGATCATTATACGGAGTAAGGTCGGCATCCGCAAGTCATGTGATTTGGAAAATTTCAGCTATGGTATCTGGACTAATGATGAACTCCGTTCCTCTTACCAGACAATGTAGTTCACTCTCAAGATCAACTGTGTTGGCGAAACATTCCTTCACTAGTTCAATCATCAGATCAACAAAATTTTCGAATAATGCTGCCCAATCTTTTGCCTTGAAGATCTGAGGGACAAAAGTTGTGTCCAAAGTGTCAAATCTGACCTCCCGTTCCACTATAGGAGTTCCCTGGTCAAAAATGTTGGAGTAGGCAGCTAGGTGCTAAGGAGTTCTGAATAACTCAATATTGAGTTCAGTAGATGGCTGTGAGGAAAACTATGTTCTTTTTGCAACAGGCACTGTTTCTTCTTCTGATATCACCTCTTTTCCTTTAGAGGATTGTCGAGACATCTGTAAACACTCAGAAAAGTCCACAACAAGGGCACAACACAATATGTGGAAGTATACTCAAATTAGTAACCATGTAGTTATAAGGAAGAACAGAGTGTTGAGCAAAATACAAACCAAGAATAGTTGATAACAAAGAAATAAGACATCACATAATAATCACAGATCAAACAAGTTCAGTCTGTAAAGATGAAACTTTCATACAGACAGATAAAAGCAAATGTCACTGATACTTGACCAAATGAACAAGGAATGTGCAAGAGAATCCCTAGAGGCAGAGCCACACACAAGATATGGTAATACACACACAGAACAGAGAGAACTACATAGACATAAGGATATACACATGGCAAACTCAAATTTTTCATTTAGGGAAACATCACAGAGATACCAAAAACCGTATACCCAATGGATATAAACACTCAAATATCAAATTTCAGATCATAAATGAGAAGGTGAAAGCATCAAAACCCATAATGGAGCAAACTCAAGAAACTAGTCATAACCAAGATGGAACAAACCAAACCACCAAAACAGCATTTTTAAGCATAAATATGTTTGAATACCCAAATAACAATCCAATCAGTAAAACACATAGATTCAAGAACATTTTACTTAAATCATGAAATTGGAGTGAAAAACAAGAAAACCCGTACCTTTTTCTTGAAGATTTATGCAGAAATGATGTAAAGATGAAAGATTTTTCAGTGAGAAACAAACAGTTTGAGAGAGAGAGTGAAGAAGACAATGAACAGTCACTGATATTCGAGGGAAAACTGAAAAACAATTTTAAAACTGTCTTCAAAACACAAAACACGCGTTTTTCGCGACTGGATCAAGTCGCCAATAAATCGCCAGGTTAAGCCGCGAAACACTGTGAAAAAAAGAAACTTGAGAATTTCTCTAAGTGTTTTTTGCGACTGGAAGGTTTACCCGCGAAGGAGTCGCAAGTTGAGCCGCGAAAATCTCTGAGTAACCCTCGCGATTAGACTTTCCACCCGCAAACAAGCCGCCAAAATGAGCCGCGAATAGAGCAAAACTCAAATTTTAAAAAAATTTCTAAGTCTTTTTCGCGACTAGAATACTGACTCGCCAATAAGCCGCGAAAAATCTCTGAGTAAGCTCGCAACTAGGGCTTGCGACTAGGCCAACCCGCAACTTAGTCGCCAAAACATGGCAACATTGTTTTTGAAAATATTTAACATTTTTGTAAAACAAAGTACTTTCCAAAAACAACTAAAAACACTCAAAAATATTTTTGTGTTTGATCAAACAAAGATTGAGCATGTGAAAACACATTTAATTAAGTACAATCACACAAATGAATATGGCATTCATTGAACATAGACTTGTGTGTTATGTGTAGATATCAAAAATGAGATAGTCCTTAGTCCAATGTGAAGCTTCAATGATCAATTCAATCAAGGCATACACAACTAGCACTAGATAATGTGACCTATCTCAATTGTAGAAACACGCATATATGACCTCTCACAACTACATGATAACACTTCTTTGAAGCTTTTCATTTGGCTCCATATTCAACATATCATTTGCAAATTTTGAGCAAAGAAAATCTCATTGTGAGATAGATGCCTGAAATTTTTGATATTTCAATTGATGAGTTAGCCTTTGGCTTTTTGAACATCATACATTTTATTTTCGGTCGCTTTCCCTTTTTCCTAGTCAAATACTAGTATGTGCGACAGGCTTTTACAGCTCTATATCTCTTTTCATTTGGAGATTTACATTTAGAAAGCTCTTTTAAAGCATAAAAATAAAAAGTGGGAAGATATATAGGCATGAGTCTATGCATGTCTCAGGATCAACAAAACCATTCACTAATCATTCATGACAAGGTTGAAGATCTATTTACAACAATCACATAGATTTCAGGATTTCTTCCACAATGATATGAGTGCATGAGAGACAAGCTAAGCTTGTTAAATGCACAGAGCCATTAGTACAAAGGTACAAGGCTAAACATGTTTTGAGACAAAACTCAACAAAGTGATCAAACCTTTTGGATTTTCAACTTTTTATGTGTTTTTGGATTTTTGACACGAAAGCAGTAGAAGAATGATCAAAAACAAGAAAAATGTAAAAGCATTTTAAACACAAACAAACCACAAATTAAACAGATACTCAAAAACACAACGCAAATAACCAATCATATCCACAAAACATAGGAAGAATTGATGCATGGACATGTTATAATGCTTATGCATGAGTACCCTTTGTCACCCACACGTCACGTGCGTTTGGGGTGATATCCTTGACGGATCGGGTACGAGAGTTAGGACTTTCAAACCTCCTGTTGAAGCTCTCCAAGCAAGTGGTGGCGCCAATCATTTTCATCACGTCTGTCATTCCGAAATCACGGTTTTGGCTCCTTGATTGCTCACCACCCCAAGACCTCAAGTCATTTCTTCTTCCTCGTGACCGAGGTACACTCGCATTGTTGTCTGCTCTTAGCTTTTGACAGTTGGGTCTAGTGTGTCCTTGCAGTCCGCAATAGTGACAAATATAGTTTATTCTAGGACCCTGCTGCTGTCTTGGGAGATATCTTCCTCTAGCTCTAAATCTGACTTCAGATTGATTTCGGGACTTATTCACCATCCGTTGCTCACTCACATTCTTCTTCTCAGCCTTAACATTCTCAGGGATGGTTTCTTCTACAATAGGCTCTATGACCTTCACAAATTTCACTTCTTTGGTAGGTTTGGCTGATGAGCTACTTCCTCCGGTATAACCCAATCCGGACTTATCTGAGAAATGTTTTTGAGACGAGATAACATCTTCCAGCTTTCTGGAGGAGACCCTTTCTATCTTGGCTTGCGCTTGCACCACCTCTTGCTCAAGGAATCTTACTTTGGTATAAGCTTCCGATAAGTTTCCATTTAGTGTCTCAATCTCACATTTAGCTTCTTTATATCTAGCCAGTAGACTTTTGTAGTCCTCTTCAGCCCTTTTCATCTTCTTCACAGCCGCCTTTGCAACCCTTGCATACTCACCTGATTTCTCAAGGAGTAAAGTGTAATTCTCTTGAATACTCAATGTACCTTCATCCTCTTTAGATTCCGATTCTTCAACAACTCCAATAGACTCCAAATCAGAATGCTCACCAAGCTCCTTCACAAGTGTATCCAAGTCATCTGAGGATTCCACATGAGCAATGGTCATGAATGCGGAGAAATTTCCTTCTCCATCACAGCTCTCGTTAGAGTCAGAATTTGATGAGTCTGAATCACTTAAAGTAGTGGCATAGTCCTTTCTCTTCGACTTCAAGTAATTTGGACATTCCTTTTTAAAATGCCCATGCCCATTACATTCAAAACATGTAATTCCTTGTGAGGATTCGGAATCTTTACCATCTTTTCTTCGAAAGTCTTTCTTCTCTTTTCCAGCACTCTGGAATTTTCCTTTGTCACCAAATTTTCCACTATTCTTGAGCTTTAGGAATTTTCGGAAGTTCTTTACAAGATATGCCACATCTTTATCTACCGTATCCTCTTCTGAAGAGTTATGAGACACTATCCTCTCATCAATTGTCTTAAGAGCAAGGGATTTGCTCTTCTTCGCTGAAGGAAGGGACAACTCATATATCTGTAGAGAACCAACCAGCTCTTGAACCTTGATTTCATCAAGATCTTTGCTCTCTTCAATGGCTGTAACTTTGGCACGAAAACTTTCTGGTAGTGACCGAAGGATCTTCCTTACAACTTTAGACTCCTCCGTCTTTTCCCCCAAATTAAATTTGCCGATGACCACCTCGTTTAGCTTACTGTAAAACGAGTCAAAGGACTCATCCTCATCCATCTTTAGCTGCTCAAAGCAAGTGGTCAACATCTGAAGTTTGGTGTCTTTCACCTTCTTGGTTCCTTCATAAGTCGTCTCCAGAATCTCCCATGCTTCCTTAGCAACAGTAATATGTGAAATCTTATGAAATTCTTCTGGAGAGATACCACAGAAAATGGCGTTCAATACTTTACTGTTTGCATTAGCTACCGCAAGAGCTGCCTTGTCCCAAGTGGATTTGGCATCCTCTGGCTTTGTCCAACCTATATCAACTACATCCCACATAGCCTCATCCATAGAACACAAAAACGCCTCATTCGGACTTTTCAAAATGCATAATTATTACCATCAAAAAATGGCGGAACAGTGAGAGATTGAGACCTATCCATCTCAACAAGGGGTCAAGGATCACACTCAGGTATTAAAACCACAACAAGTATACCCGCTCTGATACCAATTGAAAGTTCAAAAAGGCTATGGAACACCCTTGAACGTTTAGACCCCCAAATTACAAAAATACCAATTCAAGTTTTATATCAAACAATTAATATGCAGAATATGATAACAAGCTTATAACAGAATTGATAAAACAATCTAAGCCAAATATAAACACATCCACAACAGTAAATATAAGACAAAGATAAAGGAAAGAGAGATGCAAACACACGAACAACACACGATGTGTTATCGAAGAGGAAACCAAAGTCCTCGGCGTAAAACCTCTCTGCCGCCCTCCAAGCGATGATAAAATCCACTAAAGAATATAGTTGGGATACATGAACAGTAGAAGACTCTTCAAGCCTAATCTACCCAAGTATCTAAGCCCTCCAAGCTTCTTACTCCAACGAGGTTACGCCGAACCTATTTCTTCTTTAACTTCCCGGATTCCGCTACTTAACCATAGCATCAACCAATGTATATTGGTTCTTTCCCAAACTGCTTCCCTAAGCACCAAAGGCAAAACTCTCTCTTTTATTCAACTCCACCTTATGAGCTAACCACAACATAATATGGTGCTCTCTCATGTATCTTGTTCCATCCTTAAAAGGATGGCTTGATTCACAATACTGTTGTGTTGTTTAATGATGTGTTACAACAGCTGAGAAAGAACCAACTCTTCATTGTCCAACTTTTTGCACCATAAACAAAACTTCTTTGACTGAAAAACCTTTAACCTGATTGATAGAATTAAATTTGTCTAACAAGTTAATTTGGTATTCCTTAATCCAAAGGGGTAACATAATTGACTGCAGATCATGTAACACCCCAACCTAATTGCATAATTAATTTTATGTGTTTATATGCATGCTATTATCTTAATTACTTTTAAGTGCATGAAACTTTGATATTGTGATATTATAGAATATACATGCTCTTTTAATGTTGTAGAAAGAAATTTTATAAAGGTAAAGATATATATATATATATATATGTGTGTGTGTGTGTGCGCGCGCATGCAAAGTTATATTATTCTTTGGGCCTTTCTAGAAATATAAGTTTATAAGAGATGAAAAGTATAAATGCCAAAAGTTGAAAAAGTGGGTTGTGATATTTTCTTCCCTTAGCATTACACATATCCCGCCCCAAAAGTCCACTACTCTTATCTTCTTTGCTGCTTCAGAACAGCTCCTTAGTTCATCTTTTCTTTGCTCCTTTGCTTTCTTCTCTCTTTGCTCTTATACGGCCACATCTCTCTCTCACTCTCTCACCAAAAATCCTAGTTTCTCAAAGAAGAAATTAAGAGCTTAACACTAAAGTTTTAGCTTCAAAGTTTGTGGGTAAGTAATTGAAACTTCATCTGATTTTGTGTATTTTGATAGTAAAATTGTTTGTTTATTTTCACTCTTTGTTCTCTACTCTGATTTTGGAAGTTGAACTTGTGATTCTATTTTAGTAACTTGAAAGATTGATGATATTGTGGTCTATTGGATGTTTTTTAGGGTATTTTAATATATATTATATAGGTATAAAAATACCCAAATGAAATGAAGGTCAATTGCTATTAGTTGATGATTTTGTAAGAACATATGCTGAAGCTGTCACTGTGACAGATTTGATGTCTACAACAAGAAAAATCTGTATTAAATCATTTTTTATGAATTAAGATGCTAGGAGTAGTTTTTATGAATTATAAGACACACATGGTTGTATTGGAAGTGGTCTCACAGCATTTAGATTGATATAAAAATAATGGTTTAATTTTTAAGTTGCATGAATTTCTGTCAGTACAGATTTGAACACTTTGTCTTGTATGATTTTTAATAAATCATTTTTTTGTTCTTTGACTCCGAAATTTTTATGGTATATATTAGACATTCAGGGGAGTAGCTCTGTAAAATTTCATGACATTTTGATGTGTGTGAACAGCTCATTCATATTTTACAAATGGGGCATACGCTGCTGAAATGAGCAGTGAACAACATATGCTACACCTGACTTTGTGGATTTAATTCTCAAACTATGGTGAAAGTTTTGAGCTATAATTTAATATGCTCACCCTTTGGTATATTTGGATCATATAAAATTTTATGCCTTGGTTTCTCTATGGTTTAATACATAATGTGTTTGATGATTGTATCGTGTGCTTTGGGGAAACTTATGTGATGGGAAGTAAGGATTTTCTTGATTTTGAGAGTTAGGTTGTGATTGAGGTATAAGTTTAAATACTTAGGAAGAGTTTGTCAATAATAAGTTTTGGTTTTTCATTTAGGTGGCAAGAACGAGAACACGGACACTTGAGCTCCTTTTGTACAATCTCTCGCATTTTCTATTTTCAGGTAAGGAATTTGTGACATGTGCTTTTGATAAGTATAAAGATTGTTTAGAAAAGTATTATACATTAAAACATTTAATTAGAGATATTACATATAAACATGATTTAAGTAAAATATGTGTTCGTGAGTTGTTCAATCTTATATAAATAATAATTTTAGCATATTAATGCTATTATTTATATCACGAACACATTATTTAAGAATGAAGTGGATATGCTACTGTTGTAAAACATTTATATAAAAGCAAAGTTATCAGAAAAATATAGTTTTTAGTTATTCCATTGTTATGATTTGAACTCAACCAATAGGGATTATAATACTAGTATTTCCATGGAGATTCTGATTGGTCATTAAAAGTGAGATTGGCTCTATTGTACCCGCCCTTGTTGGTAACAGCCAACTTGTGGAAGATATCAACTTACCCCCATGGTTAAAATATGTATTATGATATGATTCTGAAATTACTTAGCATTGTGGGGAATGCTGAATGCCTAGCACTCTGTGCTGGAAGCCTCCCAAAGTTGTGACAGATTTACAATTGGATTAACTAATATGTATTATAAATGAGCTATTAAGCAATTTGAAAATTATGAGAAAATTATAATGATAAGAAAGGTATGTTGAATGTGTTATAAGTCTGATAAGAAGTTACGTTAAAGTACTTACAGTCTATTCAAAGATAAGATTATAGAATTATGTTTACATTCCTTACTATGTCCTTTTATTATTATATAAAAGGAAAATAAAGTATTTTCATCTAAAAGCTCGTAAGTTTTTTTAAGAGCAATAAGAACAGTAGGAAGACTATTTTATAAAAGCTGGCATATCCATAAAATATTTGATTTACATGCATTCTTATTAAAGGCCCATGGAACTTAAAACCTTACTGAGTTTCGCAGCTCACCCTATTATATTTTAGTGCACAAATTCTTCCTAGGAGCAGCAAGAGTATTAAAGGTGACAAGAATTCTGTGATTCTCGTTTGTTAGAATGTATAGTTTTTTTTGTTGTATAGTAGTTAGCTCTTTTGTTGTATAGGAGGTATCAAGATGTACTTAATCCTTAAGCACAGATGTAATTCAGAACCTTAGTTTATTTTGAACCCCAGTTGTATGTCTTTGGGGTTAGGTTTGTAATAAGAGTTTTGCTAAACGTTTAGCTATGTAATGTTTACACGGATACCTTAAGTTTCAGCCATGTGGTAATCTTCCAAGTTCAAAGGAAATGAAATTTCAAGGTTTTCATCGTTTTTGTATATTGTGGCTTTTACGCAAGAAACTAAGCAGGAATTCAAGAAACAAATTCTTAATAAGCACCTTCAGTTTAGGTTGGTTCATGTTAGTATTAAGATAAACTTGATATTAACATGCCGGTCATGCTCTAAATTCTGAAGTACAGGTTTGGATCGTGACAATTGTGATATCAAAGCATAGGTTATAATTTTTTAGACTTTTAGCTAGATGTAAGTGTTTTTAGAAGTCAGAAAGGTAGCTTGGGTAGATTATTAAATGCACATCTCTTCGGAGACATTTAAATTTTTGTTTTGTGAATTCTTTTGTGCTCTATGTTTGTATAATTGCATGCCTAATTTACTGCACATACATGTTGAGTTTATATTATAATGTTCATGATTATGAATATGTTAATTAAAAAAAAAAAAAAGGTATCCTAGCATGTATGATGTCGTTTCTTAATAGGATGCAAGCTTCAGATATAAGTAATCTGTGCAACCAAGTGTTGGAGGAGATTGCCCAAAAGGCAGCTAATATCCATCCTTTAGCTGGAGTTAGTCAAGGTTCTCCCCAAAAGGCTTTTCTAAAGCAAAGGCCTCCTTCTTTTAGTGGCACTACAAATCCATTAGAAGCAGAAAGTTGGGTTTTTAAGATGGAAAAGATTTTTAAATTCCTTGAATGCACGGATTCTCAAAAGGTGAATTATGCTACATATATGTTTGAAGGTCCTGCTGAAATATGGTGGAAGTCAGCAGAGAGACTCCTATTAGAAGGAAAAGGTGATAATGCCCAGATTAGTTGGGCAGAATTTGTGAAGAAATTTTATGATCAATATTTTACGGAACGCTTTAGAGATAAACAAGCTGAAAATTTCGAGGAACTTGTCCAAGGGAATATGGGGGTTGCTCAATATGAAGTAAAGTTTACTGAGTTGTCTCGTTTTTCTCCTCACCTTGTTTCTACTGAAGCTTTAAGGGTTAAGAAGTTTCGCAAAGGGCTGAATTTCAAAATTAGACAACGTTTGACTACTTCTCGGGTTGAGGACTACAAGAGTTTGGTTACACTTGCTGAAGCTGTAGAAGAAGACATTCAAGAACGTACTAAAATGAAAGCAGTAATGGAACAGAATAAAGGCAAGACAGTGAAGTTTAACCAGCCCTGGAAAGGAAAATCCAACTCCTCCAAGAAGAATACTACTAAGTACCCGCCAAGAGTTGTAGAAAAATGTGCCCATTGTGGAAGGCCTCATTCTGGGGAATGCCGTGCTGCCAACAATATATGTTTTCGTTGTGGGAAACCAGGTCATTTTATTAAGGATTGTCCAAATAATTCTAACAAAGGGAACTCCACTGCTGGAAGTGGACAAAAAAGGCCTATGGTCCAGGGAAGAGTTTTTGCCCTCACAGAACAAGATACACATGCAGCACCGGGTGTGGTATCAGGTACTCTCAATATTTGCTCTAAAGCTACTCATGTTTTATTTGATTCTGGCTCTTCACACTCTTTTATATCCCTTGCTTTTGCTGATATGTTACACATGAGTCCTGAGTTGTTGGATTGTGAACTATGGGTGTCTACTCCTTCGAGTATAATTTTGTGTGCTCAATGGGTGTATCGAAGTCGTGTTATAAATATTGCTGGTAGGGAGTTAATTGCAGATTTAATATTGTTAAATATGCATGACTTTGATGCCATTTTGGGTATGGACTGGTTGTCGACCCACCATGCAGTTGTAGAATGTTTTGAGAAACGTGTAATCTTTCATATACTTGGTCAATCTAAATTTTATTTTGATGAAGGTAGAAAGGTTAAACCATTGAGTATAATTTCTGCTCTTTAAGCTAGTAATATGCTTAAAAAGGGGTGCAGTGGCTTTTTGGCATATATGATTTACTCTTAAGTTATTTTAAGAACAATAAGAACAGTAGGAAGACTATTTTATCAAAGCAGGCATATCCATAAAATATTTGATTTACATGCATTCTTATTAAAGGCCCATGGAGCTTAAAACCTTACTGGACTTCGCAGCTCACCCTATTATATTTCAGTGCACAGGTTCTTCCTGGAAGCAGCGAGAGTATTAGAGGTGGCAAGGATTCTGTGATGCTCGTTTGTTAGAATGTATAGTTTTTTTGTTGTATAGTAGTTAGCTCTTTTGTTGTATAGGAGGTATCAAGATGTACTTGATCCTTGAGCACAGATGTAATTCGGAACCTTAGTTTGTTTTGAATCCCAGTTGTATATCTCTAAGGTTAGGTTTGTAATAAGAGTTTTGCTAAACGTTTAGCTATGTAATGTTTACACGGATACCTTAAGTTTCAGCCAAGTGGAAATCTTCCAAGTTCAAAGGAAATGAAATTTCAAGGTTTTCATCATTTTTGTATATTGTGGCTTTTATGCAAGAAAATAAGCAAGAATTCAAGGAACAAATTCTTGATAAGCACCTTCAGTTTAGGTTGATTCGTGTTAGTATTAAGGTAAACTTGATATTAACATACCGGTCATGCTCTAAATTCTGAAGTACAGGTTTGGGTCATGACAGATCACATACCACGAAATGAAGGTTACTGGTTCAAATCTCTCTCCCAACTCTTCAGGTAGGGTAAACTTCGCTCAATTAAGAGAGAGAGAGAGAGAGAGAATAGCACACGCCACATCTAATTACCTATATGTTACATCTCCTTGTATCCGTTTACCTTGTTCCACCCTGTTTCATAAATTGGTTACCTTCTCTTGGAGGTGTTCACTTGAAAAAAAAAATTGTATAGGGAACAGGTCTCATTTTGTAAATAATGATCTTGGTCAAATCAGTATTGATTCACATTTTTTATAGGGGCCATTGCCACAGAGGTCTATCAGAGTGATATTGATGCAGACGAAGCTGTTGATGAGGTACTAAATGAACCAAAAGCAGAATGGGTAGAGACTGGATTCAAACTATCTTTTTCAGCAAGTCAAAGCAAATCAAGCTCCACAAAGGTTACCGTCTTTCTCAATCTGATGATCTTAAAATCCCTTTTGCTTCTAACAGTCAGTTCTCACTGTATTGTACCTATTATGAAGGATTCCTCCAATGAATTCACCAGACAAGCTTTGGGTCAGGGTTCTTCTGAGTCTATTGACAGGATTGGGCATGAAGAGGGTTCTACTGAGTCTATTGACAGTGAGGACGATGATATAAAGTCCTTTTACACTTACTTGGGAGCCGATTCTCAGTCTGCATCCAACAGTGTCATTACAAATGTCCAGTCCAAGAAAACCAGGCCAGGTCAATTCAACATAGACAAGGCTTTGGACATGGTAAAAAATGTATTAGCAACCGACTTCTCTTCTGCATGTCATCCTGGTTGTTCCATTTCTTTGAATTCAGCATTAGAATTGTTGTGTTACATGGATGAAAATGATGGCATCTCGGTTAAAATGAAAGACCTAGTGCTTCAAATCTCAAAGGACTTCACAGTTCTGAAAATCCGTTTCTACCAAGCCAGTAACACCATCCAAAGGTGCACCAATCTGATCAAGCCTATGGCTGAGATAGCATCTCAACTAGATGAGAATAAACAGAAGTTCTTGAAACTCGATTCAGTTGAGGCAACAATTCAAAGGAGTATTATTGAGGCTGAAACACAGATCAATGAGCACATGCACGACAAAGTTGGAAGGAGTATCTCTGGAGCTGAAGGACAGATAAATGAGCTAAAACAAAAAATAGATTCTTTGACAAAACAAAAGGAAAAAGCAAAGCAAGAAAAGAAAACAATCTATTCTGAAGGAAAGAAGCTGAAGGAAAAGTGGGATGCGGCAGCTAATGCAGAGGAGGAGAAGAAGGAAGCTGAGAGGATCAAGAGGGAGATTGAAGAAAAGTGGTCGGACTACAACAAACAGTTTGAGAACTTTACATGCAATGGAGGTTAGAATTTTCTGTTTTAGTAATTACTATTTCATCAACTCAAAAATTCTTGTATGCGAATCATGAACTCTTCTGACTATTCATATGAACTTCTACTAGTCTTTTTAAATGTGAACCTGCAGCTTCAGTGAAAATCAATGTACAAATAAAAAAACAAAGAGGATGTCAGAGGGTTTTTCTTTTTTGATATTAACAAGAATGATCCATTAATAGATTAGTGACAACTTTCATTTGTTGCAGGAATCAACGTGAATAATATAGGCCAGGCTGAAGAACAACCAAATTAATTCACTTCGATTAATGCTAAAGCCAAAAGGGTAAATTTACAATAATCTGTTTTACTGACATCAGACCAAGTTGGATATATAATTTTGTGCTTATGTATGTATGAGAGAGAGAGAGAGAGAGAGAGAGAGATTCATGTTGAAATGGAGGTCGCTTCAAAATGTTTTCAGGAAAGAATTCAAAAGTGAAGATGCTGGAGCCAACATAATAATCTGCTAGGAGCATATCATAGTGCAGGCCCAGCATAACATAGAGTTCTGAATGAAGTTATACACATCAAACATTAAGCTATTCGTGATGAAAAAATTAAGCAACTGCAACTTTGAAGGAATTATAAAGGATTATATGCTGATATTGTTCAAGTTGTTATGCAGGACGTCAGATACAGGTCATTCTTGTGTATATAAGGAATTCTATCCAAAATAGGATTCTATGTAGCCATTGCAGAATTCCTTCAGTTTTTTATTCGAGTTAGGTGATGCTTTTTTTATCTTCTTGTTCTACAGCTGGCTGAATGTAGTTAGTTACTTAGTTTGGTTTTGTTTTGATGACAGTATAATTTGCAGCTGGTTTGTAATGTTGTTTTTTGTTGAATAAAATCTAGCTCATCCAAAATAAATAAATAAAGAAGATTGCATTGCTGGTTTGAAATTGTCTGTATAAAATATTATATTTAGTGTTTTAATATTGTATTTCTAGGGTGAGGTGTATGTAAGTCTCTTTTCTTATTTTTATTTTTAGAAGCCTCCACCAACCATTAATTTAAGGTGTAATTGGTTACCTATTTATCTTTTGTTTTTTTACCTAATCTTTATATATCTAAAAGTTGTAGTGTAGCATTTATTATTGTTACACTTCTGTTAAGTTACACTAGCAGTTATATCATTATTTTTTTTCCGTCCTTATAATATATATATATGCAATAAATTTTCACTCTATCATTGTGCCACATTATCGACTTATTTTCAACCTCTTTTTTTCTCTTTTTGAACTTTTCTTCTCCCTATTCTCAAAAAAAAAAAAAAAAAAAAAAAAAAAAAAAACCCTCATCTTCTCTTTATTAGTCCACATCTACTATTACACTTCCTCAAACCTTTCTCCTCCCTCATTGCCTCTTTATCTCCCTATTACTCTTTACTTTACCATTAAACTTCTTTCCTCCTTTCCTTTTTCTTTTATTTTGATTTTTCTTCTCCCTGTCTTATTTTGTATAAATTTGATATCATTTCTTCTATTCATTCCTTTTTTTTTTTCACAAAAAAACTGTAAGTACTCTCTCTCTCTCTCTCTCTCTCTCTCTCATTTCTTTTGGTGGATTTTTTTTTTCTCTCTTATAACTCTAATTTAGGTTGATTTTTTTTAATATGTGTTTTGGTATTGCGTTTTTTAAATTTTGCATCACAAATTAATCCCACTAATAGCTTTGGTTGAATTTTGGTTTTGGTTAATACTTAGTTTTTTTTTTTTTTTTTTGTGGAAATAGGAATTTGAGTTTATATAATAATAAAAAAAATCTACATGGCTACAAATTCGAATGTGCCTACCAATTGTTTGAGTTGCAAATCATTATAAAGTCTATCTTTTATTCTTATTGTTTCCTTTTAATTAGGTTTAAGATAACATTATAGTTTCGTGATAAGTTTTGATTATCATCATACTCTCCTTTTTCCTAAGAGGTAAGGGATGAGAAATTTGAATAGTAAATTTGAAACTAATAATGTATAGTTATATATTAGAAAAATATAACCGACTATAACAAAAGTTAGAAGAATATGGTTCACCTTAAAAAATATTAATGAAACACACCAAAAATAATAGACTTCTATATTTGTAAAGGTTAAAAAAAAATACTTGTAGAAATTTTATAAAATTTAAAAAAAAAAATACTTGAAGTAATTGTTGCTTTTAATATATCACATCTCATTACATAATATTTATATATTCTTATGCATCACATGGGTCTACGAGTAGTTAACTCAAAACCAATTCAAGGGTCTTTAAATTAATTAAGTCATGAAACCAACATATTCGAACCAAAGATTCTTAGACTCAAAAATTTGGTAAGGGGTGGGAAGGTATTAGACACCTCCTTACACTATCTATCCAAAAGATAATACCTTAATTTAATTTAATTTAATTCAAACGTTAACATTTTAGGGAAAACAAATTAAATACTTGGCATTTTATTTTTTAAAAATATTTTGTACAATATATATATATATATATTGTGTGAGTATTTTATTTACATGTAACATATCATGTGAGTATTATTTTAAAGTGAATATAAAAGCAAGACATGTGAAATACATATGTAAGTAGCACGTGAAGAATAAATTAAATATGTATAACTAGCATGTGAGTATAATATTTACTACATATCTAACATGTAAATATGCACATAAAAAATACAAAATTTAAAAAATATTTTAAATTTAAAAAAATTTTAAAATTTTAAAATTTTAAAAAAAAAATTAAAAAATAAATATATAAATAAAAAATTAAAAAATTAAAAAAAAAAAAAAAAAAAAAAAAGGATGAGAGGAAGGGTGTCATCTATTAGCACTTTATTCTTCAAATTCTCATTCTCATGCACAAACACAATGAACCAAAACATTAGTTCAAAGGGGAGGGGAGAGTATGTTAGCTTGATAGGGGTTTATTGGTTCAATGGAAATAAACCATAGACACAAACTTCAAAAAAAAAAAGATGTGCAGTTTCAAAAGGTTCAAAACAATGCACATAAAAAATGATTTTGGTCATTTTAAAGGTTTCGAGGTTATTTTTGTGTTTTTAGATATTTCAGGAGTACTTTGGTCATTTTAGAGGTTTGGGGTTATTTTAGTCATTTTAAAAGTTTCAGTGTATTTTTTATCCTTTTGGAGGCTTCAAGGTATTTTTGGTTGTTTTAGAGGTTTTAGGGGTTTTGGTTATTTTTAAGGTTTTAGGGGTATTTTGGTCGTTTTGGAAGTTTTGAGGGTATTTTGGTAATTTTAGAGGTTTCAAAATATTTTTGGTCATTTTAGATATTTTTAAGTATTTTGGCTCATTTTAAAGCTTTAAGGGTATTTTGGTCATTTTAGAGGTTTCTAGGTATTTTGGCTCATTTTAGAGATTTTTGGGGAATTTTTATTTGTCATTCTAGATATTTCAGGTGTATTTTGGTCATTTTAAAGGTTTCCAAGTATTTTGGCTCATTTTAGAGATTTTGAGGGTATTTTGGTCATTTCAAAGGTAATGGGTATTTTTTGTCATTTTAGAAATTTTCGGGCGCATTTTGGTCATTTTAAATGTTTCATAGGTATTTTATTTGTTTTAGAGGTTTTTAGGTATTTTTGATCATTTTAAAAATTTTGAGAGTATTTTAGTCATTTAGAAGTTTCTAGGTATATTTGATAATTTGAGGGTTTTTTTTTTTTTTTTTTGGTGGTGCCAAGGATATTTTGGTCTTTTAGTGGTTTTAGGGATTTTAGAGTTGAGTGATTTGGGTAAATGATAGTTGAGTCCAATTGGGTACCTAGCCAAAAGCCAATTAATACCTATGTTAATAGGGTTAATACCCATTTAACCCAATTAATATTTAAGTTTGAGTGGGTAAATGGTTTTGTATTGGGTTTGCCATCCCTTTTACTGATTTAGGAACTGTTTCTTAGTTATCCATTATAATTGTTACTTTCAAAGTTGGATAAACTTTGCCGCCATTTAATATTAGTTTATTATCCTTTGTACCTAATCTTGCTAATTTTATTTTATTTTTATTTTTTTAGAAAGATAATCTAGCTAATTCTGTGGAAGCTTTCCCTCTTGTTTCAGTGTTGCAACTTGCTTTTATTTGCGATCTTTCTGGATTGAAGTTATATTCCTCGTTTCGTTTCTCCGTAAGTACTTATTTGTACTTTCCAGCATTCCTTGTTTTTGCTAAAGCTCAGCTATCTTAGGAAATTTAAACAGGAAAAAAGAATTATATAAAGTTCATAAATAACCTATTCTAAATTGCGTAAAATTATTGCATACTCCCTGAGTGAGATCCACCCCTATGTCAGAGAAATGGAGTATACTCTTGGAGTATGCAATAATAACCCCTAAATTGCAATTTGCCATTACTATTAGACCTCAAAACTCTCACAAGCTCCGTCAAGTTATATATGTAGGTAAGCCTGATGATTGAAATATGCAAAACAATAAATTTTAAATGATTTGATATGGCAACATGAATGGGTAAAACTTTGGGAAAATTGCACTAGCCTCCTCTAAGATTTTTTGCTATCACACTTACCTCCCCTCCCCTCTAATTTGAAATAATACACTTACTCCCTTATATTTACACTAACCTCTCTTTGATGGCTGAAAAAAAACAAAAACAAATCCCTAATTACCTATGGGTTGTGGATGACAGCTTAAATAGAGTGTGCGATAGTTAATTCAATATTTTTTTAAAGCATTTTTTCAATCATCTAAGGGAATTCAATGTAAATAGTTTGCATTTTAAAGGATGTGATTGTCTTATTCCAAACCAAAGGAGATATGAGTATAATAACAAAAAACCTTAGTCAAGGTCAATGCAATTTACTAATAAATCTTTATTATGAAATGGAAACTTTTTTTTTTTTTTGTGATTTAATGCCCACTATGCAATGCAATAAAATGATTATTTATATTTTTTTTGAGCTTTTGTAAAATAAATATTAGTGAAAAATAATCATTGCACTCTCACCAGTGACCAGTGCACGCCTGCACACTTGGGATATCTGATATAGCATGCCATCAACTTCAAGAAGTAACAGAAAAATGCAAAAATTGGGAAGCATATAGTTAATGGTCCACACAACCTTTGTAATTGCATAGCCTTTTTCTTTTTCTTTCTTTGTACAGATGGGCAATACAAGCATGGTAAGAGCTCAGAACAGATTACACAAAATAAAGAAAAGCACAAGCAAAAGTAATGTTCCAAACCCAAACCCAAACCCAAAGCCATCAGCATCAGAGCCACTGGCTTGTTGAGTACTAGCAAAAGATGACATACCAAGAGTGGGAAAATATGAGGAGAGCAAGTATACAGACAATAAAAGAAAAAGAAGCATCAGCATCAAAACAGAGAAGGCCACCCTGCCTTCTATTTCTTCTCCAATCCTCAATACAGAAACCATACTTTCCAGAAGGGTTGCTAGGGTTGGTCCACAGATGAACCATCCTAAGGCTGCAACCACAAGAGAAGGTACCAATGGAGATGGCCCTTTCTCCCCCATTGCTCTCTAACTAGCTCTATGATTTTTCTAGTAGGTGCGCATGCACAACCATCTTGAGGGTTAAAAAGGTATGATATGATGTAATTCCATGGATAAGATACAAAAAGAATTTGGGTAGTTGCAGGTGGAGATGACTTCTAGACAAAATTTTGGTTCTTTTATTTGGTTAGTGTATGATTAGTTGAGCTATGCCAACGTCTCTACATCAGTATCTATAATTTTCTCCACAAATAAGTATTTATATTGTATAATAATTGCTTAAAGGCTAACTGGAACAGGCTTATTTTGTCTAAGATGAATTGAGACGGAAATTAACTCACAAAAAATTAGGTGTGTTTGTGTTGATTGTGTTGAAATTTTCACTCTTGAGATAAAGACAGTGAAATTTTCACAACCAAACATTAGAAAATTATTTTGAAGGTTCCCACTAAACAATAAAAATAAATAAATAACAAATCATGTTTCCTAAATATACATGTTATCAAACACATCTATGAGGAAAATATTATAAATTGAAACAATGGAAACCCTATATAAGATAGAGTTACTTTCCATGAAGAAAGGAATGTTAGGATTAGATGATTTTTTTTTCCTTTTTACCTTAATAACTTTTAATTTACTTTAAGTTATTTTCGATGAAGAAAGGAATGTTAGAAACCATTTGTTTAGAAGAATTTGTTTTCCTCGTAACTTTGAATTTACTAGATGACAAGAAAAAAAGTCCAATGAAAAAGGACAACTGTTTTTAAATGCCTTCAAAAAGTTTGATTTTCCTAGAGTTTTATAATTCAATTGACACATCTTTAAAAGAATTTGTTTTCCTCATAACTGTATATTTACTAGATGACAAGAATAATAGTCCAATGGAAAAGGAAAACTATTTTTAAATGCTTTCAACGATGCGTTTTTAAATGCTTTCAAGGAGTTTGATTCTCTAACGAGTTCTGTAATTTAATTAACACCTCTTAGGAGGTGTTTCCAATAAAGACATCTAAAGTTCAAATCTTTACTCACCCAACTATCAAATTATCAAAATAAATAAATAAACTCTTAGAAAGCTTGTATCTCTAATACTGATAGTATTCAAAGATTAATTCAACATTAAGTATGATCAAGTGACACCCATATACCAATTGACATCTATCCTCTTCAGTAGAGTTCAAATTTCAAGGTCAAATCCCCTCACAAAAAGGTAAAAACATATATCATATTATATTCAGAGAATTTAAAGGCAAAGCGTCTTGTTAACGTCGCTCTAGCCCCAATATTGTTAGAGCCTAATGAGATAGTTGATTAATAAACAAAACTTTCCCAAATATCCACCAATTTTTCTCCAACACTCACAAATGACTACTTCATAGTTATGGCAAAATTTGTCTCTAATTTTTCTTTTTCTTTTTCTTTTTTCCTGATCCATAGAGAAAAGGAAGTTTGAAGCAACGTGACCGTAAGATCATATCACAAAATTTAAAAATAAATAAATAAACATCATAGAAAATTCTTTTCCAGATTAAAAAGAAATCAGGGGAGAAGTTGCTATCACCTTGACAGCATGGTAGTTAGTCTGTCGTGGAACACCTTTTTCTTTAATTCTGAGTACTTAGCTTCATTTCTTACAATTTTTGTTAGCAATTCCATACATACATGCACACAAATACCATTTACACATTAACAAATAACATATATATAAGGAATAGAGATAGAACAGAGCAGAAGCAGAAGCAGAAGCAGAAGCAGAGTCACCAAATAGAAATGACTTAGGTTGTGTTTGTTTCAAACTAAAAAATTTCTCCAATTCTAGGTGTTTGGTGTCAACCTGAAAATATTCAGTTTGATCGTAAGATTTTGCCTCACAACCGAACCCCTCTCTCTCTCTCTCTCTCTCAACCCAACTGCGACCTGCACCACCACTCAGACGACTCCTGGCAACCTCTCTCATCGATGTGTATTTTTAATCACAAAATACAGAATGTCGAAAGTAAACTTGATTATCTAATCATCTTCATGTTAACTATCCAGATCTTACACATGTAATCAAAAAGAGATACAGAGAGGCTGCTAGTATATAACTAAGTTTTACACTATTATTACCAAAGACTGCATTTGTTATCCTGCACTATCTCCTGCAACTACAAAAGTACATCACTGTATACAGCTAACTGCAAAGGTGCTGCAGATCTGGTTAAACTCACTCTCCATCTATACCTCTGTCCAAGGATGATGTAGGACTGTACCGCAGATGTTGCTCATAAAAGTTGATCAACTGGAAAGAGAAAATAGTATACATAAGAGCAATAGTGACAACAGACTAGTAATGACATTCATTAATTAAATGCAATGTTGATAAGGAAGAATATAATCACAACATGGAATGAGAGTTACCAGAAGTGGATTGTTAGCCTTGAGAAACTTGTTATCTACCATCACTTCTGTTCCATCAGACCTTTATCAAAGCAACCACATAATAATCAGGCTATGAAGACAAGTACAGAAAAACATGAATCCATACAACCAAAACAATTTGAGTTCAACAAAGGAGCTTAAATACTTCTAGATTTCTTTATTAAGAGAAGAAAATACAAAGCTTCAGAGGCATGCTACATGATCAGAATTCACCAAGACTATTTATTAATTCTACCAAAACCAAAATCCTGCATATTACAATCGCTGTGATTTTGCAAAGTTCAAATGAATAACCAGCGTCAACCAGCCTTAAATTTGAGCCAAACCAATTGTCCTAGTGAAGAAAAATTCAACTGAAAAGTCTAGTGACCTACAAAGAGAACCCTTCTAAGCATATGTCGGTAAACAATATAATGGTCCATATTATTAAGCATCAATCACAAAACCTGTTTCATTCTCCCAGTTTTAATCTTTTAAGAAATCTTTTTTGATAAGAAATTTTCTTTACAACTAATAATCTAAATATCCAAAGGCTTTTCTTTTCAAAGATGCAGCCCATTTTTTCTCTGAAGAGGAGGCCAAGGATAAACAGTTAGCACTGTTGCCTGCAACAGACTCATTGGTTGGGGGAGACTACGAGAATACAAGCCCCAGTAGCCCCCTGAATTTAGAACCACTTACTAAATTAGACCCAAGAGTAGGTGCAGAAATCACTTTGATGGCATGGGAGACCTTGGCAATCTGGACATCTAAAAATAGGTGTGCAATCCAATTCAAGGTGTAAACATGGTTGTTCAAATTGAGGGCTTTGCAATCGAAGCATTGAACCTTTTCTTAAAAATTAATAGTAGATCAGAGTGCTCAGGAAACCAGGAACTAGCAAGAGCCAATGCAATCAAGACTTCATCTGTTAGTAAATTCCTTTAGAGCGTGAGAGATGGTGAGGCACTTCAGGACTGTAGGGTGGGGTTTTTTTTCTAGAAATCTAGAAACTTCAATCAATTATGATGCTGGGAGGTCCAGGATTAATAGAAGAGCATATTGAAGGAAATCTGTGGCCCTACTGATCATTAATGAAGTTAATCTATTGGAATATCATTTGCATAAATGACCCAATGAAGAGGGAAGTTATTAGGCATTGTCTTTAGAGAGTAGAGAGATGATATTATGTGCCTCCACAAACAAAGATTGAAGATTTGATTGATTGGGTCATTAGAAGCTTGTGGGGTGGTCCTTTTGTGGAATGGGAGGCTCTGAGTGGTGGGCATTCAGAGGGATACTGTTGATGTAGGATGAAAGGGTGGTTGAAAAAAGTGATAGCTGGTCAGGTACCTTCACCATTTCAATCTTGTTTTGCTATGTTGAAGATGGCTTTCAATAGGTGTTCACAAGGGTTTTATGGACCGAATCATAATAGGATGAGGTCTATTTATGGGGGTGGCAGAATTTGTCCTTTGTGTCTTGTGGTGGGTTAAGAATTTATGAAGCTTTGTGGAACTAGAGTTTATAATTGTTGGAGAAAGGGTTAGGGTGTTGCTTTACAAATTAAAAGGTGGTTTGGTGAGTTATTTGATGGCTATTCAATAAAAGGAAGCATGTGGGGTTTTGGGGTTTTGATAGATTTTTAGAAATAAATTGATTTGGGGTTGTAGAGAAGAAAGAAAAGGCAGAACTTTATGGCTTTCAGGGGATGTGAACAGTATCATAAGAACGAATGGAAGAAAAGAACACACAAAGGCCAACATGCCTAAATGCTCAAAACACTTAATATCTTTATTAATAAATTCCATCTATATATATGGACTCTTTCTTGTACTAGCATTAGGACTCTTTAGTTTGATCAGTGAACTAAAAACCCAATAAAAGACTAACCAGGACAAAGAAAATAAAACCTAAAATGCTTAAAACTCCTAGAAAATTCTAGATTCAACTAAAGCCAAAAGACCCTTAATTCGAAGAAATTGTAGAAATTACAGTTTAGCCTATGAATGCAAAATTGACCAAAACTTGTTAAATATAAAGCCAGATAAAAAGTTGTTTTGAACCTGGAACACACATAACTAGACCTTCAAAACCACATGGCTATTACTTTAATTGAACTTCATACATGGGCCTCTTCAAATGTCATGAATACGCAAATTTGCAAAGTAGTAACAAATTAATCTTCCATGGCTAAATCAAGGAGCTAAGGGGCAAAGGTCATAGGTCATAGGTCATAGGTGATAGAATGCTCTGTGTTGCATTGCTTGGGAATAAATGTTGTTTGCTCATCTCCCTAGTGAAAGGACAGCAGTAGAAAGACCTACTCCAGAAATGGATGAATTTTTAGAATTCATAGATGAGACATATCTAATTGACCTTCCTTTGGGGGTGGAAATTTTATCTGGCCAAATAATCATGAAAATTCCTCCTGGTCTCAAATTGATCATTTCCTAGTCTCAACAAAATGGGAGGAGAAATTTGAAAAGTATATCCGGAACCCATTACCCTGAGCATATGCATGTGCAATGAATTACTCGATGCTTACATCAAGCATCAACTGCATCTTTATTCCACCTGGCTGCAATTAATTAGGTTTGATGACCTATTCCAGAACCTATAATCAGGAAAATCCCACCTGGACTCAAATTGATCATTTCCTAGTCTCAAATTGATTGTGTGTGTGTGTGGGTGCATGAGAGAGAGAGAGAGAGAGGGAGAGAGTAAATTACAGGTTAAACAAACTCTAAAATCTCAAGGGTACATCTGGAATATACGTTGGAAATAAGTCAATATTAGATTACCATTAATGGACTCATTCAGTCAATTGATTCGTATGCAATAACATAAACAAATTGTTAACTAACTTGCTCAATTCCCGCTTCCCTTCTCACTGAAATTGACTTTATTTCTTCTATGTTTAACATAAAGTCTTAGAGCAAATGAGCAATACAGTGTCTTTATCAAACCATATGCCTAAAGAGAAAACACAGTTCCTATGAGGTCACGTAGGGTAGGAAGACAACCATTCAAGGAAAAATACACTTAACTTATCACCAGGAAACTAGAACAAAAGGTCATATTCTCCAATTAATCATAAAAATATGGTAAGTAATCACCAGAAACCATGTTACTTTTCAGAAACCACCCAATCACCATTGGGTTGCCAAATATAAATGTCATATATAAGATAACATATATGATACATGCAGCTGTAATGATGCAACACATTACTTAGCATTCAATTATAAGAAATATATATTACTCAAGAAATTTTATGACAAGAAAATTACATAAAATTTCCCATACATGTAGAAATGGTATCAATATCATAGAAGTGAAAGAATTAGCCTTATTGGTAAAATCAATAGTAGAGCAATGAAGATCTAGCAGGAATATCATATTCTAGCCTATATATGCAAGACATGCCCAAAATGATTATGCAAGCCATAAAAGCAATGTTTGATCTGACAGCAGCATTAATTCATGCACTAAACATATAATCATGCTTGAGAGAAAGAAGCACAAAGATGGAAACAGCAACGGAATTCAAAAATTACTATGCATTAACTTATGAAACAAGTATTATTTCTTTAAAGAAAGAAGAAAAGAAAAAAAAAAGTCGAGTTTTTTTTATATTTCATCATTTTATTCAAGCATGTAAATTTATCGTTCATTAGAATTTAATATCTAGGGGAGCGCTGTCAGTTTTTATTTTTAGCAGTTATGGAGACAGGAATTTTGAACAAAGGTCAACAATATTAATTAAAGTATACACAATAAACAAGACCCACAATGAGTATAAATATAATATATAAGGGTATTTTAGGACATTTGATTGGAATATAACTCCATTATATCATCAAATCATGTTATACCATATTGTGAATTAAAGATTAATGGTTCTATTCATGTTTACCACCAAAACAGATGCATAGGAATAGTAATTCCATTACAAATTCTTATATATATATATATATATATATATATATATATTTTTTTTTTTTTTTATCAGTAAAATACTTCATTAAAAGAAAAAACTACTACAAAGGGGGTTACAGCTTCTTATATTCCTTGCAATACTTATTCCTATTCCTAAGTAATCATTATTAGTGTATTGAACATGCCCTTAGTTTTTCTGATGCAACCATGAAAGAACAATTTGCTCTTGTTTTGCAAATTCGCCTATTCAAGAATAATTTTATGGGGTCCACATGTGAAGTCCAATTAAGTGAAAATTGTGTGATTTAATGGTCAGAGTCTTTTAGGATTAAAAAACCTTTTATTTAGGTTTTCATTTTATTAGTTATGGTCAATTTTATATTCAGGGGCAAATCTGTAATTTCTGCAATTCTTGTGAATTAGGGGCATTTTGGTAATTTGATTGAGTCTTAGAATCTTCTAGGGGATCCTAAGTACCTTAGTTATTTTCTACGGATCCAAGTTAATATTTATTAGGTTTTATTTCACTAGTCAAACTAGAAGTCCTAATGCTACTAGGAGTTCTATTACTACCTAGTACAAGAAAGAGTCTCCATATATATGGTGCTCAATGTATTCAAAGGAGAGAGTGTTGACTAATAAAATTATTTTGATAAGTAATAAGTTTATTGATGACAAAAAAAGGGGAACACCCTAGTACACAAGTAGTGTAAAAGGGTTGAAACAATCAAGAACAAAAATTACAAGAATCTAAGAAATCAAGAAAAGATAAAAATGATTGGTTCCGCAATGCAGCCAACCAATCCATTAAAGTTCTAAAGAAAAATAGTTTCAAGTCAAATATGGATCTCTCCTTATCTTCAAAGCACCGATTATTTCTCCTCCTCCAAATGCACCACAATAAGCAATGGGGAACCATCAACCATATATACCCATTTCGATGACGACCAAAACAGCCTTGCCAACATTCTAGAAGCCCCATTACAAATTGCGGCATAACCCAACTCACTCCAAACAAACCAGACACCATAGCCCATAGATCCATTGCAACCGAACAATGAAGAAAAAGATGATCAACCGATTCACCATTACACTTGCACGTATAGCACCAATCCAATATCCAATAGGCACCTTGGCCTTTGTTGGCTCTTTCTCCTCTGTTCTTTTTCTTTTCCTCGTCTGCACTTTCTTAAGTTACTGTTCACTGGTACTGTTCATACACCACTAATTTCTCTCTAATTCTTCTCCTTTCCTAACCCTAAACCCACCACAAAAAGACAAATTCCCTCAATTTGTCCTACTTCATTTTCTCTGACATCTGACCCATTCAGCCCCATCTAGAGAAGAGATGCATAAGTGCACATGGAGCAATTCTTAGTCTGGAGCAGCTCTAGGGGATGGAATTCAGAGCAGTGTGGGTGATACCGTACCGGCCAGTGCACCGGTACAGGTACACCCCTGTTTTGTACCGGAAAAATTACCGGTTGTACCGGCTGCGTACCAGCCGTACTGGCAAAAACTGGCCGTACCAGCGCAATCCGACTGTTTTGGCCGGTAAATGAAAACAACAAAAACCCAAATGAGAAAAATGAAAAACAAGGCTACCCATTCAAAAACCTAGATGAGAAAAATGAAAAACAAGGCCGAGTCCTGTGAAGCTAAGCTATGCTGCGCTGAGAGAGTGAAAACCATAGACTTGGCAATGAGACAGGAGGATGAAAATGTGCATTGTAGGCTTTTAGAAGGAGGTTGACCTAATAATGGACGGTACAGATTGGTTCAAGGGTTTTAAAGGCGCTTCTACACCATTTGATCTATTTTTTGTTAACTGTGTTTGGTTACGCAAATAGTTGGGGGCTGTTTGTCCAGAACTCATAATCCTTGATGAGGATGTGATGGTGACAATGATGTTGTGATCTAAAAATCTATAAATTATCTTTGCTAATATATATATATATTATAAGTACCCATTTATAAGTTTAAAGTTTAAACTATAATAAGTTTAAGTAATTTATAATTATCTTTGCTAATATATATATATATATATCAAAGATAATTTATAGATTATCTTTGCTAATATATATATAATTTATAATTTATATCTTTGCTAGATAATTTTTTTTTAACTTTAAACTTATAAATTTTCTTTGCTAATATATATATAAATTACTATGGTCCTAATGAGTGCATGTGTCTATATATATATATATATAAAATAGCAGTAAACCAGAAACAGTACACCGGTATTGATCGATACCCAAAATATATTGTACCGTTGGCCAAACCGATACAACCTCCGGTACGGTATTAACTTTCTTGATTCAGAGTCTAAACAAGGGGTCTCAATCTTTCTTCAAAGACACAAGACATTAGTTGCTGATCTTTAAATGAAGGGGATACCTTATTGATATCCTGCTCTCAACTTTGGCATGAAAAGATTCCACAGCCATGGCTCCTGGAAACAAGGACCAAAGTCCCAATTTAATGAGATGCCATTTTTCATTCTCACAAGAGAAGTTCCCCATAAACATATTGTAAGACTAAAATTAGAAATTTATGACCATTTTTCAGCTTAATATCTAAAACTTCAACCTTAATATACTTGTCAACTACTGTATGAAACCTGAGTCTGCATTTGACTGAAGCAATGTAGTAAACCATATGCCTTCAATCATTTTAGTTTTCTTCCCACCATCAATCAACTTTTATAAGCATGCACATTGTCTACCATCATTGCTGTGTGCACTAAGGTTACAGTATTCCTGATCATCAAAAAATTTCAACTTCCCACAACAATATTCCTTTCCTGTAGTTTCCCACAGCACAGAAACCTTGACTACTCATATGCACCACAAAATGCCCAAAACATGTCCCCTCCTTATTTTAAGACAGGATCAAATTATGCCTACACCACTCAATAACTGTCTATAGGGTATCTTATTTAAAATCCGCTGTTGGGTCGTATACTCTGCATGTGCCCTCCATGCATGCCAATGATCCAAGATTCCAAAGGACCATCTTCAGTGGTTATGCAACTCCTAATCATGAAAATCTCTTTGGCATCTTGCATTCCACCTGGGCTAATTCGGCCAAAATCAAGCCATATCGGGTCGCGACCAAAACGGCCGAAATTAGCCTTGAATCAAACCGGAACAGCCAAAATCGGCTTCAGGGGACAAATTTCCCACCTCAAAGATATTGACTTAAAGTACAATCATTTTGTGTTTTTTTTTGTGAATCAAAGCATAGTAATGTGTTTTTTAAGAATATTTTAATAGTAAAAATATATAGAAAATTAAATAAAAATATTTTTAATAATTTTTTAATCGCCGCACCCGCACCTAACTTTTTCAAAAATTCCGAGTCCCGCACCTGCACCTGAATCCGAAAACGCACCTATGCTTCATAGATTATATGCCTCCATAAATGTGTATCTTCCATCCCAAACCACCATACCATTTCCCCAATAGAAACTTTTTTTTAGAAGAATTCCCCAATAGCACTTGATTAAAGGTCCCTATCTCCTTACACCTAATCCACCATTAGCGTTGGAAGTGCAAACTGTATCCCAACCCACCAAATGGTATTTGAACTCATCTCCGAAATCACCGCACAAAAAGTTTCTCTATATCTCTCCACTTTGTTTGGGAGAACAATTTACCCTATCCTAGACCCCTCAAACTACTGAAGAAACTAAAAGGGCAACCATTTACTAAAACTAAGCAAACAGTAGAAATGCAAGTACAAATCCAACATCTCCATCTTTCACCAAACCCCATCATTTCCATAAGATAAATTAAAGTTGCCCACCAACGTAGTCAAAGGCGACCTTAAGGCGCCAAGGCCTTCTATCACCTGAGGTGTGAGCGACAAAAAGGTGCTAGCCTGAGTAAAGCGAGGCGACAAAAAAGCGCTAGCCCAAGTAAAGCAAGGCACCAAATTCTTAATATATTTAATATACATATAGAATTTAAATCATATGTACCTAGTGTATTGAAATATTATAATAAAGTGTTTTTCAATGTGTTGCATGAAGAAATTAGGTCTATCAAATTATTTCAAATAGGTTTAACATGGTTTATGCTCCATTAGTTATTCTAACAATGGCTGAATTGGCACCTATCCATGTACAAAGTGCTTGGGGATCTGTGGGGGGGGGGGGGGGGGGAGGAGGGTAAGGGTTTATGCAGCGTGATTAGCAGCATGTTGTCACTATTTCTCACCAAAAAAAAAAAAAAGATTTTACAACAAGCTTCAATATAAGATTTATTAATCTAACAATAATACTTATCAAAAATAATAATAATTAATCTAACAATAAGTTTTACAACAGACTTTTGTAAATTAATTTGACTAACAATAGGTTTATATCGTGTCTTTTTAAATTAATAATCTAATAATAAGTTTTACAATTACAACAACCTTCTATAAAAAAAATAAATAAATAAATAAAAATTTATTATTGAAGTAAAATATGGCTCTCGTGTTAGCGCCTTTTTCATGGCTTAAGGCATCGTCTTACAAGCCTAGGCTCTAAAAGCAAGCGCCTCACTAAAAAAGGCGCCTTAGTGGAGCCTCACCTTGCCCAGACACCTAGACAAGCGCCCATCTCACCTTTGACTACAATGTTGCCCACTTAACATGGTCATAAACTTCCTCAATATCCAGTTTGCATAAGTTTGATCCCTGTGTTGGTCCATGGTTCTAACCATCATTCCCCGTATCTTTAAATTTTAAGATACATAACCATTGTGTCCAAAATCTTGCCTAAGAAAAGTTTAATTTCAAGTCTATACTTCTACTTTTTTCAACTAGTTTGTTCCCTGCAGAGGCCTTTGGCTTGAAACTCTTCTCTAATCCTGATTATACTCGGCCACAAGGCATCCCACACAGTAAATCTTTGCAGTTTTTTTTTCCTTTCTAATCAACCCAACAAAGTAGTTTTTTGTCCTTACGCAACATGGTTCCAACAAAAATTCTAACAAGCATCAAAGGGGAGTTTTTATTTTCCCAACTCACCTAACTCCAGATTAAAAATCTAGCAAGCATCAAAATGTACTGCATCAAAAACCTTATAGAAACAGTTTCTGATTCAAGTTGTCACTAGCATATTATAAATCCTATGATGAGAACACAATATTTCAAATAATATCAAAAAATTGAAAAAGAAAATGATTATTAAAATGTCACTGATTAATTGACATTTTTGGACACTGCATTTGTGTTATCTAAGGTATTTGAGCAACTAGAAAGTAAAAACTTCAAGGTATGCCATCAATAAGCCATCCATATATAGAAGAAGATAGTTTTTTTTTTTTTTTGATAAGTAATAAGATATATTGATACCAAAAAGGAAGCACCCTAGTACACAAGAAGTGAACAAGGGAATAGCAAGATTTGATGCAATGTGTAAAGTAATCCATGACTACACCTAAATCCTCTACAAGTTGTCCGCATGACATTTACTATTAGATAAAAGAAGGGGATTTAAAGATAAGCTCAGTCAAATGCTAAAGTAGTTAAAAATAATAATTAAAAAAAAAAATTTTAAAACCACACAGACTATGCAGAACCCTGTTGTAGACCGGTAAGTTTTTATGGCATATGTTGCAGATGGGGGGGAGGGGGGGCACAATTTTTACCCATTAGCAAGAGCAGAAAGAAAAAGAAATGACAAACAATTATTTTTAACAGTACAGCGAATTTAAAATTGAAGTTGGATTACAAACCTCATGGCTGTAAAGGTTACCAACACATCCTGGATGTTGTTTGACACAGAAGCTGAATAGCCAATTGGCTTGATAATCCTGGTGATATTAGATGTATCTTTGTAACCATCAGTCCCATTCCTGCAAATTGAATTCTCCCCTCTGAAACCAGGATTACCAGTAAATGGTTGTTGAACTCTACCGAAAGAGCCACCGCTTCTGGTTGTTGCATTTTGTGAAACTGGTTCACGTGAGCCAGAGTCTTGTTTAAACCTCTTCACAGAACTAGACTTCCTTCTCTTAGCTCCTATGCGGCGATTGCTCTGAGCTGGTTCTATACAGTCAGTCTTGGGGCCTCCATCCACAGGTGCATCACCCTCTAAAGCTTTGGCTTCTTCAAAATGTATTGCAAGCTTATCCATGTTGACCTCATTGGTAGACATTATTGTTTTAAGCTCACTAAGCTTTGGATCATATTCATTTCCGTCTTTGCTGTTATCATTTTGTTGAGAAACATTCCCACAACCATTCTCAACACCAGTTTGCTTTGTAATTTCTTTGATATCCCCATTACGATCTCCTTCATACATAGATTGAGGGAAGGCAGAAAGATCAGTTAGGATTGATTTGTTGGGAGCGATAGATTTCACAGTTTCATTAACAATGTTTATTTCTACACCTGTCACATCAGCAGGAAAGGTGGAACGCTGCTGCTTCTTCTTGGGTTGAGTATGCGGGGTCCCATGCTTACGCTTGCGTTTCCGATGCTTTCCTGATCGCAAGCTTCAAAAGCAGAAGAAAAAAAATTATACATTCATAAATACAAAAAGTTCAATAGATAGACTGTACCTGACATCCTTCAATTGATAAGAAAAGTGAGGAAAAAGAAAGCAAAACAGATTTAAAGCTTTGGATTCTCCGCTGTTTGTTAGTTAAGTAAATAAATATACCCTGCTAAGCTTAGCTATACAACTGACCAATAAGCACTGATTCAAATGGAACTTTCTTCTCATATATAAACTTCACTGGCAATGATGGGGGGTTCATGGTTTAAAATCTACTAGATGTGTGTGTAACTCACCAAATAAATAAATAAGCTCAACCAAACAACAGCCTAGAAGTAAACAAAATAAGCACTTTACTTTGGTGAATTAACCGGCAAAAAACGTTTGCAAATGCTTTCCTTTCAGCTCTCATTTTCTCGGTAATCAAATGATAATAGGCATAAATCATGGAAACAAAAGAGAAGAAAGTACCTATCTTCAAATGCATCAATTACATCAGAGCACGACTGGAGATTCTCTAAAGGCTCCCAGGTGTTTGCCGCCTCTGGCCATCCACGCCTTCAACATACAACAACAAAAAAACACAACAACAATTTCCCATAATCCATAATCAACAATTATTTGATTTTCCATCCAACGAACAATACATAAAAATAACACAAGGTAAGAATCAATCATAAAAAGGGGTTAGAGGGAGACTCACCATTTGATTAGATACTGAAGCTGACCCTATTTTCCCCCCCAACATTTCAGTATCCACCAGCACCAACAAAACAAACAAAAAAGAAATACACAAACACCCATCATTTATATTAACTCCAAAAACCAATCAAAACAACACAACCACAAAACAAAGTTCAAAAATTAACATTTTTAACAAGCATTTGGGTTTATCTGACATATTTCTCAAAACCCTTTTGTTTTTGTTACCTTCCGAACCCTTTTGCGGCGAATGGCCTCGATTTCATAGAAGCCCTCGTCGAGCTTTGGACGCTCAGTTGCAGCCTCATCTTCATCATCATCTCCATCTTCTTCTTCATCATCATCTTGTTCATCCTCTTGTTCTTCTGCTGCTGCTGCACCCTCGTCAGTAGCCTTAGCCTCAGGCTCAGGCTCAACTTGTTGCTGTTGTTGCAGTTGTTGTATTTTTTCTTGTTCTCCAACCTCTTTTGCTTTCTGGGTCTGATCCTTTTCACCCAAATCTGCCACCAATGACTCACCACCATTGGTAGCAACAACAGCATCATTTGGAGAAGCCAATGCTGGCTCAGACCCTACAACGCCTCCATTGTTCCTCTTCTTCCCTCCTCCTTTCATTTTCTTTTGTAAGCAAAAAAATAACCAAACATAAACATACAATCTAAGACAAGGTACTAGGAAAAAGAAGAACTGTAAAAAGTTTTATGCGTGTTTTTATGAATGGGTTTTTGCAAAGGATTGTTTTTGTGTGTTTTTTACTTACGGAGTTTCAACTCTCAAACCCAAAGCCACAACCCCACGCCAACCAAATGACAATGTTACTTTTCAGGCTGCAAGGTTTTTCTTTTTCTACCTTTTTTTTAATATATAATGTTTTTTTTATTAAAAAAATGTTTATTTTGGCTGACGTGGGGTTCTTTTTGTGATTATCTACATTCGTTTTCCCTCCTTATCCCGCCTTTTTTTTCTTTCCAAAATCTTTAACCCAACATTTTTTTTTTTTTCAAAAAGAAATTTTCATGTTTACAAAAATGAATAAAAAAAAAAGTATGTAATTAAAGAAGCATCTCATTCTCTTGGAGTTGGATATTTTGGTGCATTTTAAGTAAAAGATGCGAAGTATATTCGATAGGGATTAGATCGTGTTAAATGCTCTGTGTTTGGGATTAGATCATGTTAAATGCTTTATATTTTAAACGTGACACAAATGTAACGCATGTTTTAAAAAGGTAATGTATCTCTCCAAGATCTACTCAGTATACAAGAGTACAAAACAAGTTATATCCTATCAGATTCTTAATCAAAAAAAATTTTAAAGAAAAAAGTTATACCTTATCAAATAATACATGTATGTATTTTGAAAAAAAAGAAAAGAACTTTGAAGAATTCGAAAATATGTAACTATGAACAAAATCATTAGTAAATCAATTATCCAAACTTGCAACATCAAAAAACCTAAAGAGTGAGATACCTACAGAGTGCACAGTGTGGTGTTGACTAAAGACCCAAACCCTTCAAAAGTTAAATTAGAAACTCACAATAATTTCCAAGAACCCTAAAAGCGTAAAAGTTAGGAAATGGTGTTTTCACATACCTTGAAATTGTGATACCTTGGAGTCTAGACTCTAAAATAACCATGTTTTCTAGAATATAGATATCGGTGTAATGGGGATAGTGGGTTAGTAGCACTGAGATCATTGAGTTCAATGTCCCCGTACTTAGTGGATGATGGATTATAGGAGGACCCTTTAGTGTAATGTGAAGCAGATTTTTACTTTTTATGAGCCTGTTTGGTAATGTTGTTTTAGTATCGTTGTTTAAGTATTGTGGAAATACGTATAGGTGAAAAAAGTATTGTGAAAATACATATAGGTGAAAAAAGTATTGTGAAAATATGTGTTGTGTTATTTAAACAATGAAAATTGTTGTTTAAACAACAATATCAAACAAGCCCATGGTAAATAGACATAGAGTATGACTTTTCTTTTAAGGGGCTAAATGTTCTTACTTGTCCGTCCATGTAGGTGACGAATGAGTTTTAAGGTGTACAAGTAGTCTAGATGGATGACTCAAGAGTGCTTATAGTGCTTCAATTGCTTAATTAATGATGGGTTTCAAACAAGTCATGTTAAAATGATCCCTATCAATATGTGTGAGCCTTGTATTTGAAAGTAAAACACACATAATAAATATTTATCAAATTATATTTGTATAAAACACTTGAGTTTTAGTTACTCTTTTAAGACGGCCAAAATGGGGATATACCCCTTTCACCCAAAAGTTCTAACAAAATGCTCACTTTCTGAAACTATCTAGCGATATGCCCTTATTTTGAAACTCGGTTTTCTAAAAATTAAATTTCAATGTAAAACTTAATTTTGAGAAAATCAAGTTATAGGCAAATCAACTTAAAAAAAAAAAAAAACAAAACAAAAAATATTGTGGAACTCGAGTTCCTTACTGAACTCGATTTTAAACAAATCGAGTTTTAAAACTGAGGCATATCGCTACATAGTTGCAGAAAATAAAGCATTTTTCTAGAACTTTTGGGCGAAAGGGGTATATCTCCATTTTGGCCCTTTTAAAACTATATATATTTGTTTATTGTGGCAAAATGTATTGTTACAATTGATGATAATAATAATAATAATAATAAAAATGATCGAAACAATTTTTTTTTTTAATTTCATGATTTACTTTTACCATTTAATGTTAAAATTTTAGAATATTTAGAAATGGAGCCATTTAGTAAAACTTTGTACTTTTCTTGTTGGGAAGGGAAATTTTCTTTCATTTTTGCAAGTGCACCCCCCAAGTTTGAACGCAAAATAAAACTCCAATTCTAGTGGTGACCTTCTCAAAAAAAAAAAAAATATATATATATATATATATATATGTAGAGTGGTGACCTCTTAATGATGATTTATAAGTTTCAACGGGATTTTAAAAGTTTCTAAACACCATTACTTGCTTGATCATTCATTCGAGGCGACCCTTGTTTATTCCACATAGATCTACGAGTAGGAAAATAAATGCATATCTACAATAATGAAAGAATACATTGATGAAGATGTCAACAAATATATTAGGTTGGACTTAATATTGTTAGTTGAGAGTTTCCTTTCAAATTTAAGAAAATTATTTGATTTGTAATATATATATATATATATATATTTTTTTTCTGAGAAACAATAATTTTTTATTTCTAGAGAAGTTAAAGAGTATAAAATTTTTTTAAGATAATGTATGAAAGTTACTTTAAAAGAAATATTAATTGTTAGAAACAATTCATCAAAAAGACCTGGATGTAATCAAGAAGATAGGAAGGCACGAGATAAGAAAAGTTTAAAATTTTTTAATAGATATATAATTTACACCAGAAGCTGAAAGCAATAAACATTATAGTAGTTTTTTATGTTTATATATGATATATATCAAAGTAATCCACCTTTTTTTTTTTTTAATAAAGTAAATATTGTAAGGTTATTTATAAAAAAATTTATAAATAAAATAAAATTGTGTGGTTAAAAATCATGAATCATCAAAATTATAATTTTTTTTAAAGAAATGAAAGCGATCAATTATCAAATTAAAATCTAAAAATATTCTTTAGTTTACAAGTAAATAAAGACAAAACTCATTTGAAAGCCCTTGAATGTTCACGAATGCATTCCAAAATAATAGCAATTTTCTCCCAATAATAATTGATGATGCCGGAAAAGCCATCAGTGAGCTACACGGTACTTACACACTAAACAGCACCTGCACAACAAAAATGAGATGACCTAATAGAGAGCACCGATGTGATGCCGGCCAAATACCCTCTGAAGGTCAAATTAGAACTTACTTCACCTCTAGAGTGCTAGAGAGGGGTTAATTATGCGTACCTCGATTTGTGAGGGTATTGGGGATTTTATAGTAGTTGAGGATTGACCTTTATTCCTTGGAATAGAAGTCTATTCCATATAAGAGTCCGTAGATCGTGGAACCCTTTCCTTGTAGGAGACTAACATTCAACGTGGGATACAAGTTATTTCCTTATATACTTATACGTGGTGACCAAGTCATGGTTTTGTTAGAACCGTCAACCTCAGGCCCGTCAGCCTACTTTATGCCTTTCAGCCGTGAAGGGTCGTCGGCCTTCTTCATATCCTTCAGCCATGAAGGGTCGTCGGCCCACTTTATGCCCTTCAGCATAAGCCGCAGGATTAAAGCTGACAGGTTAGCCTTGCTTATAATTTATACTCATCAGTTGCCCCCTACTCCATATTCCCGTCAGCTTACATTAACAAGTAGGTGGAGTTATATATTTTTTGTTGTTACCTTTTATTCTTGGCCAGGAGAGAGAAAATAACTCCCGCGACGCAGTCAGTATTAAATGTTTGGACACATGGTGAATCCCAATTGGCTCCGCTTCTGGATGAGGGCGTCGCTTCGTCTTCTATGCATTTTCCCTTTTATATATATGGTCCACCTCTCCTCATTTTTCCTATTTCACTTTTACTGATTCCTGGAGAGTAAATCCATCGCCCATCTTCCGCCAGTCCTCCCCTACTGTTTGCCTACGTTTTTACCGTCACTTCTTCAACCGTCACCTTTGAGAAACTTGTAAGTTCCTCTTCTCTTTTTTCTTTTGCACATGCTTTATTTCGATTGATTTCTTCAAAGCGAGGTCGTCATCCTAGGTGCTTAGATTACACCCGTCACTTGTAGGTAGTCAGATTCGAGTGACGTGTCGAGTGACTGGTCGTCGGTCCGCGATAGAGCAGGCTACGATGAGGTATTTGGTTTAGGTAGTGAGTCCGAGAGCTCTTCCTGGTCGTCAGAGAGGGAGACGTCAGCCCAAACTCCTAACAAGGAGGTAGAAAGTCATGGAGACGAAGGTCATGAGGTAGTTGGTGAAGAGGGTGAAGTTGAGGTGGAAGGAGAGAAAGGTAGTGACGGGGATGAAGGCGACGAGGAATCTTGTGAAGGGACTTCTGGAAGTCCTAGAGGTAACCATCCCTTCATCCTTCCTAAGGAGTGGGCCGTAAATAAGTTTCTTCCAAAAATGACTGACAAAATTTTTAAAGAGTTACGCATCCGTTTCCAAATTCCCGACCATATTCCCATCCGTCTCCCTAGGGAAGGTGAAAAATGCTATACGGGAAGAACTGCAGATGTTGGTATGTACGATGCCATGTTTGCTGCAGGGCTTAGACTGCCCCTGATGGCCTTACACCGTCAGTTGGCTGATTTTCTAGGTTTGTCCATTAGTCAGATTGCTCCAAACTCGTGGAGGATCTTTATAGGTGTCGAGATATTGTGGGGTCGTCTGAATGGAGGGCACCGTCAGCTTTCCTTGGACGAATTCTTTTACTGTTACAGGCCCTAGCACCTTTCTTCTTCCAAGGGGATGTACCACTTTACCGCCAGGGAGAAGGATTTAAGATTGGTGTCTGAGATGCCAGATTCTAATAGCGCCTGGAAGAGTAGGTTCTTTTTTGTTAAAGGGATGGACTGGGTGTGCCGTCAAGAAGAATGGGAGACGATACCCCATGGTTATTTTGATAATACTTGGGCGTTTGTCAAGAAGTCAGGTTTTAGCCGTCAACTTTTGTCCTTGTCAGTTTTTACATGTAATAACTTATCTGTTTTTGAATGGTTCTAACGTTGTCAACTTGTTTTTCTTTTTCAACCCACATTCGCCCTCTAATAACCGACGAGCAAGAAGATTTTATCCGTCGAGTTTTAGAGATTCCCTTAGAAGAGCAATCATGTCGAGATTTAATTACTCTTGACACTCTTCACATGTACTGCGGGGGTCCTGAACCAACGCCTGAGACTCGCAAGCTAGAAGAATTTTCCTGTCATCGTGAGTAGCTCGTTATTTTCAGCTATTTTATTTTTTTTCATTTTTCTTGTTGACGTCAGTTTCTCTTATGTATTCCTTTTGCAGAGATGGATGCAGCTAAGCAACGGATAAGGGCTGCCACTACCCGTTAGAAAGAGGAAAAGAAAGCAAAGGGGGAGATGACATCCTCGTCAACCCTCAAGACCGTCACTAAGGGGTCCTCAAAAAGGAAACCCGATGGGGATGCCAACCGTCCCGTTAAGAAGGTAGCCGTCACTTCTAGGAATGAGCCCTCAGAGAAGTCAACCCCCAAGTCAAGTCACGGGGTAGGGAAGGGCGTGATGACTTCTTCTGGTCCTATCCTGGAGGGGCCTCGCTGCCTGTTGATGCACAAGGACTTTACCGTCGAAGCAGTAGAATCGCTTATAAAGCTGACGGACATAGGTCCTTGTGCACTGTTGGGGACGGAGGAGCTGGAGGCATCAGCTTTGTTTGACCTCACACGGGTATGCCGTCTCTCTTAATTGGCTTCTCTCTTATCTCTTTCTTGTTTAATGGCTGACGGTTATATCCTTTTCTAGGCCTTGGTTCGCGTAAAGGCGCTTCAAGACCGGTGCGTGGCTAAGGAGGGCGTCGTCACTTGCGTCAACACACATAACGCTAACATGTGAAATCAGCAAGCTCAGTATAAGGAGGCCATGTGTTTACTAAATTTTGAGCTGAAAGAAACAAAACAGAAGCTAGAGGAGGCGGGTCATTAACAGGAGCAACTAGAACAAAAGCTAACAGCTCTTCGCAAGGAGGTGGAGACAGCTGGGGTTGACGCGATCCAGGAGTTTAAGGAGTCAGAGTCTTATATCAATTCCTGCGGCGGGTACTACGGTGTTGGGTTCGACGACTACCTACAGCAAGTCGCGTCGACCTTTCTTGAGTTGGATCTATCTAGGATAACAATAGATGGACTCCCACCAGCGACGCCTGCTGATGACACCATCACTGTCGAAGGTGACGACTTGGCAGACCTTCCTTAAGGTGACGGTGTTGTTCTAGCTCAGCCTGCCGCGAACCCTCCAGTCACCATCTTCGATCCTTTTGTGGAGGTTCTAGATGCAGCCGACCCTCCTGTCCGAAAAGAGTAAACAAAGCTTCAAGTGACACTCCTCCTTCCCAGCCAATGTTCCATTTCTTGCAATAGTTGTATTTTATTCCACCTATAAACAATATTTTTAAGTGCCACCTTGGTTTTTGGGGCTTCTATTCGTACTTAATTTATTTTCGCTTATTATACCTGTTGCTTTTAAACATGTGTGTATGGTCGTTAGCTTATGCGCTTCTTTTTCTTGCTTTGTAGATGCTAAGGCTACCTCCCATCCGTAGGTTGGGGGTCGTCAGCCTAGTTATATATATACCCTTGGACCTGTGTATCTGTCAGCTTATTAATATCGTTAGCTTCGACTATTGCTTATGGTATTTAGAGCCGTTAGCTTAGTAAAGCCGTCAGCCTTGACTTCTGATGATTTTGTCCATTTTATTGAATGTTAGGTTCCTTTACTTTAAGGACTTGTCTTCGTTATAGATTTTCTATCTGTTGCTTTAAGGAGTTTTAATGGTTCTCTATTATCTAGGGATAAGGTCGTCCACCTTATGAACTTGCTATGTTTTTTATTACTTTTTGAAATGAGGTCACTTATGTGGGACCGTCGGCTCTAGGTGTTGTCCATTTTATGGATTTAGCCTTCTTTTTCTTTAGATCGTTAGCTTTTTGGCTCATCTCTTTTGCGGATGGCCAAGTCGTCGGTCTTTTTTACACCGTCAGCTTACTAGTATCGTCCCTTTTGCGAACTTTGGCCTACGTCCTTTATTAAACTGTCAGCTTTTTGGTTCGTCCCTCTTGTGGACTTGCCAACGTCTTTTATTAGACCGTCGGCTTTTTGGTTCGTCCCTCTTATGAACTTGCCAACATCTTTTATTCGACCGTCAGCCTTTTGGTTTGTCCTTCTTGTGGACTTGCCAACGTCTTTTATTAGACCGTCAGCTTTTTGGTTCGTCCTTGTGGACTTGCCAACTTCTTTTATTAGACCATCAGCTTTTTGGTTCGTCCCTCTTTTGGACTTGCCAACGTCTTTTATTAGACCGTCAGCTTTTTGGTTTGTCCCTCTTGTAGACTTGCCAACGTCTACTTTAATATATTTTTAGATTTTGGACTTTGTAGGTAGAAACTTCAGTTGTTCTAAATAAACTCCTCTTATTGCCATGCATTTATATAAAATGTAGTCCAAAAATAAAACCTGCCCTTTTGGGCTTATTGTAGTAAAAACTTTAAAAGTAAATAATAATTCTGAGTAAATTATGAATAAAACCGAGGGGGGGGGGTTGTTCTTCACATCATCATTTCTACTGGTAGTATTTTTGCAGGTGTTTAGCATTCCATGGATGTGGCAACTTTCGTCCGTCTAGCGTCTCCAGATGGTAGGTGCCCTTCCTTTGCTATGCCATGACTCGGTAAGGTCCTTCCCAGTTTGGGTCAAGTTTTCCCTGAGCTGGGTCCCTTGCTGCGCCCATGACTTTCCTTAAAACAAAGTCTCCAACCTGGAAGTCTCAGTGTTTGACTCAGGAGTTGTAGTGCTTGGCCATTCGGTCCTGGTATCGCGCGAGCCTTTGTTCTACCCCTGTCCTGACTTCATCCATCAGATCAAGCTGTAGACGTATGGCCTCGTCGTTTTTTCTTTCGTCATAGTTGTGCACTCTGTAGCTCGTGAGGCCAACTTCGACTGGGATGACTGCCTCGCTCTCGTATGTTAGTCGGAATGGTGTTTCTCCTGTTGATGTCCTTGTCATAGTCCTGTAGGCCCAAAGTATGCTCGACAACTCTTCTGCCCATATGCCCTTTGCCCCCTCAAGCCGAGTCTTGATAATCTTCAGTAAGGATCGGTTTATGACTTCGACCTGTCCGTTGGCTTGGGGGTGGGCAGGGGAGGAGTAGCGGTTCCGTATCCCCAACTGCGAGCAGAAGTCCCGGAAGGAGTCGTTGTCAAATTGCTTCCCGTTGTCCGAGACTAAGACTCTAGGGATGCCAAATCTGCATATGATACATCGCTAGACAAAACTTCGTATTTCTTTTCCATAATGGTGGTCAAGGCTTCGGCTTCCACCCACTTTGTAAAGTAATTGATGCCTACAACTAGACACTTCAGTTGTTGTATTACCGTAGGAAATGACCCCATGATGTCTAGTCTCCATTGAGCGAATGGCCATGGCGCCGTCATTGGGGTAAGTTCTTTAAGTGGTTGTCTGATGATATTGCTGAACCTTTGGCACTTGTTGCATTTCTTTACATAAGCCTCGGCATCCTTCTGCATGGTTGGCCAAAAGTACCCCATTCGTACTAGCTTGTACACTAATGACCTTGACCCTGAGTGGTTTTCACAGATTCCCTCATGCACCTCTCTCATGACGTAATCTACTTCTTCAAGGCTCAAGCACCATAGGTGAGGTCGAGAGAAACCTCTTTTGTACAAGACGTCTCTTATCAAAACGAACCTCGCTACTTGGACCTTCAGTTTTCTTACAGCTTCCTTTCCGTCTGGCAATACGCCGTTCTTCAAGTAAAAGACTAATGGCGCGGTCCAATCGCTTTCGGAACCAATCTCCTGTACCTCGACAGAATTTATGAGCAGAGAGAGCTGAACAAAGGAGAGTACATTATCTAGGGTGGCCATATGTTCGGCTGAAGCAGCTTTGGCTAGTTGGTCAGCTTACTCGTTTTCTCCCCGGAGGATCTGTATAACTTCGGACTTTAGCTCATTTACCCTCTTCCTTGCCTGGTCCAGATACTTCTTCATTCTTTCGCCTTTACACTCATAGTCCTCATTTATCTAGTTAGTCACGACCTGAGAGTCGCAGTAAATGATCACGTTCTCGGTTCCTGCAGCTTTGGCGAGGTCAAGCCCTACTACCAAAGCTTCATATTCTGCCTCATTGTTGGTGGTAGGGAACTCAAGGTGGACCATGCACTCGACTATGTCTCCTTCGGGTGACTGCAGTATGACGCCGGCTCCTTCGGCCTGCCTGTTGAAGGATCCATCCACATGTATGCTCCATTGGGGAGATTCTTCTGCCCCCCTGTCCTCGCCATTTGTAAACTCAGCTATGAAATCTGCAACAATCTGTCCTTTAATGATGATTTGTGGGCGATACTGGATGTCAAACTCGCTTAACTCTATAGCTCACAGGGCTAATCGTCCAACAGCTTCAAGGTTACTCATCGCCCGTCGCAAAGGCTTGTCAGTTAGGACGATCATCGTGTGGGCTTGAAAGTACGACTTGAGTTTGCGTGTTGCCGTAACTAGCGCAAATGCGAGCTTTTCCATGGGCAGATATCTTTCTTCGGCTCCGCGTAGCATCCGACTGGTGTAATAGACAGGCTTCTGCACTCTGTCTTCTTCTCTAATTAAGGCAGCGCTGACGGCGGCTGGGGAAACAGCAAGATAGAGAAAAAGTTCTTCACCTGGCTGCCAGAGACTCAGCAATGGTGGGGAAGAGAGATAAATTTTCAATTCTTTAAACGCTTGTTGGCATTCGGCAGTCCACTCGAAAGATCTTTTTAGTGCGCAAAAGAAAGGCAGACACTTGTCCGTTGCCCTTGATACAAACCTATTTAGTGCTGCTATCTTGCCATTGAGGCTTTGTACTTCCTTCACATTTTTTGGTGGTGCCATCTCTACTATAGCCCGAATTTTGTCTGGGTTGGCTTTGATGCCCCTCTGTGATACCATGAATCCTAGGAACTTTCCTGCCGTCACCCCGAATGCGCACTTTCCCGGATTAAGTTTCATGTTGTAAGACTGCAGAGTGTCGAATGTCTCTTCGAGGTCCTTCAGGTGATCTTCCTCCCTTCGGCTTTTCACCAGCATGTCATCAACGTAGACTTGAACATTCCTCCCAATCTGCTATGCGAACATCTTGTTCATGAGCCTTTAATACGTCGCGCCTGCGTTTTTTAGACCAAACGACATTACTTTGTAACAGAAGAGGCCTTGGCTGGTTACGAACGAAGTTTTCTCTTGATCGACTTCGTGCATCTGGATTTGGTTGTAACCGGAGAAAGCATCCATAAAACTTAATAGCTGGTGTTAAGCTGTAGAGTCTACTAGAGTGTCGACTCTCGGGAGGGGATAGCTGTCTTTTGGGCATGTTTTATTTAGGTCGGTGAAGTCTACGCACATCCTTCACTTCCCGCTAGCCTTCCTAACCATTACTACGTTTGCTAGCCAATCGGGATAGTAAACTTCCCTAATAAAGTTTGCCTCCTGTAGCTTGCGGACTTCTTCAGCTATGGCCCGATCTCTCTTTAGGGCAAACACCTGCTTCTTCTGTCAGACGGGTGGAAAGGAGGGTGACACATTCAGCCTATGCATCATGACTAAAGGGTCTATTCCTGGCATGTCCTCATGACTCCAGGCGAACACATCCTTATTCTTCTTGAGGAAGGCTGTAAGTGCTTGTCGGACCACGGGACTGGCAAGGCTTCCAATTTTTGTTGTCCGATCAGGCGCAGAGTCGTCAAGAATAATTTCTTTGAGCTGCTCCATGGGCTCCATTGTACTCCGGTGTTCTTCTATGCTCATGGCCTGGAAGTGGTCCTCCATTTCCATCATGGCCATGTAGCACTCGCGTGCGGCCACTTGGTTTCCGTGTAGTTCTCCTACTCCATAATCGGTAGGGAATTTAGTCATCAAATGGTAAGTTAAGGTCGCTGCCTTCCAAGAATTGAGGGTAGGTCGCCCTAGGATAGCGTTGTAGGCGGACGAATAGTTGACCACGAGAAACGTCACGTCCTTGGTGATCTGTCGAGGATAGTCGCCTACCGTTACAGGCAGTGTAATCGCACCTAAGGAAAATACCCTTGTTCCTCCGAAACCGACAACAGGTGCATTCGTTGGAATGAATTGTTCTCTGCCGGTTCTCATTTGCTGGAATGCCGGGTAATACAAGATGTCTGCCGAGCTCCCATTGTTAACCAGCACCTGGTGCAAGTTGTAGTCCCCCACTCGTAGGTTGACGACAAGCGCATTGTCGTGCGGATGGTGAAGACGTCGCGCATCCTCTTCTGAGAACCCAATGATAGGGCCTTCTCTTCGTGTTGTTTTTGGTACTGGGCCTGTTAGCTGGACGTTTTGGACCATCTTGAGGTACATCTTCCGAGCCTTTTTGGATGACCCGGTAGTTATTCCTCCTACAATCATTCTTATGTCACCGATGGGAGGTTAAGGATGGTCATTATCCCGTCGTTGGGGCTACTTTTGAGGCGGTGGATCCGTTCTTTCCTTACTTACGAACTTCTGTAATTTTCCTTGTCTTATAAGGGCCCTCAATTTGCTGCTTTAAGTCGTAGCAGTCGGCTGTGTCATGACCGTGGTCTCGGTGGAAGCGGCAATATTTAACTCTAGAGCGCCTGCTAGGATCTCCCTTCAGCTTCCCAGGAAAGGTCAGGGTCCTTTCGTCCTTGATTTGCATTAGGACTTGATCTATCGGGGTGGTTAACGGGGTGAAGCTTGTGAACCTTCCCCCTGGGGGCTTAGAACGCCTTTCATCCCTTTGGTCTCCCATCCTCGGCTTTTTCCGCCCTTGGTCCTGTCGTCCATCTTCCTGCCTTTCCCTCTTTCTTGGTTTTTCCTCCCAAGCCTGCAGCGCGTCTTCAGTATTCATGTATTTGGTGGCCCTGTAGAGTACTTCCGACATGGTCTTTGGGTCATTTTTGTATAGTGAGAACAAAAACTTACCTTTTCGCAACCCATTTGTGAAGGCTGCTACAAGTATTTTATTGTCGGCCTCGTCGATCAAAAGTGCTTCCTTATTGAAGCGCGTTATGTAGGATCTTAATGTCTCGTCCTCTTGTTGCTTGATACTCATCAGGCATGTCGTGGACTTTTTATACCTGTGCTCTCCAATAAAGTGGGTAGTGAACTGAGCGCTTAGCACCTTAAAAGTGCTGAAGGAGTTTGGCATCAGACGGCTGAACCATACCCTCGCAGGGCCTTTCAACGTTGTAGGAAAAGCCCTGCACATGATTTCGTCCGCTACCCCTTGAAGGTGCATTAAAGTCTTGAATGTCTCCAGGTGATTCAGAGGGTCCTTCACTCAGTCGTAACTATCTATATGTGGTATACGAAATTTACGAAGCAGGGGGAAGGAATTGACAGCTGTAGTGAACGGAGAGTCGGTGTGATTTACCAGATCGTCAAGGTCGCTGGATACTCGCCCTCTGAGGGCGTTCATCATGACCTTCATTTGCTCCTTTATTACCTGTATCTTTGTGGCAATATGTGGTTGAGTTGCATCTGTGAGGGATGGCATGCTCAAATTCTATCGCTCTGGTCTACATGGAGCATTACTACCTTTTGGCCCTTCTCTTCTATCGGTGCTGGTGCCTTCCTGGTCTTGTTCTTGATTACCGTGACCTGCATTTTTCTTGCATAACTGTTCCTCCAGATCGTTGTTTTGCTTGGTGAGGCGTTCCACGGCTGCAATGAGAGTTTGCACCTGTCTCTCGAGTGCAGTTCGGTGTGGTTTGTCTCCTTGAACGTTGTTGGTGGTCGCCATTGAGCGAGTAAGCACCATGCAACTCTTCGTCCGGGAAGCGATAATATGGCTTACAAGTCATAAAAACGATGCTCCTTTCCCACAGACGGCGCCAACTGATGATACCGGAAAAACTACCAGTGAGCTACATGGTACTCGCACACTAAACAGCACCTGCACAACAAAAAGGAGATAATCTAACAGAGAGCACCGGTGTGATGCCGGCCAAATACCCTCTGAAGGTCAAGTTAGAACTTACTTCAACTTTAGAGTGCTAGAGAGGGGTTAATTATGTGTACCTCGATTTGTGAGGGTATTAGGGCTTTTATAATAGTCGAGGATTGACCTTTCTTCCTTGGAATAGAAGTCTTTTCCATATAGGAGTCCGTAGATTGCGGAACCCTTTTCTTGTAGGAGACTAACATTCAGCGTGGGATACAAGTTATTTCCTTATATACTTATACGTGGTGACCAAGTCATGGTTTTGTTGGAACCGTCAACCTCAGGCCCGTCAGCCTACTTTATGCCCTTCAGCCGTGAAGGGTCGTCGGCCCACTTTATGCCCTTCAACATAAGTCGCAGGATTAAAGCTGACGGGTTAACCTTGCTTATAATCTATACTCAATAATAATAATAATAATAATAATAATAATATCATTTTAATACATATGAATCGTTTGTACCTAAGCTTAATACTACTAATGTCCGTTTTAAAAATTTTGGCACCTCTTGAAAAACATTGTGAAGATATCATTTGATATAGTATGCAATTTTTTCTATTCTAGTAAGACAAATATAGAAGCTATTGACCTATTCATTTACATAGTTTTTACTCTATTTTTTATAATGAATTTTGTTAACATTTATTGTATTTTTTTTAAATAAATTAAGAAAATTGAATTATTTTGAAAATACATTAAAAAAATGACCGTTCGATTTTTGGAACATGTTAAAGCTTTCAATAGTCTATACTTTAATTAATGATAAGTTTAATAATAAAGAATAAATAAATTAATTCGTTTGCATTGATAGAACAACCCAGTTTTTTTTCCCTTTAATACAATTTAGATCCACGACCTCTACTCCAAATTGTTGTAAATACCATTATACCCATAGGGTAATTATTAGTTAAAGCGCAAATTACAACTCACTCACCTATGATTTGGCCGAAATTTAAGTTACCTACCTGTGATTTGAATTTTAATATTTTACCCACCTGAGTTTAGCTTAGCTAGAGTTTTGTAACTTATATCTATTAAAAATATAGCTAAATATGTAATTTTGCTCCATTTTTATGTCTATCTCCTCAAAAAACACAAAAAAAAATAAAAATACAAGATAAAATAAAATAAAAAAGAATTCAGCAGAACACTTGCGCCATGAGATTTCAAACTACAGGTAGACAACTTAAATTTCAGTCAAAACTCAGGTGGATAAAGTGTTAAATTTCAAACCTTAAGTAGGCAACTTAAATTTCAGTCAAACCACGAGTAAGTTGTAATTTGCCCTTAGTTAAAAGTTATTTCATAAGACAATTTGTTTTGAGAAAACGTTAAAAATAGGGTTTGCAACAAGACGGGACGGTACCAAACAAAGAATGTCTTATCCCCGTCATTTCTCCATTTTTGAGTGGCAGCAACCTAGCAAGGTGGGACGAGTTGGAGGTAGAGACAAAGAGGATTCCTAAGGTTTTCTTTAAAATATTATATTTCAATTTTTTAATAATATTTCATAACTTTTTTGGCAAAAAAAAAAAAAAACGTCTAACTCTCTTAATAATATAGGGAAGGGAAAAAAAATCTTATATGTAACCTTCAAATTATAAGATGGTATATTTTCACAATATTCCCTAACCAATGTGCCGGATTTTATTTGTCGTTTTTATAAAAGAATCTTTTATAGTGCTATATACTTGTTAAGGTTATTTGCAATCAACTCACCTTTTAATATATATATTTTAGAAAGCACTCACCTTTTAATAGTTGGAAATGCAAGAGTGTTTGGTACATGCACTTAAAAACTAAAAATTGTTATTTGAAAACGTGTACCAAATACCCCCGAAATCTATGATAGAATGAATAAACATTGATACTTTTAAATTAATTTAAAATTAAAAAATATCATACAGCCTCTCTAAAAAGTCAAGGAATACATAGGATATTATAAATTAAGATTTTTTTTTTCTTATATTCATAAATATTTTTGGAATTAATTTTGGCTTCAGTATTTAATTTATATTTGCCCCCCTAAACCAAAACCCTAGTCCGCCACTTGGAGGTATGTTGTCATCCCTAATGTGGTAGTTTCAACATTAATGAGATAGAGATGAAAGAGAATAAGAAGTACTCATAACTCGTAAGAGGGAAAATGACTCCTTTTGAAATGGATAAATTTCACGGGTTAAATTAAATTGTGTCAAATCTAAATGCGTATATAGGTTCATGTCAAAATTTAAAATGACATGAGACTTTTTATATTGATAGATCTAGTAAATAAAATCTTAACTGTGAAATGAACTCACTCTATTCAAATGAGGTGGAGAAGATCCTGTTTCTCGTGAAATTGTTAAAAGAGATAGTAATCAAGCGTTTTTGGTGATGGTAAATGAATATGTAAAAAAAAGTATAAAATATGTACAAATATATTAAATTAAATAAAAACATATATACAAACATTTGGAGTAGGATGGGACCAGCAAAACCTGTCCACACATGTCACCTCTCCAAGGAGGGGAAAACTCGTATAGAGCAGAGTGGGACAAGACAAGTAAGGCAATAAATTTTTACCATCCCTTTAAAAAATGATATTCTTATGTTTTCATGTATCTCTATTCATCCAAGAAAATTAAAACCACAGACGAAATTGTCACCGGTAATTAACCAACTTCATGTTCATGTCAAAGCTTGAGGTTTATTTATTTATTATTTTTTTGTTAAATAGTCAAGTCGAGTCATTCAAGTTCCAGGCCAAAAACAGGTCATTTTAAACAGGTTGAAAACGGGTCAGGCTAACTGGGTTTCAGGTTAGGTTGGCCCAAATATTTCACATTTTAAAAAATAAGAACAAATAAATTTCAACTTTTTAGAGAGAATGAATCAATTCAAATAGTTAGACTATTTGTTACTAATTTACTATTATACATGTGATGGGGAAAAAACAAACAAACCAAAAAACATAAAGATTTTCATATCCTTGCAATGCAAACAGTTTTGCCTTTTGAGCATGACTAAAATTCTTTACTTACTTCAAATTCAAAGTTCACTAATGATATCATACTCATTAAAAAACAAAAAAAAAAACAAAAAAGCAAAAAAAAATAAAATAACAAAACTAAATGTCATAGACCATGTCAAGTGTGCGCACCCAGAACGGGCTTAAAGGGCTAGCTCACTCTTGGGCTCGCAATATATTTATAATGTGGCTTTGAATTTCCTACTTTGGGTGATTCTAGCCAAGAGACCCAACGATATCTCTCAAACCTCTGTATTGTTTCCCTCTCACTCTTATGACTCTATTGCTCTCAGCTCTCAACTTTCTCCAGATCCCTTTCAACCACCCTTTTCCCTTCCTTAACTTCTCATATTTATAGCCCACATTAGTGGAGGGATTATGATTGCCTTTAAAGTTAGTGCAATAGGATGTCCAATATTGTTAATCGTAAGTGGGTGTTTAGGTAGGAGTGAAGCATGGTGAGTGTGGCCTTGGAACTGGTCCCCACTCCAGTCGATATGCTCGACAATGATATTCCCCAAGGCACTATCGGGCATACGATGGGTGTTGTATCTGAACGCATTTCTTCTTGCTCAGGAGTGGTTTGCCGAGCAAGGACCAGGTGGTGAAATAAGGTGCGTGCTAATGTAGATTGCCTACTCGGGCTTTTGAGTAATACAAAGCTTGGACCTGTGGCTTTTGTGGGTAGAAAGAGGTTAAGTCCATGGGCTATGGATCAAAATCTAAGGCCCAAATGGGTTTGGGTACCACAATGTCGTACATCAAGTTATCAACCTTATTAAGTGCACAAACTCTTATTGCATTTAAAATAATAATAAAGTTAGATTATATAGAAAGATAAACTAAATAATAATAATAAAAAACCTTTAAAAATAAACATAACAATTTAAGTAAAGAAAAACAAGTAAATATTTTATAATAATTATACCTCAACACTACAAATATTCATACTTGTGAATTGCAGCTCAAGTTGGCTAATTTCATTAATATCTTCATTTACAATACAATATTTTAATATAACTTAAGTGTACCATGAAAGCAAATCAAAGCTTATCAATAAAGAGTTAAAAATGTATAATTTCTATGACTCTATTAATAAATTAAAATACCTTCAAATCCATATAACCAACTTTTAGTGTACAATGTAGTTTCCATGTTCTCAGGCAAAAGACGTGATTGATATGGAGAAAGAATATTTTTCCCTATTATAAAACTTGATTTAGATGCAACAGTAATTATAGGAATGCTCATGAGATCCTATGCTCAGTAGTTATAGAGTTAGTTTTGTTTTGTTTTTTGGCCTTTTGAGTCACTATTAAATTTTTTAAATTTTGTTTTGTTTACTATTTTGTCACTTTGTGGCCGAGTTTGTGCTAGTTAGACAGACTTGGATGTGTTGTTAGTAATAGTTAGTAGTCTTTGCAGTTGAACTTACTTAGTATTGTGATGGGCCTTTTGTGTTGTTGGGCTTTGATCTCTCCTGTTGTACCACAACCCGTGATTCTGAGGTAGGAGAGTTGGGACTGGCTTAATTGAAACACACCTTAGGCCAGCTTATGCTCTAGTTAGGCCATCCCAGTATATACGCGCCTTAGCAGGAGTCTTAAGTGTACGACATGCTCACAACAAGAATAATTGTTACAGACATTACAACAAAAAATACAACGCAGTAGGATAACTATAACATTGTAAATAATACTAACACCTGAATAACAAAACTGAGGAATCTAATCAAGATTACGGTAGAATAATACAACCACAAACAGTAAGATTGCAGTAAACAATAAGATAACAAATTAATCATTCATTAATCAAAAAAGGCAAAATTCGTCTGCCAAAGAAATGGGCTTAGTTTTTCAACAAACACAAGTCCAAAAAGCAAGCCGATCTCTAATGTGGGTAACCTCAGAGAAGGTTTCTGCCATAGAGATTACACACTTTGGAAAAATGACCTAGATGGCTTAAACTCTGATTCTTAACTGCTCAAAGGGTGGGTCTATCAAGAGGGAGAGAAATATGTGGCCTATTGATGCATACCTCTATTTCTATCACTCATGCTTTTCCCTGATTTCTGTGTTCTTTTTCTTTTCCCTTCTTTTCTTCCTTGTTCTATCTCTATTTCTTGTCGTGATTGTTCCTCCCCCCTTTCTCACTATTCACAACTATTGCCTTTTATACTGTTTGCCATGGTAGGATTTACCATTTTTATCTCTCAACCGTTTTTGGCTCGTTGTGGGCGTCCTTCCAAGATTGCCCATTGGCCTGCTAACTACCTAGCCACTATCATTACATTGTATTGGTGCATCACACCTCATTCCCAAACAAAAATGGTTTGCCATGGTAGGATTTACCATTTTTACCCCTCAACCGCTTTTGGCTCATTGTGGGCGTCCTTCCAAGATTGCCCACTGACCTGCCGACTGCCCAACCACTATCATTACATTGTATTGGCTGCACCACACCTCATTCCCAAATAAAAATGTCTTGTCTTGTCTCTTACCTCTCTTTGTTTTCACTACTCTCATTTAGATAAGGGTTAATCTTCTCCCTCGCCTACCTCTATGGCATGCATCCAGTGGTTCTAGCTCATATTTACTTCTTTTAAGTGAGATGTCATCCCAGCAGGACATTTTTCCCCAAAAAAGTTTGAGCGGGATCCCCAAAATAAACTTCCTCTTTCTCCCCACTGTGGACATAACGGAAAGTGTCAGAGTCACCACCTAGTTATATGGTCTAAGAACCATGAATATAGCGTCCTTTCGAGGAATGACCATTGATTTTACTACTAAAGTATGAATTCAGAGTTTAGGTACGTTCTTGGGAAGGTGTTAGGCACCCAAGACCACCTAACTCTGAGATTGGCCTTCCATCATTGTGTCTTATATCTTAACCTTATTAAAAGCATGTTCAATACTTGTATTCTAACTCATACACACACTAACATACATTTAAGCATACAAAATGACATCATTTATCCCAAACCCTAACCATTGATCTTACTACTAGAATATGAATTCGAAGTTTAGGTACGTTCTTGGGAAGGAGTTAGGCACCCAAGACCACCCAACCCTAAGGTTGGTCTTCCATCATTGTGTCTTATATCTTAACCTTATTAAAAGTATGTTCAATACTTGTATTCTAACTTATACATACACTAGCATACATCTAAGTATATAACATGACATCATTTATCCCAAACCCTAACCATACATCTAATCATGCTCATCAAGAAAACCTAACATACATCTATCATGGCAATCATCTCATCACAAACGCTAGCATACATCTATCATGGAATCACATCAAACTAGCATACATCTATAATGACATCTCATTAACCTAGCATACATCTATCGAGGCATCTCATCAACCTAGCATACATCTATCATTGCATCTCTTATCGAAGCATAAATCCTAGCATTCATCTAATCATGCGTATCATCACATCATAAACCCTAACATGTTATCACTATACATATCATCCATTAACATTCATCTAGTATCATATCATATATCTCATCTAAGGCAGCAACATGTAAACATCAAAGGATCACATTGGGAATGTGAAGATCATTAAGAACACGTTGCTCGACCAAACACATTCATGCTCATCATCAAACCATGTTATCAAACAATATGCATGTACATGTGAATGCATGACTTACCTTTGCTTACCTCATTGCATCACAGCACCTATGGCATCAATGAATGGACATGTGAATGAATGGCATGGCATTAAAACTAAGGAACAAAAAGATAAACCCTAATCTAGCATACAATGACAAACAAATAACAAAGAACAAGAAAAGTATAAATGCATTTTTGGTCCCTACATTTTGCACTTTTTCTATTTTGGTCCCTACATTTTATTTTTACCACTTTTAGTCCCTAAACCAATTAATGTGTAACATTTAAGTCCCTACTGTCAGCCAACTAACGGGAAAAGTTGAGGTGGCAGACGGAACACCCTATTAACTGACGTGGCGATTAAAATATTATTAAAAAATATTATTTGGCATTTTTACATGCCATGTCAGCATTTTATTTTATTTTTATAAAAAACCATGTCAGACAATTTAAACCAAAAAAGAAAATAAAATAAAAAACAAAACTTAAATTATTATTATTACTTTTATTATTTTTTCGTAAGAACTGAAGTTGTTCTTCATGTTTACAGGATAGACTTTGCCTTCTCACATTGTGGTTCAACCATGGATCTACTGCAGTGCAGAAGTTCAAATGGCTCTACAAATTTCGTTTTTATTTTCTGAATATTGTTATTTTGGTTTCTTGCAATTTCTTGCTAACCAAACAAAATTTCATTCTAATTCTTTTGTTGCAATTTCTAGATAATCAAACACTAATATTGTCTGACAATTCCAAATCAACACAGATCACATTGTTTCTAAATTCTAACCTTCTATTTGGCTTTCTATCACAGTGAATTTTATACCATCAATTAAGAGAGATCAAATAAATTCCATAAATTTTAGCCAAAATCTCCAAATTCAAACTAAAACATAAACCCAGATTTACTAAACCCATATTCAATGTTCACCACAACCCAATCGCCCAACACCACAGATCCACCACAAAGCCCAGACCATGGCCACAGATCAACCGCAAATCCTCTAATCCGGATTTCCTCGTCTTAAGCTTGACCTGTAAGGATCTAGCCTCGCATCGTCGCCGCATTGCGTATGAACTCATTCTAGATGCTGTAATCGGCTAGAGTACATTTCGATTGCTTTCCAGTGAAGATTAAATGATGTTGATTTGGGGATGACTCCCTCATCTTGGATCTTGGCCTTCACGTTGTCGATCGTATCGGAGCTTTCCACCTCCAAATGGATGGTATTTGCCGATTAGGACTTTCACAAAGAACAACCTTAACAGAAAAGAGATGGATCTTTGTAAGAGAAAAGGTGAGAGATTTTGATCAGAGAATGGTGGAAGAAGACGTAGTTGATTCAATGGAGATGAAGGGGAGTGGCTTGGTGGATCTGGGTTTAGAACAAAAGATTAACCACTAGACTCTAGAGAGATGAAAAAAAACAAAACAAAATAAAAGATTCATACGTGTTTTTTAGTTTTTGTGAGGTTGTGGGTTTCCAAAAGAAAAAGAAAAAATAAAGAAAAGGAAAAAAATTGGTAAAAATATATAGGAAGAACACGAAGAACAAATAATGAAAGTAAAAATATATATACATATATAAGTTTTTTTTTTTAAATTTATTTTATCTTTTGGTTTAAATTGTCCGACATGGATTTTTATAAAAAATTAAAATGCTAACGTGGCATATAAAAATGCTATAATATTTTTTAATAATATTTTAATTGCCACATCAGTGCCACGTCAGCTAATAGGGTGTTATGTCTGCTACCTCTGCTTTTCCCATTAGTTGGCTGACGGGAAGGACTTAAATGTTACGTGTTAATTGGTTTAGGGACTAAAAATGGTAAAAATAAAATGTAGGGACTAAAATGAAAACAGTGCAAAATGTAGGGACTAAAAGTGCATTTACGCCAAAAAGAAACTCAAAAACATATAAGAAGGTTAAAACAAAGGCATATTAGGTAAAACAAATAAAGCAAAAGAAACAAGAAAATCAAAATTAGGGTTTCTAGGCACAAGTATGCGTGCGCATACATAGGCTTGCGTATGCAGGCTAGTTGTATGCGTACGCATACTTCGAGCTTGCGTGTGCATACAAAAGTATGCGCATGCAAACACGCCTGAGCCCTAACCCATAAAATAGACAAGTAGAAAAATAGAGCAAGACTTGAAAGCTTAAATCTAATTGCCTAACATGCTTATAAAAATAAAGAAAGCATAAAACTAACCTAAACAAACATATATAAATATAAACTAAGCAAAGAAACAAATTAAAATATAACAAGAAGGCAGAAAAGAAAGAGTTAAGCTCAATACCTCAAACAAGAAACTTTTCAAGCTTGATTTTAATCGTTCCCCTCAGTCACTCTATTCGCAAGTCAATAGAAACATGATTAGTAATCTTAAACTCAAAAGATCAAGGCCAGAAAAGGCCCCAGTCAAATAAAAATTGACTTGAAGGTGTTTGTGAAAAACTTCCTCTTTGATTCACTATTTCTAGTGAATCTTAGGTTTTCCCTTTGGATTTTCTGTGTGTTTTGAAAAGGTATCATGTAAGGCTTTATATAGTTGAAAAATAAGGGTTTGGAATGGCTCCCAGACGATGTGGGATTCATTCCAAATCTTAGTATTTAATGCAAAAAACTTGTCTTTTTTATATCTCAGAAACCCTAGCTGCGTACGCAGACTTGTGCCTGTGTATGTGGCGTGTGGCTTGCATACACAGGCATAAACCTGCATATGCAAACCATGGGTTGTTTTTGGCCTTTATTTTTCAAAAATAGATTTTTGCTCTTCATTAAAAGTTATATTTTCCATTTTAATACATCTCAAGTCAATTTAACATTTGATTAGACCTTAAACTAACCTTGGGCTTTGGAATTTGGGCATCAATGGAGAACGGGGGCCTGAGTCGTAAGGGGTACAAAATGCAATGTCTACACCCACCGCTAGATCACACCCTCTCATACCCTTGACCCATGACCCACCTTTCATGTATTAGCTGGGTACAAGTAGGTGGTGTCGGGCCTTATGTACATGCTCCATTTTTGTCTGAATCTATTACTTTTCTGGCCTTCACGCCTTTGCTATTGCTTCCGTGTTTGTCTGATTCTGTTGTATGTTTTGGTAGGTGTTTAACTCTTGCGGCGTGAAAGACATATGGGCCTTTGGGCTCACGTTCTCTGCCTTCCATCTTTTCTTTAGATTGGGCATTGCTTGGGTGCAGGCACTCTCCTCCCTGCTTAGCCTATTTTCTTTCCTGTAATTGTGGGCTTTTTGGCTGGGGATCCTTCCACGTCATTGCGTTGCTCCTGCTATATCATTACCTCTCTTTTATTTTCTTGTTACCTATGGGCTTATGGGTTGATGTTTCTACCGTGCCAGTCCACTTTTCACATCCTTACCTCTTTTGGGTTTTATTGGCCAACATTCCTACTGTGTTAGCCCATTTTATTCCTCGGGTTTTCTTGGCTTATTTACTTCTTCTTTACCTCTTTTACTCCCATGGGCGTTTGTTAAATCCTTTGAGCTTCTCGACCCAATTACTACATCTTTACGTCTTATTACTTTTCGGGCTTATTAGCCTTTAAGCCAACTCGATGAATTTACTAACTCATTTCTTAGGCTTCCCTGACCCATTAACTTCTTCTTTACCTCTTAGTGTCCCCATGGGTTTACTACTTCATTGCTTGGGTTTCTTCGGCCATTTATTTCCTCTTTACCTCTTATTATTCTTGTAGGCTTGCTGACCATTATTCTTGCCATTTTGCCTTGCTGGGTTTGCTTTATTATTATTATTTTTTCTCTCATTTTCTCTCATTTTCTTCATATTGTTGGGCTTCTTTTACTATTGGGCCTTTTGTCAAAAAGTAGGTATCAACAAGTAGTTATTAGTATTAGTTAATGAATGTTATAACTAGAAGTAGAGCTTAGTAGTTGGTACTTAGTGCTGTTTGCTTGGTAGTGTAGTCTGTGTAGATACTAGACAGTTGATGCTTTAGGCCCTATTTGGTTCTCACATTACTCATATCTCTCATTTCAAATCTCAATTTTCATTACTCCCAACACATTCTCATATCTCATATTTTATTCTCTACTTTTTTCTTAACTCATACAATAGTGTGTTTGGCTCAGATATTTGAGTTTCGTTTTCAACTTAAAACCCAACTTTAACTCAAAAATTGTGGAGCCATCGTGCCTTTCTGTTTAGAACGATAACGGTACAACCCGCGAAATTTTCTCTTGGCACACCTCTTTCATTTTTCTCTGAAACTTCTTCTTCTTTTATTTCTCTTAACCCTATGCATCAGATGAAAGAAGCTAACCCAAACCCACGAACTCAGCTCATAAACATAGAGATTTTAGGCAACAAAAACAATCCTACCCCAAACAACAAACATAAACCCACAAATACTCAAATTAGAACCCACAAACACAAATCTCATAAACATACATTCATAAACCCACAAATAGCCAAATCATAACCCACAGATACAAATCTCATAAACATGCATACATAAACCCGCAAATACCCAAATCAAATTTTCATTTTATAAATCCTCAAATCTAAATCAACCAAATCTCGAAACCCACAAACAACCAACAATAGGGAGAGAGATTTTCGGCTACAGGTAAAGAAAAAACAAGAAAAAGAAAAGGAAAGAAATAAAGATAGTGGAGAGAGGAACTTGAAGGCTTCAGCCTTGAGGTTTTGATTTAGAGAGGATGAGGAGAGGGACGGGTTAGAAGAAGTTAAGCGAGGAAGAAAGAGCGCAGAAAGAAAGAAAAGAAGAAAGAGAGCAGTTGGCGTGAAGAGAATAAGAAAGAAAAAAAGAAAGAAACAGCGAATTAGGCTTGAAGGGAAGAAGAAAGAAAGAAAAGAAGAAATAGAAAAGCAAACATGAAAAGAAGAAGAAAGAAAGAAAGAAATAAAAAGAACAAAAAAAGAAAAGAAAAAAGAAAGAGAGCTGGTGATTAGACAAGACATTGAGCAGTGGGTCCCATTTTGAGAATGAAATTACAATATTGCCACAAAACTCATATTTCACTTGTTTCCGAATTTGTTGACTCATATTCCAAAAAACTGAGTTAAGTGTTTGATAAATCATCCAAACAAGCTTTGTACTTGTGGGTTCACCGATTTTGGGATATGAGTTAACAAATCTGAGATATGTTAACTAAGTTTATCAAAATCCAAACAACGCCTAAGGCTTTAGCTTTCCTTTTGCATTTTTTTTCCCATTAATTTAATCCTTTATTTATTTTTTAATAAATACGGGACACAACACACAAGTTGATTGTGCATTTTATGATAATGTTATGCACCTAGAGCTAGTAGCAATCTAGCACACTTTGCCATACGGTATTTAAATATTTTTTAGGAAAAAAAAGGGTTAAAAAATGGGCAGGCCGCATGTCGGGTTAGGTTGGCTTGCCAAAAAAAAAGGGACAGACTGTGGGTTGGCCCATACTTAATTCGGGCCAAAAAATTCAAGTTTGGAACAAGCCAAAACGGACGGGTTCAGGTTGGGTCAGCGAATTTCAACCTGTTTTGCCATGTCTTACTCAAAATTGGTCAAAAATAAAATGTCACCCTCACATGGCCCATTTGATAGATAGCTAGACAAGACCTCAAGGGTAAATAGTCCACTTTATGCTCATCTATCCCATCCTGGAAGTTTATGATACATCAAAAATTGGAAAAGAAAGCTTCAATTTTCTCTATGAACGCGCCTTCAGCAATGATTTTGAAACTTTCAGTTGTAAGTGTCCTAAACTACTTCAAAGAATGGGGAAAAATGCATAATTTCAATAGCTTTTGTTTCTATACACATTTCTGTCCTGCAAAGTGGAGAAATTAATTATAAACATAGATAAAAGCAACACAAGCCTTTCTAAACCTCAGGTAAGCTAGCACCGTTTTTTAGTAATCTAATTCCTGTATCTGATGGGGGCTTATGGAAGCAAATACTGCCGCAAATTTTTGGTTCTCTTTTTGTTCTTCAGTTTACGGAATGCACACGACTCAATCTGCCTAATTCTCTCTCTACTTACACCCATAGACTCCCCTATCTCTTGCAATGTCTTCATCCTTCCGTCATCCATTCCAAACCTCCATCTGATGACCTGCTTCTCTCTTGGATTAAGACTGTCTAGTACTTTTTCCAGGTCCTGCTTCATGAACTGCTTTAACAGCAGCTCTTCTGCTGTCTCTGCTTCGGGGTCTGATATTATTTCCTGCGGCGAAAGGCATATGAACCCATTAGAAAACTAAAAATATGCGATGCAATTTCTTAGCAAAAAATATGCAAAAATATATAAGGCGACAAAATTTTGGACAAAAGGTGCTGGCCTAAGGGTGAAGGGGAGGAGGAATAGGACTGACCGAAGGTTTAAGATTCTGGTTGATGCCAATCTTCTGATCCAGAGATCTAGGAGCTTTTGGAGTCAGTAATACAGATGTAAGCCTTTTCATTGTCAGCCCTGTTGCCTCTGCAACTTCTTTATCATCAGGATGTCTTCCATTTTCACTATACAATTGTTTTCTAGCCTCCTTCACTCTGTATGTTGCTTCCACCATGTGAAACTGTTTAAACAAAAATAACAATTGAAAGAATGCAAATATTATGCACACACATCTAAAACTAATATTTTTAGTTTGTAAAAGTAAGAATAATTGAAATATGAAAGGGAATCTCACAGGTAACCGAATTGTCCTGGACTGATCAGAAAGAGACTTCCGAACTGACTGTTTAATCCACCAGTGAGCATAGGTTGAGAACTTAAAACCCTTTGAAGCATCAAACTTTTCTGCACCTCTTACAAGACCTCGACATCCTTCCTGCAAGTCAATGAGCGAGATTTGACTGTTAAAATTTAAAAGCATCAAGGTTGGCAGATTATACAAAATATTCATATTTTTTCCTTTATGAGGATTTTTACATTAGATTATGCAATTAATTCCTTTGGCTGCATATAAAAGAAAGAAAAATACCTGAACAAGATCTTGGAGATTCATCCCAACTCCCTGATAATTTTTTGCAATTGATATAACAAGCCGTATGTTGCTTTTAATCATTCTGTCTTTGCATTGAATACCATAGTTTAAGCGCTGCCTCAGGGTTTTTGAATCAACTCCTGCAGCTGCGGCCCATTGTGCAAAGGTGGGCTGACCGCCACATCTCTCAGTAAGCTCCTCTTGGAGCTTTTCCAGTTTCAGCATGTCCTACATTATATAGGGGGTGGCAGAGACATCAGAAGAGAATTAGAAATCAAGGAAACGAAGTGGGAAAAATATCCAAAATTCAGGACAAACATCCAAACAATATTGCTTTGTTGGTTGCTTTTAAATGTATTGGAAATAAGATGAAATGGGAACTCAATTAGTATGCTTTCAAGTTTTACTTCTAGTTGTATAACATTGCCAACACTATATTTTTCAATAAAAATTTTAAGCCTGCACTCTTCAGATCACTTCATATGACCCTGTTTCTAGTAACAATCATTTGAATAGATACCAATCAAAATAAGGGTGGATCTTTTATAGATAAGGGTGAAACATATATCCTGAGCTGAAAAGTAATTCTCAAACTCCTTGGAATCACACCTGTATTCCTTCAGACAACTCTAGTTCTTCAGTTGCAGTAAGAAGCTTAGAACTGCTGGTTGTTGCTCTCAAGTAACGCAATGGATCATAATAGTCTACATCTTGTAAAGAAGCACGCTTTTTCCGGCTGGTAGAACCAGGCTTCACAGACACAACATTGGCAGCAGCCTTATCTGCCGCTCTGGCTCTTCTAGCCTTTCGTTCTGTTTGGCGTCTAGATCTTACAGCTTTACTCTTGGAAAGTTGCTCTTGCAGAGCTTCAAGTTCTTCACGGGTTGGCTCCTCATCATCAGACTCTTCTGCAACATATTGCTCAGAATGGTCTTCCAAAACTCCAGCTTCAGCTTCCACCAGATCTACTGTACCAGCTCGATCAGTTTTCATGAGCTGAACCCATTTGAAATGTAAAGCATCAGCTTCAGGAGAAATCGGTGACACACTATCTGCTTTTGCAGAGTCATTATTTTTAACCATCAGGGCTGCATCCTTTGCAACCTTGAGAGCTGCTTTTGCAAGAGTAACAGCTTCAGCGGCAGCGGCAGCTATCACTGCCTCTTCACTTGTAAGAAGCGTTTCTGTTGCTAATGTTGCTTCAAATTTCACCTGAAGATAAAACAACAAAGCTACTTGATATATGTAGTGACTATTTTGAAAGTGTTCTTTAGAATTTCTATCAGAATCAGATTAGTTAATTTTTGAATTCAAGATTAACTAGAGAAGGATGCTAGTTAATGGGCAACTAAAAAATTATATCAAAATGGTAAGAGAATCTAGCCACATAGCAATGAATGAAATTCAAAACAAGTGTTTTGGGAACAGTATTTCTCCAAAGCGAGGCTGAGAGATGGTGGGCTATTTGCTACAAATACCATTACAATATGACTGAAAAATGTCAACTTGGTTAAAGGCTAAGACCCAATGCACATCTTAAAACCAAAAACAAAATATGCACCAATGTTTGAACAACTGCATTTCAAAATCATCATCATATATAAGAAGTAACTCATGTAAGTTTATACCCAGATAAAGTAAAATTAAATATAAAAATATTCTTTCAATGTGCAATCCAGAAAATTTCCAACATAGTCCAAATTCCCAATCTTCAATAATAACTTATACCAAAATGAACAACTCTGACCTCTGCGGGTGGATGGGTTGCCCTCGTGTATGTCCATGGTCTGATTTCAGTGACTGAGTCAGAATTAGTTTCTAAAGAAGGTAATCTCAGCTTCTCCATATTAAGTAATGTAGTAGTTCCTGTGGATGTTGAAGGTGCTGCAGTGGATAAAATACATTTTGCTCCCGAAAAAATAGGCTCTCTAGTTTTTGCTGCATGTTCCAACCAATTGATCATGACCAAAATAATGCCAATAAGATCTATGACTCAACATGCCAGCTTAAAACATCAAAGCCAATAAAACCTTTGCTGTATTCTGTCCAGTAAGTCTGACCCTTTGTCAACAGCTTTAAGACATTTTATGCTATTAAATATGATTGATGAATATAAAGAATTACATTTAAACGCAACTCAGCAAACTATGTTGAAGAATCTTGAAGGAAAATCATTTAACAGAAAGACTACATGATATAGAGGCTATATTCCAAATCAATATGTTTGAGAACAGAAACATTGGGCACTAAAAAACAATTTTTTTTAAAAAAGGTACTTTACATATTTAACTATCTCTTATTCCCAGCTAAAACTGAAAGCATAATATAATTGAGGGTTGAACACAGATCAAACTTTGTAAACAGTACATGGCCCATCAAGCTAGATATTGGGAAGCAAAGGAGCTAGATAACTAGGATAAGGAACTTTACAGAAAGTCCACTACTTGATATGGACACAATTTATTTAATAACTACTCCTGGTAATGCACTGTGCTTTTGAATCATTGATAAAGAGCAGTTGACTGTAGTTACAAACAAGATTGCTGGCATCTAGGTAGTTATCCAAAGTGAGAGAATAGATTGACAATATGAGAAATCATAAGGTAATCGCCTTAGCAACAGTAGACTAGCCACCAAATGCTATTTTGCTGGATGCTCGCTTCTGTCAGTATAGTGATAGATCAATTATTTTCAACTGTAATAAATATATTTTATACAGATTAAAACTTTTTTTATAAAATATTATCTGGTATTGTTAACCATCTTAACTATTTGTTTATAACAAATTGTCATACTTCAATATGGTTTAGCTCAATAGTAACATTGTACAACTTACTTAGTACAGCTTTGCACAACTTACTAAAATCTTCAGTTACAAAAGTAATAATACAAATAAGTTCACAGGCCATCCCAAAAAGTTGTATTAAGGGGAAAAAAAAATTAAGGGACCGTTTGGATTAAGGGAGAAAGAAGGGGGAGTAGAGTAGATTTGGCCTAATTTTGGGCCAAATCTACTCTACTCCCCCTCCCTCCCTCTCAATCCATACAGACCATTAAGGAAAAAGAAATGGACTTTTGGAAACATAGGGTAAAGCCCTAGAGCACAAGATCACCAACAACAACAACAAAATGGAGGAAGAGAAGAAAATAACTGTTGTGAGTCTCTTTTTGTTTCCATCAAGAGATGCCAATTCATAAATTCAGATGCTGGATCTAATGAGGAAGATGTCCCTTTCTCTTTTCATTTTTAAAATTCCAATTAAAATTATGATTAAAATATTAGTGGATGACACTACATTGCAGGATATGAATTCTGTCAGAACTCTGCTCCAGAAAATTGTTATCAAATGGAATTGAACTTGTGAAAACATTTGGTTCTACTTACAAAGCTATATCACACTTATTTATGCATTTGCACAAAATTGCCGAATGAGTTCCTCAGTCCACCAAAGCAAAATATATCTGTCCTGAGGACCAAGTCAATCTAGCAATAACTTGCTTTGATTAATTTTTTTTTTTTCTCATTCATGAAAAATCAACCCACATTATCAAATGCCCATAGGATGAAAGGTAATATACTTAGAAGAAATGATGACTAAAATATCATTATATTAGATTTATTGTTGTTTGACTTGAACTGCTTAAGAACTATGCTTCTACTCCAATGGATTCAAACTAGTAAACAAGTTAGTTTCTAATGCATTTTGTTTCACATATAAAACTTAATGTAAAAGGTAACAATTCAGGCATTCCCACAAGATTACCCAATGAGAGCCTAATGGCAACAAAGTCAAAATCGGTATCTCATGAGGTGAAACAAATCCCATTTGTGAAGTTCCCAGAAACCCAATAACAGACTTCCATAAGCAAAGTGAGAAACAACATCAGTTTTGAGCTACTTAACAAATAAACAGATATAAATACAATCCACACTAATGCTAATACATTAAAATAAGCAGAATTGGCAAGAGTGAAAAACACATTATTATAATGGGTGAGAGAGAAAAACTCACTGGATTGAGAGTGAGAGTGAGGGTGAGTGGTAGTAATAGTGTAAGAGTGTAGAGTTCTGAACTGGATAGAGAAGGGGTCTGGATAACACTTGAACTGTGGCAGCAAACAAGACATCCTAGTATTTGTTGTTGTTGTTGTTGTTGTTGATTATGATGTTGGTTTTTTCTGTTATTCAAAATTTGAAAGAAAAATCTGTTCCCACATAGATGGATGAGAGAGAGAAAGACAGAGCATTTTTAGTGGCAAAGGAGAGGAGAGGAGAGGAGAAGAGGAACAGGAGAGAAGAGAAGAGTTGTGTTGGAAATTTGAGGTTTTGACGATAAAAGAACGGATAAGGAGGTGGGGGATGTCTCATGACTGCCTGAGGGCTAGGAGTGAGTGAGTGAGGAAGAGAGAGAAAGTCTAATGTCTAGCTTAGCCAGGCCAGCCCACGTTTTTACGAGCCAGCCCATTTTACCATTTCCTTTCAATTTTGGACCTTTTGAGCAACACTAATGACTTGTGAGTTGTGGCCACTGGCTTGTGAGTTGTAAATAAAAATTATAAAATAAAATAAAAAAGAAAAAGAAAAAAGCCAAATACAATTATTCTTTAAATTTTTTTTTTTTTTTTGGTATTGTGGACATTTTTCTTTTTTCTTTTTTTTTTTTTTTAAGAAAAAGTTTTGCATCATAGACTTGTCATTGAGTTTGGGATTCAATTTGGTAATTAAAAACACATCGAAAATAATATTGTGTGATTGTGGATTTTTAAAATGGGCTTGACATTGGGGTTCATGAAAAAGAATCATCCATATTTAAAATGAATTTATTTCATAATTTATATTAAACCTTACAAATTCAAAGGTGTAGCCAACATCTTATTTAAAAATTTAAATGTTGTGAAATTCTGTATAATGTTAGATCTTATTCTGATATTTTTACTTTTGATCACAAATGAAAAGTAACAATTTGCAACTTCACATCTCCACCACCCAAGTTTTAGACTAGCGACTACATAAGGGTAAGTAGACCTTATTGATGACTCTAATAAGATTTTGGATGTGTGGACATGGGACCCACCTTCACAATATTTTTTTAATTATGACTCGTTTGATAAGTAGGAATGAAATTGTGTTGTTTGATCGTATTTATTCTTTAAAATGAAAAGTAACTATTGTTCAATATCATTTCTATTTCCACATGTCACAAGATATAGGTTCATTGGACAGACCATATCGCATCATTAATAAGCACAAAAGACTTAAGATTGTGCACTAAATGTGTTGTAAGCTCAAAGAAGGCCCAAAAAAGAGCCTTAAGCCTACATGAGATGATCCTCTATTCAAGAAAGATTCATAAAATTTTCTCAAAATATTGGACCAAAAAAAAAAAAAACCTTAAACCTACACAAGATGATCCTTTATCCAACAAAGATTCATATTTTTTTCTCAAAATATTGAGCCCAAAATTCTCCATGACATAGATCGGACTTAAAAAACCGAAATGCCATCATGATACCATTTGGGCATAAAAAGCCCTAATCTTTTTCTACATTAATTGGGCTTAAACCCAAAAAGTCTATAATGTCACAAGATTTGTCCAAAAAGCTTGAAATTTCCTTATCTTATGGACTAGGCTTAAAGTTCATTATGTCCTTTGATTAAGATCTAAAAATTTCTCATATAAAATGGGGACCTGAAAAATTAAGTGATCATGAGATAGGCTATTTTAGGCATTGAACTTGAGGAGTATTATAATTGGTAGTTCCAAAATGAGATGGATGGAAAGGGTATGGAACAAAAAGAGAGTAAGGAAGAGGGAAAAAAGAAGAAGAAGGAGGAAAATGGAACAAGATGCTCGAAATTTCTCTATCTTATGGATCAAGCTTAAAGCTCATTTTGTCCTTTGATTAAGACCCAAAAGTTTTTCTCACATAAATTGAGGACTTGAAAAATTAAGCGATCCACCCATGAGATAGGCTATTTTAGGCATTGATCTTGAGGGGTAATAGAACTCAATGGTTCCTAAAGGAGATGGATGGAAAGGGTGTTGAGGGTTCTTTTTACGTTTCTTGTACCTTAGACATGCGTCTTGATGTAATTGGACAACACTTAGACTAGGCATTTTCTAAGAAGAAAGTTGGGCCTGGCACTCCGTGGAATGAGTTCCAAAGTACCATTCTACCGCTGCCAATTTGTGTGCAAACATTGAGTCCAAAGTCCAAGAGAAGACGCTACAAAGTGGACTTATCCTCTATTTCTACCACAGAATGAACTTTTCTCTAGTTTCTGCCACAAGACTGACTTTTCAGTTGTGCAATAAAACATTCTACTGCGTAGTAAGGTTTTATGTTGCCCAATAAAGCTTTTTCCTGTGCACTAAAGCTTTCTGCAACACACTAAAGCATTCTACTACACAGTAAAACCTTCTGCCACGCAGTAAAAATTTCTGCAACATGAATGACTACTCTTCTTTTTTATTGCAGAAATACTTTTCTACTTCCTGCACATAAAAAAATTTAAAACCGAAAGAAAATACTCATCAAGTAAACATTAGTTTACATGGCTTAGCATATTCTCAAATATATACACACATATATTCGTAAATGCACTCATACGTATACACACATACATATAGAAAATATATTTTACAGAACATGAGATACAAGGTATATGTATATATACTTATGACATGATAATGATTAGTTCGTGTCAAAAGTAAAACACGTAATAACAAAAAAAAAAAAAAAAACTTCAGCAGAAAAGGTTTAGCTAGTATAATAGCTAACAAGGTAAATATAATAACAAGGTGCTATAGCAGAATAACTAGTACAGCAAATAAAGATACTACAACAGGACAATTGATGCAGCAAATGTGATAAAAAAAAGATGCTACAGTAGAACGACTAAATACATCAAATATATGTTCTAAAGAGTGAAATCAAATATATTTCCAATCGAAATAAAGTATTGAATCTTCTCATAGAATAAGTAAACCAAGAAGGAACCTAAACCCCAACTTGAACAATCTTGACATAGGCTTTCACCATTAAAGTTGTGCATTTTGGAGAATAGGCTTAAATGATTACTAGTTATTACTTTTAGGGGACTTCAAAGAGTGAGTTTGCTAGGAGAGAGGAAAAAGATGGTCTATTGATGCATGCTCTTATTTCTGCCATATTTTCTCTCTTCTTTTTACCACTTTCTTTCTTTCTTTTTGTTATTTTTACTCTTAGTTTCTGACTACTATCTTGTCATGGATTGTTTTTCTCCCTTGGGTCTTTTCCCTTTTGGATCCCCCTCTCCTTGGGTGCCTCTCCTCTAAATGCCTCCTAGGTGTTTATTGCTTTCTTTTACCATGGGTTCCTCCTTTTCATTTATTGCTACCTCCCATTTTTATAGTGAGCTAATTCAATAGGATTTCTCCCTTTTACCCTTAGGACTTTACCAATTGTTTTTGGTTTGTTGTGAGTATTCCTTTAGGACTACCCACCAACCTATTGGTTGCCAGCCATTACCACTACTTAGTACGTTCTCACTCCATCGCTACTTATTTCATGACAAAATTCTTTTTTGTTTATTCTTGTTGTATATCTCCACCTCTGGGTTCAAATAGATAAGGATTGGACTACCTTACTACCTACCTCTATGGCATGCATCAAATGGTCCTAGCCATCTACTACATCTTTTGGATAAGATATCATCCTAGCAGGGTATATTTCCAAAAGAAGTCACGGACTCACAACTAGAAACTAAATATAGACCCCATTTCCTCCCACCACTAAACCACGCCCTTGGAATCCTTTGACCGTGGACCCACCTCCCTTGTATTGGCTAGGTACAAGTTGATGGTGCTCCGACCCTTGTGTGCTTGCCTCACTATTATCTACTTTTGTCTTATTTCATTCCTACACTGTTTCCACCATAGCAAAATAGCATTGTTACGTTTTGTTGCATGTCCTTGTCTTATTTCTTCATGTGTTTCATGTTGTGTTTGTCATTTTCTTTGGTTTGGATTTTCTTTCCTTAACACAATTCCTACTATTGACACTTCCAGTTGTTCCTTCTTTCTTTTCATTGTGTTTTTTCATATTAGTTTTCACACATATTATTTTATACAAAAGGATTTGGGCCTTTGTGGGCCAAATAATGTTGACTGGATCAAAAGGGTTTTTGCCCAATTTGCCTTGATCTGCCTAAACCATTCTGCTGAAAAACTGTATTCTGTGGTAGATCTGTATTTTGCTGCAAATCGCTTTCTCTTGCATTTCTTTCTTCGGACCTTTCTTGCTCTTTGGTCTTCTTGGTAGGCCTTGCTTTTCATTGGGCTTTCCTTCGTATGGGCTTTTGAGTCTTGCTTCTTATTGGGATTTCTTCCTCATGGGCTTTTAGGTACGGATTTGCAAAAATGGGCATCAATAAAGGGTATGGAACAAAAAGAGAGTAAGGAAGAGAATAAAAAAGGAGGAAAATGGAACAAAAAGGGAGTGAGGAAGAGGAACGGTTGCTAGGTCCTTTGCAAGTAATTAAATCCTATAGTTTCAATCTAAGACTAATTTACAAATTGTACCTTTAAAAGTTTGGGGTAGATTTGATTTTGACTAATATCATTAAATACCACTTGTAAAAAGGCTCTTTATGTTTATGTCCAAACTTGGCTTGGCATGCTAAGAGCATTGATGACTATGTAGCCTTTTTTTTTTTTTAGAAACAGGCCCACGCCTATATAGGAATTTTATTAAGAAATATGGTAATTTGCAGCTACAAAAGCAACAATATCAGATGGGACATCCTCCATCCAAACCAGTAAAGGAAAAGATAAACGAGCTCTCTGGGATAAGACATGTGCCACGACATTGCCTTGCCTTACAATATGAGAGAAATAAAAATCTAAAAATTAATTAACAACAATCAAAGTATCTCTAATTAAATGGCCAAAATATGAAGAGGACATATCCCCCCCATTAAGAGCCTTTATGATAGTTTCTTAATCACCCTCGAATTGGCATTTTTGTAGGCCAATCTCTTGTGCAAAAACCACTGCTTTTTTTGCTGCCATCATCTCCAAACAGTCCACGGAATGAGTTTTTTTTTTTTTTTTTTTTTTTTTTAATTTTTTCGGCTGGTGTAGCAATTACCTGACTCGCGGAGTCTCTCACCACCACTCCAATTCCAGCTTCGTCACTTTCATTGAACCACGCTCCATCAAAGTTTGCTTTGAACTCTGTTGCTGCCAGTGGGAGCCACTTCCACCTAAGTGGTTGTTTAACCACTATTTGAGCTTCCCTAACCTCACGAACTGCCTTTACTTGCTGCAAATAATTTTTTGCAGCTTCATCGATACCACTCAATGGTATTGTTTTCTCCCTCAACCTAACTATATTACGGTGCGTCCAAATGTGCCACGCTGTTATCCCAAATAGCTTGCCTGAACCTGGTTTCTTCAAGCACAACTCCATTAGGTCTAAAAACGTCTCGTATACTGTTAGATATTCACTCACCCAATTTAAATCCACACACCACACCCTCCTCATCGCCTCACAGCTCCACAACGCATGCTTTGTATCTTCAGGTTGCCTCCCACACAACTTGCAATGAGAGTCATCCATAACTTTCCTCTTCATGAGATTTACCTTAGTAGGTAAACAGTCATTATAGGCCTTCCATAAAAAGTGAAGTATCTTCCCCAGTACCTTCAGCTTCCAAATCTTAGACCACAGTGTAGCCATTCCTTCTCTACTTGAACCCGATGCAACATCCCTTCTTCCTTCTTCACAGAGTAGCTTATATCCGGACTTAACTGAATAAACTCCACTAGGCACCATACACAAGGGAATCGCCTTAATTTGTTGAGCTTCATGAGGAAGAAATAGAGACTCCACCAACTGTTCATTCCAGCCAGCCTTATCCAATGGTATCAACTCAGCCACCTTCATTTTTTCCTTCAAACTCGACTGGACATGAGTTACTTTACCACCTAAACTACCCGGTAACCAATTATCCACAAAAACTTTTATGATTTGCCATCCCTTACCCTCCATTTTGCTCCCATCACCATCACCTTTCTTGCCCTCAAGATACTCTTCCATGCATAAGAACAAGATTTTTGTTTGGAATAAAAAATGGTGCCATTAGGGAAATATCTAGCCTTAAATACACGATAAAATAGTGAGCTTGTATCATGACTAAGCTGCCACACCTACTTGGCCAACATTGCATCGTTGAATTTTGCCAAATCCTTGAACCCTAAACCTCCTTCAATCTTTGGTTTACAAAGAGTATCCCAATTCTTCTAATGTATCTTCCTTCATTCCCCCTATTGTCCCCACCAGAATTTCCTGATTAACATTTCAATATCCTTAAACAACCCAATTGGGAGTTTGAAGCATCCCATTGCAAAAGTGGGAATAGCTTGGACCACCATCTTTAAGAGCACTTCCTTCCCCGCTTATGATAATAATTTCTCCTTCCACCCTTGCAATTTCCCCCATACCCTATCTTTTATATAATTCAAACTTGCTCTTCTATTTTTACCAAACATTGTAGTCCCAATTACTTCTCATAATGCTTTATCTTAGGCACACCAAGTAGTACTTTAATGGAATTTTTGGTCTCCTCTCTCACTGCTTTCCCAAAGAACAAAGTTGTCTTCCCCACATTTATTTGTTGAGCTGATGCCTTTTCATACACTTCCCAAATAGTTTGAATGGATTTCACCTCCTCCACCTTTGCATGACAAAACAGGAGGCTGTAATCTGCAAAAAATAAATGAGAAATTTTTGGGCCACCCCTACATAGAGAGAACCCTTTAATTTTTCCTTCATTTACAGAATGCTGAATCAATCCATTGAACCCTTCAGAGCATAATAAAAACGGATATGGTGATAAAGGGTCCCCTTGTCTTAAACCCCTATTGGCACTATATTACCCCTTTGTTCCCTATTAACCATTATAGAAAAGGAAATAGTGCTAATACATTCATAAATCCAGCCCCTCCATATAGGATGGAAACCCATTCTCTCCATTATTTTCATCAGAAACTCCCACTCCACCTTATCATAGGCTTTATTCATATCTAATTTCATAGCCATAGACCCACTCTTTCCTGTTTTTTTGTTTCCCATACGATGTAACAACTCAAAGGCCACTAAAATATTATTTGAAATGGCTTTGTCAGATTGGAAGGCAATTTTGATATTCAGAGATGATACATGGTAGAATTTTTTTTCAACCTATTTGCTAGAACCTTTGAAATAATTTTGTACAAAATATTACAAAGAGCTATAGGTCTAAAATCTAACACTTTTACAAGACTCTTCACTTTGGGAATGAGAGTGAGATGAGTATGATTCAAACCTATGGGGTTCTTATCGGTATTTAGACAAAATAGCACCACATTTGTCACATCATCGCCAATGTTCCTCCAAAGTGCTGATAGAAGATTGAAGGCATCCCATCCGGGCCAAGTGCCTTTAAAGGAGCCATTTGATTCAAAGCCCTCTCAACTTCCCCTCTACTAAAATCTCCAATCAACTCCTTATTCATCTCTTTATTAACTACTCGGCCCACATGTTGTGTTACTTCCTCAAAACCATTTGGGTTTGAGGTTGTAAAGAAACTACTATAGTAATTTTCAAACACCTCAGCCACCTTTTCCTTTCCCACACACACCATACCCCATTGTGATCCTCAATTCCCAAGATGCAATTTCTCCTAAACCTTTGTAAGGCTTTAGTATGGAAGAATTTAGAATTCTTATCACCTGATTTTAGCCAATGGGTTTTGGATCTTTGCTACCACATCTGCTCCTCCTTTACTAACAAATCCACCAATTCACGTTTTAGCTTTGTCACCAACTCCACATTATTTCCTTGTAGAGCCAAATTTTCTACCTCCCTCAATCTTTTTTTCTTTTGAGCTATCTCCTATGTTACATTCTTGAAACAATGTTTACTCCACATTTTTAATTTTACTTGGCACTTTTCCACTTTGTTCACCACACCACCCATTGGAGCACCGCCTTCCGCTTCCCTTCAAGCCGAGTTTACTACATCATGACACCCCTCCTCTTCCAACCACATCTTCTTAAACCGCCATGGCTTGTTTTTCCTCACCGGTATCCCATAAGAATGAATTAACATTGGTTTATGAACTGACGTTCCACATTCTAAAATCACCATTATTGTTGCCAGATAATTTCCAAACCAATCCATTGTGTCCAATGCTCTATCTAAACGTTCCCATACCGTGATTCCATTGGCAATATTTTTGAACCAAGTAAATTTGCTCCCCACAAACCCGAAATCCATAAGCCCACACTTATCCAAAGCATCTCTAAAATCTTTCATTTGCCCATACGGCCTCAATCTCCCTCCACTTTTTTCATGAGATTTTGTAATCTCATTAAAATCGTTGGCACATAACCAAGGTACAGAAGATCTCCCATGCAAATTTCTCAACAAATTCCATGATTCCACCCTTCGTTGTGTCAATGGTTTACCATAAAAACCTGTAAACCTCCACTCATCCTCCTTATTCTTATTTATCAAAACATCTATATGGTTTAGTAATGAAGACTCTAACACTCACCTCCACCCCCTCCTTCCTAAACAAAGCTAAGCCTCCACCCAAATTCACTTTAGACACACCAAAATAATCTCCCATTCACAATCTATCCCTAATGTTACCTAGCCTTGTTTCTACCAACCAGTTTCGGCTATAAACACGACTGAAGGATCTTGTGCCCGGATCAAATCCCCGAGCTCTTGAACTATCTGCCGGTTCCCTGTTGACACCTCATTTTGCAACCCGCATTTAACCTCACATAGAGGGTAAAATGATACTTTCATCTTAGAAATATGCATCTTGATTCTGGCTATTAGATCCTTAATCTCATTTCACTAAAATAATCTTGATATTGTAACGATCAAATCGACTAGTCATAAGCCCTAATCGGACCACCAGATTGAAAGTTATCATCAAATCAAGTTTTAATGGCTGAGATGCACTATCACAAATTGAGTCCGACTATATGTGATTATGAACAATTTATTTCAATTGGTTATAAATGTAATTAATTTAATATCAATGATGTGTCATAATTTGATTGGTTATGACTACATTTTATGGTGAGATTGCATACACCTAATTAATTAGATAGTTAAACATTAATTATTTAATGAGTAATTTGTGTAATAATCTTTTAATTAGAGTAAATTTGAAACTACTTAAGTCTAAAATTGGAGTGATTGGAACCATTTAATGTTAATTGGGACCTATTAATATTAATTGTGCTGAAACCATTTTCTAACAAATGACCTCTTCTCACCATTTTATCGATATCTCTTAGAATATTTCAAATCTGTGAATGAAGTTAATTTTTCTAGAAACTAGACATCCGGGTCTTCAATTTGAGTACAAGAATGAGAAAATTCCGATCAGAATTGAGTTAGATATGATTTTTCAAAGATGGCTCTACAGGCTGTTATAGCAGCTACGGGAAAACCGAATTTTGGCTTACTCCCACCTCCTACCAATCTCTTCATTTAATGCACTAGATTTTCCCCAATGCTAAAATGAAGTCTAAGTTCATGATCCTTGCCAACCCTCATTAAATAGTCTTCCATTTATATTCCCTCCACCACTACTATATAAACCCTCCCCCTTCTTCATTCCAAAGGACACAAAAACTCCCATCTCTTCCCCTCTCTTGAGTTCTAGTGAAGTTGAGTAATATTGTCATATCTTGGTCTTCTTGAGACTCAAGGTATTAAGTGAGACTCACTCTTCCTTTCCTAACTCTTCTTTTCCTCCACCCTTAGGATCTCTACCAAGAGTTTCCTTTTCCACTATATGGATCTTGCATGAAGGTATAATCCATTTCTGTAACTTGTTTCTTGTATTGCTATGATGAGAATTTAAGATTAAAACATGATAATGATCATTTAAATTCCTTTGAATATGTTTGAATGTTCTTAGTTGTTCTAATATGTTCTTCACATGTTCTTGGTTGTTCATCACATGTTCATGCATAACATTAGTTTTAATCTTAAATTCACATCAAAAATATGAAAAACATGTTTGTTTCATAATTCTTTCAAATCCTTGAATCTAGGATATCACTAATTACACACATTCACTAGAATTTATTTTTTAATCCAAATGCAATGCTTAGTAAATGGAATTAGGGTTTATCACATGCACAAACATTAAATTTAACATGTAAATTGATTGACATATTGGATGATATGATAAGAATGTTGGCTCCCATAGTCTAGAAGACCAGTTTCACCAGACAAGATAGGTGTCTAACACCTTCCCACCTTGTAATATAGCCTCCGAACTTAGATCAAGGGTTAGTAGATCAAATGCTTATCCTTGTAATTTTCAATTTTTAGATTGTAATTAGGAAACAAAGCCATGTACTTTTATTTTAGATTGTATCTAGGACCAAAGTCATGTAATTTTCCTATGATCAATGTAAATTCAATTGAAAATTAATAAAATGAGGAATTTTTCAATTTTGGTTTTCTTATTTATCCCAATAATTAAATAAGTGACGACTCCATTGTAAAACCCTTAATCTAAAGGGGAAAATATAACCAGTCAAACCTTAATTTTGAGAGGCAATAACACGACTCCATCCATTCATGTTGGTTTGGCCCAACATTCATTAAAACGGGTCGGGGGCGCGGTCTCTCACATTCCCAAGCCCCTGATAGTTCCAACATAAAATACTTATTGTAACCGGCGAGGTTGGGACCTATCCTCCACCAATTCAAAATTTTTTACTTCACTCCCCTTCACCACTCTCCCCTTCTTATTTTGAACCTTTGAATTACTCTCCCTTTCTGCCATACTCCCTTCCATGCTTCGCTTTTTCCCAACAACCACCCCCAACGGATCCATGGAAGTAGCCCTAATAGTTTGCACCCTTGTCCACTTTCCCCCTTTAAGCTGACTAATAGTGACTTGAGATTCAACATCCCTACTCCTTTGTCCTACCGAATCACTGTCCTTAAACAAAGGATTGGTTTGTTTGTCACCCCTAACATATTCTCCATTAGATATCTTGTTAAACTTGGTATCAAACTTCGTAATAGCAGTATAAATCTCCTCAAGGCTGCACCTAAGGACAGTGTAGCTTGGATAAAGGAAAATCCTACTATGATTGAGTCAGCTTTGATTTAAGATGTAACGTTTTTATCTTTTTCTTAATAAAGTTACGAGCTTCTTATAAATATATAAAAAAAAAAAAAAAATCCTGTCACATGTGCTAGTTGGTCCAATTAAATCATGCCACGTCAATTTTATTATTTCATGTAATTAAATAACCTAAAAATCTTCAAAATTAAAGTAATTATCTAAAATCTAATAAGATAATTACCAATCAACCAAAATTGTTCTAAGGAATTGGAGCCCAAAAATAGAAACAGAAATCTAAATTGCAAACATAATGTCATTCCACATTCCACGAGTTTAATTTAATACTCTTTGAAACTCCAAAGTTTAAGTTATTACTTTTGAAGTTGTAGGTTTTAGTATATTACTTTAAGAGAAATGCTATATAACACAATAATTTCATAATAAATTTTATGGGGTAGGCTATGATTGGTGTGCCAAAAAGTAATTTCATGGTTTCTTTTTATTTTTTATGAAAAGTATAGTAACTTTATTAAGATAAAGATATTTTTTTTTTTTTGAGAGAGTTTCAACCTATGGCGTCCGCTCCTGATGATAGCTCTTTATCATCAGACCAAGACACCAATTAGTTTTTGGTGTAGGCAGAGATTGAACCCCAGATCTCTTATGTAGCCATTAGAGACTTTATCAGTTGAGCTAACTGGAACCCACAAATAAAGATAAATTAAAAACATTTTGAGCAAAAGCCAATTCAATGATACCCCGATTTTCATCTATCCAACTTTCATAATTATCAATCCCCTTGACATTTCAATTTAAAATATGTGCAAGTTTGTTATCCTCTCGATTAGCATGTGAAACTTGCATGGAGTGAAAAGCCTGTAATCTATGACAAATACTAGAGATTATGTTCTGATGGACACTTGTGGACGGCTCAGTCCTCTAACTGCATTGGAGACTAGCACTGAGACACATTCGAAGTGTGCATCCCTAATGTCCACATTACAATTTCAATGGTTGGTTTAGATTAAAATCAATAACAATCTACCACATAAGACTGAGATTCATTATAAAATTAGTGTAGACCTAACATTTCGCTAACTTTATTGTTTGTTTGAAATAGTTTATTTAGCTGAAATTAAAATCTTTTTGTTGAAAGTGTAGAAAAAATGTTAAAAAATAAGCTGTATAGTATAGTGAGACTTATGAATAGTATCTATTGTGGGACCCATAAATAGTAGCAAAAATAAGTTAAAAGTGGAAATAAGCAAAAAAATTCAGCTCATCCCAAACGTGTGAGTTCGTTTGGGAACAACTTATTTAGTTGAAATTGAAAATTTTTTGCTAAAAGTATTGTAGATAAAACTAAAAACTAACTGAAATAGTATAGTAGAATTTATGAGTAATATCAAAAAGCGCAATTGGACTCATGAATAATAGCAAAAATAAACTAAATAATAAAAAAAAATTGATTTTTTAAGCTAATATCAAACATACTCTTAATACTTAAAAGTTGAATTTTTTAAGTTTTTTATTTTTTTATTTTTTAAATAACTATAAAAGCCAAACAATTTTGTTAGTTAGCAATGTTTTCAAACTATTTAGGAAAATAACAACTCGAGTCTGATAGACTCGATTTTATTGTAGCAAATCGAGTTTAAGAGACTCGATTTCTGTGTGTTGGCAAAGCTAAGGTGGACTAAAAGATCCACGTGGAACTTGAGTCTTTAAGACTTGATTTCCTGTTCAACAAAAAAAGAACTACCTCCGACACCAACGCCAACAGCCTAGATCAAAACTTGAAAACCTCAACAATGACATCGTTCGAGGCCACAAACTCGAATGCCACACCTTCTCCGAATTCAACAGCCTAAGCTCAACAAGTGAAGGAAAATGACAATGTTACAGCTACGCAAAAGCGATGAGCTACGAAGGGTATAAACAAGTGGCAACTTGGTGTTCTGTGGAGGAGAGGCATAAGTGTACAATTTGGAAATGCTGATGAGAGCCTCGGCGGAGTTGCTTGGGAGAGGTACGATTGGGACAACATATAAGGCTGTGCTCGAAAACCAGTTGATTTTGAAGATGAAGAGAATGGACGCGAATAAGACTGTGATTATGAGTAGCCAAGTTTTCAACCACCATATGGCCGCCGTGGGTAGGCTGCGCCACCCAAATTTGGTTCCGATCAAAGCTTACTTTTAGGCCAAGGGAGAGAGGCTGGTGATCTATGATTGTCTTGGGTTTTTGGGGGCTTGGAAGAAAGGAGTGGGACAGTAGATAGAGGGAAAAAAAAAAAAAAAAAAAAAAGAAAGGAAGAAGATGGTGAACAAGAAATCGAGTCTTTTTTTATGTAGATCTTTTAATCCACCTTAGCTTTGCCAGTATACAAAAATCGAGTATAAAAGACTCAAGTTACTAGTTTCCTAAATAGTTTAAAAATGTTGCTAACTAACAAAATTATTTGGCTTTTATAGTTATTTAAAAAAAAAAAACCAATTTTTTACCTATAAAAATAATCTTTTCCTTCCTTCAAAAAGGAAAGAAGGGAGAGAAAAAGGGCCGTTACCATTCAACGACAAGGTGTTTTTGCCGTTTTAGTGCTTGAATCCACCCCTTCTCGGCCTCAGGCGTGTTGAAAACTAGACTCAAATAGGCGGGGGTAGTACAGAGTACAAACACGAGGAGAAAAAAGAAGAAGAAGAAGAAGAAGAAGAAGAAAAACCCTCGTTTATTTCCTCTACTTCAGGACCTGACAGTGAGACTCTACTGAGACAGTGAGAATGGCGTCTTCTGGAATTAGGGCACTGAGAGGTTGCAGGGCACTCTTAGCCCCAGCCAAGTCCTCTGCTTCTTCTTCTGCTGCTGAGGTTATCAAGACCACCACCTCAAAGCAGCCAAAGCCAAAGGCAACAGCGAAGCCAAAACCAACAAAGACAGCAAAGGCGACTCCTTCTACATCTTCATCTACAACAGTGCCCAAAAGAGCCTCCGGGATACAGAAAGTGAGTCCAATCTCTCCACAACTCCAGACCTTCCTGGGTGCTCCTGAGGCCTCTCGTTCCGACGCCGTCAAGCAAATCTGGTCCTACATCAAGCTCCACAATCTCCAGGTCCATTTCACCTTCTTTTTTTTTTTTACTCTTCTTGTTTTATGGGTTGCAATTTTTTGTTTTTCAAGAATGCTGCATGAGCATAAACTGTTTAGTCCGTCATGGGTTAGACCCGCTGAATTACCCGGCAACTGGTTCTAGCAAGGTCAGTTAGAGGTGAGTCCAAAGGGCTCTTTGTTAGAAATTAAAAGATTGGTACTTTTTGAAAAGTGGGTTGCATTGTAACAATGAAGAAGAAAGTAATGACCTTTTTATATTATATTATATTATATATGAATGAATGTTATTCTCAAAAAAAAAAAAGAAAAAAGAAAAAAGAAAAAAGAAAAAGAAGAAAGAATGGGAGTAAGATGAGCAAGATTGGTACTTGCTACCTTAGCATAAATTGCTTAGCGCAGTGAATGCTGTTGATTACCCAGCAGCTGGTTCTGATAGGTGGGGGGTCAGTTGCTTTTAGGTTTTTAATGGTTAGAGGTGAGTCTAAAGGGCTCTTCTTAAGAATGAGAGGCAAAAGAAGCCAAACTGAAACTGAAATGCCCTAATAGCGTAGAGGATTGACAATGAAAGTGGAACCGAGGGCTAGATTGGTAGTCCATTTAGGTTTTACTTTGGCTTTATTTGAGTTTTGTTGTTTAGTTTGGACTCACTAGTAAAAGCTCAAGGAGTCCAGCTCTTATTAGGGTTTCAAGAATTCGGAGTTTCCACTAGAAATAGGTATTACACTATTACTCGTCTCATTGAAGCTTTGTTTGAGGCTTGGATGAGGGCTAGAAATTTATTCTTTTTTATTTATTTATTTATTATTTCCGTGTTTATATTTCAACAAAATTGAAACTTTGCAACCACACATTGGTTTGTCATCTTTTTGATAAATTTGGTAATTACAAGTTGCGAGGGGGAATTTGAACCTAGTTTTCTTTGATGGAAACTCCAAAAGATGACAGTTGAGCTACACAGCTCTAGGCCACATTGATTTGTCACCTTTAAAACCCTAAAATGCAATACTTCTAAACTCTAAACCACCCATCTGTCAAATAGGCCCTAATAATCAACAAACTACTGTTCATGGGTTACTCTTTACAGTTGTGGAACAGCTATCCAAACCTTAGGTTTCTATTATTCCTTACTATTTTCCAGCCGTTTCTCCCCACCAAAGCCTAATACTAATTCTTCAAAATCATAGATGTCCAGAACTGCCAGACCTGATTTGACTTCATTCCCCTTTGTCAAATGTCAACATAGAGCAGTAATGTTTGGGCCAGTGCTAGAGCATCCACAGCAGCTGTGACATAATTTATGCCATTTTGCCACACCAAAGGCCTACTTTATTATTTTACTACATCATTTTACAACATACCATTTATCAGATATTTTATCATTCAATTCTATACATTAAAATAATATTTACTATACATTAAAATAATATTTACAACTAATCAAACACAATCAACGGACACCACACTGCTGCCAACAACCAACAGCCACCACCACACAACCACCACATCCTCCACAACCCAAAACAAACCCATAGCCCACCAACACCAAATCGGAAGCCCCACCACCACCACCACCTCAACCACAAACCCCGACAAACCCACCGCCTCCACACCCTCACCCACTTCCAAGCCCAAAACCTTCATAATCCAAGTCAACCTAGACTCCAAACCCCCCATCTTCATCACCGTCATCGTCATCACTGACCCACACAATAGACCCACACTGACATCACTCCCAACCGAATCCACCCACCTCCGTTGGAACCGAACCCAGCTAATAGGCTCAAAGGAAAGATACCCGCTTCGGTTACACTAAATACATACCTCGAGTTTTTAAATCTTTCATCGAATGCGCTTGATGGTGAAATACCCACTTTGTTTGGGGACTTGATTTTGTTGAAGAACATGTCTTTAGCATCCAACTCGTTATCAAGTTCAATCCCAAACTCGATCGTCAGCATGGGCGTGGGCGTGGGCGTGGAAGAGCAGTGAGGGTTAGGGTTTGAGAGGAGAGAATTGGGGTGAGAGAGAGGAGAGGATTGGGGTTTGAGGGTGAGACTGACAGAGAGATGAGAGAGAAAGAGGAATAAAAACATAATAAATCCATATGCCACACCCGTCCTTACTATTTCAAATTTGTGACTCTATTGTAGCATGTTGCAAAAAATATGAGATATGGCACATCTGATAAATGGGGTCAAATGGTGTTTGGTGTGCCAAATATTTAGCATTTGGCACATGTGGCACATTTGCTGTGGGTGCTCTAAGGCCTTTGGCCTTGATAGTTTCACATTTTTGCCCCCTTCATATTTATTTTTGAAAGGTCACAAAGTCTATATGGAATTCTAAAGATAGGATATGTTGAGAGTATACATTGGATTTTATTGATCTAGTTTATTAGTCAATATACCAACCCTAGGCACTAATCCTTGTGAAATATTGACTATTTAACCAGAGGAATCTCACGTATCACTGGTGTTTCTAGTATTTTATATTTATATTTTTTTATTGTTCATATGACACTTTGTGTTATTTTTGAAATTAATGCTTCAGTTGCAGGTCACTTGTTTAGATAAGCTGCGATTGTGTGTGAATGGTGTAATTTGAGGATTCTTGTCTCATTATAAACAGAATATAGTCGGTGCTTTGAAGATAAGGAGAGATCCACATCAGACTTGAAGCTATTTTTCTTTAGCACTTTAATGGATTGGTTGGCTGCTTTGCGGAACCAATCCTTTTCATCCTTTCTTGATTTCTTAGATTCTTGTAATTTTTGTTCTTGATTGTTTGATCCCTTGTACACTCCCTGTGTACTAGGGTGTTCCTTTTTTTGAGATCAATAAAATTTTTACTTATCAAAAAAAAAAAAAACAGAATATAGGAATGTAGGATCTCTCATGGATTAGGGAATGCAATTCATGGCCAATTGAATTGGTGGTCTTAAGTCCATATAATCCAGAGTTATAGTTTTTTCTGCATTGGGACCCCTCTGCAGTTAAATATTTGTTTGCTAGTTGCCACTCCTTGAGGATGTTAGACCTTTTCTTCACTCTTTTCCCCTGTAACATAGGCTTCACCCTGAGAAATGCACACTCAAAGAAATAGAAGGAATTAAAATATATAAAACTCAAATTCTTTGGTAATACTTTGCTTCTTAGTCAGTAAATGGATGGCTTCCTCCCTTCCTGGATATGCTGCTGTTTTCTGTGAAAACTTAAGTGCCTGCTAATACTGTTCATGGATTAATTAGTTTTGTCTTTAATGTTGCCAGATTGGGGTTTGGTATATATGTAATAAAATATAATTGTTTCTCTACCTTCCCCACTCCAGATTAGAATGAACTAGTTCTTTTCTCCCGAAGTTGTCTTTGAAAATTACTGGTACTCTTGTAACTGGAACATTTTGATACCTTTATTATAGGGAACCTGTTTTGTGTTGCATACATTGTAGTTGTTACTGCTTTGTCTACCACTAATGTTACAGGGTAGACTTTGATGCCTTCATCTTTTGTTGATTTGGATTTTGACAATGTTTTTGATGAAATGTGTGCGTGCCTTTTGCCTGCAGAATCCGGCAGATAAGAGGGAGATCTATTGTGATGAGAAGCTCAAGGGCTTATTTGATGGAAAGGATAAGGTTGGGTTCCTGGAAATTGGAAAATTGCTGTTCCGCCACTTTATTAAGACCGAGTAACTGCTGACTCAGGTGTTTGCCTCAGGATTGATGCTCCCACCCTTTACAGAACAATCTCTTGTGACGTTTCTTGTTAATCCTTTCGAATGTTATTATGTTTCTTTAACTTCTGTTTAAGAGTGAACTATGTGGGCTGGGATTGCAACTAAAAAAAGTGTTTAGCTGGACATGTTGTAAAAAGCATTTAGGAAAATATATCAGATGGCATTTATGCAGCTCTCTGATATCAAGTTTACTGTTATTTGTGCTAAGTGTTAGCTTATATTACCAGCAGGTTGTTCAAACCTTTGGTGGCTTGGATTATGGAGAATTATCTAGATGTATTTTAGCCTTTTTTTTTTTTTGGTTGCATATGCTCCTGTTCATATGGTTCACATTGAGCTCATACTATTGGGCACCACCTCACTTGCATTACTTCCGAATTCTGATGATGCTATCTGTCCTTTTTGTTTTTGTTTTATTGCTCCCCTCTTTTTTCCCACATACCAAGACAAGACAGGAGGAAGCCAAGATGTTACATATTTGAGTTATGCAATACAATTCCACAAAAATGGTTGCCATATTGTGGTGATCATATTTTCTTAGATCCGTTAAAGTTCTATAGGAGTGCATCTTAATTGGCGCCTTGTATTCTTTCAAAGGGATTTCCTGCTAGTAAATATTTTCTGGATTGCAGATTATCATTTAATTGTCTTTGGATCTGTTACCATGGCAAGTATGAGTATTGCTTGCTCTAACAATTTCAATAACAATTAACAAGAGGGTGAGAATGGCCTAGGAAATTCATTTCTAGTTCAAATTTCTGAACTCATGACTCAGCTAGATCCAAACCTGACAATGTGATCTCTGACAAATCAATGGAATTATAGCTGAGTAGCTGACTGCGAAACAAAAGTGAAAACGTGGTTATGCCTTTTCATTTATCAGGGGAGAAGAGTTAACAACAGTATTCTACCATAACTCTCTTGGAAGAAATTCTAGCTTGGCCAGCTATAAGGTTCATTCTAAACATTGTAAATAAGCTAAACAAACCTTTACAATTACAGCTGCATCATATGACTAAACATTGTAAATAGTTGGATCCATGGTGTATGCAAGTTTCATGGATTTATTTAGATTAAAATTCAGTTGCTATTTTTATGAAGTAACTTAATCTGAACTCAAATGCGGATTCTGATGTTCATAGTCAGATTTAAAATCTGGTGGACAACATTCACGAGAGGAAAAAATGGTGTTTTTTGGCGCCGGGGGGGGGGGGGGGGGGGTTGGGGTGGTTGAAAAAAGATTTGATGCTTTTGTGCTAATAAAAATTAGCTGGTTGTAGATGAGCAGTAAGTGCAAGGATTTGACTGTGAGATGCAGGACAAGAGTTTGTCCAATTGGCTTTCAAGGTGAGATTAATCAAAGAAGGGGAAAAGGTGTTTGAATGTACATTAATTACATAAATAGTAAGATCACAAAATGTTAAGGACATTTCTGCTTCCCTAACAGAATGACTAGGAATACAAAAAAGATGTAAACAAGGAATTTATGATGAATGGAATACGTGATAGATTCTCTGAACGTCAAAAGAATATTGTTTGATTTGCTCGGTTAACTAATAGTATTACATAATGAATTGATATTCCACATCCATTAACTGAGGAGGTGGTGTATCCATTTCTCTACAACAGCAGGAGAACCATACCATGGTCTCAACACATCATCTGAGCCAACTGGCGAGTGGTAAACTCCATCCAAGCTAATGTTAAGAGCACCCTCTAGATGGGCTGATACTTCTGGCACAACCCCATCACCCCATACATCGGCCTGTCCACAAACCTGGCAAAATACCATACTCAAGTCAGTACCAAAACCATCATTTGCATGCTAAACGAGAGGTAGATAGCATAACTCATAGAAGAAGTATTAAGAGAGAATTTCAACTCCTCAATGACAATATTTCGTTAATATAGTTTATAGTATGAAACGAATTGCTAAAATAATTGACTTTACCTGCTTATACCCTTGGCCAACAAAGCGAGCGCGTAAAGTTGCTGTATTTGATGTTGAAGTGCTCAAATCATTCATGATAGCATCCTCAGAAATTGATTGGGCACTGCCAATAGGAACTGTGGACTCAACTTTTACAGTTGAATTGCGAAAGAGCTGAGCCCCTTGGATATACCTGCAGTTTAAGGTACCCCTTTGGATTCTAGATTTACGCACAGCTTTTAAGCAATAAATCAAATTCTAAAGCAATAATTATAAAGATAACAACTATAGAATTTTATGATGCCTTTTGAATGATAAACTCTTGTTCTTGTTGCTATTTACAAAATAAAAGTGTGCCTCACTCATCCATAAATACACTATACTTGTCCTGTTTAACTTTGTTCCATTTTATGCAAATGAATTTTACTAGACCTGGCAAACATCATGCTAATTCAGACTTGATTCACATCAATAGGATTATTAATCCTGTTAGCATCATCCATGCACCATTTTGCTGCCATAACTCATCAGTGCCTTATTTGCAGAGGGGGAGGGAGGGGTAGGGGAAAAAAAAAAAAAAAAAAAAAAAAAAAGAACAGAAAAAGCTACTAAATGTAAAAGCTTCACCCTTCGCACCTACCACTTCCCCACTAAGCCTTTCCATCATTCAATTGTGTCGCTCCAAATTTTTGCTGTGTGGTTCTTTTCTATGGCTTTTGGGTATGGAATCAAACAGGTTAACTGATGATTCTTGCCAGTGAATGCTACTCCAGAGTCACTAAAATGCATAGATGCAGTACCAGCACGTTCCTCAATTCATCACACCAACCACCAGTGAATTGGAACTACAGCTCACCGAAAGTACAAAAGAAATTTTGCTTATATTCAGTTCTTTGGATATGGTAGTAAAGCACCAAAATGCTTTACGACCATCATATCTACAAATTCATGGCTCATAAACTCTAGCCAAATTAATTCTAAGGCAACAAGTAATTGTAATACAACTTGCAGCATGTCAAACTTCCTACAAAATCAATCTTGCACATGTTATGTTGGGCTGCGTGACTCCATCTAGCCATACAGCCCAATTCTCTCATGCTTTCCAACATCATTCTGCCGAATTATACCATTCCAGAAGTTTTCCTATTTGGTTGTATGAAATAAATATTCCAAGGAAGCCATACTAGTTATTTATCTTGATAATACTGATTTGTTGCTCTTCAAATATGGGAAATCACCAAAAAAAAAAAAGAAGCAGCAAGATAAGAGTCAAACTACTACTAGTCTCCACCAAAGACTCCCTTAGGCCAAATGAACTGGCACAAAAGAACCTAAAATTTTGGTGCGAAGTAGCAAAAGCCATTGCAATTGAATAAGGAGAGCAATACAAAAAGTGATTCTAGAAGCAAGACCAATAACAGAATTTGATATTGAGTTTACCTCCCAGCAATACATACATATTTCAGATGAGGAGTATACACAGCTTTTGAGCAATGTTTTTCAACATAATACAGGAGACCCCTTGTTTGATCAATAACCCCTGACAGACCTTTTGGAGGTGGCCTGGAAGAATGAAAAGAAAATAAAAAGAGCTGATGGTAATTCTCATGATGAAATTCAAATTAAGCTCTTGCAGATAGCACAACAAATGTTACTAGTATATCCCATTAACCCTGTTTATAACAATGTAAAAAAACAAATTATGTATCAGTGCAACTGCCAGGATTCAAGACTACTCATTAGCAAGTAATAATAATTAAGGTTCGATAACCTACAGGTGGGGGGTTCCAAGAGTCAATAACAAGGAGATATGGGACAGTCCAAATTCTTCCAAGTAAACACGTGCAAGCCATCCTCCAGCTGAGTGTCCAATCAAGGATAAAGTACCCCCTAGAATAAGATATTTTCCACAACTTTAGAAACTGCCATTGTAAGCACATAATTATGTCCTTGATGGAGAATTAAAATACTAAGAGGCTAGCAGAGAAAGGAAGCTGCATGAATTGCTAATTGCAAGGGAATAACTTATGACAGTGATTTCAAGGATGAAACAATTCTAAAGGCTAGATAATGCTTTGAAATGCCTTTTTGGTCCATGTCTCTCTGCCCTTCATTTATTTACAACAGACAATTAGCTGTAATTCTTTCAAAATGCATAGGTTATTTTAGAATTGTTATTACTATTTCTCCATAGTCATAGGAAATACTCACTAATCTGACAGACTTCTATCTACACAAATAAAAGACATAAAAGGGTAGTAGCAGTCTATGTAATTGGAATTTTTCTTTCTCCCCAGCAAACACTTTTTCTATAAGGTATAAGATGGACTCTTTTATAGAGCAACTTGATTCACTGGCAGAAACCGCAACTAGAAGTAAATAATCAACAAACCAACCATCTATAGCTTAAAAGCAAACGAAAGACCAACTTACAAAAAAAAGAGAAAAAGAAGAGCAAATGAAAGACCAAGAAAGGGAAAAGCTTCAATCCAAGAGAGAACAAGAGGCAAATAGAAATAAAGATGATTAATTAAAGTAGCTAGCACAATGGCTGGGAAGAGAAAAAAAAGAAAAAAAGAAGATGAAATCAGTCATCCCATTAAGCAACAAATCACATGGTCCTCAAATGTTTGGATTCTCCTAAACTCTTCTTTTTTAGTACTATTTTCTCGATCTAGAGAATTAGTGCATGAAGTTTAAGAGTTGTCCATTTCAAGTATTTGAGTCCAACCACATGGGGAAAAAAATGCAAATGATCCTTCACTATAACTCTCTCACTCAACATAACAACAGCTCAAGGGACCAACTCATTGTCTTAAAATTCTACAACAAACTACCATAAAAGAGAAAAATAATGTAGAATGAAATGAACTATTCATGCACAATTAAAAGAAACATATTGACATTACACAACTAAACACTGATCAAAACAAGAAAAAAAAGAAACAAACAAACAAACTTTTGTAAGTTCAATTAAAGTTATAAGCAAAGAGATGAGAATACCTTGAGCTAGTTCCTTAGCCTCAATTAAAAGAAACATATTGACATTACACAACTAAACACTAATCAAAACAAGAAAAAAAAAATGAAACAAACTTTTGTGAGTTCAATTAAAGTTACAAGCAAAGAGATGAGAATACCTTGAGCTAGTTCCTTAGCCTCTTGAACAGCCTCATCTACCCTCTTCAAATACCTGCTACCATAGACTTATAAGCCTTTGCTTAATCAAGAAAAGAAAAAAAAGAGACCCAATAGAGAAAAAAGGAAAAACCAATCAAGAACAGGGCGAGGACGGAGAGTGCCACGCCAGTAATTGGGGTCCACCAAACCAGCAGCATTTCTAAGCCAATCAAGCCTTGAAACCTTAGCAACAACGGTGGGGACACCATAGTTCTCTTTCAAAGTGGCCTCTAACTTAAGGTAGTCACTTGAATTGTTCCCTAAGCCCTGTATAGAATTGAGAATCATACACATTACACATACACACAGTTAACTAGTTTTGGTGCAAAATGCATGCAATGGAGTGCAGCGCATGTGCATGAAGTGAGTGTAAATAAAGAGAGACAGAAAGAAATGGAGACTTAGCTGGAAGAATAACAGCAGGACGGTAGCTGAAGGAGTCTTGCTGGGTTGAAGATGGTGAAGTGGCGGCGGAGGAGGAAAAGGAGCACAGTGGTTTCAATGATGATGACAAAGCTAAGGCCATAACTTTTATTAAGTTATTACCCACCACACAAACAATAAAACTGAAGTGGAGGAGGGTCAGTGTGTCGCTGCTAGCTGCTAACTGCGAATCAGTGGACGTGTGGAAGAAACTACCACCACAAACATGTCAAATAATTGTCATGTGGCATTGCAAGTTGAATTGTTTGTTTTTCTACCCCTTTGATAGAAAAAGAACGTACAAATATCGAAAGACATTTAACTGGCCGGGCTTTAAGGATTTTTCCCCCCACGGATTTATTTCTACAAGTAATGCTTATAGAGTTTGTTTGTTTGTTTTTTTTTTTTTTTACACATTTAGGGCTGTCCACTAGACCCAACAACCCGACCCACCCGCCCCAACTGATCAGACCTAAGCCCAACGCAGGACAAACTAACGCCTAGGGGTGTCCATGGGTTGGTCTGGGTCGGGTTTATGCCCAACCCGCAACCGACCCACTTACATCGGGTGGACGGCTGAACGACCCGCCGCTGACCGCAGACGACCTCAGGTCGAGTCGGATCGGACCCTAGTGGACAACGGTCGGCCTCGTACTGGGTTACAATCGCTAGATTTTCGCCAGATCGAAGCTCAAAATCAACCCATCAAACCCAGATTTGACTGAAAATCACGGATCTAGGCAAAAATCGAAGCAAAAGCATCACATGAAGCTCAGATTTGTGCAAAAAATTCATCTCTATCGCCGGATCTAAGTGAAAATCGAAGCACAAGCACCAAATCTTCGCCAAATTGAAGCACCAAATCTTCATCTCACCGCTAGATCTAAAGAAGAAAACCTTGATCTTCACCGAATCTAACCAAAAACTACCAAACTTCACCTGAATATTGATGAATTTGAACGGATCTACGTAACTCCGGCCTTCTTTCATGGGTTTCCTTGGTCGGATCGGGTATATCGGGTTTTGAAGAAGAAAACCCGCCATCCGACCCGCGTCAGTCGGTTTTTGGGGGCGAAGACCTGCCTCCGACCATCACCAGCGTCGGGTTGGCCGGATTTCGGGTTGGTCCGGACGGTTTGGGAGGGTGGGTTGGTTTACGGGTTGCCGTGGACACCTCTACTAACGCCTATGGCAATTGTTCGCGTGAAATAATCTGCAAGTGCACAGAATCGTAACAAGTAGTAAAGTGTTTTTAGAAAACGAATGTCGAACCCACAGGGATTAACTATGTTATTGAATACCGAAATTTACTAAATTAAGTACTATTTGGAAAATCGAAAATAGATGGAACGTTCTACTATTTGAATTAAATTAAACTATTTAATAAAAATAAATCTATGAATAAAAAAATTAACAAAGAGTAAAATCTAAAAGTGTAAAAATATGATAAGAATGGATCTAGAGCAGTTGATTTCACCTAACAAATCCCACACAATTTATTCTTCCTAATTATTAAATTCTAATAATCTCCCGTTGATGATTAAAAATTCCTTAAGTATTCAATATCTTCTCTCGAATAATATTAAAAATATCTTCAACTAACAATTCCATATCTCTATGTGAATTTAATTAATTGGAGACTCATTACGTACTTTGAATTTTTTGAAAAATCACACTAGTCGCGGTAAAGCATCTCTACTTTTGCTCAACTAATGGTGTTTAATTCTAGAACTAAAATAACAAATCACCTCTCGGTCTCATTGTAATTAAATTGATCAAACCATAATTCGTAAAAAATAGTAAGCATTAAGAATAAGAATTAAACATTCAATCATGGAAATATTAAAAATAAAATAATTCAGAATATAAATTGTGTGTTCATTGCTAGACTACATCAACGCTCTAGAAAATAAAATTTAGTTCATAATAAAACTGAAAAGAAAACAAATAAAACTTATGTCTTTCATCTGATGGTTGATCAACATGAAGCTCTCGCCTTTACCCACAGATCCTCCTCTTCAGAAAGACTCCTAAAAGCAAAATCTTCAATGCGGCAGCCCCCTTTTCCTCTCAGGTTTTCTCTCCTTACTTTTTTCTTTTTACCCTAAAGAGCTTTTAAATAGGTCAAGGAATCCTATTCCCGTTTGGAGAAAATTCCAGATTTTTAGGCTTCACTTAACCGACGATTTTGGCCCATTTAACATCAGAATTCGGACTTTTGGTAAACTACAAAGTTGTAGCCCTTTAAGTTAACTTTCCAGCCCAACTTGAATCATCTCGATTGGATAACTGAGTCCAAAGTTATGCTGAAAATACTAACTGATGTGCAGGCTGGAATCCTAATCCGAATTGGACTTGGATTTTGTACAAAATTCCTTTGATTCCTTGCTCTTCTCATTCATTCAAAGCACAAATGAATAGATAAATATAAATAAAAAAAAAATCAAATCAAATCAAAAGGAATAAAGGAAAACTAACAATTTTAATAAATAAGAGGATAATAAAAATCATGTAAAAATTACACTTATCAAATTCCCCCAAACTTAAACTTTGCTAGTCCTCGAGCAAAAAGAGAAAAGAAAAAAATAAATAAATAAAATTTTTCTGGCCTCAAAGATCTTTATAAAGCTTATAATTCAAAGGAATCATTCCAAATTAATCAAGTCCAAAAGTTAATTCAAAACTCAACTTCATCGCATTATCATTCTCACTTCATCATTAGCTTCCCGGATAGTTTTATGCAAACAAGTAAATAAGTACAGATCTCTAAAAACTCCATAAACTTGCTTTTTAAATCACTCTCCACTAATATAAAACAAAATATTACCCAGGATCAATAGGTCTTTATTAGGCTTGTGATGTATGGCTATGGTGAGGGCTATAAAGAAAAGATAAGGTTCAAGCAAATAGAGCATTCTCACTTCTAAAATATAACTTTTTCTCAGTCCTTTGAATATCTCAAAATACCTCTCTTCATCAATTTTTTTTTTCTTACTTCAAGTCGTCACTTATCTTTTGACATGAATGCAGGCATTTGTAATGGATGCACCCAGTTACTCAACAAGTCACAAACTTGAAGTGCTTTTGCATACTCATATTTCAAGTTACAGTTTGACGTAAGAGTACACATTGGTAATGAATACCCCTACTTACTAAGCAACTCAAAACATTGGAGTAAATGGAACTTTGTACAATTTTCTTCTTCTTCTTCTTCTTCTTCTTTTTTTTTTTTTTTTTTTTTTTTTTTTCAAACACTCATATATCTTCTCTTTTCTTCAACCCAGTGTAAGAATAGGTCAATTGGGTAACTAGGGATAAAGATAATAAAGAGGTAAGCTTGAAAGGCTCAATTGATTCAAAGAATGCCTAAATCACTTCCCAAGTAACATTCTGTATAAGATTTCTCCATGAGAGTAATTCAACAAGTTCTAGAATAAGTAGAGATCGTCCAAATTTACAAAATTCACATAAAATTTCTCTAGGTATGCACAATGATTAATGATCATATCAAATTAAACAAGATCAAGTAAAGAATTAACAACTGGACTTAAGCAATGAGAATGATTCCTAAAAATTATAAGAATTTCAACCATAATCTTATCATAGGCAATATTTTTTTTTTTGAAATATTAAAAATAAATTCCTTTCCCCCAAACTTAAATTTCACATTGTCCTCAATGGGAAAAAGGAAGAAAAACTAAATAAAAGAATGAGAAAGGAGAAGAGATGCTCCCCTGATTTTTAATTGAATATTTTTCCTTGAGGTGCAGCCATGTACGCATTGAAGATTTCTTTGGTCTCTTTATTCCTACAAAATGAAAGAAAAAGAAAAAAAGAAAAAAAGAAAAAAAAAATATAAGAAAAAGAAAAAATAAAAACATAAACATAAAAATAAAAAACTTGGGTTGCCTCCCAAAAGCGCTTTATTTAACGTCTTTAGCTAGACGTTATCCTCCATTAAAATCCTGTGTGTGCAAATTGAAGGACTAATTCCTTTGATGTCAGAGATGGTCCAACCTAAAGCCATTTTGTGTTCCCGCAAGATTCTCAGCAACTTTTCCTCCTCTACATCACTCAAAGAACTGTTAATAATAACTGGCAAAGTAGAGTCTTGGCCTAAGAAAGTGTACCTTAAATTTGATGGAAGAGGTTTGAGCTCAAGTTTAGGAGGTTCCTCTGGTGGAGATGTTGGCTGACATGATTTTAGGTCTTCCACTTTTGGTTGCATTGAAGGAGGAAAGAGTGGTGTAGCCTCCAAATATCTTTCACACTCTTTAACCTCTTCATTATTGAATTTAACAAGTGTAGAGCGAGTAAGACATACCTCAAGTGGTAACTTTTGAAAATCAATTGCATAAGTCTCATCGGCCATGATCATGTCTTGGTCACTTATTTGAAAACAAGAATGTGTCTCGGAAGGAAATTCCATAAACTTAAATACATTAAAAGTGACCTCATCCTCTCCGACCCTCAAAACAAGTTTTCCTTGCTGGACATCAATTAAGGTTCTCCTTGTTACAAGGAAAGGTCGACCCAATATCAAAGGAATCTCCTCATCCTCATCCATATCAAGGACAATGAAGTCAGCCGGGAAGATGAACTTGTTAACTTTTACTAATACGTTCTCAATGACTCCTCTTGGATATTTAATGGATCTATCCGCCAATTGTAAAGAGATAGTAGTCGACTTTACTTCTCCAAGACCTAATTTCCTGAAAACAGAGAGAGGCATTAGATTAATACTTGCCTCTAAATCACATAAAGCTCTATCAAAATAAGATTGTCCTATAGTGCAAGGGATAGTGAAACTCCCTGGATCTTTCAGTTTAGGTGGCAGCTTCTTTTGTAAGATTGCACTACTCTCCTCTGTCAGCATTACTGTTTCATGCTCCTCCAGTTTCCACTTCTTTGATATAATATCCTTCAAAAATTTAGCATATTTAGGCATTTGTTCCAAAGCTTCAATGAGAGGAATATTAATATGCAATTGCTTAAATATACTTAGAAATTTAGAAAACTGATCATCCACATTATTTTTTCTTAATCTTTGCGGAAAAGGAATTGGTGGATCATAAATTGAAGGAGAATAAGTCTCAAAAATAACTTCCCTGGATTTTTTGTATTTTGAAGCTCTTTCATTCTCCTTAGTTATCTCAGCTTGCTCCATTTCTTTCATCTCTGACTCGACTTCCTTCATCTTTGACTCCTCATTATCCACAGGTTTATCTTGTTTGGCATTTGTTACTTTTGGCTCCTCATATGTTCGCCCACTTCTCAATGATATTGCCTTTACATGTTCTTTCGGATTGGTGATAGTGTTGCTTGGCAAAGTTCCTGCAGTTCTCTCTGTGAGCATGCTTGAGAGCTGACCGATTTGCACCTCAAGATTGTGGATTGAAGCTGAGTGGTTTTGGATCGCCACATCTGTCTTCTACATGTACTGCATGAACATGTCCTCAAGTGTCGGCTTCTTCTCTTGCTGTGGAAATTGCTGAGGTGGTTTAGCTTGCCCTTGGTTATTGCTCCATGAGAAGTTGGGGTGATTCCTCCATCTAGGATTGTACGTGTTCGAGTATGGATTATTTTGATGTTGAAAATTTGACACGTAATTTGTCTGTCCATAACTCGATTAGGCAAAAGGATTTCCCACTTGGCAGTCGACACTTGAATGATTTCCTGCACAATGATCACAAACAACATTAGTTTGAATAGAATTAACATTCATTTTACCTAGTTGTTGAGACAAAGTTGCCATTTGTGCCACCAATGAGGTAATAGAATCAAGTTCTAAAACTCCAATTGCCTTTCTTGGCATTGCTCTTTCTGTAGGCCATTGATAATTGTTGGATGCCAATTCTTCCAGAAGTTCATAGGCTGCCTCATGAGTTTTACTCATTAAAGCTCCACCAGTTGCTGCATCAACCATAGACCTGTTTGTAGCTCCTAGACAATTGTAGAATGTTTGCACTTGAAGCCATGCTGGAAGGTCATGATGAGGACACCTTCGCAATAATTCTTTGTACCTCTCCCATGCTTCATATAATGATTCACCCTCAAATTGGATGAACGTGGTGATATCATTCCTTAGCTTTGCTGTCTTCGCGAGAGGGAAATATTTTGCTAAAAATTTTTGTGCCAACTCCTCCCATGTAGTAATGATGCCAGGTGGCAAAGAATTCAACCAAACTTTTGCTTTATCCCTAAGTGAGAAGGGAAAAAGCCTTAGTCGAATCGCATCATCTATCACTCCGTTATGTTTAAAAGTATCACAAATTTCCAAGAAATTTGCAATATGGACATTAGGATCCTCTTGTGACAGCCCCCCGAACTGGACAGTCTGTTGTATCATCTGAATGATGGCCGGCTTGATCTCAAAATTATTGGCTTGTATGGCTGGCCTCCTTATGCTCGATGTAGCTCCATTTACCGAGGGCATAGCATAATCCCTTAACGCCTTTTGCTCTTGATCGGCCATCTTAGATAGAGATGTGTTGGCCTCTTTCTTCTTTTCCTTCTTGAGCTGACGTAATGTTCTTTCAATTTCAGGATCAAAGATTGTATGGTCTAATGGTTTAGATCGGGGCATGCACTTCTACTTCCTGAAAAGAAAGAAAACAAACTCAGATGCACCTAAATTTTTTTTTTATTAAATAAAATAAAATCCAAAGTAGTAAATATCTAGCTAGTATCAATATCAATAACAAATAGTTAATCCCCGGCAACGGCGCCAAAAACTTGTTCGTGTAAAATAATCTGCAAGTGCACAGAATTGTAACAAGTAGTAAAGTGTTTTTAGAAAACGAATGTCGAACCCACAGGGATTAACTATGTTATTGAATACAGAAATTTACTAAATTAAGTACTATTTGGAAAATCGAAAATAGATGGAACGTTCTACTATTTGAATTAAATTAAACTATTTAATAAAAATAAATCTATGAATAAAAAAATTAACAAAGCGTAAAATCTAAAAGTGTAAAAATATGATAAGAATGGATCTAGAGCAGTTGATTTCACCTAACAAATCCCACACAATTTATTCTTCCTAATTATTAAATTCTAATAATCTCCCGTTGATGATTAAAAATTCCTTAAGTATTCAATATCTTCTCTCGAATAATATTAAAAATATCTTCAACTAACAATTCCATATCTCTATGTGAATTTAATTAATTGGAGACTCATTACGTACTTTGAATTTTTTGAAAAATCACACTAGTCGCGGTAAAACATCTCTACTTTCGCTCAACTAATGGTGTTTAATTTTAGAACTAAAATAACAAATCACCTCTCAGTCTCATTGTAATTAAATTGATCAAACCATAATTCGTAAAAAATAGTAAGCATTAAGAATAAGAATTAAACACTCAATCATGGAAATATTAAAAATAAAATAATTCAGAATATAAATTGTGTGTTCATTGCTAGACTACATCAACGCTCTAGAAAATAAAATTTAGTTCATAATAAAACTGAAAAGAAAACAAATAAAACTTATGTCTTTCATCTGATGGTTGATCAACATGAAGCTCTTGCCTTTGCCCATAGATCCTCCTCTTCAGAAAGACTCCTAAAAGCAAAATCTTCAGAAAGACTCCTAAAAGCAAAATCTTCAATGCGGCAGCCCCCTTTTCCTCTCAGGTTTTCTCTCCTTACTTTTTTCTTTTTACCCTAAAGAGCTTTTAAATAGGTCAAGGAATCCTATTCCCGTTTAAAGAAAATCCCAGATTTTTAGGCTTCACTTAACCGACGATTTTGGCCCATTTAACATCAGAATTCGGACTTTTGGTAAACTACAAAGTTGTAGCCCTTTAAGTTAACTTTCCAGCCCAACTTGAATCATCTTGATTGGATAACTGAGCCCAAAGTTATGCTGAAAATACTAACTGATGTGCAGGCTGGAATCCTAATCCAAATTGGACTTGGATTTTGTACAAAATTCCTTTGATTCCTTGCTCTTCTCATTCCTTCAAAGTACAAATGAATAGATAAATATAAAAAAAAAAAAATCAAATCAAATCAAAAGAAATAAAGGAAAACTAACAATTTTAATAAATAAGAGGATAATAAAAATCATGTAAAAATTACACTTATCAGCAATTGACAGCGGGTGTCCTCCTCCAAAACCGTTAGGAGTGAGTCTGGTAGTGGGTCTCCCCTTTGAAACTCAATATAAACAAACTCAACCAACCCTTCACCCCAAATATCTCGAAATCTCGCAGGAATCCTCCCTCTTTGCCAAGAATCGACCTAAATCGCGTTGTTGTCCAAGATCTTGCCCAAAGATCTCAAACAAGACCTAGAGGAAATTGAAAGATCTCTAATAGGATCCGCTGATCATCGTTGCCTTCTCAATTTCGATCGAAACTAACTTGTGCAAAGCCTGATTTGAACTTATTTGATACGTCTCGGTCGATATTGAGTCCTTTGATTTGTGTCTATCTCCTAATTGGATTAAGTTGGGTACAAACCTTACTGAATTGACTCTTGGACAACCCTTCATACATTTACTAATTTAATCATAAATCTTATTAGACCAAGACACTAATCGATTTTTGGTATAGGCAAGGATTGAATTTCAAATATTTTATTCAACATTTAAAATTTTACTAGTTAAACTAACTGGAACCTAATATATATATATATATATAAAATCACATTTATGATTCATTTTCACATTTGTAAGTTTTATTTATTTATTTTATTTATTTTTTATGGTAAAATTGATAATAACTTTTACACTTTGCTAATATTACACTTTGGGGACGAGTTCACTTTGCTAAAATTGTAATATGAGACTTATAGATAAAACAGTGAGTCTTTTATGGTTTGGAGTGAATTCACTTCTCGTCAATGTCATTAGCTTTCATTATATATTACCATTTTAAAAAGTGTAAATGAGTATTTCTCTTTGGGTTTTTTCTATCCCTGTATCTCTTTCCAACCATACGATCCATACCCAATGCCATCATCATAATCATTGACAACACAAATGACCACACTGCCGGCAACCTCTACATCTCCATTAAAAACACCAATTGCCATCAAGTTGAACGCCCAAAAAGAGCAGCCATGACCAAAAATAATGAACATGCATAAGCTTGGTTCAAGATTTGCTGCCAATTTTTCTATCTAGAAGAAAACAAGTCACCATCATGAAATGTAAAACCCAGTCTGCACATCATTATACATCACTTGCTGATAATATTGAAACTACTCAACACTGTTGCTTAATTTGTTTTGATGGAAAATACTTTTTTGGAAAATGACTTGTTTTACGGAAAATATTTCATGGTTAAAAAACTTTTCAATCTGACCTAAATCGCATTGTTTGCAAACATTAATCCAGTTTTCGGAATGCACAGAAAATTAGTAATATTTCCTGTAAATTCCAAATGGTTGCATGAACCGAAGCTTTCATTTATAACTTGAATATAATGTTGACCAAGTACAAAATCAACCTAAAATAGTTCTCACGCATTAAAAAAAAACCTATACAAAAAGAAATCATCCAAAGAAGATGTGTGTGTGTGTATAATCTAAAATAGTTCAAAATATAACCATCTACATAAGTATCTTAAGTAGTCCAAAATACAACCATCTACTGAAAAATCCAAAATAGGTTGCCATGCCAACAAGAATGAATTAGCTAGTTATTCATTCTGTGTTAGATGGTCAAATGTAGAATCAAACATAGCCTCATCAAGACCTTTTATCATCATAAATCATATTAAGTTGATTTTGGTAAATTTTTTTTCCAATGCTACTGCAACTTTTCCAATTTGCATAGACAAATCCTTATAAATGGTATCTTCCTTCGAAGTAGCAGAGCTCCTATTTTTTTTTTTTGGTGTGATACTGATTGAGTTGACATTGCACTTGAATAATCAACTTGTTTCCTCTTGGATAGCTCCTCAAGATCAACGTCAAAATCCATTTGGGTTGAGCTCGCCATTGGTTCTTGTGCATCTACATCACCAAGTGAATTTGAAAAACCCCCTGTAGCCATATCTTTACCCTGCAGTAATGCCAAACCACAACAATAACCCATTTCAATTAAAGTAAGCATCCCTAGCATCTTATACATAATCAGAAATAGCATTGGCAAAATCCATTTGGGTTGAGCTCCCCATTGGTTCTTGTGCATCTACATCACCAAGTGAATTTGAAAAACCCCCTGTAGCCATATCTTTACCCTGCAGTAATGCCAAACCACAACAATAACCCATTTCAATTAAAGTTAGCATCCCTAGGATCTTATACATAATCAGAAATAGCATTGGCAAAAAGATACTCCAACATTAAAACTTTGTTCCTAAGCCTTGAATCAAAAAACACAGGGTGAAGACCATATGATAACCGAAAATATAGATATATTCACTGAATATCAAAACTACACCTGCTCAAGCCCACGTTCTAATATCCCTTAGAAATGAAAAAAATAAAAGAAGTGGCACGAAACTAAATTAACAGGAAAACTAAACTAGCAAACTCACATAATATCAGTCACAAGACCAAAGTCCAAAACCCATTTGGCTCCCATAACTGTTCAATTCCAAACCACTCTTGAATGAGAAAACTGAAAATTACAAAAACTCTCACATGTCCACTTTCAAAAGCTTAATTCAAAGAAAAGAGCAACAAGCTAATAACTAGACCAAAATTCTAGAAAGTTTTGATATTTGATCTTGTTTTCCTATCGACCTCTCTGTTGCCTAGATCATATGGTGAGCTACAAGAAGTACAGCTGTAAACAAATAAACCAATGGGAATGACAAGTTCATACCTGGAACAAGAATTCCATGGATCCCTTGTGTTATAAAGGGTAAAAAAACTAGTCATCTGTATATCACGAAACAGTTAGCCTCTCCATTGTTTCGCTCGTATCTTTCTAATCAAATAGTCCTCCAAACCAGCACCCACCTCCACTATTCTAGTGTCATGCTTTATTTCTATCTTCAAAATTTCTTCCAAAACTTCCTTCGTCCTTACCGTTTCATCTGTTTCACAAATCCTAGGAATTATCATCATCCAAGTATCTACATGAGGAGCTTCCCCATGCTTTAAGATTTCCCCTAGAACTCCACAAGCTTCCTCAATCCTACCAACATTACAAAGACCCTTGACCAAAGCATGAACAGCCGAGAAATGTGGAGAAAACCCTTTTGATATCATTTCCTCTGTATAACTTTTCGCCTCATCAAACATTCCCTGATCACACAAACCATTAACCAAAGTTCGATACGAGACCAAGTTAGGCAAGCACCCATTTGATGCCATATCTTCAAGAACCTTACAAGCATCGACCGAACGTCCTTCTCTACAAAATCCTAAGATAACTGTGTTATAGTGAACGATATCGGGATTGCACCCTTTAACTTTCATTCTACAAAGAAGCTTGTAAGCCTCCCTAAGCTGCTTCTTCCTACACAAACTATTCAACAAAGTAGTATAACTCAACGTATCCGGCACATATCCTTTATTCAACATGTCCTCCAACAAGTCCACCGCCTTATTAACCTGACTCTTCCTACACAAACCCTGCATTAGAATCCGATACGACTCAACATCGGGAACAACATCTCTCTTAAACATTTCGTTGAACAGTTGGTACGCAATACTAAGATCCCCACAAAAACAAAACGCACGCATCAAAGTGTTGTAAGACTTGGTATTGGGTTCAACACCATAGCAATGGGCATTCCTGAAAAGTTGAAAAGCCGGCCGAACATAGTTCCGGTGAGAAACGAGAATTTCAAGAATGCAGTTCAAGTGTTTGACAGAAGGCCTACAGTTGAATTCCATGATAGTGTAGAAAGTCTTGAGGGCCTTGTTTGGTAAATTGGCATTGCCATAGAGTTTGATAAGGTGGGAGAAGAGAGAAGGGGGGAGAGAGTAGTGATGGGTTTTGAGGCTAATGAGAAGGTTGTCAATGAGAGAGAAGTAATTGGAGCGACCAAGTTTGAGGATTAGAGTGAGGTAGGAAGAGTAAGAGTGACGAAAGTTGGGTTGGTTTGATGCGTAGTCGAAGATTTCTTTGGCGAGGAGTGGGTCAGTTTGTGAGGCTATGAGCTTCTGGACTCTAGATGGAGACAACCCAATTGGGGTATTGGAGTTTAAATGTTGTCTTTGTTGTTGCTTTTGGTTATGGTTTTGGTGGGGGTGTTGTGGTAGTGAGGAGTAGAAGGAATGAGTCACAATTCTGCTCTTTACAGTTGAATTTGAACAAGTGAGAAGAAAAGACATAGGTAGTGGAGCTCGGTTCATCTTTGTGATTTTCATTTTGAAGCCAGGGTTTGAAATTTCAGGAAGGAGAGAAGGAGATATTCTTTGTGAATTTCTCATTGAAGAATAGAAAAACGACGACGTTTGGTGATGGGTATTATTATTAGTATTTTTGAACGGATTAAAAAGACAAAACCAAATTTTGTTTAGGAACCAGAGTCGAATTTTGGGTGTGATACCATGTTCATGTTAAAGTTTTGTGTGATTTTTTGGTTGAGATATGAAAGTTTATGTAATTGTTGGTTTTAGTTAGTTCAATTGTTAAAGATTGAATTAGAGATTTAAATTTCAATCATTATTTACACCAAAACTGATTGACGTTATGGTCAAATGATAAAAAATCTAGTCATCATTAGGGATGGCAATTTAAATCCACACCTACCCTTAATGATATGTTTTACCCCCCCCCCTGCATACAAATGAGGTGGGGATGGGGATTAATATTTTCTCTCGCACCTGTCTTGTTTATATTTAAATAATTAAAAAAAATATTTTTATAGGTTTTTTTCATAAGATATGCATATGTGTTTTTAGTATTTTAACTTTTAAATAAATTATTTTTATTATTATTTTGTATTATTGAATTTATACTTTTATGTTTTAATATTTACATTGTTCATATTTTTTAATTGTTTTATTATTATGTTTGAATTGTTTTTATATTTATTTTTACTTGATTGTTATGCTTTGAGAATGTTTTGTAATGTTAGATCTTGTTTTTTGTTTATTTATTTATTATTATTTATTTATAATGTTTTATGAGTTTTAATTTAATGCATTCAAAATAAACTTTAAAGGATAAAATTTAACTACAAAATTAGTTGTAACTTTAAGCTACAAAATTATGCATATTATTTACTTTCTTAATACTCATGTCAAATTTTGTGTCAATCGGATATTATTTATTATATGATCTATAAGCTAATATTTTATACATAATTTTAAATTACAAAAACATGCAATTTAAAAAAATTTATTGATGATATAGCTATTAATATTTAATTTTTTTATTATAATTTTGCAAGTATAGAGAATATAAAAGGAAGATCTAATCTAAAGATAAATTTGACAAATTTTATCTTCAATAAAAAATTATAATTTAAATTACAATTAATTTTGTAATTAAAATTTGTTTAACTTTAAATAAGCGCGGCGGGATGGCTACTTGCTAGAATGAGACCCAAAAAAACAAAAAAAAAAAAAAACCGCTCCGAAGCGAAAGTGGGTGCGAGAGCGTAGAATAGAAAACCCGCCTCATTCCCGTCCCTGTTGACACTTGAAACTCATTAAAAAAAAAAAAATTATTTTTTTTACCAGGATTTGTGACTGGGGGAACTAAAATAAGAGTAGCTAGCCCAACATTTTGTGTTCCAAGAAAGGACAGTAGATGGTGTAGACCATAGGGGAAAGGATGAAATGGCAACCGCTCCTTCCTTGTGCGTATTACGCTACTTTAATAGCTGGAACAAGAATTTGAGAAAGGAAGGGCTTTGCTCAGTCCTACTAAGAACATCATCTTTGTTTGGTCGACACTATTGCAGTAGTAACTTCTTGGTGGGTGATGCTTGTGCTACTGCTCTCAGAAGCCCAGACCTGGTGGCCTTAGAATATGCTGACCTTAATCTCACCCACAAAGTCTCTGAGGTTTCTTTCTTCTTCTTCTTCTTCTTGTCAAAATATTGATAATTTCTATGTTTTTATTGGATCCAATATTGATAATATGATGGAAAATGAGACCCCTTCTTCTCATTAGCCATAAAAGCTTGTTATATTGTCTGGGGCTTGTGGGTGATTTTTTATTTTTAATTTAAATATTTGAGTGAATTGTGGGGGTTATTTATTGGATTGCAGGAGTTGGGTCATGTCAGAATCCGGCAACATGTGAACCCTCTGAGTGCCTCTTTCTCTGTATGTAATTCATTGGGCCTGCTTTTCCTTTCACAAATATTACAGTTATTCACTACTAAAATGGGTCTTTTTTTTCTTTTTTTTTTAAAGAAATTTTAATTAGTGAGAAATAGATAAATAATCTTCTGTTTCTGGGTAGATGCCAGCGGATGCACCAGACTGGGATGAAGTTTTCAAGGACCCAACATTGCCTCTCATGGTGGATGTTGGAAGTGGTAAATGCCTTATCTTTTTCATCTAGAAAAGTGTATACTATTGTTTCTTCATAATGAGCTTCAATATTGCTATGATCACACAACAATGGATTATCTATGGAATTCCATTTAAGGTGGCCATATCTTACTTGTGCCTTGCTCCTGCACAAGTGCATCTCTAAGAACCTTCATGTCAAAAATCAGATTTTTGTTTTAAACGAGTGCAATTGTTAGCCTTTGAGTGCAAATTTCAAGATACAAGTTCAATTAGAAGATACCCGTCTTAACCCTTTTAGAACAAAGTTCAAAAAAAAAAAAAGTTCAATCATAAGTACTTTTCTTCAGCATCCACTCTGTTTCTCATATTTTCTGCATCTACTATGGATGCCATTGCCAGTCGTAAGGCATACCATTTTTCATTACTTTTGCAAGGACGGGACAAAATGGTAAAAGATAAAACGCATGTAAGTGAGAAAACAGATAAAACAGAGAAAATACATATGGTTACAAGGGTGCTCTTTTTAAGTCACTGTCATAGATTACACAAACCTAAAGATGAAACACTATGAACTTATCCTTCCTAGCTTTCAAAAAAGTCAAGAACTAATAACTCTTTAATCGTTATGTTTCTATTACTTCTGTTCTGGTGTGGATTGAATTACCTATAGAAGGATAATTCAATTGTACCTTCTGACTTTCATATGCCTCTGGACTGGAGTTATGAGAGAGAGAGAGAGAGAGAGAGAGATTTGTCTCGCATGGTTAAGCTATGTACAGATATTGTAGCAATTTGATATGTATGGTAGTTGTATGGTTTTTTTTTGATAAATGCATATGGTATTAGTGACTTAATGTACTGGGACCCTTTTTAAATGCTTTACATTATTTTCAGTCACTGGAGAGGAGAATTAAGAACTCATCAGTTGTACTGATCTAATGATACAAATATCCCCAGGTAGTGGCAGATTTCTCTTATGGCTTGCGAAAAGAAATCCTGAAGAGAAAAATTATTTGGGGCTGGAAATACGGCAGAAAGTATGGGAACCAACTCCTTATATTACTCTTTATATGCTTTAGAGTTTTTGTGATTGATTCAAATTTATAATTACTTATTTATAATTACTCTTTCATCTTCAAAGAGTATGAGGGCTCTAAATTTATGTGGTAACATTTTCTATCCATGTGCAGCTGGTAAAGCGTGCTAACTTCTGGGTTAAAGAGCTAGCCCTTAGCAACATGTATGGCCCTGAGACTTTGTTTTGCACAGTGAAAACAAGAAACCAACTGTTTATCATGGGTGATTAAATAATGGATTGCTTGACCTGAATTGCAGACATTTCTTGTTTGCTAATGCCACAATTTCTTTCAATCAATTAGTATCAACATATCCTGGACCCTTGATGCTAGTCTCAATCCTCGTGAGTGAACCTCTTATTCTGGAACATTCAGGAAGAATTATTTTGCATGTTTAATTCTAGAGGGATTTACTCCAAGTTATTATTTTAGCCAATGGTGAGATATAATGATCATTGACTTGTACTAAAATCATTCTTGTCTCCTATTTATATGCAGTGCCCAGACCCTCATTTCAAGAAAAGGCATCATAAAAGAAGGGTTGTGCAGAAGCATTTGGTAGATTCTATCATAAAGAATTTAATGAATGGGGGGCAGGTATCTATTTAGTTTATATCAAAATAGATTCAGACTTCATTTGCAGTACTCATTTTTCTGTTGTCTAAGTCTCCAAACTATTCTTTATTCGAAGTTATTTGATATACAGCCCTTGTTCCAATATTAAGCTATCATTCCTCTCTCTCTTTCTCTCTCTCTTAAAAAGTTTACTGTGACTCTTTCACTATCTGAACCTGAAACTTAAGGATTAGGAACTTTAACAGGACCATCTCAGTAGATCAGTTAGGTGACTAATTCAGAACTTACTTGAAGAACATAGTGCCAGGTGCATTTGATTTAGCTTTGGCATAAGGCTAGGCTATTTTTTTCACGTACCAACCTTGTATTGATAGTAAACTAGAAAAAGAAAAAGAAAAAAATCCTCAAAATAATATATACTATTTTAAATTTCTTGATGAAACAGAAATGTGATGTTGTACATACTACATAGTCATTTTTATGTACATACACGCACATGCATACATATAATTCAATACACAGACATGGAACGTATAATTCAATACACAGGCACAGAAACCCATCTGAACCTCCTTCTCAATGCCAACATAATCTAAATAAAACAAAAATAATTTGATTTTGAAAATTTTCGTATTTTAGAATTTATCAACTAAAAAGACCTCAACTGAGCCAAACAATTGGGAAGGGCATTTCGACCTTCCAAAATTGAAACTTTCTCTTGCCTTGTAGTGTTTTTGCTGGTTCTAACTTTCCTCTAGAGAGAAGGGGGGGGAACAAACAAGAATAAAAGTGACCCAGTAACTAATGTTTCTGCTTAAACTATAGACTCTCTGACTGGATCACCCAAATGCTTGAATCACTGTTTTGCCCTGATCTTTTTAGTCTTCAAAAGTCCAAACCTGTCTTCCCTTTTTATCCAAACATGTCACTGGTAAAATTTCAGTTTTGTCCCCAGCTCCTGCTTGGATTAAGTTGGGTTTCCCTTTTGGGAAAGATATTTAGCAGTACAGTGCAATAGTGAATTTGAATTTTCCTTCCCTGGTGTGATTCATTGTTTGGTGTGTTAAAAAAAGAAAAAGTAAAAGGAAATGGTGTGTCTATCAATGATTTATGTGGGGTTGTTTGGAGGCATCTAAGAAAGCCTACATAATCTGTAGTAGTTTATTACGCTTCAAATGATGTTGTAAGAGCCTAAGAAAATTTGGTGGTGTTAATTTAATTCCATCTGGGTGGGTCTCCCCTCTACCAAGCAAAAGAAAAGCGCTTTAGATGGTTCATGAGATGCAAAAGGACTTAATGTCACTGATGTGGTTTGTTAAAACAAGATGGGTGATTTTAGTGATGGGTTTGTAAATAGGCTGAATGCCATGCAAATTTTGGAAGGAGTGAATGCGTCAGCAACTATTGTATTCAATGTGATATGAATTTTGTGCTCCATTTTATGTAGGGGCCTATATGGCAATGGAAGGAAATCTTTCTCATGCTGGAAATATGAAGAAGGTAGATTTCTTTTTTTTTTTTTTGATAAGTAAGAATAGAATATTATTAATAAAAGAAAAGCAAGAGAAACACAAAGAGTTCACGGTAGTGAACAAAAAAAAAAAAAAAAAAAAAAAAAAAAAAAAAAAAAAAACAGCCCCTAATCTATTCTAATAGAGGAAATAAAATCCGTAAGGGTAGAACAATCTGAGAAATCCCAACATCGAGACCAATGAAAGAGGGTCCTTTGGCACAACTCTAATAACTGAACCACAGATTTCCCCTCATCCTCAAAAGCCCGCCGATTCCGCTCAGACCAAATAGTCCACATTAAACAGCCTGGGACCAAATCCCAGATATCAGAACTATGCTTCCCAAGCCAATGAAACCAACAGAATAATAAGTCCTCAACTGAACCTGGCATGACCCAATCGATCCCAAACAACTGAAGCATATGCATCCACAAAGAATGAGCTATCGGACAAAAAAGTAACAGGTGATCCACAGATTCCGCATTACAATAGCACAAATAACAACGATTCACCAAAGGACGACCACGAAGCATAAGATTATCCAAAGTTAGAATCTGACTATGAGCTGCGGTCCACATAAAAAAAGCCACCCTATTAGGAACCTTAACTTTCCAAATACCCTTCCAAGGGAAGGTGGAGGGATCTGCATTACGAATCTTATGATAGAAAGATCGAGTATCAAACTTCCCACTGCCATTAAGATCCCAACAAAGCTTATCACAACCTCCACCCCTAGGGATTCGGGTTTGAATGAAGTGGAAGAGGGAGTAGGAAGCCGCTAACTCCCAATCATTGAATGCCCTCTGAAATCTTAAACTCCACACTCTGTCATTATCACCCGCTGAAGGGCTTAACACATCAGAAATACAAGCCTCTTTATTAGCTGAACACAAAAATAACTGAGGATAAAGACTTTTGAAAGTGACATCCCCAGTCCACTTGTCATGCCAAAAAAGAGTGCGAGATCCATCCCCCACCACAAAAGAGAAATACTTAGCAAAAGTTTCCCACCCTTCACTAATACTCCGCCATAACCCACAACCATGGGCCCTACTACAAGCTCTAGTACACCAACCCCCTTTTCCCTCCCCATATTTCATGGCTATGACCCTTCGCCACAGATGAGAGGTTTCATGGCCATACCTCCCAAGCCATTTCCCTAAGAGGGCCTGATTAAACGGCGCCAACTTTCGAACTCCTAAACCACCCAACTCACGCGGTAAGCAAACCTTTTCCCAAGCCACCAAAGGATATTTGAAACACTCAACTGATGAACCCCACAAGAAGTTCCTTTGAATGCGTTCCAATCTAGTCGCCACAGCTTTGGGGATAGTAAAAAGGGAAAGGTAATATGTCGGAAGGCTTGAAAGGGTACTCTTCAGCAAGGTGAGTCTACCACCCTTTGACAAATAAAGCCACTTCCAACCTGAAAGCTTCTTTTCCATCCTCTCAAGGATCGGATTCCAAATGGAGGGTGTTTTATACACAGTACCCAAAGGCATACCCAAGTAAGTCATAGGCAAATTGCCCACTTTGCACTGAAGGATATTAGCCAAAGACTGAATGTTACGCACCTCCCCAACAGGGACAATTTCACTTTTCCCCACATTCACCTTCAAACCAGTAAAAGAATAGATTTCTTTGTAGGATATATGAAATTCAGCTTAGAGAATCTCAAGTGGACCTGTTAGATGGTGAGGGCATCGGGCATTAGGGTTGCTCATCTTTGATGATTCTTGTGCTTGAGATTCCACTTTTGTGCCCTTTAGTTGGTCTGTTTGATGCTTCATATTGGTCGGATTAGGTTTGAATTGAGAGTTTCTTGATTTGATTGTGTAAACCATGGACCCAGTAAATCATTGCATGCTGTCCAACTCTAGTGCATTCATAATCAAGTAGCTCCATGCCTCCACCCTTACCATCCTTTGTTTTTTCCTTCCTCCTTTCTTTTTTTTAATTTGTAAATTTGGAGCCTAAAACTTACTAATATAGTTGTAAATCAAATGGTTCCAGTTTTCCATAAGACATCTGAAGGTTGCATCCATCAACCAAATTGGTTCCATTGGAAAAGTTAAATCTTTCCCCACAACTGACCATGGAAACCGTATTAGGATTCCATGAAGTCATGAATTTCATTTTTATAATATTATTATGATAGAGCCATTTTTCATTATAGCTAACACCTTTTTTAAGTTTTTTCTTTTTGGGTATAGTCATTGTGGCGATATTCATAATGATTGTTGGAGCTAAGGGGAGTAATTCTTGGTGTACATCAACAATTCAGCATATGCAATTATGCGTTAAGTAATTAAGTAATTCTTGTAATTTTATAAGCAACTGTTTAGTTAATCATGAAAGGCATGTCAAATTCTTGATTATGTCAAGTGATATGCTCAATTTTAGATTCTTTTGTATTGAGAGCTTAAGAATCTCTTCTTTTAGTCATTTTGATTGGCTTCAATGCAAATTTTAACATGCTTTTGTGGAGTAACTTTCTGATGGGGGGCAGAAGCTTTAATGATCTTTGATACCAATTTTGATGTAGGATCTTTAGAAACTCAGCATTAAATTAGGGTACTTGATGAGATTTTGAAGGGTTTTAAGGTTTTGATGTTTAAGGGTTGTGTGACAAGCTACTCCACATTGCATTATGTGGGCAGTTTGGAGAGAGGAATTGTTGGACTTTATGAGAATGAAGAGCACTCTATGCTAGATATTAAGAATAGTTTTTTGAGATTTTTGTTTGAATATACTTTGATATTTTTTTCGGGGGGTATGAGTGTGTGTTAGTAATTCTTGTAAGGGCACTCACATTTGAGTGTTCCTTCCCTCTAATAAAATTTTCTAATTACTTATATAAAAAAGAAGAAGATTTTGAATGAGTTTGATGGTTTGATGTCAAAACTGTGAATAGAACAAGAAATAAAGAAAGATAAACCCTAGTCAATCACATAAGAAGTAGAGGCAATCATACCCTCAAAGACCAAATAAGCTGTTAGAATTTTGTTAAATTCAATTCTATCTCCATTATTGACTACATTTAAAAACCTCAAATCCTTTACTAGAAAGAGTAGGATTCCACCTATTGAAAGAATGAATGAGTAGGACTCATGATAACCTTTTCCTAGAAAAGAGTAGGGATTCTTGATAACAAAGAAAAGTAACTAGAGCATCTAAACCAAATAGAAATTGATTCACCTCCACAAATAAGACTCATGGGCCTTGGTACAACCCATTCTATAAAATTTGGCGAATTACCATTCAAGGGAAAATGACCAAAAGCCCCTTTACAGGAAAGGGAGCTAGAGCCATTGATATATTAGGATTAATAGGCACTATGAGGTCCTATGAATCACATGGCAAGAGGTGGTTTCTCTTACTTCATTACTTTTATTGATGATTATTTTAGGTATTGTTATTTGTACCTAATGAAACATAAATTTGAATCCTTTGAAAAGTTCAAAGAATTTCATAATGAGGTTGAGAAACGAGTTGGAAAATGCATAAAATTCTTCACTTTGAAAGAGGAGGGGAATATCTAAAAGAAAATGACATTATTTCTCAATTGATTCTCCCTGCCATACCTCAAGATAATGGTGTAGCCGAAAGAAGAAATAGAACCTTATTATGGTTTGTTCCATGATGAGCATGTCAGAGTTCCCAATCTCATTTTGGGGTTATGCTTTGGAGACTGCTGTTTATTTATTAAATAGGGTCCCCACCAAATTAGTTCCTAACACCCCATATGAGTTATGAACTAGTAAGAAACCAAGTCTAAATTACTTAAAGATATGGGGTTGTCCAGCACATGTTAGAAAGTCTAATGTGGATAGCTAGGACTAAGGAATGGTAGATGCTTATTTGTTGGCTATCCCAAGATGTCTACTGGTTTCTATTTTTACAATCTTAGCAAGCAAAAGGTTTTTGTGAGCAGGAATGCTATTTTTTTGAGGAAGATTATAGCTTAAATGAAAGTAGAGCCAAAGTTTCTCTTGATGAACAAACTGATGAACCAATGGCTGAGTTGAATGAGAATAATGAAGAGCAAGTAATAGTGCCTATTGAACCAAGCAAAATGCAAGAGACTTGGTGTAGTAAAAGGACTATGAGGCCTCCAGTTAGACTCACTTTGTTAAATGAGATTTATCTAATGGAGTCAGAGGAGCATTATAATGATCCTTCTACTTATCGAGAAGCAATGAATGATAAGGATGTTGAGAATTAGAAAAAGGCCATGGAATCAGAGATGGATTCAATGTATACCAACCAGGTCTGGACCTTAGTAGACAAACCAGAAGGTATTAAGCCTATTGGTTGTAAATGGGTCTACAAAAGGAAAAGCGCAAGCTTAGGGAAACTTTATTTGAAACTAGACCAGTATCTTTCTAAAAAAGCAGTAAAAAAAGATTCAAAACAACTTAGACTAGCTAAGAAAGGTCCCCTAGAGGTCTTTTTATTATGCAAAACATCCCAAATTAACTCTTGATGGTTGTGGGTTCCAGTTAGGTTAACTGGTAAAGTCTCTGATGATTGTATAAGAGATTTAGGGATCAATTCCTGCATACATTAAAAACTGATTGGTGTCTTGGTCTGATGATAAAGAGCTATTATCACAAGCGGATGGCACAGGTTGAAACCCTCAAAAAAAAAAAAAAAAAAAAAACTCTTGAGCACTCAAATTCCCTTTCCTCTTGCTAGTAGTCAAAAAGGGCTGCTGGTTACGTTCCCCATCACTCTGACCCTGGACCTCAATATTCCTTTTAGATTCTGTTGTGTTGTGAGCTAATATAGCTGCTTTCAGTTAGATAATTGGGGTAAGATGCAATGTTTTAACATGCTTTTGTGGGTTGTTTTTCATACCTAATAGAAAGATGTATGGTCTGTTTCTAGACAGGAACATCAGAAAGGAAAAAAAAAAAAAAAAAAAATTAAGAGGAGCAAATGAGTAAAATAATTCTCTTTCTAAACAAATGGTGCTATAATTTGCTTCAAGTATGTAGGGATAAATCTTCATTTTCTACCCAGTTTTCTGTGTTGAACATACTATTTTACCAAAACTTCCTTAACACATGCAAGATTTAGGCATGTCTTAAATTTCATTTTGATGTATTGATCAGGTGTTCATGCAGTCTGATGTGCTTGAAGTGGCGCTTGATATGAGAAATCAGTTTGATGCTGATGTGGATGTGCTTCATCACATTGATGCCCTCAGCCAGAGTGTCTTGTGTGACAATGAGGGATGGTTGTTGAGCAATCCAATGGGAATAAGGACTGAGAGAGAAATTCATGCAGAATTAGAAGGCGCAAGAATTTTCCGTAGGTTGTACCAGAAGATGGCATAAATAATCTATAGGCTCTTTATTATTAATCCCAACGAGTAGTTCACTTGTCAAGATGCAGCCTTTTGAAATAAAGGCTATCAATTTAAATTTGAAACCCCGCCCCGTTGGGTCACTCACTTCTTCCCCCACCAAAAGAAGAAGGTGGCTAGGTTAATTTATTGTGAGGTATCTTGTAGAGACTTTTATTTTGGGAATGAAAAAAAGGCATTTGTATTAATTGAATTGTCTTACAAAGGTAGTACACCTATCAAAAAAAAAAAAAAAAAAAAACATAGGTAGTAGTACATAACTTGGTAAAAAAACTGGAGCGTCCTCCAGTCAAGCAACAGCATCTATAATGCAAACAACATGCCATGCTGATCTGTTAGCAACCCTGTTTTCCTGCCTACCCACCATACAGTCCAACAAACATTCTTAAGTCCTTTAATCCATTTCTTGCTTCCTCCATCAAGTGTCCCACACTTGACAGGTCCAGTTCTGTTTCTATAACAGTCTTCTTCATCTGTAATGAACTTACTTCATTGATCACTTTGTGTACTCCTATATTCTTTGCAAAAGATATAGCTCGAATTGCTGCAATCTCTACCATTCCACTGACCTTCTCCTCTTTCTTATCGCTGCAATTAGCTCATCGTTGGAGTGTCTAATTATAACTCCTACACCTGCTGTGTTTTTGTACTCCAGATATTCCTTTGCCACCTAGGCTATGCATGCTCACCCGTTCTTCTTTCCATGCATACACCATGATCATGCATCGTATGTGATTTTGCACCATATGGTAGTATGTATAAAAACAGCTTTAAAATTGTAATGCATATCTATAATGGGCATTTATGAATGCTATGAAAGTATAAAATTTGATAAGGGAGCAAATTTCTTTCATTTTTTTGATATAAGATAGAAATTATACTCTAACTTAATCTAAGTGTATATGTGCGTGAAACTTCCTCTTAGAGATTTGAATTCTGACTTTTATCCTCTACACTTTGCAAGCATTTATACTTGTGGAGTGGCCATCGCATCAAAGATATATGGTGATATAAGGGAACAAATTTCAAAATTGGCAAAAAAAAAAGAAAAAAGAAAGTAAAGGAAAATGTATCTCAAGTTTCTCGACAAACAATATAATAGTATGCATTTCTATAGTACCAAATTACCAATAAATGACTAACCGTAAGATAGTAAATTTATATATATTTAAAAGCTGAAACAAATCATTTATTGTTGTTACGTTCTTGTTAAGTCATATCAGTGGCCACATCATTCACTTATTTTCTACTTTTTTTTTTTTTTTTTTTTTTTTTTCTTTTTAAAAACTTTTATTCTCCCTATTTTAAAAAGAAAAAGAAAAAGAAAAAGAAAAACTCTTCTTCTCCCTATTAGTCCATATTTACTGTTACACTTCTTTTAACCTTTATCCTCTCTCTGTATCTCTTTATCTCCCCACTACTCTCTACTTTGCCGTTACAATTTCTTCATCTTTTTCTCTTATTTATATTTTGACTCTTGTTTTCCCTATTTTATATTGTATAAATTCAATACCAATTCTCTCATTCAATCCATATTTTTCTCACAAAAAAATTGTGAGTACTCTCTCTCTCTCTCTCTCTCTTGAAGCATTCCAATCTGATAAGGAATCAAACACTGCAGCAAATCAGATTAGATCAAACTCAAACATTGTAGTAGATAAGAACAGTTCAGGATAAGCCCCGAACACTTTCATATCTCATATGCTTTTCTATCTCATCTACAATTTGTATTTCAAATGTTTCATTTTGTATTCAAACATCTTATCCTATGCAACTAATCTGATTATATATATGAAAATAACTTCCAACATTGAGAGTGTGGAGAATAAATTCAATTCATATAATATCTTTGTTCTTACACACTCTCTCTCTCTCTCTCTCTCTCTCTCTCTCTCTCTCTCTCGGTAGATTTTTGTTCTTTCTTATAATTGTGATTAAGGTTGATGGTTTTTTTTTTTTTTTTTTTTTTTTTTTTTTACAATAAATATGTGTTTTGGTATTGTGTTTTTTTTTAATTTCTCATCTCTAAGTCTTCCCTCTCCATTTTATACCTTTGCTTGAATTTTGGTTTGGGTTAATATTTAGTTTTTTGGGAAATAGGAATTTGAGTTTATATTAAAACACAATCTACATGACTATGAATTTGAATATATACCTACCAATTGTTTGAGTAATAAATTATTATAAATTCCATCTTTTTTCCCTTTGGTTTTATTTTAATTTTGGTTAAGATAACATTGTAATTTTATAATAAGTTTTTAATATTTCCTGAGCTTTATGTGTGTTCAGCAGTCAAGGATGCTTGCATTTTTGAGGTTCTGTGGATTCCAGAAGGGGGTACAGTTGGAGTGTGAAATTTAAGATTGTATAGAGCTTTTGAAGATTGGGAGTTGGCTGCATCGTATTCTCTATTTCAGCTTATCCAAACTCATATTCCTCGGGATGATAGGAGAGATACTCTTTGCTGGCGGCTAAAAGGTGATGGTAAGTTTGACCCCTGGTCTTACTATCATGCAGTTCGGGGTGTTTCGAATTCTTTGTTTCCTTGTAAGGGGGTTTGGAAACCAAAGATTTCTAAGCGAGTGGCGGTCTTTTTGTGGATAACTGCTCATGGTCGGATCCTCACTTTGGATAATCTAATGCTTAAGGGTTGCCCTTTGGCTAATTGGTGTTGTATGTGTTGCCGTGATAGGGAGTCCGCAGACCACCTTCTTCTTCATTGTCCTATTACTCATTCCCTATGGACTTTTATGTTTCAAGTTTTTGGTATTCATTGGGTTATGCTAGGATCAATGGTGGGTTTGTTATCTTGTTGGCATCAGTGGCTTGGGAAGCATAATTTGGACATTTGGAATTTGGTTCTAAGGTACCTAATGTGGATTGTGTGATTGGAACAAAATGGTCGTTCTTTTGAGGACAAGGAGAAGACGGTGGATGAGTTAAAGGTTTTAAGCAATCGTAGTTTATTGGAGTGGTCTTGTTGTTGGGGTTTTACTGATTGTTCTTTTCTCTTTGAGTTCATGTCTTCCCTTAGCCTAGTTTCCTGATTACCCTTTTCTTGTTGTGCTGTTTGCTCTTTTTTTCTTGTTGTTCATTATCATGAACATCGTGTACTTTCTTCTTATTTTTTTTATCATTAATATTAGTTTTCTAATTACCTATAAAAAAAAGAGAAAATCTCCGAGATGATAAATTTGAATAATAAATTTGAAATTTATAAAGTTTAGTTGTATATTAGGCAAATTAACATACTACAACATAAGTTAGAAGAATATGGTTCACTGTAAAAATATATTAATCAAATATACAAAAAATAATTGTTACTTTTTATATATTATACCTCATTACATAATATTTATATATTCTCACGCATCGCGTGGCGGTTAGTTTAGAAGAAAAAAGTTGACTTGATAAAAGAGAGAGACATGTATTGCAATTGGCATCAAACTACATGAAAAAAAGAAGGGAGTCTAGTGAAGAATAAAGTGCATCAAAACCTTCACGTCCAATACTGCTCTCTTTAGAGAAAGGCAGCTAGTCAGCTACTTTGCAATTACTCTCCAGAATCTTTTCTTCAAATGCGCCATACCTAAATTCCTTCAAGATATGTACTTGCCATATCAACATTAAAGCAGAGGGCAGTGTTCTATTCATATGTTCCTCTCTTTTGCACTTTGTATATGCTGCCAAAACAAATCTCATCAGCATATAATATTTTCCTTAGAAGTTAGAACAATTTAAATATATATTTACTATAAAGTCTTCATTTTTATTGGAATTTATAAAATTATTTAATAGGCAATTCTATTTCTAGATAGGAAGCATGTAAAAAAAAAAAAAATGAAAATTTTCCGGCAATAAAGCAAAAGCATTGAACATTAATTTCTTGATTGCTTCAATGAATGGATAACACAGAAAAAAAAAAAAAAAAAAACGTTGTTTCTTTACTATTTTTTAATTCCACTTGCTTTGCCTAGAATGCCTTAAGTAATCTTTTCTCTTTCTATTTTTTCCCTGAAAAATAAGTAAATTATTCTCTTCATATTTAATCACGTATATATAAAATTACTTGCACTCCATATGAAAAACTTTATAGAACTCGCTATTCACCTTTTATTTATTTATTTATTATTGTTGTTGTTGTTGTTGGTTTTATCGACCAACGATCTTGGGTTTCACAATAAAAATTTTCCCCTTCCAAATACCCCTCCACCCGTAATTAATCATTGGATTTTACTAATGTGTGCCCTTAGGGCGCACATTAATTTTCATTTTTGGAAAAAGTTTTCTTGAGAATTGAAAAAGTAATGACAGCTTTTTCAATTTCCATGAAAATATTTCCAAAAATAGAAAGCTTAATGTGTGCCCTTAGGGCACACATTAACCGGGCCCTTAATCCTTTCCTTTAATTAGTTAAACCTAATATCATTATTAAGAAAGAACAATATCATTCTCAAAAAACGAAAAAGAAAGAACAATATGATAAAAATGGTGATAAAAATACCTATAAGAGGGTCCAATGTAGCAAGGTATAAGTATTACTTGGTACGCTTCATGATCTTAAGGAACACAAAAGATGGAGAGTGGATTGGAATTGGAATTAAGCCACCAAAGGAAGAAAAGAAGAGGAACCATTCATGCCATCCATTATCACTGAAGGAATAATTGTTAAAGTTGTTTGTGTTACTTTTGCTGAGAATCATTGCTGTCTAATATTACTTTCTTTAACCTAGAGAATTAATCCTTTGTGCAAGCATCATTGAAAGACAATTAACAGGAAAAGTGTTCAACAATGTCACCCTCATGGCTTATAAATATTGATGTGGTTATGCTAAGCTTGACACTACAACCTGCCTCTCATCACTTTTATCATCCCACAAAACTATTAAGCATTCCTGAAAGGGATAAAAAAAAATGGCAGACGGAGTTTTCTTTGACCTTTCCTGGAAATTACTTGAAGTGCTACATTCCTTACTTCTCAAAGAGATCAAGTTAGCATGTGGTGTCAAAGCTGAGCTTGGAATTCTAAATAGCACAGTTTCCACAATCCAAGCTGTGCTTCTAGATGCAGAAAATCAAGGTTCTCATAATTACAAGATCAAAGACTGGCTCAGAAAGCTCAAAGATCTCTTCTTTGATGCAGATGACCTGCTGGATGATTTCTCAACTGAAGCTTTGCTACAGAAAATGATGACTGGAAGTAAGATAACAAAGGAGGTACGCATTTTCTTTTCAAGTTCAAACCAGCTTGCTTATAGTCTTAAGATGGGCCATAGAATAAAGGCAATTAGGGAGAGACTAAATGCCATTGCTGATGATAGGATGAAGTTCCGGTTTATAGAAAACCCCATTGAGCCACAAGTCAATAATAGGAATAGAAAAACTTATTCTTTTGTACTTGAAGAAGATGTGGCTGGGAGAGATATTGATAAGAAAGAAATTATAAAACTTCTTTTTGATACTGATGTTGTAGAGAATGTTTCAATTATTCCAATAGTTGGAATCGGAGGATTAGGGAAAACTACACTAGCTCAACTCATATACAATGATGAAAATGTCAAAAATAATTTTGAGCCGAAGTTGTGGATTTGTGTCTCGGATAATTTTGACGTAAAACAAATTCTAGAATCTATGAAAATTGAGAGGCATGAAGAAAACCTTGAGATTTTACAAAATCAGCTTCTAGAAACACTTAATGGAAAAAAATACTTCCTTGTCTTGGATGATGTGTGGAATGAGGACATAGATGAATGGCATCAATTTAAAAAGTCATTAATGGGTGGTGCAAGGGGAAGTAGGATAGTGGTAACTACACGCTCTATAAAGGTAGCAGAGATAATAGGCACAACTTCACTTTATGATATTAAAGGCTTACCGGAAGAAAAGGCTTGGCCCTTATTTGTAAAAGTGGCATTTAAAAATGGCAAATCACTAGAGAAAAAAGCCTTAGTAGCATTGGGAAAACAGATTGTGGGAAAGTGTAATGGGGTTCCTCTCGCTATAAGAACAATAGGAAGCTTATTGTATGGTAAAACCTCTGAAATTGAATGGCAATCCATCTTAGAAAATGAACTCTCAAAACTAGCTCAACAAGAAAATAAGATTTTATCGACTCTAAAGTTGAGTTATGATCATCTTCCGTCGCACTTGAAGCAATGTTTTGCCTATTGTAGATTGTTTCCAAAAGATCATAGAATTAATGTAGATAAACTTATTAAACTTTGGGCTGCACAAGGTTTTATTAAGTTAATAGATCAAAGACAATGTGTACACGATGTTGGTAGAGAATATTTTATGCAATTACTTTGGAGGTTGTTTTTCTAGGATGTAGAAAAGGATGATTTGGGCAACATAAAATCATGCAAAATGCATGATCTCATGCATGAACTTGCAATTCTTGTGGCTGGGACAGAAAGTACCATATTAAATTCAAGTTGAGAAAATGTTATTGAAAATGTTCGTCATGTATTATTTGGTCCTACGGATTTATTGATACATCTTTCAACACCCAAATGTGGATGGAAGATAAGAAAAATTCTTGCATCTGGTGGTGGTGGGAATTCGGATAGCTTAACTTGTGATGCACTTGTCTCAAATCTCAAGTATTTGCGCACATTGGATTTGAGCAAGGTAGGGCTACATGTAGTGCCGCATTCAATTGGGGAATTGAAGCATTTAAGATATCTTGATCTTTTTGAAAATTCTAGTATTGAAATTCTCCCCAATTCAATTACTAATTTGTTGAATTTGCTTACACTAAAACTGAATAGTTGTTTGGAGCTTAGAGAATTACCCAGGGACAGTCAAAAGTTGGTCAATCTCAAGCATCTTGATATTACTGATTGTAGCAAATTGACACATATGTCCGTTGGACTTGGGCATCTTACTTCTCTTGAGACACTACCAATGTTTGTAGTGAGCAAGGAAGGTTTCAAGGCTAGGCCTAGTGGTGGGCTAAGTGAATTGAAAAATCTGAGAAATTTGGGAGGAAGCCTAACAATTACCAATTTAAGACATGGAAAAGATGACAAGGTGGTGCTGGAATGTAAAGGTGCAAAAATGACTGAGAAACAGCATCTTCACTGACTAGAATTTTCGTGGGACCCAGAGTGGACTGTAGAAATCGAATGTTATGATGAAATGTCATTGGAAGGGCTCCAGCCACATCCAAATCTTAAAGCATTGGGGTTGTATGGTTATATGGGTGAAAATATTCCAAGTTGGGTCTCTTCACTCACTAATCTTGTCGATTTGTGGTTAAGGGATAATTGTAGATGCCAGTACCTGCTGCTGTTAAATCAACTCCCTTTTCTCAAGACTGTCAGTCTATTGGATATGGTAGCACTTGAATACATGGAGAAAGACACTGTTAGTAATTTGTTTGGTTCCTCTTCTTACAAAGCAACATTTTTCCCAACCTTATATTCTCTTGAATTAGGGAATTGCCCTATTATGAAGGGATGGTGGATGAAAGATAATGATAACGAGGCAGAGCATATGTTACTGCCATCATTTCCTTGTCTTTTAAAATTAGGAATTTATCAATGTCCTAACTTGACTTCCATGCCCAAGTTTCCATTTCTCAAAGAAGAGCTGCAATTGTATAAAGCTAGCTCAAAGGTATTGCATCAGACAATGAATATGGTACCAAAACAGAGCCCATCAACCGCCTCCTCATGCAACTTTCCCCTCTCAGAATTAGAGTTTTTTTCCTTATTGGATGTTTCAGATTTAGAATTGCTTCCAGAGGAGTGGCTGCAGAACCTTGTTGCTCTCCGGAAACTCTTTATAATATTGTGTGATGGACTAGGATCTTCAACTTGTAGAAGTATTCAACATCTCACCTCGCTTCAATCTATGGAAATATGGCCCTACAATGAGCTTGCTCTGCTAAACAACGAAGATGATGGCTTGCAATGGCATGGCCTTAAGAGCCTTTGTTCTCTATGTCTTATGGGAATTACAAAGCTGGTGTCTTTACCAGATGGGCTTCAACATTTTATGACTCTTCAACAACTCATAATTTCAGAACGTCCTAGTTTGATAGCTTTACCAGAGTGGATAGGCAACCTTACATCACTACAAAGTCTTTTCATTCACAATTGCCCCAACTTAGCATCATTGCCTTGAGAGATTCATGAGCTCAAATCTTTAGAACATCTGACAATTATTGATTGTCCCCTCTTACGTCAAAGATGCCTGAGTCAAACAGGTGAAGATTGGCCCAACATTGATCATGTCCCATACTTAATTGTGGATTATTGGGACCAGCCGGAAACAATTTCTTCAGGTATGCACCTATCTTTTAATCCCAATTTGTCATAGCCTTCTATATTTATTCAAAATGCTCTTCTTCTTGGTGCATTTTGAGCTTTGTGGTATTTTGGGGAACTTCTTGGTTAATTGACTTCTCATGCAGGAACAAATGAAGAACCATCTAAGACAGAGAACAAACCTAGGCTTAAAATTTGAACCCTATTTGAAAACTGCAATTGTGCAACAGGTCAAGAACTCAGTGGTAATCTTATTTTCTTTCTTTCTTTCTTTCTTTCTTTCTTTCTTTCTTCTTCTTCTTTTATTTTTTATTTTAAAATTCTTTTGTGTTTTGTTCCTATCCATAAAAATTTTAATAAGACACTTGATTTTTTTGTTTTATTTTTTTGAAGTTTTAGGAGAACAAATAAGTATAACATAAATTCTTTCATTTGTTCTTTTATTCTAATTAATTTATATCTTTGTGTAAAATAAGATTGTGTTCATGTACTGACATATATGGTTGATTATTGTAATTACAGAATCATAGAAAATTTCTTAGCACTTTGAGGGCAGGACTTAACCAGGCAACTACACTGCAGAATTGTGCTAACTATGGAGGTATTTTTATTTTTATTTTTTCATTAGGAGAGGGTGGTGTTATATTTAAAATTTTGACATAATTTGCAAATTCTCCATTGAGCTACTCAGAAAATAACTAATGGCTTAAGTTGTTCTTTGATGATCCTTTCTGTACACAATACTTTCATGTTGTAATTCTTTAGGCTTCTTTGTGTCCATTGTATGTGAAGTAGTCTTATTTTAATTACATCATCTTTACCTATAAAAAATGTAGTTCTTTGATGGAATAATCTACCTAAATAGATTATTTCTTTTGGTTTATGTTAAAAGCAAAGCATTCAATAATCACAAGATTTTCTCAATCTGAATTGCAATTTTTACCTACTAACTGAAAATTTCTGATTATAGTTTCCCAGTACTCTGGCAAATACAGCCCTTTTGATCATTTTTTCGCATGTACCTGCGGTAGCATTTAAGTAATGCCCTTTGATTTCACTGTTGAGTTTTTTCAAACATTTCAAACAAAACCTTTGGTGCCTTCAGTTTCTTTGTTATTTATCCCTTTTTATATGTTGGGTTTCTAATGCAGAGAACATCATACAACCAGGAACTATTTTTATTTTCTTTGTGGTTGATCTCTTGATATTTCTCTATCACCTGCAGCTGCTAGCAACCTTTCTTTCCAAATATTTCAAAGTTAAAAATTCTAGTCTTTTGATTATTTGTACTCCTCATTGTTGTCTTGCCAAAAGGGAAAACTTTTTTCCCTTCACAATTTTAATGGATAGCAAGTAATAACTTACCTTCTTTTTATCTGTTTTCATGTGATAGATTGTTAATTTTCAGAGGAGCACCCAAGTAACAAGTTTAAGAACTTTTTGTTTGCCTAGTGGTTGATGTCTTGCCTCTTTATCTACCTTCTAAAGCCATCTTTTAACCTAAGGTATTTGACTTTTTTGTAGAATGGAACACCAATATTATTGTTCTTGTTTGTTCTTCATTATGTTTTTGAGGTTTTGATATTTTGGAGAACTTATCAGTGGTTTGATTTCTCATGCAGAATGAATGAAGGCAAGGAACAAATCTTGCTTAAAATTCAGACATTGTTCAAAACATTCAGGCCTTGAAATTAAGCGAAGTTGTGAACTCAGCGGTAATCATCTTTTCTTTTTTATTTTGTATTTGGGAAATCTCTTTCTACTTTGTATTCTTTCTGTTTGTTCAAAGGACTTTTGTTGCATTTATGATTTTTTTCACAATATGGAGAAGAAAAGGATAGTGTAACTTGCTTTCTATTCTAACAATTTAAATCTTTGTACCTAAAACTGATTTGATGAGGTGTGATTTAGGTTGCTTTGCTGAAATAGAGAAAATATTACACTTGAAGGGAGTATCTACCTGATCAACAAACACGGCAGGAATTCACTTATTATTAGGGTATTCTGTTCAGTCATTTCATTTGCACAATGTCATTAGATTAATTAGAAAGAAACTACTGGCTTAGTTAGTTTATACAATGAAATAAGGCAGAATAATTTCTTCTTCTCTCAAATGTGTTTGGAGAATTCTTTTTAATGTCAAAAGCATAATGAGATTGAGTCTGGTGTCTTTAGGGAATAAAAATGCTTAAATCTAAAGGTAGACTTTTTTCCTTAAATTAAAAAAAAAAAAAAAAAACCATCCAAATTGCATTTAGTATGTGTTGAGGACTCTTTTTTCACGCCACATGGCATCACTTCATTGGCAACTCGCGCCACATCAACATATTATTGATTTTTGGGTAAATCTCATTTAAAGCCCAAAATAAGTTTATATTCTATTCAACTTCATGGATTGGGTTCACCTCTCCCACAAGATCCTTATTTCTAGAGGTGGATTCATGGTCTATATTTCCTCTTCATCAATTGAGATCGTAACCCACGATATCATCAACATCAATATATGGATTGAGTTCAAGCAATAAATCAAAACTCATGGCCCATATTATCTCTTTCATACTCATGGAAGGTGGCTTCTCTAACAATAGCCCATATTTACACAAAATTACAACAAAGCTTAAGGTACGTCATCTTATCTTTGGCTCATGATTCAAGCTCATGAGTCTCTTTGGGGAAACTTTGGGAGTTATGGTTTGGAGGGCCAAGAGGTATGTTCAGTAAAGCTCCAGCGGTTTAAAGTTGATAAAAGAAATATGTTGCTTGGCCTGTCTTCTCCAACTCCCTAAACTCTGGCGAGTCAGTGTGTAGCGGGTAACATATGGTAAGCTTCTCTTATCACATAACACTTAAAATGATAAAACTCCTTATTTATTTTTTCTTAAAACTTAATATTCATCATATGACAAACACTCAAAAACTCCAGCCATCTAAATGCTGACAAAATAACTATTCATTCAATCTTCAACTATTGCTATACGAATTTGGAAACCTAAGTATATTATTCTACATAAACTTATTTCTACTTTTAGCTAAAATCCAACTCAAAAACATGGCCAAATCTGATTGGCTATCTTCAATCTTTAAATATAAAATATTCATAATATCTTTAATACCTAGTAGCCATCTATCATAATCTGACCAAATATTCTCCTGCTAGCTGCCAGAGCAGAGCATTAAATGCCTTTTTTGCTTACCAAGATTAAGTCACAACACAATGAGACCTTGACCAAATCTCTAAAGTTTCATTAACTATCAATTAATTATTCTATTACTTGCTAAAAATGTATTGTAATAGAATTTTAGACCAAAAATATAAATACCTAAAAGAGGAAACCTTTCCTACAGAACATTAGCAGTGCGTTCAGCACTTGACACTTGGCTAAAAGTGACATTACCAGCCATTTAATGCTCAAATCCCAGCAGCCAGCTGCTATACCAAAATCAGCGAGATACCCTTAAAAGAGATCTTACCATTTTAGCCAAACCCATGAAATAAATGTTGAATATTCTCTCCAGCAGCCTGACTTCAACCAGCTGACCTCATCTACTTTAGCCCCAACCAACAGCTGTCTTATGATAGCTGTGATATTTTTTTCTGACAGCTGGGACAACTTTTTTAGAATAGTTGTGATAGCTGACCCAGCAGTCTTGAAATTACAGAATTTCCTTATTTGGCTAAAAACCAAAACCAACCAATGAAACTATTTTTTTCTTGCTAAAATATTTTCCTTTTTTGCTAGTCTTTCCTCCAACTGCTATTATCCAAAACAACAAGAACACCTTAAAGCTGAACATACCATTTTCAGCCAAATCCTAAGATGGATTTTCTGAAGATTTATTGCTAATTGGGACAGATTTTTGTTGAGATTCTTTGCTAAATACCCTCTTAAACTCAGCTATAAATAGAGCCTTTCATCAACACCTCAAGACATACCAATAGAGAAAGAACAACTCTCTCATAAACTTCTCTATTTCCCTTCTTCCTCTAATTATCTTCTTAAACTCTTAACGAGGTTTTGAGCTTTAAAGTTCTCAATTTCCAAATTAGAAACTAATCTCTTCAGCCCTAAGCTCACAAATGCCCCTCATATCACTGCTCATAAGCCTTTATCCATCCTCTAGTAGAAAATCTCAACAACATTGCTAAACAGACTACAACGCCATTACTTTTCTTATGCTCATTCTCTCGCATTTCATTTTCAGAAAATACATCTATCTTGCTACCCATTCCCTCTAAACACATCTCCCTCTTCACTTCTCTTACAAAACCTCTTCTCTTACAAAATCTTTCCTCTTGGAAAGTAACATAAGTCATCACTATAGCTTCTCTAGTAGCTATAATCTCATATCTTTACCATTTTTAACCTCCATATTTCTCATTACTTCCATGTATCTTACAAATTACAAATACTACATCTCACAAAATATCTATATCTTTTACCATTTCCATACTTCTGAAGAGATATCAAATACTCATACTAAAAGCTCTTCTCATAGGAGGCATAAACTTCTAATATTAAAGCCTTTCTCCTAGAAGGCATAAAAACTTCTTACAAAAACCCTTCTTATGCAAGACAATACTATTCATAATTTCACAATAACTAAAAGAGTATTATCAAGGAAAAATTCATTTAAGTGCATGATAAATGGGATAAACTTAACTAGCCTCTATACACAACTGGACATACTCTCTCTCCTTCCAGTTGCACCCATTTTTCCCATTCAATCTTGAAGTTATCATGGCATTGCCTCTCTCCACCGCTAGAGTCATTCTGTCGGAATACTATCAACTCACTGATTCTATACAGTTGGCGTTACAAATCATACAAAGATAAGTGTCTCTGTATCCATATCTCTAAATTTACACCACTGAATACATGATTACTTCACCTTTAAATACATATTACTTTATTTCAACTATTATTACAACTATTAACCAAAGCTACTATATCAAACACATATTATTTATTCAACCATTATCATGATTCTTAGATTTTGGGCTTTACTCATTTGTAGGCCTACAAATATGCCGAAAGCCATTGGGCAACGTGGCCTAATGTTGAGTTCTGAACGCAACTCCCCAAACATATTTGGGTCTAGCAAGGTCACCCTCCAACGGACAACATGGTTGTGCGCTGAAAAACATTCCCCAATAGTGTGTAATAAATTTTTAAATAATTAGATTTTGAAGGTGTTATTTCAGAATAATCTTCAACTTTCTTTAATTTAATAGTTATTGAGATCCCAGTCTCGATGTTTATTAATGCTCGCTCACTAATTCTTCATTATGGAATAATTTGAAAACTTGCTTCAAAATTTTTTTCCCCTAGAAAAAAGCAAAGAGAAGTCGCTTATGAAAGTTCCATCTCAAGTATCTGCCAATGAAATGCGTGTCCGTGATGTTTTGGTTTCAATGTTTTAGAACCGTCTGTTCAAAACTTCCTTTTTGGCATATCTTGATACCACACCTTGAAATAGGATTGTAAAATCAAATCTTACGATATTATCTGTTTGGAGTTACACCATGAAATTAGTGGTTGGAAACTTGATGATGAATTCTATTTATATATGAAAGCAACATGTTTGAACGTTGTGTGCTCATATGACATAGAGACTGCCTAGATTCAAAATTTTCCTTTTGCAGTATTGTTGAACACAGTTTATTTACTTAAAGATAATGTGGAAATTATTAGTAATTCAATGCTCGTTTTCTTGCTGAACTTCTTAGGGTCGTCTTGTGCAATAGTCAAGGACATGTGGTTTAGAAGCAATTATGAATGTTGTATCATGATTGAGAGCAATTTGGCACTCAGGTGTCATTGAATTTGATGTTTTGGGGAAATCTGTTATTCTGTCTTGGAATTAGTTATTTTTCATTCCTAAGGCATTGAATATTATTTATTTTTGAATTTTTGAGATGTAAGATGACCAGCATTTGATTGTATGCAGGTGAGTGGAAATTTTTTAGGGTCAACTTATTGCAGATTTTGCTACTATCCCATTAGGAAATTTAATTTGCTTCTACCATTTTATTTATTTACATTTGTTTCCATTTTTTTATCAATAGGCCGGAATGAGATATGCATTACATTGAGAATGAATTGGACCATGAAACAAAAGCTTCAAAATCTGTTTGCTTGATTTTTAACTTGGAAAGCTTTGTAAATTTTAGTCTTTTATTTCTACCTAAGTTAGGGTAGTTCAAGTGATCTGTCAAACTTGCCTTTCCCAAAAATGTAGTTCTTGATGAGAAGTAACATTCATGTTTGAACCTATGATCTTACTTTCCACCCTAATTTATTGGGGGAGGAGAGATGCCATTTGGTCCAAAGACCATTGCTCTATTTTTCTTTTTTTTTTTTTTTTTGTGGGGGGGCGGGGGGGTGGGGGGGGGGGGGGGGGGGGGGGGGGGTGGAGGATGTGTTACTTTGTAGTCAATTCAAAATCAAAATAGAGGTGGCTTCTCATGAGTCTTCTATCCAATAAGCAATAGTCTTCAATGCTTTTTTGAATATTGACAGAGGTTGACAATGTTTCCTTTGTCATTGTGTTAGATGTGTATAATGGAAACCAGTGTAAGGAACATGTCACCATTTGAACTGATATACACCTATATGTACACACACACACACACACACATCTATGGATGTGATTAGATGTATCATTTTGATGCATTTTGCTGTGTCACAATTGAGTTCATTAAAATGAGTAGTGATTCTGGATTTAACACTTATAAGGAGCAATCTCCTGATTTAATGGCTTTGTGGAGGTGTTTGTAGTTATTGACACTGTTGACTTTCTCATAAAGAGTAATTTCTCAGTTAGCACCTTCACCTTATAGATGACACTGTTGTCATTATGTGATTTCTAAGCATTTATCCATTGTTATGGCGTGAAGAACTCCTAGTTCCAAGCTCAAACTTAATGATAACAGTATCATCTATAATGTGAAAGTACTAACTGAGAAATTACTCTTTATGAGAAAGTTAACTTTAGAAAGAAATGTTATTATAAATTTCAAAAAAACATAGTATTGGAGAACATAACTTTAGAAAGGGATCAATTCCTCCATGTTTGCCAAAAAAAATATGATTTAATTGTAGAGCACATCAGTTTACAGGTGGCTTTGGCCTACTAACATTTGTAGGTTTTGTGTAACCATATGCATCTATGATCTATACATACATACATCCATATTTATTTACTAATTCTTAGCCTGCATCTCTTTTTGAGATTTGTTAAACACTTGTCCAGATTTCAATATTTACCTTCTGTTCCATTTTATACTGACAATTATATAATTATGTCCTCTTCTGCATGTTAGGTGGTTGGTTACCTGTTGAAGATGGGGATTTGGATAGCTCGCCATAACTATCTTGAAAGTGAACGCGTACTTGATTCTATTGTTGTGAAGAATAAAAAGTTGATGAATCACATTGTTGGATCACTGATAATTGCTATAAAGATTGAAAATATAAGGCTTCTGGTACTAATTCATATTCAAATAACCCAATGCTTTGTCTTTAATTTTTGAAGTTCATTTGCAGTTGTGATATCGGTGTTTAATGTGGCACATGTATTAGGGGTGAGCAAAAAACTGAGAAACCGAAAAAACCGCTTCAAACCGACTGAACTGTTGCAAAAATTTCGATTTGGTTTCGTTTCAGTTCAGTTTTATTATATGAAAAAGGGAAAATTTTGGTAGTTTTCGGTGGTAGATTTGAATGCACTGAACTGAAATATATTATTATATTATATTAAATATTAAATATATAATATAAAGTTTGTAAATATTTGAGATTTGGGCCTTTGACCTCAGTTATTATATATGCTTTGCGTTGTGCCTCCTTTGGTTTATATAACTTTGGGCCTCCATCTTATTTTAAAACAGTTGGGCCTTTTTTGTATATATGATCTAACAGATCAGTCATCAAATTAATTCGGCCCTAGCTTAATGGCTTTTCTGCCTTTTCATTTTATCTTTTTAAACATAACATTTTAAAACCCATTAGATTAATTAACAATAATTAAACTAAGTAAATATCTAATTAAACTAAAACTAATTAGACTATAAAAACAAAAGTTAGAAACCCTACCCTACACACCTCACACTTTCCACTCTCATATTTAGACAGCCTCCACTCTACACTCCACACTCCCTCTCACGCCAAATCTACCCCTGCCGCTGCCTCTACACGCCACCCTCCCCAAACCGGCTTGATCATTGACTTCTCATCTCACGGTGAGTCTCTTTTGAAAATCTTGATACCCTTTCTCTGTTTTGTGTTTTGTTTAATACTAAATCAATAAAGTTAGGGCTTTGAAAATAGTGAATCTCTGTTTTGTAGTAACAACATAAGATCAAGATGTTTATTTTTCCAAATTTTATATGCAAATAAAGTTAGAGTTTTGAAAAAATTGATAACTCATGTGCTTGGCTGCCTGTGCTACTTGATTTCTTTATTAAAGTTAGCTGATTGCCTTTGTCTCATGTGCTATTTGAAAATCTCGATAATGCTCTATTTGTTTTGTATTTTGGATTTGTTTAATACTGAATCAATAAAGTCAAGGTTTTTAAAATACTAAATCTTTGTTTTTAGTAACAACATAAGAAAGTTTTTTTTTTTTTTTTTTTCAAGTTTTATATACAAATAAAGTTAGGGTTTTGAAAAAATCGATAACCCATGTGCTTGGCCGCTTGTGCTGGTTGGTTTCTTTATTAAAATTAGCTAATTGCCTTTGAGTTCTGATATACAAAGTTAGCTGCTTTTTTATTGCCTTCAAGGTGGCTGCAAAGCAGGTTGTGATTTTTTCTTGTTTGTAAAATGCTTTATGGATGTGTAAAAAGGCCCAAAAATGGCCAAAATGGGGAAGGCCCGAATCTGGGCCAAAACTGGTTCCTAAAAAAGGCCTAAAATAGGTTTCTAAAAAAGGCTAAATTACAAAGAGCATAAAAGGGCCATAAAACAACTGGTTTGAATATTGCATTTAAAAAAAAAAAAAAAAAGCCCAAACAGAAAATTTTTGGAAAAAAAAAAAAAACCAAAGGCCCAACTGGCCCAAACACAAGGCACAAAAACCAAACACCGATCGAAAAACTGACCGAAACCAAAATAAATCGAAACCAATTGAGTTTCAACTATTTCGGTCGGTTTTGGTTGAGAACTTTGCAAACCGAAAATTTCGGTTTCAGTTGGCCGGATTAAAAAAAAAATACCGATCGAACCGAACCGGTTACAGCCCTAACATGTATGCATACATATCTAAATTACATATATTGTTTCTCTTTAACCAGTCACTAATTTTGGTGTTGTAATTTGTCGTGGGCATGCTTGTAGTAAGCATTTAAGTGATTTACTTTGTTAAGAAATTTGAATTAGGATTTTTCCTAGTTTTACTTTTATTTTTATTTTTTATAAGAGGATTTTTCCTAGTTTAGTCTGAATCAGTGAGTACTGAGGATATGTATCATAATAAAATAGAATTGTGGTAAAATCTTCAGCTCTTTTTTATTTTTTTTTAAATTTTTTTAATGTAAGAGTTAATTTGAATTGTAAATTTATAATAATTAAGTACACATGTTTTCATGCTTAGATACATAAGCATTTTATTTTTGCCCCATAGCAAATGAAAATCATATTATTCAGGGTTCTTCCAAAATGTTTGAAATTTGTACCTGAATATTAATATATAATTTCATTATAATAAAAAGAATATTAATAGAGAAAATACGAGAAGAGTGGAAAAAAAAAAAATCTCTTTTTGATCTTTCAAAATGTGCTAAATAATCAAATGCATTCCATTGGATTGTTATGCCAAGTGCCAACTTTATAACATGCTCTCTAAATTATAGAACATCATTTAATGCCTCAAATTGTTTATAGGTGAACCAATCCGAGCATCATTTATAGGTTCAAGAATGTTCTCTCTGTGTGCTAAGTTAAAACATTCAGTCCCTACATTGGGAAAGGGGCAAGCAGCATGTTGGTGACAACTAACAAACCATTCTGGCATCAAACAGAAACATCAACAATTGCAGCACAATGGCTCCAGATGAATAAGTTACTGAAACAACTAATACAGTGAAACATGAGTTGAGTAACCTCATGGAATGTGATGAAGTTTAATGGAAGCAGAGGTCAATGATTACTTGGTTGTAAGAAGGGGCAGAAATACAAAGTTCTTTCGTGCTAGAGCTAGTTAGAGAAAGAAGAGAAATACCATCACATGCATACAAGGATCCAGCGGGTTATGGCAAGCTGAATTTTGTAATGCTCGAAACATCTTGCCACACACACAAACGAAAAAGCATCTGTGGTATTGGAAAATATAGCTAGAGTTTAGAAAGATTTCACAAAATAGAGAATCAAGCAAATAAAATTCCAAGTCTAAGACCTAGCCCACTATCTTTAGATATCCTTTAAGATAACTCATGGCTTATAAATACTAAGGTGTCCACTCCTAAACAATGTGGGACACAAAGCAAAAGTGTTTGAAACGCACTTACCCACACTAACAAATAGTTATTCCTAGTCAAGCATATAACAATCTAATAAGTTAATATCATTAGGGAGGTTAGTGGGTCCAACTTTGACAAAGGAGTACTATAAAATTGAATCATAGGGTATTTGCTCATTGATTTGCTACATGAGTGGCTTGATATAACTGTTACAAGAAAAATGTTCTCATTTAAGGCAATTCTATGTTGTAAAAGTTAACTATTTCACTCCCCCCGCCCTGCTCCGCCCCACCTACGGAAAAGAAAGTGGAAAGGGGGAAATTAAAAAATGAAGCAAAAAAAAAAAAATCCTTAGAAAAGACCAACAATAATTTGATTAAAGTTTGTTTAAAGAAGATCAATGCGTAAACTACAAAAATTTATCTTTTGATAATTTTTGTTTGCTATTGCTCTTTTCTTAAATTTTAGAGAAAATTTTCTTTAGCATGGAAAAACACATTAAAAAAAAGGGTATTGTTTATGGAAAGGGTTTTGTTCCCAATTGGACGAGGTGAATGTGTGGGGTCATCTTCTTAATTCTTGAGAACACATTGTCCAAACAAACAAAACGGTAGCTTCCATGAGTTTTCTATGAAATGAATTAGGACTTACTTCTCACTTGTATTAAGCCTTGTATTCTAATTAGTGGGATTTATATATCATCTTTATTGAAGACTTTACCTAATCCATAGGACTAGTTTGGTTCTTCTTTATTTCTCTTGTACGCGTGATTTAAATAAGTAGTTTTTATTTATTTATTTATTTTTTTGAGAATAAAGTAATTTTTATTTTGGTTGTACTGAGGATGATCCTAAACTTTTCTTCACCCGACAAGTCAGCAAATTTTTTTATCATATAAATATGTACCAGATAGAGTTGTTGGATTCTTAATTTTCAAATAATTATCTTCTATTTGGAAAAAAAAAAAAAAAAAAAAACTATCAAAGATATATTTGAGTTTGTATTATTTTATGTTATGGTCCAAGAGGCCCACTTGTTTAAAACTCATCAACATCTAACCTTAGACCCTATAGCTTCTAGTCATTTTAATTTACACTTCATCACATGAGAAGGACGTAATTGCCAAGATTTTATATTGTGAACATAGGCAGTTAAGCAAAATCACGTAACCGTCTTATATTCTTCCTTTCTTTTCTCTCATTTCCACATCTCTACATTATTTTCCTTTAATTTCAATAACAATGCGAGGAACTTTCCTCATAGTTTGTACTTTGTACTTTCTAGCAAATGCCGAATATAATGCGTTTCTTCGCCTTTGAGGAAATGGCATGATATTTGATTAAATATTTATGAAGATTTATAGAAAAGTAAAATATTGGTCGAATAAAGGTATGTTTGGGTACCGCTTATTTTGTTGAAAATTAAAAACATTATAATAAAATAATTTTTAAATGTGTGAATAGTACTGTAGGACTTAATTTTAAAGTTTTCTTTTCCTTAATAAAGTACTTATAGGTTCCGTGAACATGCACAAAACCTACTAAATAGTGGTGTGAAACACTCTACTAAGAAAGAAAAAGAAAAATGCCAAAACACCAAAATGCAGACGCTGGCAACTTTGTCCAAACGTTTATTAAGTAGAATATTAAAAGTCAACGACTTTGCAAGGTAGTTTCAGCCAAAAACCAATAGTATGGCAAAGTCAAAATGGATCAACTCCCCTGATCAAACCAAAAAGTGAAAGCATTTTTTTTTTTTTTTTTTTGATAAGAAAAAGTGAAAGCATTGAACTACTACATCAATAACGTATGAATTACGAAAGTTCAAACTTCAAAGGGCCTTGTCTTAATAAATAAGTGGCACAATGCTATATATATATATATATATATATATATACAATTTACCCTCTCTTTTTTTTTTTTTTTGACTCTGTCATAATTCAGTGCACAAATTTCCAATTGTTTGTTACATTTGACTTGTAAAACTTGGATTAAAATCAAAATATTAGAGTTTCATCCAAATGAACAAATTTTGTATTGTTTTAGATAAATAAAATACTATAATGATTTGACATTTTTTGTTGTTGATAATTTGATAGTTAAAGAGGGGAGATTTGAAAGCTTGGCGTCTCCATTAAAAAAACCAAATAGTATAAATTGAGTTACAAAACTTTTGATATTAATTTGACTCAATTAAAATTTAATCCCAAAAAGATTTCATTTTAGTCAATTAAAAATTTGTAGACTAAATTATAATAATATCATTTAACCATGTCACATGAAGATAAATTGTAATTTTTCCTATAACAATAATTAAAATATACAGGATTGTTCCTATGCTACCGAATTCTTAATTAAATTTGTAATAAAAAAAAGGTTACATTGGATACAATTCTTCCAATAAGCTTCAATAATTTGTATACAAATTTCTTTTGAGAAGAATTTTTTTTTTTAATTTGTTAAATTGTGAATAGTATACAAAAAGTGGTGTCATTGATTGATCAATCTAAAACTCAATATCAATCGGTCACCTCTATAAGTTGTAATAGAATTGTGTAGAATTAAAATTAAAGTATCCTGAATGTATTCTTTAACTATGACAACATCACAAAACATATCTCAAATACAAAATAATTAAATTAATAAATTAGCACTGTTTTTTTGAGGCGAAGTAATTAATTAATAGTATCTAGTAGCTAGTGCTTCAGGGTTGATATAGAGAACTTTGTAACTTAATTGATATTTTTAGGTATTCGTCCAAAAAAAAAAAAATCTAAGTTTAAAATGGTGGGGATGATTTTGAGGATGACGGAAAAAAAATAAAAGAAGAAAGAAAAGAAAGAAAAATAAAAGAAAAAATGGAAGTGGAGAATCAAAATATTGAGTGTTTGGTTGAGAGAAGATGAGAGAGAGAAAAATGGTAGGGCATGACTTTTTTCTTTCTAGACCCATCAAAACTTGATCTCCCCCCTATTAGAAAGAAAATGGAAAGAGGAAGACGTGTGCAATAAGTAAATTTTTGTCTTTTCCTCCTTTTATTTTTCCATTCCTCCTATTATTCCACTGTTTGTATTTTTTTTGCTAAACTTATTCCACTGTTCATTTTTTTTTTGGGGTGCTCAGCTCACATTTTGTCTTTTTCTTTCTTTTTCTATTTATTGGTTTCCTTTATTCTCGTTTGTTTGTTTTTGTTTTGTTTTGTTTTTTTTTTTCATCAATTTTGGATCCTTTTGGCTTGTTCTTTTAAAATATTAAAAAGAAGAAGAAGAAAGTGTCCATACATAATTTTTTAATAAAAAAATGTGTTGCATTTTGCTTTATTTAATAGGGATATAATTGTAAATTAATATTAACTTTATTTTCTATAATTTTCCATCTTTTCACATTTCCATCATTCCAACCAAACACGTATGAGAGGAAACTGAATCTTTTATATCTTTTTCTTATTTTTTATCATTTCTCTTTTCTACTCTCTCGACCAAGCAGATGGTAACTATCCTTGTTTTTTTTTTTTTTTTTTTTTTTTGGGAAAAAAATTAATAATAAAAGGACTTATGGGTGGATGACCGAATTAGATTTGTGGAAGAAGGAACAACGTCCATACCATTTTAGAGTTTAGACCATTGAAAGTGGAGAATCAGAATATTGAGTGCTACTACCATCACCATGATTCATGAAGTTGTGTTTATTATGGCAATTATCTCCAACTCTTGCTTTTAAATTTTGACAACATTTTATTATTGACACAACATCAAATCAATTAGGTCTCAAAAAAAAAAAAAAAAATCAAATCAAATTTATCACACGTATTTGAGCAATACATTTTGACAACATTTTAGGATCATGTACAATTTATCTAACCAATTATCATTAGCTGCCTTGATCTTTGTGGTTGACAATACGTAATATTTTCACAATAAATCTTAAGTGATTAGGTGAAAATTTGTTATTAATGAATAAAAAAAAATGTTAATAGTGATTTTTTTTTTTGAGAAATAAACGGTGGACTTAGTTTTAAACCAATAATAATTTATCATTTAGGATTTGTTGTAAAATTATTGTGAAAATATTTTGAACGTAGAATTACTCTTGTTCCTGTCTATGGAGTATAATATAAGAGTACTTGCATAAGTCCATGCAAAATGGCTAAAATGCAAATTTTTTGGCCAATCAACCTTAAAAATACCCACATTAGTATGTGTAAAACTATTCATCTATGCTACAATTTCCATTTTAGCTACATTAAGTGTGTAAATTTATATGACTATTGTAATTATGTTTTTACATTTTCTATTCATTCTATACCTTTTCTCGATAATAAAGAAAGAGAGTAAATGGTGTTGTGATGTGTAAAGAGAAAGAAACAATTAAAAAATTATGAATTTACACGACTATTATAATTGTGTATTTTTGCATATTTTAATCATTCTTTGTGTTTCTAAAAATGAAGAAAGAGGATGAATGGTGTTGTAATACGTGAAGAGAAAGAAAAAATTAAAAAAAAAAATTCTTATGCTAAAATAAATTGAAATTTTCATGCGACCTAAAATCTCTTAGAAAAAAAAAATTATAATCTTTATGTTAGAACTTTTTTCCCCCTCTCCAAGCCATTGTAGGAGCAAAAATTTGTCAAGCCAATTACAAAATGCCACATCAAAAATTTAGTGATAAATTCTAAATTAATATATCTTTAAATTAATTAAATCAAATGGTGAAATGTGTCATCCAAATTGACATCATATTGGCATATTAAAATTTGCCATGTGTCATTTAGCTCACAAGATAAAGATAAATTTCCTATTCAAAATTAATGGATAATTATCTTTATTGAAATAAATAAATAAAATAAAGAAGAATTTCCTACTCAAAATTGATGGATAATTATCTTTATTAAAAATAAATAAATAAAATAGAGATAATTATTTATCTTTGTTGATTATTATCTTTATTAAAATATGATCTAAATAGATAAATAGAGATAGTTATCTACGTATTTTCAAGCATATCAATTCAAAGTGGTGTTTATCCTCTGAAACCACTATAAATACAGGACATCCCCTCTCATTTTTGACACGAAGTTTTCAAGAAGCTCAAGTTTTGGAGAAATTCTGTCTCAAGAATCTTTGAAGAATATTCGAAGGACTTAAAGGACAACAAATCTTTAACAAGCTCAAAGCCAAAGATTTTTTGTGAAGACCATTCGATCCATCTTCCAACCAAATTGAAGAAAATTTCACATTCAAGTCAAGACCACAGAGAAGGTAGAATTAGAAGAGCACTTTTTGTAAAAGAGTCAAAACAGAGATTGTACTCACTACTTGATTAATACCAAAATTTATTTGTGGAACACCTTTTTCAATTTGTTTGATTTTCTACAATTAAGAAATTTTGTATTTACAGTTGTTGAGGTCTAAAAAGTCACAATATTGCACCAAGGCCCAAAGTGGCATAAAGAATTGAACTCCATAAAAATAAAATACTTGAGCCTGCAATAAAGAAAAAGATGGGAGGCCCAAATCCATTAAGGGTTTTGAGGAGGAACCCAAACTCACGAATGAATAAGCCTTAGAACTCATTAAGCAAAGGGAACAAGAAAAGCCCAGCCTGCCAAGGTCAGAAAATCGCTAGGGAGCCCTATGGTAAAAACTAGGCCGGGATACCTAGGGATTGTCAGGAGCTCGGGATCCTCGGGATGCGCAGCAAAGCCAGGGTTGGATTAGGACAGTTCAAAGGGGGTGCCAAGACACACAAGGAACGAGAATAGATATGTCCCTATCAGCCACCTAATGATGCAGAAAGGAATCAGAAGGCTTGGGAACCAACAATTCATGAACAAGGGATTGGTACCTTGGGGAACCCAAAAAGAAGAACAATGAAGGGAAATGGCTGAGAAACTTTCAACTTGGCAAGAAGGAATTAGCTCACTTAGGAAGAATGACAAAGGGAAAGGCAACCAAAAGTTGAGTCTAAAAAGGTGAGAACTAGAAACCTTGAAAGGAGAAAGACCCAAGGTTAGCTCTTTAAGACATACTAGAATGGAAATGCAGCAGAAAGCTTTTGAGGGAGAAACTCCTAAAGAAGAAAATAATGAGGAATGAGGAAGGGGACAGCCACTAATGATGATGACATAACATTGGTTCTGGTACCCAGGGGAGCAAATGTAGGGAATCAATGGTACCCTAGGAACCTTAAGTGACACTATAAAAAGGGGAAGTAGCTAATAGTGAAGGGTATTTAGCAACAATGAAATAGAATAGAATCACTGAGAAAACTCTATTAGAATTCAAAAAAGAAAAGAAAAGAGAGGGAAATATTGTTCGGTATCCTCAAACAGCCATTACAGAACACATTCGGATTTAAAGAGATTCAAACTTTACAAGCCTTTGAGGCCTGAAGAGTCATCTAAGTCTGTGATTTTTGAATTTATTTGGACCTCGTAACACGTCCTAGTGAGCATAATTATTACACAATTAAAAAAGTAATGGAATATTTCACATTGTCTTAAGGCCCCCTAACATTTTTGAACGGTTTTAGACCCTTAAACCAACCAGATTAACTTAGTAAATTAGCCAAGTGATTAACTTAGTCAATTTATGTAATTCTAGGTTATCACAAACATACAATCATATCAAAAGTATAAAGCAGTGGAATAATAAATAATACAAGATATGATCACTCAGGAAACCATACGGGAAAAACCTGGGGAGGATTTGACCTAGCTATCCTCAAGGTAAACCTGAATCCATTATGTGAAAGAATTAAAGTTCATACAAAAGGACTTACAAGCTCCTCGCTTGACTTCCTAATGCTACCCACCAGTAGAACTTACTCACGATCACGTGCAAACTTCGAATCCATGGACTCCTTTTTTCTTGGATTCTCCAATCAACTACAAGCACCCATGCTTGTTATTCTTTAAGCTCTAATGGCAGTAACCGAGTTGATCATCAAGATGTTGAAATAATCTCTACCTTGAAAACCCTAAACTTTGTGTAAAGGAAAGCTCCTTTAGATGTCACAAGAGATTTACACAAAACAGAAAAATATGAGCAACAATACAACATGAGCAACTCTAAAAATGTGGCTAGGGTTTTGCCTTTTATACCTAGAGTAAAAACAGAAAATCCAAAATGTTTAATGGGTTAGGACTGAGCTGGAATATTCTGCAAAAATACATTCTATCCGAGATTCGATCAATCGAGTCTTTCTTTTGATCGATTGAGCCAGGACGAAATGCACCAATGCATCTGCAGCCTCTCGATTCCAACTTTACATGAAAGACACAACTTTAAGTAAGTCTAAACAAGACTAAACTTATTGTTTTGATCATGGTTTGCCAACATTACACATTAGAGTTCTAAATACATAAATTCTTAAATCTTTAGAACTTAACAAACTCCCCCTTTGGTAATCCGTGACAAAACACAAACTAAAAGCTCAAAGTTTACAAGTGAAAGTCCTTTACATAAATAATGCTCATAAAAACTAAAATTCAATCCTAACTACTATCCATTAGTTGCAAGTGTAGACAGCAGCTCAATTGAATCAACCTATATATTCTTGAAACACTCAACAAACACATGAATGCATGTGTGACAGAAAATAGTAAATAAATAGTTATAACATTCTTGTATAATTCACACAACACATAATAAAGACATATATTAATGAATAATCTCATAAATATAAATCAATAAACAGTGAATCTAAAGAAACAAGAATCATGTATATATCATGTATATCAAAATACCATGTTACTCCCCTTAACATGAATATCCCCAAAAAAATGATATACAAAGTGAAGCACCTAGATACAATCTAATATCTCCACTAGCTCCTCAAAACAAAAAAAAAAAAACTCTCCCCCTAACAACAAAACTCCTCTAAAAAGTCTACTCCCCCTTTTTGTGACGGAATGCTAAAGAGCAATCATAATCTATCATCAAAAGGAGGTGGTGAGGGTGAATGAAGATGTGCTACGTTGGCATGCAAAGCACGAATCTCGTCAAGCAAATCCACCAAAATCTAACTATGAGCCGCCTAAATGGTCATGACAGTCTCCAAGGTACGACGAATATCAAAGTCATCCGAAGGAGGTGGAGGAACATCAGCAGTAGCAGCATCAGGATCAGGAACATCCTCACCAACAAGACTTGTAGAAGAAGAGGGAGGAGGTGCAGAACCAAAAGGCTCAGACCTAGGGTGTTTAGAGCCAGCTCAAAGGTGAGCAGCCCTCTACCTAAGAAAAGACGCACCTATGGGAGCAATCACATGAACAGGCTCAAAGGAAGGGAAACTACTAAGATCAAGATAAAGCAAAATCCTGTGAATAAAAATAAGATGAACGGGAGCATGTGAAGAAAATGAACTCCTATAAACTTCGTTCAAAGAACGAAGAAACAAATGAGGAAACTGATAGGAGCATCAGTGACAAGAGTGTACAAAAATACACACCGCTCGAGAGGAACGGTGTAAAGATGAGAAATTGGCCAAATAGAGTGACACGCTATCCTAAAGAAGATATAATACAACTCAGAAAGTTTAGCAGAGGTGATCCTAGGATCAGAACCCCACTGGATAGAAGACTCAGTGATGTAAGACATGACATCACTCAGAATAGGAGACTCATCATAAGGATAGATTGGGTGCTGGACCAAAGGTACCCCAAGAGCATCAGCTACTACCGTAGGAGTAATGGAGTACTCTATGCCTCGTATCCAACTCTTTACTAAAGTGTTGGAATCACAGACGTGGATAGAGATGTTTGAGAAGAACTCTCTAATCAGGGTAGTTGGAGAAGGAGGATCAGAAACATCCAACAGAGGTAACCAGCCCCGACGCTCAAAGTTTGCCTAATGGCAGGATCAAGCTCATCTAAGATGACAGAATGCTCAGACCATATCTTTCTCTTAAGGTTCAGCTTCTCATAAGTCTCTTGATTTTTCTCACTCGAAAACCTCTTGCGGTCAAGGGAAGGAGGGGAAGGAGTAGGTGTGGGGACAGACCTACGAGCCCTAGTCTTCCTTGGCATAGTGCTAAGGAAAAGGACAAAGACACACAGAGAAGACAAAAAAAAAAAAAAAAAAAACCAAGGGCAGACTGCAAGTTAGCACAAAAAGATATAGAACAAAAATCTATATGATGCATGAACAACCACAATGTCGTGATGCATGTACTAATGCAGTAAGCAAAGTTCAAATTAAGTTTAATTTCACAAAATTGGCTTGAGCATAGAGTTTCTAACAAAAACCCTAAAAATTTGAAAAAAACCTTGAATGTTGTGAAGCAAAATTGATGAATTGAGCATTATATGACACAACACACAGATTATAATGCTTAATTACATCAAAACAGCAAGCCAATTTCATCAATTTCAACTTAATTGAACAAAATCCCTAATTCAGATTCAATATAAACTCTAGAAAATTCAGTTTTCCATAATTCACAAAATTGATCAAATTAAACCATCAAGAACAAGTTTATATCATGTCCCCACAAAAACCCATTGATCAATTGCACAAAATAGGGCTTGAAACAACAAAAATCCCAAATATGCAAGGTTCGAAAATATGAGTGTAAAATGCATGAAAATATGAAAATAAACTCAAAAGGAAGGGCAAAAGAGACTTACCGACTTGAGGAAAGAGAATCTTTGCAAAAACTTCGGAAGAAAACGACAACAAATTTGACTGTAGAGCCTTGCCTAGTCGGAGAGAGAAGAAAAGTTTGAAAAACTTTTTGAAAAAGTTTTTGAATCAGTTAAGAACAGTGTTTTTTAAAAAACCTGATTCGCGACTTTCGATTGATCGAAAATCACATTCGATCGATCGAATCAATCCAAGATTTTTAAAAGAATTTTAAATATTTTCGATTGATCGAAAAACAGATTAGATCGATTGAAACAGGTAGCGGCTCATAGTATTTTGAGAAAAAGTACAGTTTTGAAAAACTCAAACCAATTTTTGAAAATAACTCAAAGCATGAAACAAAATGCATGAGTATAAGATGTAATGGAATGCTTTTTCAAAAACCCAAATTTTAATCCTAATTTCTCCAAAGAAAGTTTCAACCAATCTCTCTTTAAGTCTTCAAGCAAAAAAATATTTTGCATAATACTCAAGGTAGTTTCAAACTTGGTTGGTCAGACAAAAAACGCACACAATAACATTTACAGTGTTTAGCAACTAGTAACTTGTGTAGTGTGTGCTACAAAATTCATCACACAGAATTTAAAAGAGACTATCACCAAAAGAGTTACATCATATAACTCCCACATCTCCTAAAACATAAGCTTGCAATCATGTAAGTTTCTTGAATTTTGCCTCTTTTTTTTTTTTTTTTTTTTTGTGGATTGGCATCAAGCCTAATAGTACAGACCAATTTTAATTATGTGAAATAACATCAAGCCTAATAGTACACACCAATTTTAAGCATTAAGCAATTAATCGAGGCTACACCTTATGTTCTTTTTATGCATGTGCTACACTTTTTCGAGCACAAAATCTTATGATATGCACTAAGGTGTTCATGATTGGCTAGTGAACAGTGGTGAGATGGTTATTTATGTATTTCTCAAAAGGATCAAGTCCGACAGTCAAATAACATGTGACTTCAAGATTAAGACAAAATGATAAACACCATAAACATCTTTCCCACACAACATGCACTACAAAGTTTCAACTAGTCAAGTGCAATAAATAAGCTCATCAAAGCTAAACAAGGTACATAAGATATGTTATGTGTAAATAAATTGACCAACTTTGTTTTCAACGACTAAGAAAAATAGTGCCAAACATATTTTGCTTTTCTTTTTATTTTATTTTATTTTTATTCTAAAAAAAAACAAATAAATCCTAGAATGAAATGCATGAATGTAATGCAATGCAAGTCTTAGAACAAAAACACAAAAATCAAAGAACAATGGTCACAAAGGAATGAGCAATGAAGTACAAGGACTATGTCAGAAAGACTTAATTAGATCGAGTCTTTTGCATTCAAAACCTTTTAGATGCATCACGAGTATTGGAGTTCTTATTCACATTCGAGTAATTCCCAACACTAGAATTGGAATAAAGGTTCAAAACCTTTACCAATTCACCAATGAGAGCTATAGGATCTTGTGCTTGAGGTACAGAAATTTTTGGTTTGTTTGCTTTCTTAGTAGCTTGAAACTTGAAACAATTAGGACGAATGTGTGCAGACTTTCCAGAATAATGACAAACCCAAGCAGGTTTACCATGCATCTTGTCCTTAGAAAGGGTAAAATTTTTAGGTTTGAACTTTCCTAGGTCAACCCTAATCTTCCTAGGGGGTGAAACATCTACAGGTTGGACAACCTCACTTACAGGAGGTTTAACAATTTCACTCACAACCTCACTCACGGAAAGTTCAAAAGAAGATGAAGGAACAAAGTTCGTGAAAGTAGGTGCAGACATAGAGATGCTTTCAACATATCCTAAACCAGATTTGTCAGAATGATACTTTTGAACATTTAGCATTTGAACGGTTTTAGACCCCTTAAACTAACCAGATTAACCCAGTAAATTAGCCAAGTGATTAACTTAATCAATTTATACAATTCTAGGTTATCACAAACATACAATCATATCAAAAGTATAAAGTAGTGAAATAATAAATAACACAAGATATGATCACACAGGAAACCACACGGGAAAAACCTGGGGAGGATTTGACCTAGCTATCCTCAAGGTAAACCTGAATCCACTATGTGAAAGAATTGAAGTTCATACAAAAAGACTTACAAGCTCCCTGCTTGACTTCCTAATGCTACCCACCAGTAGAAATTACTGACACGACCACGTGTAAGCTCTGAATCCACAGACTCCTTCTTTCTTAGATTCTCCAATCAGCTACAAGCACACACGCTTGTTATTCTTTAAGCTCCAATGGCAGCAACCAAGTTGATCATCAAGATGTTGAAATAATCTCTACCTTGAAAACCCTAAGCTTTGTGTAAAGGAAATCTCCTCTAGATCTCACAAGAGATTTACACAAAACAGAAAAGTATGAGCAACAATACAACAGGAGCAACTCTAAAAATGTGGCTAGGGTTTTGCCTTTTATACCTAGGGTAAAAACAGAAAACCCAAAACGTTTAATATGTTAGGGCTAAGTTGGAATATTCTGCAGAAAAACATTCTGCTTGAGATTCGATCGATCGAACCAGACCGAAATGCATTAATGCATCTGCAGCCTCTCGATTCCAACTTTACATGAAAGACACAACTTTGAGCAAGTCTAAACAAGACTAAACATATTGTTTTGATCATGGTTTGCCAACATTATACATTAAAGTTATAAATACATAAATTCCTAAATCTTTAGAACCTATCAATTTTATTTTGTGTTTTTCTTTACCATATTGCCCCTTTACTATTTCTTGCTATTCAATGCATATTTTTCATGTTTACTAGCATGTATATGTTGTAGGATTTGTGTTCTGTGCACCATCTGGTTCGTTATCAGCCTATTTAACTACGGTGAACCAAGCCTAGTCCAAAAAGGACCCACACATTTTGGTTACTTCGTTGGGGACTGGGTAAAGGAGAGGGAAGAAGTAATCCCTTCGCAGAGCATAGCTCAAAGACCAAGGAACAACAAAGATACCAATGTGCCACCTGCGGTATTTGAGCCCGTTAGAGAAAATGAAGTGGCCTCCAGATAGAGGAACGAAGGAACGAAGTACCTCTGGTAGAGCAGGAGGCCAACTTAGGACAAAAGCATGTAGGGTAGGAGCTAGAGCCTATGACTCGAATGGCAGAAATAATGAAAGATTTGTGTTGAGGGCCAAAATTTCACAAGAAAGCCCATTCCATGAAAAGTAAGGAAAGACCATGGGCCTTAGCAAAAGAAGACTCAATTCGTGAAGTTAAGAAGAACCATAAAGGTCTAAAGTCCTAAAAAGAAGGAAAAAGAAAGAAATAATAAAGAAAAAAGAAGAGGATCTCGGTCAGAGGACATGCAGCAAGGATCTCGGGCAAGACCAGAGGACATGCAGCAAGTATCTTGGTCAAGCTAGAGGATATGCAGCAAGAAGAATCAACATCAAGGCCTTATGTATGTTCAGATTTCTAGCAAAAAAACCATTAAAAATCGAGCAAAAAAAAAAAAAAAAAACCAAGTATTATCTTTGGAACCCATGGTCCAAGCTCGTGGGATCTCAAGTGGATAGTAAGAAAGGAATGGTTTCGTCAGTAGGGGAGTGATTTCTGGTGAAAGGAGGATCCCGAGGGTTTCCCTTGGTTCATATATTTGCTTGGAATGCATGAACCAATGGAAAACTCAGTTCCCCCATGTGCATGACGCCTCCCCACAATTTCCTCTCAATTGTCATTTTCAACAAAGCTGTCACAGTACACTGAGTAGCCCACCCATTCCTCTGACCTTCCAAAAAGGAATCTTTTATTTATAGCTAAAGCCAAATTATTTTGAGTTATAATTACCTAAATAAGCTAAACCTCTGCCCAAGACACCTTTTTAGGTTTCAAAGGACATGGTTTTACTTAGCAGACCTGGGGTGTCCTCGCTCGGGCTACCAGACTAGGTCTGCTATAAAAAGAACACTAAGGCATAGCAAAAATGAGGATGGGAAAGGGAGAAAAATGGGGATTCAGGGGAAGAGTTCAGAGATTCAAAACATATATTCTTAGAGCTTTAAAAGCCTAGCAAAGAAGAGAAAGAAAGAAACAAAATAAGAGAGCCAAGGTGGAGGAATTTGTCCCATATCCTTGAGATCATTCAAAATATCACTTAGCCTCCAAAGAAACATATGCCAATACATGCACGCATCATATATCACTTTTAAAAATCCTCCTCACCTAACTATCTTGGAAGGCAATGTTCAAGCAAAGTCACTTGGATTTGAGTTCCAAATCCCACAAGTCTTGTGCAAAAGCACTAAGTCTGTGAGAATTGGGGTCAAGATCCTCGTGATTGAATCATTCTCATGAAATTCATTTACATATATGTATATGTATTAAAACATATATCCTAATCTAAGAAACTAACAAACATTTGAAAATATGTATATTGTGCAGTGTGTTCTTATGTAGGACCTATAGAGGTAAAGGGAAATGACAAAACTCTATTGCATAATAAGCATGGAGAAAGATCGTATAGTTCAGAGAATCAACATTCTGGGTTCTTACAGGCCTAGTACCCCTACGAACCATGACAGTATGTCTGGGGTACCACGATAGTACGCCTGGGATACCAAGTGAATGAATTTTTTAAAATGTTTACATAATAAAAGATAAGCCTTAAATATTTTATTTCAATCTCTTTCTCATTGTGAATATTATGAATAATTATTTTTCTTGTTTCGTAAGAGTAAATGGTTATTTTATGACACTAAAACACTTATAATGATATTTTATTGTTTAGGAGGAATTGTATTTTTGCCTTAAGGAGCTATATGACTTGTGCACAACTTGGTTTGTAATCAGCCCCATTTAACTGCAGTGAACTAAGCCCAGTACACCAAAAAACAAGTATTTGGCTCGGGATCCTTGTCTTTACTTGGGCCTGTGTGCTAAGAAAAAAGCACCCTTACAATTTGCAACAAGAGATTAGCCTCCTCAAAGAGGGCAGGACTCAAGAAATTGGGGATAACGCCCCCCTTGTGGTTAACCAGGATAGAGCCCAACTAGAGGGAGGGTCAGCAGTAGAAGGGGGAGCCAACTCCTAGTATCTCACATTAGCAGATTTCAATGCCCTTTTGGAACAAGAAAGGGAAAAGCTCTTGGGGGTCCCCAAAAAATTTTCTCGGGATCCATCATTCCTACCAAAGCTCTTTAGCAAGCCTTATCCCAAGGGATATGAACCCCCAAAGTTCCTTCCTCTTGATGGAAGAAATGGAAGTGCTGTGGAGCACGTGAGTAGGTTCATTCACACCATAGGCCCTTATGCAGGAGACAAGGAGCTATGCCTAAAAGAGTTTGCTAAGTCCCTAGTGGATAGAGCATATACGTGGTACACCACCTTAAGGCCTGGGTCCATCAAGACCTGGGACGAGATGATGGAGATGTTTTGTACAAAGTACTATCTAGGTGAAGACAAGGTCAACTGCCAAAGCTTTCAAATGGTAAGGCAAAGGCTTGGAGAGGATCCTGTCCAGTTCATCAAAAGGTTTGAAAATATTTCTTTGGACTGCTATCTAGACCATGAAGAAAAAGAGCTCATGGAGACCTGCATATCCAACATGCTCTTTGATTACAAGCTTAATCTCAAAAATCTATGCATAACCCAGTTCGCTAACCTACTACAAAGAACTAGGAGGACCGCATTAACAATGAGGACAAAAAAAGTGCCAAAACCCTAGGCCATGACAGCATCAGTAGGAGAAAAAAGGAAGAGACTTGAAGGAAAAATGACTGAGGAACCACTTGTGATCCCATGTACTGCAGAAGAATTGAACCATGTTTTGGATAAACGGATTGGAGATGAAATCATTAGGCCATTCACTATATCTAGACCACTTACTAAGGAAGAAAGGAAGAACCCATTGTTTTGTAGAATTCATAATTATGTCAAGCACTCTACTAAGGATTGTTGTACCCTCAGTAGGCTTTTTCACAAGAAACTTAGGAAGGGAATCTTGGAGCTCACTTAGATTAAGTCACAACACAATGAGACCTTGACTAGATCTCTAAAGTTTCATTAACTATCAATTAATCATTCTATTACTTGCTAAAAATGTATTGTAATAGAATCTTAGACCAAAAATATAAATACCTAAAAGAGGAAACCTTTCCTGCAAAACATTATCAGTGCGTTCAGCACTTGACACCTGGCTGAAAGTGACATTACCAGCCATTTAATGCTCAAATCCTAGCAGCCAGCTGCTATACCAAAATCAGCAAGATACCCTTAAAAGAGATCTTACCATTTCAGCCAAACCCATGAAATAAATGCTGAATATTCTCTCCAGCAACCTGACATCAACCAGCTGACCTCATCTACTTTAGCCCCAACCAACAGCTGTCTTATGATAGCTGTGATAGTTTTTTCTGACAGCTGGGACAGCTTTTTCATAACATCTGTGATAGCTGACCTAGCAGTCTTGAAATTACATAATTTCCTTATTTGGCTAAAAACCAAAACCAACCAATGAAACTATTTTTTTCTTGCTAAAATATTTTCCTTTTTTGTTGGTCTTTCCTCCAACTGCTATTATCCAAAACAACAAGAACACCTTAAAGCTGAACATACCATTTTCAGCCAAATCCTATGATGGATTTTCTAAAGATTTATTGCTAATTGGGACAGATTTTTGCTGAGATTCTTTGCTAAATACCCCCTTAAACTCAGCTATAAATAGAGCCTTTCATCAACACCTCAAGACATACCAATAGAGAAGAACAACTCTCTCATAAACTTCTCTATTTCCCATTTCCCTCTAATTATCTTCTTAAACTCTTAACGAGGTTTTGAACTTTTAAGTTCTCAATTTCCAAATTAGAAACTAATCTCTTCAACCCTTAGCTCACAAATGCCCCTCATATCACTGCACATAAGCCTTTATCCATCCTCTAGTAGAAAATCTCAGCAACATTACTAAATAGACTATAACACCATTACCCTTCTTATGCTCATTCTCTCGCATTTCATTTTCAGAAAATACATCTATCTTGCTACCCATTCCCTCTAAACACATCTCTCTCTTCACTTCTCTTACAAAACCTCTTCTCTTACAAAATCTTTCCTCTTGGAAAGTAACATAAGTCATCACTATAACTTCTCCAGTAGCTATAATCTCATATCTTTACCATTTTTAACCTCCATATTTCTCATTACTTCCATGTATCTTACAAATTACAAAGACTACATCGCATAAAATATCTATATCTTTTACCATTTCCATACTTCTGAAGAGATATCAAACACTCATACTAAAAGCTCTTCTCATAGAAGGCATAAACTTCTAATATTAAAGCCTTTCTCCTAGAAGGCATAAATTTTTTTTACAAAAACCCTTCTCATGGAAGACAATACTATTCGTAATTTCACAATAACTAAAAGAGTATTATCAAGGGAAAATTCATTTAAGTGCATGATAAATGAGATAAACTTAACCAGCCTCTCTACACAACTGGACATACTCTCTCTCCCTCTAGTTGCACCCATTTTTCCCATTCAATCTTGAAGTTATCATGGCATTGCCTCTCTCCACCGCTAGAGTCATTCTGCCGAAATACTATAAACTCATTGATGCTATACAGTTGGAGTTACAAATCATACAAAGATAAGTGTCTCTATATCCATATCTCTAAATTTACACTATTGAATACATGATTACTTCACCTTTAAATACATATTACTTTATTTTAACTACTATTACAACTATTAACCAAAGCTACTATATCAAACACATATTATTTATTCAACCATTATTATGATTCTTAGATTTTGGGTTTTACTCATTTGTAGGCCTACAAATATGCCGCAAGCCATTGGGCAACGTGGCCCAATGTTGAGTTCTGGACGCAACTCCCCAAACATACATGGGTCTAGCAAGGTCACCCTTTAGCAGATAACAAGGTTGTGCGCTGAAAAACATTCCCCAATAGTGTGTAATAAATTTTTAAATAATTAGATTTTGAAGGTGTTATTTCAGAATAATCTTCAACTTTCTTTAATTTAATAGTTATTGAGATCCCAGTCTCGATGTTTATTAATGCTTGCTCACTAATTCTTCATTATGGAATAATTTGAAAACTTGCTTCAAAATTTTTTTTCCCCTGGAAAAAAGCAAAGAGAAGTTGCTTATGAAAGTTCCATCTCAAGTTTCTGCCAGTGAAATGCGTGTCCGTGATGTTTTGGTTTCAATGTTTTAGAACCATCTGTTCAAAACTTCCTTTTTGGCATATCTTGATACCACACCTTGAAATAGGATTGTAAAATCAAATCTTACGATATTATCTGTTTGGAGTTACACCATGAAATTAGTGGTTGGAAACTTGATGATGAATTCTATTTATATATGAAAGCAACATGTTTGAACGTTGTGTGCTCATATGACATAGAGACTGCCTAGATTCAAAATTTTCCTTTTGCAGTATTGTTGAACACAGTTTATTTACTTAAAGATAATGTGGAAATTATTAATAATTCAATGCTCGTCTTCTTGCTGAACTTCTTAGGGTCGTCTTGTGCAAAAGTCAAGGACATGTGGTTTAGAAGAAAATATGAATGTTGTATCATGATTGAGAGCAATTTGGCACTCAGGTGTCATCGAATTTGATGTTTTGGGGAAATCTGTTATGCTGTCTTGGAATTAGTTATTTTTTGTTCCTAAGGCATTGAATATTATTTATTTTTGAATTTTTGAGATGTAAGATGACCAGCATTTGATTGTATGCAGGTGAGTGGAAATTTTTTAGGGTCATCTTATTGCAGATTTTGCTACCATCCCATTAGGAAATTTAATTTGCTTCTACCATTTTATTTATTTACATTTGTTTCCATTTTTTTATCAATAGGCTGGAATGAGATATGCATTACATTGAGAATGAATTGGACCATGAAACAAAAGCTTCAAAATCTGTTTGCTTGATTTTTAACTTGGAAGGCTTTGTAAATTCTAGTCTTTTATTTCTACCTAAGTTAGGGTAGTTCAAGTGATCTATCAAACTTGCCTTTCCCAAAAATGTAGTTCTTGATGAGAAGTAACATTCATGTTTGAACCTATGATCTTACTTTCCACCCTAATTTAATGGGGGAGGAGAGATGCCATTTGGTCCAAAGACCATTGCTCTTTTTTTCTTTTTTTTTTTTTTTTTTTTTTTTTTTTTTTTTTTTTTTTTGGTTGTTGTTGGGGGGGGAGTGGAGGATGTGTTACTTTGTAGTCAATTCAAAATCAAAATAGAGGTGGCTTCTCATGAGTCTTCTATCCAATAGGCAATAGTCTTCAATGCTTTTTTGAATATTGACAGAGGTTGACAATGTTTCATTTGTCATTGTGTTAGATGTGTATAATGGAAACCAGTGTAAGGAACATGTCACCATTTGGACTGATATACACCTATATGTACACACACACACAGACACACATCTATGGATATGATTACATGTATCATTTTGATGCATTTTGCTGTGTCACAATTGAGTTCATTAAAATGAGTAGTGATTCTGGATTTAACATTTATAAGGAGCAATCCCCTGATTTAATGGCTTTGTGGAGGTGTTTGTAGTTATTGACACTGTTGACTTTCTCATAAAGAGTAATTTCTCAGTTAGCACCTTCCCCTTATAGATGACACTGTTGTCATTATGTGATTTCTAAGCATTTATCCATTGTTATGGCGTGAAGAACTCCTAGTTCCAAGCTCAAACTTAATGATAACAGTATCATCTATAATGTGAAAGTACTAACTGAGAAATTACTCTTTATGAGAAAGTTAACTTTAGAAAGAAATGTTATTATAAATTTCAAAAAAACATAGTATTGGAGAACATAACTTTAGAAAGGGATCAATTCCTCCATGTTTGCCAAAAAAAATATGATTTAATTGTAGAGCACGTCAGTTTACAGGTGGCTTTGGCCTATTAACATTTGTAGGTTTTGTGTAACCATATACATCTATGATCTATACATCCATACATCCATATTTATTTACTAATTCTTAGCCTGCATCTCTTTTTGAGATTTGTTAAACACTTGTCCAGATTTCAATATTTACCTTCTGTTCCATTTTATACTGACAATTATATAATTATGTCCTCTTCTGCATGTTAGGTGGTTGGTTACCTGTTGAAGATGGGGATTTGGATAGCTCGCCATAACTATCTTGAAAGTGAACGCGTACTTGATTCTATTTGTTGTGAAGAATAAAAAGTTGATGAATCACATTGTTGGATCACTGATAATTGCTATAAAGATTGAAAATATAAGGCTTCTGGTACTAATTCATATTCAAATAACCCAATGCTTTGTCTTTAATTTTTGAAGTTCATTTGCAGTTGTGATATCGGTTTTTAATGTGGCACAGTATTAGGGGTGTGCAAAAAACCGAGAAACCGAAAAAACTGCTTCAAACCGATTGAACTGTTGCAAAAATTTTGATTTGGTTTCGTTTCAATTTTGTTTTATTATATGAAAAAGGGAAAATTTTGGTAGTTTTTGGTGGTAGATTTGAATGCACTGAACTGAAATATATTATTATATTATATTAAATATTAAATATATAATATAAAGTTTGTAAATATTTGAGCTTTGGGCCTCTGACCTCAGTTATTATATATGCTTTGTGTTGGGCCTCCTTTGATTTATATATACTTTAGGCCTCCATCTTATTTTAAAACAGTTGGACCTTTTTTTGTATATATGATCTAACAGATCAGTCATCAAATTAATTCGGCCCTAGCTTAATGGCTTTTCTGCCTTTTCATTTTATCTTTTTAAACATAACATTTTAAAACTCATTAGATTAATTAACAATAATTAAACTAAGTAAACATCTAATTAAACTAAAACTAATTAGACTATAAAAACAAAAGTTAGAAACCCTACCTTACACACCCCACACTTTTCACTCTCACACTTTCCACTCTCACATTTAGACAGCCTCCACTCCACACTCCACACTCCCTTTCACACCAAATCTGCCCCTGCCGCCGCCTTCACACGCCACCCTCCCCATGCCGGTTTGATCATCGACTTCTCATCTCACAGTGAGTCTCTTTTGAAAATCTTGATACCCTTTCTTTGTTTTGTGTTTTGTTTAATACTAAATCAATAAAGTTAGGGCTTTGAAAATAGTGAATCTCTGTTTTGTAGTAACAACATAAGATCAAGATATTTATTTTCTCAAGTTTTATATGCAAATAAAGTTAGGGTTTTGAAAAAATCGATAAGCCATGTGCTGCTTGTGCTACTTGATTTCTTTATTAATGTTAGCTGATTGCCTTTGTCTCATGTGCTCTTTGAAAATCTCGATAATGCTCTAATTGTTTTGTATTTTGGATTTGTTTAATACTGAATCAATAAAGTTAGGGTTTTTAAAATACTAAATCTTTGTTTTTAGTAACAACATAAGAAAGGGTTTTTTTTTTTTTTTTTTTTCAAGTTTTATATGCAAATAAAGTTAGGGTTTTGAAAAAATCGATAACCCATGTGTTTGGCCGCTTGTGCTGGTTGGTTTCTTTACTAAAATTAGCTAATTGCCTTTGAGTTTTGATATACAAAGTTAGCTACTTTTTTATTGCCTTCAAGGTGGCTGCAGAGCAGGTTGTGATTTTTTCTTGTTTGTAAAATGCTTTATGGATGTGTAAAAAGGCCCGAAAATGGCCAAAATGGGGAAGGCCCGAATCTGGGCCAAAACTGGTTCCTAAAAAAGGCCTAAAATAGGATTCTAAAAAAGGCTTAATTACAAAGAGCATAAAAGGGCCATAAAACAACTAGCTTGAATACTGCATTTAAAATTAAAAAAAAAAAAAAAAAAACACCAAAGGCCCAACTGGCCCAAACTCAAGGCACAAAAACCAAACACCAACCGAAACCAAAACAAACTGAAACCAATTGAGTTCCAACTATTTCGGTCGGTTTCGGTTGGATAGATTAAAAAAAAACCGATCGAACCGAACCAGTTACAGCCCTAACATGTATGCATACATATCTAAATTACATATATTGTTCCTCTTTAACCAGTCACTAATTTTGGTGTTGTAATTTGTCGTGGGCATGCTTGTAGTAAGCATTTAAGTGATTTACTTTGTTAAGAAATTTGAATTAGGATTTTTCCTAGTTTTACTTTTATTTTTATTTTTTATAAGAGGATTTTTCCTAGTTTAGTCTGAATCAGTGAGTACTGAGGATATGTATCATAATAAAATAGAACTGTGGTAAAATCTTCAGCTCTTTTTTATTTTTTTAAAAAAATTTTAATGTAAGAGTTAATTTGAATTGTAAATTTATAATAATTAAGTACACATGTTTTCATGCTTAGATACATAAGCATTTTATTTTTGCCCCATAGCAAATGAAAATCATATTATTCAGGGTTCTTCCAAAATGTTTGAAATTTGTACCTGAATATTAATATATAATTTCATTATAATAAAAAGAATATTAATAGAGAAAATACGAGAAGAGTGAAAAAAAAAAAAAAAAAAAAAATCTCTTTTTGATCTTTCAATATGTGCTAAATAATCAAATGCATTCCATTGGATTATTATGCCAAGTGCCAACTTTATAACATGCTCTCTAAATTATAGAACATCATTTAATGCCTCAAATTGTTTATAGGTGAACCAATCCGAGCATCAATTATATGTTCAAGAATGTTCTCTCTGTGTGCTAAGTTAAAACATTCAGTCCCTACATTGGGAAAGGGGCAAGCAGCATGTTGGTGACAACTGACAAACCATTCTGGCATCAAACAGAAACATCAACAATTGCAGCACAAATGGCTCCAGATGAATAAGTTACTGAAACAACTAATACAGTGAAACATGAGTTGAGTAACCTCATGGAATGTGATGAAGTTTAATGGAAGCAGAGGTCAATGATTACTTGGTTGTAAGAAGGGACAGAAATACAAAGTTCTTTCGTGCTAGAGCTAGTTAGAGAAAGAAGAGAAATACCATCACATGCATACAAGGATCCAGCGGGTTATGGCAAGCTGAATTTTGTAATGCTCGAAACATCTTGCCACACACACAAACGAAAAAGCATCTATGGTATTGGAAAATATAGCTAGGGTTTAGAAAGATTTCACAAACTAGAGAATCACGCAAATAAGATTCCAAGTCTAAGACCTAACCCACTATCTTTAGATATCCTTTAAGATAACTCATGGCTTATAAATACTAAGGTGTCCACTCCTAAACAATGTGGGACACAAAGTAAAAGTGTTTGAAATGCACTTACCTACACTAACAAATAGTTATTCCTAGTCAAGCATATAATAATCTAATAAGTTAAGATCATTAGGGAGGTTAGTAGGTCCAACTTTGACAAAGGAGTACTATAAAATTGAATCACAGGGCATTTGATCATTGGTTTGTTACATGAGTGACTTGATATAACTGTTACAAGAAATATGTTCTCATTTAAGGCAATTTTGTGTTGTAAAAGTTAACTATTTCACTCTCCCTGCCCTGCTCCACCCCACCCCCGGAAAAGAAAGTGGAAAGGAGGAAATTAAAAAATGAAGCAAAAAAAAATCCTTAGAAAAGACCAACAATAATTTGATTAAAGTTTGTTTAAAGAAGATCAATGCGTAAACTACAAAAATTTATCTTTTGATAATTTTTGCTTGCTATTGCCCTTTTCTTAAATTTTAGAGAAAATTTTCTTTAGCATGGAAAAACACATTAAAAAAATGGGTATTGTTTATGGAAAGGGTTTTGTTCCCAATTGGACGAGGTGAATGTGTGGGGTCATCTTCTTAATTCTTGAGAACACATTGTCCAAACAAACAAAACGGTAGCTTCCGTGAGTTTTCTATGAAATGAATTAGGACTTACTTCTCACTTGTATTAAGCCTTGTATTCTAATAAGTGGGATTTATATATCATCTTTATTGAAGACTTTACCTAATCCATAGGACTAATTTGGTTCTTCTTTATATCTCTTGTACGCATGATTTAAATAATTAGTTTTTATTTATTTATTTATTTTTTGAGAACAAAGTAATTTTTATTTTGGTTGTACTGAGGATGATACTAAACTTTTCTTCACCCGACAAGTCAGCAAATTTTTTTATCATATAAATATGTACCAGATAGAGTTGTTGGATTCCTAATTTTCAAATAATTATCTTCTATTTAGAAAAAAAAAAAAACTATTAATGATATATTTGAGTTTGTATTATTTTATGTAATGGTCCAAGAGGCCCACTTGTTGTTTAAAACTCATCAACATCTAACCTTAGAGCCTATAGCTTCTAGTCATTATAATTTACGTACACTTCATCGCATGAGAAAGACGTAATTGCCAAGATTTTATATTGTGAACATAGGCAGTTAAGCAAAATCACGTAACAGTCTTATATTCTTCCTTTCTTTTCTCTCGTTTCCACATCTCTACATTATTTTTCCTTTAATTTCAACAACAACTCGAGGAACTTTCCTCATAGTTTGTACTTTGTACTTTCTAGCAAATGCCTAATATAATGCTTTTCTTCGCCTCTAAGGAAATGACATGAGATTTGATTAAATATTTATGAAGATTTATAGAACAGTAAAATATTGGTTGAATAAGGGTTTGTTTGAATATCGTTTATTTTGTTGAAAACTGAAAACTAAAAACACTATAACAAAATAGTTTTTAAATGTATGAATAGTACTGTAGGACCCAATTTTAAAGTTTTTTTTTTTTTTTTTCTAAATAAAATATTTGTGACTTTCGTAAACAGTGCACATCACCTATTAAACAGTACATAATTATATGAAACACACTTCTCAAAAAGAAAAAAGAAAATGCCAAAACACCAAAACCCAGACGCTCGTAGCAGTACCCAAACGGGTATTAAGTAGAATATTAAAGTCAACGACTTTGCAAGGTAATTTCCGCCAAAAACCAATAGTATAGCAAAGTCAAAATGGATCAACATCCTGATCAAACCAAAAAGTGAAAGCATTGAACTACTACATCAATAACGTATGAATTACGGAAGTTCAAACTTCAAAGGGCCTTGTCTTAATAAATAAGTAGCACAATGCTATATATATATATATATATATATATAAAATTACAATTTACCCTCTCTTTTTTTTGACTCCGTCATAATTCAGTATACAAATTTTCAATTGTTTGTTACATTTGACTTGTAAAACTTGGATTAAAATCAAAATGTTAGAGTTTCATCCAAATGAACTAATTTTGTATTGTTTTATATAAATAAAATACTATAATGATTTAACATTTTTTGTTGTTGATAATTTAATAGTTAAAGAGGGGAGATTTGAATGCTTGGCGTCTCCATTAAAAAAACTGAAAAGTATAAATTGAGTTACAAAACTTTTGATATTAATTTGACTCAATTAAAATTTAGTCCCAAAAAGATTTCATTTTAGTCAATTAAAAAAATTTGTCGACTAAATTATAATAATATCATTTAACTCTGTCACATGAAGATAAATTGTAATTTTTCCTATAACAATTATTAAAATATAGAGGATTGTTCCTATGCTACCGAATTCTTAATTAAATTTGTAATAAAAAAAAGGTTACATTGGATACAAATCATACAATTCTCCCAATAAGCTTCAATAATTTGTATACAAATTTCTTTTGAGAATATATATTTTTTAATTTGTTAAATTGTGAATAGTATACAAAAAGTGGCGTCATTGATTGATCAATCTAAAACTCAATATCCATCGGTCACCTCTATAAGTTGTAATAGAATTGTGTAGAATTAAAATTAAAGTATCCTGAATGTATTCTTTAACTATGACAACATCACAAAACATATCTCAAATACAAAATAATTAAATTAATAAATTAGCACTGTTTTTTTAAGGCAAAGTAATTAATTAATAGTATCTAGTAGCTAGTGCTTAAGGGCTGATATAGAGAACTTTGTAACTCAATTGATATTTTTAGGTATTTGTCAAAAAAAAAAAAAATCTAAGTTTAAAATGGTGGGATGATTTTGAGGAGGATGGAAAAAAATAAAAGAAGAAAGAAAAGAAAGGAAAATAAGAGAAAAAAATGGAAGTGGAGAATCAAAATATTGAGTATTTGGTTGAGAGAAGATGAGAGAGAGAAAAATGATGAGGCATGGCTTTTTTCTTTTTAGACCCAACAAAACTTGATCTCCCCCATATTAGAAAGAAAATGGAAAAGGTCAGACGTGTGCAATAAATATTGTTTTGCTCCTATTATTCCACTGTTCGTATTTTTTTGCTAAACTTATTCCACTGTTCTTTTTTTTTTTTGGGGTGCTCAGCTCACTTTCTGTCTTTTTCCTTCTTTTTGTTTTTATTGGTTTCTTTCCTTCTCCTTTTCCCCACCCCCCCCCCCCCCCCTCTTTTTTTTTTTTTTTTTCTTTCCCATCAATTTTGGATCCTTTAGGCTTGTTCTTTTAAAATATTAAAAAAAGAAAAAGAAAAGAAAGTGTCCATACATAATTTTTTAATAAAAAATTGTGTTGCCTTTTATTTTATTTAATAGAGATATAATTGAATAAAATAAAAGGCAACACAATTTTTTATTAAAAAAAAAAAAATAGAGATATAATTGTGAATTAATATTAACTTTATTTTCTATAGTTTTTCATTTCTCTACATTTCTATCATCCCAACCAAACACGTATGAGAGGAAACTGAATCTTTTTTATCTTTTTCTTAATTTTTATCGTTTCACTTTTCTACTCTTTCAACAAAACGGATACTAACTATCATTTTTTTTTTTTGAAAAAAATAATAATAAAAGGACTTATGGGTGGATGACCGAATCATATTTGTGGAAGAAGGAACAACGTCCATACCATTTTAGAGTTTAGACCATTGGAAGTGGAGAATCAGAATATTGAGTGCTACTACCATCACCATGATTCATGAAAGCCCCGTTTGGCTGGCATCTGGCGTCCAGTGTTGTTCTTCTTTTTTTTTTTTTTTTTTTTTTTTTCATAAACAGTGCATTAAGGCAAAACTACGGTGTATTGAGCAGTGAACAGTAATTTAGAAATTATTTTTTTTATTTTTTTTAGCAATAAATTTTTAATTTTCAATAAAATAAGCGATGTTGAAACACACGCGAAGTTGTGATTATTATGGCAATTATCCCCAACTCTTGCTTTTAAATTTTTACAACATTTTATTATTGACACAACATCAAATCGATTATCACACGTATTTGAGCAGTAAATTTTGACATCATTTTAGGATCATGTACATTTATCTAACCAATTATCATTAGCCTCATTGATCTTTGTGGCTGACAATATGTAATATTTTCAAAATAAATTTTGGGTGACTAGGTGAAAATTTGTTATTAATGAATAAAAGAAAATGATGTTAATAGTGAGTTTTTTTTTTTTTTTTTTTGAAAAATAAATGGTGTACTTAGTTTTAAATTAATAATAATTTATCATTTAGGATTTATTGTAAAATTATTGTGAAAATATTTTGAACGTAGAATTACTCTTGTTCCTATCTATGGAGTATAATATAAGAGTACTTGCATAAGTCCATGCGAAATGGCTTAAATGCAAAATTTTTGGCCAATCAACCTTAAAAATACCCACATTAGAATGTGTAAAATTATTTGTAGGGATATTGGGCCTAGAAGTTCATTACATATTTGTACATTGGGCCTATGGCCCAAGCCAAGGATAAGGTCTAGTCTGAGGAGGAAGAATCTCCGTCAGAGGAAACCGTGTTAGCAAATAAAGGAGTTAGTTTTGGCCATAAAGGTTCAACGAGATTAGCCGAGGATAAATGTCTCCTCAGCTGACTAAAGCTGAGGTCAGAAGAAATGGCTTGCTAATGCAAGAGAACCCTCCAGGAAGTTCTGTCAGTATGAATAGACATTGTAGAGACATTAGACCGGGAGAAGTCCTAAAATATCTTAGAAAGAAAGTTGCCACCACCACATTTAATGTTCTGCAGCTAACTTCCTAGTTGCATTAATGTAGAGAAAATCCCTGAATAGTGCAAAATTGGCTGCCCCAAGGCGTACAAGACCAGAGAGGGTGTTTAATGGGACAAGCTCTCAAGTGGCGACTTAGGTGATTGACAAGTGTAGGATCAAGATGCTTTAGAAGGAACTATATAAGGGAAGAGACCCTTCATGGATAGAGGATTGAAGAAAATAGAAAAAATACTACAGCTTCCTGGAACCAAACTTGTAACCAAATTTGAGAGCAAAATACAAGAGCAAATATCCTCGGACGTTCTGCTGAGGACTGTCTTTCTTCAATACATTTTTTCTTCCTTTTATTCTCTTATCATCTGAACTCACACTAGCGTTTGTCTAACTAATTAAAGCCCAATTTTCTAACCCATTCTCTATAAATTTATTGTTTTGGGTTTTTTGGGCTTAGGTCCATCCACGTAGTGGGTAGGGAACTTAAATCTGGTCCTTACAATTGGCGCCATTTGTGGGGGAAGACTGGTGTTTCAGTAAATCCAACTTTCAACAATGGTAGATTCAGGTTTGCACCAAGCAGAATCTATGGGGTCTTAGCGTCAAGCACTTTTGTGATCTTGAACGGCAAAGAGACCGGAAGGGAAGTGTATATATTACCTATACTAGTAGAAGCCAAGCTAGGGGTAAAAGTCATGTCCTTCAGGAGGAGAATACTAGAAACATGTAGAGGGAGATTGACCATCTGAGGAGAAGCCCGCGTCATGAACGGCAAAGACGAACCCCATCCAATCTTGATTTTTCTTCTGACAATGGGGAGGATGAGAGCTATAGGCGTAGATCGAGAACTCCCTCTAGCGAGACTTTCTTGTATGATGAAGACTATCACCATGAACATAGAGATAGAAATTCGTTCTCGGTCGGCTTGAGAAATGATGCTATGAGTAGAGCACTGAACCAGATTGCAAGGTCACCTTTCACGCGCTAGATTAAGAAGGAGACTTCCTTAGCGATTTTCTCAACTCACGTTCACCATGTACAACGGAAGAACAAACCCTGTGGAGCATGTTAGCCACTTCAATCAAAGGATGGCCATACATTCCAAGAACGAGAATTTGATGTGCAAAGTATTCCCGTCTAGTTTGGGGCCCACAACGATGAGGTGATTTGATAGTTTGAGGGCAGGTTCCATTGATTCTTTCAAGGAACTTACTCAAGCATTTGGATCCTGATTTGTCACGTGTAGAAGGGTTCCTCAGCCTTTAGCTTTGTTGTTGTCTCTATCCATGAGAGAAGGAGAAACCTTGAAGATGTATTTAGATAGATACTGGGAGATGTTTAAAGATATAGATGGTGATTTTGACGACGTTGCCATTAGCACTTTTAAGCTCGGCCTACCTGCTGAGCATGGCTTAAGGAAATCTTTGACTGAGAAACCTGTTACCAATGTACGTCAACTCATGGATCGGATTGAAAAGTACAAAAGGGTTGAGGAGGACCAACAGCAGGATTGAGAAAAGGGCAAGGTTGTCCCTCAAGAGAGAAGGGATTTTAGGTTGGACCGCTACAATAATAACAGACCCCGAAAGGATTTTGCTTGGCAATCTGGGTCTGCAGCCCTTCAGGTGGTAAACACTGTATTCCGAGAACCAGTACATCAGGTATTGGAGAAGATCAAGAACGAGCCATATTTCAAATGGCCGAACAAGATGAGTGGGGACCCTTCAAGGCATAACCAAAGCCTTCATTGCCAATATCATCAAGAACGGGGATATACTATCGAGGACTGTAGAATGTTATGGAATCATCTAAAGCAGTTGGTCAAAGAAGGAAGGTTACAGCAGTTTCTATATCGACCCAACAAACAAAGGGACCAATCAAGGTCAGGGGCTCACGGGAATGCTCTTACAAGGCCCCCGTTAGGTACAATAAATGTTATCTTTGCTGCACTTGGTAGAACGGGTTCTCAACCTTCCAGAGTGATGTTAGTAATTGGGTCGTCAGTTGGGGGCTCTAGTTCGGAACCGAAGAAAGCTGGACTGGAAGTTTGATCGTCATGAAGTTTTTTGGACGGGGACATGGTTGGAACTATCCAGCCACATAACGACACGTTGGTGGTCACCCTTAGAATATGGGGATACAATGTTAGGAGAGTAATGGTGGACCAAGGTAGTTACGCAGAAATCATGTACCTTGATTTATATAGGGGGCTGAACTTAAAACTTGAGGATCTCGCCACCTATGATTCGCCCCTAGTTAGTTTCAATAGGAAGGTTGTTATCCTAAAAGGCCAAATCAGGTTGCCTATGCAAGCAGGCTCGGAAGTAGTGGAAGTAGACTTCATAGTAGTGGATGCATACTCCCCCTATACGGCTATTATGGCCAGGCCCTAGCTTCACACCCTAGGAGTTGTTTCTTCCACTCTGCATCAAAAAATGAAATATTCATTAGGAGATCGGATTGAAGAGTTGGTAGGGGACCAATCCATGGCTAGGCAATACCTCATGTCTGCGATCTTACACCAGTCGACAAATGAATCCTCAGCCTTGGTTAAAGAAAGTTTATAGCAATCAAAGTCTACAAAACTACATGCTAAGAGGTTAGTCGAGGAGGCTAAGTGTGAAGATTTAGAGATATTTTCCATTAATGATGATCTAGAGAGGTTCTTCTAGGTTGAAGCCAAGCTACCACCTCAGGAGAAAGAGGAACTAGTAGAATTTCTCAAGAAAAATGTTGATGCATTTGCGTGGAATGCTTACGAAGCTCCAGGAGTGGATCCGAGCTTCATCTGCTATCATCTGAATGTTAACCCATCTGTTACCCCCAAGAAGCAACCTCCTTGGCGTTTATCCAAGAAACACTCTGACGCTGTAAAGGATGAGGTAATGAAGCTGAAACAGGCTGGGGCTATTAAGAAGTGTTCTACTCTGAATGGCTAGCTAATACAGTTGTGGTAAAGAAGAAGATAGGGAAGTGGCGCGTATGCGTAGATTTTACAGACTTAAACAAAGCTTACCTAAAGGACCCTTTCCCTCTGTCTCGGATTGACCAACTGGTGGACGTGACGGTAGGCCATCCTCAGATGAGCTTTTTGGATGCATTCTAGGGGTACCATCAAATACCCCTAGCTCAGGACGACCAAGAAAAAACAGCTTTTGTCACTCCTATTGGGAATTATAATTATAAAGTGATACCTTTTGGCTTAAAGAATGTAGGGGCTACTTATCAGAGAATGATGGCTAGGATATTTGAGCCTTAGTTAGGAAAAAACATTGAAATTTATATCAATGATATGGTAGTAAAGAGCAAGGTGGAGACCGACCATGTTAACGACCTTGGAAACATTTTTGATATCTTAAGGAGATACAAACTATAGCTTAATGCCTCCAAATGTTCTTTTGGTGTCGGATTAGGGAAGTTCTTGGGCTACATGGTCACACGCTAAGAAATTGAGGTTAACCCTGACCAAATCAAAGCAATTAATGATCTGCAACCACCTTGGAATCCCAAAGAGGTCCAGAAGCTTACGGGGATGACTGCTGCTCTGAATCTCTCGGTCGACAGACAGGTGTAGACCTTTGTTTCAATTATTAAACAAGTGGAAGGGGTTTGAATGAACTGAGGAATGTGCCCTGGCTTTCTAGCTGTCGAAAGAATATCTGTCTCGGCCACACATCATGTCTAGACCTGAGGTGAATGAGGTTTTGTTTGCCTATATCGCAGTGGCCTTTCACGCGGTGAGTTTGGTATTAATATGTGCTGATGATGGCATACAAAAACCAGTTTATTATGTGAGTAAATCACTGCATAAGGCCGAGCTTCATTAGTTACCACTTGAAAGTGCCGTTTTGGCAGTGGTGCATGCTACACGTAAGCTTCCCCACTATATCCAGTCACACACAGTTGTCATCTTAACCTAGCTCCCACTTAGGTCTCTATTACAAAGTGCAGATTACACGAGGAGAATTGCAAAGTGAGGCACAATTTTAGGGGCCTTTGACATCAAATACATGCCTTGCACCGTTGTCAAGGGTTAAGTTCTTGCAGACCTGGTTGCTGAATTTGTTGAATCCCTCGAAGAAGAAAAAGCAGAAGAGCAAAACATGGTTGTAAAATTGGTTGGAATGATCTCCGTACAAGAACTTGTGTCCTAGAAAGTTTACGTCGATGGTGCAGCAAACTAAAGGGGATTTGGTGTGGGGCTAGTCTTAATATCTCCAAAGAGGATCAAGATTGAGAAATCCTTAAGGCTGGGCTTCTCGACTATAAACAATGAAGCTGAATACAAAGCTCTGCTGGAAGGGATGATCATGGTGCAAAAAATGGGTGAAAAGTCAGTGGAGTTATTCTCTGACTCAAGGTTGGTTGTTGGCCAAGTCCAGGGAGAGTTGGAAGCTAGATATCCTAGAATGCAAGAATACTTAAACTAGGTTAGACATTTACATTCTAAGTTTAAGTCTTTTAATTTATCACAAGTCCCTAGAAGTAAAAATACACATGTGGACTCTCGGCCACCTTGGCAACCTCCTCGGCACAGAGTCTACCTCGGGTAATCCTTGTAGAGGATTTATATAAACCCATAGAGGCAGGAGCAATGGGAGTTCATGTACATCATATAAGGGTGGGTTTGAGCTGGATGGATCCTATTGTATTGTTCCTTAAGGAAGACATCCTCCCCAAGGATAAGTCTGAGGCTGCAAAAGTGTGGAGGAAGACTCCTCGGTTTTGGTTGTCTGAGGACCAAAAGTTGTATAAGAGATCCTTTTTTGACCCCTATTTTTTATGCATACACCCTGAAGTAGTGAAGTTGTTACTAGAAGAGTTGCACGAAGGAATTTGTGGAAGTCACAAGGGGGGCAAATCTTTGTCCCTTAGGGCCCCCACACAGGATTATTGGTGACCAAATATGCAGAAGGAAGCACAAGACTATGTGAAAAAGTGTGACTAGTGCCAAAAATTTGCACCAAATATTCTCCAACCTGGAGAAGTCCTTAATCCTCTATTTAGTCCTTGGCCTTTCGCTTAATGGGGCTTGGATATTGTGGGCCCTTTCCCTAAGGTAGCAGGGAACAAGAGGTATTTATTGGTCGGTACAGACTACTTCACTAAATGGGTTGAAGCCAAACCATTAGCAAACATCAGAGACGTGGATGCCAAACGATTCATTTGGAAAAACATTGTCACTAGGTTCGGAGTCCCTAATACTCTCATCTCAGACAACGGACTCCAATTTGGCAGTAAAGTCTTTAGGAGATACTGTTGTGACCTGGGAATAAAGAACATGTATTTCACTCCGGCATATCCACAGGGGAATGGACAAGCTGACGCCGTTAATAAGGTCATCGTGAGCGGACTTAAAAGGAGGCTAGATGATGCAAAGGGGAAATGGGTCGAAGAGTTGTCACATGTCTTATGGACTTACCGGACTACACCTCGTAGTTCCACAGGAGAAATGCCCTTTTCCATGACCTATGGGGCTGAGACTGTTATTCCTTTGGAGACAGGATTCCTTATGCTACGGACAAGTTCCTTCACTCTGAGCAATAATGATGAACTACTGGGAAGGAGCTTAGACCTAGTTGAAGAGCGAAGGGAAAAGGCTATGGTCCAATTAGCCTATTATCAGCACAAGCTCAAGCAAAGATATGATGCCAATGTGAAACTAAGACCACTGATAGTTGGAGACTTGGTCTTAAGAAAGGTTTTAGGAGTGGCGAAGAACCCAGCATGGGGAAAATTGGGACCCAACTATGAAGGGCTTTATTGTATTACGTCGGTAGCCGGAATAGGTGCATACTATCTAGAAGATCTAGAGGAAAGGGCTGTACCACATCCTTGGAATGTAAATAACCTTAGGAGATATTACTATTAATAAAAGTTTACTTAACCCAATTTGGGTTTGTTATATTATTTGTCATGCGTTTTTCATTAACTACCTAAGTATCAAACAGAACTTTGGTCATGTCTGGCTTCTCGAACCACACACCTTAGGAAAATTGATATCTCTTAATGATTTTTCTAAGTGTTAAACAGAACCTTAGCTATGCCTAGTTCCTCGGACCATCTGCTTCGGAAAAATTAACACAGTATTACAATCACCTAAGTATCAAACAGAATCTTGATTATGCCTGGCTCCTCGGACCACATACCTTGGAAAAATTGATATCTCAATGATTTTTCTAAGTGTTAAACAGAACCTTAGCTATGCCTGGTTCCTCGGACTATCTGTTTTGGGGTATTATAATCACCTAAGTATCAAACAGAACCTTGGTTATGCCTGGCTTCTCGGACCATATACCTTGGGGAAATTGATATCTCTCAATGATTTTTCTAAGTGTTAAACAGAACGTTAGCTATGCCTGGTTCCTCGAACCATTTGCTTTGAGAAAATTAACACAGTATTACAATCATCTAAGTATCAAACAGAACCTTGGTCATGCCTAGCTCCTTGGACCACATACCTTGGAAAAACTAATATCTCACAATGATTTTTCTAAGTGTTAAACAGAACTTTAGCTATGCCTGGTTCCTCGGACCATCTGTTTTGGGAAAATTAACACAATATTACAATCACCTAGGTATTAAACAGAACCTAGGTCATTCCTGGATCCTCAGACCACGTACTTAAGGCAAATTAACACTTTTTCTCAAATTGCAAAGTGTCAGGGAAAAACTTCAGTTATTGCAGATTTTGGGAAAAAACATGTTCAAGGTAAACTAGTATCCTTTGTTAGCTACTTTGGTACCGAATGTAATCACTCCAAATAGCAATGATTTTCATTGCAACAAGAGTTCCAAATAGATGCTCATGAGCATCACTTAAAGCATTCAAGGGCATACCTGTATTTGTGTAAGACTTGAACATCCCTTTGACCCTCATGAACATAACTTAAACCTATATACATATTACAACACTGTGTATATCCATAAAATTAAGTTTATGCTATGCCAAGGTGATTAACTTATTAAAAATTCACCTGCTTTTGCTGCTGATCATAGGAAGCAAGACAATTTTTGTTTGCTTAATTAGGTTAGTAACAGAAGTGTTATCTCATCATTACTTTTATTAGGTGTTAGCTAAAATGGAAATGATGTCAATTTCAGTGTAGAAACCACAGGAAGAAAGGAAGTATCCATAACTTTCATTAAATAAAAGCTTTCAAATGAGGTAGATGAAGTACAAAAAGATAGGTCGATTACAAACTAAGAAAATAAAAGAAAAGGGAAAAGGCAATCTATTTGTTCATTTTTATAACAAGTTTATCTTTTGGATCATTGGGAAGTTGAGCACTTGCTACCATGGTGGACACTTCGGCCTTCTCCTTATGACCTTCTTTTGGGGGTATGGTAAGGGTTGCTAATACCACTTCCATATTTTGAGAAGCCTCTTAATCTTTAGAGGTGTCCTATGGAGCAGGAGGAGGAAGGTCAGAACCTTGGATTGTTTCTTTATTGGCCTCTCCTGTCTTTGAGGTGTCCTCGGCCTGCCTTGTCCCCTCTGAAGAATTTTTGGTTGCAGAAGGAGATTGTGGTGGGCTGTCTTGAATTTCACCTGTCTCTGAGGACACAGGGTCAGCCTTGGAGTCTGCAGAGCTTTGAGGGCGTATGGCGGGGGGATAATAGATACTCTCTGTTTTCTTGAGCACAAAAGAAGCCTCAACTCTAACTTGGTTGAGGGCTTCATCCCATGTTAGGGCATAATAAGTTCTACACACTGCGGGAACCTCGGCCCAAAGGGCGTCCTTGGTCTCAGCCACCCCAACCTCGTACCCGTGTTGCTCAGCTTCGTCTTTGGCCTTCTTTGCTTTGTTCTTGGCCTTCTCGGCTAGAGCCTTGGCCTTTTCAACCTCCTCAATTTTTTCTTCAGAGAGGCAATCTGCTCCTTAGAAGTGCCTAATTGCTCCTCGGTACTTCGAAGAAGTAACCGCTAGCTTTCAGCCTGTTTCTCAACATTTTCCAAGGCGGCGACAGTATATTTCCTTTATTTTTGCTCCTTGGCTAGCTGAACCTTCAATTCTTTGATACTCTTATTAGTTACGTGGAAGGCATCCACAGCTGTTATCCTCCTCCCTTCCTCCTCTTTCATCCGTCGATGGGAGAAGTTCACCATCTCCTCGGCCTTAAAAACTACCTGGGTAGCCTGTGAAGAAAGAAAAGTTAAGTGGAAAAAAAAAAAAGAGGAGAGGATTTTAAGTTAAAGTAGTTACCATTGCCAGGTCTTTTTTAAGACCAAGGAACACTTCGTGTTGCCTCATAAACCTGAGGTCAGCCATGTCCTTGGAGAGAAGCAAAGGTTGTTCCATGGCATGGGCTATGTACCCAGCTGTCCCTCCTTGGAAGTCCCGTATGGAAGCTTCACTAGTTAGGGGGGCCTCGTTTAGTTCCATGGGCAGAGCCCAGGCTGAGGTTGTAACTTGGTGTTCACCCCTCCTGTCCACTTCATGGGCCGTCCTCGTTTGCAAGCCCCAGGGATGCTTATACCCTCTTTGGAGATCACCTTCTTGATGGGGTTGGTTCTTTCCAACCTCCATGACTTCTTTACCCTTATCCTCCCTTTTTCTTTTGTGGTTGGCAGGGTCGGCACAAGTCTATTGGGCAGGGGGAGGAGTAGGAAGACAGGTTTGAACTGGAGGCGGTGGAAGCTGGGATTGGGTGGACTTCCCAAATGTTTTTCCCCCAGGCTGGGATTCCAGCAGCTCTTGCAGCGTCGACCTCTGTTTCTGTTGGATGCCCATCTCGTCTGTTGAGGTAATTGCTTCCTCGGTCACAAGAGAGGGAAGTTGGTAGAAAACCTCGTAGATGTCATTCGAGTCTGAGACGTCAAACACTTCTTTGTCTCTCTTCCTCTCCTTTACCTTTTTCTTTATTAATGGGTTGAGAAGAAGTAGATTCACTAGTGACAACTCGTGACAAAGAGACTACGGTAGGAATGCCCTCTGGGATTGGTTGAGATGTAATATCAACTCTTGGGATGGGTTGAGTAAGGAGGGTGCCTTCTGGAACAGGTGCGCCTTCAGGGAGAAGAAAGCCGGGGACAACTACACTTATACGGTGTAGACGAAGGTCTTTGGCTCTAATCACGCACTTCGGTGCTTGGAAGCCGGATGAGATTGGCTTGTACCTTAAAATTTGGTGAGCGCTTGCAATTGGCTGTTGTCGAGTACAAAGACCTCAACTCAAAGTATGTTGTCCAAACTCTCCCTGTTGACTAGGCCGAAGTTCGGTTCGACGGCGTGTTTGTCTGCAAAATCAACAGGAAAAAAAAAAAAAAGAAAAGGAAAAGAAAGGACTTTTAAAAGCAAACATCCTAAGATCCAAAACCCCACCTGGCTATCCCTTTCTTGTCGGCAGGGGAGGCCATCGTGCCACTCCCCTGACAAGATCAAAAAATCTTTATTTAAGCCCTAGTTGGATTCTAGAAGGCACTGAATCAACCTAACTTTGGGATACCTGGACTTTAGGTAATACCTTTGTCCCTTCAGGTTATGAAGATTATAGACCCAGTTGACGTTGTGATGGTGAGTTCTAAACCCATTTTTTCATTGAGGGCATCTACGCATCCTAAAATCCTAAACACGTTTAGGGTGCATTGAGTGGGAGTTAATCTATGAGCCCTAAGGTAATCTTTGGTCACAGGGCTCATAAGAATTCTCATTCCCCTTTCTATGAAGGCAATTATAGGGATCACGACTTCTCCTTCCTGCCTTTTCACATGCCACTCTCCCACTTTGTAGTACCTGATGCCCACCCAAGGAGGAATCTTATATTGAGCCCTAAAATTTTCTATCTTCTCTTCGGAATCTACTAGACACTCAAATCTACCCATTCTAGAATGATTTGGAGAGCCCTAAAGTGGCTGAGAGAAAAGGAATAGAGCCAAGAAGAGAAAAAGTATGAAGAACAGAAAAATGTGTGGAAAAATAAAGAGTTGAGATTTGTGAAGACTTACAAGAGTGAAAAGTGGGTCCTCCGACAGAATTTTCGTATTTGTAAAAGCTTGAGTAAGATGAGAAAGTTGGTAAGTTCAAAGTATATGTGCTAAGAGTTAAATGATTGCTAAAGTGAAGGGAGTGTTTGATTTGATTGATATTTATATAAAAAAAATGAGCTACAGAGTGGGAAAGTTCCCGCCCAAGTCCCAACAGAGTTCTCAACCATTAGATTTGGATCACACTATAGAACATAGGGGACATAAGGCCGTAAAAATTAAATGAGGATCGTGTCTCGTAAGCCGGAGTGACAGAAGCGTGTTTTGGGCAGTTAAAACAGCGTATCTATGAGCAGAGATGGGACGAGATGGGCACAGAACAAATTTGGTGACGTTGAAATCCTCCTTTCTTCTCGAAGAGTCAGAAAGAAGAATCTCGAGGGCTATTGTAGGGATATTAGGCCTAGAAGTTCATTATATATTTGTACATTGGGCCTGTGGCCCAAGCCGAGGATAAAGTTTAGTTCGAGGAGGAAGAATCTTTGTCAGAGGAGACTGTGTTAGCAAATGAAGGAGTTAGTTTTGGCCATAAAGGTTCAACGAGATTAGCCGAGGATAAATGTCTCCTTGGTTGACTATAGCTGAGGTAAGAAGAAATGGCTTGCCAATGCAAGAGAACCTCCCCAGAAGTTTTGTCGGTATGAATTGACATTGTAGAGACATTAGATTGGGAGAAATCCTAAAATATCTTAGGAAGAAAGCTGCCACCACTGCATTTAATGTTCTGTTGCTAATTTTCTGGTTGCATTAATATGGAGAAGGCCTCTAAACAGTGCAAAATTGGCTACCTGAAGGCGTACAAGACTAGAGAGGGTGTCTGATGGGACAAACACTCAAGTGGTGACTCAGGTGATTGATAAGTGTAGGATCAAGATGCTTTATAAGGAACTATATAAGGGAAGAGACCCTTCATGGATAGAGGATCGAAGAAAAAAAGAAAAAATATTGTAGTTTCCTGAAACCAAACTTGTAACCAAATTTGAGAGCAAAATACAAGAGCAAATATCCTCAGACGTTCTGCCGAGGACTGTCTTTCTTTAATACGTTTTCTCTTCCTTTCATTCTATTATCATTTGAACTCATACTAGCATTTTTCTGATTAACTAAAGCCTAATTTTTTAACCCATTCTCTATAAATTTATTGTTTTGCACTTTTTGGGCCTAGGTCCATCCACGTAGTGGGCAGGGAACTCCTGGTCCTTACATTATTCATCTATGGTACAATTTCCATTTTAGCTACATTAATAATGTAAATTTATATGACTATTGTAATTGTGTTTTTACATTTTCTATACCTTTTCCCAATGATAAAGAAAGAGAGTAAATGGTGTTGTGATGTGTAAAGAAAGAAAAACAATTAAAAAATTACGAATTTACACGACTATTATAATTGTGTATTTTTGCATTTTTAATCATTCTTTATGTTTCTAAAAATGAAGAAAGATGATGAATGGTGTTGTAATATGTGAAGAGAAAGTAAAAATTAAAAAAAAAAAATTCTTATGCTATATGTAAGAACCAGATTTGAATTCCTAGCCTAAGTGATAGGCCACAAACTGAATGATCCCTTGTGATAAAACCAATTAATTAATTAGTCAAGTTTTTAATTAATTAATTTATCATGCAATTGCGTGGAAGCACAAACAAATCACCAAAAACTAAATATAGAGCGGAAATTAAATAACACGGTGATTTGTTTACGAATGGGGAAAAACCTCGCGGCAAAAACCCCACCGGGTGATTTTCAGTTCACCACTCCCGAAACTCCACTATTATCAAATCAAGCGGTTACAAGTAAAGGAATCTCAAGTACCTTACCAACCTACAGTTGAACCCTTACCCCAATACCCAATTGGACTTGATCTGTAGTGACAATTCCCACCTTTGATGCACGGCTCCTAAGTACGTGACTAACCAATGTGCGGATCCCAGTACGTGACTTCAGAACACCAACTAAGGAAGAAAGGTTGGCTGCAAAGTTCTTCAGTTTATCCTCTATGATGAATAGCAGGAAGATGCTTGGTTACAAAGCCCTACGGTGCAAATACACAGCAACTTCTTGAAGGAAGATGAACTAGGTTAAGAACTTTATCTTTTGATCACAATTTGCTTGAACAGGGATTGCTCAATGATTTTGCAACTTGTGTCACACTTGACGGCTCTTAAAACAATCCTTTTATATGTTTAGGGTTAGAAGAAAAGAAGGCCCAAAAACACATTCACGGATCCCAAGAAAATCAAATTGGAAATCTGAGTTTTTAAATCTCGACAGATAGCAGGTGTCGAGGTAGCTGTCGAGCAGGGTCGAGTTTTAATTAAATTGCACTTCAGCTTGCTTTTTCTTGGACAGACTTGATGACTTCAACACTTGACTTTGAAATCTTGTTTCTTGAAGTATTAAAAACACCTAGAACTACCCAATTACAAGTAGAGTGCGTTTTGTCAAAGGATTAGCCAATTTACATATGTTCTTAACAAGTGAAAACATATATGTCCTAACAATCTCCCCCTTTGGCAATCCGTGACAAAACCACAACAAACAAATGAGTATATGAGAGAAGTCATAAATCACTCAACTCATATTCACTTGTTTGAATACAATAAAATCTATCCTAACACAAACTCTTGAAAAACTTTGCAAGAAGAGAGTTTATGGCAAGTACACTTTGACAACCTGTATTTCTGAAACACTTTAAACAAAACTCATCAAGGCATCTTGTGTGAAACAGAAATAAATAGATTGCATACAAGTATAAAGAACATGTGTATACATATAGAAAAGAAACAACACATGAAGAGAGAGGTGAAAGAAACATACATCCACATATATAGAAGATAAGTACAATGTATATAAAATGGTCAAAGGACCTCATATACATGATCAATGTATCTAAAAGGTAAGAAAAGAAAAGATACATATAAAGCCTCACTACATCCCTCAGAAAGTCAACACTCCCCATATCAAACATGTCCTAAACTAACTCTCCGTCTAAGATGACTACTCTCATAACCCCAAAACTACTCCCCCTTTTCGTCATGAGTGACAAAGGGTAGAGTGTCATGTAGACATCTCATCGGCAGAGCTAGCATCCCTATTATCATCATCATTATCATCATCCTCAAAATCTGAAGCTGCTGGAGTAGGTGGTGAAGGAGTAGCCTCTAGAGCAAATCCACCCATGGTCGCCTGCCGTCGTGCAATATGACCAACACGAACATTCACCTAATACAACTCAACAGAGAGTGTATCAAGACGAGTGTCCATGCACTGTAGCTGTGCCATAATATCTCCTAGAGATACATCGCTCGAAGAGGAAGAAGGAGCAGATGTAGATGGAGCTGATCTGGATGGAGGCGAACGGGAGGGAGGAGTGGCATTCGGCTATCTCGACCTGAACTGCGCCTTACTACGTTTTACGGTAGTGGCATCTATGACAGATATGTGTGTGAAGTGGTCGGACACAGGAAAGGGAATGGAAAAATGGCATAGGATCCTCGTGATAGCGGAAGGAAAGATGAGCTTATCACGAGACACTGAATCAAGATAAACATCTATGATAGACATGATGAAGTGAGAAAGAAAGTCTATGGTAAGATGCTCTAAGAGTGATAGCAAAAATCGAGCATGAGGCTCTGTGATAGAGTTATAGTAAGAAAGAGGATGGAGAACAAAAGTCATCACCGTGTTGATAAATCTAGGACCTTTAGCAAAAGGCCTACATGATGTGAACTGATGGTCACCCCAATTAGTAGGGCGCTGACAAAAGGCAAAGATGAGCTCATCTTTGGACACAGTCCTCAGAAGCTCACAATAATGATAGTCAGGAAACTCTATCTTAGGAACCTTAAGCACATCTGCAACTAGCTGCGGTGTGACAGGGATGCGCGTACCTCGAACGCGAGTGAAAAAGAGAGGTGCTGAACGATCTGTCCCATGCATGTTAGAGTAGAACTTTTGTATCAGCACGAGAGGACAGGTGACCGGGATGTCACACAGTGACCCCCATCCCCTATTGTAAATGACAGAGGGAAGGTCAGTATCGACGAAGTCCGCCAGAATGACTTGGCGTTCCGAATGAACACCTCGTCTAGAAAAGTTCTCCAAAAATGCCTTATAGGCATCTCCATCACGGAACCGAAGGTTAAGGGGAGCAGAATCAGAAGAAGTAGAAGCTCCAGAATGCGGAGGGTTCCAAGCAGGAGTGGATTTACGTTTGAGTGCCATAAACACTACTAACATAAAAGAATGAGAGGGAGAGAGAGGAAAACACTCAGAAAAGTTCCCAAAACAGTTCAAATATGACAACTATATATTGAACAACAAGTACATATGCATGAGAATGCATGAGCATGTGACATGCAAAACAAAAATTGCATCATGGGCTCAGCCCAATCCAATCCTATCAGCACACAGCATATAGCACACATCTAAATGCATGTAAATATTATTATAATGCACATGAAATGCAATGTATGACATTTTAAAAACATTTAAGTGAAAACCAACCCAAAATTTCAAGAAACACTCATCAATTTTGAAAAACCCCAAAAATTTCAAAAAAATCCCAAAACCTAGGTTTTAAAACATGCAATGCATGAAAAAGGAAGGGAAAAGTGATCTTACCAAGTGATTGAAGGAAGGAATGGTCAAGATCCAAGTGGGTTGGAAGATTTGAGTGAGAGAAGTGTGAAAAGGAGATAAAAAGCCACGGAGAGATCGAGTGAGAAATGAGAGAAATAGCGACAGATCCTTAAATAGGCACCTTAGTAAATCTCGACAGCTGAGGTGTCGAGAGGTATTGAGGAAGCTGTCGAGGAAGGTATTGAGGAAATTGCTGTCGACAGCTGAAGGTAATGAGAGGTATCGAGATGCAAGATGAATTTCAGATAAGAGATGCTCGATCGATCGCATAGGTGTCGAGGAGGTATCGAGGAGACAGAAGATTTTTCGATCGATCCACAAGGTGTCGAGACAGGTGTCGAGAAAGAAGACACAACCATAACAAGTGAATCTCGATCAATCTATCAGGTGTCGAGAATCTATCGAGGGGATAGAAACTTTCTCGATCGATCCATCAGGTGTCGAAAAGGTGTCGATATTGCGATAACAAACGGCTTGAGAAGCTCGACAGATGACCAGTTATCGAGGAGGTGTTGAGGAGGTGTCGAGCTAGCAGTAAAAAGTAGTTTTTCGAGAAGGGAAAAACACAGACATGAATGCAATCCAACACACATCTCAACCAAAGATCCACTCAACATATAAAGCTTTCAAAAACATCTCTCAACAAAAATTTAAGCATATGGATCCTTTAAAACACACACACACACACACAACAAGTCTAACCAATTTTATTTTTCAAAAACAAGTTATGACAGTTTAGTGAGCATACATTAGCCCATGTAAAACCTTTGTGATGGTCAAATCACATTGTACTTGCACATATATCAAAAGTAGTAAAGAATATTGCGTGTTGTATGTGAAAAACATTGCAAGATTGCATATGTGCATACATGTTATGACGATCTGAGATATGAGAAAATAACTTTAACTCACACACAATCATAACTGTTTGATGGGGACTATCACATTCGAGGTACATCCTATAATTCCCACATCTCCTAGAATACATGTTTGCAACCATATTTAAAGCATTTTTAATCTTTTTGCTTTTTATTTTCTTTGCATGTTTTCTTTTATTTTAGCATATCATACATGGGCATATAAAAGAGAGAAAAGAAATACCCAAAATGTTAAGCATTTGACATCGCACTTTTGCTATACCGAAGCATATGAATATCTTTGACATTGCACTTTTGCTATGCCGAAGCATACAGGTGTCATATTATGATTGGCGGGCAACAATGGTGAGATGGTTATTTATGCCTTTCTCTTAGGATTTTCTAGTCTTACCTGTCAAAAAGAGTGATATGAGTGTTAAGATTTAAGAGATAACCTAATCTTACTCATCACAAACAAGAGCCACAAAGCTCACTTGCTTAGTTGTGCATGGAGATGTTCATCTAAGCTATAAGAGATACAAAGTTTAGAAAACTTTGTTTCATTGGCCATCCAAGGTACACAAGTACCAAAGTACACATAACACACACTGTTTTTGTATTTTTCTGACTTTTCAATTTCTTTTTTAAAAAACAAAATAAACAAAATTGAAAGTAAACACACAAAACATGTTAACAAAGCAAAGCAAAAACTAGACTGACTTAGCAGAAAAGCAAAACACACAAGCAATGCAACAAACAAAAAAACAAGAAGGGAAAAGAAAGTGATGAAATCACTTAAAGTCCATTTTCTTCCACACCTTGGAAGAGCCTTTCCTTTGATTGAATCCTTGAATCGGTAGTGAGGGGGAAGAATTTAAACCGTTCAAGTTCGAAAGGAACATGAGGGCTTTCAGAAGATCTCTAAGAGGAGCAAGAGAGGATTGACGCTGATTTTAGCTTCTAGATACTATCATGCCATTGCTCTGTGGAGTGGCTAACCACTTATAGTAATTTGGTCTAGTATGACCGGCAGTTCCACAATGATGACAGAAATGCTGCTTCTTTTGTTTAGGCTTTTGAGAGTTAGCCTTCTTAGCCCTAGGGTTTTGAGCATCTTTCTTATCTTGCTTAGGGGGTGCTCCTAAGATAGATTTACCATTATCTAAGTTCTCACTCACTAATTCAGTTTCAACATCAATATTCTCAATTTCAGTGTTATTAGCATGAGGAACAAAAACAATATTACTAGTAGAAGCAGTATTAGAGAAAGAAAGACCATACCCCAAACTAGTTTGATCCAAAGCAGATTTCTGATTGCTAAGCATCTCATCAAACTTTACACTTGAAGTCCTCTCCAATTGAGGTCTTACTTGAACCAGCTCCGCTTTAAGCCTCTTAGTCTTCTCAGCCAAAAAGTTGTTTTCAAATCTCAGTGCTCCAATAGTTTGATTTGCCTCATCAAACTTTGTGGACAACTCTTCACGATCAAGTTCCACATCACTGAACTTCTTGGTGGCCAGCCTATATAATTTCTCATGCTTTTTAGAGAGCTTGTATAGCTTCTCATAGGCTGAATGGATATCATCTTGATCATCCATCTTCTCAAATTTTGACTTTACCAGTTCTTCTTCTTCATCCACTTCTTCAAAAATCCCTTCAATAGGATTGATTGTGGCAGTGAAGGCATTTAAGATTCCGTCATCCTCATTGTCGGAATCATCTTCAAGCTCAGTGTCACTTAGCGTTGTAGCAAGTGCCTTGCTTTTTCCAATGCTCTTGAGATATGTAGGACACTCATGTTTCATGTGTCCGAATCCATGACACCCAAAGCACTTTGGTCCTACAGGAACAGTGTATTAACTGCCATCCTTAGCATCCTTCTTCCCTTTGCCTTGGCTTTTAAACTGAGAAGAACTGAATTGCTTGCGGTCCTTGTCGAAGCTCCTTCCATTGGCATTTTTCATAAACTTCTTGAACTGCCGGGTGATGTAGGACTTCATCTTGGAATCTTCATCATCGGAAGACTCATCTGTATCACTGCTCTTTGCCTTCAAGGCCATGCTTTTGCCTTTACTTGTCTTGCCAATCCTAGATAACCCTATCTCATAGGTTTGCAAGTTTCCAACCAGCTCAGTTAAAGGAATCTTGTCAATGTCCTTTGATTCCTCTATTGTCGTAATCTTGGCATGGAATCTCTCAGGTAGAGATCTGAGCACTTTCTTTACAATCTTGGGTTTAGGGATGGTTTCCCCAAGATTGAAGGCTGAGTTTACTATGTCCTTGAGCTTGGCATAGAACTCATCAAACGACTCATCCTCCTCCATCTTAATTTATTCAAAGCTAGTAGTGAGCCTCTGAAACTTTGAATCTTTGACAGCCTTTGTTCCTTCATAGGTTGTCTGGAGGATGGTCCAAGCCTCCTTAGTAGTTTCAGTTGAGGATATCTTTTTGAACTCCTCATTGGTGACTGCGCTAAATAGGGCATTTAACGCTCTGCTGTTGAAGTTTGCCGCCTTGATCTTAGCATCATCCCAATCGGCCGGTTCTTCTTTTGGCTTAGTCCAGCCAATCTCCACAGCTTGTTTCATCTAAAGACTGCAAAGAAAGCTCTCATGCGTACTTTCCAATATGCATAGTTAGTGCCATCAAATAAAGGAGGTATAATTAAAGATTGTCCTCTATCCATGACAAGCAGGGGTTAATGGATCAACACAGCAAAGATTAAACCCTAATCAGAGTGTGCCTGCTCTGATATCACTTGATAGGCCACAAACTGAATGACCCCTTGTGATAAAACCAATTAATTAATTAGCCAAGTTTTTAATTAATCAATTTCTCATGCAATTGCGTGGAAGCACAAACAAATCACCAAAAACTAAATATGCAGCGAAAATTAAATAACACGGTGATTTGTTTACGAATGGGGAAAAACCTTGCGGCAAAAACCCCACCTGGTGATTTTCAAGTCACCACTTCCAAAACTCCATTATTATCAAATCAAGCGATTACAAGTAAAGGAATCCCAAGTACCTTATCAACCTACAGTTGAACCCTTACCTCAATACCCAATTGGACTTGATCTGTAACGACAGTTCCCACTTTTGATGCACGGCTCCCAAGTACGTGACTAACCAATACGCAGATCCTAGTACGCAACTTCAAAACACCAACTAAGGAAGAAAGGTTGGCTGCAAAGTTCTTTAGTTCATCCTTTATGATGAATAGCAGGAATATGCTTGGTTACAAAAACCTACGGTGCAAATACACAGCAACTTCTTGAAGGAAGATGAACTAGGTCAAGAACTTTGTCTTTTGATCACAATTTGCTTGAACAGGGATTGCTCAATGATTTTGCAACTTGTGTCACACTTGACGGCTCTTAAAACAATCATTTTATATGTTTAGGGTTAGAAGAAAAGAAGGCCCAAAAACACATTCACGGATCCCAAGAAAATCAGATTGGAAATCTGAGTTTTTAAATCTCGACAGATAGCAGGTGTTGAGGTAGCTGTCGAGCAGGTGTCGAGCTTTAATGAAATTGCACTTCAGCTTGCTTTTTCTTGGACAAACTTGATGACTTTAACACTTGACCTTGAAACCTTGTTTCTTGAAGTATTAAGAATACCTAGAACTACCCAATTACAAGTAGAGTGCGTTTTGTCAAAAGATTAGCCAATTTACATAAATGATTGACATATGTTTTTAACAAGTGAAAACATATATGTCCTAACACTAAGGTATGAATGGACTTAGGCCCAAAAAGCCCAAAACAATGAATTTGTAGAGAATGAGTTAAAAAACTGGGTTTTAGTTAACCAAACAACAAATTAGGTAGGCTTGATGACAAAAGAGTGAAAATATACAAGTTTAAATTGAAGAAAATTATCCTCGGTAAAGTCTGAGGAGACTGGTTCTTATATAATGCTTTTAAATATGGTTACAAGTTTGGTTCTAGATTGCTACAGTATTTCTTTCTTGATTTTTCTGATCCCCTTCTCTCTAGGGGTCTCTTACATTATATGTCTCCTTTCTAATGATCTTGGCCCTCCATTTATTGATCATCTAAGCCACTACTTGAGTGTTTATCCCATTGGACACCCTCTTTAGCTCTCTGTGAGTTAGGATAGCCAAGACAACACTGTTCAGGGGTCTTCTCCACATAAATATGGCTAGAAAGTTAGCTACAGAACATTCAATGTTGTGACAGTAGCTTTTCCTTAGATATTTCTAAGCTTTCATCCCTTTTGTGCATTCACAATACATGTCCTTGTCAGTAGAACATCCTGAAAGGTCACCTCGAATGATAGGACAGGTATTTGATTTGTGCTTTGCTCATTCAAGGAGGTGAGCTTCCTTGGACTACCTTTCCCATTTTCTTCGTTTGCATCTTACTCATAGGATTCTGAATTTGACATTTTTACTACTATTTATGTCCCTTGGCATGGGATTTAGCCCCTATAGTTATACTTCCTTTTAGTTTCAACATTTCGCCTTCCTCTGATGATAATTTTTATCGATCTAACCATGATTTCCTCCTCGGATGTTTTTCCAGATAAACAGCACATTGCCCCGAGACTTAGCCTGGTGAACATTCCAACTCTCAACAAGTTGCCGAGGTTTAAGGTTTTTGTGAGTAAAGATGGGCAACTGCGAGCCGTCTATTTAGTATTGGACTTTGTGCCCTTGTCAACCGCGTTCCAAGACATGGGCCAAGCAATAAGGGTGGGCGATCCTAGAATCCATTGGATTGACATCTCATAGCCCGGTTTCTTAACTCAGGAGGACCTTCCACTTGTTGAACTACATCCCTAACACTCTCCTCGGGAGGTAGCTGCTTCGAGGGAGGAAGCAATCTCCTCGCGTCTATCCCTCAAGGCCAAGATTGACCAATTTCACTTTGAAGAAGAAGGAGAGGTTCCAGACAGGCCTGTGGAGCTCTTAGATTTGGAGATGGAATTTGATAGGCTCTCCGCAGCTAATTCCCCCAGATTAGTAGTTGCTTGGATTGATACCAGCTTTGAGGAAGAAGATATAACCATAAATCCGAGGAGGAGCCTTAAAGACTTAGTAGCTGGGAGAAAGGGGTCGTCATCCAAGGATACCCCGAAGATCCAACTTCCTCCCAATCCTCCTCTTCCCCCTCTCCTTTCCCTCTTTGGCCTACACCTTGACCCAAATTTACAAAAGAAGAAGAGTAAAGGGAAATAGATTGAGGAAGGGGAGATTAGCCCACCAAAGGACCCAAAATAGTGAAAAACAAGTAGAGAGAGGCAAAGGGAAACATCGGTGGAGAGCAAGGAAGACTCTCTAGGGGCCGAGATGCGTCGACCACAATGCACTTGGGCCCCCAGGCTAGAGCTAGACGATATCCCCATCCCTTGTGACGCTTTAGTTTGGAACTTCCAGGGAGGGCATGCGGGCTATGTTGCTGAAGCCCTAGAGTAACCGCTTCTTCTTCCTAGAGATATGGATGCTCTCAGGCACTTCAAGCAGCCCAACCTGTTTTTGTCCCTGAAGAGGGACCTTGCCATGGTAAGTAATTTGATATATCTTTGAATTAAATGCTTATTCGCTCTTTCATTCTTTCTCTCCTTTACATGGGATTCCTCCATTATTTTTATGCAGGTTACCCAACAAATTTTTGTGGCTGAGGAGTGGGTCAAGGACACTCGTAATTAGGTTAGGGTGGAGGCCCACTCCTATGCTGAGATAGATAAGTCACTGGGGGCTCTCAAGAAGGAGCATATTGAGCTGTCTGAGAAGCTAGTCTCCACGGAAAGGGCTCGTTCAAGCACCGAAGCGGGTTTAAAAACAGTTGAGAGACAGGCCGAGGACCAGCGCCAAAAACTACACTTAACCAAGATAGACCTGGCCACCCAAAGACAGCTGATCTTGGATCTTAAGGCTAAGCTGCAGAAGGCCAAGGATACAGCTCGAGTGGCCAAGGAAGCTTCTGAGGTTGCGAAGATGGCATCTTACGAACGTGGGTTGCAAGAAACGAAAACCTGATTGGCTGAGGAGGTGGCAGGGATTACTGTGCCGAGACATGTGCAGAAGCGCTTAATCGGGCGGGAGTCCCTGCTGACTTTGAGCTGAGGAGGGTTGAGAATGTTTTCTTCCCAGAGGACATCTGAGAAGTCCTAGCGATGCTCCCTCCTCCCGTGGCTAATCCTCCCCCCCTTGCTGCGCAACTCCCCACTATCCAAGCCCCTACTCTTGATGCTAAAGTCTTAATAAGGACTAGAAAGGGTAAGGAGGTTCAGCCATCCGTCAAGGCCAATCGATCCGAGGATGATCTCACAATCTAGGATATGGTCTCCAAGGTCAAGGATGCGGAGTATAAGTCCAAGGCTGGTGATGCCCACTCCAAGGTTGCTGATCCCAAGGACCCTCCACAAGTAAAGGCCTGGATATGGAATTTTCTTTTGTAGTTTTCAATGTGTATATATGTTCTTTTGTAATGGCATTTTGCTATCAAACATAATGTATTCCCTCTTTTGTTTAATGAAGATGCTTTTCTTTTTATCTCTTGCACCTTTACTTTATATGCTTTGAAGCTTATTACTATTGTGAATAGCATTGAACTGCTGCTACCCTGTCTTCAATAAAAACTAACAATAACACACTGCTAACAATCTAACTAATTTGATCAAGTACTAGCAATAAAGAGGTCTATCACATATTTGTATTTGAGAATTGAACCTTCTGCAATGGAGGCTAAATCTAATGAAGATAAATATATACTTTGTAAAAAATAAAAGGGCAGACAACCTTCATCTTGCTCATCACTTGGATAAATAAATAAGGACTTCAACTTACTCAAGGCCATCAATCTGAGGAGTTGGGTATAACCCTGGATCGTTTTTGACACTTAGTAAAAGACCAATAGATATCACAGTATTAATTTTCCCCAAGTATGTGATCCGGGGGATCAGTCATGACTAAGGTTCTATTTAACATTTATAAAGATGTCATAGAGTGTTGATTTCCCCAAAGCATGTGATCCGAGGGGCTAGGCATGTCTAAGGTTCTATTTAACACTTAGGAAAGATGTCATAGAGTGTTAATTTTCCCAAAGCATGTGGTTCAAGGAGCCAGGTATGTCTAAGGTTTTGTTCAACACTTAGGAAAATGTCATTAAGTGTTAATTTAGCCAAAGCATGTGGTCAGGGGAGCCATACATGACTAAGGTTCTATTTAATACTTAGAAAAATGTTATAGGGTGTTAATTTTTCCAAAGTATGTGGTTTGAGGAGCCAGACATGTCTAAGGTTCTGTTTAACACTTATCAAGATGTCATGAAGTGTTAATTTTCTCAAAGCATGTGGTTCGAGAAGCCAAGCATGTTTAATGTTTTGTTTAACACTTAGGAAAATGTCATTAAGTATTAGTTTAGCCAAAGCATGTGGTCCAGGGAGCCAAACATGATTAAGATTCTATTTAATACTTAGAAAGATAATAATGGGAAGTACAATGTATTTACATAATAAATAAGCATATGACAAAGGAAACTTTCATTAATAATAATATATTTTCAGGTTGTTTACATTCTAAGGGTGTGGTATTACATGTTCATCTAGGTCTTCAAGGAAGTATGCTCCTATACCAGCCACCGAGGTGACCGTCATGCCATTCCCTAGAGGCGATCAAGTAATCATCCTTCATGCCTTTGTTAAACTTAGGAAGACATGATATGAGTTTAACAATGACGGATTGAGACTTGTGGTAATATCTTGCGCCTTTGAGCTTGTGGCACTCATACATATGAATGACGTCATGCCACGTGAATCTTAGGCCCATCTGCTCGTTGAGAGCGTCTATGCTACCTAAAACCCTAAATAGGTTAGGGGCGCACTGATGGGGGGTTAACCTATGGTTGAACAGATAGTCTTGGGTCACCCTACCTATAAAGAGTGTCATTCTTCTTTCTATGAAAGTGATCATAGGCATGACAACCTCCCCCTTCTCCCTGTGTGTGACTATTTGGTCTTGAGCACAATATTGTAAGGCTACTCTATGCGGAATGTGATACTTAGTTCTAAAACCCTCCATACCAGCTTTAGAGTCTATGAGGTGCTTAAACCTACCCGTTTGGTCAAACTAAAGGGAAAGGGATGAAGTTTTTAAGAAAAGGAACTAAAGAATGGAAGGTCGAGGAGATTAGCCGAGGAGAAAATAACTTAGAAAAAAGGAAACTTATGAGAGTAAGGACGATAATTGCTTTTAATACTTCTTGGAGGTTTGAATTTTTTAGAGGAAAGACTTGGAGACTTTAGAAGTTTAGGAAGCCTTGAAGATTTGAGAGCTGGGAATCTCTAGAGAGCTTGAAGACTTGTGAAATGAGGGAAAGTGATTTCCTTGGGTCCCTTATATAGGGGGTGGAATTGAGTGGGAGTTATCCTGCTCAAAATTCAAAGAGAAATGTCAACTGTAGAATCTGCGTCTCATTGTTGGATGCAGGGAACAAATCGCCGCCTGGGGCAATTAATGACGTATCGCAGACTATGAAGTGATAGTGACGGTTATAGGATGAGCAAAATGGTACTCCCACACATGCAAATTGAAGAATTTAATGTTCCTAGCCCTTAACAAATCAAAACCCCATTTTTTCTCCTCGAATAAGGGGGAAAAATTGGAATTTTAAGGGGCTATTGTAGGGACAAGGGCCTAAAAATTGCATATTGGGCCTTGGACTTTGTCTAAGGAGGTTGAATGGTCTGAGGATTGATAAACAGTAGTGAGAATGTTAAGTTTAGAATCCCATAAGTAAGATGGAAACAGAGAAAATGAGAAAGGTAGTCCGAGGAAGCTCACATCCTCAGATGAGCAAAGCACATATCAAATACCTGTCCTATCATTCGAGGTGACATTTCAGGATGTTCTACTGACAGGGATGTGTATTGTGAACGCACAAGAGGGATGAAAGCTCAAAAATATCTAAGGAAAGACTACTGCCACTACATTGAATGTTTTGCAGCTAACTTTTGGCCGCATTTATGTGGAGAAGACTCCTGAACAATGCTGCCTTGACCATCCTAACTCACAGAGAGTTAGAGAGGCTGTCCAATGGGACAAGCACTCAAGTAGTGCTTGGATGATCAATAAACGGAAGGCCAAGATCATTAGGAGAGAGATATATAATGTAAGAGACTCTTGGAAGGAAGGGGATCAGAAAAATCGAGAAAGAAATACTATAGCAATCTAGAACCAGACTTGTAACCATACTCAAGAGCATTATATAAGAACCAGTCTCCTTGGACTTTGCTGATGACATTTTTCTTCAGTTTAAATTTGTTTATTTTCACTCTTTTATCATCAAGCTTACCTAACTTCTTGTTTGGTTAATCAAAGCCTAGTTTTTTAACTCATTCTTTACAAATTCATTGTTTTTGACTTTTTGGGCCTAAGTCCATTCATACATTGGGCTAGAAATTTAAATCTGGTCTTTACACTAAAATAAATTGAAATTTTCATGCAACCTGAAATCTCTTAGAAAAAAAATTATAATCTTTACGTTAGAACTTTTTTTTTCCTCTCCATGCCATTGTAGGAGGCAAAAATCTGTCAAGGCAATTACAAAATTCCACATAAAAAATTTAATGATAAATTCTAAATTAATATATCGTTAAATTAATTAAATCAAATGGTGACATGTATCATCCAAATTGACATCATATTGTCATATTAAAATTTTCATTTAGCTCACAAGATAAATATAAATTTCCTATTCAAAATTAATGGATAATTATCTTTTATTGAAATAAATAAATAAAATAAAGATAAATTTCCTACTTAAAATTGATGGATATTTATCTTTGTAGGGATAAGGGGCACAAAAGTATATATATTGAGCCTTGGGCCCTGGCTGAGGACGTTGAGTGGTCTGAGGACGTGTAAACAGTATTGAAAATGTAAGACTCAGAGCCCCATGAATAAGCCACTAGTGAGAAGGTTGGGAAATGTAGGCCGAGGAGGAATATCCCCTTGGCTAAACAAAGCGAAGATCAAAATGTGTCTTATCATCTAGGATGACGTTCCAGGAAGTTCTATTAAAAAGGATATGCAGTGTGAACGTATAGGACATATGTGAGTTAAGAAATATCTAAGAGAAAGCTGCTACTACCGCATTGAATGCTCTGTAGCTAACTCTCTAGTTGCATTAATGAGGAAGTAATATTTGAACAGTACTTTTCAGCCTTACAACTATCCCTAAAGACTTCAGGAGGGTGCTGATGGATATGGATCAACACAAACAATCTACTGTCCATGTGGAGGGTGGAGATGAGAAGGAAGAAATAGTATAAATTAAAGGGAAGGCCCTAAGAGATGAGGATCAAAAAATTAAGAGAAAAATACTGTAGCAATTAAGAGTTGAACTTGTAATCAAACTTGAGAGAAATATATAAGAACTGATCTCCTCGGATTGTGCTGAGAACAATTTTCTTTAGATTAAACTAGTTTACCTTCATTATCTTGTCATCTGAATCTACATTACTTGTTGTCTAATTCACTAAAACCAAGTTTTCCAACCCATTCTTTACAAATTCATTGTATTGAGCTTTTTGGGCCTAAGTTCATTTATCCTTTGCACCTGGGATCCAAATTGCATTCTTACAATCTTTATTAAAAATAAATAAATAAAATAGAGATAATTATTTATCTTTGTTGATTATTATCTTTATTAAAATATGATCTTTATCAAAATAGATAAATAGAGATAATTATCTATGTATTTTCAAGCATACTAATTTAAAGTGGAGCATATCCTCTAAAACCACTATAAATAGAGGACACCCCCTCTCATTTTTGACATGAAATTTTCAAGAAGCTTAAGTTTTGGAGAAATTATATGTCTTAAGAATCTTTGAAGAACATTCGAAGGGCTTAAAGAACTTGAAGGACAACAAATCTTTAACAAGCTCAAAGCCGAAGATTTGTTGTGAAGATCATTCGATCCATCTTCCAACCAAATTTAAGAAAATTTCACATTTGAGTCAAGACCCCTAAGAAGATAAAGAAGATAGAATGAGCACTTTTTCTAAAAGAGTCAAAATAGAGATTGTACTAACTACTTGATTAGTACAAAATTATATTTGTGGAACACCTTTTTCAATTTGTTTGATTTTCTACAATTGAGAAATTTTGTATTTACAGTTATGTTTATTTTTATATAAAAAATAAATTGATGTGAATACTCTTAAATAAAACTAGCTTCATCATACGCACTTCACATGTGCGATGAAGCTCTTTTTTATTTATTTTGAATTTTTCAATTTGAATTTGTCTATTATTAGTGAGGTTATACAAGAAGGATTTTTTTAAGATTCTAAAATTTAGAATTTTGAAAAGAAGTAAATTACTCGATTTAGTGTGTGCTAGCTAGTTTTAAGGAAAAAAAATGTATCAAACGTATGTGAGATATATTTAAATAAATAGAGTGTGTGCTAATTTTTATGAAGTTTCTCAAGTAGTTTTTTTTTTTTTTTTGAATTTTGTTGAATTACACTCTTAACCTTATTTTTTTATTTTTTAGGAATAAAAATTTTCTAATTAAATTAGGAGTATTTTTAATATTTTCTAAAATCATAACTAACTTTTTGAATCATTTTCGTACAAAGAGATCATTATCTTATAATTATTTAAGGGGCTTTCTTTGTTTGGATTTCTTATTTTATAGTTCAAAAATATCCCTACACTTTTATGTTTAAGTAGTGATAAAATTAAAAGACAATTAGGTAAAAATCTAACTTTAATTTTCACTAAAACATTGCCTAAAAATAGGACTACTTTCTTGTTATTTTTTAAATTGATTTATCCACTTATAAATTAAATTTTTAAAAGAAAAATTATATATATATATATATATATATATACACACACGTAAAATAAAGGAAAAAACACATTTTGTAGGACCACAAAAAAAAAAAAAAAAAAAAAAAAAGAGAGTCGCCACACGCGCTTTATTTGAGAGGAATAAGTATACGCGTCAACCCCACGCGTACTAATAAATTTTTGTTTATAAGACGCGTACGGGTACTAATAAATTGAATGATAATGACATGCATAACAACACAATTCACAAAAAAGAAAAGAAAAGGTAATTACCATAAAAGGTGTTGAAAAGAAGGTGTTTGTGGTGCAGTTGAAGCAACTCCCGTAAAATGAAAAATCTGAGATCACTCTCCGTTTTGTAAATTGCAATCAAAGCACAATTCATTCAACCAAGGCAACTGGGTTAGCCCTTTCTCTCTCCTTTCTTCTTTATGTTTCACAAATTTCCATTCCGTTGTTGTGGTTGTTGTTATTATTATTGTATGTTTTCTTCTTTTGTATGATCAAATACATTCAAGAATTCCTATAAAAAAAAAATATATAACAATTATCTATCTTTAAAGGGGATCTGGGTATATTTCTATGTAAGGAGTTCTATCATTATAGACATACTAGTTGATGCCACATAATTTGGATTTTGTGAATTTGATAGACTTTTCCCATAATATAATGGGTTCTAGTTTCCCCATCTGTTGAATAAGGCACTTACACAAAAAAGAAACTCATTGACGGTAAATAGCAATCTTTATGGAGTAAACCCCATAAAATGTCAAATCTTTTGGTATTTTTCATAAAATAATAATAGTAATAACTGATGAGCCAATTTGCCTGATCGTGTGTTCTTGTTTGTGTGACATGAGTATATTTTGTAAATGGGTGAATTTTTTCATTAGTTATTGTTATTTTGCGTGATCTTCCGGCTGTTTTTGGATTTTTTTTTTTTTTTGATGAAAGTATGCCCATGTGCTCCCCCCAAATCAAAATTCTGGGAAAAGTCTGAACCCAAATTTTTTTTCAATTATAAATCAATACTATTTGCAGTAAGAAAGAGGAAAGAGGTAATATTCAACTTCTTGGGTTGTATCTATCCAAGAAAAAAAAAGGGCGGCCTATTAATAGCCTCTCCTATACCTTGCAAAAGTGGGAGCTTTATGTGCTGGGTACGACCTTTTTTGTATTTTTTAAGTAAAGATCATTTTTTCACTGGGTAGTGTATGATTGGGATGTCACTGGTATTATATCTTTCCTTCTTATGCTTTGCTTGATTTCTTCAAGAAGAAGAGAGAATGATCAGAATTGCTCAACTAAGTCTTCGTTTTGCCATTTTCTTTTCTCTTAACACTTTCACTAAACAAAATAGTCTTGATCTGTTAAAACATTTATGGGCTTCCTCCCATTTGATTGCTTTAGTTGAAGTACTTGTTTTCGTTTGTGCGTGTAGATAATATCTCAATTTCACATTGGCTTTAACAGCCTAGCGTTTGCAATTTTTTAGAACAAATTCTGAGTTGAATAAAAAATGGGAGGTGGCAAGGATAAGCATGGTAACGACTCTGATGACAGAGGGATGTTTTCACATCTTGCTGGATATGCTGGAGGATACTACCCTCCACAAGGCCACTCTTCACATGGATATCCTCCACAAGGACACTCTTCACATGGATATCCTCCACAAGGGTATCCTCCACAAGGATATCCTCCTCAAGGATATCCCCCACAGGCCTACCCACCAGCTGGATATCCTCCCCCAGGTGGATACGCCCCCGCTGGATATCCTCCCCCTGGTGGTTACCCTCCACCAGCCTATCCTCCCCCAGGTGGTTACCCTCCACCATATAGCTATCCTACTCCATCAGCTCCTCCACATCATTCAGGTATATTTAATCTCCTCTCACCTACAAAGCATGAATACATATAATATGTATATTTTATATGCATGCATCAGGATATGGTGGGATATGTATTGAATATGTATCCTTAAATTAGAAAATTAATGTTGTTCTCACGTATATGGTGGGATATGAGAGTTTATGGATGAGATACAGAATTGGATATGTTTGGGATAAAAGCTTATTTTTCTTATTAAAAAAAAGGAGTTTATATTTAAGAGAACAACATCTAGTGTTTTAGAAAGTTAGAAACCTTAATAAGTCAAAAATATATCGGAATATCAAATACGGGCCATGGATTATTTGTTCTTTTGTTGTTTACGTCTTCTAAATCTATTTCATCATTTTATTTTAGGTCTTTCAATATATGTCATATATCTTTCTAACTAAATCTTGAATAATGTTATGGGTTTAGTTAATTGGTAAAGTCTTTTATCATCAAATAAGAGATCTGGGATTCGAACTCCGCCTACACCAAAAATCAATTAGTGATTTGGCCTAATGATAAAAAACAATCATAATGAAATAGACGCCATAGGTTAAAATTCTATTGTATCTAAAAAAATCTTTGTATAATGTTCCCTCCATCTCATTTTCTTTGTCCGCTATTATATTTTGGGATGTTCCCAAACATTGCCCCCTTAGAAAGGTCAATGAAAACATTTTATTAACTTCCATAATATGCCATTTATTTTATTGAAAAAGTTAATGCATTTTGTCTCACTTATTTTTCTTACATGAAATTCTTATATGCGAATCTCAATCCTCGTTTCAGTCTTAGGGGACCTTAATGGTCCATCCTTTCTTTCTGTTGTTACAAATGTAGCAGAAAAGGGCTAGAGGGTGCTCTCTTCCTCTGATGAAAGCCCAAAGATTGTATTTAGTTGGTGTCCTTACTGGTAATTTAAGAATCTTATGAATATATTATATCTGATGAAAAATTCATCATTGTAGTACGATTCCTGATGTTGGGTATGTTACCATTCAATTTTCCCACATTAGCACTGAAAGAAAAATTAATTGACTTTTGAATAGACCACAAGCATTTAATGGAGTGCTTTCAGTCTCCTGCTCTACTGGCTTGTATATGTAATACATTAGCCAAATGGAACGATATCTTATAAATGCTTTATAAACCTCATAAGAGATAAGTTTGGTAGTAGAGTTGTAACTACCATTTCACTTTGTTCATGGTGATTATTGCTGATAGATAATTCTCACAGGGCATGGACCTGGCATGGGAACATTGCTAGCAGGGGGTGCTGCAGCAGCAGCTGCTGTTTATGGTGCTCACCAGCTCTCACACGGTGCTCATCATCTCGGACATGGGGGTCACCATGGCTTTGGTCACGGAAAGTTTAAACATGGCAAGTTTAAGCATGGGAAATTTGGCAAGCGCTGGAAGCATGGCGGGTTTGGAAAGCATAAGTTCAAGAGATGGAAATGATATGGGCTAAAGGCATATGTAATGGTTTGAGCTCAAGGTTTTAACTTTCATTATTGAACAGGGGAAAGATTGCAGCATTGTCTTTTTGTTTTTTAAAAAAATCTGTTTCTCTTGTGAAAATGTCACAGCTATTGTTTATGTGTTTGCGATTGCTCTTTTTTTCCAAATAAGATATGTAAATGTGTCTCATGAAAAAAGAAAGTTCAATTTGGTTATTGGTTTTTCTGCTACTTGGTTGGACAAGGCCTCAATTGCAGCCGGTCTTAGTTGCCCACCTGTAATTTTCTCAAGAGATAAATATAGGTAGTATAACTTTAAGAGCAAAGTTGGCTACAAACTTGGTTGTAGTTAATGGTTATAAGTTATAACTTATAACTCCATCTAATAATTTTTTTAATAGCTATATATTTTGAAAATCAAACTGTTAAATTAAATGTTCTTCATGCTCTTAACACGTATGTCAAATTTTGTGTCAGTTAGAAATTATTTATTGTTTGATTCATAAACTTACTTTTAATGCATAATTTTATAATACAAAAATTTAAAATTTAAATATTTGATTGATAATATATCTATTAGTCTTTAATCATTTTGAAAATTTTGTAAAAATGGAGAATATAAGAATAAAATATAATTGAATTATGGATTTATCAAAATTTACATCTATTAACAAGATATTAAGTGGAGTTATTATTAAATTTTATCTTGACTTTAATGAGTCTACCCTAAATATAGAGTTGTCTTCTTTCCACCTAAAGCTTAAAAACGATATTGAGTAGAGTTATAGTTAAATTTTATCCTAACTTTAATGAGTCTACACTAAATATAGAGTTGTCTTCTTTTCACCTAAAACTTAGAGGCTTGAGTGCAATAGTCAAATACTATTTCTTAGAAAGTCTCAACTCTTGGTGTGCTCCTTTAATTAGCTGTCTGCATGAAAGTAGTACCTACTTAGAAAGAGGTATTATCTTTATTTTCTTTATTTTCTTTATTTTTTTTTTTTTTGAGGAACAGAAAGAGGTATTATCTAGCATATAGTGTTTGTCCAAGTTTGCTTAATAGATTTGTTAAAGCAAAGTGTTGAGAACTGTACCTTTTTCTTCTGGCTGAGCAAATGCAGTATATATTGTGGAGAAGTAAGGCCTTTCCCATCCATGCTGTAAATTGTAATGAACATTAGCTTGTAATTTGTGTTTACACATGAGAGCATTGAAGAAGCAATGATCAATAGGTACTCTTATATTCTTAGAAAACAGGTTGCATAAAAGATTTACATATAGAATAACTAGTGCAAAAACTTAGGCACAATACCTTAGGTTAGGGGCAATCACCCTATTTTTGTCTTATAATTCAATTAGTAATGATAAAAAGGATTAGTTAAAGATAAGAGAAATTAGCCTTAAAAAAGAGTTCGAGCATCCTTTACGATTTGGTTGATAAAAACTTTGCTAACCAAATGACATAAGACTTTTGTTGTCAAAATACTCAAAACTGATGTTGATGGAAGAATATCATGGTATTTGATAGATTAAGCTATTGTTCTAGATCTAAAAGAAAAGCAGAGGATCAATTGCAAATTTCCACTTGGACTCCTTGCAGCTGAGCCAAAATTCTTTCTTTTTTTTTTTTTTTTCATAGAAAATATTCTCAAATGAGTTTCTGTTCCATATTTTCGATAATGTTGAAGGTGGGAATTTTTTGGAATAGAAGTTCGGAGGGATGAAAGATATTAGTAAATGACAAAAAATTACTCCAAAAGTTAGCTGTAGTAGAGAAAGAAAAGGAACTTTTAAAAGCCATATGGTTTCATAGAAGAAAGATTTAACACTTTAACATGGGTTAATGCTAGGTTGCTTGGACATTGACGTTAGTACAGGTACGATACAGGTATGGGTACGGAGGTATGACAATTCTTGAAAAATAAGGGTACAACATTTCAGGAGTACGTCAATTAATTAATAAATATATTTAGGTATATTTTTAGACAATATATGTTTATTTTAGGATTTAAATTAAGTAATAACAGAAAATAAGTACAATAACACTAGAAAAATGTTGTCCAAAATACAATTTTTGTTCCATTACTAAACCCATAAGACAAATAAAACCCCCAAAAAAAAAGAAAACCTATTAAATAAGTATAAACATAAGTAAATAAGTAAACCCAGTACAGCACGCGTGTAAGTGCCAAACTTTAAAAAAAAAAAAAAAAAAAAAAAAAAAAAAAAAAAAGAGTTGAAAGCCCAAAAGACAAAGAACCCAAAACCTGCAGAGAGAAAAACGGCAAAGGGAGAGAGAAAGAGCTTTGGGGTCGCTAGATGTCGGAGGGGGTTCGATTGTCGCTGATGTACTCCAAGAAGAAACACCGCACATATTAGATCAGAGAATTGAGGGAAAGAGAGAGGTGTTGGTCCAAATCCTATTCTTTCTTTCTCTCTTTCTTTTATTTTAATTTTTTAAGTTTTTTCGTGTTTGGGAGATTCTGTGTGTCACAAATGTGTTTGTGATGTACCCAGATTTTTTTCAAAAAAAAAAAAAAAAAGGACACTCGTCGGGTATGGATTTTAGGGGTGTCTTACTAGTACCCGTGTCAGACATGGGTATTTGGCCAAAATCGCCGTGTTTGTGCGACATAGGGTTAAAAAAGACAAGCTCTCTCTCTTCTTTTTTTTTTTTTTTTTTTGGTTGTTGAGAAACAAGAAGACAAGCTCAATGTTGGAAAAAAAGGGGGACATTGATCGGCTAGCTATAGTATTTAGCAGCAATTATTTATTGTTAACTTATTTGTTTAAAGGTTACATAAAAAATAATTTTAAGCAAATAATTTTTTTTTTCAAAAGATGTCAGTTTATTTGTTTGAAGTAAATTTTTGTCCCACATTTCTCCAAAAAAAAAAAAAATCTCACCTAAAAATAAATAAATTACCAACAAATAAGCTGGTTAAACAAAATACAATGGTAAGTGGAGTTGTGGTGTGCCTTTGTGTTAGAACCATTTTCCCTCTCCTTTGTGTGTATGTGTGCGTGTTTATTTCTCAAAAAAAAAAAAAAAAAGAATGGGTAATTGTCCTACATTGCTTAAGAGAGTGTATTGTGTGTAGTATAACTTGTCCCCACCCTCCCTTAAAAGTTATCATGGCTTTTGAGTGGAATTGTGATGTGCCTTTATATTAGAATCCCTTTCCCTCTCTCTTGTGCATGTGTGTGTGTTTGTTTCTAAAAAAAAAAGAGAATGGATAATTGTCCCACATTGCTGAGGAGAGTGTGTTGTGTGTAATATAACTTGCCCTACCCCTCTTTAAAAGTTACCATGGCTTTTGAGTGGAGTTATAGTGTGCATTTGTGTTAGAATCTCTTTCCCTCTCTCCTGTGTGTGTATGTGTGTTTGTTTCTCAAAAAAAAAAAAAAAAAAAAAAAACGATGGTTCCTTAAATCCAATTCTAAAATTAGTCAAAATGATTTTTATTTTAAAGATTGAGCAATTTTAATTAAGGAAAAAGTTAACAGATGTCCTAAGGGTATTGATCTAGGAAATATTTTTAGAAACTTTTTATAAGAAGAGAAAAAAAGAATTGATTTTTTTGACAATTTTTTATATATACTATGAAAGCGGTATACAAACTTTTTAAAAATTGTCTATTAACATATGCCTCAAGGGCTTGGTTAGCCGAACAACACCAACTAATAGCAAACCAACAGTCACAAAGACAGCCATTGGACGTACCTAAAAAACCAAGTAATTAACACCAAAAAATCTACAAATCAAGATTAGCAATTAAGACAATCCAAAGTCCAAGCCAAACTAGATATTTACCAAGAAGGAATAGCCGTTTTAAGAAACAAAAACATTATTTGACACTATTCACATGTTACGTAGCATTCTGTTCAGGCACACTTGCTTGACAGCCTTATAGGACTCAATAGGAGACTAAGCTTTAAAGTTTAAACTTGATCATCTTCATGACTGATTGAACATCAACTTTTTTTTCCCCACGTTTTATCAAACAATAGAAGAATTCTAGACACTTAAAATTTCAAACTTATAAAATTCTTAGTATAATCTTTAATATCGGTTTGCACTTTGCACAAAACAAGTTGAACTGTAACCCGTAATATTTAGATATAGACACAGATCATAAATATTTGAGGATCACAATTTGCCACAGCCCGCAAACGTAACATGATTTTTTATGGATTAGTGTTTAGTGTAAATAGATTCATGTCAAAGTGGGTTGACCCATTCTAACATGAACCTGTTTAACCCATATGCGTAAATGTCAATTTTATCCAGCATAAATTTGAATTTCTCATATAGAATTTGAGTAATAAAAAGAGTTTACAATTCAATCAAAAAAAAAAAAAAAAGAAAAAAAGAAAAAAGAGAGTTTATAATGGTTTTAATGATAAATTTTTCATTGAAACTTGAAAGTTCCTAACCCTTTTACCCTAAAACAAAGAAAATTTTACGTTTTAATGTATTTTTCTTAGAATGTATATTTCAAAAATTGGGTGAAATTTCATTATGTTAAAATAAGAACTTTTAGTTACGTTATACATGCTATTGTGTGTTAACAAAATATTAAAAAATGTTCATCGTTTTTGGACATATTTTTCTAAACGATTTGAAAGAGGCTTAGTTCATGTCAATTGTAAACACAATAAAATATGTGTATTAAATATATTGAAATGGATTGTGTGTGTTAACCTAGTATAAAATGTTTATTAAGTGTGTTATGTGGGTTGTATTGTGCCAACCTACCTAATGAACAAATTGTGTTAATTTAATTTTTTAATGAGAATTGTGGTAAAATTGAGGTGTTTTGACACGATTATTAAATGAGTGATATTAGAGTTGACCAATATAGTCAAATACCTCTAACTCAACACCACATAAATATGACCTACAAGCACAAATTGCCACCATATATATTATGCTTGTAATTTGTAAATATCTTATTCTATTTACTTATCTCAATCCAGCTATACACATACTAGGAAGTATAATATCACAAATTAAATTTTGGAAGATTCATGCCAATTTAGTGTTGGATAATGTTAGCAAGTGGATAGTTGGCAATAATGTACAACTCAGTGAAGCAGATAATCAAGTCCCAAGGGGTAGCTGGGATGTTAGGTCAAAATTAAACTATACATATTTAAAAGAAACTAGCCTCTGAGCACACGCTCACACGCGTGCTCAAAGGTTCTTCTATTTTTTGGTAAATTTTAATAATTTTTTGATCTGTTACACAAAATGCACTAAAAAATTAAATATGTGACTCTAGGCTTACTAAACTTAGGAAGGCACTTCCCAAATCCAACTCTCACAATACATTCTAACATAGGATAAAATTGGGAAATGCCCTGTTTGAGCAAAAAAAGCAGTATTATGCTATTTTTTCCAAACTAAATAAGGAAATGACCCTCTTTTGAAAATCGAGTTTCTCAAAATCGATTTAGGCCCTATAGCGGCGTTTTTTAGGAGCCTATAGTGACGTTTTTAGGACCTATAGTGGCATTTTTTAACTTGATTTATATGAAATCGAGTTATAGGTAAAAAAAAATTAAAAAAATTGCCTATAACTCGATTTTATGGAAGTCGAGTTACAAAACGTCACTATAGGTCTTAAAAATGTCATTATAGGTTCTTAAAAACGCCGCTATAGGGCTCCAATTTTTTTTTTTTTTTAATAATTCGATTTTGAGAAAATCGAGTTACAAAAAAGGGACATTTCCCTATTTAGTTTGAAAAAGAGAGCATAATGCTGCTTTTTTTGCTCAAACAGGGCATTTCCCAATTTTGTCCTTCTAACATATATTTAGATCCAAACAATATGAAACAATTATCTTTAGAGAGGATGTTGCTCTGTTAGGAATGTAGACTCCATAATAAACTTTAGCAGCCGGGTTGTCAACATGAAGGGACTTCAAAATGCTGGCATATCATTTGTAGCATGGACTTCACGTCCCCTATCCATTGATTGCAAACTTTTATCCTAAAAACATTAAACAACGTTCATTACAGAGGCTACATACAAAAATAGTTGTTGCTATGGAGGATAGGGATGGAGGGAGAACATATAACTACTTAATGATAATGAGTGGAAGTTTGAAGTTGTGTTCATGAGAATTTGTAGGCGGATTTTTTTTAAAGCAAAAGTTCATTGTAGTTTATCTTATCCAATTGTTAACATTTTTTTTTTTGGTTGGCAATATCGGTGGTTAGTTAAGAAATAAGAAAGAATTTTGAACAATTAATTTTTTTTTAATCTATACTACAATTAAATTTTTTTGTTAACTTGTGATTGTGGGAAAGTGGTAGTTTTATCCAAAATTTTAGTATATTTTACTTGAGTTTTTAAATGTGAAGTTATCTAAAACTTGTACTGTTTTTAAACTTTGAATTTGAAAAAAAGAAAAAAAGTGGGCGTTTGGGGTAGTTTTTTTTTTTTTTTTTTTCTATAAAATGTAGGATAGTTTTTTTTTTTTTTAATCAATTTAAGATTTTAAACCATTTCTTTTGATTTAGAGATAAAGATAAGTTTATATTAAATTAAGGGTATTTCATTAGTTGTGTTTTTTTATTTTTATTTTTATTTTATTTTTTTAAGAATAAAATATTAGAAATGTGACTATTTAGTTGTGTTTTTTTTTTTAGAATAAAATATTAGAAAAATGTGTTAGAATTAGTAGGTTAGTGGGAGTGTTCCTATTTTATAGCCAATGTTTTTTCAAATTTATCTAAAATTTAGGACTTTTTAAATTGGTAATTTTACATGTCTAACCCTACTATTTAAACTTTACAAGTTGGTAAATTTGAGGGTATTTTGGATATCAAAATTGAGGAATTCAAACAGAGAAAGTCCCTTAAATAATAGTATAAATGATGAGAAGTTGGAATTAAAAAAAAGAAGTTGGAATTCATTTGAAAAAAAAAAAAAAAATACCGCGCTGAATATATTTTTTTATTAAAATTTCGATAGCAAAATTCGGTGCTTGAGTTTAGGAGAAGTTTGTTGCGGTTAGTAGCCACTGTCCAGTTACTGGGCTGTTAGTAATATTTAGTAGGGAGTTATTGTAAGGAAATTGCAATTGATTGTGTAAGTAGGGAGGGTGGTTTTGGTTTTGCACGTGGAGATCAGTTTTCCTGATGGAGTTTTTTTTTTTTTTTTTTTTTTTTGGATAAGGATAAGGAAAAAAAAAGTAAGGTTTTTTTTTTTTTTTTTTTTTTTTTTTTAACAAACTTAATGTGAAGGAGAGGGAAAAAAAAAGATCTTGCAAAAAAGAATTTTTTTTAATGATGGGATAAGGATGATAATTAAAAAAAAAAAAAAGAAGAAGATAAGATTAAGGGTTTTTTCCCCATAAAAAGAAGTAAGGTTTTTTTTTTAAAAAAAAACCCAACTTAACATGAAGGAGAGGGGAAAAAAGAGAGGAGATCTTGCAAAATAGATTTTTTTTTTTTTAAAAGAAGAAGAAAAAGAGAAGAAGAAGAGGAGAGTTGGTTGCCGTATTTTAATAGGAGTGTTTGTAGCAAATTTGAATTTTAGCAGTGGTTTAGTAGATGTACAGTTATTTTTTAGTGGGTTGTTTAAAAGTTAGAAATATAATTTTACTTGATTGTCCTCCAATTTAGTCCAGCTGTAGGAGTATTTTGGAACAAAAAAATCCGGGCCAAATAGCGAAAGCATCTTAAATAGTAATATAGATAATCAATCTAGCCAATATTTTTCAAGTTTTTAAGTTGTAGGTTTACTCTAAAGAGGCGTAGGTTTACTCTAAAGAGGCATATGCTGTCCTTGTGTGACTAATTGATTTGGTCTAAGCCTAGTCGAAATATTATTTTGCCATAATTTTTTTACTGAATATAAAGTATGGTTGATTACTTATTATTAAGGACGTATTTTATGTAATTGGCTAATCTTTTGACAAGATGTACTTTATTTGTAATTGGGTAAATCTAGGATGGGTTTAATATTTCACAAAATAAGAGTTCAAGTCAAGTATTAAAGCCATGAAGATCGGACCAAGAAACAAATGAAGAAAAGCTGTTCATTAAAACTCGACAGATACATTGACAGAAATAGTATCTATTGAGATTTAAGAACGAAGCTTGACAGAAGTTGAATCTGTCCAAATCAATGAAATCAGAATTTCTAGATCTAATTTTTGGCTCTAGTTGACATCTATGTGTAGGATTTCTTTTCTTACAACCATAGACATAAATAAGGCTTATTTTAAAGGCCGTTATTATGAAAAATATATGCAAAAATTGACCTAATGTCTTATTCTCTCTGCAAGAAGTTACTGCGTCTTTTGCGCCTTAAGGTTTTGTAACTAAGTACTTCTTGATCTTTATTGTTGATAAAGTGAAGAACTTTGTAGCCAACAATATCTTCAACTTGCTAGAGTTAGTCACGTACTAAGATCTGTGCAAAAGGATGGCATTCATATATTAAAGAATTCAAAGGTTTTGAAGCGGTAGAAGATTTTTGCTGTAAGTTTATCTATAGGAATTGTAGAGTCTAGGGATAAAGGTTTTATACTGGATCTGAAACTTCTCTTTATTATAGTGAATTGCTTTTCGGGAAGGTTTCCCTCCCAGGTTTTTTTACTGTGAAACTAGTTTGTTTTATTGGTTTTCCCGAGTCATCATATCTTATCTTATTTACTATTCCGTTATGCATGATTTTGATATGATATTGATGTTTGTTTGTTTTAACAAGGTTTATTCATAATAAATGTAATTAACAACTTCAGTTTAAAACTTGTTAATACTATTAACTGGGGTCTAAATTTCCCAAAACCAATATTATAATATTAGCAAACAACTTTTTACATAGTATACCATCTTTTTTTTAGAATCAAATATATTATTAAGGCAAGACATTAATTGGTTTTATATATATGTAGGAATTAAATTTTTTTATTTTTTATTTGACGATAAAATACTTTATTAATTGAACTAATTAGTACTCACAACATAATATAACAAATATTACAATGCCCTACCCTCTAAGTCATCCTCCATGTCTCCCATGGTTTTGTTATTTAGCCTTTTTTTTTTTAATTTTTTTTTTATGTATTTCAATTTTTAAATTTTAATATGTTCAATTTTTTTTTTGTTTTGTTTTAAGTTTATCCATAAATCGTGCTCAACCTTTTCGTTTTGCATTTCCTTCAAAAAAAAAAAACAAAAATCCTTTTTATTTCGCATGTTCCTAGGAGTAGAGTGGCTTAAGAATGGAGCCCACAAGGGCCACAACTTCGTGCATGATGCACATGCTGGTAGGTCCAGAGAAGTCATTTGGAGAGAAAGAGAGAGAGAGAGAGATGATCAACTAGTTTTGACATGAGGCGACCCATTCACTAAAGAAAAATACATAAAATATTTGGAAATGGTCGACTTCTTATCATGTCAAAGCTTCTTATCAAATATACTAATCCTAGTCATAAAACAAGAGATTTCTTTTTTGGGTAAACAAAGTATAATCATAAATTAAACAGCTAATATAGAGCTGGGACAAAACTTCTCATAATACATGCCCAAGTTGTCATAATAAATTAAAATACAAATGTCCACAAAGGACTATCAAATAGAACATAATCCTAGTGTAATTCAATTCCTTTTCTAGTTAGAGCATCCGCACATTGATTAACCTCAAGGAAGTAGTGCTTCATCTTCACCTTTGGCATCTAACTAAAGAGGTTCCTACAATCCGTGATAAGAATTGCATGATGTAAAGTGTTGCTATAAGAGTTAGTTACCCATTCAAAGACTACCTTTGCATTAATCTCAATTTATATTGCCAATAAATTTAGATATATATACACATCAAGTGGCCATCCCTTGTAGCTTAAAGCTCCACATCAATACTAATAGCTACTACCTATAAATTGGGTAAAACCCATAATTCATTGACCTCTATGGTCCTAGATTACTCTCCCACCACATGCTGGCCTAGGATTGCCTAATTGCCTAAGGAATAACCATCTGTATTAATTTTGTGCCAACCTTCCACAGGTTTATTCCATCTCAATCTAACATAGTGCTTGCTCTTGATCATGCAAGATTGAGTAGCACAATACAAATATTCAACAGCAAGGTGGTTCACTTCTCTTAAACGATCCTAATTTACAGAAGAATTTTTAAAAATTACTTTATTTCTATGAAGTTGAAGATGCCCAATAAATTCTATCCTCACCAAGAGGCACTACAAAAAATTGGACCTATATATCCTAAAAACGCCATTATAGGCCCATTTGGGCTATAGCAGTGTTTGCTATAGTGGTGTTCACAAACGCCACTATTGTACCGCGACTATAGACCTATAGTGGCATTTATAAAACGTTGCTATAGGCCTGATTTTTTTTTTTTTTAATTTTTTAAAAAGCTATAGCAGCGTTTTTATAAAACGCCACTATAGGTTCATATCCTATAGTGTCGTTCATAGAACGCTGCTATAGGCCAAATTTATTTATTTATTTATTTAATTAGGTTATAGCAGTGTTTTTAAAACACCACCATAGGTCCATACCCTATAATGGCGTTTTTAAAATGATGCTATAGACCTTTATATTTTAAAAAAAAAAAAAAAAATTAGCTATAGTAGTGTTTTAAAATGCCACTATAGCCAAAAACCACCAACAAAAAAAAAATATATATTTGATTACTAAAAATTAATTTTTGGTAAACAAATTTTTTTTAATTGAAGTAAAATTTTAATTAAATTAAAATTAAAAGATACAAAACAAAAAACATAAATAAAACAAATACAAACACTATAGCTAGCCCAGAAAATTCAAAATGAAACACAAACCCACCTAAAAAAATTCAAAATCAAGCATAACATGCTCACATGCAAAAATTTATAAAAAAAAAAAAAAAAAAAAAAAAAGCAACTCCACCCCAACACATTCAGCAATCAAAGACCAACCTACAAAAAGAAATCATCAAATAGATTTTGAATTTTTCACTAATTTATTGGTTCTATTAACAAAGATATTATCACACTTGAGATCTCTATACCTATCAATAATAATTATAAAAAAAAAAGCCAAAGAATTCACGAAAATTAATCAGAAATCTCAGAGACCATGAGGCAAAGTTGACAGTGAACAAGGAATAGACCAAAACAATCATTCATTTTTTTTTTTTTTTTGAATTCTTACCTGCAACTATACAACCAATGGCATCTAACACCATCTACAAATTTGAATAAAATCAGCTAGCTGCAACACCATTTGCAAATCCAAAACCCACAAACATTAACACCACCACAAATAAAACAGGGGAAATAAAATCAAAATGGAGAGGAAGAGAAAAGAATCAATCCAAGTGTGAAGTGAAAGAATAGTGAAAGAAAAAGAAAAGATGAAAGATGGAGGAGTGGAGATAAGGGATAAAAAGAAAGAAAGAAAACAAAAATAAATAAAGAGAAAGGAAATCGGAGGCTTGGCATGGAGATAAGCGAGAGATATGGGAGTGGGGGCAGGTGGGTTTTAATGTTTTTTCCAATCATTTTTGCTGGATTTATAGTAGCGTTTGCAAACGTTATTATAGAACCTAGGACTTATATTGGCATTTGAAAATGCCGCTATTGGTCCCCTATTTTAATATTTTAATTATTTTTTGTGATGGACTCTTTTTTTAACTTTTTTTTTTTTGGTGCTGGGCTATAGCAGCATTTTACAAATGCCACTATAGGCCCATGTAAGACCAGGACCTATAGTGGTGTTTGTAAAATGTTGCTATAGATTCTTCATATATATATATATATATATATATCTATTAACTAAATATTCTGGCATATGCCATAGTTTTGTGATAAGCAGTGGCCATATATTGTTGACATGTGGAATTTTACCATCCATTGATCTTTGAAATTTAGATCATTTTCGATATATGTTAAATGATTAAATTCATTATTTTCTAATAGTTTAAACTTTTGAAAAATTAGTAATTTAATAGTGATAATGAGCATGTATGCTCCTCCCTAATGTTGTTCAATTAGTGTTTAGTTTAGTTCTCTCTCTATCTCTCTCTCTCTTTGGATCACCACCCTTTTTAGGGTGAGTGAAACAAAAATGACCATTTTTGGTGTGAATTTAACTTGCAAAGTGAGTTATGTGTATATTCACAAAAAAGTTTTATATTAAAGTATAATTTTGGCCCTTAAAGTTTGATGTTGTTTTCTGTACGGTGCGTCCCCCCTGGGGCCATCTGGACAGCCGGCCCAAACTGTGCAAATGGGCCCATGCTTTCTAACTCTCTCATCAGAAGCTGGGCTCAAGGGCCGCTAGGTTAGCTGTGCACGAATCAAGGGGGTAAGGTACGGTCCTGCGAGGCCCAAAGTACATTCAAGCTCAAAGTTCCGATGCAACAGGACTATCCATAGCCTCGGTCTAGGCCCACATGAACGGCAGGCTCATGTGTTTTCACTTGATCCTTACTCAGGAAACTTTACCAAGCAGTGAAACTGGCATAGTGTCCGAACATAGTGTCATTTGCATGCTTGGAAACACCCATAAGCACCGCCGCCGAGCATGCTTTTTGGAATGGGAATCAAGTTCCAAGGCCATTTTCACCATATCCGACTCCCACCTAACCTCCCACTTATGATTGACAACATTGGACCTCACATTACACTAACCATGGAGGTAATCATAACCTCTCCACTCATTTGAGGGTATAAATACGAAATTTGGAGAGAAAGAGGTTGGAAGGTTGAGAGAGGGGGGCTAAGGAGAGAAAGTGATTCAGGTGGTGAGAGAGAGAGAGAGAAAAGTGACCTCATTGGGTCTCAGTGTTAAGGACGACCCAGGGTAGGAAATCCTTACCCATTATAAAAATAAGTTGTGAGCCCAAGGGAGGTTAGGCCCAATAGCCTCACTTTGGACGTGCACATTTTCATTCTATCACTGTAAATTTCAAAATTTTTATTTGCACTTCATGTTTGATTTTGTTTTCATATTGGCCCTATTGCCTATTTCTGTTAGTAATCTGCCCTAGCTCAAGGTGAAGCCCAAGTTACATCCAAGCAATTAAACTTACTTTTCCATAAGCCATGCTATGTTATCTTTGAAGGAGACTCCAATGAAGTGATTGAAGCTGTACTGTAACTTCATTCCTCTCCTCCTTGGTTTTTAGCTCATTTCTTCTTAGATTTGAAATAGGCATTATAATGTGGCTTGTTGGGTAGCCTTTTGTAATTGGGATAGCTTCATCTCCATCTACTTTCTTCTTTCTTTAGTTCTTTCTTCCGTTAGAAATGGATTGAGGCCCTCTTCTATTTCTTCTTAATATATCATTGTAATTCATAAAAAAAATGGTTAGATTACTAATATAAATAAACTTATATGGATGATGTGTCTTAGTGGAAACACTTATTTGGCACTTAATTGTCAATTTACTAATAAAAAAGGACTTGGAAGATGTGTTATGATGAATTACATTTATCTAACACTTAATGGACTAGATTACTAATAGAATTGGATGGCATGACCAATATGAAAATGGAATCAAATGAGTGTGCCAAAATGAAAATTTTGAAATGTAGTAGAGTTAAAATAAAAATAAGCATAAACTTTAATGGCTAAAAGCCTAAAAGTGTACTTTAGTCAAAATTGATGATGTGACAAGTTATAAATTTTTATAATTTTCAAAAAATTTATGTTAAAATCATCTTATAAGTTTTAGAGGATGTCAATCCAAAATAAATAAAAACATTTTCAATCTAAATTAAATTTGATCAAGCAAATGACATACAATCTCTCACAAAAATAAAGAAAATCATAATAGAATATTCATTATATTTGGCTTGAATATTTTTAGAATGTAAAATTTAGAATGCACACAATTTTGCAAAATAAAGGCAAATTTGGAAGATTAAATAGATTGGGGGGGGGGGGGGGGGGGGGAGGGGGTTTGGGGGAGAATGATAAGTTGATAACATCAAGTAAACCTGAAATTTGGTTTCTAATTAAATAGCCACTTAGCCAATTATGGAACCAAAACTTTAGTGCTCTAATGTTTTGGTTCAATAAATGGCTATCCATTGGGGCAATAAGAAACCTAATTTCTAGCCTGCTTTCCTTTGAAGAGGATAATCTTTTGATCAAGGATGTTGCAGTTGAAGGGGCATGGAATCTCAACCTATGCTCCTTTAATTTCCATAGGATCTCTTACTTCTAATTAAGCATGTCTAGCTGTCTCTTTTCCCTCTTGGTGAGGATAGAATTTCTTGGGCATCTTCATCTTCATAGAAATAAAGTGATTTTAAAAAATTCTTCTGTTAATTAGGATTGTTTAAGAGAAGTGAACCACCTTGCTATTGAATATTTCTATAGTGCTGCTCAATCTTGCATGATCAAGAGCAAGCACTATGTCAGATTGAGATGGAATAAACTTGTGGAAGGTGGCACAAAATTAATACAGATGGTTATTCCTTAGGCAATTAGGCAATCCTAGGCCAGCTAGTGGTGGGAGAGTAATCTAGGACCATAAAGGTCAATGGATTATGGGTTTTACCCGATTTATAGGTGTAGCTATTAATGTTGATGTGGAGCTTTAAGCTATGAGGGATGGCCACTTGATGTGTATATATCTAAATTTTATTGGCAATATAAATTGAGATTAATGCAGAGGTAATCTTTGAATGGGTAACTAACTCTTATAGCAACAATTTACATCATGCAGTTCTTATCATGGATTGTAGGAACCTCTTTAGTTAGATGCCAAAGGTGAAGATGAAGCACTACTTCCTTGAGGATAATCAATGTGCGGATGCTCTAACTAGAAAAGGAACTGAATTACACTAGGATTATGTTCTATTTGATAGTCCTTTGTGGACATTTGTAATTTAATTTATTATGACAACTTGGGCGTATATTATGAGAAGTTTTGTCCCAGCTCTATATTAGCTATTTAATTTATGATTATACTTTGTTTACCCAAAAAAGAAATCTCCTGTTTTATGACTAGGATTAGTATATTTGATAAGAAGCTTTGAGATGATAAGAAGTGCCCGTTTGTTTCCACGTTTTGAGCCTAAAAAGCGCTTTTTGAAAAAAGTCAGGCCTAAATGTGCGTTTGGTGAAGCCCAAAACGCAACTTTTTATCAAAAGTTACGTTTTATATTTGTGAAGATACGTGCATTCACTGAAAGTTCCACTTTGGTCCATTTTGCAAAAGTCCCATGCGCGTTCATCATATATCCGTTGGAGAATATTGGCAATTACCAAATTACCCTTCAATTTGTCCTCAGTCCGTAGTCCGTGCACCTCATCCCTCTCCTCTCATCTCATCTCTCTGCTCTTCCCTCACTATATTGCTACAAACACAGCACCACCCAACAAAATCAACAAAATCGAAATCAACTCATTTCAAACCCGGTCTATCACTGGTCTACCACCACAATCAACAAAATCAACAAAACCCATTTCAAATCCAACTTAAAATCAACTCAAAACAAAATCAACTCAAAATCAAACCCAAAATCCACAGAAAATCAACTCAAAATTAAACCATTAACTGAAAACCCATAACTCAAACCCAAAATCAAAATCAAATACAAATACAAACCCAATGTTTCAATCATCTTCATCTTCATCATCATCATCTTCTCTGGAGGAAGTGAAAGAGCGGCTTTCAAATTGTCAAAAAAAAAAAAAAAAAAAAAAAGAGCTCAGCAGTGGAACATTCAGGAGGAAGTGAAAGGGAAAAGGGGAAAGAATGAAGAAAAAAGTGAAAAGTGGAATGTTTTGGAGGGGAAGTGGTAGGGAAAAAGGGAAAAAAAGGAAACAAAAAAAAGAAAAAGAAAAAGAAAAAAGAGAAGGGTACGCGGGTGGAGGAGGAAAAAAGAGGGGAAAAAATGGTAAAAAAGGAGGAGGAAATTTTATCACAATATTTGTACAATATTTTCACAATAAATCTTAAAGGGTAGGTTATTATTAGTTAATATTGGTGAGAAAAAAATAATTTTTTTAGAAAGAGAAAAAAATAATTTTAATAGTACATTAAAATTAAAATTTGTATCAATTTTTATCACAATACTTTCACAATAAATCTTAAGTGATAGGTTATTATTAGCTAATATTGGTGAAAAAAAAATAATTATAATAGTACGTTCAAATTAAAATCAGTATCAATTATCACAATAATTTCATAATATTTTCACAATAAATTTTAAGTGATAGGTTATTATTAGCTAATATTGATGAGAAAAAAATAATTTTTTTAGAAAGAGAAAAATTGATTTAAGTATATGAAGTAGTTAATTTAAGTATGAAATAAACTCACATAAATAAAAAAAAATAAAAAAAAAAGTCTGAAATAAACTCTCTTATATATACATTGTCTTTTTTGGTAATTTACCTCTCAAACTGTCACTTTTATAAGTGCTAGTCAAACACTCAGCTTTTTCAAAAAGTACTTTTTAACAGCTTTTATCAAACACTCAGCTTTCTGAAAATGCACTTTTCCATTATGCACTTTTTAAAAATTTTATTTTTTCATTATGTACTTTTACAAAAAGCTGAACTAAGCTCACCCGAAGTCAACCATTTCCAAATATTTTATGTATTTTTCTGTAGTGAAAGGGTCACCTCATGTCATAACTAGTCGATCATATCTCTCTCTCTCTAAGTTAAATATTTATTATGCCCACCCCCGCGGGGGGGGGGGGGTTGGTTGTAAAGGCATGTGACCATGGCCACTGGCTTCCCTTCTCCTAACCTAGGTCGGTATCTAGTAGGAATAATTTACCCAAATTTATCGAATACCAAGATAAATAAGAACTAAGAAGAGAAAAAATACAGGTACAATTCATTAGGCACAAATTTTGAATTAAATTTAAACACATATTTGTATTAATCAATGAAACACAAAATATGTTATCTTTTTTGAGAACAATTAAATTCAATATGTTTGTGTATTATTCTAAATTTAATTAGGAATCTTAATGTATTACGATTAAAAAACTAACCTAAGTTTTTGTCTAATGGCAAATACGTCGGTTGTATTTTGATATCATTAAAAAAAAAAAAAAAATTATAGGTCACTTTTAAGGATGTAAAGTTTTTTTTCCCAATTTTTTACATGAGATGAGCCTTGGTTGTCAACCATCTTACGTCTTAACTTTGAAATTTTGTTTAACGTCTTTTTTTGTCATCTAAGTCAAGCTAGATGTGATTATAACCTATGAGACTATTAATTATTAGTACTGTTACTAAGGTTATCTTATCTATTCGAACTTGACGTTGGAAGAGCTGCAAGTTGCATAGGATACAGCCTATACTTTTTTTTTTCTGAATAGGATACAGCCTATACTTAGAGTTGAATCTATCCGTTTAAATATAATGGGCACTTCGCTCCAAAGGGCAAAGCTTAGTCTAGTAGGTACAGTATATAAGATCTGTTACAATGATGGCATGTAGTAAAAAATAAATGCGTGTTATGATTACAACAGAAGCACTAGACTTAAGTCTAGTGCTTTAGTGCTCAATAGGTTGCTCTATTTCGTGCATAAGGAAGATAGGTAACATGGCAAATATTCAGTCTTTTGTGCTACATTTTATTGTTTATTATTATTATTTTAATGAAATATATATATATATATATTTTTTGAAGTGATTTTAATGAAATATTTGGCTGTTAGAAGTTGGAACTTTGAATAGGCTTTAAGTTCAAAGTCTTTCTCAAAAAAAAAAAAAAAAAAGTTCAAAGTCAATTTCTCACACACGGCCTAGAACTAGGATTGTTTTTAGGGCACCCCTAACACAAAAGCCTTTTAAGTACGAGACAAATGTAAGTGGGCCTTTTTTCTATCCCACGCTTGCCGCTGGCTAGTGCTGCCTATGAAAAAGACAAATTTCTGTATTCCTTGTGACCCGGTTTATAAAGAACATTCATTTATTTTTTACAAAAAAAAAAAAAAAAAAAAAAAGGAAAAAAAAGAACAAGATTCTTCTTTCTAATCTCTAAAATAAAACAGATGGATTCCCCAGTTGTTCCATCTAAGTAGTTTAAAACTATTTTTTAATTACCTGAAAACTTAAGAATGCTTAGAAAACAAAAAGTAGTTAGATATGGAAATTTATAATTATATTAAACTTGGAGATCATGAAAAGTTATCTATATGATACTAATGTGCATTACCGTTAAATCCTCCAATTTTTGTTTAGATAGAAGACATGTGACGTTTACAAATAAAATAAATGCTATGAGTTACACATTTGGCTAAAAATGAGAGGGGGTCAAATGATTCAATTTTTTTTTTTTTTTGATGGCCAAAAATAGGTGAGTGGGGCCAACTATTGTGGCAGACCTCCATGGGCGTGATCATTAGGACACTCACTGCTATAGAATGTTGGATTGAGTTATAACTATTGTTTAGGATGATAACAAACCTCACCCAAGTTCTACTAGAAGGCTATTACCCTTAGGCTAGTTGAAGGAGGGAATTCTTACGTTTTGCCCATTGGGGTTTGAACATGGAACCTCAAGCAACGCTACACTCTTGCATTCGTGCCAAGACCACTAGACCACCCTTTTCGGTGGTTGAATGATTCAATTGGAGAAGATTATTTCCCTTTATATATATGCGTTCTTTTGTTTTGTTTTGAGGTTGTTCTTTTAACCTTATTTTTATTTTATCGAAGATGTCTAATATTATATTGTGAATGCGCTTTGTGATAATTGATAAGTAGAAACGATCAAATTCATAATAGGAACGTTCCACTCTAGATAGATCTAAAAGTTGCATTTGTCCCAAAAAGTCTTGTAACTTAACTAGTAATTTCTAAAAAAAAAAAAAATTGTGTTTATCTTGTGTCTTTCAAAATAAAGTACAGGTATATACTTTTTAGGAATAAAGTAGAGATATTTAATTTATGTAATTGAAAGACGATGGATTGTGAGGAATAGGGAGAATTATTTTGTTGTTGTAGTTTATTCTTACAATTAGGTTAGATTTGAGAATTTTCAAAATTAAAATTAACGGAATACTAAATATACAAAAAAAAAAAAAATTCAAAAACCAAATCAATGTTAATTCTTTTTAGATGAAAAATCAATGTTAATTGGTATATGTATGGACTAGATTTGAGTCTTTAGCCCAAAAGGTGGATCGACTTAGGCCCAAAAAGCCCAAAACAATAAATTTATAAAGAGTGGGTTGGAAAAACTGGGCTAGAATGAGTTGGACAACAAATGAGATGGATTCGAGAGACAAGAAAAGAAGATGGACAAGTTTTAATTACAGAAAATCGTCCTCGGCACGGTCCGAGGAGATCAGTTTTTATGTATTACTCTTAAGTTTGATTATAAGTTTGGTTCTTGATTGCTATAGTATTTCTCTCTTGATTTCTCGATCCCTCCTCCCATTGCTTCCTCCTTTTATACTCTCTTCCCCTTTCATCTCTACCTTCCACGTGCGGGCTAGATGGTTGGTATTGATACTTGTCCCATCAGCACCTTCCCAAAGTCTTCATGTAGTAGCTGTAAGGCTGAAAACCACTGTTCAAGTATCACCTCCACATTAATGCGATCAAAGAGTTAGTTGCAGAGCATTTAATGTGGTGGTACCAACTTTCTCCTTAGATATTTTCGGATCCCCCCTCCTGTCCTATGTTTCTACAATGTTTATTCATATTAATAGAACTCCTTGGAATGTTCTCCTGGATGGCAGACCACCTATTCAGACCTCGGCTTTGGCTAGCCAAGAAGACATTCATCCTCGGCCTACACACAGACTCCCTTGATAATGTTTACTCCTCCTCGGACGACCTCTAATCCTCGGCTTGGGCCTTAGGCCCAATAAACATATAGATAATGAGCTCCTGGGCCTAATACCCCTAAAATAGCCCCTCGAGATTCTTCTTTCTAGCTTCTTAGGAAGAAAGGAGGATTTCAATATCACTGTAGTTGCTCTGAGACCATCGCATCCTACCTCTACCTGTGAAAACGCCTTTTTAACTGCCCAAGGCACGCTCCTGGTGCTTTAGCATTCAAGACGCGTCCTCATTAAATTTTTACAGCACCTTGTCCCCCACATTCTATGGCGTGATGGAAATCTAATGGCTGAGAGTTTTGCTGGGGACTGAGCTGAAATTTTCCCGCTTCTAACTCTCTCTTTGGTATAAATACCCCTCAAATCACTCACACACCTTATCTTAGCATTCATTTCATTCTAGCATGCATACACTGAATTTGCTAATTTACCTAACTCACTCATGTCCTCATGAATACAAAAATCCCGCCCGAGGATACTTCCCTTCTTTCTGTAAGTCTTCATAAACCTTTACATTTTGTTTTTCCATATACTTTTCTTTTCTCTGTAGTTTTCTCCTCCTTGGCTCCACTTTTTCTTCTCGATCCTTTCAGTACCTCTTGCCTTCTCTTAAGAATGGGTAGATTCAAAAATTTAGTAGACTCTGAGAAGGGTTTAGAGAGTGTCAAAGCTCAATATAGGATCCCTCCAAAAGTAGGCATTAGATATTGTAATGAAGGGTAGTGGTTTGAAGAAAGGCGAGAGAGAGAGATGGTAATCCCTATGATCGCCTTCATAGAAGGGGGGGGGGGTGAGAATCCTTATGGGCATGGTCACTAGGATTATCTTAGGACCCACAGGTTAGCACTCACCCAGTGTGCCCCAAATATGTTTAGAATATTAGGCTGTGTAGATGCCCTAAATGAGAAAATCGGCTTAAACCTTACCCACCACGATATAGACTGGATTTACAACCTCCACCACCTGACCGGGCAGGGGTATTACCTAAAATCAAGGTACCCTGAGGTTAAGCTCATCCAATGCCTTCCCGACTCTAACAAAGGCCTGAAAAAGGACTTTTTAATCCTATCAGGAGAGTGGCACAATGACCTCCCTTGTTCGACAAGGGAGGGGAAACCAGGTGGGTGTGAGAGACCGCGCCCCCGGCCCATTTTTATGAATGTTGGGCCAAACCCACGTGAATGGGTGGAGTCGTGTTATTGTCTCTCAAAATGGAGGTTCGACTAGTTATATTTTCCCCTTTAGATTAAGGGTTTTACAATGGAGTCGCCACTTATTTAATTGTTGGAAAAACAAGAAAAACCATAGTTGAAAAATTCCTCATTTTATTAATTTGAAATTTGAATTTACATTGATCATAGGAAAATTACATGGCTTTGGTCCTAGATACAATCTAAGATAAAGTACATGGCTTTGTTTCCTAGTTACAATCTAGAAATTGAAAATTACAAGGATAAGCATTTGATCTACTAACCCTTGATCTAAGTTCGGAGGCTATGTTACAACGTGGGAAGGTGTTAGGCACCCACCTTGCCCGGTGAAACCGGTCTTCTGGACTATGGTGGCCAACAATCATATCATATTATCCAATATGTCAATCAATTTACATGTTGAATTTAATGTGCGTGCATGTGACAAACCCTAATTCAATTTATTGAACATTGCATTTGGATTGAAAAATAAAATTCTAGTGAATGTGTGTGTATGGTGACATCCTAGATTCAAAGATTTGAAAGAATTATTAAACAAACATGTTTTTTCATATTTTTGATGTGGATTTAAGATTAAAACTAGTGATATGCATGAACATGTGATGAACAACTAAGAACATATGAAGAACATATAAGAACAATTAAGAACATTCAAACATATTCGAGGGAATTTAAATAGTTACTATCATGCTTTAATCTTAAACTCTCATCATGGCAATACAAAAAAACAAGTTAGGGAAAGAGATTATACCTTTATGCAAGATCCATACGGTGGAGGAGGAAATTCTTGGTGAAGGTCCTAAGGGTGGAGGAAAGAAGAAGAACTAGGAGAGGGAGAGTGAGTCCCACTCAATACCTTGAGTCTCAGGAAGACCAAGATATGACAAGACTACTCTACTTCACTAGAACTCAAGAGAGGAGAAGAGAGGGGATTTTTTGGTGTCTTGGAATGAAGGAGGGGGAGGGTTTATATAGTGGTAGTGGAGGGAATATGAATGGAAGGCCATTTAATGAGGGTTGACAAGGATTATGAACCTAGACCTCATTTTAGCCTTGGAGAAAATCTGGTGCATTAAATGGAGAGATTGGTGGGAGTGGGGAGCAAGCCAAAATTCGGTTTTCCCGTAGCTGCTGTAACAGCTTGTAGAGCTAACTTCGAAAAATCATATCTGACCCAATTCTGATCGGAATTGTCTCGTTCTTATGCTCAAATTGAAGCCCCGGATGTCTAGTTTCTGGGAAAATTAACCTCATTCACAGATTCAAAATATTCTGAGAGATATTGATGAAATAGTGAGCAGAGGTCATTTGTTAGAAAATGGTTTCAGCACAATTAACATTAATAGGTCCCAAATTAGCTCCCAATTAACATTAAATGGCTCCAATCACTCCCATTTCAGAATTAATTGGTTCCCAATTTACTCTAATTAAAAGATAATTACACAAATTACTCATTGAATAATTAATGTTTAACTATCTAATTAATTAGGTGTATGCAACCTCACCATAAAATATAGTCCTAACCAATTAAATTATGACACATCATTGTTCTCAAATTGATTACACCCATAACCAATTGAAATCAATTGTTCATAATCACATATAGTCAGACTCAATTTGTGATAGTACATCTTAGCCATTAAAACTTGATTTGATGATAACTTTCAATCTAATGGTCCGATTAGGGCTTATGACCAGTCGATTTGATCGTTACAACATCAAGATCATTTTGGTGAAATGAGTCCAATAATCTAATGGCTAGAATCAAGATGCATATTTTAAAAGTGAAAGTACCATTTTACCCTCCATGTGAGGTTAAATGCGGGTTGCAAAATGGGGTGTCAACAGTGGGGCTCTAGGTTTAGATTCACAATTTCAAAGTTATCATCTTTTCTTTTTCTTTGACTTTTGCTTATACCTAAAATCTCATTTTATTTGCATTTTGCTAATGATGTTTTTCTATCCTTGATGATTTTGCAGACCCACATGCTGCTGTGCCTAACTTCAGCCTCGTAAACTAGGCAAGTTTGGACAAGATTCTGAAAGTCGAGGTCTTTGTCCACACAGACGGCCAACTTAGGGTAGCCCACCTGATAGTGGACTATACTCCAATATCTAAGAGTATCCAAGTGCCTAAGTGCATTATCAAAGCGAAGGATCCTCAACTTCATCGAATCAGCGTTGCTGCTTCAAGCTTCCTCATCACCGGACCAATACCAGAAGGCATCTTTGCCACCACACCTATCCTAGAGGAAATCTCAAAGGTTGCCCAGCCACCACAACACACAGCTGAGGAAGAAACTTCTTCTTATCCTGCCACCATAAAGGAAGAAGAAGGAGTAGTAGAAGTGCCTGATTTCGAGGACGAGTTCGATGTCCTCAACCAAATTTGTCCCCAGAAGTTTTTCCTGGTGCCCTCGACTTTCCTTCCTCAGCACAATTCGATCCTCGCCAAGAATCTGTTGAGACATCCGGTGATATGGGTATCCAACGCAAACAGAGGTTAACTCTCCAGGAGTTGTTGAAGTCCCAACTAGGGAGAGATGCACCTGGGAAGGCTCCTCAGACTAAACTCCCCACTCCTTCACCCATTCAACCCCTCCAAGCTGATCCAGTCGACCATAAAAGGAAAAGGGAGGAGAAGGGGAATAAAGTGGTGGAAGTTGGGAAGAACCAACCTCTCCAAAGATTGAGCCCCAAAGGGGGGGCTAAGCAACTAGGGTGACACAGATGAGGTCAGCCACTGAGGGAGAAAAAAAGGGTTGACCACCGAGCTGCAGCCCTCGTCTGGGCCCCACGCATAGAGCTCCTCTTCTTAATGATGCCTCCATTAGAGACTTCCACTATGGCACGGTTGGGTACGTGGTAGACACGGTGGAACAATCCTTACTACTACCCAAGGATATGGCTGACCTCAGGTCTATGAGGCAGCACGAAGTCTTCCCCAGACTGAAGAGGGATTTGGCCATGGTAAGTAAGTTTTTAAGTTAAGTTTTTAATTTTTAATTTTTTTTCACTATATTCCTCTTCATTTCCAAGCCATCCAAGCCACCTTTATGGCTGAGAAGATGGTGAACTATTCCAATTGAAAAATGAAGGAGGAAGAAGGGAGGAGGATAGCAGCCGTGGATGCCTTCCAAGTGGTTGAAAAGTGCGTTTAAGAGCTTAAGGCCAAGCTAACCAAGGAGGAGAGAGAAAGAAAAAGTGCTGCAGCAGATTCTTGCTTTGAATAAAAAATTGGAAGACGTCCAGAAGGCCAAGGACCAGGCAGAGAAAGCCAAGGAGAAGGCAGACAAAGCTAAGGAGGAGACAAAGCAACATGGGTATGATGTTGGTGTGGTCGAGACTAAGGACGCCCTTAGGGTCGAGGTCCCAGGGTTATGCAGGACTTATTTCCTCCAGGTATGGAATGAGGCTCTCAACCAAGCTAAGGTTGAGGTTTCTTCTGTACTCAGGAAGGTAGAAAATGTCTATTACCCTCAAGCCATTTGCCCTTCTTCTTCCAGTAGCTTTAAGGCAGACACCTTTCCCGAGGTGGGCGATCCAGAGAAGAGCAGCCCTAAAAAGGTCCCTCCTTCTTCTGGCAGCCCTCTAAGAGTGGCCGAGCAGCCTAGGGTGAACGAAAAAGAAAACGAAGTGGCTAAGGAGGTGGCCCTTGATGCCACCAAGCCCCTAGCTGCTCCCTAGGATCCTTCCGAAGACAAAGAGGCCCCTAAGATGGAGAATGTTCTTGCAAGCCTCCCAATTCCTACCAAAGGTGATTCTAGAGCAGACAAAGGATCCTCAGAAGCTGTAGTCTATCAATCCAAGGCCACTCCTCAAGGAAAAATTGTAATAAAAAAGAAGTAGATTTTTGTGTAGGTTTTTTTTTTTTTTTTTTTTTTTTTTTTTTTTTTTTTTTTACAACTTCTATTCTGATTTTCATAGTTTGTAAGCAAGTTGCCCCCTTTTGTAATCAACTTGCCTTGCTTTAAGTCTTCAATTAATGAAAGTTATGCATATTTTCTTTCTTACTATGATTCACATATTGGAATTAATATGATCTCTATCTTATCTAACACTTAATGGATGTAGTATTGAGGTAAAACTCTCCTTATTAATCTGCACAAATAGTAGATAGTTGATCCCATATCATATGGTTAGCAGCAAAATAGGTTAAATTTACTAAGTCTATCATCTTGACAAAGCATAGTTCATATTTTAAGAACATACACAGTAATGCAGCATACATATAGGTTTAAACTTAATCTGTGCCCTACTCATTAATAAATTTATAGGCTTAGAAAAATAATCAATTTTTAAACAGACACAGGTATGCCTGCAAACGCTTTAAGTGATTCTCATTAGCATCTCCTCACAATGAAAATCATTGCTGTTTAGAGTGACTAATTATACCTGACATTAAAGTAATCAGTAAGGAATATTAATTTACCTTAAGCGTGTAGTCCAAAAAGCCTGCAATAACTAAGGCTTTGCCCTGACACTTAGCAACATGATAGAAAATATTAATTTACCCGAGGTATATGATTTGAGGAGCCAGGCATGACCAATGTTCTGTTTGATACTTAGATAGATGTCAGGGAGTATTAATTTCCCCAAAGCATATGGTCCAAAGAGCTAGGCATAGCTAAGGTTTTGTTTAATACATAGAACAGTGATTAAAAGATATCAATTTACCTAAGGTATGTGGTCTGAGGAGTCAGACATGACCAAAGTTTTGTTTGATACTTAGATAGATGTCAGGGAGTATTAATTTCCCTAAAGCATGTGGTCTGAGGAGCCAGGCATAGCTAAGGTTCTATTTAATACTTAGAACAGTGATTAAAAGATATCAATTTACTCAAGGTATGTGGTCCGAGGAGTCAGGCATGACCAAAGTTCTGTTTGATATTTAGATAAATGTCAATGAATATTAATTTACCCAAAGTATGTGGTCCGAGGAGCTAGGCATAGTTAATGTTCTGTTTAATACTTAGAACATTGATTAAAAGATATCAATTTACCCAAGGTATGTGGCCTGAGGAGCCAGACATGACTAATATTTTATTTGATACTTAAATAGATAGTAGAATGTGTAAGGTTGAATTTAATCAACCATCTTATTGGTTTTATTCCGTGCCAATTTGCTTGTATTTCAGCACTTAGAAAACCTGTATTTAGGTAGGATTCATGTAAGGGTAGTGAGTGAGAGAGTGTGAAGAAATGCTCAAGATTGTGCAAAGAAGCAGGGACTCGCGACTGGATCTCACAGGTAGCTTACGGCTTGCAAGTTGCTAGAAGTTGCACACGTGCCAAGCATGTCAAAAACTGAAGAGTCATGCTCGCTGTTGCACTACAGGACAAAAGTCCTAGGCTGGCCAGGTTGTTAGCTCGCAGCTTGAACTCGCGACTCAACCCAGTCGCAAGGTCAAGTCGCCAGAACACCCTGTTTGGGAAAAACTGACTTTTCGCATTCCATTCTCACCCTAGTATATATACCCCTTATTCCCATGAAATGTAGAGAGCTTCTAGAGAGAATTTTAAGAGAGAATCCCTAGAGAAAAACAAGATTGCCTCATCCACAATCTTCACCCAAGAGACTCTTCAAATTCCTCTACTCTCTTCCTCTCCATTGATACATTCTTGAGAGGTTCTTGACCAAATCCTTTTCTCACCATATCCACATCTGTGAGAAGATTCTTTTAGTGCTAAGGGAAGTAGTTTGGAAGGGACCAATGATTATTGGTTAATGCTATGGTTTATAGCGGAATCCGGTAAGTTAGAGAAGAAAAAGGTTCGGTGCAACCTCGTTGAAGTAAGAAACTTAGAGGACTTAGGTACCTGGGCAAATTAGGCTTGGAGGGTCTATTGCTATTCATGTATCCCAACTACATGTTCTAGTGGAGTATTGACCGCTTGGAGGGCGGCAAAGAGGTTTTATGCCGAGAACTTCGGTTTTCTTTTCGATAACACATCGTGTGTTGTTCTTGTGTTTGCGTCTCTCTTCCTTTTATCTTTACCATTTAATTACTGCTGTGATTGTGATTATTTATGATTTAGATTGTTTATCAATTCTGTTACAAGCTTGTTATCATTTTTCGAACATACATTGTTTTATATAAAGCTTGAATTGGTAATTTGTTGTTTCGGAGTCTAAACGTTCATAGTGTTTTCAATGCTACTTGAACTTTCAAAATGCATGACACGCAATATAACAAACCCAAATAGGATGAAGAAAGCTTTCATTAATAATAATAATACATTCTTAGGTTATTTATATTCCAGGGACGTGGTACAGCCTTTTCCTCTAGATCTTCAAGATAATATGCGCCTATTCCGGCCACTGACGTAATACAATATGACCTTTCCCAGTTAGGTCCCAATTTTTCCCATGCTGGGTTCTTTGCAGTACCCAAAACCTTTCTTAACACCAAGTCACCAAGTGCCAGTGGTCTTAGCTTCACGTTGGAATCATACCTTTGCTTCAGCTTATGTTGGTAATAGGCCAATTGGACCATGGCATTTTCTCTCCATTCTTCAATTAAGTCTAAGTTCTTCTCCAATAGCGCATCATTGCCGCTGAGAGTGAAGGAGCTTGTTCTTAGCGTGGGGAATCTAGTCTCTAGAGGAATAACCGCCTCGGCCCCATAAGTCATTGAAAAGGGTGTCTCCTCAGTGGATCTATAAGGCGTAGTTCAGTACGTCTAAAGGATGTGTGGTAGTTCTTCTACCCATTTTCCCTTTGTGTCGTCTAGCCTTTTTTTAAACCCTCCCACTATGACCTTGTTGACAACTTTAGCCTGTCCGTTCCCTTGTGGATATGTCAGGGTGGAATATCTATTTGCTATGCCCAGGTCACAGCAATACCTCCTGAAGGCCTTGCTATCAAACCGCAATCTATTGTTTGAGATAAGGGTACAAGGGATTTCAAATCGAGCGACAATGTTCTTAAAAACAAATTTTTTGGTATCGACATCCCTAATATTCGCCAATGGTTCAGCGTCAACCCACTTGGTGAAGTAATTCGTGCCGATGACATATATCTTTTATTCCTTGCTACTTTAGGGAAGGGACCTACAATGTCCAATCCCCATTGAGTAAAAGGCCAAGGGTTGGATAGTGGATTGAGGACTCCTTCTGGTTGATAAATGTTCGGTGCAATTCTCTGGCATTGGTCACACTTCTTCACATATTCTTGTACTTTCTTCTGCATATTTGGCCACCAAAAGCCTTATGTGAGGGCCCTATGAGACAAAGATCTACCCCTTATATGGCTTCCACAAATCCTTTCAAGTAATTCTTCTAGAAATAGCTCAACTGCTTTAAGGTGTATGCATAGCAGATATTGGCCAGAAAAGGATCTTTTATACAACTTTTGGTCCTCAGATAGCCAAAACCAAAGAGCTTTCCTCCATACCTTGTTGGCTTTGGATTTACTTTCGGCCAAGACATCTTCCTTAAGGAATAGGACAATAGAGTCCATCCAACAAGGTCTTACCCTTATTTGATGAACATGAACCATATTTCCTCTTACCTTATGAGGTTTACATAAATTCTCCACAAGAATCACCTGAGGTAAACTTTGGTCCAAGGAGGTTGCCAGCATGGCAAGAGAGTCCATATGTGTATTTCTACTTCTAGAGACTTGTGATAAATTAAAATACTCAAATCTAGATTGTAAATTTCTAACTTGGCTCAAATATTCCTGCATTCTAGGATCTATGGCTTCCAATTCTCCTTGGACTTGGCCTATGCCAATCTTGAATCAGAGAAGATTTCCACTATTTTTCCACCCATCTTTCGAACCATGGTCATCCTTATTAACAGAGTTTCATACTCAGCCTTATTATTTGTGACTGAGAAGCCCAATCTCAATGATTTCTCAATTGTGATCATTTCTAGAGATATCAAGACTAGCCCTACTCCAAATCTTCTGTGGTTTGCTGCACCATCAATGTAGACCTTCTAGGACAAAGGTTCTTGTATGGAGATTACAGCAACCGATTTTTTATCCATGTTTTGCTTTTTTACCCTCTCTTCTAATGGGGTTTCAATAAACTTAGCCACTAGGTCGGCGAGGATCTGAGCTTTGACAGAGGTGTAAGGCATGTACTTGATGTCAAAAGCCCCTAAAATTGTACCCCACTTTGCAATTCTCCCTATGTAATCAGCACTCCGAAGTAGAGGTCTAAGTGGGAGCTGGGTTAGGACAATAATTGTGTGTGATTGAAAATAGTGGAGGAGCTTATGTGTAGCTTGCATCACTACCAAAATAGCCTTCTCAAATGGTAAGTAACGGATCTTGGCCTTATGTAGTGACTTGCTCACATAATAAACTGACCTCTGTACACCACTATTAACCCATATCAGCACCAAGCTCACCGCGTGGAAGGCCACTGCAATGTAGGCAAACATGACCTCATCCACCTCGGGTCTGGACATGATGGGTGGCTGAGAAAAATACTCTTTTAACTGTTGGAAGGCCAAGACACACTCCCTTCCACCTGTTCAACAACTAAAAGAAAGGCCTACATCTGTCTGTTGACTGAGAGATGAATCGGTTTAGAGTAGCGGTCATACCTATTAGCTGGTCTATCTATGACGTGGGGAAAGGGTCTTTTAGGCAAGTTTTGTTCAGATCTGTAAAGTCCACACATATCTGCCACTTTTCATTTTTCTTTTTTACAACCACAGTATTGGCCAACCATTCAAGGTAGAACGCTTCTTTAATAGCCCCAGCCTACTTAAGCTTTATCACCTCGTCTTTAACAACGTCAGAATGATCTTTGGATGAGCGCTGAGGTGGTTGCTTTCTAGGGATGACAGATGGATTAACGTTCAAATGATGGCAAATGAAACTTGGATCCACCCTCAGAGCCTTGTAGGCATTCTAAGCGAACACATCAACGTTCCTCTTGAGAAATTTTACCAGCTCTTCCTTCTCCTGAGGTGGTAGCAGAGCCCCAACCTGAAAAAACTTCTCTGGGTCATCACTTACAACAAATTTCTCCAAATCCTCACATTTTGCGTCCTTGGCTAGCCCATCTATAGGTAATACATGAGACTTTGATTGCTATAAGCCCCCATCAACAGAGGCTGAAGACTCAACTGCAAGTTGATGCAGAATTGTAGACACGAGGCATTACCTTGCCATGGATTGACTCCTTACCAACTCCTCAAGCCGGTCCCCTAATGGTTACTTCACCTTTTGAGACAGAGTTGAAGAAATAGCCCCTAGGGCATGTAGCCAGGGTCTGGCCATAATGGCCATGTAAGGAGAGTATGCGTCTACTACAATGAAGTCCACTTCAACCACTTCTGAGCCTGCCTGCATGGGTAACCTAATCTAGCCCTTTAGGATGACAACTTTCCCATCAAACTCACTAAAGGTGAATCATAGGCTATTAGATCCTTAGGCTTTAAGTTCAGGCCTTTGTACAAGTCAGGGTACATAATCTTTACACCACTGCCCTGGTTTACCATTACCCTCTTCATATCATATCCTTCTATTCTGAGGGTTACCACCAAAGCATCATTATGTGGCTGGATGGTTCCAATCTTGTCTTCATCCGAAAAACTCAGCGCCAGTCGGATCTCCACTTTGGCCCTTTTCGGCTCAGAATTAGAGTCCTCGGCTAGTAGCCAAGCTATAGACATTACCCTGGAAGGATGTGAACTAGTTCTCCCAGGTGCAACAAAGATGACATTAATTGTACCTAACAGAGGCCTTGAAGAAGCATTCCCCTAAGCCCCTGACCTTGATTGGTCTCCCTACCTATTGGGCCGATACAAAAATTGTTGTAACCTTCCCTTTTTGACAAGTTGCTTTAGATGGTTCTACAGTCCTTAGAGGTATGCCCTTATTCCTGATGGTATTGGCAATGAAGGCTTTGATTACGCTTCAAGGGGTCTCGATTCATCTTGTTCAGCCATTTGAAGTATAGCTTGTTCTTGATCTTCTCCAAAACTTAATGCGCCTGTTCTCGGAACACAGTGTTTACCACTTGAGGAGCTATAGGACCAAATTGCCCAGCAAAATCCCTTCGGGGTCTGTTATTGTTGTAGCGGTCCAACCTGAAATCCCTCCTCTCTTAAGGGATAACCTTACCCTTTCCCTTTCCTTGTTGTTGGTCCTCATCAACCATCTTATACTTATCAATCTAATCCATGAGCTGGCATATATTGGTAACAAATTTTCCACTCAAAGACTTCCTTAAGCCATACTAGCAGGTAGGCCGACCTTGAAAGTGCTGATGGCTACGTCGTCAAAGTCACCATCTATCTCATTGAACATCTCCCAGTATCTATTCGAATATGTTTTCAGGGTCTCTCTTCTTCTCATGGACATAGACAACAAGGAGTCTAATGACCAAGGAACCCTGCTGCACGTAATAAAGTGGGATCCAAACGCTTGAGTGAGTTCCTTAAAGGAATCAATGGAACCTACATTCAGACCATCAAACCATCTCATTGCCACAGGCCCTAAGCTGGATGGGAATACCTTGCACATTAGAGCCGCATTTTTAGAGTGCATAACCATTTTTTGATTGAAGTGGCTAACGTGCTCCACAGGGTCTGTTCGACCATTATATATGGTGAACGTAGGCTGAGTGAACCGCCGAGGAAGTCTTCCTCCTTCAATCCTACACGTGAAAGGTGATCTAGAAATTTGGTTGAGTGCTCTACTCATAGCATCATTTTCTAGGCCTTTCAAAGATGAATTTTTGTTTTTACGCTCATAATGGTAGTCTTCATCATAAGAGAAAGATTCATTAGGAGGGGTCCTTGATCTGCACCTATAGTCACCATCCTTTTCATTGTCGGAAGAGAAATCAGAATTGGAAGGAGCTCATTTTCTCCATTCGTGGCATAAGCTTCTTTTCAAGTGATCAATCTTCAACTACATGGCTTTGGTATTTTTCTCATGAGAGAGGTGGCTACCACCCCAAGAGTGGCTCCTATTAGTATGGGTAGTATGTACACTTGCCTCTTGGTCCCTCATTTGTTCAAGATCATAGAAGTGATCTTAATGTTGAGACCCCATAAATTTTGCTTGGTTTGAACTTGAACATACCATCGTTAAACATTGGACTCATTGTAACACCAGTAATTCCCATAAACGGCACCAATTGTATGGACCAGATTTAAGTCCCTAGTCCAAAAGATGGATGGATTTAGGCCTAAAAAGCTCAAAACAATGAATTTGTAGAGAATGGGTTGGAAAAACTAGGCTAGAATGAGTTGGACAACAAATGAGATGGATTCAAGAGACAAGAAAAATAAGATGGACAAGTTTTAACTACAAAAAACCGTCCTTGGCATGGTTCAAAGAGATTAGTTATTATATATTGCTCTTAAGTTTGATTACAAGTTTGGTTCCTGATTGCTACAGTATTTCTCTCTTGATTTCTCGATCCCTCCTCCCATTACTTCCTCCTTCTTTTATACCCTCTTCCCCTTTCATCTTTACCTTCCACGTTCTAGCCAAATGGTTGGTATTGATACTTGTCCCATCAGCACCTTCCTAAAGTCTTCATGTAGTAGTTGTAAGGTTGAAAATCACTGTTCAGGCATCACCTCCACATTAAGGCGGCCAAAGAGTTAGCTGCAGAGCATTTAATGCGATGGTACTATTTTTCTCCTTAGATATTTTAGGATCCCCCCTCCTGTCCTATGTTTTTACAATGCTTATCTATACCAATAAAACTCCCTAGGGTGTTCCTTTGGATGGCAGACCACCTATTCGAACCTCGGCTTTGGCTAGCCGAGAAGACATTCATCCTCGTCCTACACACGAACTCCCTTGATAATGTTTACTCCTTCTCGGATGACCTCTAATTCTCAACTTGGGCCTTAGGCCTAATAAACATATAAATAATGAGCTCCTAGGCCCAATACCCCTACAGTATAAGCTCCATTCTAAGATCTTACATTAATATATTTTTAAACATTACTTATATAATACAAACTTAGAGGGTCTACATTAATATATTTTTGTGAGTGAATTTTCGAGTTATACAAAATGCATTTTGAATTATAAGGTTTCGATTTATGGGACTATAAAAAATTTATATGTCATCATCTTTTTCTTTTTCTTGCTTTTTTTTTTTTTTTTTTTTGATGAATTTACGATAACTAGAGCAATCAATTTGTAATACAATAATGGTCCATCTTTAATATATATATATATATATATATATAAAGAGAGAGAGAGAGAGAGAGAGAGAGAGAGAGAGAGAGAGAGAGAGAGAGAGAGAGAGAGAGAGAGAGAGAGAGATACACCTGGTGTAGTTCTAAGTAATGTTACGCCACCTAATAACTTGTTATTAAATTTATATTTTGAAAATTCAACTATTGAATTACATGTTCTATATGGTCATAATATGCATGCTAATTTTCATGATAATCGGATGTAATTTACCATTCGTTTCATAAACTTATCTTTTATGCATTATTTTAAATTACAAAATTTTGAATTTAAACAATTGATTGATGACATAGCAATTGATTTTTTATCATATTTAAATTTTGTAAGCATGGATAATATGCGAAGATAATAAAATCAAGCGGTAGATTTATCAAAATTCACATCAGATTAAAAAATATTGGGAGGTGTCACATTACTTAAAGTTACACAAGGTGTAACTTGAATCCAACTATATATATGTATATATATATATATTATAGAAGAAAGTTGAAACCTATGACATCCATTAAGTGATGATTTTACTTTACCTAGGGCTGGATTAATCAAGGCGAAAACTTTAAGTGTGCCTTTTTATTTTATTTTATATATTTAAATATTAATTAAATAATATTTATTTAATTATGACTATTTGCATTATTATCTTTTAAATCTTTCAATGGATTCTTTTTCATTTGTTATATTTTTCACCTAATTTTGTTGTGTCATGTTTAATTTTAATAACAAATTTATCTTTAGATGCCTTTTGACTTTTGAGATTCAATTTTTTTTTTCTAGTTTTCTCTCTCCTTTATTATTATTATTTTTTTCATATTTAGATGGATATTTTCTAGTAGACATTTATAATTAAAAAAATTATAAATAAATGAAACACAATTTATAATAAAAAATTATAATTTAAATAAAATAAAATTTAAAGTATAGAAAAAAACGCCTAATTTATCAAAAGTAAGATTGCACCTTTGCTAAATGATGTAGTCACTTTGTAATATAAACTTGCACAAATAAAAATTTATTTTGTAGTATAAACTTGCACAAATAAAAATTTATTTATCCATTGTTTTGGATTATAGTAGGGCTATTTTTAATATACAATGCATTTTATTAACTAATAAAAGGAATCTTTGTTTTTTTTTTTTTTTAGTCTTGGTAAAAGGGTAAATGGGTCTTAATAAAATTATAATTAAAATATATTATATTATATTAGTTAAAAGAATGACTTATTTTATTTTATTTGGGGCCTTCCGCAACTGCCATGGTTGTCTATATACTAGGGAAAATTATTGAATACTCCGGGAATATTATAAATGTATATTCTCTCTTCTCACATGAATTGTGGGTTCTATCATAAATTTAATTAGTAGGACTCATAATTATGTGAGAGAGGAGAGTACGCATTTATGATACTCCGGGAGTTACGAGAGTATTCAATAATTACCCATATACGAAAGCCGACCCCAACTTTACCATTAAACCAAACATTAATGGAAAATTCTGTCTAGCACCTTTAGTAAATTTGTCCAACAAAAATCCTAGGGAGCCTTTTATCCATACCATTCAGCTTTGTTTGTCCTACCATTTGGATAACAACATTGTGATGAAATTATAACTCATGGGAGAAAGTATTTGGTATCAAATGATAAAATGTTTGTGGTATTAAAATCCAATAATTATGAGACATATTAGCAAAAAATAACTATCCTACTAGCAAATGAACTACCCCATTAACAAACGAAAGATATGTGTTAGTGGGTAGTTATTTCTATACACATGTCTCTTATTTATTGGATTTTGATATTGATAACGTGATATCATTTGATGCAAAATACTTTTCCCACTCATGGAAATGACAAGCCTCATGCACAAGATACTCGCCCACCAATTGCAAGTACGAATTCCAAAGATCTCACCACCATTTACCGCCATGATCCCACTATGGAAAGTGGAGAGTTAGGCTCCTATATAAACCCCATGCCTCTTTCTTTCTTTTTTTCTTTTTTTTTTTTTTTAATAGAAGAAGCCCCAGACCTTCTTCGTTATGAGATATGAGTGAAAAAACCTTGTGAATTCCTAACTTAGGTATCAGAGAATGTATGAGTGAAAAACCCTAGAACTAATCTATTTTTTGATTTCTTGGGTTTTTGTGAGTTCCTAACTTAAGTATCAAAGAAGCTTAGATCGACACTACACTAGTGTCTTCTGATTATGTGTTTACTTTTTGCAGATCTTCAAATGCTTTTGTTTGGATGATTGACTCACTAATTTTTAGTGTATCAGCAGCTTATTTCCTACAGTATAATAGCGTAGCAGATTAGAATGATTAGATTTGAGAATTGTGAATGCAAACAAAATAACAAAGGTTTAAAAGCATATCAAAGTTAGGTACAGGCTCCAACCTAATACAACTTTTAATTTGCATATAGGTGAGCCTAGGTCTATTCATTTGCTTTCTTCTACCTTTCGTAAGGATAATTACCTCTCTCTTTTTTTCTTTTTCTTTTTTCCTTTTAATTCCCTCGTCAAATCCATATCACAAGCTCCTACCCTATTATCAAAATATAAGCTTATAAGACCCCATATATATATATATATATATCCCATATATATATATATATGTATACACACTACTAATAACAGGATTCCCTTGTTTCGTCTTTAAATTTTGGCATACCAAAATATTCTCATACAAATTCTAAAAAATTGTTAAAAAAAAACTTCAATTACATACATCGTTATTTCTTCCCAAAAAAAGAAAGTTGATTCTTATTTGTATTTGTTATTATTTTTTTTTTTAATGGAATGTATTTGTTATCTACTTGAATTCAAATACTTCAATTACACCTATCAAAAAAAAAAAAAAAAAAACTTCAATTACATACACGGTTACTTCTTCCAAAAAAAAAAAATGATTCCTATTTGTATTTGTTATTTGTTATTTTTTGGTTATGGAATGTATTTGTTATTTATTTGAATTCAAATACTTCAATTACATCTATTCCCCCCCCCCCCCCAAAAAAAAAAAAAAAACTTCGATTACATTCACAATTACTTCTTCCAAATGATTCCTAGCTATTTGTATTTGTTATCTTTTTTTTTATTTTTTTTATTTTTTTATTTTATTTTATGTAATGTATTTGTATTTATTTGAATTCAAATACTTCAATTACACCTATCCAAAAGAAAAGAAAAGAAAAAAATCAATTACGTACATGGTTACTTCTTCTAAAAAAAACTACTCATTCTTATTCCACTCCATCCAATTATCACATTAATTAGCTAGGCTTAACTATTTAAAAAAAAAAAAAAAAAAAAAAAAAAAAAAAAAAAACAAAACAAAACAAAACAAAAGGCAAAAAAAAAAAAAAAATTAAAAATGATCATTTTGAATACAAGGAAAAAAAGTTTCTAAAAAAAATATAACGAAAAAAAAAAAATCCTACCAAAATACTGTAACTATCTCTAAAAACAAATAATAGATACTATTTTTTAAAATTTTATTAAAAGATATGACAGTTACAATTTTTCTTTACAATTTGAAACTTTAACCCCTTATCCATCTTAAATAAGGCACTTTCTCATTTGAAACTATTGTTTGGGGTTTGTTACTACATTAATAAATACTTCTCTTCCTATGGTTTAATCTCAAAAAAAAAAAAAAAAAAAAAAAGAAAAGAAAGACCGCTCTCTTTCTCCATAAGGAGTAGTCCTTCCCTTCCAGGTCATTATCTTAATTTTTTTTTTTATCATGATTATTGCTTATATGATTTTGATTGTTGTATGAGATTTTGATTTACTTGTTAAGAAAATTGTATGAAAATTTTTTGGAATAATAAAAATTGTATATAACTATTTTCAAGAATATTATTGGAGCAGTTGTCGTTGTTGTACATTTGGTTTTATGAGGGGCAAAACTAAAGAACTAAGGATCAAATGGGATCAAAGTTAGATAATGAAAAATGGTCAAGGGATGACACCATTTTCTTACCCTTTTTTTTATCCTTTTAATTCTCATTAGAAGTTATTATTTGTTGTATTCATCCATTTTATGAGTAAAGACACATGTCTCAAATAGTTTTTTTTTTTCTTTGGCATTATTTTTGTAATTTTGTAACTTTGAACTATAGAATTTCAACAAAAAATAGTTTAATTATTTACTTTATTTTATAGGAATTGGGTTGGCCATGAAGGACATGAAAATAAGAAATTCAAATAAGGGGAGATTCCCGTGAAAAACAAGGTCATTAGTCAATTTTTATTGTTTGAGCCTCTATGGTTATTTGCTTCAATTTTTATTTACTTACAAATTTTTTGACCTCAAATGTCCAAACTAAATTGCAAAATTTTCATCATTGGAAATTCTTTGATTGGTGAGCCTCTAAAATTTATGAAATTAGAATAGATAATTATGACACTAAACCCAAAAATTTAAAAAGAGTCTCATCTTACGCGCAAAGCACATGTGATGAGGCTAGTACTATTAATAACAAGATTCCTATTTGGTTTCAACATTTTGCGTACTAAAATACTCTTACACAAATTCCTAAACTCTCTAAAATATCCCTATCTTTTAGTTAAATAATTTTAAATTAAAAAACTCAAACTAATTAAAAGAGTAATTTAGTGTTCCTAAGTTTTAGGTCTTTTCATTTATCTTCTCAATTCAGCGTAAAATTTAGAATACTATCTCTATCTCATTTTTAAACATTATTTCACATTATCTTACTTCTTTCTTAAAAATAAAAATAAAAATTTATTTATATATCACTTTTAAACATTATAATACTAAACTAAAAAAAAAAAAAAAAGCATTATTGCATCGCAAAGCGCGAATGAGTCTAGTATTATTAATAACAGGATTCTTAGTTTGAGTTTTAACATTTTGCATACTAAAATATCCTCACACAAATTATTAAACCCTCTAAAATACCTCAATCTTTTAGTTAAATAATTTTAAATTAAAAACACATATTGGTTAAAAAAGTAATTTACTGTTGACAATTTTTAGACTTTTTCCTTTATCTTCTCCATTCGGCCTAAAACTTAGGATATCATCTCTATCTAATTTTTAAACATTATTCCCGTTACCTTACTTCTTTCTTTAAAAAAAAAATTACACACAGTTATTTACATACCACTTTTAAACATTATAACATTAAATAAAAAAAAAAAAAAAAAAAGAAGCATAATTGCACATGCAAAGTGCATGTGATGAGTCTAGTGTGTGTGTATATATATATAGATTTAAGAATAAATAAAATTAGATGCATAATAAACGTTCTTACCTAAGCTTAATGTTTATTGATGATTATTTTTAATTTTTTTTATTAACTCTTAAAAAAAGGGAACAATATACAAAACCCTATGTGGTTTTCCCTAAGAACAGTAAACCTTTTTGAGTTTTTGAGTATAACTACTTAACACCCCCACCCCTGAAATGGTGGTATTATATATATGTATTTCATTCTTCATGTAGAACTTTACTCCCTAGGTTTCTTTAGCACAACATAAAATCGCATGCATGTGGTATTATTTTATGTGAAAATGTAATTCTAAATATAGACACATGTTATCATATGAGCAACTCTTCGTTTATTTAATAGAAGTTTAGTGATTTACACATAAAACAATATCATATAGGGTTAAGGGTTATATCAAAATTTCAGGGGTTTTGTATTTTAAGGATAATTCAAAAGGGATTTTTTTTTGTACTTTTCCCTTAATAAAAAGCTTAATTATAAAGATCTAATTTTAAACAAAATGCAAATGGTTCATTCTTGAAGATTATATTTTAGTTAAGAAGAAGAGAATAGTAGTTTGTTGACCTATTTATATGCTTAAATTTTACTTTATAATGAAAAAATTGTTTATAAGGCATTTAATATTTACATTTTTCAAATAAATTATGAAATTTGAGTTACCATGAAAATATATTGAAAATGAATAGTTAATCTTTTAAAACATGATAGAAAAGTTTCATTTAAGTTTCTACATAAACCAACAATAAGTTTTTATAAGAAAATTTATATTATTTTGAAACAAGTTGGAGGTAGTTTTAAACGAGAGTTAGTAGAATAGACTGAAATTAATTTTAATAGAATAAAAATGTTATAAATTGGAAGGACATTTAAACAAAATATTAACATAGATCTTTTATTGAATTTTCAACTTAATATATTATGTAAAAATATATAGATATATTACTATATCACATAAATATTTGTGTGACATGTGAAAAAAAGAAAAATAAAAGAAAGAAAGAAGGAAACACTATTAATTTTTGGATATAAGGAAACAATATCTCATTCTTTGACCATACTATTCCATTCATTATGAATGAGATATTCAAAAAATCTCATAAATTAATAGTGTGGCAAATTAAACCTAAGACTTCTAAATTTACGTTACATCTTAAACTAATAAGTCCAGTACAGCCCAACCTAGATACCCGTGAGAGTCGTTGGAAAAAAAAAAAAAAAAATGAACTCTCTACACCTCGATTAAAAATACAAGAGAAGTATTAATTGAGCTATATCTTACAAGGCTCTTTGCACTTCGTTGTGAACATGGGCGGTTATTAAGTGGTCAAGGACAAATGTACAATGACTTTAGAGACCTTTGATTTCAATATGTCATCATTCTTTATTTTTAATAGTAATTGAAAATACTTATTAAATAGGATGAAGTCATGCATATGTGTGTATGATAGTGATTCCTCTCTTTTCCGCCATAGACATTGCTTCATTACAGCTGTATTCACGACCTCTCTCTCTCTCTCTCTCTCTCTCTCTCTCTTCCATTTTCTTCCATACCCCTATTTATTCATAAAATATACTTATAACTGTACCACAATGTTACTATTATTAGAAAAATAAATATAACGTAGTCATTCGTCACCTTAAGTTTCATCGCTTCAAAAACTTAAAAAAAAAAAAAAAAAAAAAATTCCCTTTAATTTCGCCGTCTGTTTCGTGACAAATAATGCAAGAGCTTAGTGTAAAAGAAAGACAAACAGCTTTTTTTTCTCTTCTCTTCTTCAGCTATTCTCCTCGTGATCGGTGCACAGTCTAATGTAACATTCTTTATTATTATAAAGTAAGTAAGTTAAGGGTCATATTCTTTGATTTAAATTACTACTAATAAGACTATTTTGTTTTTATAGTTATATATAGTTGTTTGTAGTTATAGTAGATGGAACACAAAGCTCATTATGGAATCTGTATTAATTTGTTTGTTCAACTAATTAGTCCCTCCACCAATTATTACCATTATTGCGATTCCCACATTCCTTTGTTTTTCTTAACTACTTTTGAGTTTAGTCTTTAGAGAGAGCCAAACTTAACACTTTGTTTTGAAACAGAGACAAGTGAAGTGATCTCAAATGTTGTTGTGAACAAGAACTGGACACTGGTCATATGTAACTATAAAGGTAAGATTATTTATGGGTCTTTTTTTGTTTTTCTTTTCTGTACTCCCTTTGGTTGTTATGTGTTTGTTATTGGTTTTGTTTGTTCTTAAGCTTAAGCAGTGAGCTAATTTTAGTTGGGATTTTTTTTCGGTGGGTTACCCATTTCTTAGTAAACTTAAAGTTTCTTTTTTTTCTTTTCTTTTCTATGTGGGCTAAAGCTAACTACTTGGTTTGAATCAAAATTGTTGCTTATAGTACTTGCTTTTATATCCATTATCTTTTGGGTGCATCAGTTTTGTTGAAGTATTTTGGTTGTTTACCCACTTACCACACCAAAGTTTGAGATTATTGGTATGGGACTTGGACGGATTATACTAGAAGCTCCACTTAGTTGAGTTTCTCATGATATAAGACTCAAAACAGCAAAATAAAACTCTGACGTTAAAGAATTCATCTTCTTTTCTTCCCTTTAGTTTTTTTTTTCTCTGTTTTAAAAATTGAACATAAGGTCCAGTTATGATGTGAAAAATAAAGTAATGTTAATGAATCAATTACAAGAATTATCCTGCTTTGTGATGTTGGTGCAAAATTAAGCAGAGGAATTTCATCATTGAAGATTACTAATTTCATCAAAACCACTTAAGGGATGGAAGTATTTGACAAAGAGGGTCTTGTATGCTTTAGTCCAATCCTTACAAAAAAGTTCAAAAGAGATATCTTACCTTTCCCCGAGATAGAAGCTGATTTGATTCTCAGCCTGCTTAGATACCAATATATTTAGGTTTCCAATACTGCTTCCCTTCTATGAGAAACTAGTTGATGTGCCCAATTTGGATAAAATATATAGGTTGCATATAATTCTTTGGAGTATTAGAAGGAAAATAAATAAATAAATAATAGTCTTTGAGATGTCTTTTTTTCTCAATGAATTATTAAGCATATTCTTTTCTTTAAATTTTTCCAAGAAGCAAAAAGACTTTTAGACAAGAAAGCAAGATCTGTTCACGTTTAGTATATTTTTCATACTTACGTATGCAGAAGCCAAAACAGAAGTTACCTTTGGTACAAACAACTTGAAATTAATTATTTAAACATTGTGTCAATGATGCACAGTTTTTCTGCTTCTGTTTAGTGCAAAGAATTATTGCCATTCTGCTTACTGCTTATGATGAACTCCTGGAAATAATTTTCCTTTTTGATATTACACATCAGTGATGGATGATGGAATATGGACCTTTGTGGCCTCACAAAGTTAAATACCGTATTTTATACTCTTGGTGGTTGGTAGGTTTGGGATCTTCCTTTCATGATATTAAAGCTGCTCCTTTCTTTGTCTATTAGGCAACATTCCTCATTGGTTCACCTAAGATTAAACAATGCATTCTATCACCAATGAGTCTTAGCTCTTCCTTCTTTGATTGATCACATGCACTTGATTGGAATTTGGATAACAAGAAAGTATTAAGGAAATATAAAGTAATCCCTAACCCAAATGTGCAACATTTTATCTTTCTTAATGGAAAAATTGGATAAAGGCATTGAGCAAAGCTTCTATATTGGCTCTTACCATCTAAACACACTGAGCTACTAGTAGTGATGGTGGTTTATTTTTTGGTGATATGTTGGTCTAGTGCAGAATTTCATAACGTAGGAATTGGTGAACCTCACTGCTGGTTCCAAACAATAAATATATACTAAAATCTTTTACAAAAGGTTATGTCACCACATAATAATCAGTTACTTCAAAGTTCTAATGACTGTTCAATAACTTTATAGTAGGCCACTTTTATTTTTTATATCTTTTTGCAAAAGTTGTGATCTACATGCCCTTCTACTTATCTTTTGTTTCTTCCAACTTCTAATGAATTATTCTAGCCATTTCTGTATAAAACCAAGCTTTGGTAAGTTGCTTCTCTGCATCCCAACTACTTGTATAACTATTTAGAAATCCTAGTTCAGAAGAAGAAAAGATAAAATGAACTAAAATTCTTGTGCTGTCTTTTGCTCATGGATCTTAACTCTGCCTGGATGCTGAAATTTTAGTAGCACATAGTTTTCAGGTTGTTATAAGTCCATATGGTTTGCAATCTCCCTTGCCTAATGTTAACCAGTATTTTTACTATTGTACTCTATCAGGGATCATACAAAATTTTTCCTAGTTAATAAAAACAGTAATCCTTTAACTGACAAATGCCACTTAAAAAAAACACACTAACAGGCTTTTTAAAGTGCAAAGCAATTTTTTATGTCTTAGTAATTTAGTGGAGAAATTGGATTGAGAGGCTCAAACAAAGGCCCATACAATAAATTCCTATTTTCTTGCACTGATGATGATACTTGCAATTTGTTGATTGGTTATAGAAATTAGTTGTAATTAGCATGAGTTGACAGGCTGCTTGATGGATGAAAAATTGAAAATGTTCAAGAAATTCCATTTTGAAAAAAGTCATATCAATGTGTGGGCCTTTGGGTACATAAAAATGTGATTAATTTCAACACAAATGGTGTAACCTGTTTCTTCTTTTTGGTCAAAGTGCAGCCTCTTATTTTCAACGCTCTATCACATGTTGATAGTTTGGGAATATGACATATTTTATACCACACCAACTTATCACCCATATTACTTTTATGAACTTCAATTCTGATGGCTCCTATTCAACACTCTTCTTTTAGACTATTTTTTTAAAGTGGTTGTTTCTTGCTGCAGATTGCTAATCTTTGGTTGAAATAGAACCTTAAGAATAGGAAAATTGAATTCATGAACACCTGATACTTTTGATGTCAACATAAATGGAAGTATCGGTTTTATTTGTATCCTAATTTCCATGTGTCTCCTGATGCCACAGGGCTCTTGACCTATTCAAGAATAAATCTACAATGGCGAAAGATTTGTGATCATAATGGATCCTCAGGCTTTTATTAGGTTGTCTATTGGATCATTGGGACTGAGGATTCCTGGGGCAGCTTTGAACTCAGTGAATTCTGGAATTCATGTAGTCTCTTCACCATGTTCATGTGAAATTCGTCTTCGAGGTTTCCCTATGCAGACAACACCAGTACCCTTAGTAACCTCTTCTGAAGCAACACCTGATTCTCACAGCATTGCCTCAAGCTTTTATCTTGATGAATCTGATCTGAAGGCATTGTTGGCACCTGGCTGTTTCTATAGCACTCATGCATGTTTGGAGATTGCTGTATTTTCAGGGAGGAAGGGGTCCCATTGTGGTGTAGGGACCAAGAGGCAGCAGATTGGAACATTTAAACTGGAGGTTAGTCCCGAATGGGGTGATGGGAGGCCAGTGATTCTTTACAATGGTTGGATAGGTATTGGCAAAGGCAAGCAGGAGAGTGGAAGACCAGGAGCAGAGCTTCATCTGAGAGTGAAACTGGACCCTGATCCAAGATATGTTTTCCAGTTCGAAGATGTGACCAAATTGAGTCCTCAAATAGTTCAGCTTCAAGGCTCCATTAAGCAACCAATCTTCAGTTGCAAGTTTAGTCGTGAAAGGTGATATTATTTACATGATCTCTTCTACTTTCATCAATTGTGTAAACCTTCAAAAAGCTGCAACCTGCTCTCATTCTTTTCTAACAAATTTGGTACTTCTTATCTGAATTGTGTAATCCAGAAAAAGAGAAAGAAATGAAGTGAATAAAAGAAATGAAGTTCTCTTACATCATTAAAATAAAAAAATAAAAAGTGAAACACTAAGAGTGGGACAAAGGATTCTTATTCCAAAGTACTCCCTTCAAGCCACAACACATCACAGCTTTTCCTTTTTTGGGTTTTCCTAATATAGATGGAACTTTCCAAAAGTGAAAGTTTTATTCCGTATTATATCCTCACCCCCTTTTTTTTAAAATGCAAACAAGATTGTTAGTAAAAGTTGTGCCATTTCTTATGAAAAGTAAAAGACATTCTAAGAAGATTGTTATATTTACATTTTTCATAATAATTGTGTCATTTCAAAATTTTCTTTTGATAGGGAAGGAGAGAGTATTTAATATTGATATCTTCAGAAAATGTTAATATTCTGATTAAGTTTTCAAAGGCTTTGCTAGCTTTAGATTCTTGTAGGACGGGTAAGCTTCATGATTGGTGTAGTTTTGGCTACATCTGTTTAGGTAGATGGAATTTGGGGTGATGCATTTTTTGAGTGAAAGTAGCATTAAAATTTTCTGCATTATAATATAATTGGAAAGAGAAGCCAGTGATCTTTCTTGATGCTCCATTTAACCACCAACAAAATTTACAAAAGGTAAACGAAGGTTCACATTACCTTCTAAAATGATCTTTCCAAAAAGGTACTTTTGCTTCTGCCTCAGGGGCCTTGCTCTCTATGACAAATATTGTACATGAAAGGGGCTTTTGTACTATTTTCTTGTTTCTGTCTCTCTTAGTCATGTAATTGAGTAGGATGAACTTCTATTTCACATTATTTTTTGATAGTTATAATAAATTGATAGGGTGCCCCAGGTGGACCCATTGAGCACTTATTGGTCAGGTTCTGCTGACAGTTCTGGCCTAGAGATAGAGAGAAGAGAAAGGAAGGGATGGAAGGTGAAGATACATGATCTCTCTGGCTCAGCTGTTGCAGCAGCCTTCATAACAACTCCATTTGTGCCATCAACAGGTTGTGATTGGGTAGCCAGGTCCAACCCAGGCGCTTGGTTGATTGTTCGCCCTGATGTTTGCAGGCCTGAGAGTTGGCAGCCATGGGGAAAGCTTGAGGCATGGCGTGAACGTGGCATCAGAGATTCTGTCTGCTGCAGATTTCACCTTCTTTCTGAAGGCCACGAGGGAGGGGAGCTTCTCATGTCTGAGATTTATATCAATTCTGAAAAGGGTGGGGAGTTTTTCATAGACACTGACAGGCAAATGCGAGAAGCAGCCGCAAGTCCAATACCAAGCCCACAAAGCAGTGGAGACTTTGCAGCATTGAGTCTAGTCGTTGGAGGTTTTGTCATGAGCTGTAGAGTGCAAGGGGAAGGGAAGAGTAGCAAGCCATTGGTACAACTGGCCATGCGACATGTAACATGCGTGGAGGATGCTGCCATATTTATGGCACTTGCAGCAGCTGTCAATCTCAGCATTGAGGCATGCAGACCCTTCCGTAGGAGGATCAAGAGAAGTTCCCGCCATTCTTTGTAAAGTATGTAGAAAATGTGGTGACTAATTTCTACGAACACAAAGACTTTATGATTGCTGTGATTTGGTATTCTGTACAGGATTCTCTAATTAGATCTTTACTTCCAAAACTTGTTTCCCTCAAGCATAGTACTTACAGCCTGCCGGAGAGCAATCTGCCCAGGCATTACTTGGGGCTTTTGTACAATTGGAGAAGGTAGTTTCTTTCCACTATAAGTCTAAAGACAAATTTTCATAATCTTTTTCACAACTATTAATGAGGCGCGATGTAATTGATGCTAAAATTAGTGTTAGCATTGGGATCATGTGAAAGTGATTGTTATTCTAATCGCCACTTAGCACGCCATCCGTTGTGAAAAAGATTGTGAAGTTTTTTTGGTCCCTAATCTTCTTTCTGAAGCATGTTTCTGTCGAATTGGTGATTACTGTTCATATTTCCGTAGACGATCTTTCCAGATCTTTTAAAAGTATGGAGTCTGAATTAATATATTGACAAGGTGTTCTATTAATTGGGAAACAGGTTACTAGTTGACTTGCTGGGAGTAGGGTAATCCATATTCATAACCTCTCGTGTATCCTGTTTGCCACTTTTCTTTCCAAAAACATTGAAAATGTTTGTGTCCACTGAAAAGCATGTTGGACTGAAATCCTGTTCACTGAAATGTGGTTTGTCCTGATTTCCTATGGAGTATGACTTTGGTGTGTTGACCTAAGGCCTTCCCATCCAAAGCAAAGGAGGCACCCAGTTCATTTTGAAAGCAACTTGGGCTACATTCGAAGCATATCCGTGCCAAAGCTGGACTAGATAGCCATTGTGAATCTGTGATATTGTCACTCAAATTGTGTCATTCACAGTTGAAGATTTATACTGTCTATTTTTTAGCTCAAAGGTGAATTCTAAAACAAAGATAAAGCAAATTGTACATGTTATGTACTCAGGAAATCATTAAAACAGAGCGAACAAAATATTTGGAATATCCTGAAAGACTGATGGCATTAGATAATTCCAAGTTTTGTTCAATTACTAAGTTGGGAAAGAGGAGTTTCATCCATACACAATTTTTATCTTTTTGAAGATCAAACTTCAAAAGTAAGAGACCTCTCCCTCTCTGCCCACCAGTTATCCAACAAACAGATTAAGGACGCCATGATCACCAGATGTAAGTGTGTGTTTGTGTGTGGGCGAGTGCGAGCAAGAGAGAGAAAGAGAGTGAGAGACCTAATGCTTTGTCCACATGTTAAGTTATGAGAACTTCCTCAGCTTTAGGAGCCACGTGGGAGAAACTTCGTTTTACAACTCAATATTTTTCTTTTCTTACTTTTCATTATTGATCCATTTGACAGCCTTACATCAGCTAAACCTATAAATTAGTCAGAAGTTATATTTATGTCTCATTAGTTTCCCTAGTATCATTTATAGGCTAGCGCAGGATGTTTACATCAGACTTCATTATTGTTCTGTTTCCTTTTTTTGTGTTCTTATCCCTCACTAAGGCCCCATAAAAGGAACTAAAATGATAAACTGAGATTTACTCCATAAATAAGATAAGATAGATAGGATTCACATCCAGTGTAATTGCTAGGGTATTGCATGGTGTGCAATTCACCCATTTCCTTCACATTTTTTTTTTTTTTTACTTTTTTTACATTTTAACTTTAACTTTTTTACTTTGTTTTTAATATATTTTATTCAATGGTTGAGATTGAAAGTTACTTTTCCAACTTTCAATCCCAACCATTTATTTGGTATTGCATCAGGTGCAATACCCTAGGTATTGCACCTAATGTGAATCCAGATAAATATGCCAAATAGAAACAATGACTAGAAAGAGAAAATTTTATTCATAATTTTTTTTGTTAATCTTTTGAGATGCCAATAATAGACGAGACTTAAACATGGTTTTAAAAATTAAATCGGTCAAATAATTGAAAAAGAGAGTGGTCTGACTGTGGTCAAACTCATGGTTGAACCGGTGATGTCATTAATATATAATTAATAATTTTTAAATTATTAAAATAAATACATAATAAGTTTAAAACTAATTATTTTTAGTTTAAAAAATATATAAATAATTTTATGTAATTTTTCATATATTTATTAATGTTATTAAAACAATAACAAATTGTAACTAAATATTAACGTTATAAAGTAATTATTCTTAAACTATTGAGATAATAAAAAATAATAATCCTCCAATAAATCCAAAAATAGGTTATTAATTTCATTATATCCAAAACTACATGTTTTAAATAAAGAAAGTTTAATGTTCATATGGTAATATCATAAGAATTAAGAGTGAATAAATGGATTTAATAAATCTTTCCCAAAAATTAATAGGATTTATGCTCTCCCCCCCAAAAAAAAAAAAAAAGTCTCAATATAATTTATTAAATGCTCTATCACCAATTCTTGATTCTCTCCTATATTAATGAGTAGTATTTTGGAATTTGAATATTTTAGTAAATTAGTTGCTAACCTGTGCAATGCACAAGAAAACTATTGATAACTTCTCTAATATGGGGAAAAAAAAAAATCAACATCATGGTATAAATTAAATACCAAACTAATAAAACTTATCACTTACAAAGTAATAAAATCTATCATATACAATGAGATATCGTGATAACCAAGAGCTTGAGACCATATTTAGAAAATATATAACTGATTCAATACAATTAATTACACAAATATAGTTAATTCCATACTTATTCAATCAAATATCTTTCATGAATTACATTAATCATTCTTGATGTCCAAGATCTATCTAAATTCTAACATTCCTAGTAAACAAAGATGCTAGACCTGGGATTGAAAAGGCAACATAATGCCAATTTACACAATTGCTGAAATAATTACTTTCCACTACTCTGTGTGTGTGTGTGTGTGTGTGTGAGAGAGAGAGAGAGAGAGAGAGAGAGGTGGTTGTTGTGTTGCATCTCTTAAGAAGAATCTACCTTGTACATTTTTTTTTTTTTGATATGTAATCGACCCATAACTAAATAGATGTACCACATTTAGAGTATGCACATTTGGGAGGATAAACATAAAGGAAAATGAGAAAATGAACCCACTTAAAGTTTTTTGCTCTTCCTCTTGATGTTGACTTTTCCAGCATCATCTAGAATCAAATTTATGTACTCTTTAAAGCCCTATAAGGGCAAAAAATTAACAATTAAACAAACTTACATGTACTCACTTAAAATTGTGAAAGAAGCTAAAAATTAGGTTTATATCAACATTTTAACCAAAATTCAACATTTTAATGATTGCACATAAATCAACAATTTTACCTTAGTTAGTTGCAACATATATGTTTTTTATTTGTGAAAAATATGGTGCAATTTTGACAATCAAATTTTACTCAAAAGCCAAGAATAGACAACCTTAATCCTCCATTGCTCTAAGAAATCTATAGAATCCTTACCCTGAAATCAAAAAGAACATGCCACAACCATGGATAGGAGGCAGAACAAAAAAAATTACTTGTTCACAAAGATTCAAAAGTTCTTAAGATGTAAATTTGACAATATCACCCCTAAACTTGCTTAACATACATGACATATAGCAAAAATACTAATCATAAATGTGATTAAAAAACTCAAGCACTAAATTACAACCCTCTGCATAATATATATATATATATATATATATATATATATATATATATATTTTTTTTTAAACAATCCTTAACATTTTATCTTCAAAACATTATAACAAAGAATGCTACAAAAAATTGGAATGATTTACCTATACATAGCTTAACCATACGTGCTACTCCATATAATTCAAATCAATACGTTTGATTTTTCCCCTCATCACTCAAACAGATTATCAACTAAAATTTTAAGAATTGCATTACATGCAAAACCCAGAAAAGCCCAACATTGAAAAGGACGAAATCAATAATTAAAAGTCTCTAAAAAACATTACCACTATCATGCAATATCCAATGAGAAGAAAATATACAACAAAATACCATTAAATAGAATAAAACATCATCAAGAATATACCTTCTTTTCTTTTTAAAACTACACCATCTGGCATTGGTGTGGATGCAAGAACTTCTTTGTACACAAATGCAAATGCAAATGCAAGTTATAAGTTGAAGGAGACAAAAAGGTTAATAACTATGTAGGTTGGCAAACATGATCAATTGAAAGCATTAGAATATATGTTTTAAGGGTAACAATTCCTCAAATTCAATTTGTTCAACATAGTTAAATGGAAATATCTTTGACATTATCCAATCCAAAAAAAAACTATTAATATATATTAAAACTTATCATTTATTCACATAAATTCATCAATAATCACAATGTTAGCAACTTCTTTTCTATGATAATTATTTGATATTATAAGTATAGTATGAACTTAATAGTATCCCTTATTTGGTCACATGTTGTATGAACTTACTATAATGTCAAATTTAATATTATTTATATATACACACATAAACACACATGAAAGGGAGGTTGTGAAGAGAGGATGAATAATATGTCTTCACGATGTTCACTTTCATAACCTTAAGATGTTAATATCTTTTAGTTGTTTTGCAAAATCATATTTTAGGAATTTCGCTATTAGATTGATGACATGTCATAATTTAGACCATTTATTATGAAAGAAATGTCAAAATTAAAGGAACTCTATCTAGTAGAATTCCCTAATAATTCTAGATAATCTTGAATTCTTGATCTATTTAAATATAATCTGTTGTAGTCACGATAAAGTGTATCAAAGTAAAATCAAATAAATGAGATAATATATAAAAGAGATAAGGTAAAGATAAGGTGAAGATAAAACAACTTGAATTGAAATAACAACTTGATAACCATGGAATCTTCTCTTGAAATGAAACTAATCTCAATGAGAATGTCTGTGGACACGACCTTTATGCCACAATTTTTTTTTTCGCAGTTTCAAATGATTAATTGTGAGCGATGAAAACAAAGTGATGGATCGATTATGTTAAAAGTTATGACACAAAATTTGTGATCTTATAAGAACTGAATCTCAATACACCCCCTCAGGTAGAGCATGCTGGTTTCAAACATCCAACTTGAAAATCAATGCATGGAAAGCATCTTAAGTTGACTGCAACCTAAATTCAAGGGTGGCTCAAGGCCTAAGCAACTTAGGCTTAGGCCTAAAGCGCCCAATTATTAAAAGATTTAACCCTTTTACAAAATAGGCCCCATTTTATTATAAAAACACCAAAATTTGTAGAATGAAGTTAAAGATATTACAAAATTTATGTCTCCAATCACCAAAAAAAAAAAAAAAAATCAAACATTTATTTATTAGGTAGTTAAAGTTAGGAGTGTATGGAACCCATCTATCCTCCCAAATTGACCAAATCCAACTCAACCCATTGGGTTAGGTTTACTTTTAGGGGTTGGTGGGTTGGGTTGGATTGCCATATATATATAAATATATATATATATATATATATATATATATATATATATATATATATATATATATATATATATTATAGTGGGTTTAGTGTGGGTCAGTAGATTCACAAATCTACCTAATTCAACTTGACCCACCTATATTAAATACATATTATATGATTTTTTTTTTATTTACTCTTTTGGTTTGATGAATTACCAACCGATTTATAAGATTGTAAATATGCTTTTATTTGTGTTGGTTTGATCTACTAATCAAATAGTTTGTACTAGTTCGGTGCTATGCTCAGGTTTGATTAGTAAATCTATTGTTATTTGTGTTGGTAATCTTATAAATTTGTTGTTCTAATGCTCCTTTTTTTTTATATGTCCAACCCATTCGCCAAACCAATCCGTCTAGGTTAGGTTGGACACTTGTGATGAGTTGGGTTGGGTTGATTTTCTTTTTTTCCAACTCAATCGTGTAGGATGGATTGAAAAAACCCCTCAACTTGACCCAACCCAACCTATACATAGCTTAGTTGAAGTCCATCAATCACATCCATTGCCACATAACATCACATTTATTGTCTCTTCAATTTGTGTGTTTTATGTAGTAAAGTTTATAGTAAATTTAGCATTATCCAAGATTGTATGATGATATATGGTTTATAAATAAATAAATAAATAAAAACAATTGTGTACTATTTTCTTCACCTCCAAAATATTATATATTAAAAAAAAAAAAAAACTCTACCCAACTGAAAATCATAATTTTTTTTTTTGGGTGGGGGAGGAATTGTTTTGATGCTTTAGTTTTTGCAATCCAAATTTTCTACATAATAGATTATCAACATTACATACCAAACAATCCTTATTTCTTTCTTAAATCCAAAATCAAAATTTATTATGATGCATTACTTATCTAAGATAAATTAAACCTAAGTTTATTTTGTTCTAATATAAAAATTTATATTTTTTTACCATGATATTCTATCAAAAATTAACTTTTTCTTGGTTAGTATTGATTCATAAAATTATTTTATGATTCATGAAATTAACCTTAGCTTCATTAGTATTAAATAAACTCATTTAATTGACACTCTTAAAATTCTCGCCTTAGGCCCTAATTATATTGAGCCGACTTTACCTAAAATTTCCAATTTTGTTAATCGGGTCAAGTTTACATCAGTGCATTGCACACGTATCCACATCCTATCATGATGCATTGGACAAAAGCCGTTTCCTTGTTAATTGCGTTAATGTTAGTGACAATGGATAATGGTGAAAGGGTGAATGTCTGGAATGATTTTTGGCTGCCTTCAGGGTCTCTGAGAAACCAGATTCAAGGGCCCTTGGCAGAAGGGGAGGGGAATTTAACTATTAAGGATTTTCTGGCAGATGAGAGGAGCATTTCTTTATTCTCCTTAAGCAAATTGTGTAGGAAATTAGAGGCATTCCCCCTGCGCTAAATTCTGCCCGTGAAGATATTCTTATTTGGGCTTACTCAAAAGATGGTAACTTCTCCCTAAACTTGGCTTATCTACTTGCAAAAGATTTAAACCCTTTGAACCTGGTTACTCCTAAGATGTGGGTCTGGAAGTCAAAAACCACTCCTAGCAATAAATTTTTCTTGTGGCAATGCTACCACGGTACCATCCCTACTAAGGATGTCCTAGGTTCGTGGGGTTTTAATTTTGATACTTCCTACGAATTTTGTGGTATAAATTATGAAACTGTTATCCATTTATTATGTGACTGTGGTGTTGTGAGGAATTTTTAGAGGCAGTTGGGCATAAATGATGCCAACTAGGAGTTTTTCAATGCTCCCCTTGCTGAGTGGTTGAGGAAGAATTGCGAATCTTCTGATTTCTTCACTCGACCTCGGATTCCCTGGAGTTTTATTTTTCCTTAAGCTATCTGGCATATCTAGTTACACTGTAACAACTATGTCTCCAGGAATAAAAGGATTAATGCATCTATCCATTTGCAGTGTATTAAGAAAAGGGTGGAATTCTATGCTATTGTACCTGGTAATTCAAGCAAATCGCCTAGAACCTAGATTCAAGTTAAATGGACTAAACCCAACCCTGGTTAGGTGAAACTAAACACAGATGAGGCTGTCTGTGGTGAACCTGGCAAGGTTGGTGGAGGTGGGGTGCTACGATGTAGTAATGGGAATTGGGTTACTGGCTTTGCTAGAAAACTTGGCGTGGTCTCTTGCATCATGGTAGAGCTCTGGGCCTTAAAGGATGGACTTTTATTAGCTAAACATTTAAATCTCCTGAATGTTAACATTGAACTGGATGTCAAATTTATTGTACACTTACTTTCTAACCCAAACACTGTTAGTCTGATGTTGGAACCTCTCCTAGATGATTGTAGGACCCTAATAAACTCAACGCCTAACTGCACTGTGACACACATCTTTTGGGAAGCTAACAAATGTGCGGATTGTATGGCTAAGATGAGAGCAAATCTTGTTTTTGACTTCCAAATTTTGTATGAACAACTGCTTGTGGTGGATAATGCGCTAGCTTTTGACAAAGCTAAGCTCTTTTGTAATAGACTTGTTGTTTAATGTTATTCTCTTCCCATTGTTTATCAAAAAAAAAAAAAAAAGACAATGGATAATATTGTAATGTTCTCAAGCAAATATGGACTATTTTTTTTCTTTTGAATCTTTATAGAATCAAAATGAAGAGTGTTTAAAAAACACATATTTAGGGTTTAAAAAAAATAAGCCTATATACATAATAAACCAAACCAAACGCAGCGAAACGCAGCCACTCTCTCTATTAAAAAAAAATGGCCCAAACGAAAGAAGCTCGACAACATCAACCGATCCTCCGACGTCGGAAGAAACATCATCTCCCAGACGACATTGTGTTCCATATTGTGGAAAGGCTACCTGTGAAATCGCTCCTAAGATTCAAGTGTGTTTGTAAATCATGGAAATCTTACATCAATGACCCCAAATTCATTTCAAATTTCATTTCCACCCGCTACCTTAACAATCATGATGATGATGATGATGGCTATGTCATACACATGGAGAAGAATATGAATTTCAATTCTCCTAGTAAAAGTGAAGTCTATACAGTCGCTTGAGACCGCACCTTTGAAAGTATATATGAGTTAAAAATTCCCTTCAGTTTTGAGTTTGGAGTTGCTTTCTTTGTGGGTTCATGCAATGGCTTGTTGTGTCTCTAGAATTTGGACGCTAATATGTACTTGTGGAACCCCAGCATTAGAAAATTTAAGAGGTTACCTTCTTGTACTAATTTGAAACCCCATCATCGTGCTACACTCGGATTTGCTTATGATTCCCAAAATAATGACTACAAGGTTGTGAGTATTTGGTTTGATTATCATAAACCCATGATTAAGGTGTACACATTAAGTTTGGATTCATGGGAAATAGTTGAGCTTAGAATCTTGTGGAGTCCCAATGTTGTGTACTACCAAATTAACTCTAATATGCCATCCCCATTTGTTAGTGGACATTTGCATTGGATGCTTATTAGTATAGAAAGAGGAGGAGAAGGACAAGGGATGCACAATACTGGAACGATATTGTCGTTTAATGTCAATAGTGAGAAATTCAATGAGCTACCGCTACCTGATGTTGAACGTGGTTCCTTCAAAGAACAGAAGTGCCTTACATCATTCAAGGGGAAACTGGCTTTATCTATATTGGGAGAACAACCACATGGCACGTTGATCTCTATATAAGTGATGAGGGAGTATGGTGTGCATGAATCTTGGAATAAACTTTGTGTTGTATCAGCTGAAAATACAATTTTTGTTGTATCGAATAAAATCTTGACACGTTTGATTGGGTTCACTAAGGATGGTCCACTTCTAATTTAAAAGAATTATAAGAAGACAAAGAGGTCTAGATTGAAAAACAAGTATGTTTTAATTGACCCTGAAACTCTACATAAGAAGGCTACTAGTATTAAAGGTAAAAATGTTTTAGCTATGGATAGTTACATGGAGAACCTTGCTTTAATTGATGGTGCAAATGTGGAATCTTACTAAGAAGTGGTATGGATGAATTGAAACCCTTTTCATGCTTTTACCTATTGCATTAGGCATGTTAGTATTTTGAAAAACATTTTTTTCTCTTCTTATGTACCGGATTCGTATCATCCTTTTGTGGTTGTGGCTATTGTATATTAGTATTTGATATTTGCATTTGATATTTATTGTATCACTTGATCTTGCGATATCATCCTATCTCTGTTCTCTAAGAGACATAGATAGGTATGATATTTTATCATGTTTTCCTTAGATGGATTTAATCACATGTTTATTGTCAGCTCATGTTAATCAACAAGTACATTCCGCTGCTTAAACATTGTCTTTCTATTGGTCTGTTGTGCTGTTTATCCTAAAGAAAAATTCAATAGTCTATAGTGCTATGGAATGAGCATACTGAACTTTTTGGTCTGGCTAAAGAGGAAGAATTTAAGAAGTACATATTTGTTAGGCTTTTACGTTCATTGGCTTTTTACCTAGGCATTAATGGTAAAATCTGGTTGATGATGCATCCTTATACTATTTTAGTTGTATGTCAATCTAAGGATAATTTTGAACTATATTTGACTTTGAGTATGGACGTCAACTAGTTGGTACAATCTTATGAATTTAAGTCTTGAGCAAATTCTAGAAAACCAAACACTTCAAAATCAATATATTGGAAAGCAGGAAAGAAAATAAATGAATTGGGTCTAATATCTCTTTGTTCAGGGAATGACAAGGAGGAAAATTTTTACTTCTTAATTGAGAATATATGTGAATAGGCTTTTATTCTAGTGAGGAAACAAATAAATGTGCGATTCATTGATCTATTCCCAGGAATTGATCTGATGTTTAGAGGTATTCTACAACTTGTGAATTCCTAATGGCACTTAAGAGTGTTAAAGAAAATACAGCCAAAAAAAAAAAAAAAAAAAGAAGGAAGGAAAGAATATATAACCAAGTTCTTTAATTCTGTACTAAACGCCCCTTTTTCCTATAGAGGTTGAAGCCTAGTTGGCTGCATGCTTGTAGGTATTGCTACATCTACATAGTTGTGTGTTTGTGCAATTCTTTTTTTCCGAAGTTCAAGTGAATGTATTCTAGTATTTAAAGTATCCTTCATGCAAAAAAATAATTGTGCAATGCATATGTTTACATTGGTTGGTCTGACGGTTTTTTATATATGGAATCTCCTGCTAGGATGAGATCCATTTCCACTTATTTTTCTTGGTTCTCTTTGTCCATTGGCTTCTACTTGAGCCTAGCTTTTGTTGAGGTCATTAACTTGGTCACAGGTAAGTTCACTAAGAGCAAAACAGGGTGGCTAGATGATGCAGTAGCTTCATGCCTTGTATTGAGCTTATTAGTTGTTAGTTAGTTACAATCTGTTAGAGCAAATAATATCTTATAACAAAAATAGTTAGTAGTTAGTTAGCAAATATCCATGTGATGATTAGTTGGAGTCTATGGCAGTCGAGCTAGCAATTATGAATAAGCCAAGAGATGTATAGATTACTTAGTTTTTAGATGAGAATATAGATTTTAGCCTAAGAGCTAGTTTCTAAGAGAGTTCTCTTGAAGAGTTGATTTCTCATTCTTGTGCTTCTAAGCAACTTAGCCTTTTGCTTCATTTCAATTCCTTCTTGCTTTAGATTTGTTTTCATCTCTTGAAGGTTGTGACACGAATAAGAACCATGTGGAGCTCTGTTATTGGTTCTTGGCATTTCTTAGAGCATATCGATTCAGTTGTCCAAACCTATTTCTGGAGAGCAAACACACAAAATACAAGCTTCAAAAACCCCTTTAAACTCTAAATATTTTTCTAGTGTTGCTACAGTAGCTCTCTTGACCTAGAGAGCATTGTAGCAACTCCAAATCATTATTCTTTCTTAAAAAAAAGCGCTAAATATAGAGTTCTTTCTCTCTCATCCCAACTCTTTTCCTTTTCTCTTTTCTCTTGGTTTCTTCAAAAGACACTCTCTCGTTTCTCATTAGAGAACAAAGGAAGGAACTTTTCTCTCACAAAATCGACATAGCTCTCTATCTTACAAAACGACCAGTCGCATCTTATGACCCCTAAATTGTGGCTTTTAGTCAGAGTTCGCTTAACCGCTTGCAATAAAAAATGGAGATCTGAAAACATCGGCTCAACCACGAAAATTGATACCCAAAATTTGATTTCAGGGTTTTTCATCATGTTTCAATTTATTGGTTTATTCTACAAGTTGATGGTTTGGTGGTTTTGAATTATTTGCTATTGTTCCTCACCACTATCTAGGTTTAGGTTGTGGGTTTCTAGTTCTTTTCTCTCTGTCTCTCTCATTTATATTTCTCTCTCTCACTATGTTTCTTGATCTCATCTCTATTTTGCTATTTAATTAATCTTATTAGAGTGAATAAGCTAATCTGATTCCCTTAGAGTATCTTATTTTCTAATAAAAATTTTGGTCTCATCTTTATTGCACACCAATTCTTCGAGAGAGAAGACATGGGTATGTTTTAGAACATATATGGAAGGCTTTTTAAAAAGCATGAATTTTTTTATGACATTCTTAATTAGTGGAGTACAGGAAAGTGGCAACAAAGTATTTTTTGAATGCTCTATTTTTATTAAATTCCATTGCTTTTCATTTCAATTGTATTTGTACATTTGCGTTGCTTATATAAAGGCTTATATTTGTACATTTGCATTGCTTCTTAGAGCACCTTTTATTTTATTTTATTTTTTGGTTATTGAGTATTGGTCATAAAATTTCAAATATAGAATTGTCTTTGAAACATTTATACTTGAGCTTTATCAAATTTTGATGTTTGTGGATCTTGTGATTGAAATATCCTCCTAGTTATTTATTAATCTTTTTTGTGAGAGGGCATGTCAATAACCTTCTTGATATGGTAACAACTGAAATAAAGCCCTTAAAATGTCTTGAATTTATCAAAATTTAACATCTTTGGACAAATGTTTTTGTAATATCATATATATTTTTAGGGTAAATTACAAAGTACATCCCTAAAGTTTGGGGTTACTTGAATTTTACACCCTGAAGTTTGAAAATTTTGATTTTACATCCTAAAATTTGGTTCTATTAGCAAAATTACTTGAATTTTACACCCTGAAGTTTGAGAATTTTGATTTTACATCCTAAAATTTGGTTCTATTAGCAAAATCACACCTTCAGTTAGTTTTGGCTATTAAGTGACAAGTTGTCAAGCTAACTTGTTTTTTTTTTTTAATTATTTTTTCCCTTTTTTTCTTGCCAAATCAGCCCTTAAAGTTGTTATTAGGGGTGTCAATGTTTGACCCAACCCACAAACACAACATGAACACGACATGGATTTTTTCCAGGTTAGGGTTGCGCCTTAACGAGTTTGGGTCATAAACGGGTTAACCCAAAAGCGACATGATAAGAATCGTATCATAAGCAAGTCAACCCATGTGACTCGTAATAGACATGTTTGACATTCTAATTTATTTGTGTTAACCCGAAATGACCCATTTAACACAACTCATTTTACTCATATAACAAATAAATTTTTATTTTATTTTAGATTTGTCAAATACCTTTTATATCCAACCTATATTTTAAACTTAAGAAGAAAAGTGAGTAATTACAATTCTAAAAAAATAAATTCAAAAGAATAATTATGATGATCATTTCTATTGGACACATAGGTAAATGAAAGCAGATTTATGATGTATTTGAAAAGTCAATTGGAAGTAGCAACAATAGAAAAAGATGACTTCAAATGCATTTTCAAATACAAATTTTATGATTTTTTTAAGAGACGTGCTACCTTAATAACATTTTCACAACAAATTATAAGTGGTTAGTTGTTATTTGCTCTAACTTCTAATTTGAACTTATCATTGAAATTGTTTTTTTACCCCACTGATAATAACCCGTAATAACTTGCAACTTAGAATTTATTGTAAAATGTTGTGGACATATAATTTCTCTTTTTTTAAGAGTACTAAAAAAAATTGAACAATATTAGATGGTATCTCAAATTTATCCGCCAATATTTGGAAAATATAAAAAGTATATTAAAGCAATAAATATTGTTACCACAAAATATATTTGCTAGTGTTTCAAGAATTTATCATATTGGGGTATCTAAAAAAAAAATCATATTGGGGAGGGTGTGCGGTGTGGCACAGGTTGTGATGATAAGAATATACATGGTGTTGTGAATGCTGTAAAACATATAAAACTTACTATGATTATTTGAGATTGAGGTTATAAGTACTAGTTCCTGATAATTAAGTTCAATATTTAACTACCCCATTCCTATTCCCATTCCCTTTCTCTTGCGTATCTGTTTCTTTAATAAATAAAAAATAAAAATAAAAATAAAAAACAATATTTAATTACTCAAGAAAAAAAGTTAAATATCTAATTAGTTTAGGATTTCCAAACTATTCTTTTCAACATTTAGTATAGTATGTCTTGTTGTAATGGAGAAACAATATACCATCTTTTGATTCATTCATTGCACGGTTGCTCATGAAAGGGCATTTATCGGATATTTGGAACATGGTTCCTTTGTGTTTAATGTGGATTATTTGGAGGGTGCATAACATTGCACTTTTGAGGATGTGGAGTTATGGATAATCCATTGCTAGCAACTTTCTCTAGTTCCTGATTCAAGTGACTAGGGAATTTAGTAAACCTTAAGGGCAATTGACCCCACTTGCAAAAACCAATTGCAAAGTAATCCAGGGAGATCCAAATTCAATCTGAACATAATGCAATTGATTTTTTATTTATTTTCTTATTTTAAATATTTAAAGTAAGCAATTGAGTTAATTGGACACCAAAAGACCAAATGTTGGGTGAGCACGGTAGGGAATTTCAACTGAAACTCGGGGAGACAATGTATATGTTTGGCTCCACGTTTACTCCTCCATTTCACATTTACATTTGGAAATTTGCTGGGCCCCATGCTGAATAAACGCAAGAATGAACGCTGAATAAATGCAGCAATGAAAGAGTTGAAATGCAAACTTAACGCACCGTTTCATTTAAATGGAAAACGCGTGTTGAAGTACTGTTCATGGACACCTCTTGAAAAGCCAGCAACATTCATCAAGAATGAATTGAAGAAAAGACTGATATGAACTAATAGCTAAAACAATAAACACAAATTTTGAACCAATTTTACTAATGGCTCATCGGTTTTCTAATTGAATCGGTGATATAGACCTGGACTTGCTGGTGGAGGTGGGCATGTAAGAGCCTATCAAGCATATGGGTGAAAGGATTCACTAGATCGATTGGTTGGGCTAATAGCTTAGAAGCCGCACTGTGGGCAATAAGGGATGCCCTTGGGCCTTTGCATTCTCCTCCAAATTCAATTGTTGAAAACTCGAAATTGAAATTGATGCCAGCTCTGTAATTAGCTTGCTCATCAATAACGATTCCTCAAATGCTAAATATGCATCTATTGTTGATGATTGCAAGACCTTGCCGAACCAAATTCCCCACTAGAAGATCAACCACTGCTTTTGAGAGGCCTACTCTTGTGCTGATTCTCTCGCAAAGATGGCTGTCCATCTACAACAAAACTTCCTTATTTTGGATACTCCACTTGTGGAGTTAGCTTCACTTTTGATGTATGACCTTACTGGTCTGGGATGTAATAGACTTTGTATTGATATTGCCTCTATATGGCAAGCTGACTTTCGTGTTATATATCTATCCTTATTACCAAAAATGTGGAACGTCCATAGGTGGCAAAACCTAATTCCTTAAAATTTAAGATATAGGATTATTAAGAGCATTTGCATCAGACTAATTAAATTTTTCTGTATATATTAGTATAAGAACTTTTTTTTTTTTTTTTTTACACAAATACTTTGCAAAAACACCCATATCAGATTATATATTGTACACTATTTTTTTTAAAATAATTATTTTTTATTATTTCATCTACCCATGTCAAATCTCTCTCTCTCTCTCTCTCTCTCTCTCTCTTTGTGTGGACATCAAAGAAAGTCAAGGTAAGAGAGAGAAAAAAGATTAAAATAATAAAATAGCAAGCTACAATAACCATATATATATTTACTTGTTTACTTTAGCAATAATATATATATATACAGTGTTATAGATAGATTGATATAGGTAGTTTTTGAATAAAAAATGTGTAAAACCACCACTTATCATTATAGATTTTAATATCATTCTTTAAGACTTATTGGACTTCCTCTCGGCTACATATACACGGGCGCGCGCGCGCGCGCACACACACACACACACATATATATATATATATATATATATATATATATTAATTACAGAATATATACACTAGAACTTGTAGGGTTTAACTTCCCCTCTGCTTCCACATTGATATATTAAAAGTATATATACGAATATCAATGTTCCCACGCAATCTAAGAGTTGAAGAGTAACATAAAAACGTGGAATTAATGGACATCATACTAAAATTCACACACTGTGTTACTTGAGAAAGTAAAATTGGGTTGTATTTCAGCCCAGCCACGCATAAAGGAAACCTGCTAATAAGTTGCAAAGTTAATCAACAAGTAGTTGAATTGGCATCACTGGTACAAATATTTTCATTGAAATATTAAGATCTTAAGCATAAAGATTTAACAAAATTTATATCCATATTATTTTAACTTAGTGTACAGGCTGAAACAACAATAAAATAATGTAATATTACATGGGAGTATGGAACTACTACAACAATTGTCACAAGAGATCTAAATAGACACTTGACTACGGAGCTACGTCAAACCTACAGCCTTAGGCCCTAAAAACAGCCCCCCTTTAAGGTGAATTTCAAAATCCTATTGCTATGAAGATCACTGCCTCCCAATTACACTGCTAAAGGATACATATGTACACAGGTATACATTGAGTTACCCGAAGCTTTAATCTCATTTTCAGGGCCATGAGTTATGAATGTTTTCTTTCCCACTTCCCTTCGCGTCTACTATCCCGTTCTCTCCTCTCTACTACCTGCCTAGACTTGCTCCCTCTGGATCCATGCCTTTGAGCAGACCCAAATCCACCAGACTGTACATCAAATGCTGACACCAAGTCTGGATCACCAACACTACCTGTGTCACCTGAGTCCCTGCTTCCATCCAGATTTTCTTCATAACTGCTGGCACACTCATCAAGGCGATCTCGTGACTGCAAAATAGTAGGAAGCTGGCCAGAAAATTGCCGGGATCCAGATAAAACAACAGTTGGCATGCTTCCCATGGATGTACTAGTGACAGAAGTTTCAGGCTGCAGGCTTCCACTTCTTGTGCCCCCTTCATTACCTGATCTACCATTTTCCCTTTCACGATACCTTTCCCGAGGTCGACTGCAAATGAAGATACCAAATATTATCTAAGCCAACAAACACACATGCGTGTACACACACACACACGAAGGTAGTATGGCCCTATAAACATGACAAGAAATTGAAGTAGAATGGACATCAAACATAGATATAACTGGTTCTAGCTATAAAACTAACAAGATACTAAAGCAGATCTAATCGTATTGTTAGCTTTGACAAGAAACTCATGGCTTTTCTCAAATCCCTCTCTCTCCAATCCTAATATCTCCTATTTCACAACTCAACTTGGTAACATAGCATATTGATACAACCCTAGAATGTAATAGAAAAATCTAGATGGTTTGAGTTGATGTCAGCATCCCGTACTATGACATCATTGTTGACGTTAGCACTGACAGTCACCAAATTCTGGCAACCACATGAGTTGAGTTGCCAGCCTCCCCTAGTAATTATGGTGATTTTTTCATATTTTGTTTTTGAACCATCTTATGTGAGTTCTTTATTTATTTATTTTTTGGATTTTCAACACTATTTTTCCAATCAACAATTTCAGAGTAAGTTTACTAGTTTTGTTGCTAGGGTCTTCTCCCATGTGGGGTCAAATAAGACTTAGGAGACCTTGGTGATGGTTGTTAGCTGATTTGTGGAGTTTGAAGGATGATTTTGGGGATTTTGAGACTTTCAGCAGTTTGTCCTCCACAAAATTTAATTCTGGAATATAGTTTTCTTTATGGCTGATTTGTTAAGGTTTATTTATTTATTATTATTATTTTCTGGCTTTGGGAAGTTGGGCCAACATTAGAACAAAAGAGAAATGATATATTTACAACATTTTTATAACAAATCCTAAGTGGCAAGTTGTCACTGGTTGTTATTATTGGGGCAAAAAAGTAATCTTAGTGTTAGTTTCAAATTTGAACCAATAACAACTAACCACCTGTGATTTGTTATAAAAATATTGTAAAATTGTTGTAAACATAGCATCTCTCTAAAACAAAAACATCTAAAGTTTTGTTGCAATTTTACTCTGGAACTCTTGGTTATTATGTGACGCACTTTTTTATCAAGTTTCACAGATTGTAGTGATCAACCTAGGATTAGTTGTGTTTGATTGATATGACTGAAGAAAAATCTATTGTCATGGCTGAGAAAAACATTCCTATTCATAAGTGGTTTTAAGGGTTTGTTAGTCAAGATAGAGTTCTATTATGGTACTGTATGAATTAAAATATGTGTAGGAATATTTTTACTTGAAAAATAATTTCTTTGAGTCTTTGAATAGGCTTGCAATATGTAAAATGAAAATCAACAATTTCCTTTCAATAAAATTAAGCTTTGTTTATTTTCAGGCAGATTCTGCAGTTTTTCCTTGTGGATTCAAGATGCCCCTTATGAATTTAAAGGTTTGTGTCTAGCTAAAACAAGATCTAGCCCCTTATTGCAGCTCCATTTTGCATCACTTGTTGACAGCGCTTATTAGTATCCTAATATGGCATCTTCATCATGCTCCCTCTTGCACTTTGCCCCTTTCTCAACAAATAAAAAAAGGAGTTTCAATACTGGTCCGTCCAGTATCCATTTACTGGTATTGCCGAAACAGTTTCATACAAACCAATATTCAAGGCATTCAATGTTTCAGGGGATGTTTCTGTGCTTTATTCTATGTCAGTAAAGCAAATACCAGCCATATAGGCCAGTATGGTACAAAATTGACAACTTTGCTAATATCTCATATTTCACAACTCAACTTCTTCAAATTAAGATATATATATATATATATATATCAATTCATCTGTCTTTTTTTTAATATATAGAGGTTCTTTAACAACTGAAAGGATTGTGCAATAATCAACTAATTTTAACTAATGACAGAAATAGCTTACCTACTATGACTGGAGGAAGAAAAGTCTCGTCGAGACGTTCGGAGCCCTGATTCAGCCAGCTCAAGTTCACGCTGAAGTTCTCTCTACATGCAAATGTACAATTTTAGATATAGTATCATTCAAAAAGACCAGAGGCCAATAATACAGTAACTTTTCAGATAAAGACACCAAAGACTTGCAAAACCTTTTTTTTCCTTTTTCTTCTTCATTTTTATTTTTTCCAATCAAAATGCGAAACTTATGAGTAAGACTACATTTTTCCACGCTCAAGTATCTGGCAGGTTGGAATGTCTCTTCCACTTGGGGCAGGTGGAGTTCAATTTTTGCTGATTGTGTTTTACTTGCAATATAGGGCAGGCCATATAAGATACGTTCAATTTTGTTTATCATACGACTTCTTGTATATAAATTTTTTTTTATTTCCATCTTTCACTATTGCTTCTTTGGATCATATAATGAGCTACTAAATACAACTTGTAACTCTATTTGTATATTCTTTGAATAATGTTACAAAAGCTTTCATAAAAAGCATGAAAAAGGAACTCAAAAAAGAAAATTACTGTATTAATCTTTGAGCATGTCCAATCTAAGCCCAGTAGATAACCATAGATATAAAAATAAAATATCCTTATAATACAAGGGAAGGACTTGGTACACTAGTCAGAAAAAAATGATTAATCATAAGTAAAAAGATATGAAAAAATAAATTATATATTAACTCCAGTTGATTCACATAATTCCTAGCTTGCTCTGTTCTTAGGGACTGTTACTAATGACTAGAAATTTTAAACAGGCCTCACCCCACCCAATAGCCAAAAAAAAAAAAATGTATTAACAATAAAAATATTAGAAAGAGTCATCTCAGGCACATAGTTACAACCAACATTCAGATAGGCCTAGGACATCATATTCTGGTATGAAACATACAAAGTTGGAGAAAAAGCGCAACAGAGTTGATGGAAAACCAATAAATTGAGAGAAGGTGGGAAGGGTACCTGTGTTTGCCTCTCCTTCTCCATATCAAGATTGTGGCGCAGTTCCTTAGTTTTAGCACGCTCAAGTTCTAGCAAACGCTGTCTTTCAATCTCCTTCTCTGCTTCAGCTGCCCTCTCCCTGATACATGAAAATGACAGCTGCTAGTTTAAAATCGCCAACTTCGATCCATCAAAAAAAGATTGCACTCAAGAATAAAAGATAAGCCACTGATAGAGTTAAACCTATCAAGGTCTTGTAGAAGTTCTGCTTCGCGTAAAGCTGCCTCTTCCAAGTATTTCTGACGGGCACTTCTCATAATAAGTTTCTTTTGCCTGCGGGCTACTACACCCTCTCGGAGTTTAGTTCTCTCTCTGAAAATTACAAAAAGGATAGAAAAATTAAATTTAGAACCTACATAATACAAGGCCTACTACATTCAGCAGAGTTAGCACTGATTTCACACATAAAATTTGATTCTAGTAACTTGTGAAATTTAGTTATTTCCAAGCAATAAAGGCGACTAAAAGAGATGAGCTCCACAGGCATCGGTATGTTTGAAAAACTGTACACAGTGTCACATTTATTTGTATGAACAAGTACCAATAATGGTAGTAATTGTTACTGGAATGTCCACTTTTTTTTGGCACAGCAGTGGCCCCGCGGGGGGGTGGGTTGTGCTTAAAATCTTAAGGAATATTGAATACAAAATTACTCATTATTACCATTTGACAGTAATTGTTAAACAATTACTTTCATTAAAAGTGTTTAAAAATAAACCTAGAGGCTGAAGATTTGAACAGAAGCAATGAAGACGCTACAAGAAAAGTGTATGTTATTAAATGACCTAGTAGTATCTGTCTAGAGGCTACCTGGATGAGCAAGTCACCATGGCTACCAGCCTACCACCATTTTAAAAAGAAATTCCATTCAAGCACGAACAATAAAAATGGAAGATTAACTAACTAATGAGACAAAGATATCTTCAAAAAAAATAAACAAATAAATAATCTCATGCATCTCTTGTATACTCTCATGCATTTCATGTGGCTTGCCTAATTGTCCTTTGTCAACACCACTATGGCACTCAATTAGCCACATAAGAAAGAATTATAACCGAGAATAAACAGAAGGACTAATTTGGCTTGTTTTAAAATTTTCAAGGAGACTTAACAAAAACTTGACCAAAATTTCGAGGACCAAACATATATTTTTGCCTCAGAAAAAAAGAGTTAATATTAATGAATCACTTTCTTTCCTTCTAACTGAATCAGTTGACAAAAGTTACAATGAATTTCACATGTTGCAAAAGTACAGCATAAAGTAAAATTAGTACTTACAGGGAATGAATGCAGTCCTTGATTTGACGAAGGCGGGTATCATCTTTTGTAGGAGCTGGAAAATGTTGCACAGTAGATAAAATCAGGAAAAATATTAACATAACAGGTACAAATTCTTAAGCAGCCAATGAGATGTAGATGACAATGCTAGGAGTAGAAATGATTACAGGCTAGAGAAGGAATCTGATGCCTATCTTTGGAATCTTCTTGCAGTAAATGATCTTTTTGAAGGATGTCCAATTCCATTTCAGCCTCCTCTAGTTCCTACAACATAATTAAATTATAAACTGAGCATACAGAAGCTTGGAAGTAACAGACAGCATCAGTAGTCATCCAGGCTTACCATAACGTCTTGGTCAATTTTTTTGGAGAAGATATCAAAGTACGACTGAACAGAAGTTAGATTTGCAAGAACCTGTTACAAATACATTAATAAAAAATGAGCAACAACATGAGAAGGATATAGGGTGAGAACTTATTGCGACAAGACAGCACGTAAAAACACCCATTCAAAGGGAAAGGGAAAAAAATCCCAGCGTTTAATCACATAAGGTAGAGTCACAAAACAAAGGATCAGAGTTGGCTTATTCTAAAAAAAATATAATAATTTACATAAAAAATCATACATTTCCTGAAACTATTAAAATTAATATGGATAACTCCAAATTATATAAATAGATAAAATCTCCACAATTTACTAAAAGATTTCTGACATAAAATATGAAGCGTTAGCATAATCTCCCATTTTGAAGCTATCTTTATATTCTTTCATACAATTTAGAGAAAATTATAAGTTTTGAGGTAAAATTCTTTATTAAAAAAATTATGACCTTACTAATTCATACAGATATTCTTTTTTATATGTTTAAAAAGTGAGCATAAAAAATTTAATATTATTTTTGGATACTTAAACTATTATTAGTTATTATATATTTATTAACTTTATCTGCATTATTAAATAATTAATCATTAAATTATTTACGTCACCAGGTCAACCACCAGTTAGACCCCAGTGAGACCTAGAAACCAGAAACCACTACCTTTTTCAGTTCTTTGTCCAATCCAATTTTTAAAACTGTGTAGAATAAAATATAAACACCAACAGTTAAAGAGTAACGTAAAAAAAATCAAACAATGGTTCAAGCCTATTATATCAGTGTATAATACACATAGACAGAGACATAATCCTCGCATATGTGTGTGTGTGTGTGTGTGTGGATGGCTATTTTGGTCATTATATCAAGCCCACACCTAAAACACAAGGCAATGCTCAGGGTTAGGCCTTATCCTTAAGTAAAAAGTACTGATAATAATATCAGACGCTTGTAAAGAACTTGAAGAAGACAACTGCATGAGTAACAAGAAATTTCTCCAACAATCCTACCACCAATATTTAGCAAGATTTCCAAAAGCAAACAGAACTACAGTGAAATTGATAAATATCAATATTTGCAAGAGAAATTCACTACACGCCCTTTGTAATTTTTCTTACCTGAAGAATTGATTCACGGGTACTCTTAAAATCTGGGTCGGATTGTCTTGTAGGTTTTGAAGAGAGCACTTCTTTCAAGACCTGGATTATAAAATGTTGGTTTATTAAACCAATGCAATGTTAAGAAATAACAGATTCAATGCTTTCATTATGAGAAAAGATGGTAAGAAATCACACACACATACACTTCATAAGAAATTGAAATATTATACAGTAATGTGTAGTTCAAATATATATGACAGCTTTGGCTGCATCCTACTACATACCTCTTTAGCTTCATCCCCTTCATTTCTCAATCTACACAAGACTTGGCAAGCCTTCTTCTCTAGATCCCCCAGCCCACTGTCTACAGAAGGAAAATTAAACAAAACAAAAGTCACTCGAACACATGCTCTCAACATTTCCAGATTTGTATTATATACTTAATTTGATTTAAATACATATGATAACAAAGCAGAATACCAGTTTTCGACAAGCCTAAGGTCTCAATATTTCTCCAAACATCTGGAGGAATCAAAGAAATATCTTCAGCTGGAGAGTAAAGGCAAGCACCAGCAATTAGTGCTAATGATAGTTGCAGTAATGGGCCCTCACATGCTGGATGTGCAAGCTTCCCCAAACCATAAATACTATCAGCTGCTGCAAGAAATGATTGTAACTGGTGACGCTCTGCAAATGGGATATAATCTACGAGAAGTGCCATTGCACAAGTCCTTAAAGATAACGATGTGTCAGATGATGCCAGAACAGCAACTGAATCCCATGTACTAGAAACCAGATGAGATAGAATAGACTCGGGAACAGAAATAAGTAAGCCAGGTGAAACTAAATTATTGCAAAGTGTAGAAGGTTGTATAGCTGTCCGTCCATTCACATCTTGGCCAACAAGTTTTCCCATGTGGCGAAGTGCTATAAACCGTTGCTCAGGTTCGGAATGACCTAGCATTGCACAGAACAAATCAACCAAATGAGCCGCACTTTCATGAAGGGTATGAATACCTCTTCCAAGTAAAATCAACAACCATTTATCAGTTTGTAAGCGCCATGAAATTTTTGGTGCACTGCAAGAAATGTTTTTGATTGCAGAACAAATCAAACCAATCACACTATCCAGGGGAAAACAGTGTGGAACTCCAAGTAGACAATCAAGCATCAAAGATGCAACTTCCCAGCAACGGTTTTCTTGGAGCATCATCATGATTTCAGCTAGTCCTTCAAGACCAATCCTCCAATGAACTGGAAACTGGTCAACTGACTGACATGATGAAGGATTTTCACTGTCATCCTCTTCAGCATTATGGACATCACGTGCAATCGAAGATAAGCATCTTGAGTACATTAAACACTCTGCCAATGCAATAGATAGCTTCTTAGCAAGTTGATGGTGAAGAGTCCAACAGAGCTCAACAGTAGGGTTAAGCTTCACAATGAGAGCCTCTAAGTCTTTAGAAAATTCTGCTACTTCCTCAGCTGATAACTGATAGACCTTTTCATTGACAATAGAAGCGTCAGAATTATTATTTTCTAAATTCTGAGAAACCTTATTTGGACATGTGCTATTGCAGACATCATTGAGAAACCATGATTGTGATTCCAAGCTATTACCAGAGAGTGCACCACTGCACACATCAGTGAAGGGGGGAAACTGAAGTGGGATAGCACCAAAGGCTCTTAAATTTTGAACTAACAGAGCTTTGCAATTTTCCATTACACTCTGGAATGCAGATAGATAGTCATGAAAAGAAGTTGTTGGTTCAAAAGCAGTAAACTCAGCCCAAAATACTAGGGACTGCAACGTTTCCCTTTTACGTTGAATGGACAAATCACAAAAGACAGAAGCCAAAATAAAGATAGTTAATGCTCGGCTGTAAACTTTATCTGCAGAACTATTTTGATTCTCATTCTTTTGTCTAATATTGTTAAAAAGCTCATCAAAGCATAACGACTCAAAATTAAGACATGAATCATCAACCAACAATCTTTCCTCATCAGATATTTTGCTTAAAGAATATGAAATTAGTGGCTTCAACAAATGCAGTACAGAGTCAAGAAATGACACATCACAGTATGCAGCTCCACAAAGTGACACTAGCACCTGCACTACTCTAGGCATCTCAGGCACCATTGCTTCCATGTGCTCAAGTACAAAGGCTTCTAGCACATAAAGAATGACAGCTTTTGCATTCTTTGCAACATAACCTTTCCAATTATCAGAACTATTTTCAGAAGCAATTTGGTCCCAATGAGAAAATGGCCAGGAACACAACTCAGCAAACCAACACAAGACATCAGGCACCATACTCGAAGAAAGAGATCTCAGCTGCAAGCCTACTGCCTCCAAAATGATCTCCCCAAATGCTTCAAATTGTTTTTTCATCTTAGGAAAGAACTTACTGAGATCAGGATAGATGACACGGAAAGATTGATCCCCATCCTGTTCATTAGCAAATCCTCTTTTAACCGAAGGCATATTTTTGCCCCCCAACTCTTCAATCCTCACATCTTCATGCTTTCGATTAACAACATTATCTACTATGGCTAGATCATCTGTAAATATTGACAGTAAATATGTCAGCTGTGACATATCAGAAGCAAGAAAAAGACGGTCCTTCATATACTTTTTCGCGTTACGAGATACTGCCATCCAACCAAGAAACCTAACCAATGGGAATGCAGACCGTGAAAATGTGGATATTTTCTGCATCCAGGCTGAAGGTGGAACTAAATTTCCATAACGAATACCACTGTTGATATTGATTTCAAAGTCTTTTCCTTCATCATCACCACTTGAAGCAATTACCAATCTTTGAAGCAGCATCCACCTTCGTTGTATCCCATGTATTTTCTCAGGCTCCAAGTGTAAATTGCCTTCTTTATGCTGATAGTAAAGAGATGTTAGTGTCCTATTTAAGTGCTCAGCAGATCCTAATATAATATCAATCACATGTTCAGGTGCACAGTATAGCTTAGTGGCTGAATACAACAAAAAAACAAGACTTTGCATAAGAATTTCATGCATTGAGTGTTGCTCTCTCCGCAATCGTTCAATCAGAAAATTGCACAACAGAGCTTGATTTTGCCTAACCAAGGTGACAGCATCTGCAGATTGCATATCAAGAGGTGACAACTTGATAACTTGCTCTTCAAATCCTTCAGAGTAGTAAGGACACTGTCCCCCAAATGAAATTTTGTTCTGATAATTCTTGTCTAATTCAGCAGCCTCAAGCAGTAATTGAAGAACAATTTTGTCTCTTCTCTTTTCAAGATGAGCAATTGTTTCTAGATCTCTTTTACTCTTTTCAGAACTCCTCACTTCTGAAATTTCATGATGTTGGGGAATTCTAGTCCTGTTATTGTTCATCTGGTCCATAAATTTTGGACTGGCTTTAAAAGACAACATAAAAAAGGGATTTACATAACACTCTGCTGCTAAGAGTAAAGCATCTATAGCAGCATCATGACCCTCAACTGTAATCTCACTTTGAGAGTGTAAATCTAAAGCCAAATGCTGAAACTCAGAAGCTCTCAGCTCACAATCTCGATAGTTAATTAGCTGAAAATAATCTGCTTGCATATTATAGTATTCAGCAGTGAAACCTGCATCTAACACTAAGTCAATATGAAACTGGTGAGTAACACTTTTCTCGGTCAACTGTTTTGGTTCTGAGCTGAGATCCCCATGGATAGAAACAGGGCTATTCTCATCTGGACCACTAGTAATATTTGTCATTGCTATGCTCCGAAGTTCTGGAGGGGCAAAAAATAGATTGACTTCTTCAGAAACATCAATCTTCACAGCTGTATCAGAAAAATCTGTCTTTCCATCATAGTCATCTTGGGTATTTGATTTTGAAGAAGCTCCTACTTGCCAAGGGACAGAAGAAAGAGGGGATACATTTGAAGATTCAGGATCAAGTGGTTTAGATATAGGATACTTGCAAAGATCAATTTCAGGAGGTAACTGCATGTGAGGTTCCAATATTGATAGAAGTACGCTGCATGAAGAAATTTTCATCCATTACCAAACCAAAGATATAAGAAGAGAATACTGGTGAAGCTCACATAATAGTGAAACCCACAAAAATTCTTAATGATGTTAGACAATAATAACAAAGGATGAAAGTCCCACATCCACAGACAAAATAACTAGAGGTGTGCACTATTGAGTCATAGTGGTGTAATATACACTATCTCTACTCTAAATTTCATACATCCTAAACCAATGTTCATACTATGAGGTCTTGAGAGGGAACACTAGTTTGGCTTTTCCTTCGAAGGCTGTATGGAAAGTGAAGACGCCAACTAGGGTAGCATTCCTTGTATGGATTGCATCTTTGAAAAACATTCTCATGGCAGATAATCTTAGTGGTGAGAACACAAAAAATCTCATGGGTCATGGCAGATAATGGTGAGATCACAAATCCTTTGTTACTACACTGCCCAATTGCCAGTTTGCCACTGAGTCATAGGCATTTGTCTTTGTGTTGTTTGATGTTAGATAGGTGATGCAATAAATGAGTGCAGATGTTGCTTCAACATTGGAGGAGACAAGGTCCTTTAAAAAAAATTGATAAGCATGGTTCCTTCAAATATAGAATTTGGAATTTAGTGTAGTCATGCATTCTAAGTACGTCTTGTGTACTGGGTGGCTTTTTTTCTTTTAATAAAATTCTATTACTTATCCAAAAAAAAAAAAAAAGAATTTAGTGCAGTCATTCTAATGTGGCCCTTGTGGAAGGAGAGAAACAGAAGAAGCTGTAAGGGACAGGAATTGTCAGTCATGAGAACCAAATTCATGTTTGTCAGCTCCTTGATTACAGTGGTTGTTTTTAGAGGAGTGTAGACCATCTAATCTAGAAGATTTTTTTAGATTCTTTTTACATCTAAGTCATTTTAGGGAAGAGTTAAGTATAGAATATTTGAACTGTTCCCATGATTTGTTGTGCTCTTTTAAGTGATCAATAAAATTATTCATAACTTATAAAAGGTAATCCTAAACAAAAATATTCTTAGTGCTGTACAGATGACGGGCATGTAATACCAACTGATGTCCAATCAAAATATTCTTACAACAAACAATACAGACGTGTATTACCTAGGAGCAACTGAGCCATGCCTCCATTCAGATTCCAAAGAAGGAAGAACAGCCGGCTTTCTTACTGCTGTACGGATGACATTGAGGGCAGTCACACAAGTGGTTTCCTGCTTTTCAGGAAAAGAGGAAGATAGATCTCCAAAAGCTATTGCGCTTTTTGACGTGGCTATAGCAGGATCAAGAAAAGGCTCTAGCATCTCCACAAGAAAAAGAATCCTGTGCTTGACTTCCTGAAAGAACCACAGACAAGAAGTTAAGAAAAAAATTGACACTTAAAGAAAGCTAAATCTATACAATTCTAACCATATATGCCCACTACATAGGAGGTTCTTAGCTGTAAAGCTACCAAAAGCCAACAAATCTAGCAGCAATATCCTAAGCACAGCTGATTGCCAACCAGACACTGAAGGTTTTTTGCCAAAACATTCAGTCCAAATGCGCAGCACTATATACTCATGCCATAGCCCAAGTTTGTTTTTCTCAAGACATTAGAGTGCACTATAAAGTCCCATCAATTTCTCCATGTTTACCTTCATGGACTTGTAGATGAATTATATATTTTAGATGTTAACCTTTTTTCAATTCGATTTTTTTTTTTTTTTTTTCTTTTTGGCTTTTCCTTTGTATACATCTCTTGTACTATGATACATGCACCTAGTGGGTCTTAAACCCTTGACCTTGCCCTCCATCCCATTATTATGGGAGGAGGAAATACTGTTTGAGCCATAGCTCATCGGCCATCCCATGTACTGGGATAACGCTTTACTTTGGGCTTTTTAAAATGAATTTATTTATTTATCAAAAAACTACATACCAACATACAATATGAAAATACCAAAGCAAAATTATTATTTGAGGGTTGATAAAAAACTCCAAACATGACACAGTACCTTATACTTCGGTAGTACATCATCCATGTGACCGGAGAGAGCCAGAACAATGTACTTTAAGGCAGCCCGAGCACGAGTAAGGGAATGTCGGGAACCCTAACAAACGTATTAGAACAACAAGAAGTCAATTTTTTACCATAAATCTAATCAATCAAATAAAAAGACGGCTGCCAGCAAGTCCATTATTATATAAACAACACCAATGACTGCATCCAACATGATTTAACACGTGCACATACAAAAATAAATACAGCTGATATTTGATACTTACACTTGATGGCTAAAGGGTTAGTGAACATATGAGTGAGATACCAATGCCTATCATCTTTAAGTTTTATTCTATTACAGATATCAGGGTAAGAACATGATTAACTCTTCCATCCAAGTGGCACAGATACTCCTGCAAGGGAGCCATATTCATATCATATTTGTGTACAACAATGATACTTCTTAAATGCTCTAGACAGATAACCAGAATTGTCTAAATGTGACCCTTTCTTTTCTTTTTCTTTTTTTTTTTTCGGGTGGGGGGTAGCTCTTGTAAATATACATATAGTCAGGTTCAAGATAGATAGACTTAGGTTCAAGTTACACCAACACTACATTTATAATTTGTCAATCCCATCACTGTATTCCACATTCTCTACAAGCTAATCATGCATGCTATAATTCATATTAAACCAATATCATTTACTTTTTTTTTTTTTTTGATAAGTGTATTTTAATCCAATATCATTTACTATCCAATCAACAGATTCATTCTTTATTTGAATTGTAGGAGACAGACTCTTTTGAAGAGTTCGCTTTTGAGTCTTCCAACTAGTGTGGCTAATCAGTTGGAGAGGTTACAGGGGAATTTTTGGTGGGGTGCCTCAGATAAATAGGGTGTTTTAATAACAGTGTGTTCTATGGTGGCTTGGGACACACTGTGTTCTATTGTGGGTTGGGGATCAGGAGAGTAGGGAGTTTTAATAACACCCTCTTGGGTAAGTGGTTATGGCAGTTTGGGAATGAAGTAACTCATCTGTGGAGAAGAGTCATGGCCACAAAATATGGGGAGGAATGGGGTGGTTAGACTTCAGGTTTAGTTAGGGGTTCTCATGGGTGCAACTTGTGGAGGAGTATTAGGACGGGTTGGAGAATTTTTCAGCATTTTGTGTCTTTTGAGGTTGGGGATGGCCACTGTCTTTTGTCTACAGTTTTTCGCATGATGTGTGGTGTGGGAGTCAGTATCTGAAGGAGTTTTATACCACTTTGTTTGCTTGCTCTTTTGATCAGAATGCTTCTGTTTATTCAGTCCTGGACTTCAGGTAGGAGGGGAGGGTTGGATCTGGAATATGAGGTTTCATGGAAGTTTTCATGATTGGAAATTAGACGCAGACAGTTCTTTCTTAGATCTTATATATCCTAATATCCCTATAAGGGCAGGGGATGACAGGATGTTATGAAAATTGGAAGGTATTGGCATCTGTACTATCTGCATTCAGCCCATAGACCCCTGAACATGCCCGTTCAAAGCCATCTACCACCCCCCGCCATATCTTCCACTTTTTCCAAAACCCTATCCCACATAACCAGAATCCCACCAGACGTATGATCAGCATCCAAAGCAACCCAGTCCAAATAAGGACAATTCCACAAGCTACCAAGCACAGATCTGCCCATCGCTCCCAATTTAGTCTCTAACAAACAAACTACATCACACTTCCAGTCCCTAAGAAGATTCTTCACTACCAAATGCTTTTCAGGATTATTCAAACCCCGAACATTCCAGGAAATAATTTTCGGCTTCATTAAAAACTATGAACTCCCAAATTAAGGCACAACAACTAAAACTACTTTTCCTCATAATTAACCTAAGTAACCAAATTCCGCAATTCCCTGGCACCTTTCACTTTTGTAGTATTCACTTTACTAGCACCAGCAGCCCCCCTTTTCCACACCCTAGCTGCCTCCAATTCCTGCTCAATTTTAAGTAACAAAGCAATACATAGTTGCTCATGTCTGTCCACAGATAACCCAACCAATTAACTGAACCCACGGATTCTTTATTTAACCCACCGGGATGCCTCCAATCTGCCTTCATCAATCTCCAAAATTCCAGTAGCATTGTCCTGCAAAAATGGATCGACTGTGTTTAAAGGTGTACACAGCATAGGACTTCCCTCTCCACACTCTTCAACTTCCCCCAGCCCATTCAGCACCAGGTAGATCCAAGCCCAAATTTAGCATCGGCGGTGACACAACCAGCTCTAAATTACCCCTTTTTGTCTGCGCCTCCAACCCCGAAGCCTGTAACTCCATGCTATCACCTACCACCGCTGATTTCGTCACTCTCATCCAACCCATCAACTCCCTAACAGTATAGAAGATAGAATCAGTCCATAGAATCGCCTGATCCAGTGACATCAACAAGCAAGTATACTCCCGGGTAATTCCCACCAAATCCGATCTCAACCCAAACACCAAACACCTAGCTGAGACAATCACTATACTCGATTGCTTCGATTGACTCAAAGAACATTGCTGAGGAGATAAGACTCTAATGCATGACTGTGACGCTGCTGCCTTTGAGGATTCTCCTCGTTCCCAACTATTTTGGGCAACAAACAGTATAACTAGATGTCCCAAACCCATTTGGATTTCACAGTTATCATGGGCTGAAATAACTTCCCCAACCTTTAGTTGATCTTGAGGTAGGCCCATGTTATTATCGTGACTGGGCTTGACTGAACCCTCAATCAGTTCTTTGTTTTTAACACTCCTTGTTCCATCTGGGTATGTGTTGTAGCTCTTGTATACTTCCTATGTACTTTAGGGTGTGTTTGTTTTGACTTCAAAGTACTTCTGGAAAACCATTTCCGTAAAACTTGAGTGTTTGGCTGATTTGGAAAATTCGGTCAACTGAAAATCATTTCAGCTTTGACCGTAAAATAGCGCTCCCACGGGTGATTCATTTCACCTTCTATTTTCACTTCAAATGCTATTTTCCGGAAAACAGAGAGAGAGAACACGAAGAAAGACCCAGACCAGCGACCCAGACCAGACCTTCGCATGAGCAACCGCCGGCGACCAAGCCCCACGAACCGCCGCCAAGAGAGACCAAGCCCAGAGCAATCACACGAGCAACCGCCGGCGACCTTCGACCCACGAACCGACGAACCCAGCAACCCCGAACCGACGAACCCAGAGCAACCCATCGCCTTCAACCCAGCGCAACCCATCGCCTTCGACCCAAAGCAACCCACGAACCGATGATCTCGTCGCCGACCCAAACCCGTCGCCTCCACACTCTCTCTTCCTCGATCTCTCCGTTTTTTTTTTTTTTTAATTTGATTGTTGTTTTTTTTTGGATGAACTGATTATTGTCGTTGTTGTTGTTGTTGTTGTTGTGTTGTTGTTGCCGGAATTTGCTACCGGAAATTGTTGTTGAATTGGATGTGATGTTGAAATTTTTTGTAATAATGTGAAAAATTTCCCGGAAAATAGTATTTTAGAATACATCCAAACACATGAAAATATTTTCCATAACAGTTTTCATAATTCAACCAAACACTTAAAAATATTTTCCTTTTCCGGAAAATAGCATTTCCGGAAAATATGTATTTTCCGGAGAATGTTTTACACGAAACAAACACAACCTTAGTTTCGCCCATTTTCTTTCAATGAAATTCTTACTAATTGTAAAAACATAAAATCTAAAATTTGAATAATTTTTGTGACATACTGACATGGTTCTTAAAATCCGATCATCTTGATATTTAAGGAGCACAAAAACAACAAAACCTCAATCCCAAATTTTATGGGATTGGCTATGAATTCTCAATAAGTTAGTCAAGGTCGGCCATATGTATTCTTTTCCTTCATTCTATTCTATCTGAAGTCATAGTCTCTGTTACTTCCCTAATTGAAGTTTCCCTCTTTATTACTAATACTAATGTTATTTTTAACCTTCCACTACCTTTTTTCAATCCCTCAACTTCGATCAACTCAATCTTTTTTATCGATTCATTAATTGCTCAACTTTGAACATGACCAAACCATCACAAATGACACTCTCTCCTCATTTCATCAATAAGGGATACCCCCATCTTTAAGCATATTTCCTCATTTCGAGTCCTATCTTTTTGTGTATTTCCGCTTATCTATTGTCGCATTCTCATTTCAGCTACACTCATTTAACGAGCTCATTTAACAAGAACAGGAGATATGGAAAAAATATATAATCCAATGGTCCAATTTGAAGAAATATTTAGTCAATAAAAAGATGTTTCGCGTGATAATAATAATAGTTAAAATTTACATTCATTATAACTTTAACCTAGCCAATGTGTGTGTAGGAGGCACAGAAACGGGAACATTATGATATTGATATGACTTAGTAAATCTTTAAAAACTATAATATGACACATCAAGGACATGGCCATTAATTAATTAATATATTTTAAGGTATATTTTATATATTTTTGGCATATTTTATGTTTATTTTAGGTCTTAAAAATAAGTAACAGTCATCAAAATGTTTGAAAACATGCATAAATTAAATTAAAAGCAATTAACCTACAAACAATTCAACTAAAAATAATAACTACAAAATGAATCAAAAAATTTTTTAATAAGAAAAAAAAACAAAAAGATTTTCTAATAATAAACATACAAGGTAGATGAAGAAAATGATATTGTCAAAGTGTTCATTTGGCTAAGATTTTTTCCAGCTTACATCCCTTATTTGACTAGGCAAAACATTTTACAACATTACTTTTTTCTAAATAAAGCTATACTTTAACCCAACTTATCTTTTAAACTAAAAAAGACAAGAAAATAAGCTATCCCAACCAGACACATAGGAAAGCTACTAAGTGACTGTCACAGGGAAGGAGTAAGTCAAATAATAATAATAATAGCATGCAGTCAACCCATGAATTACAAAGATCTAAACATTAAAGAAAGTGGAAAGAAGAAATTCCATTCACCATAATTATAAATATGAATCACACATATCTCAAAAGTTACAGAAATTGAAGATCAAAATATAACACAATAATTGGTGCACACAACCAATGAACATACCTGGATTGTACCCAAAAGATCCTCTACAAGCTCCACAGCCAAATCAACCTGTATCAAAATCAGCCTCAAAGCTGAGATAAGCAAAAATAAATAAAGTACAAATGACAGTAAACCAACAGTGTCACATCAATGGTATAGCGCAAAACTCAAAACCACTGACCCAGACTAACCTTCGCAATCGCCTGAGCCATCCAAGGTGAAAGCACACTAGCACACAGATCAATCAGAACACATGCAGCCTTTGCCTGTAGAGTTGAGGTTAAAGCAGCTTGTTAGTGAGAGAAAAAGTGAAGCTCATACCCTTAGAAGAAAGGATTACATATTTACGCCAGCCAACTTAAATTGTTCCAAACGAAGTACTCATTACCCATGTAAGATGAACAAAATATATTTTTCAAATATGACATTTTAGAAGCGGAAGTATCTATTTAGATTGATGAATGGGATGCTAGAATGTAACATACTCAGTAAAAGGTAATGGCCTTTAGACCTAACGCACTTCCTAGGTTGTGGGTGAGATGGCGAGTTCATATCTTGCTGTGTGCTTCCTTCAAGTACCAAAACCAAACAAATAATTTTGTATGATAATTGTATTTACTCTCAGATATCACATTCTTGCACCCTTTTTTATTGGAAAATTACACACCCAGTGAGTCTTGAACCCATGACCTCACCCTCCGCCTAGAACTTGCAGGGGGAGAAAATGCCAATTGAGCTCATTGGCATTCTTGCACTATTGCAAGTAAACTTTTATAGGGGAAAACAAAAATTGTTTAAGGTGTGTGCATAAGCATAGTATGTAGGAGCACCATATGTTTATTTTTTAGTTCACTCATAATATTAGAATGAAACACCATCATACAATTATTCCTGAATGAATAATAATAACAATTAGTCATCTCCTGGTATAGACAAATATTCCCCTCCATTACTCCAATCAAACCCATCGTAATTTGACCTAACAAATTGAATCATGACTACATCCACCAGTCTGATACTGAAATTGGAAATTTCTGTAGATTTTTTTTTTTTTTAATTTTTATATCATTTTTATATGTTGTCGAGCTCTAAAAGTGCAAGAATCAATATTACTGATTCAATATTCTCTCTCCATAGATGGTCTACAGGATGAAAGACATGACAAAAAATTGTGTTTAGATGAAGGAGAGCATAAATTGCTACTGAACTAATTGAAATGAACCAACTAACATGTGATGGTGAAAATGATGACAAATAGCCAGCACAGGCATGAAGAAGTGGGCGGTATAATGATGATGCCGACGTTGACACAATCTGCAAAATATAACCACCATGTAAGTGGGATATAAAATCTAAACAAAAATCATTGCCAAAAAAAAAGTCAAAATATACTGTCAGTCCTTAAAGTTTACATGTTGAAAATTTTTAGTCCTTTATGTTTCAAATGACCAATTTTAGTCCCTAAAGTTTAAAAAAAGTGCTATTGGTCCATTCGTCTAGTTCCGTTTATTTTAATGTATATGTGGCTAATACAGCAATGAGTTAGCTCCTTTTTAATGACATGTCAGCTTATTTTTATTAAAAAATTACACACTGAGGCAACTCACTGAAACTCACTTTCCAACCATGAATTTTGTATACACACAAATCAATGAAACTCATACTTTCACTGCAATTTTTTAATAAAGCAAAGCTGCCACACCATTAAAAAAATGCCACCTCATTGTTCCATTACCCACATATGCTATAAAATTAACCGAATTAGACAGAGTAACCAATAGCACTCATTTTTGAAACTATAGGGACTAAAAGTTGAGCATTTGAACAATAGGGACAAAAGGCTGAACATGTAAACTTTAAGGACCAACCGTGTATTTATTTTTTTTTTGATAAGTAAGATTGTTATATAAACGAAAGGCTATTCTATGCAAGAAGAACATAGAAAGGACCAACCATGTATTTTGGCCAAAGAAAAAAACCTAAACATTATGTCTGACCTGAGATAGTGCTTGTTGCACAGTAGGTTGCTTCCATTGAGAAAAAGTATCATCAACAACATCAGGACTGCTCACAATAGGACGAAGTGCTACAAATTGGCAAGTGAAAATACATGTCAAATATTTATGAGTCAAGAATGACCATGATATTCTTGAAAATGTAGAACATACTTGCTGCTAAAAAGATGAAATATAATTTTAAAATTTTCTGTTACATGATACTTAACCTGGTAGCAATGCTTGTACAAGTGGTAATGCAGACCAGAAGTCAGAAGTTCTCTCTGCCAATTTGCTGCAAAGGATAGGCTGCAAAAGATGAGAAGTTATTATGTAAAGTGATGAATCAAAATCCCAACAAACAAAAACAGGCAGCACAAAATTCAACAGGTGCTTAAGGAGTTTTTATGCCCCTTTTACAGTAATCAACCTGTGACGCACAAGCATAAAGAACATGTAAGATCCCTTCTTCCACTGCCCCTAAATCTAGGATGTTGAGATAGCTGGTGTCCCATTGATCATCAGGAATACCAAATTCTTCACCAAACAAGTTTGAGTAATCAACTATAGGAACTGGATTAGATAATTCGGATTTCGATATCTCATCGGGATCAGAGGTTACATCATTAGGAGAGGTTGATGCTTCTTGCACTGTAACAGGCTCTATGAATTTCTGCAGAATTCTGGAAGCCTGAAATATATGGGCATATGTATATCCAGATTAGCATTTACAGGCTGACAACTGACCAACAATGGGTAGAGACAGATGAATTACCGTTCTGCAAACAGTTCCCAGATCAGAATCTTTATATGCCTTTCTCAGCAGAACAAAAATCGAATCTGGACGAAACACAATTGAACTGGATGTGGAAAAGACAAAAGGTGATGTGCTGCGTGACCTCCGAGGCTGCAGGTGAAAAGAGTATGACTTTAAAAGAAAAAGGGCATAGAAATAAGAAAGTAGCTTTTAGTTACAGAAAGAAGAAAAATATTTTCATTTATACAGAAAGAAGAAAATTACTTCTTTTAAAAGCTAAAAATACTATCAAAAGCTTCATAATCTCTCAACCACAACTTGATCCCAACTTATTGAGGTGTCTACATGAATCTTCATCCAAATTAATGCCAAAATTTTCAACCCTTTCTTCTCCTTGCCTATCTTGATTGTTTTAGCTAAGATTTGTGAGAAAGTTTCAGGCAATATTTTCTGGAGTCACTGAGCACACTTTTGCTTTTATGACTTGCAGCAGAAACTAAAAAGAAAAATTTTCAGAAAGTTGCAAAAGGCAAATTTTTGAACCAAACACAGTATTAGATAATGTAGGATACAGTTTTCCCATAGTCCATTAATATCACATGCCTCTTGAAAAGTTAAAAATAAAAGAGTTAAGAAAAAAATAGCAACAAACCTTTAATAAGGAAGAGAGAGAGAGAGATAAAACCATGTGGCACAAGTTTCAGATATATTAAGTCCCTTTGAGCGTGGATATTAAATCAAGAGCTGACAGGGCAAATTATGGAGAGCCACAGATAGTTAACAAGAGAAAAACTAAGTTTTTTTTTTTTTTTTTAAACATAGGTTTCCTCTTTCAATGGATGACAACTAAAGCAAAAACAATTATTAGTTTGGATAAAGAACAAAAGAAAAAATAAACAAATGATGTTCTAATATCATATGTAGAGTCGGGCTTCCTACCAATCACACAAGATTTTGGCGGCAGGCGCTGAGAACCAATTTTGTGGTGGCACTTATTTATTAGGAAGCGTGTCAAATCAAATGTCAAGGAACCAAGAATTACAGAGAGGGCACCAATGTTACCTCAAAGTTAGAGGAAACAGTTAAGGCTGATGACAGCTGAGAGTTCTTAGAGCCTTCAGAGTCTGAAATATTGCTGAAAGACTTTCCAGTTGATCTGCAGTCTCAATCCAATACCTCAAAATTAGTTGAGTATGGCAAGGTAAACATTATATACCAAAAAAAAAAAAAAATACTGCAACCCCCAAATCATAGAATGGCAATGGAGAGTGATAGAGAACTCAATACCAAGGGCAACTGCTTCAGAACAAAATCAAAGTTGTGGCAATGAAGGAAGTAGCTCATAAACAAAGTATACTACTACTATACACAGTTCAACAGGAAGGGTCCAACCATGATATATCCAGTACCAGCAGCCACAAGGAGCCCAATTTTTATAATATTTCCTCTGCGCAAATTGCAGGTGGGGAGACAAGCAAGGAAAATAAATATTCAGAAGGATTGGGAAGAGTAGCATTCACCCACTTTATGATGGTATTTGGGCCACCCAATAATTAAAGACATAAATCGTAAACCTTTTTTGCCCATTGTCTATTAGTCATTCAGTATCCCGCAAGCATATTTTCCGGCCAAATTTAAGTAGAATATAGAGCATAATATTGTTTTTTATTGCTGTAGTATTCACAACAAGAATTTTTGAGCAGCAAAAGCAATGAATCCAGTAAAAATATACAACAAAAAAAATGGGATGCTTATCTGCTTTACTGCTAAACAAGAGCGAAATGCTTCCTATCAAGGAAATAGTAATACCAAACAAAGCAACCCTCTTGATGAGTAATACCTTCTCTAGCAACCTAAAAAGAGGTACAGCCAAAACTAGCATTTGATTTAAGCAGCTTGTTGCAGCTGGTGGTGATGCATCATTCACAACTCAAAAGGAAACTGGGTCAGGGGCTTTTCTAGGTCCATGGGGTGCACTACTAGTGTCATAGCCAAGCTTTACGCACTAAGAGATGGGTTTCTGCTTGCAAAAAAACTTAAATTAAAAGCCATTGATATTGATGTATATGCAAAAGCTGTATTGGGTAGGATTGGTATACATTTCTCGGCTAACAGACTTTTGCACTCTCTTGTGGTGATTGTAAGGACCAGTTGGGCACCATTCCTCAGACTCAGGTCAAGCATATTTACAGGGAAGCTAATTGAGGTGCAGTTGCACTATAAAGATAAGGAATAACCCAGAAAGAAGATTTTGTGTAGTATTCACAACACCCACTTGTTTCCTTTTTGTTGCTGTTGGACTTGAATGGTATGTACCAAGAAAGAACCGTTCTATTCCAAACTCTGTCGTTTAGTTTCTAATGTTATTCCCAATTTACCCAAAAAAGAACACACACACACACACGCACACACATGTTTCCCATTCAAAAAGTAGATCATCTAGTAGTTGTTTAAAGTAGTCAAACATAAAACCCATTTAAGCTTTTGGAAGCATGAAAAGCTACCTAATTTAGAATATTTTACACCCATGGTTGGATTATAACAGAAGACAGAGAACCAGCAGGTATTGTATGTAACTCTAATGTTATACTTGTGAAATTTCTCAATCCATTGCCAAAGCACAGAAAGTACAATGTTCACGTAAACCAACAAACAACCACACAAAATATGAAGTTGGATATATAAGGCAGCATAAACTAACCTTTCATTCACAATGTGAAGGATTGGATAAAATGGACCAGCAAGCATAGCAAGAAAGCGTAAGCTAGGTTCAGCAGCATCAGAAAAGCTTGTAAGGTCCGCCTGCACAGTTGTAAAACATAAAGGTTACCAATATGATAGCAACAAGCAAAAAATGTGGAATTGGAAAAAGAAAATACAGGGAGGAAAAGAACACTGTATGATGGGATGGAGGCTTTAGGCAGCCCCCCGCTATCATTCAGTTTTAGAGTTCATAGCCCTTTTAATGTTTAGATTGTAACTTTTCAGAGGTTACGCCAAGAAGCTATAGCTCAACTACAACTTCCTTCTCCCATAATAATGGGATGGAGGGAATAAAATAAAATCTATACCTCAAGTTACTTATTAAAAAAAAAAAAAATCTATACCTCAAGTTGTGGAAGGAACACAAGCAGCCGGTCTGTCACATCTTGAAGCAACTACAAACTAATGGGCATCAGATTGGCAAAGAATATCATAATTCAAGACAGTGTATACAGCAAAACATAAAAGATGGCATTAATGGTGAATCCACCTGAAGATGCATATCTTGGGCATCTTGTTTGTGTGATATAATGTGTGGCAATAGGTGATTAACAACTGGTTGAAACTCAGGTTCAAGACCATTAACCGAAACCCCAATTAGCTGCAAAACAGAAATGACAGAAGTAACTTTAGTTCCGGAAACTGAGACCAAACTCCAAACTATGTGTCACAAGAGTTTGTAAATTACATGATTAGATAAAGATTAGAGCATTATATAATGAAAAGGTAGCCGTCAACATCCATTATGAGCATTTTATACAAAGCAACAGACAAAATGAAGCAAGATTTTTACTACATTTCCCCCAAGATACAAAGCATGTAGGAAATAACTTCTTTGTGTCAAAGATGACAACATAAAAGTTTAACAACAAGAGTAATCATGGTTTACAAAATATTGCCAAAAGAAGCTAAGCATGTAGGAAATAACAATAATTCTTCACAGAATAATAAGCATATAAGAGCATTTCGATATATGTAGTTTATCATTAGAGAAGAACAATTGAGGCAGAAAATAAATGAACACGAGCCAATACTAGTTTAGTGTCATCCCAAATTCCCCACAGTAAATACCTGGAGAATTTAGCTTCGATTCTTAAGGATGACGACAGCATATAGTTTCTAACTTTTAAGCAATCACATGTCTTACAGCAGGTGATGGCTAGTGCATCACTAGAAAATTCTAATCTGATAAGTTAAAAACCACCAAACAATCCTATAGCGGATTGTTACTGCAATCCAAAGTATAAATGACAGAAACAATCATCCTAACTTACCTGGATAAAGAAAATAGCTATGGGATTTCCCCGTAGACAAGATATCCGCACATATCTACATGGAGTGTAGTTCATTGGGTACACCATGTCACGTCGAGGAGCTTCACAACGAGGGCGAACTTTCACAAATGTCTCTGGCTGGTAAAAAGAATAAAAAAAATCACTACATGATACAGCATCAAGGCACATAATTTAGCCCTCAAATTCATATAACATTAAAATTTGGTACCAAAGAAATTTCAAAAACAGTGATAGAAAAAATCTAAGAAGCACAAACACTTCAAACTCTTGGCATGTCTGAGCCGGGGACACTTCTGCATGTGTGTCCACATTATGTTGGGAGAAAAAAAAAAATCTATTGGAAAATAATTCCTTTAATTTTAGATATGTTTTTAAGATTTTGTTAGTTATTTATGTTGAAAACTTATAAATAAACATAAAATAGACTATAAAATATATATATATATATATAATTTATTTACTTAATTAACTATGGTATCCCTACAGTTACGTGTCCTAACTTTTCAAGAATTAGCTTGTTGCCGTGTCTCGTGTCATCTTGTGTCAGTATTCCAATTTCTTTTTTCTTTCTAATGTAAAGAATGTGTCCTCAACTTCTCAATTCAATATAAATATGAAAAATGTATTAAGTCAGTCCTATTCAAAACAATGATAGTGAAAATGAAATGAATGTACTCTCAAGTTCTCATTTCGAATGTAAATTATAAAATAATTACCAATTTTTTTTTAAAGAATCAAGCACAGAAGCTCTAACCTTAGCAATTGTGCTAAAGAAACGAAGCTTCAAAAAAAAAAAACAAAAAACAAAAGTGAATGAATTGAATTTGAAGCAGATAATTTAAAGCTAACCTTGTAACGCAAGCCAACGGCAATTTCCCATTCGAGTACAGACTTGTTGTAAATCCGAATATGCGATAATAAACAAGGTTCCTGCAAAAAAAAAACAACAAAATTGATTTGCAAATACGCAAAGTGTGAGAGAGTGAATGAAAGAGAGAGAAAAAGGTACGTCGAGTTCGAGTAAGATCCACTCTTTGGTGTTGGTGGCGGTGGACCAGTGTGTGCGGAGGTCGGAGTCGAGGACGTGACCGGCTTTCTGAGACGGCGACTCTCGTGAGGTGGCTTTTACCTTGTAGGGCAAAGCTTTAACCCTCGACTCCAACTCTATCTCCATTGTCACTCAATATCTCTCTAATCGATGAAATTCAATTCAATTCAGACTGCTGCGTTTGCTGGTTTGTACTTTGTAGCTTGTAGTAGTAGAAGAAAAAAAAGAAGCGGAGCCTCTTTCTTTCTTTCGATGGTGGAATTTGGCGAAAAAACAAAGACTTTCCTCCTTTGTGTTCACTGACGCCTCTTTCTCTCTTCTCGATGTTGTGTTGTTCAACTAAAATACATAGACGACACGTCGTAAAAGCCTCCAATGTCCTTTCGATCCAACATAGTTTCGATTAAGGTACACTTTTGACCCTAAAAGTTTAATATTTTTTTCATTTTTAACTTATTACATTTCAAAATTTATTCTTTTTTTTTTTTTGGGACCCGTTATGTTTGATTTTGATTTTGTTTTCATATAAGTCAATTTGTTTATTTCTGTTAGCAATATGACCATTAATTGTTTTCATATTAAGTCAATTTGGTTATTTCTGTTAGCAATCGACCATTAATGTTTTGCATGTGTGTTCACTACCCTCGATCCATGTAAAACTTGTCATACATGACATGGGACCACTCAAACTTTAAATGAATGTACCACTTCTTAAACCTACAACCTAGACTTTCATGATGATGGGTCACGAGAGCTTCCTATTATTAAGTCACCTCCTCATGTATAGTAATGTATCATAAACAACTTTGTATTTATGATATTTCCTTTCTTTTTCTTTTGTGCATCACTAATGTGGCAAGAAAGAAAAGGCCACTCCTAGCTGACGTGATTATTGACTTTGATTTATTGTTGTAGCCTATTGAATATATCTAAACCTAAATTGGCATAGTAATTAGCCAACATCTTGAGGCCACGTTCATTGATGTGTGAAGGACGGAAGAATGGATACATGTGAGAGAATAATTAGATACTCAAAGTAGTCTAGATATTCTCCTTTTAAAAAAAAAAGAATAAAAAAAATAATATATATCTACCAATTTTTTATCTAACACTAAACATTATAAGCCCAAATATTTTCATGAAGGGATATTCTTTTCTCTCTTTTTTTTTTTCTACTTCACTCACTAATAAGTAATAGGGCAAATTACAGTACCCACTTGTGATTTGGCCCATTTGCACTTTGACTACCCGTGAGTCAAACTTAACACTTTGTCCACCTGAGATTACCTCTGTTAGTCTTCAGTTATCCCACCACTGTTAAAAACAAGGGTAAATATTTCTTTTTGCTCAATTTTTATATCTCTCTCAACCCAAAACAAATATATATATACACACACACATATGTAAGAGAAATAAGATCTAAAATTAGATTTGTAAAAATTGTAAATCCAGGTTCATGAACATACTTCCTCTTGGTATGAATGGTCTTGAGCCAATCAATCCAAAAAAAAAAAAAAATGGAATAATTACAGCAAATCCACCTATGGTATGACACGTTTTCACTTTACTTATCTGTGATTTAAAACTTTACACTTTGCCCGCTTAAGGTTACTTCCATTAGCCTTCCGTAACCCACCTCTTCGTTTGCAGTTAGAAAAACACTTTTTCAGGCAAAAACAAATATTACAAGAATAAAAAAGTTAGGATTTTTCATTGCTCATGAACTTCAATGATAACAAATTGGAGGAACAAACAACAAACCCAAATTCAGTCCCAAAGAAAAAAAAAATTCAAACCCAGATTAATTGAAATTCCCTTAAACATTCCCCAACCCATAACAAACACAAACCCAACTACACAAAAATCAATCCAAACCAAACAAATCAACCCATAAAAATCAACCAAAGAATTAACCCAAACCAAGTAATCAACCCACAAATTTGGAAATGCGAGAACGACCACAAAAATAGACCAAAGAATCAACCCATAAATTCTGATTTGCGAACATGTCGAAGCACATCCATCCACCATGCACCAGCAACCACCTCACCCACTTGGGAAACCACCACACCCACCGCAAAATTCAACCCAAAAATAATCACAAACCTAGTAACCATCTCACAAATCAAACCAAACCCAGCACCCACTGACAAGGAGGGAGGGTTAGTAAGTTTCAACAGCGAGGAAGGAAAGAAGAAGTAGGGTCGATAGCAAGTAGAGAGAGCAACATGATACAACCAAACCCAGTCGCGTCCACCAGACCCAGTGTGGACGAGAAGGGTAGTGACACTTGTCGTTCAAGATAAAGGGGAACAGTTCGCAATCAATAGAGGGCGTCGTTTCCATTGATATGTAACATATAAGCAAGGCGTGGTCTTTCTCCGAATGGAATTGTGGGTCTATGTTTGTGTTGCTAGGTATGGTGGGTCTGGGTTTTGAAGTCGTGTATAATTTTTGTGAATGACTAAAAGTGTCTAAAAGGATTTTTGTGAAATTAGAGTAGAGCACTTTCAAGTGTAGGATTTTTGTAAATGTTTTTTGGATTTGTGTGAATATGAAAATTTTATTTGGATTGATTGGCTTAAGACGGTTCATACCAAGAGGAAGTGTGTTCTTGAACCCAAGCTACAAAACCCCCTCTTTGATCTTGTTTGTTTGAGTTTTTTATGTTATTTTTTGTTTTTAGAGGAGAGAGACATAAAATTGAAGGTAAAATACATTTTTACCCCTGATTTTAACAGAGGTGGGTAATGGATTAAAGTTCAGGTGGGCAAAGTGTAAAGTTTTAAATCACGGGTAGGCAAAATGAAAACGGGTCATACCATAGGTGGGTTTGCTGTAATTATCCCAAAAGAAAATTCCATTTTCACACAGATCCAAAAAAACATTTTCAAAAATCCTAAACTTGACACCTTTGAAAATGATGTTGACAGTTCCAGGAAATCCGTTAACATCATTTTCTATTTTTGTGGTATTATTTCTTTCCCATATATACTAACTTATCAACTACTTTGCAAAATAATTAAATACCTTTTATTTGGTTGCTAAGAAAAAAAAGATAACATGCAAAGACAACTTAGAAGTTGAATTTGGTGCTATTGAATAGAAGTCTTGGTTTTCAGTGGTCTCAACTGTGGGAAATTTATCATTCCAAAGTTCGGTATATTATTTTTTCCATCCTTTTCTCAGCGACCAAATGTAGCGTCAATATAATCCCCTAATGGATAAAATATGCTCTGGATTCTTCTTGGCAGATTTTTTATGGACATAATGGTATATCAGTTGCTATCTTTGCAAAGGAGAATTTATTGGATAATGTTTTGAGTGTCCTCAAGAAAGCAGTAGGGAAGAATGGCTTCAAGCCCTTCCTCAGGCACTAGTTGCAGGCTTTGTGAAAACTGGCATAGAACTTCAGCAGAAAGGTAAGCACCGGGGAGTTTGTTGTTATGTTTATAGTCTAATTTCAAAAAAATCCTTTCAACCACACCTTCAGACATTCACAAAAATCCTCCACAACTACACCTTAAATTTCAAAATTGCACACTTTCAAACACACACCATAGTAGCAACAGAGAGAGAGAGAGAGAGAAGGAGATCCAAGATTGCGTGATGGTGGTGGCGTGAGGCGGCGAGTAGCGACTCAAGCAAATGGCCAATCCACTGCAGATCTTAGTTTGAAGCCATCTTTGTTTTGTACCAAACCACCTCCAATTCAACGATTTCTCTCTTAAACCCTCTCTATTTTCTCTAATCTACACTAAACCAATGACCTCAAGCTTTCTCCTCCTCTTTCTCTCTCTCTCTCCTATCTAAACCAAACCCATACCCTTGGTGGAACTTTTGTTTTTGTTATTGTGATTTGTGGGCTCTCTTTATGATCTGTGTTGTGTTGTGTTTGTTGTGATATGTGGGCATTTGATTTGTACTAGTTTTAATTTCAAAATTTTGATTTGTAATTAGGAGTGTACTGCTAACCCACCGACCCACCAAAACTAACTCAACCCAACCCAACTCAATTCGCCGAATTAGGTTGGTTTTTAGGGCTTGGTGAGTTGGGTTGGGTTACAAATTTTTTTTTTTTTTTTAATAGCAGGTTGGGTTGGGTTTGGGTCATAAAATTCTAAATCCGCCAAACCCAACCCAACCCGACCCACCCGTATATTATATATATATATATATATATATATTTAAAATATATTATATAATTAATAAATTTTTTTAAATAACCAACTCTTCCTCCTATCCTATATAAAAACCAATATTAATGTATATTAGTTCTTATATTAATGTATAACTAAGTTGGAATATTAGTTCATATATTAATGTATATTTTGTTTATCAACTTAGGTGGTAAGTGTGATTTTTTTTTTTTTTTTGCTCAATTTAATAATAATAGTGTTGAGGTCCAAAAAATTGCCCATGATCTAAGACCCAAAGAAATCAGCATATTGGGCCAATTTCATGAAATAAAGTTAGAGAAATAAAGGGCTGGGATCTAACAATCCATGAAAGAAACAGAATTTAAAATACAAGAAAGGCCCAACTGGTTAGGATCAACAGACCAAAAGGAGTTCAATAAGAAAAGCTGGGCCGAGATCGCAGAAAGTTGCCAAAGTCCGGGGATCTCTGGAACGAACAATACAGTATAAGAAGAAATTGTAGCAGGATAAAAGACAAGGAGCATGCGAGTCTCATGCACCCAAGCAGACAGTGGAACCAGGAAGTACAAAGCAAAAAACACATGAGCTGTGATTCCAACCATTTGGAGAAAATGACAAGGAATAGTACAACTGAAAAAGCTAAAGAGGTGAAAGAGGCCAAATAGCTGAAGATCAGCTAAGGGAGAAGTTGGAAATAGAAAACCAACTACGGGACTTTCGTTTGGTAGCACCAAAAGTAAGAAGATATGAGAAAAAAGGGAAATGACATAACCCTGAGCAAAACTGGCACGGTACAAACTCTAAGGGGCAAAAGGGAGAAATCACCAGTACCCTGGAGTCTGATTTGTGCTATAAAAGGAGGAGGGGGTCCATGCTGAAAAGGCATTTAGATTGGGAGAGAGATTCATTTTGTTTATATCATTCAGGCATTTCATTTTCTGGAGTCTCATAGAATTATAGAGAGAGCTCTGTAAAATCAAAAGAAAACAGAGGAACCGTTCCCGGTATCCTAGAGACAGCCACTATAGCACATGCTCGGATCCAACAAATTCAAACTTTGCCAGTCTTGGAAGCTTAAATAGCTATCAAAGTCTATAATTTTGAACTTATTTGAACCTTGTATCACGTCTTAGTGAGCATTGTAATAATAACTAAAGAAAATTAATAAAATACACATCACTAATTCGAGGATCCATAACCTTTTCTTACATTGTATTTCATTTGTTGTGTATTCCTTTGTTGTTAAAATGTCACTCAATATAGATATTTTTGTTTGTTAGTTATTTGTATTGTAGGAAGTTTGTTTTATGCACCACTCGGTTCTTAAACAGCCCCTGTTAGCTGCGGTGAACTGAGCCCAGTCCACCAAGAATATTTATTTGGCCCAGGATCTATGGGCCACTGTGCTGAGAAGAAAAAGGCTCCCTCACATTTTGGCGACACCGCTGGGGACTAGGAAAAGGAAAGGGAAGAAAAAAATCTCTTCGCAAAACATGCCTCCAAGACCAAGGAACAGCAGAGGTGCTAATATACCACTTGCAGCCTCTAAGCCCATGGGAGAAAATGAAGTGGCCTCCAGACAAAGAGGTGAGGTGCTCTTGATAGAACAGGAGGTCGTGTCAAAACAAAGAAACGTAAGGCAAGAGCCAGACCCCATGGCTCAAATGACTGCAATGTTGAAAGACTTGCAAAAAGAAGTTCACCTTCTCAAAGAAGGCAAGACACAGGAAGTTAGGGACAATGCCCCCTTGTGGGCAACCAAGACAAGACCCAACCAGAAGGAGGGTTAGCGGTGGGAGGAGGAACCAACCCCCAGTACTTAACACTGGCAGATGTCAATGCCCTCCTGCACCAAGAAAGGAAAAAACTTTCGGGGATCCCCAAGCAATTTTCTCGAGATCTCCCATTCCCACCAGAACTCCTTGGTAAGCCATACCCTAAGGGATATAAACCACCAAAGTTCCATCCTTTTGATGGAAGGAATGGAAGAGCAGTAGAACATGTGAGTAGGTTCGTCCATACTATGGGCCTCTACGCAGGGGACCGAGAGCTGTGTCTAAGAGAGTTTGCGAAGTCCTTAATGGACAGAGCATACACTCGGTACACCACACTGAGACCTGGGTCCATAAAGACTTAGGATGGGATGATGGAGAGATTTTGCGCAAAATATTACCCTGGTGAGGACAAGGTCACTTTCCAAAGCTTTCAGATGGTACAGCAGAGGCCTAGAGAGGATCCCGTCCAGTTCATCAAAAGATTTGAAGATGTGTCCCAAGATTGTTATGGGGACCATGAAGAAAAAGAACTCATAGAGACTTGCATATCTAACATGCTCTTCAATTACAAACTCAACCTCAAAAATTTATGTATCACATAGTTTGCTGACCTGTTACAAAGAACTAGAAGGACAGCACAAACTATGAGGGCGAAGAGGATGCCAACGTCCCAAGCCATGACAACATTGGTGGGAGAAAAAAGGAAAAGGCCTAATGGAAAAATGTTTGAAGAACCACCAGTGATCCCGTGTACCGTAGAAGAGTTAAACCATGTCCTAGACAAATGGATTGGAGATGGAGTGATTGGACCATTCACTGTGTCTAGACCACCAACCGAGGAAGAAAAGAAAAATCCTTTATTTTGCAGGATTCATAATTATGTCAAGCATTCCACCAAAGACTGTTGGACCCTCCATAGGCTCTTTCACAAGAAGCTAAGAGAAGGAACCCTGGAGCTCACCCAGAAAGAGCCAGAAATGCAAAGGAACCCCTTGCCTAACCACAAAGGAACAAGGGTGGTGGCTGTAGTAATCCATGGGAACCTAGCAGAAGCAGAGGAGCCAGAAGGATCCTTCCACCTGAACACAGTCAAGACCCTCCATAAGAATCTAAGTTCAGATCACTATTCAACCAGTTGGGATTTGGACCAGAAGCAAGAAGGGTGACCACGGAGTCTCTCATGACTATAGCAGCAGATTCAGGAATGGAGTGTTTCACAACAGAATCATATGCTAGTTGAGCTTTCCTAGAGACAGCCAATACCATAACTTTCACTGATGAAGACATGGAGGTTGAGCATCCAGACTACCGTAGACCTCTTTATCTAATGGCCACCATAAACGGTATCCAAATCAGAAGAGCACTGGTGGACACAAGGGCATCACTCAACCTTATAGCCCTGAGCACCTTGGAAGCCGTAGGCTTAGCTGGAAAGAGGATCCTGGGGGCTCCCATGGAGATAACCGGATTTGGAAGATTAACAGAATCAACTGAGAGATATATACAGCTAGCCCTAAGAATGGGACCAATAGTAGCCTTGACCAGATTTCATGTAATCAACTCAGAGGTGTCCTACCATGTATTGCTGGGTCGACCATGGCTCCATAAGTACCGCCTTATACCATCCACATACCATCAGTGTGTTAAGGGGAGATTAAACGAGGAGCTTGTAAGGATCCCTGCCAACCATAATCCTTTCAGCCAAGGAGAAGTAAACTTTGTAGAAATGATGTTCTATGATAAGTTAGAACCTGACGATGAGAGGCCCATACCAGGGACCCTAGGAGCACTTATCTTGGAAAAAGAAGAAGGAGGAGGTACCCATGACTTAAGCAACCTCTTGAAGAGAAAAAGGCAAAAGAAGGAGCCCAGCACCTCAGGATCTCAGGAATGTGTAGTAGTGTGGAAACTTAGGGGAAGATTAATTTACCGCTTGTGAAGGTGCGCGGGGCCTGAGTGTATCGTGCAGGAGGGTCCCAGACCACTAGAATGTATGGTAGCTTAAGAGGAAGTCCTAAAGAAACCAGTTAAAGAGACAGATCCAGCCTGAGGAAGAATTGGAAGAAATAAACTTGAGAGCTGAGTTAGGATCCCAGAAGCCTATATCCATCAGTAGCCAATTGACAGCACAAGAAAGGGAGCCATTGGTAGCCTTACTCAAAGAATACATGGATGTGTTCTTATGGACCTACAATGAGATGCTTGGCCTGGATCCTGGGCTCGTGGCCCATGCTCTCAACGTAGACCCATGAGTCAAACTAGTAGTCCAACCAGCTAGGGTCTTTCACACTGATGTAAAAGCTTAGATAACCCAGGAGGTCAAGAAGCTGCTAGCAGCTAGTTCTATCAAGCCCATTCAACATCCCAAATGGCTTTCCAACATAGTACCTGTGAAAAAAAAGAATGGCCAAATTTGTTACTGTGTGGACTTTTGCAATCTAAACAAGGCATGTCCAAAAGACGAGTTCCCCCTGCCTAATATTGACCTCCTTGTGGACTCAGTTACAGGAAGTTCTATGTTCTCATTAATGGACGGGTATAGTGGGTACAACCAGATTCGCGTGGCTACCAAGGACGCTGAGAAGACAGCATTCAAAACCCCAATTGGGAATTTTTATTACACTGTGATGCCCTTCGGCCTAAAAAATGCAGGAGCCACGTACCAGCGAACCATGATAGCCATCTTCCACAGCATGATGCATAAGGAAATGGAAGACTATGTGGATGATATTGTGGTCAAGTCAAAAACTAAGATAGGACACCTCGAGGTACTTAAACAAGTTTTCAAAAGATGCAGAGAATACAAACTATGCATGAACCCCATGAAATGTGCCTTTGGAGTATCTACGGGAAAGTTCCTCGGGTTCCTAGTACATCATAGAGACATAAATGTAGATCCAGCCAAAGCTGCAGCCATTGCCACTATGAAAAGACCAACAACAGTGAGGGAGCTCAAAAGCTTCCTAGGAAGGGTCTCCTACATCTAAAGATTTGTGCCAGGGCTAGCTTCAGTCACAGGAGGCTTATCCAAACTATTAAAGAAATGAATTGAGTTCACCTGAGGAGCAGAACAACAAGAAGCCTTCCAAAGGATTCAACAAATTATGAATTATCTACCCACTCTCCAGGCACCAGTACGTGGGCAACCCCTGTTATTATACTTGGCATCAAATGCCCAAGCAATAGGAACCCTGCTGGCGCAAGAAGATGATGATGGGAATAAGCAACCTGTTTACTATGTAAGCAGAACACTCAAGGATGTTGAGACCAGGTATCCCAGGATAAAAAAGGCTTGCCTAGTGGTCATTTACGCATCCCAGAGGCTGAAGAGGTATTTCTCAGCTCACCAAATCCTTTTAGTAACTAAGTCACAGCACTTCTGCATCAGCCCCTCCTAACAAGAAGAATAGCACAATGGCTGGTCCTGCTTTCTCAATATGACATAGGTCTCAGGACCTCCAAGGCTGTCAAAAGTCAAACCATAGTTGACCTCCTAGCACAGTTCCCAGGGAAGGAGGAAACCTTACTAAGTGAAGAGATCCCAGGTGAAGCAGCTGTAGTAGAAATCCTAGGAAAGAAATGGACAATGAAATTCGATGGGTCAGCTACAGCAACCTCAAATGGAATGGGAGTTGTACTAAGCTGCGAGGATAGGGACGCCATACCCCTGTCTTTCAAGCTTGGGTTCTCTTGCACTAAGGGAACAAAGTTTAGCAGCCTACAGGACTTAGGCGTAAAGGCTAGGGCAGGAATTCTTGACATTTAGCATAGAGTACACACAAAGGAATGAAAACAGGTTCGCAGATGCGCTTGCCTCCCTGGGGTCCTAATTACCATTCAAAGGAAAAGACACTCTAGTCAGAATAGGAAGGCAGGAGCACTCCATCTTAAAAATCCTCCAAAGGATATCCCTCGGAGAGTCCAAGCAATAGGACTGGAGGAGCGAAGTGAAAGAAAAAATGAAAGAGACAAGATCCAAAAGGAGTGCCAAGGAGCTGAGGGACTACACTTTAATAGAAGGAGAACTATACAGGAGACTGCCCGGAGGGATTCTATCCAGATGTATCAATGAGAAGGAGGGGAAACTAAGGTTGGAAGAATTACATACTCAAGTCTGCGGGACCTCAGAAAAGATCAGCCTATATAGGAGAATGCAACGCATGGGATACTACTGGCCAAGTATGAACAAAAAGGCAGCAACTATACAGGAAAAATGTTAAGAATGCTCATCCTCGGTGGACAGGGAAGAAAGCTACGCCATATTTATTACAGAAGATTAGAGGACTCCCTTTATGGAATACTTGGCTCAATAGATCCTATCGACTGACAGGGCACTAGCCTACTAGCTCAAGAAACTCGCAGTCATATACTTTTTGCAGAACGGGATTCTATTCAAAAATGGATATAGTGAGGATCCCCTAAGATGCCTGGGGCCAAAGGAAGCTAGGGAAGTAATCTAGGAAGTCCATTCTGGTGATTGTGAAAGTCACCCAGAAAAAAAGAGGCTCTATAAATAGTTACTACTGTTGGAGTACTACTAGTCAACAATGAAAAGGGACTTCGAGGAGTTAGTCAAAACCTGCCACACATGTCAAGTCCTCAGAGATGTAATCCATACTCACCCAAATATGTTACAGGATATGACAACTCCATGGCCTTTCCACACTTGGGGGCTTAATCTCATAGAACTTATAAATCCCCCATCTAGTGGTTACATATGGATCTTGGCAGCTACTGAGTACTTAACAAAATGGGTGAAGGCCATCCCCTTGAAAAAGGCCATTAGAGCAGCTGTAGCAAACTTCATTTGAGAGCATATCATTACAAGGTTTGGGATCTCCAGGAGGTTAATTAGTGACAATGGAACACCATTCATAAACAAAGACATGAAGGGATTGACTGAGGCTTACTACATCAAGCATGGAAGGTCCACACCGTACTACCCACAAGGAAATGGCCAGGCGAAGGCCACCAATAGGGTGATATTGAAGATCCTTAAAAAAATGAAGCAGAATTATGGAGGAAAATGGAGTGATTATTTGGCAGACGTACTTTGGGCATGTAGGAGCTCTGTGAAGATAGCTGCGGGATTCTTACCATTCTCCTTGGTCTATAGGACAGAAGCCATCGGCCCTGTAGAATTTGTTGTTCCCACACCAAAAGTAGTACTTGAAGAAAGCAAGGAGGGCACCGAAAACATAAACGATGAAAGGAGATTAGCAGACCTTGAAGGGGTAGAGGAAGAAAGAGAGCTAGCCAGGAGAAGAAGTTAGAGGTACCAGAAAGAATGACTAGAGCATATGCACAAGCAGTATGCCCAAAAACTTTCACTAAAGGACAGCTGGTACTAAGGACAGCAGAGCATGTGAGAAGAAACCTACCAAGACCCTCCAAATTTACCCCAAAGTGGGAAGGACCCTACATCATTAGGGAGACCCATGACAGTGGGTATTATTACCTTACAAAGGAAGATAAGACAATCCTGACAGAGCCCATAAATAGGAAGTGGCTAAAATAATACTATGCATGAGAAAGGAGAGGTCTCAATACACTGGAATCCTTTTTGCCAAACTCTCCAACCCGCTAAGTGTTTCTTTCTTTTTATATATTATCGCTTAAGTAATTTTGTTCAGGGACTCGTGGTAGAAGGACACTCTATGATCCTTACTATCTTTGTTAGATTTGCTGTGTTCCTTGAATGACATATTATGTTTTAAATTAAATGAAATTTCTTTCTCAACTATTAAATCCTAAGTATTACAAAGTCCTAACAAAGACGAAATCAGGGGAGGATACCTGGGGAAATCTTTTTTATGCATAACCCAGGATCACCCCACAGATAACTACAAACAATTAAAGTTTGAAATATATGGTCTAGGATCTCAGGCAAATACTAAGGATACCTAACCCAGTACTTGATAAAAAAAAAAAAACTACTAAGTTCATGAGCTGGGACAAAATACATATATCGCCCAATGTACCCAGTTCAATACTTACACAACCAAGAAGAAAAGGGGTGGGTACCTGTTTGGAACCTGTAGCAAAACTTGTGGGAATCACGGACCAAGACTTAGTGCAAAAAAAAAAAAAAAAAAAAAAAAAGACAAAAGGAAAAGAAGATCCACATGCCATTAAGAAAGATTAGAAGCAATCTGAAAACACAAATACTTAGAAGAATCCTGAAGCACAAATACATGAAGCAATCTCAAGGCACGAATGCAGATCTATGTAAAAAAAAAAAAGAGAGAAGCTAGAAGCAATGTCCAAACAAAGAGATAGAAAGCTTATACAACTCCAAATTGTTCATACACATTCAAACCAGCTAAAAAAAAAAGAAGGCTAGGAAATAAGGCCAGCCAACAAAGAGCCATCTGAGGAAAGAGCAGGGATAGCCAAAGAAGAAAGAACCCTCTGTCTTTTGATCTTCAAATCTTGCAAAGTCTTGTGAGCATAAGCTAAAACTTCTTCAGCAGCAGCAATCTCAGCATCAATACTCTTAGAGGTTTGCCTCTGGAATAGCGCGTGGGCCAATGCTCGCAGGTACTCCAGCAAAAAAGTCAAGTTGAATTTGGCTTCTAAGAGGTCCTGCACCACTCCCCTCCATTCCAAGAGCTTTTCCTCAAATAAAGAATTTAGCGAAGAATCTCTCAAGGAAATCAACACGGCGCACAGCAACTCCATCAAAATGTTCCCCAAAAATACACCTCCTCTGAAACCAATGGTAAAATCCTCATAACTTTTGAACAGCCCTTCCAATAGTAGCAGGCCTTCCACAAGCATAGAGAATTGCAAAAAGGTGTCATAGGAGGGCCCGAAATGGTGAAAGTGACTAGTAGGGAGGCTGTTGAACTCCAGACAATCAAAGCGAGCTAGAAAGGTGGGAAGCCTTGAAGCCAGATCTAAAACAACCACCCTTGGAGCCTCCCTCATCGTTGCATCACCACCTGAAGGGGCTGAGGAACCTTCAACCCTCTGAGTAGTATGAAGACCTGCAACATAAGTAGATCCCACAGCCCCCTTAAGAATCACAAGTTTAGGATCTTTGACACCAGTAGCAATTTCCGTAAAAAAAAAAAAAAAAAAAAAAAAGGTGGGGGAAGACTTAATTCCTTGTTTAAAAATAAAAATAAAAATAGAGAAAAGAAGTAAAGAAGTCTTGCCCTTTTCTCTCTCTCTCTCTCTCTCTCAACAGGGTCTCCGAGTCTCTATTGTTTACTACGGGTACGTCCAGAAGATCCCAGAGAACTATGGACTGAAGAACTCACAAGAGCTTGGGGAAAAGAAGACTCTACCTTAGTCTTCACCCGGCCCCTTACGACCAAGGGTTGTTCAACTTCTTTTTCCTCAGCAAGCACCAACTGTTTCTGAGATTTTCCAGTTTTCTTCTTTTTTGTCTTAGGGCCAATACCCCCTACACTCTCTTCAACTGTAGCCTCCTTCAATTTTTCCTACTTAATTGTTTTTCCTCTACTCATGCCAACAGGAGTACCAGCATTTATGGCCTCTACTGCCCCTTTCTTAATTGGTACTCCAGCAGAAATACCAACAATAAGGTCACACTCCAACCAAGTTTCTGGGATATCCTGTGCATAAGTCACCCAACCTTCCCTGGAAGCGTGCCATTCTACAAAACCAGTTTTGCTACTTACAGCAGCAGAAACAACACCAGCAATAAGCAAAGATAGACATTTGTTGGATGTTGGGGTAAAAGAAATGCCAGGGTTGGGGACTCTCCCAATCTTGTCAGAACTAGCATAGTCAACAAAAGACTTTTGCACCTTTCTCCAATAGTCAGTATAACCACTGGAGGCAAAAACTCCTCTCTGAAAGTTAGGCACTATATACTGAGGACTCCTTCGTGACCAATAAGAGAAGGCCTGAAGTTTTATAAAAGGATCCAAGGAAGGAAGAGAGGGTACTATGTCATTAAACACTAGAGGGATATCCTGATCGAAACCAAACTGCCGAAGTACTCGATGCGCCGAGTAATGGGTGTACCGTGGGCCACTCAAGGAAAGCACAAGAAGCCAAGAAGGACTAATGCAAGCTAAGTAGGCTAAGCTACCCTTATCGCCACGGTGTAGATCGAAAGTATTTCCTATAGAAGTCAAAAAAGGAGATAACACAGAATCACAAAAAAAAAAACCGGGGCCAAACTCCCCGAGAAAGCGCCAATGCAGATGGCCTACTTGATAAAATAATTCAACCAAGTTAAGGATGCCACCTTTCAGACTCAGCCAATGAAAAATAATAGGGTGGCTGTCAATTGAGTTGCCACAAAGCCCTTTAACCATATTAGGGGATCCCTGAAACTTATCTTTTACAAACTTTAAATTCCTACATCTTGCTAAAGTAACCGAAGAACGATCCCGCATAAATACTTGGAGAATGGTGCAATGAAGAGAAGAAGTAATTACATAACAAGAATCACCCTCGGCTTCATCTCCATAAAGTTGATCCAATTGAGAATAAACATGGCCCAAAAACATAGGTGCTAGAGAATATTGAGAGCCCTGAGCCAACTTAATCACCAATGGAAAAAGAGTGGACTTGATTCCATACCTAGGGATCTCGCTGAACAGAAACTTGCTAAGCCAGAATGCGAGGAACCTAGCTCGCCTAACTTCCTTATCCTTCTCACACAAAAGATTCATAACCCACCTACCCATCCTGGCCGATTTCCCACCAGGAGAAGCAGTACGTCCACCAAAATGAGCAAATAACTTTTCTTCCACCTTGAGATCCTCGTTAGAAAGATTAATATCAAAGGGGTTTTCATCCCCAAGCATCGGAAAGAGAAAATTGTTGACCACGTCCTTTAGGGTGACAGTTAGTTCACCAACAAAAACCGAGAAAGTGTGCAGAGCAGGACACCAATAGTGCACCAAATGCCTAAGGCCTTTGGCATCTCTAAAACCCTCAAAATTCCTAGAAATAGCCACTGCCTTCAGGACACCGGCGCGCTCCAAGCGGCCCACAAATTCCTCGTCAGAAATTCATTATCCGCCCAAATGGGCCAGCCTTGGATCTTTCCAGCGACAAAATCGAAAAAGATGGGGACCACCTCTTGAAGTCCTTGCCTGATCTGGAGATAAAAAATCTCCCTAGGATCTGGAACTTGTGTAGAACCAACAAAGCCCGCTTAACCAGAGAATACCCAGGCATGAGTAGATGGAGGGGTCTCGCCATGGGACACCTGAGGGAAGAATAAGCTAGGAGTGTACCAGGGATCTCGTAAAGGAAAAGCAGGGCGCCCAATGACAGATTCATCCTGCGCAGAACTAAAGGAACCCTCACCTTCAAAGGGACTAGGAGTATGCTATTTTCTTTTTCGAGAAGAAGAAGAAGCCATTGAGGCAATGGGCATCTTGAAAGAAGAAAGCAGGTAGCAACGAGACTAATCAAAAGAAAAGAAAAAAAAGTCTAGGAATAGAAGATTCAGGTAGACAAAAAAAAAAGGGTAATGTGAAAAGGCTAGAATGAAGAAATAAAAGAGCAGTTAGAGAAGACAATATGTGGAAAGACGCGCCAGTTGCCAAAAATTTAATTTAAAGAGGGAAGAGTTATCAGCAATTATTAATGGGAGTTATGGGAAACGTAAAAGTAGGTGGTGGGAGTTTTATGTATAACTCAATTGCCATGTCCCACGAAAAAGGGAGGAGTTACGAGAGAAAGAAGCAAAAGGGGAGCCAAGATACCAATGGCCAAAAGAAAAGGAGAAGGATCAAGAACCCCAAAAAGAATAATCAAAACAAAAGAATCCTGTAGAAACTCAACTACTCACACATGGGCTATAGGCAATCCATGAGCTCAGGGGGCTAAATGTTGAGGTCTAAAAAATCGCCCACAGTTTAAGACCCAAAGAAATAAGCATTATGGGCCAATTTCATGAAATAAAGTTAGAGAAATAAAGGGATGGGGTCTAATGATCCATGAAAGAAAAAAAATTTAAAATACAAGAAAGGCCCAACTGGTTAGGATCAATAGACCAAAAGGAGTTCAATAAGAAAAGCTGGGCCGAGATCCCAAAAAGTCGCCAAAGTCCGGGGATCTCTGGAACGAACAACACAGTATAAGAAGAAATTGAAGCAGGATAAAAGACAAGGAGTATGCGGGTCTCATGCGCCCAGGCAGACAGTGGAACCAGGAAGTACGAAGCAAAAAACGCATGAGCCGTGATTCCAACCATTTGGAGAAAATGACAAGGAAGAGTACAACTAAAAAAGCTGAAGAGGTGAAAGAGGCCAAATAGCTACAGATCAGCTAAGGGAGAAGCTGGAAATAGAAAACCAACTAAAGGACTTTCGTTTGGTTGCACCAAAAGTAAGAAGCTATAAGGAAAAAGGGAAACAACTTAACCCTAAGCAAAACTGGTATGGTACAAACTCTAAGGGGCAAAAGGGAGAAATCACCAGTACCCCGGAGTCTGATCTGTGCTATAAAAGGAGGAGGGGGTCCATGCTGAAAAGGCATTTAGATTGGGAGAGAGATTCATTTTGTTTATATCATTCAGGCATTTCATTTTCTGGAGTCTCATAGAATTATAGAGAGAGCTCTGTAAAATCAAAAGAAAACAGAGGAACCGTTCCCGGTATCCCAAAGACAGCCACTATAGCACATGCTCGGATCCAACAAATTCAAACTTTGCAAGTCTTGGAAGTTTAAATAGTTATCAAAGTCTGTAATTTTTTAACTTAGTTGAACCTTGTATCACGTCTTAGTGAGCATTGTAATAATAACTAAAGAAAATTAATAAAATGCACATCACTAATTCGAGGATCCGTAACCTTTTCTTACATTGTATTTCATTTGTTGTGCATTCCTTTGTTGTTAAAATGTCATTCAATATAGATATTTTTGTTTGTTAGTTATTTGTATTGTAGGAAGCTTGTTTTGTGCACCACTCGGTTCTTAAACAGCCCCTGTTAACTACGGTGAACCAAGCGTAGTCCACCAAGAATATTTATTTCGCCCAGGATCTTTAGGCCACTACGTTGAGAAGAAAAAGGCTCCCTCACAAATAGTAATAAAAAAAGAAAAAATTATTCAACCCATGGGTTTAACCCAATCCATGTGGGTTGGGTTGGGTTGGACTTATGTGATGGGTTGGATTGGGTTGAATTTTTTTAAACCCACCATAGTGGATTGGGTCAAAAAATCCTCCTAACCCGACCCAACCCGACCCATGCACACCCCCATTTGTAATTGTTTGAAATTTCAATTGTATTGTTCATCACTTTTTGTAAAAAATTCAAACCCGAACTCTTTGATTCGTTTTAAATTTGTTTTAGTCTTAAAAAAGTTTTTTTAACAAAGGTGGGTAACGAGAGACTAACGGAGGTAATCTTAGGTAGACAAAGTATCAAGTTTTGAACTACAGGTAGGCAAAGCACAAATGAATCAAACCACAGGTAAGTTTACTGTAATTTGCCCTAAGTAATAACTCTATTTTATTCTTTTAGATCGAAACGCAATGATAGTAGCTAATGGTGACCAATTGGTTTGAGTTTTGAACTTTACTCTCTAAAGCATTTGGGTCTCAGCACTGACTTATCAAAACACAATGGGCGTCTGTGGATTGAAACTATATATATCATAAACTTGGCTTGCATCTAACCACTGACTTATCAAAATACAATGGGCGTATGTGGATTGAAACCATATTCATCCTAAACTTGGCTGGTTGCAATACATTTTTGCAGTCTTTTATATACTTCTACCTTAGGGAATGTAAATTTCTCCCTTCCTCCCTCTGAAGCATTTATTTGTATGGTACTAAATTTAATCTTTGTGAATATAATCTATGTCAAGAAAGGAACATATTTCGATAATGGGTATCACATATCTTGCATATAATGTTGGTGGCCTCCTCGATCTTAAATTTCAATAATTTGAATTTCCCACTTAAATTTCAAAACCTTATTATATGGTAATAATTTCCAGCTGCATGTCAAAGGAATATGTAATTTCATCAAAGTTGATAGTGTTGCTCAAATGGTATTACATAAATTATGAATCAACAATGATCGTTGCAACACACTACGGGCCTATATGGATAAACTGTTTCAAAATATGCGTTTTAAAAACTAGTGTTTTTAGAATGTACGTTTTAAAAACTCCATTTTAAAAGTCACAAATAAGTGTTTGGTAAAAATATGAAAATATGCATTTTCTATTTTTAAAGCCATATTAAAGGGGTGTTTGGTTTGAGACTATCTCATAACTCAAAAACCATAACTCAAAACTCATCCCTCATTTTCATTACTCATGCCTCAAAACTCAATCTCAGCAAAAACTCAAAACTGAAAATTTTTGTTTGGATCATAACTCAAATCCGTGTATCTCATTTTTATTACTCAAATTTTTCACTTTTTGGTAGGGCCCACGGCCTGCACTTTCAGAACGGTCATGTGCTTCCTTATCTCCTTTCACCCAAAATTTGTCTTCCTTCTCTCTCTCTCTCTCTCTCTCTCTCACACCAAATGTTAGAAAAAAGTCAATCAGCTATCTTCCACCTCCATATCCATAAGACCCATCTCTAGCAAACCCCAGTCCGAAATTTCTCAAAGCTCACTCTTGTCTTCGATTGCCTAGTTTCTACCGGTGAGTTTCGTTCCTTTTTTTTTTTTTTGTCCGTTTCAGCGCTAAGGCCTCTATTCTGTCCTAATTTCATTTATTCCTCTACCCCAAAAGAACCCTAAAACGCCAACCCACTTCGGCGGCTCCATCTTGCCATTTTCGAATTATCAATGATTCTATATATCTCTGGCGGTTCTAGGGAGGTATTTTTGGCCTCTACTCAGCCACCCTTCTCAATATCTCCTCTTCCCTCTCTCTCTCTCTGAGTCGGGATTTTGTGAATGATGGGTTATGGGGAAATTAACAATGGGTCATCCCTTATTTTCCCCCACTTAATATTGTTTGTTGCCTGTACTTGTTTAGAAACTTGGTCTTAGCAAATAATTTTGGTGGAAGTATAGTTATGGATCTAGAGGGAAGAGAGGAAAACAGAGAGGGGCTGTTGGTGTATGAAATGTGAAGCTAGAAGAATTTGGTTTCTTCAACATTAACCTTAAAAGCATGGAATAGTTTTGCTTGGTGTTTGCTGCTTGTGCTTGTTTAGAAACTTGGTCCTAGCAAACAATTTTGGTGGAAGTGTAGTTATGGATGTAGAGAGAAGAGAGGAAAAAAAAGAGGGGCTGGTGGTTTCTGTAATGTGAAGTTGGGGCAAAAGTGAAGAAGATGAAAAAGCTTAAACAGGACTGATATTGGATTTGACAAGTCACTGTAGTAGGGACCACATGGGTTTACTAATTTACGAGAATGCCATGAAACTCATTTTCTAAAAACTGAAAACAACTCTTCACCTGTTCTCAGTTTCATTCTCATAACTCAAAATTTTGAGATATGAGTTATGAAAACAAAAACTAAAAATTCAACCAAACAAAATTTATCTTAGTGAGACCCACGGTTTTTGAGTTTTGACTCCTCAAACCAAACATCCCCTAAGCGTTTGGATAAACTATTTTTAAAATAGCTGTTTTGAGCGTAAAAATTCCAAAAAATGATCTAACTATTTTTTGAAGGTTATATTGTCATTTTTCCTATGATCAGTGTTTTTTTATTATTGAAAATATGTAATTAAGCTTAACAATTACATTAATAATAACAACAATAGTGATGTTTTCGTTGTTGAAATTCATGGAGAGAAGTTTATCAAATTTAAAATATTAAAAATAACTCATCAATAAAAAGATATTAAAATTATTAGGAAAATAATTATATTAAAATGTTAATTGCCAACAATATCAATACTAGACAATCCATTATAATAATAAAAAAGTTCTTATCAGAAAATTAAAAACCAAAACACCAAAACAAAAATAATAAAAATATTGTTTACAACCCACAAATGGATCGAGCTATTTTGTCACGAACAAATTTCATCTTCTCATCTTGTATATTTTCAACGTTTGCCTGTCTTCTAATACCTTCTCCACTACTATTGGTTCTTGGTCTGTCCAAGTCATGTTCATCCTAATTGAATCCCTCATCTTCCCTATCATGTTTTCTAATAAAATTATGCAAAACACAAGTAGCAACTATAATGTTTCTTTGGTGCTTAATGTCATAAGGTGGCATTTGTTTCAAAATTTTCCATTTATTCTTCCACACTCCAAAAGTTCGCTCAATTGCACTTCTAAGTGATGAGTGAACATAATTAAACCTCTCTTTTATGTGATTCCCTCGACCAGCCCGTCAAAAATCTGAAAGATGATACCTCTGTCTCTTATAAGGTGGCATCCTTTCCTTAAGGGGTATCCAGCATCAACTAAATAATATTTTCCTAGTAAAAGAAAAAAAAAATGTAAGATGTACATAAATAATATCCTTCATACATATTTAATATATAAAAATTTTATATACCTGGTGATAGTTTTGGAAAGTTGATAGATTGTCAACAGATAGCATCTAAGAAAATATGTGTAACATGTGCTACACCCTCCCATCCAGCCATAACAAATGTGAAAAGTAAATCAAAATCGCAGGCTGCCATCACATTAAAACATGTCACACCCTTTCTATTATAATATGAAGCTTTCTTGTCATCTCCAACAACAACTTAGATATGTGCACCGTTAATGGCACCAATACAGTCCTAAAATAGAATATAAATTTTAGTTATTTAGGAAATAATCCTAACAAATATTAGAAACAAATTAGAATGTATGAAATGAATACCTGAAAGTGTGGCATGTACAATGGATTCTTCTGTATATGTCTTGGAACTACACTAAATGTAGGGCCAGAAGACTTGAAGATATCCATTGACATTATATTAAGGTGTTTCAAAACTCTATGAAAATGTCTATGTATAGTCTCACCAGAATGTTGGAATCTTTCTTGAACCATCCTATAACAAGCTCCTTGTCCAAGTATCATTAAACATATACCTACTGACTCTTCAAGCCTAATATGCATTGTGTGCTGAAGTCCATTTGTATGTTGTAAAACATTACACAATTGAAGAAAAACACGTGGCTTCATTCTAAACATTTCGTTTCATTACCCGTCAAACAATCCATCAACCACATATAGCCAGTTTGTTCATAATCTCTACAAGGTTATTTATCAATATATTTCATATAATATGTCACTACAACATGACATCTAGCAACAACAAGATCATATAATTCCTCATCATCAGATTCATCGTTTTCCACATCATACAAATGATCTTCATCACTATTATCAATATGATCATTGTAATCCATAAGAATATCACCTAAAATATTATAGCAATAAATTAGATAAATCATAATAAAGAAAATGAGCAAACATTTAAAATTATGTAACTGGATAAATCAAAATAAGTATCTATCATACAACAAAGGCCCACAAAAGTATCCACCTAATAGTCATGACAACTTATCTTAAGATCACCTTACAGTGAATGTGTTCTTAAGTAAAAAGTACTTTAGGAGCACCTTATACAAAATGGCAATAATACTACTGTCAGAACCACCCAATAATACTACTTTATACAAAAGTACTATAAACTCAGTTTCTTAAGGCCAAATTCCTTAGGACTACATATTGGCAATAATGGTACTGTCAGAACCTCTAAAGTTGAACCAAAGCATCAAAGAAATGTGTCTAACAATCATGTCAGTACCTCCCATGTTAGTACCTCCCATATAGCAATAACAATCATGCCGGTACCTCCCATGTTAGACCAAAGAATCAGGTTCATGTGTCTAAAGTGAGTGCCGCCACTGAGTTGTTTCAGCTAGCAGTTAGCAAAGAGGCCATGGTGTTGGATTACATTGAGATGAGAAATGGAGGAATCCAGTGGATCCCCGTGTTTGTACTTTTCCGTTTAAGAGGTTTGCAGCATATAAACATGGATTCCATGATATATATCCATCAGCTACCAACCCAATACTAGTCCTTTTTTCAGGCCTTGAATGAGCTATTATTTATAATGTTACTCAAAAGGCCTATTAGTTTCATTCTTGAAGACAAAACCTCAAATTCAGATATAAGCATGAAACTAACCATGAGGCATGCACCCTCGGGAGGCAAAGATCTAAGTAATAGTTGCACCGATTATGCTCACTTTCTGCAGAAGCAGAAAATGAATACAAATTCAAATTAATAATTACAAGTGCAACAGTGGTTGACAAATTAAGCACAGCACATTCAACCTAACTGAATTCAACCAAGGTGTAGGTCCCAACTGAAAATCAAGCACTAAAAACACGACTTTGGACATGGACAGGAATTTCTGAACAGACACACATCCATATCCGCTGTGGGTTGCTTGTGCATGAAAGAAGACATGTCTTCCTTTTAACAGATTAGTATAACATGTGCTAGCTATTATAATGTATGGTAGTCGATACCAATAAAAGAGAAAACATAAAATGTGAATACTCTAAATACCATGATAACTTATTGATCGTCCAAAATCTTAACTTTAAACTACAAGGAAATAATTATTTAATTATAATTCTATCATTCTTCTTCGAACGATAACCGGGATTCAAATTCAAGAGAGTCTAGTAATGCATCTTATCCACAAAGATCTGGCAATTGCATAAATGAATCATCAAGTATAGTTGTTTCGGGAAAAGAAGCAGCTTGGCATGGCACCCATACTTGATAAAATTAAGGACTCAGGAGACAGAAAAGGATCGTGATGAGACAAGAAGATAAGCAGACCTAAATTTCTTAGCTCGGAAAGGTCAGTCATTCGTATATTCCTTTACTGTTTAGTTGAAGTGCCGCTGACAAGACTTTAGTAGTCATTACCAAGAAAGTTTGTTATATTCTCATATCCTTTCGGTACTAGGCTCTCGAGCTCATAACAAGCCACCAAAAATTTGACAAAAACAAACTGTTTATTATTATTATGTTTCTAGGCAATCATTTCATTTTCTGAACCATATTTTTTTGGTAGAATGATGATTTTATTTATTATTTTTTTTTTTTATCATCAAGTTAAGATAGTAATTAGTTTTTTTGTTTAAGCAAAATTTGTATTCCAAATATTTTATTTAACAATAAAATATTTTATAAGTTTAGCTATCACATTTTCGAGACCACGTTGATTCAACAATTCCAAATGTTCCCCCTCAAAGAAGAAAAAAAAAAAAAAAACCAATTCCAAATGTTTTTAATACATTTTGTACTTTAATTTATCGCCTTAATTACAGCAGTACACGTGAAGTATGTCATGCCTTTAAAATCCTTATTTTCTCTTTGGGTGAAACTAAAATCAATGGACTTAAACAATTAAGGTTGTTTTGAAATATGAGAAAAAGTTAGCTTATTTTACTTTTTAACTTATTTTTCCTCTTAAAGTGGATTTTATTGCACTATTAAGCAGGTTCCATTGCTCCAAAAGTCAGTTTTAGCTTCTTTTTTTAAGTACTTTTAACAAAAAAAATTTCAGTTTTAACAAAATAAACGGTTCCCAAAACTTATAGTCTTCTTCTTTTTCTCTTCTTTTTTTTTTTTTTTTTTTTGATAATTGTTTAACATAGAATCAAGTACATATGTATACCCTATCAATTTGTATTTTAAAATGTGTTAACAAGTAGAACTGTTAAGAATTTTGCAATTCAACTGATACTTCTTACTCTCCTGGTATTTCCAACCAAAATCTTTACCCACAACTATATATTGAATTTAAAAAATAAAAAATAAAAAAGTAGTTCCAATAAATCATGAGAACTTATATAAACAATTCAAGATAATGATTGAATTGGAAATTTAGAATCGCCCTTTAGAGTTATTTTGTATTTAGTATAAATGTATATGATATAGAAAAAACTATCTTTCAACATAAAATATTTGTAGTTAGATGCACAACTAAATTTAGCCTCTAGCCACATCCTCATCAACCAATAATAAAAAACTCCTTAACCAATATGACCCACCTTGAGAGTTGATACATGTCATGCCCACAAATAGACAGCCCAGAGAAACTCATGCAACCCTCCTTCCATAACAATCTAAACCCATTTTTTCCTTATATAAGCAACTTAACCTTAAATTCGTTCTTCTTAAAATCTTCCTAAGCCCGCTTCTCTTTTTGTAATTTTTTTGTTCCTTGTCTCAACTCTGAAGAATTCAAGAAAAAGAGTGTTATTGTGTAGCTAGATAAACTAGCTAGACAAAAAACACAATGGCGGGACAATCAAGAAAATGGCTGATACTTGTGGCAACAACATGGATACAAGCATTTACAGGGACGAACTTCGACTTCTCATCTTACTCCTCTGATCTCAAAACAGTGCTTGAGATAACACAGGTTCAGCTAAACTACTTGTCTGTTGCTTCTGATATGGGAAAGGCATTTGGGTGGTGTTCTGGTGTGTCTCTTAAGTATTTACCATTGTGGGTTGTCATGTTCATGGCCGCAATTATGGGACTCTTTGGTTATGGCCTCCAGTGGCTTGTCATTCGGAGAATCATCACTTTGCCTTATTTCCTGGTAATTATTACTACTTCTTTCTTTAATTCTCTCCTTTTATATATTTATTGATTGTGTCAAGGGAAAATGCAAGAACTTAGGAAAGAAACTAATTGCCAAGATGTTTGTTTTTATTACGTTTAATTTGTTAAATCATTATCTCTTTTTTGATTCATTATTCATAAGTGGGTTTTGAACATTTTATGCTTTCTTGTTAGTTTTCGTTGAGTTTCTTTTGCTAATTAAGTACTATTTTAATTTTTACTTTACATTCATTTTTTTTGGGAAAAGTCAAAAGTGGACCTCTATCTCATCAAATAAGAGGGAAAAAAGTGTCTGATTCTAATTAGGATAAGTGTCTGATTCTAATTAGGAAAAGTGTGTGATTGTACTCAATTTCAGTTTCCTAATTATCTGGGAATTCATTGATATGTTCATTTATAAGTGAACCTCTAGGCTCCACATAAGAACAACCATAGCCGCACACACTTGAAGATGGACAGTCTATTCCTAATTTAATTCTGATTGAAATTTAGCTAAGCAAAAGAGTTGGTTGTTTAATGCCTTAATGGTCAGTTGGCTAATGCCTTAATGGTTAAGACTTGGTGAAAACAAACTAACGTCTCCATCAATTTTTAGTGGTAATTAATGTGAGAAACATTTTCAATCTAATTCTAATTTTGGGCCGCTGGTGACTTTATCTTTTGGTTGGTCTACCCTCCAATAGAGACTAGTGTTTTTTTCTTTTTCTTTTTTGAAAGCAACAATGACTAGTCGGGAAACTCATTTTTCCAAATTGTTAAGAGTTGCTTTGACGTTACTAGATTTAATATAAAATATTTTTTTAGAATTTATTAAGGTGGTAATTTGTCATTTATTTTTATATGGATCTGACAATTAATTTTACTTTATTATCTATTATTAATAACTTAATTCTTAAAAATATATATAACTTTATAGTTACGAAAAATATTATAACAAAGATTGTGGCTATAAATAAAACATAATTTTAACATATCCCTCTAGTGTTGCAATGAGGTAAAGGATAAATTTGCCTTGTAATATACTAAAAGGCTTTACTTGAACCAGTTGGTAACATCTTTCACTAATAGTATGTTGCTTGCTGTTTGAACTTTTATTATGAAACAATTAAGAGCTTAGAGAAATACAGACTGATTGGGAAAGCCTTATCCAAACTTGCCCTTTAGTTTCATTTACAAGTAAGTGAAAAACCAAGCCACACATATTCAAGGTAGGGTTGCAGACTTGCAGTTGGAGGGTCCTTTTTTCTGGGGGGAAAAAAAGAAGCTTAATGGTTGGGTACCTTGTTATTTATATTTTTGTAATTTTTTTAGTTTCATTTTAAAGTTATCATATAGTATTTTCTTTTCCTAAAGACGAGAAATAGAGGAGACCCAAAGGTTGAAGTACATTGTTAATTTGATTCAATGGTACGTTTTGGCTGATCTTGTCACATGATAATAATCTATAGGATAAAGTTTTTCTTTAAATTTGTGTACTTAATAATAAATGTGAGTGTACAGTGAGATCCATTTTGTTGAGTTTAATGAACTAGAATGAATGGTAGGTGCTTCTCAAAAAAAAAAAAAAAGAATGAATGGTAGGTTCTTCTCAAAAAAATAGTAAATAAATAAGAATGTATGGTGGGTGGCTCGCCCAACAACCTTGCTCTGACTTTACGTTGTAACTTTTATCAGAACTCATTAATTTAGATTGTTGTTGCATTTGAGATTTTAATAAAAAGTTATTTATTCTAAGTAGCTATACCTCCTCATCTAACTTTCTTTCTTTGAGTAACAGCATATATAGTTCACTTAGGATTCTTTCCTTCAGTCTAAGGCCCTAAGCTTGTGACATATATACTATATTACTAGTAATATAAACGAATATTAGACATTTTCTTAAGATTTCATGTGTCAGCATTTGATAACTGATTTTTTACATTTGAAACTTTACTTTTCAAAAGTTTTGTTAAATTGCAGTAGTTGAGATTAATTAAAATTTCAATTAAATTACGTTTAATGTGCTCTAAATGAGTTTTGACAAAATTATGTTTAATCTTCTCTAAACAATATTCATCAATAAATTTTAATTTAGAATGAATATATATTTTTACTATGAAACATTCTTGTGCAATGCACAAATCAGCCAACAACACGTGTGTTTATGAATATTTTCCCTTATCCTTTCACCTTCCCATACGTAGCATCAGTCACAATTAATGTTTTTGTCTCTGTATCCACTCACTTGAATCTCATGAATAGTCCAAGGTATTTCGTGTCCATTTGGATAGAATTTATTTTGCTAAAACTATAAACTAAAAACTAAAAATACTATAGTAAAATAATTAAATTACATCGTTGAGCAGCGTGGGCTCAATGAGTCCACGAAAAAGACTCTAATTTTTTTTTTATTTAACGAAAAAAAAATTATCCAATTTCACTCTATGTTCTTTAAAGTAATATTATTATTTTTTAGATGGATTCAAGTTATACTTAATATAATTTTAAAGAGTTACACATTTTTAAATCATTATATTTAAGTAGATTCAACAGTTAAAAAAGACCCCATTAATGTTAATATTCTGATTAAGATCTCATTAATTATCTCTCATTTATTATTTTATACCTATCTTTAAATCCAAAAAAGTGTTACGTCTCTCTCTCTCTCTCTCTCTCCACCGTTGTTCCACCTCTACGAATAGGTTGGCTGCTGGCAGGGAAAAAAAAAAAAAAACAAAACAAAAACAAACAGCGTACCACTAAAATTGAAAGGAACTTTTCAATCTGTTGAAACTTTTCTCTAATTAAGGTTCCTTAGTTTGGCCATCAGTTAAAACATTTATAAATAAATTAAAAAAACGTGAGACATTCCTACACAAACTAGGATTTGTTAAATTTAAAAATAAATAAATAAAAAACTCTACTTAAACAAGGATATATTCATTTGGCCTTATTTAGCAAAGATTCTTTGGCTTTCATCGAATAATAATTAATTATAGCCTTGTCAGTGTTTCGCATTTATTTTTTTATTTTTATTTCTTTCCTTCTTTTGCCGGCAATCTATCCATGGAGGTGGAACAATGGTGGAGGAGAAAGAGATGGAGAGAGAAATGTAGAGAGAGAGAGAGAGAGAGAGAGAGAGAGAGAGAGAGAGAGAGAGTCAAATATAACACTTTTTTTGGGTTTAGAGATAAATATAAAATATAATAAATGAAAAATAATTAATGAGATCTTAATTAGAATATTAGTATTAATGAGGGTCTTTTTTAACTGTTGGATTTACTTAAATCTAATAATTTAAAAAATGTGTAACTTTTTAGAGTTATACTAGGTGTAACTTGAACTCATCTTTTTTTTTTTTTTGGGTGAGAAATAAGTTCTGCATCATTATTTCTAAATTTAAAATAATAATAACCCAAAACTTGTAGAAACACAAGCATTTATGCACTTAAATTTAGGAAATTTAGGATAAAGGGTGACATATTGACAATATTTCAAAAAAAAAATAATAATTAAAGGGTAAATGAAACTTGGGAGTAGCCATTCTTATTGTGCATGTATTGCTTCAATTAAATTCGTTATTTCCGAATAAACAAGAGCTAATAAATTGCAACTAATCGTAACAATGTTAAATCTTGGCAGGTATTTCTTCTATCCTTGATGGCTGGGTGTGGCGTTTGTTGGTTCAACACTGTTTGCTACGTATTGTGCATACGAAATTTCCCAGTCAACAGGCCACTAGCACTGTCCCTCACCATCAGTTTCAATGGTGTAACAGCAGCCATATACACCCTCATTGCCAATGCAATAAACCCCAATGATGACACCATTTACCTCTTCCTAAATGCACTAGTTCCTCTCTTCACATCAGGCATAGCACTCGTCCCTATCCTTTGCCAACCCCCTCTCCAATCACTCACCACCGAAGCTATTCGCTGTGACTCCTTCATTTTCCTTTGCCTCAACATTCTAGCAGTCATCACTGGCCTATATCTCCTCCTACTCAATTCTTTATCTTCTAATGTATCAGTGGCTCGCATTCTTTTCGGAGGGGCTCTCGGTCTTCTAGTCCTTCCCTTGTGTTTGCCCGGAATTGTGTATGCACGTGAGTGGGCACATCGGAATATCTACCCTACCTTTTGTTTTGATAACTCAAGCTTCAATTTGATTGACCCTGATGATCTTGAGCTTCATAAAGAACTCATTGGAAGTGAGAGCCATGGCACGAATGGCAAATCTTGTACTACAATAGACAAAGGTGGGTGTTTTGGGAAGGTGATGGAGAAAGATAGGTTAATTGTGCTTGGAGAAGAGCACCCGGCAAGGTTGTTGGTGCGGCGGTGGGATTTCTGGCTATATTATCTCACATATTTCTGTGGAGGAACATTAGGGCTGGTCTACAGCAACAACCTAGGGCAGATTTCACAATCACTTGGATACAGTTCAATTACTAGTTCTCTTGTCACCCTCTACTCCACATGTTCCTTCTTTGGCCGTTTGCTCTCGGCTGCCCCAGATTTCCTTCGCAGGTATGTACTTACCTTAATAATCTTATTCCTTTAGTGTTTACTATCTTTAGAGTTCACAAGCAAGGGCAAAGAACCATATAGGTACCAGAAAAGGTTAACATGCACTGATTTTGACATAAGGGTTACTGTTTGGACCAAATAGCTCTGATTTTGACATAAACCTCAGCTAGTTATTTGTAGTGATTATAAGGTCCAAAAATGCCCAAAAAAGAGACCATTTGCTTAGGATCTAAGCTTACTCTTAATTAAATGAAGCAAACTGACCTCAAAATTTTTTACAAATGCAGCAAGGTGTATTTTGCAAGGACTGGGTGGCTTGCAGTGGCATTAGTGCCAACACCAATTGCCTTCTTTTTGCTGGCTTCATCAGGCAGTGAGGCAGTTTTGCGTGCAGGCACAGGCTTGATAGGGCTGAGCTCCGGGTTTTTGTTTTCAGCAGCTGTGTCAATCACATCAGAGCTATTTGGTCCAAACAGTGCCGGGGTCAACCACAACATCCTTATCACCAACATACCCATAGGCTCACTCCTCTATGGCCTTCTTGCAGCCCTGGTTTATGATTCCAATGCAGGGGGCTCAGCCCTGTCAAGATTCTTGGGTGAAACAATGGTATGCATGGGTAGGAAATGCTACTTGCAAACATTTATATGGTGGGGTTGCATTTCCTTGTTTGGTGTAGTTTCAAGTTTCTTGCTTTTTCTCAGGACCAAGCTCGCTTACGAATGCTTTGAAAGGAACAGGACTAGACCATAACTCTGCTCTTAGCACTGAAGCTCCTTTTTTGAGAGAAGGGTTGTGCTAAGTTTTGAGATGAATTTAGAGTTTAAAGTGATACAAATAGGGATAGAATCAGATAGAAATTATAACTAGAAATCTATTTAGTGTCCTATAAAGGAACAGGGTATAAATTAAAGAAGCCCAAAAAAGAAAAACTCAGATATTGCTACAAATATATGGATTCTACGGATGATCACTCCTTAATCATGTTTCATATTTTATCTCTTGTTTGGTTGACAGTGGAATCGTGGATATTAGCAATGTAAGCCAAGCCAACTAGTAAACTCGCACATGCCTACTTGTGGAGCTGATTTGTACATGCATTCAATAAAAAAAGTTCTGATGGCATTGTGGTAACAGTCTTTGTTTAAGAGTTAGTCTATTAGAAGTAACCAGTGCTTCCAACCGATTACCAAGTGCTTGGATTAAGGAAGCATTCTCAATTCCACCTGGTTACTTTTATATGGGTTTGAAGGGTCAACTGCTTAATTTGTAGACTAGACAAGACAGAAGACTCATGTCAGGTTGAGCTGCACACAAGTTCAAAATAAAATGATGACACTTCATAGCTTGATGCCTTCGACCCACTGGTTGAAACCATTAACGAGAAAATGATGCACAATATGACAAACATAAACTAAAGGATAACTTGAGCACAATATAATGAAAACTGCATATGGAGATTTCTTCATTTAAGTGACAGTAGATTCAAGTGAGGAAATAGTTGAAATGAGGACAAATACAAGTACCTACTTTTTTTTATAAGTAATAAAAATTTTATTGCAATAAAAAAAAAAAAAAAAAAAAAAGACCCAAGTACACAAGAAATGTATTGTGGGTGCAATACAATTACAATCCCAACAAAAATTGGTCAAACAAAATATGAAGAGAAGAAAAAGAAAAAGATTGTTGTAAAGCTAAGCTCCACTTGAGCAAAGAATGGAAGAAGAAAGATTTAATTTCGAGAATAGAACATTCACACCCCTCAAAATAGAGCATCCATTCTTGCCAAATACACCACATTATGCAATGTGGAACAAATCTCCACAAAGCTATAATGCGATGCAGACTGAAATTGCCCTACAAAGAAGCAAACAACTCAATGACACTTTGCGGCATAACCTAGTGAATAACAAACAAGCTAAACACCATTGTCCACAACTCATATGCTATAGGATAGTGAAGAAGAAGGTGATCCACTGATTCCCCACACCGTTTGCACATACAGCACTAGTCTATCACAATAATTCTCAGCTTTCAAATATTATCTATTGTCAAAATCTTACCAAAGGCAGCAGACTATGAAAAGAATGCCACCCTTGGAGGCACCTTCACTTGCCAAAGAATTTTCCAAGGGATGGCATGACATTAGAAGGGGATAGTGAATGATAATATCCACAAACTTCAAACTCTCTACTCTTAACTGGCTTCCAGAAAATTTTGTCTAAACCATTGCTCCGCACAGATGTTGAATAAATCATGTCCATAAACAAGGCCAAATATTCTAATTCCCAATCTTGCACTAGACGAAAAACTTGGACATCCCAGTGAAGTCTACCATAAGAGAAACCGATAACATCAGGTTCAGCATACTCTTTATGCCGACTAATGCTGTAAAGTTTTAGAAAATCCTCACACCACTCATCTTGCCAGAACTTCACTCTATTACCATCTCTCACATCAAACCGAGTGAATTTGGCAAAAGTCAACCAACCTCTCGTAATGGATTTTCAAAGAGTAACACCGTAAGGGCCTCATACATCTTTAGCCCCCCCCAATTCACTCCCATATTTTGCCTCAATAACCCTCCTCCAGAGAGCGTCCCATATCTCCACTACCATTTGCCAAGCAAGGATTAATTAAATCTTCTCATGCCAAAAACCTAACCCCCCACTTTGCATTGGTTCAAAAATCTGGCAATTTGATTAGGAGTTCAACCATGCCAAGCTTGTCCTGTTTGAGCCTGAGGCCTAGGCCCATGGCGCCATCAAATTAGAACAAGTTTAAGAGTCAAGCCTTGGAATCCCTAGTGGAGCTCAAATGTCCTTGTTTAAGCTCACTCATACAACCGTTGGCTTTACTCGGTCTGCGTAGTTGAATGAGAGAATCTAGAATTCTTTCAGGCTAAGGCTCCAATCGAGCATAACATCAGCAGTTGCACTAGACCTTGGTCTACAATTACTATATCCTAGTGCCTTTATGTACTCTACGTCTAAACTAGCGTGGTTGCAAGCTTCAAGGAGTCTTGATTCAATTGTAAACCATACTAAAAAGACTACGCTTCCCAAATGTGAGTAGCAACATGTTGAACGTAATAGTAGGTTATTATCCCAAAAGCCTTAAAGATATAGTTCATGCACCATTAAACAGAATAATCAGGTTGCAATATGCTATCTAGTTCAAAGGTTTTTAACTTGTTTGTAAAATCAAACCAACCAAACTTAAGCTTAACGTTCAAGCTATCAGATAAAAAGCCAAGCTTGAAGAACAACAAATTCAACCCAATTAGGCTGTAAGCAAATGAATACCATACAATAAACTACCAATTGTCCCAAAAGCTTTAACTGTTAAAAAACAGTAAATTTAATGACTTAACATTTATTCTAACACTCTCCTCCCATGTGGGCCCAAAATCTCCCTTAATAACTAATATGTGGGATTTTAACTTTTTTAAATAGGAGGTAGAATTGAGACAAATTTTGAACTCATGACCATCTACTCTAATACCAATTGTCCCAACAACTTAAGTTATTAGGAAATTGTGAAGTTAATCATTTAACCATTATAATATCACTATGCATATCCCAGTAAAGAAGATCATAAAAAGTAACGTTGACAAATGATCTAACACCGGCGAGTTTCTTACTGTCTATCTATGATAACATTATATCATTGACATCAGAAAACTTACTAACATAAATGTACTACTTTAAGGCAATTAAACTCTCTCTACTCAAATGGGGGTTCACTAGAGTATTTTCAAGTCCAATTCTTGAAACTGTACAATTGTTAGACTAACCATGGACAAAAAGCATTCTTGTGGCTGAAGGAAATTCCCAACTCCATAGAAAAGGAGATGAATAATTAATGTTGTAAATTCAGAAAAACGATACCCATAAGTTAAATGCTGTTAAATATGTCCACAATTTGATGGATGCCGTATAAGTTTTGTATGAGAACCTTTTATTGTAACTAGAAACTTATAACAGTAAGGATATTCTACATTCATATTACAATTAATTAGTAACACAGTCGCATAATCTGAAAGACTAAAAGATATTTCACTAGAGAAAGAAATATTTTTTCCAAAAACAATCCAAGTAAGCATACAGCAGATGCCCCAAAACGAAAACTTCATGTAACATTAACAACTAGTAACATTAAAATCTAAATACACCAGTTAATAATTCTAGTGGAGCTCCGGACAGAAGTGATTTCCTAGCAAGTAATGTTGTTCAGGAGATTAACAAAACACAGGAAAAGGCATTAACGAGAGATACTATTCAATAACAATAGGAGTGTTTGAACTCTCCCCCTCAGAACTGACCTTGCCTTGAAATTCAGGTGGGATGTCACCTCTAAGAATTTGAACTCTGAAAACAAGTTTTTTACTGGAGCGCTCTATGAGCTCAAAAACACATGCATCTCCAGCCTTGAGATTGTTGTCATTTATGAATGCTCTCCATCCAGAATCAAACTTTTTATGAGTACGTTGTGTGCCATTACATGACATCTCCCAGTTCTTGCCCCGGTAAGTCAGAACTGTGGGGACCACAAGAGAAGGAATTATTGAATGCAATTTTGCCGGAACCCCCTGTAAATCAACATAAAAATTATTCAAACAAATTAGACAAAACTTAATTTCAGGCAAGGTAGTCAAAGGCAAAAGGTGACCTTAAGGTGCCAAGGAAGTGACAAAAAGGCACTAGCTTGAGTGAAGCAAGGAGCCATATACTAAATATATTTATCATACATAGAGAAGATAAATCAAATGTACCTAGTGTATTAAAATATTATAAGAAAGTGTTTTATGTGTTGCATGAGAAATTAGGTCTATCGAATGATTTCAAAATAGAAATAGAATTAACATAGTTTAGGCTCTATTTTAGTTATTCCAACAATAGGTTTTACAACAAGCTTCTACCATTAATTAATTAATATAACAATAATTTTTACAACAAACTTTTGTAAATTAATTTATATAACAATATGTTTCATAACATGCTTTTAAAATTAATAATCTAATGATAGGTTTTACAACAACCTTCTATTAAAAATTAAATAATAAAAAAATGAAGGGGAACCCGCCGGGGGGGGGCCCGCGGAGGGCTGCCAAGGCTCTCACCTTAGTGCCTAAATTGTGATAGGGCCAAAACAAAAGAGGTTAAATACTAAATTGTAATTTAACATAAATGCTAATTTAAATTAGTTTGAGACATCCAAAACTTCAACATTCCACATATCGATCTCACCTGATCTTATGCAGGGTGGGGAGTTGAACATAAGGGTAGGTTGGGAACCGAATCAGGATTCTAGTAATATTAAAATGAAAGTGGAAGATAGTCCACCTCTTTATTTCCATTCTATTTTTATTTTCAGTTTGAAGATCCAAATAAATGAAAATAGGATTGTAGATAATCAAAGGGAATACTTACCATTTGATACAAGGGTTTGACATGTGATTTTGCAAGAACGATATCAAAATATGGCTTCCCTGAAAGTGGCCAATGTTGATTCTCTTGCAAATTGGTCTCCATAGGAACTTGTCCAGTTTGTGCCTGTGGGTACTCCATTTGACCTTTACTACTTCAATACTTGGATTACCTGCCAAAGAGTGCACTGAATAGTTATATTAAAGCTGTCAACTAGGTTCCAGATTTTTATTTTTTTTATTTTTTTTTAAAGTGTCAATTATACTATAGTACCATACAAAGCATAAAATATAAAATAAATAAATAATTTTTTTTAAAAAAAACTAGAGATTCTTAATCCCATGACAAAAAATAATTCCACATCCAACAGCAGCCATGAGAAATCAAATTGTAGACGATATGTAATTTCAAACAGTGTAATATAACATATACAGGGTGCGAGCAACATGAAGAATATTGCAAAATATGGCCATATATCTAGCATTGCACATTGTAGAATACACTGCAAAATTAAACAAAAATAAGATAAACTCTAGTTGATGATACATAGCATGCGCAGAGCATTGGTGCAGAATGGAAATGTGCAGACAAAATGGGTGGAAAGACAAGGAAAGACATAACAAAATGTGCATTAATGAGGAAAATGGTGATTTAGTGCATACAGATGAATGTGCTCGCTACGCCCTACAATTTGAAATAGTTGGTCATGTATAACAACCAAAGACTGCTCCAATGGAAGTGGCACTCTAAACTAGTTAGTTACAATATCAAACAATGTTTTTATAGTTATCATTGGAAATTAGTATCATGTTCTTAAGCAATTCTATTACTTAAACACGACATCCAATGGAATACATATATTAGTTTTTGATGGTGTATTATAACACACTAACTCCAAACTCGTCCATAGAGGTCGTCCAAGGGAAACAGTAAGACAAGTGAACGTAGGACTACATGATAGTGTTCTCGTCTAGGCTGAGGTGATTCGTCTAACGTGCTTGGACAAGCTACCTACATTCTAAGTTCCCTATACAAGTTTTGGACGAGCTTTCCATTTTGCCCGGATCATGAAGGGGTATAATTCGTCACTATAGCCAATCACTAGTGACAATTATGGAAAACACCCAAATAATGTAACTTCCATAGCAGTTATGGAAGTTACCTCCAAGTCTTCCGAAATTCCTCAACAATAGGAGCAGTTACAAAGCAAATAACTATCCCAAGATGAGTGCTATATAAGCATTCACCAATGATAAGGTAATTCATTCAGACATTTCCACAAATTAAAATCCCAGAAAAGCTTCCTTTTTATTTGGAATTACAAACCCACTAACTTTACCATCGGAGGATTCTTGGCCGGCTTCCACCGGTCTTCTCTGATTTTGCATTTGCTTTTTCAGGACTTAGCCTTAAGATGATCAATGCCCAAGACTTTCAGCCTACTAATTTCCAAGGATCCATCAGTTTTAACCCATCTTTCAAAATGGAATCAACACAATTTTATGTGCATAAAATTCAATCATAATATAGTATGAAAGAAGGAATCTGAAGAGAACATAAACTAATTTTCTTGTTAAAAATGTGTAATTATATCACTGATGAGAATCCAGATAAGCATTCAACCACAGCCAAGAAAAATATATTAGTAGTGAATTAACCAAAATGGTGTTGTGTGGGCTACATTTGAACCAAGAAATTTCCTTTCTTTCCTTCATCTGAACCAAGCAAATAAAAATAGTGTTGGATTTTGGAAGAAGGATGGCAAATGAAGGCAAGATGATTGATTTTTACACTACAGATGGTCTTTGTTTCCATATTTTCGATTTTCACTTCCTACTAGCCAGGTAAACAGAATATTGAAAAAGAAAGAGCTGAAAAGGAATACTCTCAAGTAAGATACCAAAAACATATATAGTTTCTTCAACAATATTAAGAACACACCCAATTTCACCCCACATTTCACAACATGCTGAAGTAGTCAAGTGGTGGTCCCATATAAAAAATAACAATACCACAACATACCCAATTTCACAACATGGTCAAACACTGTGAGTGGCCAACCAAAATCTGAAAGTGGTGAGTCCATGTAAACAGGACTGGACAAATAGTGTCCGTCCACCACGCAAAATTGACCACATTAGCATATTGCGAAATTGGGTGTCCCTAGAATTATGAGAAACACTAAGAGCACAACAAAAATCTCATAACGTTTTCACAACACCCTTGTTTTGAATAGTGGTGAGTCCTAGAATAATTTTTTTTTTACAACTTAGCCTATTGTGAAAATCTCACGACATTTTCACAACACCCTTGTTTGCGTTGCGGTGGGTTCCAGTGTAATTTTCTTTTCGTGAAACTTTGTTGTGAACATAGAAGAACTCTAGAATTATTGGAGTAAATAAGAGGTGCTTACACAAAGTAACGAAGCGAAATGAAGAGAGATTTACAGAGATTACTACATTGGGCAAAAAAAAAAAAAAAAAAAAACAGAGAATGATGGTTACCGATGATTTCGGAATGTAAAGGAGATGAAGAGACCTGAGATGAGGAGTTCTGGACGTTAGCCCCCCACGTACGACAGGAATCGGAAGATACAACAAGAAATAGAATCCTCGTAGAATACAATCTCTACGTGCTGTGTTGTGTTGGGCCTATGTGAACTGGGGTGGTGGTTGTTGAGAGTTGAGAGTTGAGAGTGAGAGAGAAAAAGCAAAAGCAAAAGCAAAAGGAAAAGAATCTCAACTGAAAGTGGAGCCACGATGTGAATGTATGTATGGATTGGTGGCGGGGCTTCAAAAGTTACAATATTGCTTATTAGACCCCTTTTTTCTTTAGTTTTATTACCAGTTTTATTCCTCAATTTGGCTCATATTTCAAAACGCTTCCCACTCTTTCAAAACAATCCTTATCCCGTAATTTTTTTTTTTTTTTTGTGTCAAAATATCTAGTGTTTTTTTTTTTTTTTTCTTTTTTCACGTTTTCTTTTCAAAACACTTTTTTTTTAAAAAAATAAAATAAAAACTAGATGCCAAATAACTTTAAAAATAGTATCAATTTAAATCATATCATATTATATCATATATTATATAATAAAAATTTGGCTTAGAAGTCGTGTTGCGTTAAGTGGCTTTACTAAATTATAGAATTTTTTATAGATTTATATATATATATATATAATTTTTTTTTCTTATCTTTTTCTCCTACCATTTATAGTTGATAAAAATTTTAATTTGAAATCACTTCTTTGGATAAAGTTTAATAGACACAAAAACTTAATAATTTAATATCAACTTAACTTCTTCTCATCCATTAAAAAAAAAAATTATTCTTCTTTTTCCCCCCAATTTTTGGTTTCTATGGTTTGTCAATTTGTTCGTCTATTTTTATAAAAAAAAAATAAAATTATTCTTCTTCTTCTTTTCTCCATTTTTTGAATTCTACTTGTAGGGACACAAAAATCAATCAATACAGGCCCACTTAGAATAGCGAGGCTTGTACAGTTCAACTAGGCCCAAATCAATATATTTTGTAAGAGAATGGATTGAACAACAAGAGAGGGCTTCGTCCGAGGACCGGAATTAGGGAAAAAAGACTTATTAATGTGGATTATGTATGCAAAAGGCTTGTTACAAGCTTTCCCAAGGAGACCAATATTACACAAAAAGATACATTGTTCACATTCTTCTCTCAATCTTTTGGTTTTCACTCTTTTATTTATGATACTTGCCCCTCCCCCCCCCCCCCCTATCTTTACCTAACCAGATTATCATTCTGACACCTGCCCCTTTAAACATCTAATGAAGGTAGTAGGAGCTACTTAGCTGTGAATTATACTGTTCAGATCACTTTCTCATCAGTTGTTACCCACCATTTAATGCTGATGTAACAAGCTATTTCTTGCTGGAAACTTCCCCTACCCTTCATGATTCTCTCTCCTCAACCAATCCTACCCACCTAAAGCTCTTAAGAATCTTTCTTCTGTTCTCCTCAGATGAATTCCCTCCTCGGGTAGGTGGTGTCCCAACACTAGCGCTTCACCAATCTCTTCCTCGATCCTCAGGCCCCCATAATAACCCCTTTAAAACTTTGCTATTAACCCTGAGATAAAAGCAAGGTTTTAGTTACATAAACCAGCTTGATACGTGCCATATCTATTCCCACGTAGTAACGTCCTTTCACCTGTCTCCAGCGTGCTCCTGACACTTCAGTATCCATGATCTCACATTTACAGCGTCAGGCAGTTGCTTGTCCCCCCATGTTCTACGATGCGGTAAGGATCCTACGATCCTCGTCTTCTCTCATTTATGGGTGGGAAAATTACCGCTCATTCTTTACCCTTATATAAGGAGAGCTTAGGGCAAGCTGGAGCTCATTTACGCATTTGTCAATTCGAGTTCAAGCAGCTGCCAGATGAGAGATTCTTCCATCGCTCATAGGTGTGTTCAAATTCACAGTCTTTTGTACAAGTTTGTATTTGGTATACCATAAATTCTATGGGTAGATTCGCTAGATTAGTAGACACTCTTGAAGGTATGGCTGCCTTTAGGACTCAGTATAGGATCCCTAACAGTGTTGAACTCCAACATTGTGAACTAGGTGAATGGTTGGTCATGAACAAACCTCTTGGCTCTGTAGTTATTCTAATGATCACCTTCATAGAAGGCGGAATGGAAATCCCTATGGGAAGGGTCACCAGAGACTTCCTAATGAATTATGGGCTAACCCCCACCCAATACTCCCTAAATGTTTTTAGGGTTGTTGGGTGTGTAGACATGATAAATAGAAAAAGCGGACCAACCTCACATGGCACAATGTAAATTAGGTATATAACTGCCAAAAGGGGGAAAAGACTAAATACTACATTAAATGTAGAGTCCTTGTCGTTAGGTTAATCTCCTGTCTACCTGACTCAAGCAAGGGTATGGACAAGGACTTCCTCCTTGTCTCAGGAGATTGGCATGATGGATTGCATTGTCCTACCAAAGAAGGGGAACTAGGTAGGGTTCCCACAAACCATAGACACATATAAGACCTTTCCTAATTTTTATAAGGTTCTTCTTTAATTTGATTTATAACTCCTATTGTTTCCTCAATGACAGACAAGTACCACACCACCCTATCCAAGCATCTCGTGAACTTTGCTGACCTAAACTAGATCCTAAAATTGGAAATTTTTTTGCATATACACAGTCAGCTTCAAGCGGTGTACGTCATCCTCGGATTTAAACCCCTTTCAAAACATTTCCAAAGCCCGAAGAACATCATCAAAGCTAAGGACGCACGACTAGCTTTAATTGACGTTGCTATCCTCTTTCAGCCAAAACTTAAGACGCTCAACTCCTAGCTCTACTCGTAGCGAAACTCCTCTACTCCCAAGAACCTCCGATTCCCTTGGATGAAGAAGCTAAGGAGCCTACATCAAAACTTGTCCAGCAGGAAGTAACAGACAAAGACTTTGAGGTCTTCTACTAGCAAGAAGACCTTGAGGACGCTCTTTACACCTCACACCACCCTCTACACCTCGCTCAAGTCAGCTCTAACCAAGAAGGGACTTAATCCTTGCTTTACTAATAGCCCATGCTGGGGGCTCTTATCCAGCTGTCCCTGTGGTGCCCCGACCACCCACTCTTACTCCGACGCGCATCTTCTGTTAATGTCATTGATAAGAAAGGAAAATGGGCCAAGGAGGTAAAGGCACTAAAGGACTTGAGGAAGGAGAAGTCACCCACTCCTCCCACTAGCCCCCAGCTAAGGAAGCCCGAACAACGAGGGGCCAACAAAAGAAAAGCACCTCTTCTGGGACCTTAAAAGAACCTAAGGGAGAATGGCCACCCAAGCCTTCTGTTTAGAGACCTTTCTTCATTCTAAGCTCTGGTAGTCGTATGATGGATGATGCCAACCTGAGAGATCACCAAAAAGGCAACTCAGGCCTTATAGCAGAATGCTTGGAGAAGGCTCTATGCTTGCTTGAGGATATGCAAGAGCTTAGGTCCTTCAGAAAGTGCAAAGTCTTCCTTTCTCTAAAATGAGACTTAGCCAAGGTACATGATCACATCACCCTCCTTATCTTGTAAAGTTAAACAATACCTATGCAAACACTAATTGGTATCAATTTTATAATCTGTCCAAGCCTTCATAGTCGAGGAATGGGTGGCGCAAGCTCTGGACCAAGCTAGGCTAGCTGAGGGCAAATTGACAACAGCTGAGAAGGCCCACGCCAAGGTGGACAAGAAGTTTGAGGAGACTATTCCCCAACTGACCGAGACCAAAAAAGCCTAGAAAAATACTAAAGCTACCCTGAACAAATTTGAAAAACAAGCTGCAGAGTCCCTAGAGACTCAAAAGAAGGCTGAGAACAAATTGGCCTTAACCATGGTGGAGTTGAAATAGTTGAACAAGCAACTAGAGGCCAAGGATATCGAGAAGGCTAAGGCTGAGCAGGCAGCCTACAATGCGGGCATGACTAAAGCGGCTGAAATTCTAACTGCCCAACTTAGGGATGTTGCTCAGGCCTTTTGCCTAGAAGTGTGGGGTCAGGACCTCACTACATCCGGGGTCAGCACAGAATCAGAGCTCAAGGCTCTTTACTAGGTCTATTACCTTTTAGCTCTGCACTTGGTCCCCATTCCCCCTCAGCCTTCATTGGACCCTAGCTCTGCCCTTACTTCTTCCTCATCTCAGCTTGCCACCACTCCTTCTACCGCATCAGCCAAAGACAAAGAAAAAGAACAACAAGTTCTAACAAGTGTCATGGATGTGGAGATAGAGGAAGCAACAGAAACCTCCTAGTTGAAAAAGGAAGAAGGAGGAGAAAAAGCAAGAAAAGAAAGGGGGGAAAGAAAAAGAGGCATCTACATAGCTTAGCCCTAGACTTAGAAGCAAACAGCTAACCTTGTAATTAGGTTTAAACTTAGTTGATGCCCCTTCTCCTTTTCTATTATACTTCACTTCTTAAAATTTAATAGAAAAAGTTAAACTTTAGTTTATGCTCTTCCATCTGCTTAATTTTTACTTGTCAACTTGCATTTCATTCTATTTTCTTTTCCTTGTAATAGTTGCAACGTACTAACTTGTGATTACCTTACTCAACACCTCGTATTCCTCTATTCAATCTAACATGACTTATAACAAAGTTATTAAACTAACTCCTAGAACTTAATAAAAACATCAAACAATTACTTTCAATTGGACTTGGAATCCCAAAGCAAACCCATTTGCACTAATCCTGAAACCCAAGGAAGTACTCAAACTTGTTAACTTCACACCTTACTTAGGTAGCTTCTTGTAAAGACTAATTCATTCACGATTTGTGACCTAAGGAGCCACATCGAACCTAGATCTTGGCCAACACTTAGAAGTTTTTTCTAGTATTGTTATTTTACCTAAGGCTTATAACCTGAGGAGTTGAACAAAGCCGAGGTTCTGTTTAACATTTAAAACTTCTACATACAAGGTTAATTTACCCAAGGCTTGTGACCTGAGGAGTCAAACAAGACCCAGGTTCTATTTAACACTTAGAACTTCTATATACAAGGTTAATTTACCCAAGGCTTGTGACCATAGAAGTCGAACAAGGTTCTGTTTAACACTTAGAACTTCTACATACAAAGTTAATTTACCCAAGGCTTGTGACCCGAGGAGTCGAACAAGGCTGAGGTTCTGTTTAACCCTTAGAACTTTTCCATATAAATTTAATTTACCCTAGGCTTGTGAACCGAGGAGTCGAACAAGGCTGAGGTTTTGTTTAACACTTAGAACTTTTCCATATAAGGTTAATTTACCCAAGGATTATGACCCGAGGAGTCAAACAAGGCCGAAGTTCTGTTTAACACTTAAAACTTTTCTATACAAGGTTAATTTATCCAAGGCTTGTGACCCGAGGAGTCGAACAAGGCCAATGTTCTGTTTAACACTTAGAACTTTTCCATACATAATGATTACCTCAACAAAGGCATCCATAATGAAGCGCAAATAAACCAAACATGAATAACAAAGAAGTTTATAGCATTAATAATAATAACACCACAAATTATTTACATTCCAAGGACAAGGAATTACACTTTCATCCAAGTCTTTTAAGTAATAAGCCCCAATGCTAGCCACTAAAGTTATCCTACATGGCCCCTCCTAGTTGGGCCTCAACTTTCCCCAGGCGGGGTTCTTTACTATTCCCACCACCTTTCTCAAAACCAAATCTCTTGGAGCTAAAGGCCTTAACTTCACTCCCTTATCATAACCTTGCTTAAGTCTTTGTTGGTAATGTGCCATTTTTACTGTAGCCACTTCTCTTCTTTCCTCAACCACATCCAAGCTATCAGACAGTAGATGGTTATTTTCCTCAACACTAAACTAATCAGTTCTTAGGGTCGAGAACTTAACTCAAGAGGGATTACTGCTTCTGCCCCATAGGTCATTAAGAAAGGAGTTTCTCCAGTTGATCTTCAGGGTGTAGTACGATAGGTCCACAACATATGGGTAGTTCGTCCACCCATTTTCCTTTTGCATTAACTATCCTCTTCTTCAACTCAGACACTATGACCTTATTAGTAGCCTCAACCTAGCCATTTCCTTGAGGGTAAGCAGGTGCCTTACTATCAAACTGAAGCCCATTATCTAAGATCAATGTATGTAGGACTCCAAACCTAGTGATGATATTCCTCCAGATAAACCTTTTGACATCCAAAACCCTGATATTAGCAAGTGGCTCAGCTTCTACCCACTTGGTAAAATAGTCCGTCTCAACGAAGAGCCACCTTCGATTCCTTATAACTTAGGGAAATAGTCCTACTATGTTCAAACCCCATTGAGCAAATGGCCAAAGGCTGGAAAGTGGATTTAAGACTCCCCCTAGTTGATGAATATTTAAGGCATATCTCTGACATTGGTCACACTTCCTCACATAATCTTGAGAGGTATTCTGCATGCTCAGTCACCAATATCCCTAGGTGAGGGCTTTATGATTCAAAGATCTTCCTCCTGTGTGACTCTCATATATCCCCTCATGTTATTCTTCCAATAAGGGCTCCACTGCTTCAGGATGCACACACAATAAATATGGCATTAAGTAAGAGCGCTTGTACAACTTTTGTTTTTCAGATAGCCAATAACATGGAACCTTCCTGCGCACCTTTTCGACCTCCCCCTTGTCTTTGAGCAACAAACCCTATTTCAAAAAGTTTACCAAAGGGTCCATCCAGCTTGGCCCAACTTGAATGCTATGCACTTTGCCAAGGGCCTCTTCGTAAGACTAGAATTAGCCATATCTTCAATAATAACAATCCGAGGAACAATTGACTCCAGAGAAGTTGCCAGCATTGCTAAAGAGTTGGCATGAAAGTTCTGTCCCCTAAGGATTTTCTTTAAATCAAAGCTCCTAAACTGGGCCCGAGCCTACTTTACTTCAGCAAGATATCCCTGCATCCTCTCATCTTGGGCCTCAAACTCCCTATTGACCTGGCCCACCACCAACCGAGAATCAGAATTTAACTTTACCACTTCTCCTCTTAGCTAACTGTCCGTAGCCATTCCAGCTAGCAAAGCTTCGTACTCAGATTCATTGTTGGTGGCTAGGAAACTCAACCACAATGACTTCTCCATTACTAGCTTCTCAGGAGTGATCAACACAATTCCTATCCCTGCTTCTTTTCGGTTAACTGAACCATTAGTGTAAACTTCCCAAAGGGGAATAACCAAGGCCGAGGTCGTCATAATCCCTAATGCTTTTTCTTCCTCACTTACTGTACCCACGGTGAATTCCACCACCAAGTCAGCTAGGACTTGCCCTTTTATGGTAGTCTAAGGCATATACTTGACATCATATGCACCTAACATGATTCCCTACTTAGCAATTCTACTTGTATAGTCTGATTTTTGTAAAAGAGCTTGTAAAAGGAGCTGGGTTAGCACCACCACAGTGTGCGCCTAAAAGTAATGAGAAAGCTTTCAAGTGGCATGCACAATGGCCAAAACTACCCTCTCCATGGGTAAATAATGTGTCTCAGCCTCCTGCAAGGACTTACTGACATAGTAGATAGGCCTTTGGATCCCATCCTTATTCTTGACCAAGACCAGGCTAACAGCATAGTCTGTAATTGCCAAATACGCATATAGCACCTCCTCTTTCTCGGGCCTAGAGAGGATTGAGGGGCTTGAAAAATATTGCTTGAGCTCTTCGAAGGCCACTACACACTCTTTAATCCAATGAAAGTCCTTCCGCTTATGAAAAAGCTAGAAAAAAGTACAACACTTGTCTACTAACCACGAAATGAACCTATTCAAAGTCATTGCCATCCCAGTCAATTTCTGCACTTCCTTGGGGTTTTAAGGAGGATGCAAGCTATTAATAGCTTTAATCTGATCGGGATTGACATTAAGTCCTCAGTGTGTTATCATGTAGCCCAGAAATTTTCCCAAGCTGACTCCAAAAGAACATTTAGATGCATTCAAGCGTAACTTATGCTCCCTTAACACAAAGAATACTTCCCCCAAGTCTGCCAAATGTTCCTTAACTTGCCTGTTCTTTACCACCATATCATCTATGTACGCCTCTACGTTCCTCCCAATTTAGGACTCAAACATCTACGTGATCGTTCTCTAGTAAGTGGACCTTATATTCTTAAGGCCAAAGAGCATCACACAATAATGGTAGTTCCCATTAACGGCACGAAAAGCAGTCTTCTCTTGATCAGACAACAATAATGGTATTTGATGATACCCCTAGAAGGCATCCAAAAAACTCATCTGAGAATGCCTCACTGTTGCATCCACCAATTGATCAATCCGAGGAATGGGATAAGGGTCCTTCAAGAAAACCTTATTCAAATCTGTGAAATCCACACACACATGCCACTTTCCTTTCTTCTTCTTCACTACCATAGTGTTAGCCAACCACTTAGGGTAAAAAATATCCTTAATTGCCCCAGCTTGTTTCAACTTGTTTATTTCTACCCTTACTACCTTGGCATGCTCTTTTGATGAACGCTGAGGAGGTTGCTAACGTGGTGTCGCATCAGGATTCACATTCAATTGATGACATACAAACTCAGGATCAATCCTTGGTACATCATAAGTGCTCCAGGCAAACACGTCAATGTTGACTTCTAAAGACTTCATCAATTCAGCCTTTTCCAATGTTGGTAACTAGGACCCCACTTGAAAATATCTCTCTTCATCCTGCCCTATTACCACCCTTTCCAGCTCCTCGGATAACTCTCCACACGTCTCGGCCTTCAATCTTACTACAAAACCCACCTTTAGTTGCTATGGGATTTGCTATTTTTCCACCACAATAGGATCCACAGGATGCTACGTGATTGCTGACACCAAACATTGCCTAGCCATTGCCTGGCTACCGACCAGTTCCCCCACTCTTCCTTGCGTGGGATACTTAACTTTCAGATGTAGGGTTAAAGACACCGCACCCATAGCATGAAGCCATGGTCTGGCCAAGATAACCGTGTATGGGGAATAAGCTTCTACAACAATAAAGTTGACCTGCACCTCCTTATCCCCAACTTGCACGAGTAACCTTATCATTCCCTAGGGGATCACCATCCTCCCGTCATAACCCATCAATGGTGAAGCATACCTTTCCAAATCTTTGGGTTTTAAAAAATCAGGATATATGATCTCTGCCCCATTCCCTTGGTTAACTAACACCCTCTTTACGTCATAGCCACCAATCCTTATGGTGACTACTAAAGCATCATCATGTGGCTGGAATGTTCTCTCTTTATCTTCTTTGAAAAAACCTTTCAAAAAAACCTAAGGTAGGGGTGGCCAACACCTTAGCTCTTTTAGGAGCTTGACCTTTGTCCTCTAAATTAGAGCCCCTAACCACGGACATGACCCTGGTACTCACCCCAACATCACCCCTTGGCTTGGCAAAGATCACGTTAATAATGCCCAACGCTAGCCGAGGAGCGCCATCTCTATGAAATCCAGCTCTCGAGTGCCCCATCTGCCCTATAGGCTGATGCAAGGGCCAATTGAGCTTCCTTGCCTTCACATATTGATTTAGATGATCACGCAGAGTCCTGCAGTCCTCAGTCGTGTGCCCTTTGTCCTAATGATAATGGCAATAGAGGCTCTGGTTCCTCCTGGATAAATCCTCACCCATTTTATTAGGCCATTTAAAGTATGATTCATTTTTTATTTTCTCTAGTATCTGATGGACTAGCTCTTTATATAGTGAATTAATCACTTAAGCCCCCATGGATGGCGCCTGGTTAGGAAAATCCCTTCTAGGATGATTATTGTTATATCCTCCTTCCCAAGTATCCCTCTTCTCCAGGAACATCTTAGCCTTACCCTTTCCCTGTACTTGATCTTCCTCTACTCGCTTGTATTTATCTATGCGATCCATGAGCTGGCGCATATTCAGAGCAAACTTCAACGTTAAGGACTTCCTCAACTTATGCTTCGTAGGAAGCCTAACCTTAAAGGTTCTCACTACCACATCCTCAAAATCTCCATCTATTTCATTATACGATTCCCAATATCTATCCGAGTAAGTCTTAAGGGTCTCTACTTCCCTCATTGTCACCGAAAAAAGAAAATATACCAACTTGGGAACCCTACTACACGTTATAAATCTAATACTAAATGCCTTTGTGAGCTCTTCAAAAGACCTTATTAACCCCTCCTTTGAGGTATCAAACCAACACATTGCTACAGGTTCGAGACTGGAAGGGAAAACTTTGCACATAAAGGCCTCATTACTAGCATGGATTGCCATCTTTTGATTGAAGTGGCTAACGTGCTCCATAGGGTCAATCCTTCCATTGTAAATAGTGAAGGTTGACTGAGAAAACCGATAAGAGAACTTGGCCTTGTTAATTCCCCTAACAAAAGGTGATTTGGAAATTTGCTGAAGGCTTTACTCATTGCATCATTCCCCATGCCATGGTGAGAAGACCCTTTCCCATGCTTGTTCCTATCCTTTTCCAACTTGTCTTGGCGTGAAGATGCTGAGTATGACTTGCTAGATGGAGTTCTAGACCTATGGCAATATGAGCGATCCTTGCCTCCCCCTGATCCATCACTTGGTGATGGACTCATTCTTTCACGCTCCCTACATCTCAACTTCTTGTGCATGTTATCTATCTCCTGTTGCAACTTCCGTGTCTCTTGATCATGTGAAACATGACTCCTTGTCCTTAAGTGGCTTCGCTCAGTATGATCTGTGTGGTAAGACTCTACCATAACACTTGGCATACGTTGCTTGTCTTTTTTTTGCTCCAAGTTAACAAATTGGTTTTCCTTTTGTGAGCCTACAAATTCCTCCCTATCCTGACCTACGTTAGCTATGATTGCTTAGGACAAACCCACAGCACCTTGATGTTCCCACAAACGGTGCTAATTGTAAGGACACAAAAATCAATCAATATAGGCCCATTTAGAATAGCAAGGCTTGTACAGTTCAACTAGGCCCAAATCAATATATTTGTAAAGGAATGGATTGAATAACAAGAGAAGGCTTCACCCAAGGACAAGAATGAGGGAAAAAAATACTTATTAATGTGGATTATGTATTCAAAAGGCATGTTACAAGCTTTCCTGAGGTGGCCAATATTATACAAAAAGATACACTATTCACGTTCTTCTCTCAATCTTCTGGTTTCCACACTTCTATTTTAGATACTTGTGTCTGGATCCTTCTCTTTGGAAACTTTATATATATATATATATATACTATCCCCCTCTTCACATCTTGACCCCCCGTCTTTACCTAACCAGATTCTCATTCTGACACCTGACCCTTTAAACATCTAATGAAGGTAGTAGAATAAGCTGCTTAGTTGTGAATTACACTGTTCAGGTTATTTCCTCATTAATGCAGTTGATAAAACTGTTGCCCATCATTTAATGCGGAGGTAACAAGCTACTTCTTGTTGGAAACTTCCCCTACCCTTCATGATTCTCTCTCCTAAACCAGTCCTACCCACCTGAAGCTCTTAAGAATCTTTCGTCTGTTCTCCTCTTCTCCTCGGATGAATTCCCTCCTCGAGTAGGTGGTGCCCCAACACCAACACTAACAGTTCACCGATCCTTTCCTTGGTCCTCAGGCCCCCACACTACTGTTTGTCAATTTGTTGTTCTTCTTTCTTTTTCTTTTTAATATTTAGGTAAACACAATTAAGAAAGAAAAAAAAATAATTGATACAACTTAATTACCTAAAATACATATTCTAAAGTTACATTATCTCTTTCTTCTAATCAAATATCATCTTCTTAATGGGATTTTATATAATAGAGTTTAACTGAAACTCTACTTCTCTTACAAGTACATGTGAATATAGCACTATTTAAAGTAGACCAATTATTGGATTTTGATATCATGATATGTAAATCAATTCCATTGCTACAAGGTAATGTAGTCTTTTTTTTTTTTTTTTAAGAAGTATTAGTTTCAAACTTTCATTCTATATACACGGCATGCTGCAATACATCCCTCTCTTCAATTTTTTTTTCCCTTATTTATAAGGTAAATTTCTATCTTCCTCAATCTAAAAGCTACAATAATTTTTGTTTATAATTTAAAAGAATGAAGTTTATGTGAAAGTCTAGGCTGTGCAAAACTCACAAATTTGAATTGTGAGGTTTTTTTTTTTTCTTTTTTTGATTCCTAAGGTATTGAATCCGTTAATTATTGATGTGCTCGAATATGGTTCTTGGGATTTTCTTATCTTTTGCTACTATACATATTTGATGGTTTCTTTTTGTAAGGCTTCTAAGATTTAGATTTTAACTTCACACCTCCACAAATTAGACTAACATTAGACTTTTTGTTCATGTCAACTTCATTTATGTGGAGTGGATATATATATATCAAATAATCCATAGTACCATGTGATTTTTTTTCCCTCTATTCATCTCTTCTTCTACTATGTATTTGTTTACTCTAATTTATTCATCTCTACTCTTAACAACTATCTTCTTTTTATTTTTTATTCATTGCGTTTCTATTTTTTTATTGACGTAGTTCAATTATTGCTTAAATTATATGATTTTTTAAACTATTTTTAAATGCAATTCATCTTAATTATTGATATAGTTTTTTAATTTGGTGTTCTTAATTGATTGTACAGGTTATTTCCAAACTAATGGCAATATCAAAATGGCTAGACGTAGGTAATTCATATGTAAACTTTTACATTTACATTGCAATACAATATTTCTTTTCTCTTTATGTACCTTTACTTCTCTATTTTTGAAATTTTTTTGAGTGTGGTACCCTAGAAGGTCTAGATACTTCTTCTTTCTTTTTTTGCAATTTATGGAATATTTAGTTTGGTCATATATACTTGAAATTTTATCACCGATTCTATTTAGGATGGAACTCATCTACAATATGAAATTAGGAGATTTATTTTATTTTATTTTATTGTGTTTCTATTTGTCTATTAATGTAGTTCGATTATTACTTAAATCCTATGACTTTTTTTTTTTTATTAAAAAAGTCTAGATAATGCAATTTATCTTTTTTTTAATTATTGATATTATTTTTTGATTTGGTGTTCTTAAATGATTATGCTGATTATTTCCTCATTTATGGCAACATTAAAATGTCTATGACTGGTAATTTATAGGTAAAACTTTACATTTACATTGCAGTTTAGATACTTTATTTTTGTAATTTATGGAATTTGTTTTATTTTTGTAATTTATGGAATTTTTTGTTTGGTTATATATGCAAGAAATTTATATATGATTGGCACTACTACTACTCTACGTTAGCAAGTATAATGGAAATATTTTTAAGTGCTACATATATACATATATATTACAATTTTACTACTAAGAGCTTCTAGAAATTTAAAATTTGCCATAATTTTTAAATTTACTATTTAATTTTTTATCAAATTAAATTATATTATAAAGAATATATATTTTAATTAATATATAATTTTTTTTTATTAAACCGTGCATCGTATGGGCATAATACTAGTTATTATTATTTTCCAAATAAATCTTGTGTTAATTAATGTCCTTTTATTAAGAATAATTCTTTTTTTTTCTTTTTTTGGTTTTCTATTTATGGGTCTCCAAGCTTGTTTGGTAAAAGGATTTAAATATATATTTTTTTTAAAACCAAAAAATGACGGTCCCACACTTTTTTTTATAGGGTGGTCTAACTTGAATCTATTATTTGAATGATGGTTTCTAAATATAGGTTTAAAAAAAAAAAAAAATGTTATGTCTACAACATTTTCACTACACTTTTACAATAAATCCTAGATGGTAGGTTGTTAGTAGTTATTATAGGTGGGCAAAATAGTAATATAAGTAGTGGATTCAAATTAAAATCAATAACAACAATTCACTATGATTTGTTGTGAAAATATTGTGAACTTACCATTTCTCTTTCAAAAATTTATTTTTTACTTTCACGGTTGAAAAAAAAAATTGAAAATAGTTGAGAAGATTTTTCTCTATACAGAAAGTGTTTTTAATGACATAATTGTAAATAAATTTAAAATAATGGACCCCACACATTTGCCCTGACTCTTTTATCTCTTGAATTTATGAATTTATGATTCTAAAAAAAAATGAATAAATTTAACTTTTTCGGTTAAAACAAAAATTTAGGAATTTATCTTTATCATAAAAAATTCACATTTAAATTTTGAAGCTTATCATTATAAAAAATTAAATAAAATATATGAGCTCTTTTTTTTTTTTTAACCATGCTTTAGTTTTGATTCTTTTGGATCTTATCATTATCCAAAATTAAAAAAAAAAAAAAAATGTAACCTACATGTTACTTTTACTTCTTTTTTTTTTATCAAAAGTAGAAAATGGCCTCTATGGTGGCCAAACTTGGGAATGACATTTTCTGGGATAAAGGATTTGGGATCTCAATTTATTTGTTCGTGGGTTTCTTCGCACTCCTACTGGTTGTTGCCTTAAACGCTGCCTTGACAGCCTAATTCTCTTTGTCTTTGTGGTTCTCAGCCTAATTCTCACTACTCTATGATTTTTCTTCTCTTTTTCTCTCAACTTACCCTCTCCCTTCTTCCTTGTCTCTCTTCTCCCCCTCTTTTCTTTCGAACCCCCTACTATCTGTCCTCACTTCTCTTATAGTCTCTCCTTAGTGGGGGTTCAAATTATTTCTTTTTCATCAATTCCCATACAATCCCACTTCTACCTAGAATCCCAAGGAAAAATCATTCCTTCTGAGGATTCTCTTGAAACTTTTTCCAGACGTCAAATAGCATTCGACAATGAACTCCCCAAAGGCACTAACAGTACTCGGGGAACAACCTGAATTTAACCATTTCCTCATCAATCTCCCACGGGATTGTTAGTCGGTATTTGGCCTAGCTTGGCCTAAACATTGTGGGATTCCTTGAATGACAATCTTTAGATCCTTGCATACTTGTTGTTGGGCTAGGCCTATCCCTATAGCGTTGGGCCACCTTCGATTTCCTAGGGCAGCCTTTGCAACTTGGATCGGCCTTAGGCCTTGGTTAAATGGGCCATTCCTAATCACCCTGGCCCAAGCCCCCACAGCCGCCCAAACGTCATTTTTTTTTTCAGTATTTTGAAAGTTGTTTTAAAAATAAGAGTCAAACAAGTATAATGTAAAATTAGTATCTGAAAACTACTTTCACATTCAGTTTTTCAAAAACTATTTTCACATTGTTTTCAAAATAAAAACAAAATTCCTTCCACCAAGAGAAAAATGCTTAGAACCTATTTGATAGGAGGATTTTTGTTTTTTTTTTTTAAAAAAAAATATGAAAACAATTTTCAAAAATATGAAATTGAAGCTAGTTTTCAAATAATAGTTTTTATATTATACGTGTTTGGCTCCCACATTTAAGAATAATTTTCAAAATACTGAAAACAAATTTGAGAGACTATTTCTATTTTTGAGATTATTTTTTTATAAAAAAAATTACAAAAAGTAATGTGTAGAATCGGTAAATTACTTTTTTTTTTTTTTTTTTGATAATGATAAGTAAATAAAACTCATGTACAGATGTACATTTATTTTTATAATGATAAGTTTCAAATTTAAAGCATGAAAATTTTTTTGTGATAAAGATAGACCCCTTTTTAAGAGATAAAAGAATTTAGACAAATATATAAAGTTTACTATTTTTAATTTATTTATAACCATGCCATTAAATTCTCTTACCAAACAAATCATTATATATCCGCCAACTTTTTCTCCTTTTTCAAAGAGCATTAATTGCTCCAAATAACGAAATTTTTTTGTAATTGCACAGGTATTTGTTCTGGCCTAATACCTTTTGCATCTCTTCTTGTTCGAATCAACAAGGTAGTCTAATACCATTTAATAATCTATCACTTATGGCTTGTTTGAATGGAGGGAGAAATGAGGGAAAGTGGAGGGGAGTAAAGTAAAGTTAGTTAAAAATAAACTAATTTTGTACTAAATATACTCTACTCTATTCCTCTTCCCTCTTCCTCAATCTGAACGGACCATTAACAATTCATATCCAATTTACATTTTCTAGCAACTAGCACCCCAGTATTTAGTCCCCACCATAAAAAGTCCAAAATGTGGAAGTATATTTAAACTTGGCAAAATTGGACACAACTTACAAACTCGACACAACACGACATGAAATTAATAGATTATGGGTTAAAGTTTAATGGGTTTGTGTTATTTTGATTGACACGACTGACCTTTTTAATAAACGGGTTAGGTTAGTGTCTATCACATGAAACTCGTTTGACCTGTTTGACCCATTTAATCAAATGACATTTTACCAATATACCCTAGGAATATAAACTTATTAGTTGTTGTGGTTTATTTCCTTTAACATATTAGGATTGAATATTTGTGATATTGAGATATGTTTTAGTTTTGAATGATTATTTGTAATGCAGTTACTTGTTAGTTGTGAATTTTATATTAAAAATATTTATTTGTTTGGTTTTTCATAATTCATATCAATTTGGTTAATACTAAATTTTTATTTTTATTTTTTTGATAAAATTTGATAAACAGATCGACACGACTGATTCGTTTAATAAATAAGTTGTGTTAGGATTAAAGAATCATAACCTGTCTAATAAACATGTCAAGTTAGGGTCCATATAGTCGAATACTCATGAGTCAACATGACACAAACCTGACACGCGAACACGAATTGCCACCCCTATTTAAACCAATTCATGTATTGAGTGTTTTCTTAATAATAAATCAATTCATGAACTGATGATTTTATTTATTTATTTACTATATATAAACTCATTTTGCTTTTTCTTCTCTTTCAATTGAACTAATTCATGTTTTAGGTAGTTTATGTTGAAGGGCATCTCAAAATTTTGGCTTGTTCCAAAATTTTTGAATAAAAATCATACCACAATGATGGGTGGAGAGACATTTGAAAAACATTCCACAATACAGAGGCAAATTGGTACCGTGTTATATTCTTTGTCCCTATCATATTAAGATGACTAAAAACACACATGAAAATTTCTCGATTTGGAAACATAATCTGAAATTTTCATCAATTGAAGCATAATGAATCATATCAAAGAGAGAGAGAGAGCAATGACCAGATGAAATTAGGGGAAAAAAAACATGCTAAGCAATTAATTCAGAGATTTCACAGCTTGCATTAAGTTAAGTTTTTATCGTTTTGATCCATACCTTCTACAAGAGAGAAAACAGTCAGTCTGAGAAGTAGATTGGGAGAGAAAGCTAGAGAGAAAGGAGAGTTTTTTTTTTTTAGAGGCAAAACTACACTATTAGTCCATAAAGTTTACTCTATGAACGCAGTTGCTCACTCAAGTCTTAAGTGAGCACTATTAGTCCCTTAAATTTAAAACGTGAGTGCTGTTAGTCTTTTTGTTAACAGCCATTAGTGTTATTACCTATGTGGCTAATGGAACAATGATATAGCATCTTTTTACTACAAATGTTTTACAAAAATGGCTTGGCAGCTTTTTTTTTTTTAAATAAATTTACAGGTCAGATTTTAGTTTTAAGAAACAGGATTTGAAATAAAAACTTTCAAAATTTAAATGTAAGACAACCGTTCAATTTGAACTTTCAAACACCATTCCTAGTTTTCAATTTTAGTCCTTAACTATCATTGAATCCTCTTTCTATTTTTTTCTCTTTTTTTGTTGTTGAAGCAATTGTATCTGAAACAATTGCGGTACTTTAGTACAAATAGGGCCTGAATTTTGATGTATATGCCTATGTACGGAGCTGTTCCTCTTTCTTCTTTTTCCATATGGCTTCATCATGCCCTGTGAACACTTAGATTTGGATTTGATATGAAGATTAAGATTAGATTTAGATTAGAAACCCAGTGAAATTGAAATTAAAGGGGAGACTTAGATTACATTCAGATTTGAGAAGATAATTTGAAATTGAAATATTCACTGCTGACTAAAAAGATAATCTCTGGTATCGTTCAAATGAACCAACCAGCTTAGAGTTTGATTTTGGGCATTGTCAACAGATGGCAGAAGAAGACGAGAGAGGTAAGGGGAGACTTTCTATTTTTAAGTTTTTAACATAATGATGAATGAATGAATTAATTAAAACGTGTGCATATAAATTTTTTTTAAAGTTAATTTACATGGCATAATACATGTAAAATCTTTTTTTTAAAAATAAAAATAAATTTCAATGTCAGTAAAAAGATACCACGTCATTGTTTCATTAGCCACATTAACAATAATACTAATGATAGTTAACAAAAGGACTAACAACATTCATATTTTAAATTTGAGAGACCAATAGTGTTCATTTGGAACTTGAGAGGCCAATGTGCTCACAAAGTAAATTTTAAAGATCAACAATGTAGTTTTGCCTTTTTATTATTATTATTATTCTTTTTGTTTTTATACAATACCTGCATGACCGATAATTGGTTTTCGTTAAAAATAAATAAACGGTTAGGATTAAAATAGGTGAAATCTATGTCTTCAAAAAAAAAAAAAGGTAAAATCTACTGTCCAAAACTTAGTCAGTACGGTTCCCAAAAAGAAAATAAAAAAATAAAAACAAACAAACAAACGTGTTTACCATAGAATGACCCTCCCCTTAAACCAAAAGAATGTCTATCATATGATTCAAATGAACTCTATCTCTCTCTCTCTCTCTCTCTCTCTCTCTCCTACAAAAACAATTTCCAATTAAGCAATATTTTTCGTTGCTCAAAACACCTATAAATGTGGAAAATATTTTTCAAATATTAATTTTTGTTGAAGCAAATACAACATGGGCTGCGCTACTCTTTGTTTAGGGGGTTCAATTGAAACCCTTTACTTGAAATTTTATACACACATACTAGCTTCTATGTATGCGCATTGCATGTGCTCAAAGGTTCTTCTATTTCATTTTATAGAAAAAAAACTTTTCATCAAAATTCTAGAGGAGTGATGAATGTTTAAAAAAGAAAAAACATTTCTTAAAGAGGAGATGGTGTAGAGTAAGATAAAATTAGAGGAAATTGATGGAGTTATGGGAAGGACTTGGAAAAGAGATAAGAGTTACAAGAAAGAAATAGACAATAGGAGATTAAACCAAACGTATAAGATTAGTTCAAAGAAAAGGAAAATACAATGAAAAAAACAAAGTAATAATTAAAACAATATCAAAGGAAACGTACCTTTCTCAATGAAGAGATGGTGATGAATTGAAAAAAAAAATTGAGGAAAATAAAGTCTTTGTGCAAAAAAAGTAAAAATTGAAACATAAAATATATACAAATAGAGCAAGAATTTTAAAGCTCATAGTAGCAAATAAATTTTTTTTTTTTTTGGGGATTAGACGGGGGAGTAAGAAATTTCAATTCAAATGTGAAAGAATTTAGGGAGCTTTTTTTTTTTTTTTTTTTTTTTACCCTTGTTTTTGTTCGATTTTTTTTTTTTTTAATTCCTCTTTTTTGTTTAGATGAGGGATTAAAAATTTGAATTCAATTAAAAGGCAATCAACATGTAGTGTTGGATTGTAGGAATCTATTTTTATATAAAGATACAAGAAAAGATTGAGATAATGATAAGGATAAAAACTTTAAAAAAAAAAAAAGAAGCAGTAGCCTAGTATTTGAATTTAAATTAAACACAAACACTGAATTGGAATGGATTGTGAGGTAAACAAAATTTTTTAACCTTTTTTAATTTATTTATGGATTTGAACGTGTATTTGAAAATTTAAAGTGGTGTAGCAAGAATCTATTTTTATATAGAGATATAAAGAAAAGATTGAGATAAGGATAATGATAAGAACTTTTTTTAAAGAAGCAGTAGCCTAGTATTTGAATTTAAATAGAACACAAACACTGAATTGGAATGGATTGAATTTAAATAGAACATAAACATTCTACCTTTTCAGTCAAAAAAATAGAACATTAACATTGAATTGGAATGAATCGTGAGGTAAAAATTTTTTTTTAACATTTTAAAATTTATTTATGGATTTGAACGTGTATTTAAAAATTTAAAGTGATGTAGTGGGTTTTATTTTACGTATTTGTCCCAATGTTTTGTTATTACTTCCTTCTCAAAAAAAGAGTTTTGTTATTACTTAAGGTATAGAGATATTTTTGAATTACATAAAAGTCCAGTCCAAAAAAAAAAAAGAATCTTGATATAAATAGTATAGACAATTTTTTTTATTAGTTTAATTTACCTCTAAAATATATTTGTGTACTTTGACTTAAATCTTGCACACCCTGATCACATATCAGTCCAGCCCAAAGCCATACAACAACATTGATCAACGCATCTCAAAATTAATCAAACAACACATATCACAAATCTCTCTCTCTAATCTCTAACTTCTTTATCTCTATCTCGACATCTATGGCACTAAGAGTAAATAGTGAGTATTTGTGAGTTGTGAGGGTCTCTTTTTACTATAAATTTATATTATATGCGTGAAAGTGTGCCTAATATTGATTGTTTGCCTTATTTATTTTTTATTTGGTTATAATGCTATTTGTGTGAAATATGATGTGTGTGAATGTGTGCGTGCATGTACAGTATAAATATAATATAATTTTATATAATTTAATATTTAGGAAATAGTAAATGTGTGTTAATTGTTATCATATTAAAATAAATTTTTGTTATAAAGTAATTAGTGATTCAAGGAAAAAAAAAAAAGCAAAGTTAGTGATTGATCAAACATTTGATTGGTTAAGTATTCATTTAGTGTATTATTTATATATATTATATTAAGAGCAAAACTTAGGTACTATACTTAGATATTGTTTGCTTAGGTTCATCTTTTAAGATTCTGCCATGTGAATTTTTTTTCATGGGATGGAAGTGTATTTTTTAATTAAGTAGCCACATGGCTGAATCTTAATATGGAAACTTAAGAAACAGCACATAAATGTTGTCCTTATTATGCTAGTGTGTAGCCTCGTGTATATGTATGAGTACAATTAAAAACAATTACAATTATTCGGTTCATATATATTTTTAGAAGAGGTTCAAATTATATATAGTATAAGTTTACACTTTATTTAAATCGTACATTTTTAAAATATGTAATAGTTTCTCATTATATATATATATATATATATATATATATATATATATATATATATATAAAGATGAGTGTGGCTGTGTGAGCCAATTTAATATAATAGTCGTGGGTTGAGTTTTGCCATTTAGTTTAAAATATTTTTATAAAAATAAGGATAAATAGATAATGAAAATTGAGTAAAAATAAAAATACTAACAAACTTAACAAAATAATATGGTCACATTTATTCACATTGCCGATAAATAATGATAAATGATAATGAACTATCTTATAATAATTTAAAACAATCAAAAACATGTAGAAAAAAATTGTAAAATTCATGTATTTGCGTGTTTTATTTGTTGTCGATAACTTTATATATTCAAGTTCTTTTTTTAATTAAATTTTATTTTCTTAATGCCTCCCCTAAAAGAAATTCCTGGAGTTGCTATTGAAATATGGCCTAAAGAGTAAAATAGAAAAATAGTACTTAATTTGTGTCCTCGTTTAAAGGCAAATATGAAAGTTGCCAAGGGTATGCAGAAAATCCACTGACCTGTCAAACCCGACCCAACCCACTCATACTTAATATATATTTAAAATATATTATATATTTAATAAATTTTTTTAAAATCAGCTGTAAATTTAATATATACTAATAAAAATATTATATACTATAAATGCTTATATATAATATATTATATATATATATATATATATATATAATATACTAATAATATTATTATATATTTTAAAATATATATATAATATATACTAATAATAATATATTTAATAAATTTAATAATAATAATAGAAATTTGTCAAATTCATGGGTTCAACCCGACCCAACCCCAGTGGCGGCTCTAGGAATTTTGTTTAGGGGGTTCATTAAAAAATTTTAATAGAAAGAGATCTTGAATATATCAAATTATCAACAAATAATAATAATAATAATAATAATAATATGTGAAGTTTTATAATTTTATTTTACAAGTTTTCACCTTTTGAATGTTACATGATAATTCATTACGAGTATCTATTGCCAATGTGGATAGCTATGACCCTATGACCATTATATTTTTTTAAGTTTGTCTAAAATTTTTTTTTCTTTATACAGTTGTTATTATTTATTTGACTTTGTTTTTATAAAAATATTTTAGACTAAATGATTAATTTCAACTCATTGACTCCGTATTAATTATTAACGCACACAATTACACTCATTCATACATAAAATTATACATTACATGTTTACTTAACCAATCAAATGCTTAAACAATTACTAACTTTATAATTTTTTTTCTTAAATTTTACTAACTTTATAAAAAAAAAGTTATTATAATATGATAACAATACACACACAAATAAAAAAGAAAAAAAACCCTCTCTATTATAAAGTTACATTAAATTTATATTGTATACACAAACAACCACATACATCATAATTTACACAAATAATATTATAACAAAAAGTAATGTACACAATAATATCAAACACACTCACACACATATAATAAAAATTTATAAAAAAGAATCACATTTACAATTCACAAACATGTACTCTTTACTTTTGAGTCAAAAATACTTGTAATAAGAGTGTACAAGATTTAAGTTAGGGTGTGCAAAAAAAATATTTTTAAAAATAAATTAAAGTATTAAATTAACAAAAATTTTTTTTACATATATATAAAAAAAAAAAAAAAAAAATTGAAGTCAGGGGGTTCATTTGAACCCCCTGAATAAGCTGTAGCGCCGCCCCTGCCCAACCCGACCTATATGGATTGAGTTAGACTTATATTATGGGTTGGGTTGATTTTTTTTTACCCACTATGGTGGGTTGGGTCAAAAAATCCTCTCAATCCGACCCATGCACACTCCTAAAAGTTGCTACAAGGAAACTTACCAGCAACAGGAGTATGGTAATAAGGTCTAGTGACCTCTGCTACCTTTATTTGCAATTATCAATGCGTTTGTTTCATGTAAAATTTTTTAAACACAAACCATCAAAACTGATGACTAAGCCGCCGGTGTCGGAGGTTCTGTGTCAGACCTTCAGCGTTGGCATCTGCTACTAAACCGCCGGCATTGGTTGTTGGACAAGCTGTCTAGCCAATCAAACTAGTGACCCAACGACTAGACGGGAGAAGAGTCACATAAAGGTAAAACATTTTACAATATTTTACAAAGGATTTTATGAGCAACATAAAATATTTTCAGATTTGACCAAATTTTACAATAAGACAGACATGATAAAAAGTTGAAAACGTTTTCTTTAAAACATTTTACAATGAAACAAACTGAGTGAAACACAGATAGAAAAGAGACTTTTGAAAAGTAATTATATGCTACAATCAATTGATGCAATACCCTCCTACAAATAATTAAAAGTTATGCCACGGTATCCAAACGAAACTATCGTGGGAGAAAGAGGTATGCTCACTCAGTATTGGAAATACAAGGAATCAAATTTGCATTGGGAAACCAATAAGATAAAATACTAAACAACATAAAAGTAAAACTACAAGAAAAAATAATTAGATCTTCCAATCCTAAGAATACCAACGGTCTCAGAAAGTAAAAAACAATGTGATAGAGCATAAGAAAATTTTTGCTCACCAGGATGTCAAATTAAAGCTGAAACAGACGAATAAGACCTGGAGCTGAAAGGAGAAGCAATAATTCAACTTTAAGGTACTAACATTTCATATAGATTCCTATTATGATTTTATTTACAAAAAAAATGCAGCCAAATCTCTCACTCTAACTACCAAGTGTCAATTGAGTTCTCAAATCATGATTAACCAGCCATTAAGAAACAAGAAGGCCTCTCTTATAATTGGGTCCATTAAAGAATGAGGCACATCTCTCACTCTATTTTTCAATTCTCTCCTGTCAATGATCATTGGCAACTTAGCAATTCTAAGATCAACCCAAGTAACATATCCATAATGATAGAAACATAGACAGGAAGTATGGAAGAGAAACTAGAGACATTATTAAAATTTCATAGTTCTTGGAAACTTGGACAACAGAAACTATAAGAGTAGCTCAAATGTTGTCAAGACAAAAAAGAATCAGAAACTTTGAGCAGACCATCTGAATTCCTTTTAATCCTTCTTTTCACTCCCTTCTTTCTTTGAAGCTGATGCCTGAGAATATAAAAACGTCCCAAAAATCGCAATGGCGGATCCAAGTGCATTAAGAGGTCTAACCGGATTCCTAAACACCAAAATGGTAGATATAATCACCACCACCCTCTTCATTGTATTTCCAACAGAGAATGTCAAAGGGCTAATCTCATCAAGTGCTTGGTAAGACGATTGGTTATAGAGATGGTAAAACACCCCAGATAGCAACACCCATATATACAATGTGGATGGTTTGCCTACAGCTTGAATAGCTTTGTGATACCCTTGAATCCATTGAGACCCTTCAACAAAAATTGCCACAGGAAATAGATACAGCAATGAAATAATACTTATCCAACCATACAAATTCAACCCATTAACCTCCTTGAAACTTTGCAAACTGCGTTTTGAGTAAATGTTCCTCAATACAAAGCCAACATTGCTAATCAAAGCACCCCCCAAGCCTTGGAAATTGAAAGACACTTCAGTAACAGCAGCTAATGAGCAACCAAGGACAATAGGAAGAATTGAGAGCCAGACCTGTAAAGGGTATGTATCCCCAAGGAAGGAAGAGAACACAACAGAGAAGACAGGCTCCGAGGATTTGATGACATGAGTGAAAGAAACAGCAACCTTTGAGAATGAAACACAGGCTGAGATGTGGCCTATGGTGTGGAACAATGCAGGTCCAAGTAATGCAATGATGAATGGCTTAGAAATCTTTGGGCAAGGTTGGAGCTTTAAAGACCAGAGAATGAACATCCAAATAGACCCAACAAAGAGCTGAAAAGAAGCAAGGAGCCATGGGAATGGGAAGAGATTTAGTACTTTTTTGTTGTATATGTTGAAGACAATGTTCTGGAAGTACCAAAAACCAAACACAACTGCAAGCTGGAGGGTATTGGACTTGGACTTAGGCTTGGTGTTGAGTTCTGGAACAGAACTTTCAGCTTCAGGATTAGCTTCTGGATCTGTTGCTGCTCTGGGGATATGGGATATGGGTTTTGGTGAGAACCCAGGTGTGAACGCATAAACTGTGCTCAAATGGCTGAACTTGGAGCTTAAATCATGGACCTGAGAGTTGTGAGTTGAAGAAAGGCCAAGTGGGTAGCCATGGAATTTGGAAAAGGTGGAGACTTTGGTGGGAGGAGCAGATAGGTGGTGTAGAGCTCTGTTGTTGAGAAGTGGAGAAGCATTTATAGGGTATTGATGGTTGGATTTGGAGAAAGTGACAGTGGAGGTGGAGGATGGGTTATTAATGAGATTCGAAGTAACCATTTGTTGTAGCTTTGGTTGAGAGAGAGAAAGAGAGAGACAGAGATTCTGCAAGTAAAAGCAAGAATCTGAAGATTGAGGACGAAATTTTTCAGTGGCTAAGGACGCTTTAGAATTTCAATGAAGGTATCGTTTGGATATTGCTCCGGATATTTTTTTTTCTCCCACCTTTTGTTTTGAAGGGCCGTTTTCAAATAATTACCTATATCTTTTCTGGATGGTCATTCAGCAAATATAAATACTTGTAGAATACAGAAGACAAGGGTCAGGATTCAAGTTTTAAGACAATGATTAACAATTTATTTAGAGAAAGTTTTTATAGGAAAAGAAAAAAAAATAATACTAGAGATATAAACTATTTTACAAAATTTTTTATAAACTACTGATGTGATGAGTAATTATTAGTAAATGAAAAAGTGATATTAATAGTGAGCTTAAATGAAAACTAATAAAAAGTTTGCCACATCAATATTTTGTAAAAATATTGTAAAATAATTTGTGAACGTAGCATTACTCAAGAAAAAAAAACAATTAATATTTTGATAACTTTTTTTCATTTATCTTAAAAGTGGTGTCAAAAACTTTCCTAAAATAGATGATTAACTATTATTCTAAGGACACTCGTTATCATTATCCTTTTTAAAATTGACTAATTTGGTCTATAAAGTCAACTTAATCCCTAAAATAGTTGAGAAAAATTACTAATTGACCTAACTGTATTTAGGTCTAAGTTAGCTTTAAAGACCAAATTTGTAAGTTTTGAAAAAATTTTGAACCTAGTTGTCATTAGCTCAATTCTCATAATATGTGAATGGAGTTTACCCAAACTATTTTTTCACTGCATTATTGTTAAAATATTGTAGTTATAAAAATTGTACACTTTCTTCCAAAGTAGCAAATATTAATCCCATTTTTTCTTACTATGTATATTTTATAAGAGTTAACCTCCCTCTTCTTTTAAGACATGCCAAAAGTCCAATGTTTTAACCAAATAAAGTATCCTAAAAAAACAAATAAGTAAGCAAATATGTATATCTAAATAAAACAAAAAATCTATATAAAATAAATAGAAGTACTCTTTCTCTCTCTTCAGCTCCCCCCCCCCGCCCCACTTATCCCAAAAAAAAAAAAAAAAATTGGCAATTTGTTTTGCCAAACTATTTTCTTTGAAACTTGTATAAAAAAATATAATCTTGTTTGAACTGAACTTAGGGAGAGTTGAGTTTTAAGTGAAACTTGACTCTTTTTTTTTTTTTTATATATATATATATACAAGATATAATTTCTACTCTAACCTAATCTAAGTGTATATGTGTGTAAAATTCATTCTTAGAGACTTGAACTCTGATCTTTGTCCCCACACCCCACAAGCATTTATACTTGTGGAGTGACCACCACACCAATGGTGCACAATGGTAGGTGAAACTTAACTCTTAAAGGTGGAGTTCCATGTCACATTTACTGATGTGGCCTTTTAAAAATTTGATCCACTTGAACAGTTGAATTCTGCTCTGCTTAAAATTTACTTGAACCTCGTCGAGTTTCACTTAAATTTTATGCACACACTAATTTAGAGCCATGATGGATGTGCCTTAGGAAAATTTTAAAATGATCATCACAAGTCCAAAGTATAGGAGGACAATTAGAAGCAATAATATTGAAGATTTGTTGCTCAATAAAATGCACAATTTTACTATAAAGAGATCAAGTAAAAGGTAAGTTGTATGTTTGATGCTTAATAGATTGTCCTTAAAATACAATTAGTAAAAGAAAGTTTAAAAAAATAAATAAATAAATAAATGAAACGTTATATTGATAGACATGAGGGTTAGACATGGAGGAGAGAAAAAATGTGGGTTAAATTGCCTTTGAAGAAATTTGAGAGGAGGGGAGTTAGTCAACTGGAGTTCACAAAATAAGATAAAGAAGAGAACTTAAACACACACACACACACATGCACACAAATTTGAGATCGGTGGAGGCGGGAGAGAGAAATTTGATACCATATTAAATTACCTATTATCCCAGAAACTTAAGTTTTTAGGTAATGGTAAATTTAATTATTTAACCATAATTTAACAAAATATTATTATATTGTATCTTTCCTGTAGAAAAATAATAATCAATCTCATTATACCATTGGACACTCGCTATTTTGGTTTCCTCTCATAGCTAGATGCTTTTAATTTTGATGAGAGAATTAAAGTTCACTTATTTCTCACATTTTGCTTTTTAGATTTTGGTCTTGAGTTCTCTTATAAACTGAAGAGAAGCATTGGTAGTCATCGGTCTTCTTTGAACCTAGGTTTAGTAAGACTAGTCCTTCATTGACCGACGTGTGACCATATATAAAAAAAGCTCCAATAATAGTAAAAGACAACTTTCACATTGAATAATCTAATGTTGTGTATTTAATCATAGTTGCTAACTTTGATAACACTTTGATGGGACAAACTAGTATAAATTAAACCTAATAGACTCAATCAATAGTGAAAATAAAAACTACAAATAATGAATCAAGTATCAAGAGAATAACAAATAAACAATACCTTAAATTTATTTGAAAATGGAATATTAATAGTGTAAATTGTAAAGGGAAAATCAAGATATAAATTAGGGTTGCTCACAGGTTGGTTTGGTTCAATTTTGGACTCAACCCGAAATTGACTCGCTTATGTTGGATAGTATAAGGAGAGACTTGCTATTAACCACCAATTACCATGGGTCGAGTTGGATTGAGCTCAGGTGGACTATGGTTGGATTCATTTGGTGTTTTTGGGTATGAAGGAGAAGAACAAATCTTGAGACAAAGAGATCAAACCCAAAGAACACAAACCAAAACAATACACAAACACAAACACAATTCAAATAGCACAAACAAGATCGCAAACCTCAAATCTATAAGCATGAGAGAGAAAGAGGTGAGAATAAAAAATCAAACCTATGAGATACACACACACATACTCACACAACATTCAGTTTACAGTGATGGAGATGAGTTGGCGAGTGGCAACCCTGTGATGTAACCACAATGATGATAGAATGACAAATCTACAAACCTAAGGCTTGCAACCTAAGGATTAGTGAAGACCCAAGATCTGACAAACGACTAATAAGTAAGGAACCATAGCTTAAAAAGGTTGAAAAACCCCAACTTGGAACTTGTTTTTTGATGGGTTGGGTCCATCTGTTTTCAAACCCCCTAACTCGCCATCTGAATTGATTTTGTTTGTTATTTTCACTAGAAACCTGCAGTTGTCTAGACCACCACACAAATCAAATAGTTTTGGGTTGGATAGCATTGGATTGGGCAGTTTGGTAATGTAAATATAATCAATCCATTATAGTAAGGAGAATTTTATGGTATACACTTTTTTCCTTACATATCAAGTCCAAAACTTGAGTTTACAGCAAATAGATAAGGTGTGGTGGGCCTTTTGTGTTGTTGGGATTTGATCTCTTCTGTTGTACCATGGCCTGTGATTTTGAGGTAGGAGAGTTGGGACTGGCCTAAGTGAAACACACCTTAGGCCAGCTTGTACACAAGTTGGGCCATCCCAATATAGACACGCATTGGCAGGAGTCTTAAATGTATAGTGCGCTCACGGCAGGAATAATTGTTATAGATATTATAGCAGGAAACACAATACGGCAAAATAACTAAAACATTTTACGAATAACATTATCGCCTAAATTACATAACAAAGGAATATAACAAGGTCGTGACAGAATAATACAATCACGAATAACAAGATTACAGCAAATAATTTAGTAATAAGATAACAAGTTAATCATTCATTAACCAAAAAGTAAAACTTGTCAGCCAAAGAAATGAGCTTAGCTTTTCAGCAAACACAAGTCCAAAAAAGGCAACCGATCTCCAATGTGGGTAACCTTAGAAAAGGCTCTTGCCATAGAGATTACACACTGTCGGTTGCCCAACCACTACCATTACATTTTGTTGGCTGTGCCACGCCTTATTCTCAAACAAAAATGGCTTGTTTTGTCTCTTACCTTTCTTTGTTCTCACAACTCTCATTTGGATAAGGGTTAAACCTCTCCCTCACCTACCTTTATTGCATGCATCTAGTGGGCTTAAACTCTAATTCTTAACTTCTTAAAGAGTGAGTTTGTCAAGAGGAAGAGAAATGGGTAGCTTATTGATGCATGTCTCTATTCTTATCACTCAAGTTTTTCTTTGATTTCTGTGTTTTTCTTTTCTTTCTTTTTCTTTATTGTTCTATCTCTATTTCTTGCCGTGGTTGTTCCCCTCTTTCACAGTTCACAACTACTTCCTTTTATATTGTTTTTCATGACAGGATTTACCATTTTTACCCCTTAACTGCTTTTGGTTTGTTGTGGCGTCCTTCTAAGACTACTTACTAGCCTATCGCCTACCCAGCCATTACCAGTACATTATGTTGGTTGTGCCACACCTCATTCCTAAACAAAAATGACTCGTTTTGTCTCTCACCTCTCTTTGTTCTCACTACTCTCATCTGGATAAGGATTAAACATCTCCCTTACCTAACTCTATGGCATGCATCTAGTGGTTCTAGCTTATACTTACTTCTTTTGGGTGAGATGCCATCTTAGCAGAACATTTCTTCCCAGAGAAGTTTGAGCAGGAACCCCAAAATAGACTCCTTTTTTTTCTTTATTGCCAGACTACACCCTCTCATATCTTTGACCTGTGATTCACCTTCCATGTATTGGCTGGGTACGAGTAGGTGGTGCCTGGACTCTGTGTGTATACTTCACTTCCGTTTAAATCCATTACTTTTCTGGCTTTTATGCCGTTGCTATTGCCTTCATGTTTGTTTGATTCTGTTGTACGTTCTAGTAGGTGTTTAACTCTTGTTATCTGAAAGACAAATGGGCCTTGGGGTTCATGTTTTCTGCCTTCTATCTCTTTTTGGATTGGGTATTGTTTGGGTGAAGGCCCTCTCCTTCCTGCCTAGCCCACTTCTTTCCTATGACTGTGGGCCTTTTGGCTAAGGATCTTGCCATGCCATTGCATTGTTCCTGCTATATCATTACCTTTTTTTTTTTTCCCTTATTACGAGTGGGCTTTCGAGCTAATGCTTTTACCAGTCTACTTTCCACATCTTTACTTTTTTTGGGTTTTACTGGCCAACATTCTTGCTGTGCTAGCTCATTTTTCACATCCTTACCTCTTTTGGGCTTCATTGGCCAACATTTCTATTGTGTCAGCCCATTTCTCATATCCTTACCTCTTTTGAGCTTTATTGGCCAACATTCCTACTGTGCCAACCCACTTCATTCCTCGGGCTTCCTCGGCCCATTTGCTTTTTCTTTACATCTTTTACTCCCATTGGCTTTTGCTAAATCCTTTGGACTTTCTCGACCCAATTACCACATCTTTACCTCTTATTACTCTTTGGGCTTATTGGCTTTTAAGCTAACCCAATGAGTTTACTAATTCATTGGGCTTCCTTGGCCCATTTACCTCCTCTTTATCTTTTATTGTTCCCATGGGTTTACTACTTCATTCCTTAGGTTTCCTAGGCCCATTTACTTCATCTTTACCTCTTATTATTCTTGTGAGTTTGTTGACCATTATTTCTACCATTTCGGCTTGCTGGGTTTGCTTTACTATTTTCTCTTCCCATTTTCTTCATATTGTTGGGCTTCTTCTTGCTATTGGGCTTTTTGTCAAAAGTGGCAATCAACATAAGGTAAAAAAACATTATTTACTTAAAATGAATATAATCTCACTAAAAATAAAAGCACAACTAGTAGTGCAAGATTACAACACCTAAGAACCAACAGGGGAAACCTAATCTTCTTCATTTTGCCATTTCATGATTAAAATTTATTTGTTTAGTTTTGTTTTTTGTTTAATCTAATACTATACATAATTACATATTATTAGGTTATTTAAATTTTGGTTAAATTGCAAATTACACCCTTAAAGTTTGGGAGTGCTAAGGATTTTGTACCATGAAGTTTTAGAATTTGGATTTCACCCTTTAAAGATATATTCTGTTTGAATTAGCAGCTTTTCCATTATATTTTCCGTTAAGAGCCATATAAGTTTGCCATGCATGTTTAATTCAATCAAAAAAATGATGCCACATAATTTTTGTTTCAAAATATAAATTTAGGAGGTGAAATACAAATTCTGAAACTTCAAGAGGTAAAATTAAAACATCTCCAAACTTTAAGGAAGTAATTTACAATTTACACATAAAATTTTAAATGATGTGATAGTTGACTATTTATTTTCCATATGGGGACTATCTTTTAATGGGGGAAAAAAAGCACATTTTGGGACTATTTTTAAATTTGGAAAAAAACACTTGCTTTGCATTTATCTATTGGGTCACTTTTCACCTTTTTTTTTTTTTTCCTTTTAATTATTGGGTCATTTGTAATTTTTCCCTAAGAGCATTAGCATCCGGGGATGCAAAAAAAATGTCTATTTTGCATGTTCAAAACTTATTTTATCTATTTTACTATCCCATTTTACAACTTACCCAACATCACAGTTTCTACTTTTATATTTCATTAAAATAATATAAACTATACCAACAAATAATATAAAAAAAAAAGTTGTTTTTCTCTCTTCTCTTCCATCTTTTTTACTTCTCTACCTTTTTGTCTCTCTCTCCTCATTAAAATAATACTTTTTTGTACATCCTTGTGAATAGTTGGTTCTCATGTCTTTGAACAACTATGAGAACCAACTATTCACAATTGGTATAAATAAATAGAAACCCACTCTGGATGCAGGTGGATTTTTGTTTGTTAGTGGCTAAAATAACAACGGCAAGGGAAAGGAAACAGGAAAGAATAATTTTATTATTATTATTATTATTTCAATAAAATTACTAAGGGCTTGTTTGGTTTAGAGGTAGCTGAGTTTTCATAACTCAATTTTCAAAACTCATAACTCAAACCTAAAACTCATAACTCCCTACTCAAACCTCACCATCACTCAAAAATTGCAAAACACCTATTTGGACTCATAATTCATTTACATATCTCTACAACTTTTTGCCAAAACCATGGACCCCACCCATTGTCACTACCTAATGTTGCTACTGTTGCTACTCACGTCTCATTAACAAAAAATCTTCCTCCTTTACTTTTCCCACCGTGGCATCTTCTCACCTTTCATTTCTTTGACTCTCCATCTTTTTTATCAATTTTTTTGTCTATCTCTCTTTCTCTGTCTCTCCTTTCTTCACTTTATATTTGATTTTTGGGATAATTACACTTTACCCACTTGTGGTTTGCCTCTAATTTGATTTGCCTACCCGTGGTTTCAATTTTGACACTTTACCCACCTGTGATTTCCTCTGTTAAGGCTCTGTTACCCACCTCCATTAAAAAGAAGGTTAAATATGTATTTTTTGCACAATTTTTATGTCTCTCTCCTCCCAAAACATAAAACACATAAAAATTCAAGAGAAAACAATATCAAAATGTGCCATTAGTAAAAAATATTATGCAATTTCTTAGAACTTCAACTTGTATTTGAACACATCATCTCAACCACAAATAAACTAATTATACATCTGAAAGCATGATAAAGCCGTATGAGAAAAATTATATAAAAATTAAAACTCTTAATCTAACTCAACAACGTTCAAATAAATCAAATCAAATCTCCTGCTCCTTAAGTCCAAAAACTAGAAACCCAGAAAAGTAGAAAACCCAGAAAAGTTGAAACAACAAAAATTGAAACTCCTCATGTCCAAAAACTAGAAACCCAGAAAAGTTTAAACTTTTATGAGATGAGCTAATCCAATAAATAGAAAACCTGCATAAAGAAGAAGGCACCCATCGCGGCCATAGCTCCCCAGACTGGACATGTTGAAAGCCCACAAAGCGAATCTGCATAGCCAATAACATTCCCACTACATACATAGAATTATAGGCAACATATAACCTCATGGAATATCGTCCAATGACCAAAAGCATGAGCACGTAAAGCGGGATTAAATTGATAATGAACACATATCCTCCCCAAGCAAAGACCGTATAAAAGTACGAGTTCAGCTCAGCTCAAAAAAGTTTAAACTTTTCTGGGTTTCTAGTTTTTGGACATGAGGAGTTTCAATTTTTGTTGTTTGAACTTTTCTGGGTTTCTAGTTTTTGGACATGAGGAGCAGGAGGTTTGATTTTATTTATTTCAACATTGTTGAGTTAGATTAAGAGTTTTAATTTTTATCTAATTTTTCTCATACGGCTTTATTATGCTTTCAGATGTATAATTAGTTTATTTGTGGTTGAGATGATAAGTTCAAATACAAGTTGAAGTTCTGAGAAATTGCATAATATTTTTTACCAATAGAACGTTTTGATCTTGTTTTCTTTTGAATTTTTATGTGTTTTATGTTTTGGAAGGAGAGAGACATAAAAATTGTGTAAAAATACATATTTAACCTCCTTTTTAACGGAGGTGGGTAACAAAGTCTTAATGGAGGAAATCACAAGTGGGTAAAGTGTCAAAATTGAAACCACAGATAGGCAAATCAAATTAGAGGCAAACAGCAGGTGGGTAAAGTGTAATTATCTCTTGGATTTTTTTTTCCACTTTTCTCCTTTTCTTACTCAGCTTTCTCTATCTTTCCCCTCTTCAATCTGTATTTGATTTTTTTTTTTCACTTTTCTGTTTCTTTCTTAGCTGTTTTTGGTTGGTTTGAATTGATGGTTATTAGGTTTAAAGTGGTGGGTTGTTTCAGTGGGGCTGGGTTAAATTGGTTAGGGCTGGTTTTGTGTGTTGGTGGTGTGGATCGGTGGTTGGTTTTGTGTGTTGATTTTGGTGTTTTGGCGTTGGGTTTCTGTGGCGACACTGGGTGGGGCTAGGTCTGTGGTGTTTTGTTGGTGGGTTGCTGTGGTGGCGCTATGTGGGGCTGTGTTTGTGTTTCAGTGGTGTTTTGTTGTGGTGGCGTTGGGTTTGTTGTGGTGGTGCTGTGGTTGTTTGCAACGGCAATATGTCTGAGTTGACAAGACGACATAGAAGATGTGGGCTCCATAGAGGTAAAAAATTTACAATGGTGCCACTGAGTTATGTTTCTTAGTTTTTGGAAACACTGGATTCTTGTGTTGTGTTTCCATCACTCTAACTCAAAATTTGTGAGTTTTAAGTGATGGAAATACAATGTGAAAATCAAGCCAAACAATTTTTTTTTTTTTTTTGGATCTCATGTGTTTTGATAATTCAGTTATGAGTTATGAGTGATATGATTTAAAACACATTTAAACCAAACAGGCCCTTAAATACTCATCTTAAAAAAAAAAAAAAAAAAAAAAAAGGTTTAAACTACTTTTAAACTCTTTCATTAAAATTACTTAAAAAAAAAAGTTAATTAGGGCGTTTAAAGATTTGCCAACGAAAACAAGACATGAGTCGATTTTCAATTTTGTTGTAGCAAATTTTATTGAAGTGAAGTCGCACAAACTATCCTCAAAATTCAAAAAAATATACAAATAAACTGAGAGAGAAAAGGAAGAGAGTGCGTGGGGGAAAATGGCAGCAAGGCAAATGGAAGACATACAGAGAAAGCTGGCGATGCTGAATTACCCAAGAGCCAATGCTCCTGCTCAGTCTCTCCTCTTCGCCGGCATGGAACGCTACGCTCTTCTCGAGTGGCTCTTCTTCCGGTCTCCTCCATCTCTCTCTCTCTTCTTCTTTTCTTTTAGATCTCTATCGATCTTTTTTTTGCTGAATCGATTTGCTGCAAAATCGTCAAATTCTGAATCCATTCTTTCTATCTTTTACAAAATGAAAATGGGTTTTTCGTATTCTTGATGAATTGCAGGCTACTGGGTGATAAATCACCTTTCTCACAACAAAGCACACAAGGGGATGCCATGGATCGTGATGAAGAGACTTCTCGCATCCAATGTAACCCCTCTTTTCTCATTCATTATGATTCGGGTTTTGAATAAATCTAGGCACACATCCAATTTCACAGCATAACATGCTGAAGTGGTTGGAGTGGTGGACACTTTTTACATGTCTGACACTTTTCACATGGACGCATCATTTTTTTTTTTTTGGTTATTTAAAATTGACTATTTTAGCATATTGTGAAATTGAGTGTGTAGATAGGACTGTTGTTCTGTTTTATCTGAAAGGAAAATGTTGAGAGTTTGTGTTTGTTTTAGTTAGTTACAAAAACTTTGCTAGTTGAGGATCTGAATTTTACTACAAACCCATATTTGATTTATATATGCTTTTGGAAGATCAATGTTGTAGCTTTCTTGGGAGGGGAAGTTTTACATGGTCATCAAAGGAAAATGTTTTTTTTGGAGCTGCTAATATTCAAATATGACATAGTTTGCATTAAATGCTGAAACATGGAGAAAGATTTGATTTTTGGTTCTATCATGAGGCATTCCTAGGGATCAGCACTCCCGCCCACCCTCCAAATTAATTTTTTTTTCTTAGGGTTAGGCCACCTACCAATCACCTTTTGTAGACTCCACAAAAGTGGGAGTTTTGTGGATTGAGTACAACCTTTTTTCTATTATGAGGCATTAGGTGGTTATAATTACATGCAATTTCTTGGTAAAACTATTTGGGTTTGTAAATTGCCTAGGGAAGTTGCTTTCTTTATTTGGATAGCCACCTTGAGATTTTTTTTTTTTTTTTTTTTTTTTTTTTTTTTTTTGTATAACTTGCGGAAAAGGTCATCCTAGTGGACTGGCATGTGTAAGTGTGGTGGTGAGATGGTTAATTACTTGTTAGTTCTCTGCTTAATTGCCAGTGAGTTATGGGATGGCCCTTTTTGTTTTTGCGATTTTTGGTGTTCAATGAGTTATGCCTCAAAAAGTAGTTGAGGTGTATTCCATTTGAAGAAGTCCTTTTGGTAGGCATAGAAGCAGTGGTATCTGCAAAGTGGCCCCACTTTGCCTTATGTAGACTGCTTCAGCGTATTTTACCTATTTTATAATTATAAATGGTGACTTTCTGTTTTTGCAGATTTGGCAGAGATTGCAAAGTTTCTAGGCATTACGACTACCATAGATACAGAAGCCATCCAAGTTAGTTGTTCAGTTCCTTCTATGTGTATTAGTATTTTGGTTAGTTATTGTGTTTGCATTGCATAATGCATTAGGGAAATGCATTTTGTAGGTGGCAATTTTTCTTCTCTTTTTTCTTATCAAAATTTTTTTTTTCTCTTTTTTACTTAAATGGTATGGAGTGAATTTTTTTTTTTTTTTTTTGATAAGCATAGAGTGAATTTTTTTTTCTTCATACAATATGGTATTATTAATATTTGTTCAGAAGGGACTTATCAAAAAATATTTTTTCAGAAGGGATAGTCATTGTTGGTTGCCTTTGAATGATAAAATTCAGTTTGGCTAGCTTTTCTTTTGGGAGCTTATTTTCTTAATGTTGAGATAGATAATGGCTTTAAGAAAATAAGCTAGCTTGTTTGCTTAAAGCTATTTTCTTCTTCACCTTTAAACAAATAAACTTCCAAAATAAAAGCTTGTCAAACACAAAAACTTAGTTTCTTATCAGATATCTATATAAGAAAGAGTCTCTTGGCTTAGTTAATCTTGCAGCCGTTTTTTTTATATTTTTTATTATTTTTTATTTTTCTTTTTGATAGGTAGTTAATCTTTCTAATAAAATCATGAATTGGCCTAGTTATGATGGTTTGTTGGTCTTGTGGATGGTTGTCTTGACAATAATTCTTTTAGGGATTGCATTAGGTAGGAATTGTGATAGGTTTCTTCTGCGTCAGATGATGAGCTCCTTGAAGAATTTGTGTTATTTGAAACTTTTCAGTTTTACAACAAAGTTGATTGTAACCTGTTTTACGTTTTGAAACACTTAAAAAAATTGTATTATGGCTTGTTAACTCTTGCAAAACCTGGATTCTAAGGAAGATTTTGCATCTTTCTTCTAGTGTGCATCTTTTTTTTGGGGGTGGGGTGGGGGAGATTTTAGTATCCACTTTCTTCCTCTGACGTTTAATTGTTTTTTCTTAGTTTGTAATCAAGGAGAGTCCTCTAGAACTAGTTTACACAAGAGTAACTCACCAGCACTAAAACATGCATTTACTTAGACAAACCAATTTTTTTCCTGTGATTTGAAGCAAAGAGCTAAATCACACAATGTTGTTTGCCAAAGCAACCCCTCAGCCAAAAACAGGGAAGAAATAGCTAGACTTGCCTTGTTTGAAAATGAACTGAATCAACCTTCTCATATTTGGAGGGGCATTGAATACAGTTCTAGTTTGTGATCTGGGAGAGTTCTTTAGAACCAGTGATGTAAGAAAAATTGCAGAATTTGTCTATTTCTAGTTGTGGTGGATTTAGGGTTCTCATTTGAAAGAGGAGCTTGAGTTGGGATTATAAGGAAGAAGGGAAAAAAGGCAAATCTATGGTGCTCATTAGCACAAGATAGAAAAGAAGTATAAAGAGAAGAGTGAGGGAGAAAAGAACTCATGAAGTCCAACATGCCTCTGTGCTCAAAATACTTTATTTATTAATCAACACGACCTATTTATAATATATATATATATATATATATTTATTAATCAACACCACCTATTTATATAATATATATATATATATATATATATTTATTTATTAATCATTATAAGTACTCATTCTTGTACTAGTAGTATTAGGATTCCCAAGTTTGACTGGTAAACTAAAAAGCTAATAAAGTAATATATAAAAGACCAACTTGGATGCAAAACTATATAAACCCAAGATACGTATGCTCTGTTTGTTTCGATAGATAACGTTTTCTAGAAATTGATTTGTTTTCCAAAGAACATTTTCTGGAAAACAGACTTGTTTTTTATGTTTGTTTGCAACATTGATTTTGGATTTGGTCCTCACTTCAATAAGGCTAGTGCCTTTTTGGTGCCTCATGCCTCAGGTAGAAGGCCTTGGTGACGTAAGTCACCTTTTGTCCTTTGACTACCTTGCTATGTCCCTATCTCAAGGAGGTCCTCTACTTTGGTTGGCTAGTTGATCTTCCTTTCTTGAATTGATGATATCACCTGTTGAAGCTGATTCCTTGAATGTTTCCTTCACATCACTTTGTGGGTCCGTGCAGGGTCTATGGGTTGTGCAATAGCTCATGGGGTGACAGTGAGCCTTGCTGAAGTTGAAATACCTGGACAAGCTTTATTCTCATAGTAATTTAGGGTGGTTATGCTTTTAATGCTTGTCCAATGAATGTTTGTATTACTGGTAGTGATTTGAAGTTGGGAGTATTTGTAGTGTATCTGAGTAATAAGGAGTTTGGATCTCAAGGAAGTCCTCTACTTTGGTTGGCTAGTCTATCTTCCTTTCTTGAATTGATGACATCACCTGTTGAAGCTGATTCCTTGAATGTTTCCTTCACATCACATTGTGGGTCCGTGCAAGGTCTATGGGTAGTGCAATAGCTTATGGGGTGATAGTGAGCCTTGCTGAAGTTGAAATACCCGGACAAGCTTTATTCTCATAGTAATTTAGGGTGGTTATGCTTTTAATGCTTGTCCAATGAATGTTTGTCTTACTGGTAGTGATTTGAAGTTGGGAATATTTGTAGCGTATCTGAGTAATAAGGAGTTTGGATGTCTGATTACAATATTCTTAGTTTTTCAAAAAATGGAATGCCTGCAAATTGGGTGGAAAATAGCTCAAGATTGTACAAGGCTCGGTCAACAATGTTATGGAAGTTAGACAACCAAAATTGGATTTTATTTTGGAGAAACCAAATTGAAATCCATATAATGCTGGCGTTTCCTAAATTTTTAACAAAATTTTCTATTTCTTTTTGCAAAAAATGCTGGGGGAGCTGTGAAAAGATATAAGCTTCTAACGCCAAGCCTTCTTGGAAACAAATTTTATTATTTTTTCTTTTCATTTCTTTCGATAAGTAAACTTTGTCCCCAAAAGGCTAGTGACCAAGCCTTCATGGAAACAATAAATGTGGAACATATTTATGTTGGCATATTCATGGAAAATTAAGTTTGCAGTAGAAGGTAGACTAGATGATATTAGAGAAAAGGGATTAGAAAAATGATGATTCAAAAGATTTGGATCAGACTGCACAGTGCATCTAGGTGAGATTCTAATCTTTTTTTTAATACATAAGAAGAACCAAATGTGTGGATCATATGTTTTATTGGAATATCATGAACTGTAGATTATATTTGAATGTGGCAAACCTTGTTGTCATGTGAATTTCCTCAATTTTTTTGCTAAATACATTTTCCTCTTTCAGGGACGAGGAAGCTATGAGGACCGCACTGAAATGCTTCGTCTTATTGTAGATCTTGTGGAGGCAAGCATCTATGCTGATAATCCAGAATGGAGGTTGTGATGATTCTGACTTTAATGTTTGGTTGACAACTAAGTTTTCATGTTTGGTGAAGATCAATCATGCTTCATAAAACTATCAGTGACTTGTATAATAAATGCATAATATTTGCTATCTGATTTCTCAAATTTCTTTGAACCTGAAATCTGGTTTGCGTTCTATTGCAGCATTGATGAGCAGATAGCAAAGGATATACAACTTATAGATTCTATTGCAGAAAAACAAGCTCAAATATTCTCTGAAGAGTGCAAGTTGTTCCCTGCAGATGTTCAAATTCAATCAATATATCCACTGTAAGAATGTTCTTATCCCATCTGTGTTTCCATTTCCCCCCTAAAGATCTACTTATTGAAGTGTATAAAACTATAGCATCATAAATGAACTTCAAAAATTTTCCTTTCCTATATAAACCAGAAAATCCCAGATTCTCTCAGTTTCAGAATTTTCCTTTTGGTTACTTATATATTGCTCCTGTACATACAGCACGTAATACTTTCTGTTACAAAGAAACATGAAGAATGATTTTGGAACAAATTCAAGCTCTTAACTATCAAAGAATGATGTCAACTATGTATCATTGCTACATGGGGAAGTCTATTTTAAGTTTCAGATGGCTTGTGTGTCTTGTCACTACTAAAAAATGTCATGAATTTTATAAGAAAATGCATTGATGATGTCTTACATTTGTTATAATAGATGTACCACTTGAAATTTGGAATATTCTAGACATGGAGTTGGCAATGACAAATGTTGATGGTAAATTAGGGTTCTCTTGGGTTCATTTAGGACTTGGCAAGTTTAAGAAAAACATAGATTTTTGTTTGGGTGGGGGGAGAGAGAAAGATTCTTTTGGAAATTGCTGAAATATTATCACAAGCTTGCCCTTAGAGAATCATCACCACTACTATGTATTGCCTCTGCTATTGCTCTTGCTACTACAACTGCTCCTGATATTTCCTTTTTATTTTTTTTTTCGATAATTATTTTTAAATTTTTTTAAAGCTTTGCTGTTTCTGTTATTTTACATATAGAATTTTCTTATTATGTGGCAACATGAAGCCTGCTTCTTCATTTTCTTTAAATTGTGCAATATTAGTAAAAAATGAAAAAAAAAATTCCTTGTATCTTAGGGTTTGTTTGGAAGCTTATTTTGCTGAAACTAAAAACTTATTGTTGAAAGTTAGTTGAAATAGTACAGTAAGGCTCATGAATAGTACCAAAAAGTGCACGAACAGTACCGTGGGACTCACCATTTTTTCAACAAAATGCAAAATTTTTTCATCCCTAACGCAATCCAAATGCAAGCTTAGTTATTCAAGTAAAGAGAATTTTGTTTTTTACATGTCATAGATCATTTATTTTTTTGAGGGGGGGGGGGTGGGGAGAGGGTTTGAATTTATCTCTCTCTCTCTCTCTCTCTCTCTATTTTCTTGGGAATTTCTTTTAGTGACTTTTTCCTTCAGATTTAGTAACATTCTGTTCCTATAATCGAAGTTCATTTGCAGGCCAGATGTTTCTGAGCTGGAGACTAAGCTTTCAGAACAATCTAAGATACTGTTGAATCTTCAACAGAAGGTTGATGATTTGGCATCAAAGGTTTTCTCTTCTCCTTAGCCCTGAATTGCCTTTCACAATTATTTTTGGGGAGCTTCTCGTGAATTTTTTCTACTAAGAAGATTTATACCTAGTCACTAAATTGATATCATCATATCTATGTTAATATTCTGGAGTTGATGATTATAAAACATGGTTGAGAACCTGTTTGTTTTTAAGGCCTTTGATTCAAGGAACTTTTGCTGTTGTTGGTGCACTTCTTAGATTTAGCCTTTGGGATTTATGGTTTTCCAACAATTTCTTGTTATTGTCTTATATCACTATTACAAAAAAGTAACGTCTAGTCAAACATCTGTTCCTTAATATCTGATGGTTATAAAACAATTACTTAATACTATTAAATAAATACCACCCTCTGTGCTTTTAGTAAATACCACCCTCTGTGCTGGCAAGGCAGCTTTGGTTGGCATTGAAATGGTTATATTTGGTCCATCGTTCCTCATGGCTTAATGTGGTGTCTTTGGAGGGAGAGGAATAGTCGTTGTTTTGAAGATTCTGAGAGATCTATTCCGGACCTTAAGCTTTTCTTTATTAGAACTTTGTTGGATTGGTTGTTTGCTTTGCAAAATAAATCTTTCCCTTCTCCTTTTGTTTTTCTAGATTCTTGCAATTTTTGTGTTTGATTTGTTTGGCTCCTTGTTCACTCCCTGTGTTCTAGGGTGTTTCCCTTTTGATATCAATATATCTTATTACTTATCAAAAAAAAAAATTTTTTTTTATCACGTTAAAGTGATTAAGTCAAATAATTTTAATGGCTTGGAAAAATTTAGTTTAGATTTTCTTCTTCTCCCACCTGTTTCTGGCATGGGAACTCCTTATATTAGGGTAAGGATATTGCATATCTTGTGTTCCTCAGATTCCTATTTTGGCAAATACCATCCATGGAGTTTTCCAAAATTTTCTTGTTTAGATGAAAGAAATCCTAACTCATTCCTTCCACATTTTCTTATAGTTTATGGCACAAAATTTAGACATTTATTAATTTAAAGGTGTAAAGAATTCCTCTTCAAGTAGCATTAAAACCTCTATAGGTTTTTGTAATTCAATTGAAGCATATGTTTTAAGGTTTGAGTTGATGACTGCGGCCAGTGGCTTCTCTTTCTCCCTTGGGTTGGATTTTACCATCTCAGAATTTAGTTTGTGTTTTGACATTTTTTGTTTTCATTTCAGGGCATTTCTCTTGAATGTTCTCCATGTAGAAGAACTGTGCCCGTTTGTGCATTTAGTAATTTCTGTTAGCTTAAAAAGAAAAGAAAAGAAAATATTTGAGGAGTATTACTTGTTTTTTGATAAGTTTGATGATAATTGTTACTTGTAATTAATAAATTATTTTTGAAATCTTGAGATAATTCTTTACTGATGACAAGTTTGCGTTCCCTTGGGCCGTAGCACAAGTCTGAGAGGGGTAGGCTTTGGTTGTAGTACAGCATAGGATTGGATCTTGGCTAGAGGAAATAAGATAAAATTAAGTCAAGATGTTTTTTCTTTGGTCTTTTTCCCTTTGACTTTGAGCATTCAATATATTATTTAATACCAACTTCTTATCTTTCTGATGCATTCTGATCCACTCTGTTTCTGACAACGTGTAATTTTGACTTTGTTTGCTATTTTTTCTATGTACTCTGAGATTTGTCTGGTATTTATGTATGGTTTGTGCTTCTTCCTTTTGTCTGATTCTGATCGTTTTTTTGCCTTGTGCATTCAGCATGCTTACAACCCAGATGAGGAATATGCAGGGGTGGAATCCCAATTGCGGGCACATTTGGAATCTTTTCTAGAAACTGCAAGATCATTCAATATGATTTACACCAAGGTCTGGCATGCTCTTCCTCTCATTAACATCTCGCTTTTCTATTTTATTTGTACCAACCAGCAAAGAGTGGTTGTGCTATATACTTGTGATTCTTTTTTCTTAATTGCGCATTCACATTATGGTTTGGCTTTTACCATTTGTTGCAGCCTCATTTTAGTTGAAAAGGTTCTAAGATTAAACTCTGTTGAACTTCTGCAATCCTATGGAAATTGTTGACGTTTATTCTTGATACTTAGGGTCCGTTTGGATATTGCTTATTTTTCTAAAAACTGAAAACTAAAAACACTGTAGCAAATAAGTGAAAAATTTGTGCTGATTATTTTTGGGTCCGAGTACTGTAGCTCAGCTAAAAAACACGTTTTTACTTTTTTTTGTTTTTTCTTCTATTAACTCCTCACCCACCCTAGCTAACACTTGTGTCTAGAGAGTTTCACGCCCACCAGAGAAAGGAAGAGAGGAAGACCTACATCTTAGCGACGCCGACGAAGAGCTTAGAATGTAAATCCACGACGAAGACAACCTAGTTGGACGCTGGTGAAGAGCCGAGAAAGACAACCCTGTCTGACGCCAGTGAAGATCGGGTTCCCTCGGTGGTGGTGGATGGGTTGATCGGCAGTGGGTTTGATGGGTTTGATATGGGAAGTCGGTGGTGCTGGGTGAGGTTGAGATTGGTGATGGGTTTGATTTGTGTTTGCTGGGTAGATCCGTTTGATCGGTTGCTGGGTTTGATTAGTTGCGTTTGCTGGGTTTGATAGGTTGATCGGTTTGATTTTTTTTCACATGGGTTTGGGATTTTTTTTTTTTTTTTTTCTCTTCCACATGGGTTTGATTCATATGGTTTTGGTTTCACTATTTTGATGGGTTTGTTGGGTCTCAAGAACATGAATAGTCATGTTCTGGGTTTGATCGGTGAAGAACATGAAGAACGGTGCGTTGAAGGAAAAAAAACGCTACGTGTTTCAGTTCTCAGTCTTGCGTTTAATTGGAAGCTACTGTAGCAGTGGGTCCCATGGATATACAAACGCCAGACGCAAAACGTGACCTTTAGACGCTATCCAAATGCATACTTAGGAATCATCCCATCAAACTATCTTGTTATGCTAGTATGCGTACATTCGCATACTGTACTGCAGTAATTGAATATATTTATGTCTTTGTTTTTTGGTAGGAAATTCGGCCCTGGACACACATGATGGAGGTACCACAGCTCCATGGGTTTGGCCCAGCTGCAAATCGCTTATTGGAGGCATACAAGATGCTTTTGAAGGTATCTAACTGCTAATCTATTGATGTTTTTTATCTTTGATTATATGCTTTTCCTTTCATATGGTTTTGATAAATTTATATGCAAAAAACCATTTATATGCTTAGTTATCTCATTATGTGGATTCTTTGAGGTTCCTTTCAGATTAGAGTCATTAGACTAAGACTTAAATAAGCCCAGCTAAAATGCTGATGGCAATTTACTATACCAATATAGTATACTTTATATAGTATGATACTTGTATATTTTGATATTAGCATATTTGGATATATGATAATGCAATTGCTGATCGCATCTTTCCTGAGTTTTCATCTCCCTTATTATACGTATCTATGAAGTTAATTTGTCCTAGTTTCTCATCTCTTCGATAACTGTTTCTGTCAATACTTTGTGTTTGCCTATTGATGTGATGTATGCACTACTAAGCATCCACTCAATCAACAACTTCACCTCTTAGTTTCTGATCCCCTTTTCATTTCTTTAAAAATCCTTTTCCTTTCCATGTGCGTGCACACAAGTGCATCCTGTGAGGAGGGGGAAAATATACCCTGTTGCGGGTATATGTTTCCCCTCTCTCACAGCTGGTGGGTCCCACCAACTGTGAGAGAGGAGAAGCATATACCTGATGCAGGGTATACCTTCTCGTGAGGTGGGGTCTGCTTGGATCCATTGTGATGCATGCAAGCATTCCCTGCTCTTTCCATCTAAAACCCATTCACCTATTTACTCTCCCTCCTTCCCTGTCTTTCTCTATAAAACTTTTTGTATACATAGAGATAAGAATACAGCTCTAGCAGTTTGTGAAACTATCACACATTCAGGGTCTCCCAACATTGGGGTAACATAAGGTTACAAGGCTGTTGATTGAGGCAAAGTCTCAATTATGCTTTTATCTTGGATACAAGTTTTATGACAAAATTACATTTTAGATTGAAGAGGAGATTGTGGAATATATGCTTTATACGAGCTCTCAATGATTGGGAATTACAATATGTGGATTAATTGTTTGATACTTTGTATGCTAATGTCCCAAGAGAAGAGGGTCCTGATTGTTTGACCTGGAGATTGGCTAGCAAGTCAATTTAATGTTTGCTCTAAATATGGTTCTATTGGAGTGTGTTTTCATTGGAATACTGTGGAGTAATAAAGCTCCTTGAAGGGTGGCCTTTTTTGTATGGACATCTGTGTGTGTAATTTTGACTTGTAACAATCTGACAAAGGGAAGCATAAAGCCATAACTCAGGTGGACTGGTATTGCATGTGTAGATGTAATGGTGAGAATGTGGATCATTTATTAGTGCATAGTGATATAGCTCAGAAACTTTCACGACCTGAGACTCAATACGGTGAAATCTCTAGGTCTGAATAGCCCAAAATCACATCAATCACACAAAGCAACTAAACTTAGTTTAGTCTATGATTGTATAGAGCCAAAAATTATTTTTTGATAAGTAATGAAAGATATATTAAATATGTGAAAAAAAAACTTAATATCTCAATTATGACCATCTAAGATTTAGTTGTAAGAAGTTCAAAACAGTTCAAATAACAAATTTATTAAAGTATCAGAATTCACATGATCCGAAGTTCCTTGCTCATGATAGAATTGAATAATGTTGGAAAGTTACCAAATGTCATGGTGGCTCAGAGTCTCACAATCAAATAGAATTCTAATGATTATGGAGGTTAGATGGCTCAAGAACAAGTAGAGTTTAGTATATCAAGGAGCCACCTCAAAGTTCAGAATGTCATACCTGATGGGTACAAAGTTCACATATGTAGTACATATTCTAGCATATGGAAGAATGCGCAATAAGTTCATAGGGTGAAGTTATTCAAAATTCTCATTATCCAGCTTGAAAATGGTACATATATCCTCACCACTAATTAGGGAAAGTTCTAAAGTTCATATATCCCCATCACCATGTTGGATGAGGTCCAAAGTTCACATAGCCAAATTCCCACATATCTTTATCAAGTGGGTCCAAAACAGGGGTGGAGCCAGGAATTTTTGTTTGGGTGAACGAGTTATGGTATGGACTTGTGAAGACCTGCATGCGCGCGCGCGCATATTTAAAATTTTGGACCCGGGGGGGGGGGGGGGGGCACCATAAGGTAGCTTTGTCCCTGGTCCAGGACACATACTATTTGCCAGGGTTTCAAATGAAATACTCGCCATCAATTTAGATGAGGCCAAAGTTTATAATTATATCACAAGATGTGTAGACTACAAAGGTGATTACAAGAAATATATTTAAGATGCCCAAGACTAGGTTTGTGGGATTTAGGATGTACCACATTTAGCTCTTGACTAGATAACGAAGGATAAGTGAATTTATTCAACTATGAGTCCAAAACATAAGGGAAATCAGCTTAGCCAATACATTCAATGGACTGAAGTTCAAATCTGGTTTATTTCACATATATGTTCACTTCATTCAAACTCGAATTCCTAGGGGTGAAGGTAGTGACAAACTTTTTTGTTGTCTTAATGGAAGTGGGAAGTTTGATGTTCGGTCTTTTTATCATAAGATTCGAAATGTAACTCTTACTACTTTCCCTTGGGGGCATTTGGAAAGTAAAAGTTCCTAGAAGGGTGACATTCTTTATGTGGACAACAGCTCATGGTCAGATCCTTACTTTGGATAATTTTATGCTCTGTGATCGCATTTTGGCAAATCGTTGTTGTATGCGTTGCTGTAATGAGGAATTTGTGGATCACTTTCTGATTTCTTGTCTGGTTGCTCATTCTCTGTGGATGTATATGCTTCGGTTGTTTGGGATTGATTGGATCATGCTAGGTTCCGTTGCAGACTTATTTTTCTGTTGGTATCATTGACTTGGGAAACATAATTCTGATATTTGGAACCTGGTTTTGGGTTGTTTAATGTGGAATATTTGGATTGAATGGAATCGGTGTTCTTTTGAGGATACAGGGAAATCTTTGGATCAGTTGTTGGAGTTATGCAGATGGACCCTTTTTGATTGGTCCTGGTGTTGGGGCCTCTTAGATTGTTCTACTATCACGGATTTTCTTTTGTCTCCTAGTATTCTTAGTGTTTGTTTGCTTATTTTTACCTCTTTTTTCTACTTGTTCACTATTGTGAACCTTGTGTTTTTTCATGCTTATCATTTTTCAATAAAACTTTTTCTTACCTATCCAAAAAAAAAAAAAAAAAAAATGTCACCATGTAAGTGCTGGGCAGTAGCATAACAGTACCAAAACTAGAACAGGACAGCAAGAACCCACAGTGGAACAGCAACTAGAAATAAGTATTAACATGTGTAAAATCAAAACTGCCTTTTCTATGGAGATAACCCAGCATGTTGGAATTGAATTAGGCCTGAACATGATGCTGCAAAATAGTTCCAGCAATGGATTGAAGAGTTAAAACATAATTTCCGCATACACCTTATGATTTGAGTAAAATAAATTCATATACTTGAAAATCAAATCTGAGAAACAAAGTAAGAATCAAACGATCAAGTATGGAACTATGGATTTCATCAAAGGTTATCACCAGCAACCATAATTCATACAAAGCTGTAACCAACCAACTTGATTTTGGCATTAAGGATGAGGTTCAAATCTGAAACACCAGGAACATACTTAACAGATTGAGAACTAAGGCAGCAAACTAAGAGAGGAAGGTAAATATTTCTGGAACAGAGAAGTAACTCCTCAAGAAATAGGAACAAGACTTAGCCAAGGGAAGAAAAATCATGGAATCATCACTTACCTGAAACCGAAACTAGAATCTGTATAACTTGAATAGGTTCTGCCTTGCACCAGTGCTGTCTCCCCTTTCTTTTGAGTTTCTGCTCAAGTGAAACTCTCTCATTTCATTGAGAAGAATCTAGATTTTTAATGAAGAGGGGTAATCACTAGTCAGTGCTAGGAGGTGCAGTGTCTAAAAATTACAAAGTGATCTCAGGTTTCTGCCAAATTGTGACAAGCCCCAAATTTTTTCAAAATGCATACAACTGCACTCTTATTTACCTGCAGTCGGTGCTGGTGCAATGTTTAAAAATAACAAAGTGATCCTTAGGATTCTACAAGTAAATGTCATCTTTTATTTTAATACCATTTACTTAAGATAACCTAAATCCCCCGGATCCAATGAAAATAACCTAAAATCCAAATTCTTAAAGAATAAAAAGTTAGTTTTCGCTAATGAGGCTCAACTGGCACTTCATTCTTCCATAATAATGAGATGAAAGGTGAGCTTGTGGGTTCAAGACCCAATGGGTGTGTGTAACTTAACTATAAAAAAAGTTTTTTTAAACCGAAAAACAAAAATTGAAATTTTAGATCCCATCCTAAAATTTTATTTTATTTTTTTAATTCTGATGATATATGCACAATCCAAGAAGCTTAATCAATATTTGGCTCATAATCCCCCGTGAAAGGCCTGCTTAAAACCAGTATACACTCAGAATTTGCATGAAAGGGAAAAGTTTTCCACAACTTCGTCAACTCTCTCTACAATTCTTTTATCCCACATCATCAGTATACCACTTGACACCCCAACAGATCCCAAAAATGGCCAATCTACCTGCTGACAATTCCATAAACCTTTGATCATGGTGTTGGTTTATGCAAAGGGGCAGTCCTTTTAGATTTGAAAATATTTGGTGAAAATTGAGTGGTTTACTGACAAGGTGAGATGTGGTGGAATTCCTATCATGTTCATGGCTTGCCTAGTTTTGTCCTGGTGAACAAATTGAAAGCACTTAAATTGGATCTAAAGCAGTGGAATAAGAATTTACTAATGTGGTAGGTAGGAAGAATCTTTTATTAGTGAGTATCCAGATGATGGATGTGTTTAAGGTGAATAGACCACTTGGGGGTGTTACAGAAACTGTGGTCTAATTCTTTTTATGCTGGGGGTTCATTGGTTGATGCTTAATATGGTTTGCAGAGTTATTTGGATGGAGGAATTGGTTTAGAAAATATGGAGCTATCTGGTGTAGAATATGACCTCCTTATGTCAATGTGGACACTTTAGAGGGAGAGGAATAATCGTACTTTTTCTGGCGGTGGAGGTTTCAATTATTGAGCTGAAATCTTTGTTTATGAGATCTCTATTTGAGTGGTCTCAGTGCTTTGGAGTTAGTGTTAGGCATTCACTTGTAGATACTCCATTTATTTTACTATAAAGTATATTAGTCAATGAAGCATCATTACTTATCAAAGAGTGTTTTTCTGTACTATCCTTTACAAGAGTTTTATGTACATAAAATCTCATCTTTTTGAGTAAAAGTACTATTTATCAAAAACAGAATTGCATTATATCTAAATTCTTTTCAAATTTAGGCTTAATCATAACAGTTTACATCAATGTCAATCTTGTACTTTGGTAGTTTTTTGTCATGGACTTCTTTGAAGAAATATTTTTGCTTCTGAAGCAACTGTCATAATCACTAATTTGGATATTGTTCTGCATTGGTTACAGTTCCTAGGGAACTTGAGGAATCTTAGAGATTCCCACACAGCTCTCGCTGTTGGATCATCTGAAACAATTGCTGGTGAGCCCTCTTCTGTAATGAGAATAATCTCTGAGTGTGAGTCTGCATTAACATTCTTAAATCGTGACCTTGGAATTCTCTCGGCTTCCATTGCTCGTGAGGAAGGTGAAGAGGTGAATTTACGATGAAATTGTTACTCATGTAGTGTTGATTAGATGCAGTGTCTTCCAATTCTTTGGAGACATTTTGAAAACTGTATTAGTTTTTCTAGTTTGAATGACTTATGGAGAGTTGATGTTGGCTGTGTTATAGTAATTCATTTTAGATCTAAAGCATGTTGATGTAGTATTTGATAGGGGTGTCACCATCACCTATTGTCATACATATATGTATAATGGGAGGATTTATTTATTTTTGATTGCTAAGTAATGAAAGGATGAGTACATTAGATTTTTGTGTTAGTTCCAAGTTCACCTCATCGAAAGGAGTACTCTAACCACAAAAGGAGTGTTGATGTTGGGCTTGGGGTATCTATATATCTGACCAGTAGCTGGTGAAAATTTTAGCTGAACCTTAAAGCCAAATGAAACTAGTTGTCCAGGTAATGTCCAAGGGAAAAAGGCGTGAGATATATATATATATATATATATATATATATATATATATATATATATATATATATAATAACATGCACATATGGATAAATTAAGATAGGATTGCATCCATCAACGTCGGTGCATGAGTTGGCTAGAAATTAAAAGGTAAAAAAAAAAAGAAAAAGGAATGGTTGTATTCGAATTGTATATACCATGTCATCCCTCTTTGTGGATTTGTACATTATGAAAAAGAAAAAAGATTTCATTGTGAGAGCATTCTCATCAAAGAATGCAAATATTTTAGCATTTAACATCTTAAAATCTTACTTTATCTACTTTAACATACCATTTTACAATACACTCAACGTCAAAAGTTTTATATTTTTTTACCATTTCATTAAAATATTATTTCTTTATTATTTTTTATTCTCAATCTATCTCTTCCTCTCTCTTTCTCTATGTATTTGTCTTCTCTCAAACCCATTGCAAAACCCACCCTTCTGTTATTGTCCACACCCACTGCTACTAGCCACTACCGCCCACACTCACTGCCACAACCACCACTGCTCACAACCTTAACCCTCAACCAGCAAAATCACAAACAAAAACAACCTCAAACCCAAAACCAAACCATAAAACTCATACGAACCCACCATCAACCACCACTGGTCCACCACAAACCATACCCATCCAAAACCAATACCCATCTAAAACCAAATCACAAACCCATCAAAATATGCCCAAAATAGAACCCCTATAAAAACCCACAACCTGCAAATTGGACCTAAGGTGTGAGAAAGAGATAATCATAGATCTGAACTTGTAAGGGCGAGTGGGCGACGTTAGCAATGGAGGCGAATTCGAGACAGAGACAACCTAGCAATGTTGCGGCCAAAGAGTAGAGAGATCGAGTGACTAAGACTAGAGAGATCGAACTTGAGAGATGGAGGCAAAGACGAGCTAGCGACGTTGCAGACGAAGAGTTGTTATTGATCTGTGACGAGCAGACAACGCCAGATCACAGACCATGAACCACGGGAGAGAGAAGAGAGAAGAGGGAAGAGAGAAGTGAGATGGGAAAGAGAGATAGAAATGAGAAATAGATCTGTTGGTGAATAAAATACTATATTTTTTTTACAATCCAATTACAGTGAGCTGTTATTGATAATAGTTCATTGTAGTTTGGTGCTAAATTTTTTAAGATTTAGCATGTTTGGTGGAAGTGTATTTTTATCATTTGAGGTGCTAAAAATGCTAAAAAATAGCATTTAGTGTACGTTTGGTTTGCGTTTGACGTTTGCGTTTTCAGCATCTTTTTTTTTTTTCCACGCGTTTCCAGCTTTTCCAAGACAAATTTTTATTGTAGTGGCTACTGTTCATGCATAGTAGCCGCAAAGTTTGACTTTTTAGCACAAATTTGATTGTTCACAAACTCACAAATTTCACTTTTCAGCAATTTTTTTTTAATTAAAAATGAGTTCCACGATACTATTTACAGATTTACAAATTATTTTGCTACATTGTTTTTCAGTTTTCAGTTTCAGTTTTCAGTTGTATCTAAACGGACCCTTCGCATTTTTAGTACTTTTAATGGCAATGCTCTGAGACAACAAACATGAGACAACATGAAATTAGATAAAGTTCATGATGAAGTCGTGTCCATTGGCCTTGATTTCCTCAACCCCTTGATCTCTATCATGATTCATGACCAATCATAGCTTAAAGTTGCAAGCTTTACTCGAATCTGAATATTATGGTATATATCTAGGATCTTTTGATTTGATACTTCTTAATGTAGGAAGAGGATCTTGGTTTAATTTAGCTATGATGTGTGAAGTAGTTAAAAAGATGCCAGCTTTCATGCAATTGACCATTACAAAAGGGTTTAAAAAGATATTCCAACAAAGATGCATTTCTAGGCTCAAAGAGTGTAGAATATTTAGATATAAAATTCATAGAAAACGATAAAATGTGGCTTCTACAATAACTCAATGTATTGTTAGGAGTGGTATGAGTTCGAGGGTGGGGAATGGTCAGAAAATTCGGATTTGGTATGATAAATGGCTTCCAAATCCATTGACCTTCAAAGTCTCTTCTCCCAAGAATTTGCTGGAGGATCATACTCGGATTTCTGAGTTGATTGACAGTGAACGTGGAGGGTGGAAAGCTGAGGTGGTGAAGTCTGTCTGGAATGCAACATCTAATGGAATGTTCTCTGTTCGAAGTGCATATATGGTGAGTCGGTGACCTTGAACCTGCGTGACCAATCGGAGTGAGGCAGCTGCTCTAATGATGGGGCGATTAAGAATTTCTGGGGGAAGATTTGGTGTCTACAAATTCCTAATAAGGTGAAGCACTTTGCTTGGAGAGCTTGCAAAAATATTCTACCTTGTCTATCTAATCTGAGGAGAGGTATCTTGGCGGATGATAAGTGTGAGCTTTGTGGTGTGAAGGGGAATTATCGGGTCAGCTGTTCTGGAGTTGTAAATCCGCTGCTGAAGTGTGGGAGATAACTGATACTTTTCAGTCTCGGCTCAATATGCAGTTTTAGAACTTTATGGAATTGCTTTGGTTTCTTCGGACAGCCAACAATGTAGTGATGATGCCTTATCTTTTGCTATCTCTATTGCTAGGGCTATGTGGACAAGAAGGAATTAGAAACGAAATGGCAAGAAATTTCTGTCGAGTCTGTTGCTAGTGCAGTAGGTTGGGCAGTTTATCAGTGAGTTCTGGTCTGTAAATGTGAAGCTCCCTCTCTTGCTTCTGCTGTGTGCTCTCGCGCCTGTAATCCACCCACTGCTCCTTTGTTCAAAATTAATGTGGATGCGGCTATTTTTCCTTATCAACATATGTGTGGGGTGGGTGTTGTGGTAAGGGATGAAATGGGATTGGTGGTTGGTGCTCTTAGTAAAAGGTTGAACGTTCCTTTGGGCCCGTTGGAAGCTGAGGCTAAAGCTTTTGAAGAGGGTGTTTTATTTATTTTATCTATTTTTATAAATCTGACATGGCATTGGCGGTCAATTAGCAATTGATAGGCATGAAAAATACTTTTTTATTGTTTTGTTTGATATGTTAGTGTTTTTCATCTAAAAAACAATTTGGACTAAAGTGACATGACATTGAAAATGTTAGGGACCAAATTGACACAATTGAAAGGTTATTGACTAAATTGTGATATGGTGTAAATGAATAGGGATCTATTTTGTAATTTACCCAAAATCTATATATATATATATATATATAAGCAAAGTTTAGAGAAAGTTCAATTAGAATTTGAAATTAGAATCCAATTTTGTGCATGTGTCTAAATTTATGTAGGGACCATATCATAATTACAATCATTTTAATTTGATATACCTAATAATTCTTAATTTTGTTAAGAAGTCTTAATTTTGTCAAAGAAACTTGCTTTAGTAGTCAATAATCAATTTTTTCGAAGTCGTTGGATCATTTTTCTCAAATGTCATAAATTTTCTATCTAGTAGAAATGAATTATACATGTACATTAGACACAAGATAAATCAATAATTTATCATAATTTTCTAATGAATATGCTTTTACTTAGAAAATGTGAGCCATCGGTTTAGGTATACGATACTATCATTATTGCTTGGACAATTAGACATCCAACCCATAATTGCAATGACCTAAGAGCGAAGTTCTACCAATTGAGCTATATCCCTCGAGCCAAGTGGGCATCCCAAAAACACCCGGGTTGAAATATGACTTTCAAGTTAAGTTCCGAATTAGTAGATGTTGCCAAAGGAAGTGGCAATGCCCTATGGAAATTGTGGTTAGAAATCCATAATAGAGACCAACCACAACGATTGAATTGATTATCTTCATACATAAGGATACCGGGTTACCTAGTATCTTCATGCATAAGGATATTGGATTACCTAGTAATAGTATAAAAGATTTTATAATCATCATAAACCTCCCTTTTTATTTTCTATTGCAATTTTTGGATTCAAAAAATTTCCTATTTTATATAAAATTTTAACAATATTTAGAAAATTAATATAGATTTTTTTTTTTTTCAATTGGATAATGTGTTTATTCCAACTATATTTAGTATCATATATGTAAGGATAATAGTAGGGATCATCACTATTAGATACACTATTTAGATAACTAAAATTAGTCACTTCAACAGTCTTCGATGGATATATGGGTATCCAAAATACAAACGAGACGGATCTTTGTCGTCCTAACCATTCTTCTTAGTCTCGATATATATATATATATATATATCATTTTTTAAATTTTCAATTACTCATTGTGGGTTTTTATTTTTGATAGTACCTAAGCCCAAGTAGAAACAAGGATCCTGAGCCTTTTACTTATTGTTTGGTAGATTGAGCTTGGTTCACCGTAACTATATTGGGTTGATAACAAATCAAGTTGTGCGCAAAGCATGGGCCCTACAACATGTACATGTCCATACATGCAAAAATATACATATTGTAAAATAAATAGCTAAAGAACAGCAAGGAAATAAAGAAAAAGCATGCAAGGACGTCAGAGATCCTCATAAAATAAAGTGACATGTCATTATTTTGAGTTTTAGTACATTGGGCCCTATTCCTTGCTGGGATATGCCATGAGATTCAAATAAGTTCAAAAGTCATAGACTTAGATGGCTCTTTGTAGACTTTGAAGATTTATGAGGTTTGAATTCTCTTGAATCCAAGTGTATCCTCTAACACTTATCTTAGGATTCCTCATAGTACTTCCCTATTCCCTCTATTTTCTGAGGTTCAAATGAGTCTTTTAAAAGCTCTCTTTGCTTCGATTAAGTGTTGCTGAATGCCTTTTGTTGATGACTTGATCCTCCTTTTATAGTACCTTCCTAGGGTTTTTGGTGCCATTGATTTCCTCTATTTGCTACCTTAGGTACTAGAACCAATGTTGTGTTAGCAATATTGATGGCTGTCATTCTCTTATTTTCTCACTACTTCTTCTTTTGAGGTTTTCCCCTAGAAAGTCCCTGGCTAAACTTCTTTTACTGGGGGGGTCCTAAGGGCTGACTTTTAAGCTTATTTTTCCAAAGCTTCTAGATGGACCTTTTTTGACTCCTACTCTTGGCTGTTTCACCTTTTATCCTTATCTCAAAGTGGGCAGATTCCTTCCTGTCATGTTAAAAGATCCCCAGCCACATTCCTTCATGGTTCACCTTCTTGCATTTCCCAAGGTACTAGACTTCTTTTTATCAAGTGTTGATTCCTATGTCATCGGCTCTTTTTCTGAGTCATAGGCGGCTGATGGGACATGCCCATCTTTGTTCCCTATGTCTACAAGTATGCTTCCTTGAGCTATCCAAATCCCAGCTAATCATTTCTTGCACTTCTCGAGGATCCCTTTGGTTTTGGCAATTCCAAGGTATTTTGGTCTAGTCCATTTCTGGGCTCTTCAAGAGCTCTTCTCACAAAGGCTGGGCTAAGCTCCATTTTTTCATTTTTTCTTCATTTTCTAAGGCCTAGACCTTGCCCATTCATGGGTTTAGGCTTCCTTTTACTTATTTTAAGTGGACCTTGGTTGGCGGGTTGGGCATTCCTTATCTTTGAGAGCCTTTTAGTGTTTAGATTTCAACACTTGTGATATTTTGGACCTCAACACTCATGTACTACTTTCTCAAAAAAAAAAAAAAACTCATGTGCTATAATGACAAGCAAATATTTTTGAGAGTTTTATTTTTAGTTTTTAAAAGTAAAATTAGAAATATCTATATAATTATATGAAGTGGCCAGCCGATTAATGTAATGAAAATGGAAAATTTTTGGAATTTTTTTTTTCATTGGGTTTTTAGGAGTAATTAGATGGATTAAAAAAAAACCCCTTTAAACATTTAACTACTTTTGTAACATGTTGTAATTATCTCATAAAAAAAAAACTTTTGTTTTGTTGGAAATAGTGTAATTTTTACGCATTAGTGACAAACTAGTTAAGGTAAAAATGAGAGTTTTTTTTTTTAGGAGTAATTTAAGAAGGCCATTTACTCTTAAATTAAATGCAATAGACTTTACAAACTTTAAGTAGTAATTGATTTATTGAAGAGTATTTAATGAGACTCATTATGACTATCAAATATTTATGAAGTGTACGAATTGTTATTTTTTTTTGATGAACGAAATGGGGGGGCGGGGGCGACCATTTGTGACTAACCCCCCAGGGCGTGACCTAATAGGGTGTACGAATTGTTATTTATCATTGGGCTTTGTAAGTTTACATCACTCTACGAGACGATATATGTCATGTTATATATTTTGGTAAAGGGCACGTGTAATTATTTTGTACGTTTTTGGATTCAACTTTTAAATATGAAAGCTTTCCCTGTATAAAAAAAAAAAAAAAAAAAGAGGTTTTTTTCCCCTTATTTGATAAAAGGACATGTATGACATTTATAGGCCATATTTAATTGTCCTAATTTAAACCCAAATCACTGAAAATATGGCAAAATATTAATGAAATTAATAGTGAACATTAAGTGCATATTTTTATTTCTATTTATTAATTATTAATGACACATGGCAAATAATGACATGTACAAGTAATTGTTTGTCCATATAATACCAATTAAATGTAGGAAATTGCTACAGATTTTTATAATTTATAATAGTACACTTTGAAAAGCGAACATATGTCTTCATAGAATGCATCCTTTAGTGTAGGATCCAACTTTTAATAGATATAATATAATAAATAGATAGGTATGAAATATGAGGGGTTTCTAGTTAGCTTAATTGGTAAAGTTTTTGATGATTGAATAGGAGATTTGTAGTTCAATCGTCATTTATATTAAAAATCGATTGGTGTCTTGGTTTGTTGATAAAGAGAAAAAATCATAGAAATTGACACCATAAGTTGAAATTAAAAAAAAAAAAAAATGAAATATGAAATTTATGGTAGTTATTAATACGCATTTATTTTAATTTGTTTGTGTTTGTGAATAAATATTAAATATGAATTTGATAATTATGACAATTTTTAATAGGTATTTATTATGATTGTATTTTTAAATTCAACTATATATATGGTAATTATTAATATATATTTATTAAAATTTAATTTGTATATGAAACTATTTATTTAATTAATTAAAGAAAATATGATGTGTCAAGATTCTAATTAAAGTTTTAAATATAGAATAGAATTTTAAGTCCACATATGTAGCAAAATATTATGAGATCAACTATAAGTCAAACATATTCGTTATATATATATATATATATATATATATCACTCTCAGTAAATTTATAACGCCAACATATCCGACTGACTAAGAAATATAAACATCAAATTTATATATTATACAAGTTGGATCCCAAAACTAGAGGTGCATACCATGATGACAAGTGTTCATTTCTCAAAGCATACGATAATCACATTTAGTGACTTCCTACATGAAGTTGGTATGATATGGACAAGCAATGCCACGTGTTAGACAATTATTAGGAAAAATAAACTTGCATTTCTAAGGGTCCATTTGGTTGGGGAGATGAAAAAGTAGGAGTATAGAAAATTGTGGGGGGATAGAAAAGTGGGAAGATAGAAAAAATTTAGTTTTTCCTCATTTTTGTTTGGTTGGAGGGGTAGAAAAGTGGAAAGATGGAAATTTTTTGTTTGGTTGAGATGAAAAATGAGAGGATGAAAAATGAAGTTGGTATAAACTTACCATTATGTCCTTACCAAATATATAAACAAAGAGTAAAACATTTTTTAATTAAAAAAAAAAATTTGTATGGAGACTTTTTTTTTTTTTTTTTTTTAACTTTATAAAATATGCAAATGTCGAAAGGATAAAAAAGAAAAGGAAGAAAAAGACCCAAACCAGAACCAACATGCCATGCGTAAGAAATGGAAGACCTTTATCCAAAAAAAAAGGGGGGGGGGGGGGGGGGGGGGAAGTACAAAAGAAGAAAAGGACAAAAATTTGGATAGTGGCAATTTTGTCATTCATCAACAACAGGCACAATGATGCTTGCTTTCTCCCCGTTTTGGAGAGGCAGTTTTTTTTTTTTTTTTTTTTTTTTATGGGCAATGCCTGGCCTCATCCAAAAGTTTTTATCTCCTTCACTCCTTAACAAACAAGACCTACTTCCATTTTCTCTTATATATTTTTCATCTATCTTATTTCACCTCCAACCAAACACACACTAAAGTTATAGCTTATTTATGAAGAAATGTATACTTATTTATTTATTTATTGTTATTACTAGTCATTAACCCGTGCGATGCACGAGATAGTTAAATAAAAATAAAAAGTATTTATTTTATTTAAGGTCTATGATTTGACTTAAAAAAATGTATAACTTGGAAATGAATGAAAATAAGTAATTTTTTGTTTAATATAATTGTTTAGAATTTATTTTTCTTTCATATTATTGGTTACACATAACACATCTTGGCGTGGGTTATTCTATGGTGATGACTTCACACAATACTCAACTGCAATTAAATCTACTATCCATCACCAATCTAATCTATGTTATCTTGATAGCAGATTTAGAAATTGGATTCTCATATCCTTCATCATTTAGAAGGTAATTGAAGTAATGATTGTATGTAATGTATAAATCTTATTTTTTTACAATATAAAATTATTAAAATAAAATCTAATGTTTGGAAATTTTTTTGAAATAAAATTTTAAATTCCTTAAAACTTAGTTAACAAAGTTTCCATTTCACCTAAAAGTGAACTATCACAATTAATGAGAATTTAACCATTTTTTGCAAAGAGAAGATAATCATAGGCCCAATTTTTATTTTATAGCATAGGATGTTATAGTTAGATCCATATTATGTGTAATACGTTAGTTCATTATGATAGTTTCAAATAATATCTTAATACCTATCTAGCTATATGAGTTTTCTTTTTAATGATGCCATAAAGGATGAAGTTTAATAAAAGTCATTTAAGATCCAATGTAACCAATAATTATAAAAAAAAATTGTATTTCAAAAGCCTTTTAATTGTAAAATTTTTTAATCATAAAATAGACTATCTAAACTCTAAAGGAAAGCATTTGGAATGATCACATTTTTGATACCATATCATGATGGTTGCAAATAGCAATATTATTATTCATGATTAATAGATGATCGAACAATGAACTGTGAATTAACAATTTAATATTGCAAATACCAAGTTTAAACTGCAACACATATACAGAAGACTCCAAATATTGGAACATACTTCTTCTGCCATTTTCATTATTCAATCAAAACCAAAGTTTCAAAGATAATTCCAATTCAATTAAACCCAATACATACATACATATGAGCATAAAGAATTCTAAAAATAAAAACAATAATCACCAAAAGCCTCTGTCTAATACAATCACTATTTATTATTTATCTTTTTAGATTGTGCGTTCTGTAGTTCTTTTTCCTTTTATGTTTCATCAAACTTTTTGTAATTGACCAAAATATCTCTCATATATGTTAACATTAAACCTGATAAGAAAAATTTTCATACCTTTTGTTTTAAAGGCACCAAGAACCAAAATCAATGCAAGAGACTGTATAGCAAAGAGGTGTTGGAAGAATAATCCAAAAAAAAAAAAAAAAACTATTTAAAATATAATATAGGACTGAAAAGCCGAGTTGAAATTGTAACAAATAATCCCTAAAAAAAACTATTTATAATATAATATAGGGTTATGGATTCCTAATCAAATTTGGTTATATATATATATATATATATTTTTTAAAGGATGAATATGTTGGTAGAGTCCATTTGATATAAATTTAAATCCTATTGAAAATTAAAAATGATATATATATATATATATATATATATATTTGTTGAGTTTCATTTGATATAATTATAGAGTTTAAACCCTATTGAAATTATAATTTCTAATCAACGTTAATATAAAAAAAATGAAAAAAAAGAAGAAAAAGAAAACGTAATTGGTAGATATAAGGAAATATGATAGAGTTAAAAAAAAATGTCATCAACATAGAAATTATTAAATTAATGGAGATATATTTTGTTTTTTGGGATAAATTTATATTAATGGAGTTATTATATATTTTGTTAGGATTATCTAAAAATTCCCTTAGGTGATAATTTTGACCTCCTTTAAGTATAGTGATTGTATGACACCAAACAACTAAATTTAATTTAAAAAGAAAAAGAAATTTAATAAATTTTTTGCAATTTGGTGCTCTTAAATCGAATGAATTAAATCGAATAAAAAAATATAAATAAAAAATGCTAATACGAAAAATTGTGAAGAGGTCAATCAAAAGTCAAATGTTTCGGTTATATATATGTGTGGGGATAAAAGCCCAAATTTATATATTGGATCTTGGGCCCTATTTGAAGATACGAGTACGTCCGAGAAGGAGCAAAGGATTGGGAAAGGCCCCGGACTGGAGAACCATGCAAGGAAATGATAGAGGAATCTAGTTCGAGGAGTATGTCCTTCTCGGATATGAGGGATATCGGTTAAGCAATACTTGGGTGGTTTAAGTGACCTTTCTGGCAGTTCCAACGATAAGGATGAACTTCAGGCATGTATAAAGATGATAATAATAGAGAAATATCTAAAGGAAAAGATGTTACAACCGTATTAAATACATTGCAGCAACTTTTTTGGCCGCATTTATGTGGAGAAGACTCCTGAACAGTGCAGTCTCAGCTGCCACCGCTCATGGAGAACCAAAGAAGGTACCTGATGAGACATGTACTCAAGTGAATGCTTAGATGAAGAATAAGTGGATGATCAAGATGGTCTAAAAAGAAAACTATATAGATGTAAGAGACCTTTCATGGGGAGAGGGATTGGAGAAAATGGAGAGTGAGAAAGAAGGAGGATTTACTGTAATTCTAAGAATTGAATTAGCTTATAATCTCCTCGGATATCAATTTATTGAAGTTTGAAGTTGGTTTTTGCACTTATTCATCTTTTAAAGTCTTGATTAACTGTTGTTTAGTTCACAAACAGTTTAGTTCTTTCACCCACTCTCTATACAAATTTATTGTATTGGGTTTATTGGGCTTACATCACATATCTTTTGGGCTTGAGCTACAAATCTTGACCCTACAATTAGCGCCGTCTGTGGGGAGAGCTTGAGCAAGATTGGAAGCAAGAGTTGACAATGGCTGAACCAGGTCAACAACCAGCGGAGTCCAGGGCATCCTAACACTTTGATCCTTTTCTCAATCTGGAGTGAAGAGGTGATCGTGAAGGTAGTGTACATACCACACATATTGACTGAAACCAACCATGAGGTGGAAGTCGTGTATCTTATGCGGAGAATAACAAGAACATGCAACTAGAAATTGACTAGTTAAAAAGGGAGTTACGCCATGCAAAGCGGAAGCGAACTTCTTCAAACTCTAATGATAACTCTGATGATGAGCAAGATGTTACTTATAGACGGAGGTTTCGAACACCAGTTAGTGAATCCTTTTCCTATGAAAAAGAAAACTATCGTAAACGGCAACCTTGAGGCCCATCACGTAGAGGCGTAGGGAATGACGCTATGAGCAAAGCCTTGAACCAAATCTCCAGCTTGCCTTTCACACGTAGGATTGAAGAGGTGAGACTCCCTCGTCATTTTCATTAGCCAACGTTCACTATCTATAATGGTAGAATAGACCTTGCGGAACACGTGAGCTATTTCAACCAAAAGATGGCTGTCCATTCCAAGGATGAAGTTTTGATGTGTAAAGTTTTCCCTTCTAGTCTGGGACCAGTTGCAATGAGATGGTTTGATAGCTTGAAAGCAGATTCCATTAGTTCTTTCAAATAACTCATTCAAGCATTTGGTTCCCGTTTTGTCACTTGCCGAAGAGTTGCTCTGCCCTTAGCTTCCTTGCTATCCTTGAACATGCAAGAGGGTGAAATCCTAAAAACGTACTCAGATAGGTACTGGGAGATGTTTAATGAGATGGAAGGAGATTTTGATGAAGTGACCCTTAATACATTCAAATTTGGCCTCCCTACTGACCTTGTTTTAAGGAAATCTCTGATAGGAAAACCTGTCACTAGTGTTCGTCAATTGATGGATAGGATTGATAAGTATACAAGAGTTGAAGAAGATCAACAGTAAGGAAAAGGGAAGGATAAGATTATCCCTCAAGAGAGGAAGGATTTTAGGTCGAATTGTTACAGTAACAATAAACCACAGAGAGATTTTGTTGGACAGTCAAGATCAGCGAATCCTTAAGCAGTTAACACAGTATTTCGAGAGCCAGTGTATTAAGTTTTGGAGAAAATTAAAAATGAACAATTCTTCAAATGACCGAACAAGATGGTGGGTAGTCCTGAAAGACGTAATCATAGCCTCTACTGCCAATATCACCAAGATCATGGACATGCCACAGAAGATTGTAGAAGTCTCTAGGATCACTTGGAACAGCTTGTCCGAGAGGGTAAGTTAAAACAACTCCTGCATCATTCTAGTGGTCAGGGGAGTCAAGCAAGCCTAGTATCTCGAAGAGATGTTTCTTTAAGACCCCTCTTGGGAACTATTAATGTTATCTTCACCGTGCTTGGGAGAACTGGATCCTACCCATCCATGATAATGTCCGTAGCTTGTCTACCCACAGGAGACATTAATTAAAAGCTGAAGAGGGCTAAAACGGATGTTCCACCAGTTCTAGGTTTCTTGGACGAAGATAAAATTAGAACCATCCAACCCCATGACGATGCTTTGGTAATCACCCTTAGAATTGGGGGGTATGATGTGAGAGGGTAATGGTGGACCAGGGCAGTGGAGCTGAGATAATGTATCCTGATCTCTATAAGGGGCTGAATTTAAAACCTGAGGACTTAACGCCCTATAGTTCCCCCTGGTGAGTTTCGAAGGAAGAGTTGTTATCTCGAAGGGCCAAATACAACTACCTGTGCAGACTGGTCTAGAGGTAGTAGAGGTGGATTTTATTGTCGTAGACATGTATTCACCATATACTGCAATTGTGGCTAGACCTTTGCTTCATACACTAGGGGCTGTTTCCTCTACTCTGCATTAGAAGGTTAAGTATCCATCTGGAGGCCAAGTTAATGAAATTTTGGGAGATCAATCTATGGCTAGATAATGCTTAGTGGCCATTAACAATTTACAACCTCCTTAGAATCCCAAAGAGGTCCAGAAATTGACTAGAATGGCTGCCGCTCTAAACCGATTTATCTCTCGATTAACAGATAGGTGTAGGCCTTTCTTCTTGCTGATCAATAAATGAAAAGGATTTTAGTGGACTGAAGAATGTGCTTTAGCTTTCCAGCAACTTAAAGACTACCTAGCTCGGCCACCAATCATGTCCAGTCCTGAGTTAGATGAAGTCTTGTTTGCCTACATTACTGTAGCTCCTTATGCTGTAAGCTTGGTATTGATACGAGTGAATTGTGGTGTGCAAAGACCAGTCTATTATGTGAGTAAGTCGTTGCATGAAGCCGAGATTCGTTACTTGCCACTGGAGAAAACTATCTTGGTAGTAGTGCTTGGTACATGGAAGCTGCCTCATTATTTTCAAGCACATATAGTTGTTGTTCTTATCCGACTCTCGCTTAAAACCATACTTAGAAGTACTGACTACACAGGGAGAATAGCTAAATGGGGCACTGTCCTAGAGGCTTTTGACGTCAAGTATATGCCTCGAACCTCTACAAAGGAGCAAGTCCTCACGGATCTGGTGGTCGAGTTCACTGAGCCCTTGATAGAAAAAATAGAACCGGCATAAAACATGGATGAAAAATCGGTTGGCATGATCTCTCAGCAGGGCTCCTCATTCTAGGAGGTGTATGTAGACAGTGCAGCAAATCAGAAAGGTTCTGGAGTGGGGCTCGTGTTAATATCTCCAGAGAAGATCGTTATTAAAAAGTCACTAAGACTAAGCTTCACAGCCACAAATAATGAGGCTGAATATGAAGCTCTACTAATGGAAATGACTATGGTTCAAAGAATGGGAGGAAAGTCAATAAAAATGTTCTTGGACTCAAGGCTAGTCATCAGTCAAGTACAAGGGGAATTTGAGGCGAAAGATGAAAGAATGCAAGGATACTTGAGCCAAGTTAAATGTTTGTAGTCAGAATTTAATCTTTTAATTTGCTACACATCCCCAGAAACGGTAATGCACATGCTGATTCTTTGGCCACGCTCGCTACCTCTTTGGTGTAGGATCTGCTTAGGGTTATCCTCGTCAAGGACTTGCATAAGCCTACGAAGATAAGAAGAAAGGTAGTCCAAGTTCATTAAATCAGAGTCGAGCCCAACTGGATGGACTCTATAATTCAATTCTTGAAGGAGGATATTTTGCTTGAAGAAAGGTTAGAAACTGACAAAGTTCGGAGGAAGGCAACTAGATTCTGGCTATCTGAGAACCAGAAATTATACAAACGTTCCTATTCAGGGCCGTATTTGTTGTGCATGCATTCTAAAGCAACTGAATCACTTCTTGAGGAGTTACATGAAGGAATCTGTGGAAGCCATACTGGAGGTAGATCCTTGGCTTACAAAGCCATTACGTAAGGTTATTGGTGGCCAAATATGCAGAAGGAGGCCCATGAATATGTTAAAAAGTGCAATCAATGTCAACGGTTTACACCAAACATACACCAACTAGGTGAAATCCTTAATCCATTATCCAGCTCATGGCCTTTTGTTCAATGGGGCTTAGATATCGTGGGTTCATTCCCTAAAGCAGTAGGAAATAAGAAGTATCTTCTGGTCAGCATAGATTACTTCACCAAATGGGTTGAGGTTGAACCCCTAGCTAATATTAGAGATGTAGATGTGAAGAAATTTTTTCTGAAAAACCATTATCACTCGATTTGGGATCCCTCACACCCTCATTTCGGACAACGGTCTTTAGTTTGACAGCAAAGCATTCAAAAGTTATTGCTGTGAATTCGAAATTACAAATAGATATTCCACTCCTACTTATCCCTAAGGAAATGGGCAAGCAGAAGCTATTAACAATGTCATACTAAATGGATTGAAGAAAAGACAAGATGATGCGAAAGACAAATGGGTGGAAGAACTATCACATGTACTTTGGACATATAGAACTACGCCTTGTAAGTCTACTGGGGAGACCCCATTTTCAATGACTTATGGGGCTGAAGCTGTTATACCTTTAGAGCCTGGGTTCCTAATGTTGAAGACTAGCTCATTCAATCCGATTAGCAATAATGAACAGCTAGAGAAGAGTTTGGATCTGATCGAGGAAAGAAGGGAAAATGTAATGGTTCAATTGGCATATTACCAACAAAATCTCAGGCAGGGTTATGATGCCAACATAAGGTTAAGGCCTTTAGAACCTGGTGATTTAGTGCTCAGGAAAGTTGTGGGCATTGCAAAGAAACCAGCTTGGGGAAAGTTAGGACCCAATTGGGAAGGGCCATATCGTATTACCTGAGGGGCTGGTATTGTGGCATATTTTTTTGGAAGACTTAGATGGTCATGTAATACCCGCCCCTAGAATGTAAACAACCTTAAAAGGTATTATTATTAATCGAGTTTTTTCTTTGATCAATATGTTTATCTATTACATAAAGGTTTCGGGGTAAGTGTTTAAACTTAAATCCAATCATGTCTGAAGTCCTCGGACCAGATGATATGGGCTAGTTAACACTCCTTCGCAATTCTTATAAGTGTTTAAACTTAAATCCAACCATACTTGAAGTCCTCGGACCAGATGATATGGGTTAATTAACACTTATTTGCAATTCTTATAAGTGTTTAAATTTAAATCTAATCATGCCTGAAGTCCTTGAACCAGATAATATGGGTTAGTTAACACTCCCTTACAATTCTTATTATTGTTTAAACTTAAATCTAATTATGCCTGAAGTCTTTGGACCAGATGATATGGGCTAGTTAATACTCTCTCACAATTCTTATTAGTGTTTAAATTTAAATTCAATTACACCTGAAGCCCTCGGAGATATTTAAATAGACTTTAACTTATGATAGGCCTCTTCGGTCATATACTTAGTTCAGAATCAGTGCTCAGTATTATTCTTTGTAAGTGTTATACAAAAACTAACTCAAGTAAAGCATCTAATTATTTACTTAAATACCAGAAAATATATAAGACCTTCATACCATTCATTACTTCCTATATTTATTAATGATTCTCATATGACCCACTTTTTCCAGTATTTGTATAAGTTATTTGTATCATTAGCAAGATATTGTTATTAATTCTGCTCAGGTTACAGTAACTATAGGTCAGCGTTATTTGCAATAACAATAAATCTTATAATATGTGCAATGAAGATATAGAAAATAAAAGAAGAACAATTTCATTGATAAAAAAGAAAGTACTTTTCAGTACCTTACAGTGTTAACTAAAAAAAAAAAAAAAAAAAACTGATACAGATATGAAATAAAAGTCCTAAATATCTAAAGCCTTCTTTGTGACGACAATTGGGTCAACAATCTGGTTGGACTGGGTGGCAGCAACGTCTGGGGCTTGGTCTTTAAGTTCAAGAGGAGTTTTCTTTTTACCCAAATCCTTACCCTTACCTTGAAGATCCTCAGCTTGTTTGCCATGACCACCAGCTTGACTAGACTCCTTGGGAGCTTCAGGAAGGGCAGGAGGGACTTGGTCGACTAAAGGCTGTTCCAAAGCCTCTGGGAGTTGTTTGGAGGAAGAGGAGTCAGGACCTGGGAGTTCATGAATTTTAGGATCGTAGTAGACGCTCTCAGGTCGCCTTAAGTTAGATTCTGTAGGGACCTCAGCAGCATCAAGGGCTTTACCCCATGTTATATCATAGTAATCCCTACAAACTGTAGAAAATTCCTCTGTGAGTTTGACTTGAGTCTCTTCCACCCAAGCTTGTATGCTGCCTGCTTTTCAGCCTCGACTGCCTCTTTGACCAATTGGGCAGTGTCCTTGGCTTTTTGAAGCTTAGCTCAAAGATCCTTGACTATTTGTCTCTCTGTTTCCAGATTAATCTCAGTTATGTGCAATTGCTTGTGTTGATCTTCGGCCTGCTTTTTAGCATTCTTAAGGCCTGCATCAAGACTATTTCTTTCTTTGGTCATTTCTTTTAGCTGTTCGGACAACATAGAATAGTCTTCCTTTAAATTACCCAGAGATTTTTTAACCTCAGACAAAGAATAGTCTTCTGCCTGGGCTTCATTACGATCATTTTTATTCCATTCCTCGGCCACATAAATTTACTGGGTAATCTACATAACAGAATAAAATTTTTTAGTATAAAATAAAGAAAAAGGGCAAATAAAAAGGACCAACAGTTTAATTGGAAAAGTAGATCAATTCCCTTACCATGACCAAGTCCCTCTTAAGGGATAGGAAGAGTTCATGCTAATTGAAGTGTCTGTAAGCCTCCATGTCCTTTGGTAGGAGAAGTGGTTGCTCTAGGGCCTCAGCAATGAGACCTGCCTTCCTCCTTTGATAATTTTTGACTGTGGTGTCCCAAGGGAAGGGAACACCATCTAACTCTAGCTTAGGGGACCAGTGCGCTGTCCTCAGCGCACATCAGTAATGAGAGTGTCATCTCGGCTCTTAACAGACGAAGCCCTTTTTCCCAGTTGGTCCTTAGCCACTTTCTGCTGTTTATTTCCTTTTGAAGGCTCCTCCCCACTTTCCTTAAGAGTTGTATTAGGCCTTTTCTTTTTTAGCTCAGGGATTGGCTTTAGGCTGAGGTTAACAGGGAGCTGAGGAGGGGGTGGAGGAAGATTAACAGTGGGCTGAGACTTGGTGATTTCTGTGGGCACTGTTGCTTTGTTCCTTGTCTTTATGAGGTCTCTTAAACTTACAGCCATCTACTCTTCCTCTTCCGATGAGTTGTCTGGAACGGAAGTTATTAAAGCAAGAGTGTGGACGCTGGATTGTCTGTCAGTCTCCTCTTCGGTGTCCGAAAGAGGAATCACCTGAACCTCTCTTGGTGCTTCTTCTTCAAACTGGAACTTATCAATCTGTTCCTCAAGTGAAGAGGTCGAGGAAGCAACTCTTTCCCTTGTTGTGACTGCTTCAAAGGGAATCTGTTAAACTGGCTGGATGAATAGTGGTACACCCTGTGGGTTCGGATGTGGTACGGGAGAAAGATCGAACGGAGCTAAAAAATTAGGCCGAGAGACGTCTATTCGGTTTATCCGATAGTCTCCTTGCCTTATAGCATTGCCAATCGGTTGAAATGCGTTTGAGAGCGGCTTGAAACCGAGAATAAGATGGGCGGCCCGAAGTTGCCCGTCTTCACTTACAAAAATCTCTGATCTCAGTAGATAATTGAGCGTAGCAATGTTAGTTAGACTGAGCCGAGGAGCAATGTGTGTTTTATCTGTTAACACCACAACAGAATTAATCATAATTAGAAACTTAAAAACACTGATACAAAGAGAAGAAAAACAATGCTAAATGACGAGGGCCCTACATCTATTGTTGGGAAACCTAAATCTAGGATATCCCACCTGGCTCTCCTGATTGGGTTGGGCAATGAAGACCGTCATGCCATGCGCCCGAGACGATCAGATAGTCGTTTTTCATTCTATTGTTAGACTTAGGAAGATAGGAGATGAGCATAACAATGTCGGATCGGGATTTAAGATAAAATCCCACCCCCTTTTGTCTATGACACTCGTACATGTAGACTACATCAAGCCAGGTAAGCTCCAAGCCTAAGTGACGATTCAAAGTGTCAATCACTCCTAGAATCCTAAAGACGTTAGGTGCACACTGATCAGGAGAAAGCCTGTGTAGTTTTTCGTAATAGGACCCATAGGAAGAGTCATTCCCCCTTCGATGAATGCTATCATACGGATTATGACTTCTCCCTCTCTTTGGTCAAGTAGTAGTCCTCCTGGGGAACAATACCGCAAGTTTACGTCTTGCGGTATGTGATACGTCTCCTTAAATGTTTCTATCAAGGCATCTCGGATAAGTAAAAAAGAAGAAATCGTAAAAGCGATAACTGGGAAATGAAAATTCAAAGGCCGAGGAGGAATGAAAGGTTTGAAGAAATTGAAACTTACACAAACTGGGTTGAAGAATGATCCTTGAATCCGTAGAAGGATTCTTGTGGGTTTTTAAAAAAATAAGATTGATGATTTGAGAAACTTTGTGAGTTTGAATGCTTGAGTTCGTTGGAGAGTCTGAGAGTTTGTAAAGTAAGGAAAAATGATCTCTTTTGAGGCCTTATATAGGGGCCAGAAAATGAGTAGGAGTTATCTTGCCCAAATCTTGAGGAAAAATGTCATTCGTTGGATCAATGGTTCACTATTGGATGCTAAAGATATAGCGCCGCTTGGAGCAATCAATAACGCTTCGTAAATATCGAAACGTTAGCAGCAATAATGAAGCGCCTAAATCTATGCTCCTACACGTGTAACCTTAGGTAATTTTTACATTTTTAGCCTTTATTTGTGGCAGATCAAAATCCCATTTTTTTTTTCCTCGAATGTGAGGGAAAAATTAAAATTTTGGGGGGCTATTGTGGGGATAAAAGCCAAAATTTATATATTGGGCCTTGGGCCCTATTTGAAGATACGAGTACATCCGAGGAGGAGCAAATGATTGAGAAAGGCCCCGGACTAGAGAACCATGCAAGGAAATGATAGAGGAATCTAGTCCGAGGAGTATGTCCTCCTCGGATATAAGGGATATCGGTCAAGCAAATACCTGGGTAGTTTAAGTGACCTTCTTGGCAGTTCCAACGATAAGGATGAACTTCAGGCATGTATAAAGATAATAAAAAATAGAGAAATATCTAAAGGAAAAGTTGCTACAACCGCATTAAACGCACTACAGCAATTTTTTTGGTTGCATTTATGTGGAGAAGACTTCTAAACAGTGTAGTCTCAGCTACCATCGCTCATGGAGAACCAAAGAAGGTACCTGATGGGATATGTATTCAAGTGAATGCTTAGATGAAGAACAAGTGGACGATCAAGATGGTCTAAAAAGAAAACTATATAGATGTAAGAGACCTTTCATGGGGAGGGGGATCGAAGAAAATGGAGACTGAGAAAGAAGGAAGATTTATTATAGCTTTAAGAATTGAATTAGCTTTTAGTCTCCTCGGACATCAATTTATTGAAGTTTGAAGTTGGTTTTTGCACTTATTCATCTTTGAAAGTCTTGATTAACTGTTGTTTAGTTCACAAATAGCCCAGTTATTTCACACACTCTTTACAAATTTATTGTATTGGGCTTATTGGGCTTACATCCCATATCTTTTGGGCTTGAGCTAAAAATCTTGACCCTACAATATGTATATAAAAATGAAAGATTTGAACTTTTGGATCAACAACATAATACTTGCTTTTATCATGTATGATAAAAATTGATTTTCTCCATGTTGGAAATAAAGGAGAGATAATACCTGAATTTTCCTTGAAAATTATGCAATTTGATATTACCAAAAAAAGGTGACAAAGATGAGGCGTGGACCAAGTCACTGTCTTGAGACAAATCGTGCCGTCTACGGTATATCCGATGTAGTTAGACAAATAATTTCTGCACGTTGCCCCCAGGATACAACAGCCCAGCCACCTTTGCTGATTATCCTTGCGAGCCTACACTGCTCGTAGGATATAAGCTCTCTATAGTACTTTCTTTTCCCAGAAAATTTTGTAAAAGATAGAATATTTTTGTGAGTAGTAAAAAACAATAGATGATAAGTGTTTACGACAAAAAAATTGTTTTAGAAAAGTCTGTAGCTTTCTAAAATAAAAATGTGTGTCTTATCTATATCTTTTTTTCTTTCCATGTAGATATATATATATAGCCGGACCTTTAGCTTGTCCTTAGCCAAAATATCAAAAAAATTGATATCAATTAAATACTCATAAAGATATTGAAATTAATAATATAATCAATGGCTTTCTTAATATATATATATAACCGGTCAACCAAAAGCTTTTGTACGTGGAGAACAAAAAATAAAGAAACATGATCTATGCATTTAATGTCTCATAAAGTGGCTGAAGACTAAAAGCTAAAACGTGTAATACAATTTCGAATATGTATAAATATTGTCATTTGTTTTTTACTTTCCTTAAACCAGATAGTAAACACTTGTGTATATATGGTAACATAAAATAATTCAGCAATAGCTGTACATTTAAGTGCTGAAATATCTTCCATATATGACTTTATTATGTCATATTTAAATAAAAACGTTTGACTACAAAACCTTTAGAATGGAAAGTATATATTTGTAATAAAACCAAATATGCTGGCAATTATGGAATTAATATTACATTAATGTTCATAAATTTTCTGATTAAAACCATTGATAAAAGCTATTCAAATTTGAATTAAATTTAAATTTCAAAATTTAATAATCAACGCACCTGACATTAAGGGATAATTGATACACATAAATGAGTATTAAAATAAATATAATATTTTTTATAAAAATATCCAACACTCCATAATACTTGCTCTTATCATGTACAATAAAAATTGATTTTTGGTATTGATGTGATTTAGGTCCCTTATGGAAGGGGGTTGGGTGGGCGAGCATTTTACCTATTTGAAAAAAAAAAAAAAAAAAAACCAAAGAAAAAGGATGCAATCATTTTAATTTCCAGCTTAGAGCTTGGTACAATCTGTTGGCTTGAAAGATACAGTTTTCTTCACTAGGTCATAGCCTACCAACAAGTTCGACTGGGCCAAGTTACCGAAGATGGAAAGTGTTTCACCAGCCCCAAAAGCCAAGCACAAAAATTTCTCACTTAGTCTAACGAAGGTGGTTTTTGGACTCAACATTACATCTGCACCAGTAAAATGTGCTGTGATTCTTGGTGCACCTATATCATCTTTTGAGGTCTTGTAGCAAAGACTTAGAATTAGACTTGGTTCATCACTGCGCTTTAAATGAATTGCTTCTTCTACTGCTAATTCAAACTTGGAGTAGAAATATTCTGGCAATATTGTCACTGTTGTGCCCGAATCAATGATAATATTTCCCTTTAAATCTTCGAACGCAGAAGAATCGCTTAACTCCAATCTTTTTCTGCCAACACTCATTGCTTCGAGTGTTAAGAAGTAGTAGGTGACCGGGTTTTGGGGGTTCTGAACTATGGGAGTAGATACGACTCCAGAACCCGAAACCACCGCATTGCTACCGAAATTCAATTTGCTTGAGTTTTTGCCTTTTGAATTTAATGGTATCAAGCAGTGGGAGAACTTGCCACCAATAGAAGAATGCAATTGGGAAACAAGGGAAACCACGCCGCCTCCAAGGCCAACAATGCCAGAACCTTCCTTACCAAATGATCCATGATTATCATGTCCACATCCTATGATAGTCTTAGGAAAAGGCACAGACTGACTTGCAGTTGATCCTAGAGTGAGAGTGTCCATAGCAAGTTCTCCATTTGTGAATGAAGAATCGCCATAAGACATAGAATATTGGCAATTTTTTCCATCATTTGAGCACTTGGTTCTTTCTAGAGACTTACATTGACATGAAGAGCAAGAAACTTTTTTGTAGGTTTCGGACTTTTTAGGATCAAAAAGTGGAGCTGTTTGGTTGTAGCACTTAGTGCAAGGTGTGCACTGTATCCAAATCAAATCACTACCAGTATCAACAATGCTTAGCATTGGCACTGGTGGTGTACCAACAGAGTATTTTATAAGGAATTCACCGCTATTCGAGATTAAATCTGTTTGGAGTGAATTGGTAGAGACTGAGGACTTTGGCTTAAAATGATTGACACGGTTAACAGAACGATGCAAAGCATTAGCTATGCGTTGCGATGAAGTTTCTGAAGGGTTATAGAAGGGAGAGTTTGGGGAGTCACGGTGGATGAGATCCACACTAAAGCCCCCATTGAGAGCTTCAGTGAGAGAGAAGCTACAAAGAAAGACAATGGAGAACGTAGTTGCCAATGTAGCTAAAGAGAGAAGCGAGTGATGATGAGATGCCATGATTTTCATTTGGAGATGGTGAAGATGAAATGTGCAGGATCTAAGTGTGTGTTTATAAATATCACCCTACATGGAGTAATTATTCTTGAAGAACACGAAACAAAAATAATACTCTCTTTTCTCACATTATAATAGATTATAGATCCCATTAAACAAATTTATTGACAACAGGGAGTAGTGCATTAATGTAATTCAGGTGTATTTAAAAGCATTCACACCAATCCATCTACAATAGAATGAGTCCCACAATTTGCCCAACAACCCCAAAAAATTCCCATATTAGCTTATGAAAAGTTGTACAAAATAAGATTCTAGTTACAATAACAGTGCAAATATATATACGATTACGGTTTATATGCAAATTTATTTTTTAATATTTCTTTACTTATAAAGATAAAGATAGATGATTTGGGAGAGTAATGAAAAATTGATAAAGAAATACTATTTTCATAAAATATAGAGGAAAATAGATAATTTGATATGAAATTATTATTATTATTATTATTTTTTTGAGATAGGAAATGTGAGAGTTTTTGAAAAGTGGTCATGTATAATAAAAAAAAGTAAGTTTTTCTATTAGCCTATGAAAATAATATATAATTAAAGATAAATTTTATGCAAATTTATTTATTTATTTTAATTGAGGAATGCATATAGGATAAAGACAAAGATACATAACCTTATTGTAACGGATGATATACAAGAATCAATTTGCATGTAACAGTTGGGAATAATATGGGTTTGTTTGGATAGAACTGCCACGTGTATTGCCACATCAGCATAAACTTAAAAAAACTTCGTGTCTTTCATTTTTCTTGTTTTTCCTTTCATTTTCTTTTGCTTTGCTTTGCTTTCTTTTGCTTTGTTTATTTATTTGTTTGTTTGTTTGTTTGTTTGTTTGTTTTTTTTTTTTTTTTTAATTTTATTTATTTAACGATAAATAAGAAAAGTATGTTATTCATTTTGTAAACGTGTACAAATTATCTAATCTCACGCCTGCCTAATGTTGGTAGGCCAGGTGCCATTCATGCATGACTTTTTGTCCATTAGCACAAGTTGGCTATTACCATTACATACGATTATTTTCTTTCTAATTTAAACTAGTGAGTACTCTGTGTAATACACTTCAAAAAAAAAAAAAAAAGATTTCTTATCTCCTTTATTTTTTGTATGAATATGAATATGAAAATTAATAATTATTGTAGTTATTAATAATCTTTTATTTTTTGTTTAAATGTGAAAGTTAATATTTATGATGACTATTAACTGTCTTTTTTTTTTTTTTCAATTATAGAATTTAATAATTATGATAGTTGTTAATATGTAATTATGGTACTTATTAATGTTTTATTTCAAGATTCTAATGGAGCATTTAAATATAGAATATAATTTAAACTAATTCAAAAATATTTATTAGAATAATGTCCTCTAAAAGAGTTTGGTTTCAAGGAAGTCAATTCCATACCGTACCAGTCGGTACGGCCGATATATATCGTACCGGTTAGTGCACTGGTACCGATTACCCTCTTATTTCGTACCGGAAAAAATACCGGCCGTACTGGCCGCGTATTGGCTGTATCAGCGAAATCTAGCTGTTTTGGCTGGTAAATGGATGCCGAAACATGAAAAGTCTCATTTGTGAGGAAAGAAATAGAGAAGAAGGAGAAAAGGAAGAAGACAACGACGAATCGGGGGTGGCATCGAGAAGCAACTGCTTCTTCTTCTTCTTCTTCTTTGTCGGTCTGTCCGTCTCCCTCTTTTTTTTTTTTTTTTTTGCTAAACCTTTTTTTCTTCTTCTTCTCTGTCGGTCTGTCCGTCTCCCTCTCTTTTTTTTTTTAGCTAAACTTTGGCATGTATGTGGTCTGGTTTCTACTTTCTCTTTCTTTGTTTTGTATTTGTTTTGAAGTTCCCTAAGCTCTCCATGTGACTACAGTACACTGCCAAGCATTAGAAATATTGAAAGCTTTTAAATTTTGGATAAAAGATGAGCTCTCCACGTGAAAGGCTGAAAGCTCTCCATGACTTCTTTTCAGCTTTGGCCTTTGAGCCCAAATGATGTGACATAATGTACATGTATTGCCATATTGTCACAGTATTGTAACAAATTTATATTTAGAACAATGTTAATATTACAATATTTTAAATAATTTTTGTCATAATTTGTCATGTGAAGAGTTGTAAGTGATGAGAATGTGAACCCACATATACTCACAATTTTTTTCACCTCTCACAACTTATCATATAAGGAGTTGTGGTAAAAGTTAATAACTCCATAAAATATATATATATATATATATATATATATATATATAAAGTTGCCAATGTGATATATTGAGTTATTAGAAATATAACTTTGTGTATTGTATAAAATAATACAAAATAGTGGTAAATCTGAAATGGTACGCTGGTATTGATCGGTATTCGAAATATATCGTACCGCTGGCCAAACCGGTACAATCTCCGGTACGGTATTGACTTCCTTGTTTGGTTTACCTCAAGTACTTTTTTAACTAGAGGTCTCGTTTTATTTTAAATATATAATGACAAGTAGAAGTGGGTTTTAATTTCTGCATTTTATTTAGTTAGTGGGTGATATGTCATTTTCTCATTAAAATAAAATGATTCTAGTTAAAAAAGTACTGAAAGTAAACCAAACCCCCTCTAAAATTGGCATTTTATCATACCCTTACATTTCCTCTGTTATTGGATGATGATAGTTATTACATTATTGACTGGGGTTGGGGATTACAAAAAAAAAAAAAAAACTGCAGGCAAGCCAAACTCATTTTTATTTTTATAACTTATTAAATAATAGTAAGTAAAAATAATATATACGTAGAAATTGAATACGAAAATTCTTGGATTGCCAGGTTGAGGCCTCAAAAACTTATGTAATAATATTTTCTAAGGTCAATCAAAAGCCAACGTCTTTCGTTATACACATAGATTTCTTATATAACCATCTATATATATATATATATATATATATATATATATATATATATATATATATAATTTAAGTCAAAGTTTAGAGAAAATTCAATTAGATTCTAAATTAGAATTCAATTGTCGGCTAATTTTGTGCCATGTGTCCACTTAATTTTTTTTAATTTTTGTACCAAGTGAGTTAACGAGTACAAAATATTAGGAATCTAATATTAATGAACTATAAAATTAAAAAAAAAAAAAAAACAATCACATATACTCAATAAAAATTGCACATAACAAAGATCATCACATGGATTTGGCTTACCTTCAATACTTTTTTAAATGAAATTTTCTTTTGTTTTAATGAAAGATTGCCACATCATCTACTAACTAAATAAAAGGTGGGGATTAAAACTTACTACCACTTGCTATTGTATATTTAAAATAAAAGGATATTTTCAGCTAAAAAAGTACTGGAGGTAAGCTAAACCTTTATCACAGGTTCTGTCTTATTAAAAATTAGGAAAAAAATGATTATAAGTAGTATTAAATTTAGGTAAGAATTGTAATATGTGACTAATTATGTTTACTTTTAAAAAATAATAATTTGACTAATTATTTATATTTTTATGATTAAAATTGTGTTTAATTTTAAATATATTCATGTGTATGCATGTGTTACATGCTATTTGTTTTTTTTAATAATTTGACTTATTATTTATATTTTTAATGATACAAATTGTGTTTAATTTTAAAAGCATCTATGCAGATTACATGCTAGTTTTAGATGGCAACAATGTTACATTCACATATGACAATAACTACATTATACTTGTTGGTAACCTTAGAACATTTTTTTGGGGTAAATTACAATTTATCCTTGTCTTTTGGCCTTATCACAATTTAGTCCACAGAAGTTTCATTTGCTACATTTACACTCCAAAACTTTGGACTAAATGAAAGTGTTAAAATTATGTTCAGATTAATAGATCTTATATCTTGTTGTCATTTTTACCCTTTATTTCCTCTTTCTTCATCTCCTTACATTCTTCTTAGTAGTCTAAGGTAACAAACAACATACATTCTTCTTAGGCAATTTGCTATACCAAGTTACCAAAATATCACATTTGATGGTTCTATCCTCATATTGTGTAGTTCTAAGCAATTTGCTATACCAAGTTACCAAAATATCACATTTGATGGTTCTATCCTCATATTGTGTAGTTCTAATATCACATTTGACAATTCTTTTGTCACACTTAGTGGTTCCCTTATTTTTTCTTACATTTGATGGCTCCATTCTCACATTGTGCAACTCTAATATCACATTTGATAGTACTTTTGTCACATTTGATTTTTTTTTTCTCTCACTCACATTTGACGGTTTCATCTTCACATTGTGCAATTCCAACATTCCATTTGATGATATTTTTGTCACATTTGGTGGTTCCATTTTTTTTTTTCCTTACATTTGATGGTTCCATTTTCACATTGTGCATTTCCAATATCACATGTGACAATTCATTTGTCACATTCAGTAGTTCCCTTATTTTTTTTCTCATATTTGATGGTTCCATCCTCGCACTGTGTAGTTCCAACATCATATTTGACAGCACTTTTGTCATATTTGGTGGTTCCTTTTGGCAGTTTCTTTCTCACATTGGCAGTTCCAATATCACATGTGACAGTTCTTTTGTCACATTCGGTGGTTCTCTTATTTTTTTTTTTCTCACATCTGATAGTTCTATTCTCACATTGTGCATAGTTCTAACATCATATTTGACAATACGTTTGTCACATTTGGTGGTTCTTTTTTTTTCCCCTCACATTTGACGGTTTCATCCTTACATTGTGCCTCTCCAACATCACATGTGACAGTTCTTTTGTCAGATTCAGTGGTTCTTTTATTTTTTTTTTCATATTTGACAATTTCATCCTCACATTGTGAGGTTTTAACATCACATTTGACAACTTTTGTCACATTTGGTGGTTCCTTTATTTTTGTTGTTTATTTTATTTTTTCACATTTGACGGTTCTATCTTTAAATTATGCAGTTTCAACATCACATGTAACTGTTTGTTTGTCACATTTAGCGGTTCGTTTTTTTCTTTCTCACATTTGACAGTTCCATTATTACATTGGGCAATTCCAACATCACTTATGACCATACTTTTGTCACATTCAGTGGTACCCTATTTTTTTCCTTACATTTGATAGTTCCATCATCATTTTGGGTAGTACCAAATCACATTTGACCATACTTTTACATTTGGGCCCATCACTAAAGTCAATTTTTTACTTACTAATAACTGCTCATCACAATAGCAATTTTTAAAAAAATTTGTAGCTCTAGCATTTTCCTCCTTTTAAAACTACTAAAAAAAAATTTTAGATCTAAGATCTAAAACAAAATAAACATCCCTAAAAATTAGCCTAGCCACAAGAATTACTAATTGTAAAGTTAAAAACAATTAAGCTCAGTTAACCAATTTTACCAAAAATGAATAAGCCAACCCTTTTAAAAATTTTAAACAAAATATTTTTGTCCTTTATAGTTTATCATTTTGACCATAATGAAAAGTGTTAGCCTCATTTGTGTTAGCAGAGATTCCACTAGCTAAGTTCAAGAGAGCCTTAATAGCAATGAAATGTTTTCTTTGATGAAGACAGATCAGTGCCACAAAATTGACTATTAAAAGGTCAATTTTAACATAATTGACTATTAAAAGGTCAATTTTCATCTCTCTCTACTTTGTTCATTCAAATGAGCGGCTGACAGTAGCCCACACTAACTCCTAAGTGTAAGTAAGACCTATTGACATATGTATTAGTATCATAAATAATATGATGCGGTGGATGACCACTTGAGAAGAAGCAATCTAGACATAATATATCACTTGTATTTCTTGATGAAGTTGTTTTATAAACTCTAAGGTTTTTTATATATGAAAATGTGATAGCCTTGAAGGACTCAAAATGGTAGTCTTGGTCAAACTTTGATTATTTTAATGTTTTTTTCCCCTGAATATTCACTTCATTAACATGAATCAAACAAACGCTAGCACGGTCCATACCATTTCACTCTTCTGGTAGAGGAATTTGTTTCACACAAAGCGGCATATGTGGCTCCCACCATAATATAACGGCTCTTTGAATTCGGTAAGGACAAGGTGTAAAACTTATGTTTTATACCATCCAGTAAAAGATTGCCACATAAGTTTTTTTAAAATTCAATAAATCCTACCACACATAATAACATTTTAATAAACTCACATTTAAGTTTGATTTTCAAATGAGTATTAGAATTGATTAAGTGGGGTTGTGACTATTCTTTAATATGTAATATGATGATGTGGTATGTTAGGATTGGAGGGGTAGGTTTTAGGTTTTACTTCACATCTTTATAGAATTTAATCTCTTAAAAGTTTATATTGTTAGAAAACCTTATGTGAACGTAATTGTTTAAAAAAAAAATGGTTCAAACTTCAAAGTAAAACTATATTTATTTATTATTTTTTGAGAATCAAGTAGAACTATCTCTTAAGCTAAAGGCCTGTTTGGATAAGTTGTTTCAAAATGTGCGTTTTAAAAACTAGTATTTTTAAAACGTGCATTTTGAAAACTTCATTTTAAAAACCACAGATAAGCATTTGGTAAAAATGTGAAAATATGTGTTTTCTATTTTTAAAGCCAAATTAAGTGTTTGGATAAGCTGTTTTAAAAATAGTTGTTTTGAGAGTAAATTCCAAAAAAGGATTTAACTATATTGTTAAGGCTATCTTAATTTTTTTTTTTTTAAATTAGAATAAGTCCTTTTGCTAAAGACCAAACTCAAATTACAAACTAGTTTCTAGAAATTATAACAGGACAACAAATTTTTTTTTGCTTCTCCTCTAGGACCAAGAAAACCCCCAATTATTACACAACATTCTATTAAGAATTGAATTACAAACAGGTCTCTTTGTAGCCATCCTAGCTTTTACATATCTGCAAATATCTCTTACCAACTGCTCCTCTGTTTAAACTACCTCATTATGTACCCTATTGTTCCTTTGGATCCAGATGTTATACACCATTGCGCATCAAGCCATTTGGAATTCACAAACACTAGAAACTAGAAACAAGTCAAAACTTAATCACATAAACTCATAATCCAAACAAAGAAAAGTTCCTTCCCAAAGATACCCATTGCCAAGAACTAAAAACCAAACCCAAAATTTCTATTGAAGTAAATTGTTAAACCCACCATGCAAAAGCTCTAATCTATAGTAAAAATTCAAGAATAATGAAAGAAGAATATGGTTACCTGCAGTGTCTGAATACTATTTCAGTTTGTCAATTGGAACGAAATATTTCGGTACCGGTTTATTTCGGTATGCCATTTCGGGTTATTGCTATTTTTTATATATTGTTGGTTATTAATCAAAATCCATATAAAATTTCAAAAATTTTATAATTATAAGTTCATATTTTAACTAATATGTCAAACTTATTAAGCCCAAATCCTAGATATCACCAAGGGAGTCAATCTCGTTTTGGAGGCTATACCAATTTGGTCAGCGGAACGATATATTTCTGTACCAGTCAATACTAGTGTACCGTTTCGAGTTATTTGTATATATTTTAAAAATAAATAAATATTATTTACATATTTATAACTTATTTTTTGGTAAAAGTTAATTGTTAAGCAATTAGACTTGTTAAGCTTATAAATTTATATAAAAAAAAATTATCAGAGATAAAAGTGTAAGACCAAAAAAAGATAATAAAAAAGAAGGGGTAGTAGGTGAGAAATGAGATATTACGTGAGAGGGGCTTGGTAGAAAAAGATTAAGAGCCCGTTTAGTACATGTGTTTAAACACATGTTTTTAGTTTTTAAACAATATAATATGTAGTTTCACTCACTTTTTTACCTACACATATTTTCAAAAAATACAAACAACAATACTAGAACAACATTATCAAACGTCTCCTAAATAATTAGAAAAATTAAAATAGTGGGTGATAAAACCAAACACATGCTTGATGCCTCTTGCCAATTGCCTCCCACCTTTATTAATTTCTTTTTCTTCTTTGATCCACATCACATGCCTAAGACCTACAAGTACCACCTACATGTCATTACAATTTCCAAGAAGCACTCATCTTCACACGTTTAAACTTATCACTTTACTATCAAACGTTTCTTTATTTTCCTTGACTCTTTCAGCTCCATCACAGCTCCCTCTATCTTTCACCTTAGACTCTCTCTTTCTCTTAAAACTTCAGACCTTCAGCCCCTTCTCAAGGAAGCTTGCTGGATATTTACCGGTGCTGCGGCTCTCCACTAAATGGCATGACTTCATCGTTAGTGTAAAGATGAGTTAGAAATGAAGGGAGGCAGAAAGTATGACTGGTGTGAGGGGAGGGAAAGATGCATTTTGTGTGTAATGTTGTACCGGTCTGGAAAGAAAAAAAAATTGTTTAAAACGTAAAAATGTATGTTCTTTTCAGTATTGTCTGGAATTGATATATCGGCTGAAATTCAACGAAGTAGAGGTTACTGAGGGAAATTGGTGAAGAGTGACTATTGAAAGAGAGAGAAAAAAAGGGATAATATAGCTAGCTATTTGGGGGTATTTTTGGTTTTTTGAACGAAAAAAATAACAGTGCGAAAATGTTCTATTTGCTCGATATTGAAAATGCAATTAGATACTGTTTTTTTTGAAACCGCGTATTTGTGCGATTTGTATACGTGATTTAGCTGAAATGACTTCTCCAAATGATTGTGTATATTGTGTTTTGTATCAAACTGTTTGTTTTTGTCCAGGAAAACACTTATCCAAATGGGCTCTCAATAAGAGAAGTCAAAATATAGTTTTCTAACTCATTTTGAGGTTGCTACTGAATTTTGAAAAATAATATAATTTTCAAAAAGGTATTTCTTAAAAATTGATAATCAATATGAAAGTTCAAAAATGTGTTGAAAACACAAGAGCTGTTTAGACCTCCAAATTAAAATTACGGCTTGATTGATCTTACACTAGCTTAATACTAAGTGCAGAATAGTTTAAAATCAAGTGGATAAAAAAAAATGTACTCTAATTCATAAATAAAGCAACACAGCAATAAAATGAAATGTAAGAGAGTAGGGAAGAAAGATGTAAATACAAGATAGCACGTCGATGTGTTATCGAAGAAGAAACTGAAGAACTTGGCAAAAAACTTCTCTGCCGCCCTCCAAGCGAAAATCGATCCACTAGACAATCAGTTGGGATATATAGGTTAGCAAGAGACCCTCTAAGCCTAATCTACCCGATGTACCGAAGCCCTCCAAGCTACTACTCCAACAAGGCTTCTCAGAACCGTATCTTGTCTAGTTCTCCAGATCCTGCAACAAGCTCTATGTTGCATCTGCCATCCTTGACTTCTTCCAATGCTTCCCAGCAGTACCAAAACTTCACTTGATACTTTGAAAGGGCGTGGTAAGTGTTTGGGCTATCAACCTCTCAAAGGTACGGAAATGGAAAGGTAGGAGTTGAGAAAATTTCACAAACAAATGTGTAGAGGATTGTGGGTATAACAATCTCTAACTCTCATGGTGTTTGGCTAGGGTTTTTTTTCTCAAAAGCACTCCTCAACATTTGTGGGTTATGTAGGTGTATATAGTGTAGGCACAGAAAGTGTGCGTCAGAATGGATAGGCTGGCAGAACAAAATGTCTCACGGGTGTCTCGCGGGAACGCCTTACTTCCGAGATACTTGCGAAACACAACTGTCTCCATCTTGACCTGACTCTTCACATTCCAGCATGTGCAAGTCACATGAGTCACTTCGTAGGATGCTTAGTCGCGAGCTACCTGTGAAAACTCTTTAGTCTTCAATTGTTTGAGTCTTCAGACTCTCTCTCTCTCTCTCTCTCTCTCTCTCTCTCTCTCTCTCCTTTACAATCAAATCCCACAATAAATATAGGGTACTAAAGATTGAATAAACTTAAAATCAAATTTGGCACGGAATATAAGCCAACTAAACACATAATTGTAAATAACAACTTTACACAATGTAAAAACAAATAGTGCATTTTTATGGTAAAAAGAGTGAATTTTCCGTCAAATTATTTTCAGTTTCCCAGATATTTCATAGTTACATCCAATCCTAGATTGGTCTATTTTTCATAGTTAAATCCAGTACCAGGTTGATTCTCAAAAAAGAAAAAAAGATCAAATTCAAGATAATCATCCTTTATGTGTAATAAATGTTTGAATTTGTCTATCGTATGATCACCATATTTTCATCTTCTCCCCAGCCTTATAGGGAATAATTGATTTTTGTAATTCTATAAAATGCATGTAAAATCATTCTTTATTTTGGACAAAGTTATCAGATCTTACAAAACAATACTACAAAAGTAAAAGAAAATCAACACAAGAATGGAAAAAACAAACAGCGTATCATTGTCGTTGACTTTCCCATTCCTTGATTTCGTATTAAAATTTTTCTCTATTCTCCGCCAATGTAGTGTAGATTGCTATATTTACAATCGAATCTTTCATATTCTCATCATCACAACCAGTCATGACATCTTCTCACTCACCTCTCTCCTTTGCTGCATCGGCGACCACATTCTCCATTGTCTTTATCTGTAGCTTCTCTCTCATTGAGGCTTCCAATGGAGGCTTTAGCGTGGATCTAATCCACCGTGACTCTCCAAACTCTCCCTTCTATGACCCTTCAGAAACTACTTCACAGCGCATAGCCAAGGCTTTGCGTCGTTCCATTAGCCGTGTCAATCATTTTAAGCCAACTTCCTCATTCTCTACCAATGTAGCTCAAGCAGATATAATCTCAAATGGAGGTGAATACCTTATGAAATACTCTGTTGGTACACCACCAGTTGAAATCCTAGGCATTGCCGATACTGGTAGTGATTTGACTTGGCTACAGTGCAAGCCTTGCAATGACTGCTACAATCAAACAGCGCCAATTTTTGATCCAAAAAGGTCAAGAACATACAAAAGAGTTGCATGCGATTCATCCCTATGTCGGTCTCTAGCAGGAAGCTCATGCTCAGGCTACGCAGGTTCAAGTTGCCTATATTCCGTGGCTTATGGCGATCAATCTTTTTCAAACGGTGATCTTGCTACCGACACTCTCACTCTGGGATCAACTAAAAGCCGCCCTGTGCCTCTCCCTAAAACTATCCTAGGGTGTGGACACGATAACATTGGAACCTTTGAAGCACAAGGTTCCGGCATTGTTGGCCTTGGACGTGGCGCGATTTCTCTTACTTCCCAACTAGGTTCTTCTATTGATGGAAAATTATCCTACTGCTTGATTCCATTAACTTCCCAAGGTAAAACCACAAGCAAATTGAATTTTGGAAGTAATGCAGTCGTATCCGGTTCTGGAGTCGTGTCTACTCCCTTAGTCTCCGGAGAATATACAACCTTCTACTACCTAACACTAGAAGCAATTAGTGTTGGCAGGAAAAGAATCGACTTGATCAATCCTTCTGAATCTGGAAACTCAGAAGGCAATATTATCATTGATTCAGGCACAACATTGACAATGTTGCCATCGAACTTGTACCCCAAATTTGAATCTGCAGTAAAAGATAAAATTAATTTACCAACTACAGATGACCCGAATGGATCTCTAAGTCTCTGCTACAAGTCCTCATCAGATGAATTTAGTGGTCCAAGTATCACAGCGCATTTCACCGGAGCAGACGTGAATCTGAGTTCTAGAACCACTTTCGTTAGGGTAGATAAGCAAGTTGTGTGCTTGGCTTTCGTTCCTGTAGATTCAATCGGCATTTTCGGTAACTTGGCCCAATCCAATCTTTTGGTAGGCTATGACATTGTGAAGAAATCTGTGTCCTTTAAGCCAACGGATTGCACCAAGCTTTAAGATGGAAATTGAAATGCCTCTATATCTAGTGTTTTTCCATCTTATAAATTCGTATGTTAGTTTTTTGAATAAACAAATTCTGGATTGTAGTTATAGATTATGAATTGAATTTTCCTAAAAAAAATAATTATGAATTGACTTTTTTAATTATCTTTTATGCTCACCACATTACTCTTATATGGAATTATTGCGTCATTTTTCCCCTATGGAATTGCCATATATTTTATGTTACGCAATGAAATTGCATAAATATATATTTTTAAGGATGAATAAATATAAATCATACTAACATCTTTCAGCGCTCCAAATAATTATAAGTTTCATATATATTAAGCATGCATGATTTTGATAGTTAATTTTTATTTTTTTATTTAATTTTTAATTTTTAATTTTAATTTTCTTTTTTGTGTGTGTGGAATGGTTTAGACAGTTACAATATATGTTAATCTATTTAAATTGTTATATAGCATATTATGTATGTAAAGTTTTAAATGATAAATATATATAAACACACACATATACACACATTAGCCTCATCACACATGTTTTGTACGTGCGACGAGCACGGGCGGAGCTATAGGGAGGGCACTTGCCCCCCTGACTCCTCCTAAGAAGTCCATTATATATACTTATATAAAGTTGAGTTAGCTCCTGACATAGAATAGAAAAACAAAGAAACAATTTTTCCAAAAAAACTGTACATGACATGAAATAAATAATAAAATAACAAATCTTTAAATTGAGAAAGTCTACAGGCTTAACAAAATCTCACAATATTTTTATAATACTCTTGTTTTTAGTTGAGATGAATCTTAAAATAGTTTATTTTATTTTATTGTAAAAATATTGTGAGATATTATGATGTTACTAAAACATCTCATCCCACTTTAAACAATCTGACACAAAATAAATGTCACCAAACTAAACATGTTAAAACTGTTTACATTTTTGACCAATATTAACTCTTTTTATCTTATTCTTTTTTCACTTAACTAAATTTCCTTTTTTTCATTTGCAGTTCAGCCCATGGAGCTCTAATTACACGTCTTGTATGGTACTAAAACATTAAAATGTCCATTAATGAAGCGTAAGTTCGTCAGTCAAAGTGGGCAGATGTAACCAATCCTCAGACTGTGCGAATGTCTCCCTAAATGTGGTCACCGGTGTGCTATGTGGTATTGCTTCCCTTATCTGCCATTTTTAAGGTGTGTTTCTTCTCTTTTTCCTACTTTACCTTTACCTTTTTTGTTTTATTGCGATATAGCTTCTGATTTCTTTCTTCTTCTCCTTTCCATTTTCCTTTTGATTGTCTTTAATTTCTTGGGGTTTTAGCTAGCTTGTGTTGTTTCCCTTGGTGTTTTTTCTGGATTTCCATGTTTAGTAGCTTTGAGGTTAGGATAGTTTACCCATCAATTTCTTTCCTTTTTGTACGCCTAGGAGGGTCTTTAGGTGTTTTTCCATATCTTGAGGATTTCATTTTTGAGGGTAATTGTCTGAGCGTTGCATCTGTCGAGCTGTTGCCTTTGCTTCGTTAATCGCTTAATTGGTTCGAGAGTCGAGTAAGAGAGCAGGAGACAATGTTCGAGGTTAGGTCTAGTGAACTCGAGACTGGGTTATCGTCTAGTGGTGACCTAATGGAGCGAGACATTGCCGCCTCTACTCCTAGAGAAGTTAGGGCCTTTTATGCCCTTGAGGAGGAGTGTGGATTGGATGTTGACACACTGGGGAGATTTAGGGGTAGATTCCAATTCCCAAAACGAGTTAGGGTTCGTCTACCTAACAAGGAGGATCGGGCTTGTCACTTCTTCCCAAGGGAGGTATGCTTTTATGAGTTTGCCTTCGTCTATGGGTTGAGGTTTTTTGTCCATCCCTTCCTCCTGGAGCTATTAGATTGCTTTGGTATTGCTCTTGGGCAGCTTATACTCAACTTGTGGAGAATATTGGTCAGCTGTATGGGAATATGGTTGGCTGCTACAGACGGAGATATGCTTAAGGTTGACGAGCTTTTTTATTTGTACTGCTTAAAAGCGTCTAAGGAGCATGGGTACTATGAATTGGTGCCCTGGGAGAGGAGGATGAGGATCGTCAAGGGTTTACTTTTGTCTTTCAGGTATTGGAAGTCCAGATTTTTCTTTGTGTCTGGGGATGATTTTGAGACTCCCTCTGGCGAGGTTTGGGGTGATCTCCCAAGGTTGCATCGTCGGTGGGGAACCCTGACCTTAGGTGCATCAACATTTCTTTTCATTGTTTAAGTTTGTTGTGTTTGCCGTTATTGCTACTAATTCTTTTAAAAGCAGGTATGAGGAGCGAGTACAAAAGGCAATCAAATACGTGCAAATGATTAAAAGCTGAGACGACCTTGTGGACCTAAGGACCCTTGCCTTCTACTGCCTCGGACTAGAGCCTTTTGCCTTCGTCCTGCGTAATCTTGATATTGAAGGAAAAAAGAGTAAGTGTTAGATTCGTTAGTACTAACTATTTCATACACACTTTTTATTTTTATTATTTTTATTTTTATTTTTTTATTTTAAGTGTTTCCCTCTTGTAGAGATGACAACCAAATTCAACAAGGATATGTATGCAAAGATGAGGGCAAAGAAAGATGAGCCGTTGTCGAATATAGGGAAGAAGACTGTGTGCGTGACTGGGAAGGGTCCTTCCATCACCCTCGTTGCCTCCATCACTCCCCTCGTTTCTGGTGCTAAAACGATGAGAATCTCCTCTCCTTCAACCTCGGTTGTAGAGCTTCCTACTCTCGCCTCTAAAAGGCCGCACTTGTCCGACAAGGAGAAGGAAAAGGTCGATTCTCACTCGCCCACCATTTGGGATGACGAGAGACTGGTGGTGGACAGGGCTCACGAGGTTGTGACTGCCGAGGATTTAAAGGTCTTCTCTGGAGTGCCTTCCAACAACGTCACGAGTCGCCACATCCATAAGCTCGTTCAGGTAGAATATTTGTGCAACCTCCTCCCCTTATTTATGTTTATTTTTATTTTATTTTTTTTATTAACGGTTTTGAATTTATCTTCAGGTGTTGGGGGAAAGTCTCTATATTACCTCTGAGTACCTTATTCAAAAGGCCAAGGTGGTGTCTCTCACATCGAGAATGGAGGCTTTGGAGGCGGAGAGTTCCAAGCTAAAGAAGAATCTGATTGACTCCATGGGCAAGGCCACAACCTTAAACGAAAAAGTGAAGACTTTGAATGACACAAGGAGAAGGAAAAGGTCGATTCTCACTCGCCCATCGTTTGGGATGACGAGAGACTGGTGGTGGACAGGGCTCACGAGGTTGTGACTGCCGAGGATTTAAAGGTCTTCTCTGGAGTGCCTTCCAACAACGTCACGAGTCGCCACGTCCACAAGCTCGTTCAGGTAGAATATTTGTGCAACCTCCTCCCCTTATTTATGTTTATTTTTATTTTATTTTTTTTATTAACGGTTTTGAATTTATCTTCAGGTGTTGGGGGAAAGTCTCTATATTACCTCTGAGTACCTTATTCAAAAGGCCAAGGTGGTGTCTCTCACATCGAGAATGGAGGCTTTGGAGGCGGAGAACTCCATGGGCAAGGCCACAACCTTAAACGAAAAAGTGAAGACTTTGAATGATGAACTCAGGGTTGAGCGTCAATTGACCCTGGAGAAGGATGAGCAGCTTCTGGGTGCCAAGGAGAAGCTCAAGACTATTGCTGCCCGGTCTGTCGAAGCTTTCTAGACTACTGACGAGTACAACATTGTCCTGTTTAGCTAGTATTTCAAGGGCTTCGAGCTTTTGAGGAGGTACCTTGTCAAGCATCCCTCTGAAGTGGACTTGGAGAAGTTGGACCTAGAAGAGGTTGATCAGGAGATGGCTATTGACGAGGCCGCCCAGTCTTCTGCCACTGAGACTGATGCTCATGAGATCACCCATGCCAGTGATGCTTCTTCTGGTGACACCCCTGCTGGTGACAACGTTGTTGCTAATGCCTGAACCTAATCTTTATGAAAATTTTTCTGTGTGCCTATTATGCTTTTTGTAAATCTAATCTCATAACAATTTCTCTTTAATCTATCTTAAGAACAATATTTTTGGCCTAGTGTTTATGGGCCTTTAGAAGTGAAAACAATGGTAACTGCCCGTGGGTTTTGGGCCTCAATTAAATTTATAGCTGTGTACTTACTTGTATTCGTGATTGCACACTCTTTGTTTATGATATGCTTGTGGTATCTTACAACCGTTCATGTTGTGTACTTAGTGAAATTTTTAGTTGTGGCTTTCCATTTTCTTCGTAAGTGATTTTTGTTTGTTTTAGTTCTATATTTTCGTCAGTAACTTACATCCGTCTAGGCAGAGTAGTGTTACTTAGCCATTTTTGGCTTTTGTGACTAACACCCTTTTAGGGATCTTGTCATTCTTCTTCAGTAACTCACAACCGTCTAGGCGGAATCTTGTTACTTATCCATTTTTGGCTTTTGTGACTTACATCATTTTAGGGATCTTGTCATTTTTCGTCAGTATCTTACATCCATCCAGGCGGAATTTTGTTACTTAACCATTTTCAGCTTTTGTGACTTACACCCTTTTAGGGATCTTGTCATTCTTTTTTTCTTTGTCAGTAACTTACATTCGTCTAGGCAGAATCTTGTTACTTAGTCATTTTTGGCTTTTGTGACTTACACCCTTTTAGGGATCTTGTCATTCTTTTTTCTTCGTTAGTAACTTACATCCGTCTAGGTAGAATCTTGTTACATAGCCATTTTTGGTTTTTGTGACTTACAGTTGAATAGACTTGCTTACATAGAGACATTAGCTGAATAATTCATTTATTAATTTCAAGAATGAATACATTTATTTGTTACGTTTGTTGGTGTTACTTCTTTAAGTGCTCGATGTTCCATGGTCTCGAGAGCCTCCGTCCATCTAGGGTTTCCAAGTGATAGCTGCCTTGCCTGGAGTAGTGGACGACTTGGTAGGGTCCTTCCCATGTGGGACCAAGTTTTCCTTGGGTAGAATCTCTAGTCACTGTGGTGACTTTGCACAGGATGAGGTCACCTATGTTAAGTCGTCTGAGCTTTACCCTCTTATTGTAGTAGTTGGTCATTTTTTGTCGGTACTCCGTCATTCTGCTGGAAGCTTTCTCTCTTACTTCGTCCAGACAATCCAGGTTGATTCGCAAACAATTGTCATTGTCTTCTTCATTGAATATCTCTTGCCTCATACTGGTTACTTCTACCTCGACCAGGATCACTGCTTCAGTGCCATAGGTGAGCCTGAAGGGGGTTTCCCCCGTTGGGGTTCTTGCTGTGGTCCTGTAGGCCCACAAGACGTTGGGTAATTCTTTTGGCCAGACGCCCTTCATGTCATCCAGCTTGGTCTTGATAATCTTGAGTAGTGTTCGATTCGTCACCTCCGTCTGTCCATTCGCCTGTGGATGCCCTAGGGATGAGAACTGATTCTTAATGCCTAGGCTTGAATAGAAGTCCCTGAAACCTTGGTTGTCAAATTGTCATCCGTTATCTGATATGATCGTCCTTGGAATCCCGAACCTGCAAATTATATTCTTCCACATGAAACTTCGGATTCTTGTTTCAGTGATGGTTGCTAGTGCCTCTACTTCGACCCACTTCGTAAACTAATTAATAGAAACTAGTAAGAATTTTACCTAACCTTTACCTAGGGGCAGTGGGCCGACGATATCGATTCCCCATTGTGCAAATGGCTATAGGGATGCTATCGTTGTCAGTTTCTCTACTAGAAGTCACTAGGCATTCCCGAACCGTTGGCACTTGTCACACTTCTTGACGAGCTCTGCTACGCCCACCTGTATAGTAGGGCAGAAATATTTTGAATGACCTTGCTTACCAGGGATCTAGGACTAGCATAATCCTCGTAAATCCTTTCGTGGATTTCTTCCAGGATGTACTTGGCTTCCTCTTTGTCAACACACTTTAAGTAAGGCACAGAGAAGCCTCTCTTATATAAGGTGTCATTAAGGATCGTAAATCTGGCTACTCTCTTCCTGATCTTCTTGGCCTCATCTGCATTCTGAGGGAGGTGGTTGTCTTGGAGGAAAGATATGATGGGTGTCATTTAGCTATTTGTGTTATGGATTACAAATGTTGGAACTTCTTCAATCTTGGGGCGTTTATGGACTTCCATCACCAAGCCCATTTTCGTCGTCCTGTCTTCTGATGATGCTATCTACGAGACTTCGTCTACTACCATATTTTGGCTTCTGGCATCTGTACAAATTCCACCTTATCAAACTCCTGAGTCAGACGTTTCGTCAGCTTGAGGTATTTCTGCATTCTCTCTTCCTTTGCTTCGTATTCTCCCTTGATTTGCCCAATCACCAGCTTTGAGTAATTTTGGACTAACAAGTTCTTAGCTCCTAACGTCTTTCCAAGTCTCAGTCCCGTCACTATTCCTTCGTATTTGGCCTCGTTGCTGGTAGCCGGAAACTTTAGTTGAACTCCATATTTTAATTTTTCTCTGTCAGGGTTGGTTATGACGACCCCTACTCCCCCCTTCTTTTGGGCTGACGAACCACTGGTCTGTATTGTCTATTGTTCGGACTCGTTAGTGAGACCATCTTCATCAGGAAAGGTGAACTCGATGATGAAGTTTGCCAAAACTTGTGCTTTAATGGCTGTCCTGAGATGGTACTCAATATCAAACTGGCTAAGTTCAATTGTCCATTGGACCATTCTTCTAGCTGCCTCAGGTTTGTTCATGAACTTCTTGATAGGTTGGTCCGTCATCACCATGATAGATTTTGCCTTAAAATACTGTCTTAGTTTGCGTGAGGCTACTATTAATGCGAACACAATCTTTTCAATCCTTGGATACTTGGATTCAGCTCCTTGGAAAGCTTGACTGACGTAGTAAACCGGGAGCTGTTTCTTGCCTTCTTCTCTAATTAGGGCTGCACTCATGGCTGTAGTTGATATTGCCAGGTAAAAATATAGGTTTTCCCCTTCTTTGGATGGATTTAAGAGGGGTGGATTACTTAAATAGCGTTTGAGTTCCTGGAATGCTGCCTCACATTCATTGGTCCAGGCGAAAGCCTGTTTCAAAGTCTTGAAGAAGGGCAGGCATTTGTTTGTTGCTCTAGAGACGAACCTATTAAGGGATGCGATCCTTCCTGTGAGCTTCTAGGCTTCCTTGACCGTCTTGGGCGATGCCATGTTGATTATGGCTTGTACCTTCTCTGAATTTGCTTTAATTCCTTTTTGAGACACCATGAATCCTAAGAATTTCCCTGAGGCTACACCAAAAACACACTTACTAGGATTCAGCTTCATTTGGTATTGTTTGAGAGTGGCAAATGTCTCCTTCAGGTCGTCCAGATGGGCAAGTTCTTCCTTGCTCTTAACGAGCATATCATCCGTGTATGCCTCCATATTCTTGCCGATCTGCTTGCTGAACATCTTGTTCACTAATCTCTAATAAGTAGCTTCTGCATTCTTTAATCTAAAAGGCATTACCTTATAGCAATCGAGCCCTTGGCTTGTGATGAAAAAAGTTTTCTCTTGATCTTCTTCAACCATTTTTATTTGGTTATATCCTGAGAAAGCATCTATGAATGTCAGCAACTTATGTCCGGCTGTAGAATCCACAAGCTGGTTTATCCTTGGTAGAGGGAAACTATCCTTCGGGCATGCCGTGTTTAGGTCCGTGAAGTCTACACACATTCTCCACTTCCCGTTTGCCTTCTTCACTAGGACGACGTTTGCGAGCCAGTCAGGATAGTACACTTCTCGGATGAAGCCTGCTGTCAATAGTTTGTTAACCTCGCCTGTAACTGCTTGGTCTCACTCTGGGGTGAAGATTCTTCGTCTTTGTGGGACGGGCTTTCTCTCCAGGTCTACATTCAACTTATGTTGAATGACTTCTAGAGATATGCCTGGCTTATCCTCGTGGCTCCATGCAAAGGCATCTAAGTTCTCTTTAAGGAACTGGATGAGCCTTGTTCTCATCATAGGACTTAGTGTCATCCCTATTCTCGTCATCTTAGTTGCGTCTCCTTCGGCCAATTCCACTGTCTCCAGGGCTTCCATTTTATCTTTTTCCTTCTCTTCAATCATCCATGTATGGTTCTCCTTTGCAGCCAAGACGGCTTGGTAGCACTCTCTAGCTAAGACATGATCTCCTTTTACCTCGCCTACACCATTGTCTATTGGGAATTTTACCTTTAGGCAATATGTGGATGTGGTTGCCTTCCATTTGTTGAGTGTGGGCCTCCCAATAATTACATTGAAAGATGAGGGGCAGTCTACCACCAAGAATTCTAATTGACGGGTCAACTGCCTTGGGTAGGTCCCCACTATTGCTGTCAACGTCACTATTCCCTTGGGATATATCCTGTCTCCACTGAAACTGACAAGGGGGGAGTCAAATGAGCTCAATCTCCTTAGATTTAGCTTCAGTTGTTGAAAAGCAGGAAGGCAGATGATGTCTGCAGAGCTACCATTATCCACGAGGATCCTCTTGGCGTTGAGTCCCTTTATATTCAATATTATGACCAAAGGGTTGTTGTGAGGCTGCTTCACTCCCCTAGCATTTGCTTCATTAAAAGACATGTCATGATTTGTCCATCTTTGCTTAATTGGAGGCATCATGTGGATGTTGTTCACTTGTCTTTGGCATGTTTTCTTAAGGGATCTCAATGACCCTCCTGTGAAGGGTCCCCCCTAATTGTCTTTATTTCCCCGATTACATCCTGTGGAGGTTGGAACGGACCGTCATTGTTCCTAGATGAGGATTCATGCTGACTCTTTTTGTCATCTCTGAACTTACTATACTCCTCCTTCACGTATTTTTGCAGTTTCCCTTTCTATATCAACTGCTCTATTTACCCCTTTAGGTCTCGACAATCTTCTGTGTAATGGCCATGATCCTTGTGAAATCGCCAGTACTTATTCTTGTCACGGACGTTGGGGGATGAATGCAATGGTCTCGGCTATTTAAGGTAGTGCTCATCCTTAATCTGCATTAAAATTTTGTCAATTAGCATGACTAGAGGGGCAAATTTTACCGTTCAAGGGTTCTTATCATCTTTCCTTCTACTCCTGTCATTAATTCGACGATCTGGATGCTCCTGCTTTTGTCCCTTATGCTTGTCGTCCTTCCTTCCTTTGTCTCCTAGCTTCTCTACATCCCTTATGGTTGCTAATGCGTCTTCAACATTCATGTACTTTTGTGCTTTTAGGAGCATCCCTGCCATCGTCTTTGGAGGATTCTTCATGAGTGAAGCCATAAGCTCTCTGGATCTCAGTCCCACCTTGAAGGTTGTCAGCTTCGTCTACCTTCAGGGTCTCCTGAGTGAAGCATTTCATGTACGACTTCAAGGTTTCCTTCTCTCCCTGCCTAATGGTGAGTAAGTGATTCGTTGGCCTCTTAGGACGTTGCCCCTCAATGAAATGACGCAAGATGGCATTGCTCAACTGTGCAAAGTTGTCAATGGATGATGTTGGCAACTTTGTTAACCATTTCCTTGCAGCTCCTTTGAGAGTGGTGGGGAAGGAATGACATAATATCTCGTTAGGGGGTTGTTGAAGGCCCAACATCGTTTTGAAGGTATTAAGGTGATCCTGAGGGTCCTTAAGCCCATCAAATGGCTTAAGTTGAGGCAAACGAAATTTAGACGACATTGGACATTTGGGGACTACTATTGTGAAAGGCGAATTCGTGGCCCTTACCATTCTATCAATGCTCCGGTTTGTTTTCTCCTTGATGGCATTTCTCAATTAGTCCATCTCTTTCCTCATTTCTCGGAGAAGATTCGAATTCTGTTCATCTAGAGTAGTAGGTCTTCGATGGTCACTTCTTCTATGGCTATTTCCCTCGTCCTTCAAATTGTCTTTGGATCGATTCTCCTTCTGTTGAAGTCGTAGCTTCATTTCCTGATTTTGCTTAGTAAGTTCTTCAACGGTGGCCGTAAGAGCTTGGACTTGCTGAGCCAAGGCTGCGAAATCTTGATTGGACTCCATCTGAATATAGAAGTTGATGGAAACAACATTTTCGAATGTGAAAATGAAAATGTGTTTCCCACAAACGGCGCCAAACTGATGAAGCGTAAGTTCGTCAGTCAAAGTGGACAGATGGAACCAATCCTTAGATTGTGTGAATGTCTCCCCAAAGGTGGTCACCGGTGTGGTGCCTGCCACGACGTCTTCGATGCCAAAGTCAGTACAGGGGAGCCCTTAGTAAGTTAAAATAGAATCGTAGAATAATAGTAAAACTATCTCAGTATTTTTCTTACCTTGTGTTGATACTGTGAGGGCCTTATATATGATACTGTGAGGGCCTTATATATATATATATGTGTGTGTGTGTATATGTCACAAACTTACACTATGTTGTTAATCAGACAACTCAGATTCTTTTATCCCTAGACCTTAAGTACTTCATGCATAAAGAGGTGCCAAATAACTTATAAAAATCCTGGCTTTTTTATTATTTATTTATATATGTATTTCTTATGAAGTTAATAAATTAGTACCATGACATAAGAGCTACCGTGCAAAAAAAAAAAAAAAAAAAAAACCATGGTTCTTATTAATAGATTTAGGATTAATTATATGATGAAAATGCACATGCCACACATTAAGTCGAGAATAGCCCTAGCTAAAAATGAAAACACTTGCTTTTCATGTTAAAAATAAGTATCAATGCTCTTCCTTTGGCTAGCCTAGGATATGTATCTTGCTCGATGGCTATAAGTTTAGCAAATATGTCACTATTTGACTTGGTTCAGGTTAAGGAACACTTATCTGGGTTGCCTGTTATCCATGTACAACTTTTGCATCTTCAAATATTGATAGACAACCGATTCGGATGTGGATGACCCAAGGATTGAAGCTATCGTAAAGAGTGGCAGAGAGAGAAAAAAAAAATACACAATTGGAAAAAGAAAGTTGAAAACTAATCAGATTTTGACTTGGAGCCACAAGCAAAGCTTCATGGGTATAAAACTTTTAAGGGACTTCAAAGAAACAATCTCTTAATTGAAAATCTTATGAGCATTTCTTGTTAATTTTATTCAATTTTTTCCTATAAACAAACAAACACATGCAAACAAGGGAGAGAGAGTAGAGTTGTAACACAAAAGTACACTACAAACTCCATCTACAAGCTACAATAAAGGATCTTGTCTCTCAAATAAGAGATCTAGAATTCAGTCTTTGCTTACACCAAATTTGATAGGTGTTTTGCATCTCTTAGCCTGATAATATAAAAGGCAATCATCATGAATTGGTCGCCATAGATTCAAATTCTATCGTACTTAAAAGAAAAAAGAAAAAGGCTTGCCTTGGATTATTATTATAGATAGCTTAAGTTTATCTATACTTTGCTTTTACTGTGATTCGAAGTGTTGTCGTTTGGAGAAATTACTATGTACAATTGGTGTATTAGACATTTCTCTCACATAAATGTGGATTTTATAATTTTTTTCTTTGCTCTCGACTCACTAACGCAACTTGGAGAGACGGGGTAGTAGAACACTTTATCTTCCTCCAGGAGTGATATTCTTCCCCTCTATTGACTCTGTCAATAGTAGGGCTAGTGGTCTTTATTTCGTGGGGTGGGGAAACAACAAACTTTTCTTTCTTTCTTTCTTTCTTTCTACAGTATTGAGTGCCCTTAGGAGGTTATGGAGGACTTACTCAACGATAGGAAAAGGTTTCTTCTGCTGGAGGAAGAAAATAACAGGGTTACTCTAGATGAAGAAAACCCTGCTGCTAAAGAGGTGATTCTCGCAGTAAAGTTCATGACAAGAAGAGCACTTAACATAGAGGCGGTTGGAAGAACTCTTAAGCCATTATGGAAAACCCGAAACGATTTAGAGATCCGAGATGTTGGAAACCATATTCTATTGTTTGTGTTTGACAATGAAGACGAGGCTGAAAGGATTTTAGCTATAGAACCTTGGACTTATGACAAACACCTTATAATTCTCTCACATTATGATGGTTCAAGCCCTATTCGAAGTATCAGATTTCACACTGCAAAATTCTGGGTTCAACTCCATGGTCTTCCAGTGAATAGACTAAACGAGAAGATGGCTTATGAGATCGGCAAAAGCCTTGGGGAAGTCTCTAGAGCAGCACAGGCCAGGGAACTAATTGGTGGTGATTTTTTAAGGATCTGAGTTGGCATTAATGTCACTAGACCACTCAGCAAAGGACGTAAAGTCCTCCTCGGCAAGGACGGTGAGGTGTGGGTAACCTTTAAGTATGAGAAAATGCCTAACTTCTGCTATTGGTGTGGATTGGTGTCCTACGATGTGAAGGAATGCAGTGTTTGGCTCTCTAGCAAAGGATCGTTGTCACTAGATCAGCAGAGGTATGGTGTGTGGCTCCGAGCCAACCCTTTCTTAGCAGGGAGGAAGTCCTTTGTGTTTGTCCTAGGTACCGAAGGAGATTCGGTGGGGAAGATGATTCGGTAAGGAATAATAGTGGTTCTAAGAGATGGCCATAGAGAGAGGAGACACCGCAGACGGTGGTTGCAAGCCTCGTTGACCCCAATCTGTCAACTGAGATTCAAAATATAGCAACTCCGAAAATTCAAGCAAAAAACTCTCCAACTTCCTATGTAGGTAATGATGTAGATGGCACTAAATGTTTTCCTATTGTGTTGCCTGTAAACATGCACACAAATATGGTAAACTTTGAAGCACAAATTCAGGATATTGATATGGAATTAAATAAGTATGATTCTCATGCTTCCCTTTTAGCTAACTTGGATTTTGAGGAAGATGTGTCCTCTAATGTGTCTAGCACTGCTGATATGATCTTTGCACGTGACATTAATGCTCCCTTCACCCACAATGATGCACATGGTTCCAATAAAAATCCACGTGACCTTGAAGGGAACCAATCATGCTTGAGAACTTGGAAACATTTGGCACATTTGATTTAGAATGCAGAACAAGCCATGCATGCACCAACTTTGGGTAAATGTACTATTGAGGATAAAGGTATTGATGAGATAGAACAGGCATGTAAGAGGATGCAGACTTTGGATGGAGATCACTATGGAGATCACTATATATTGGCAGAGGCTGTTGTGCAGCCTGCTAGTCCTAGTGAGTTGCTTAGCATGGAACTGTCGTGGGCTTGGGAACTTATGCATAGTTTGGGAGCTTGGAGATTTAATCTGGGCTAAAGATCCATCTGTCGTGTTTTTAGTCGAGACATGGGTAGATAAAGCAAGGCTAAAAGAAATAAAGAGGAATTTGGGTTTTGATAATTTGCACTTTGTAGAAAGAATAAATAGAGGGGGGAGGTTTGGCTCTCTTTTGGAACGATAATGTGGACTTACAAGTTGAAACGTCTTCTAAAAATCATATTGATGCTATCGTAAACAAAAGGGAAGAAGGAGCATGGAGGCTTATGGGATTTTATGGGGAACCTATGACACACAAAAGAATAGAGTCTTGGAATCTCCTTCGAGATCTTAATTCTCGGATGACACTTCCTTGGCTTTGTTTAGGAGACTTTAATGAAATTACCAAACAATTGGAGAAATTAGGAGGTAGTATCAGAAGTTAAGCACAGTTGCAACTCTTCAGAGACGCCATTGATGAGTGTGGTTTTATGGATCTCGGCTTTATGAGATCTCAATTTACTTGGAAGAAGCACTTTAATGATGGTCATTCGGTGTGGGAGCGACTGGATCGAGGTTTGGCTAATAGAGAATGGATGCTTAAATTTGCTGGAAACATTGTCCACCACTTACCATCTTTCTCTTCATATCATTGTCCAATCTGGATAGTCCCAAGGGATCTGATTTTTTCGACTACAACCAAAACCTTCAGGTTCGAAGAGATGTGGATGGTAGAGAAAGGATGCATGAATACTGTTCAAGTTGTATGGGCCATGCAAGATTCTACTAACCTGGGTATTAGAGTTATAAAGAAGATTGAGAGATGTGGTGTTGAATTGAAGAAGTAGAGCATGAAGAGTTTTGGCAGTATACAAAGAGAATTGGATTGAAGAAAAAGGAGATTGTGAAAGCTAAAAAGGAAGCCATGAGGCTTGGACAAAATTTTCGTGTTAAGGAACTGATGCTTGAACTCAATAGTCTTATGGACAAAAAGGCTCGGATGTGGCTGCAAAGATCCAAAGTTCAGTGGGCTAAATATGGTGATAGGAATTCAAAGTACTTCCATGCACGTGCCACTCAAAGATTTAGATGTAACTCTATCCATTCTCTGAAGAAAGTTGATGACACTTGGTGCCATAGCCAGGATGAAGTGGCCGACACTATTGTGGCTTACTATCAAGAATTATTTAATTTGGCCAACCCCACTAATTTGGAGAATACCACTCAGCATATTACTATCGTTATAAATGAGGAGATGAATGCAAAATTGGTGGCTGATTTTGATGCTTCGGAGGTGCATGATGCAATTAAACAAATGGCTCCCCTAAAAGCTCCCAGCCCAAATGGTATGCCCCCTATTTTCTATCAAAATTATTGGGAGTTATTAGGTACGGATGTCATCACTTCTGTGCTTCACTTTTTAAACCCTGCATCCTTTCTTGCTAACCTTAATCATACTCTTATTACTGTCATTCCTAAGGTTAAAAATCCAGAATTTGTGTCTGAATTTCCACCTATTAGCCTTTGTAATGTATTGTATAAAATTTTTTCAAAGGTTTTAACAAATAGACTCAAAAAAATCCTTCCAAATATTATTACTGAAAATTAGAGTGCTTTCACAAAGAGTCGTCTTATTTCAGATAATATTTTGGGGGCTTTTGAGTCCTTACATAGCATGTAGAGGCACACTAGGAAAGATGATTATATGGCCACTATGCTGGATATGAGCAAAACTTATGACAGAGTGGAGTGGGTTTATTTGGAAGCAGTGATGAGAAAAATGGGGTTTGATGAAAGATGGGTTCGGTTAATGATGACTTGCATTACTACTGTTTCCTACTCCATCCTGATTAATGGGGAACTTAAAGGCTTGGGGGTTCCATCCCAGGGTATCAGATAGGGTGACCCATTATCCTCTTTTCTCTTCTTGCTATGTACTGAAGGTTTGAATGGCCTGATAGTCCAAGCAGCCAACTGTGGAGATATTAAGGGCTTTGCTTTATGCAGAAATGACCCAAGACTAACACATCTTCTTTTTGCAGATGATAGTCAATTTTTTTGCAGGGCCATAGAACATGAATGCAATAATATTTTGGAGATTTTAGAGGTATATGGGAGCTGTTTTGGCCAACAAATAAACATGAATAAAACCACCATCTTCTTCAGTAAGCTCACTTCAGAAGAAAAAAGGGAGCATATCAAACAAGCTTTGGGGGTTCCGGAGATCAAACAGTATGAGAAGTATCTTGGATTACCATCCTTGGTAGGGAGGAGGAAGAAAGCCAGCTTTGACTTTATTAAGGAGAAGGTTTGGAGGAAGTTGCAAGGGTGGGAGGAAAAATTATTATCTCACGCTGGAAGAGAGATCTTGATTAAAGCAGTTGTACATGTAATTCCTACCTACACTATGAGCTGTTTCACATTACCCATAGGGCTTTGTAATGAATTGGAGAGTCTTATTAGGAAATTTTGGAGGGGGCAATGAGGAGATAGGCATAAAATTCATTGGTTTAAATAGGAGACTCTTATCCAATCTAAGTCTGACGGTGGTATGGGCTTTAAAGATTTGGCCCTTTTCAACGACGCTCTGTTAGCTAAACAAGCTTGGCGTCTCCTACACATTAAAGACTCGCTTCTTCACAAAGTCTTTAAAAGCAAGGCCCTAGAATTTATGAAGGCCCTAGAATTTTCTAGTGGTTCATACGCTTGGAGTAGTTTACTTAAGGGCAAGGAGGTGTTGTGGAAAGGGGCACGTTGGAGAGTGGGTAATGGACAATCCATCAAGATTTAGGACTACCCTTAGCTGCCTAGCTTAGAGCACCCGAGGGTCTTATCTCCAGTCATTGATGGTCTACATGAAGCTACAGTAGATTGCCTTATTAACCCGACAAGTAGAAGCTGGGATAGGGATGTTGTGGCTGGTTTCTTTGCTCCTTTTGAAGTTGAGTTGATATTAAAAATCCCACTCAGTCCCACCAATGTAGAAGACAAACTCATATGGCCCTATGTACCTAACGGAGTGTATATTGTGAAGTCCGGATATAGGTACCTTGTTCAAGACAAAGTAGGTCCTCGGCCATCTCATCAAGATCAAGCTATAACTCCAAATGTTTGGCGTCGGATATGGGGGCTCTTGGTGCCGAACAAAGTAAAAAAATTTACCAGTGAAGACAAATCTGGTCCGTAGGAAAGTCATAGCTGAAGATATTTGCTACCACTGTAATCTGGAAGTAGAAGATGGTTACCATGCGCTGCGGGATTGTGTTTGATGATGCCGAAAAAATCACCAGTGAGCCACACGATTCTCGCACACTCGAAACGGCACCTGCATAACACAAAAGCTGAAGACCTTAAGAGGAGTACCGGTATGGTACTGGCCAAATACCCTCCGAAGGTCAAGTTAGAACTTCTCATAACTCTAAAGTGCTAGAGCGGGGTCAATTATGCGTACCTCGATTTGTGAGGGTATTGGGGCTTTTATAGTAGTCGAAAGTTGACCTTTTTTACTTGGAGTCGAAGTCTTTCCTTGTAGAAATCTTCTTGAGGAGTCCCAAACGTGATGGACAAGTCATATTCCTTATAAAGAAGATCTCCATCGATGCACGCAGCTTCTAGAACCCTAATTGCGCTAGGACTCTAATTACCCCTAGAATCTAGGGGGTGTGCCGCAAGTATTCCCATATAGGGATTCTGTCTGACATGTGGCCAGCAAATCCGTTCTCACCAAGTCTTGCACCTAATGGGCCCGTCCATCAACATTGCTTGGATCCGTCAGCTTATTTTCTCCTCTTCAGTGTTGAACTTTTGTCCATTTGGGAAGTTGACATGTGGTTGTTTTGCAGGTCAAAGAAGTTTACAAATTTCTATGAGCTTGCATGCTTTGTGTTGGAGAATGGCAAGAATCCTGAACTGTTTGTTCCTTGGCTTGGATGATTTGGTCTCGGCGCAACTAGCTTTGAACTAGCAACTAGACTTACCCGTTAACTCAAGTCATTCCTTCAGCCAAACAAATGATCCAAGAGTTCACTCAGGCACAACCAGCTACTTTGACTTTATTGCCTTCGCCACAAAGGTCAACACCTAAGTGGGAGCCTCCTCCTTCGCCACTCTTTAAGATTAACTTTGATAGGGCGGTGTTTAAGGATAAGGGGGAGGCTGGAATGGGAGTGGTAGTCTGTGATTCTCAAGGGAAAGTGATTGCCTCCTTGGTAGAGAAAATCCAATCCCTATCCTCATTAGATGAAGTGGAAGCATTGGCAGCCGTTCGAGCCATCACCCTAGCTATGGGCCTCAACCTACCCTCTTTTATAGTCGAGGGAGACTCAGAGGTGGTCATCTCTACCTTAAGAAAGGAAGAGGAATCTTTCTCATCTTTTGGCCATTTAATTTCTTCTATTAAGCATTATTTACTTTCTTGCAATTGTATTTTCTTTTCACACACCTGTAGATCGGGTAACTCAGTTGCTCATTCTTTAGCAAAACGTGCGGGACTTATTGATGGGTTTTCAGTGTGGATGGAGGATGTTCCACCACAAGTTGCTGATATACTTTTAGCCAATTTTGGCTGATTTAAGTTATTCAATTCAGATGCTGGTTTCTCCAAAAAAAAAAAAAAAAAAAAAATTGTGGATTTTATGTGCAACACTTGCATATAGGGTTCACATTTATGTGAAATAGAATATATAATATACCGATTACATTAAGGACACGTTTGGTACATTGTAATGATTATTATATGGGAATAAGAATAAGTATTACGAGGAATATATTAAGTTGGAATGTAATAAGTATTACTATTCATTAGTTTGGTGATCATTTAGGAATAGAATCCTGAATATGCATCCACAATTTAGTAGAGTATAAAAAGAAAGTGTAATTAAATAATTTTTAAGCCAAATTTCCTAAAATACACTTATTTTAGGGTGTTCAAAATAGAGTTAATAATTAACAAAAAGAAAATTTTATTTTCTTTCCTTTTGAAGATGTGGCAACTAATGGCTTTTTAGGAAATTTTTTAAAAAAGTTATTACATAAGGTAAATGAATAGACATTTAGTACTTTTGATAAGGAATAGTTATTCCTCATTTTGAAGAATAGCTATTCATAAGGAATAACTATTCATTGTAATAAAAACATAACCAAACAACTGAATAGTTATGCCATATGAATATCTATTACATTACAGTGTCTATTACAGTCTACCAAATGTGACCTAAATAATTCATACAACATAGAGTGATAGATTGCTTAATAAGTTATCACATTCCATAGAGGATAATGCCAAGTCAGCCTACTCTTCTTCTAAAATGTTATTAACCCAAAAAAAGAAAAAAATTACTGACCATAATAAATTAGAGCTATTCTACTGCTATATCAAAATCTCATAATATTTTTACAAGAAGATAAGGTCAGCCCACCATACATTAAAATAAAATAACATGAACGTGGTTCAGCTGATGTTTTTGAGATTTTATCACGCACATAATTTTTTCCACTAAAGTACGGGGCAATAAGTAAAAATCTTTTGTTTACAGTATTCTTTCCTAGTAGTAATGTCTTGTAGCATGCATCTCTTATCGAAATAAAGAGATGTTTCGATGCATTTGAATTGTTTCTTGGATATTGTTAGACTTATGACCAAATGATGGTAAATGGCCCACGATAAACAGATTTCAACGGGTAAAAGTGAAACTTTGTCCAAGTGGACTTATAGAATTATTAATGGGTATCTTAAAGTAAATTATATCATATGATGAGTCAATCAGATTTAGGTCAAATTACTATCTCACTTTTTATGGTTATGATTTTTTTCTAGTTCATATAAGTGTTATTCGAATTATGTTTGGTGTTAGAAATTTCCTTGGACGAATGGGAAAATTTGTTCCTAAAAGGAAAAAAAAAATTACAAGATCTATTGGTGGGATTATAACCTATAAGAAATGTTTTGACTTATTGTTTGGATAAATTTTTGAGATCTTATTACTTCAAATATATCCTCCCTCACTCCCCTTTTCAACCCAGCTCTTGTGAGATCTCATCCATTACAAAACACCGCAGATCCTACATGATGTTGAGTTGTTGAACAATTTAAACTTCCTCTTGTTAGAAAATGTATTTATTTATTTTTTTTTTGGATACAATTTATTCTCAATTTTTACGGTAGAAAAGAATGAGTTTGCTTTTAAACTTTATATAAAGATAGTTTTTTATTTGCATTTTCTTGTGTTTGGTAGTATTAGAAAAAAAAAAGGTTAGAGGAAAATTATCTTTTGACTTCCCTTATTTAGCTTGGGATAAGATAGAGTTGTTTTTAACTAATTTATTTTTGGAAAACAACTCTATCACAAGCTAAGCTAAATATTATAAGTCAAAAGATAGTTTTCTAACTCATTTTAAGGTCACTATCCAATATAGGAAAATGAAATAACTTTTTAAAAAAATGTTTATGAAATATTATTCATTTTCCAAAAAATGTTATAGTTGAAACAAACATACTTTTTCATGATAAAAAAGAGTGAATTTTCTGTCAAATTATTTTCAATTCCCATATATTCATGATTACATCCAATCCTAGATTAGCTCACCGAATGATTTCAAAATTTCTCTCGTTAGAAAATGTATTTTCCATTTTATGATAGAAAAGCTAGGTGGCACAAATACATTATTTGAGGTGTCATACTTGTGTCAGATACATGTTAGGCACTTGACACTCCTTGAATACTTTTGCAAAGATGTCCCAGTTGTGTCTTTTAAAAAAAAAAAAAATTAAAAAAATGCAGGACACAATTGGGACACGAGAACAAGAGGAATCAAATATCATTTTACAAAACAAAGAGCACATTTGTGCTCTAAATAATAATATGTCAAAAACACTATTTTGGGGTCATAGTCAATTTGATTCTTATATTTTGGTAGCGGTCAATTTGGTTCTGTTATTTTCAATTTGCAATCAATTTGGTTCCTACCATTAACTCACTAACAGAAAATACATACGTGCCAAATGAATTGTATTGTTGGAATGTCTAATATTAAAATATTAAATAAAATACTGATATGTCTGAATTTTTAGTGGCCATTTAGTGCTTACAAGGCAAAAAACAAGAAGCATTGTCAGTTTTTTTTTTTTTTCTTCACCAAATTTTTCCTTTCTTTATTTTTTATTTTATTTTTCTTACAATTTCTTTAACTAAAGATAATTTCATTTTCCTCTTACACAATGTTCTTCATTGTTCTTCCCCTAAACCCAGAATCTGTAGTTACTAACCAAACAAAATTTTTACCACGTCATTTACTTTACCAAATATTTTTTACATCAGCTCCATTCACTGTTCTTCTTCCCCAAACCCAGATGTATTTGGGGAGTTTAACCAAATCTAAACGTTCTCTCATATTATAAAATACAAACCCATCTTTAGCAACTTCGCGAAGGAGCTTTGGCATTTGTGGCAACGACCATTGACATCTCATCAATCAAATACACATCCAAATCAAACCCATAAATCAACCCAAACCAAACCCACTACCAAATCAATAAATATTTTGCTATAGTACCTAGTAGAATCGTCGTGCGGAGTCGTAGCACTAGATTGTATGTTGTATGTGACAGCTCAAATAGTGTAAAACACTACAGCTTGTTTAGACCCTCAATTTTAAAAACACAGCTTAATTACTTTAACTTATTTAAGTGCAGAGCAAGAGTGAAAGATACCAAATAACCGAAACTGCTCTCCAAGCCATAAACACAAGCAAGCAACAACAAATATAAAGCTTAAAGAGTAAGGGAAAAGAGATGCAAACATAAGATAACATCTGCAAAAAATCTCTTCGCGGCCCTCCAAGCTGAAATCGATCCACTAGTGAATAAAGTTGGGGTACACAAATATTAAAAAGACCCTCCAAGCCTAATCTACCCAATGTACTTGAACCCTTAAAGTTCCAGCAACCAACGGGCTTCACCAAGCCATGTCTTCACTATTTATCTAGATCACGCAATGAGCTCCAAATTGCATCCACCAATTGATGGCTTCTTCCAATGCTTTCCCACATGCGACAAAACTTCACTTAGCACTTAGATTGAGTGAGGTAAGTGTTTGAGCTAAGAACCTCTCAAGAATGTGTAATTGGAGAGGTAGGAGTAGAGGAAAACTTAAAAGAAATTGTGTAGATGATTGTGGTTTACAATCTTTAGCTCTCAAGTGTATTGTTAGGGTTTTCTCTCTCAAAAGTTCTTTGGAAAAACTCCTTACAATTTTGTGGGTAATGTGAGCTTATGTAGTGTTAGTAAAGAAATGAGAAAAACACTAATTAAAAAGTTTAGGCAGTGAGTTTCGCGGGTCACTCTTGATTTGGCTTGAATTGCGAAGTGACTTGCAAAATCTAGCCTGGCATTGGACTGTTTAGATTCTAGCATGTGCTTTTTATGTGGCCTTTTGTGGGTTGTCCACTAGCGAGCTAGTCGCGAATGCACTTTCTTCACAAATCTTCACCAAACTCTCACACTCAACCTTTGCATTAAATCCCACAAAAATACAGGGAAATAATTGAAGAAAAATACAATCAAATTTGACTTGGAATTAAAATGAACAAAAACATAGTTGTAAATCACAACTTTACAGTATGTAAACTCTAAACACCAATCAGTGCTTTGGGGATGGGTTTATACCTAGTAGATTAGGGATAGGTTTCAGTGTTTTGTTTGGGGCCTTTAGCTAATGGAGGTCTGGTGGGTGGCTTATGGGTCTCAAATGGTTAGCTTTTGGGATGAAGGTGTTAGTTGATGGTGAGATTTTTTATTTTGATTTTGTTTGAGAGAGTGGTTTGAGAAGAGGGAGATTTTGACATGTAAGAATAGAGTGTTGACTTAAAGAAATTGAGAGATGGAGATCAAGGAAGAGATTGAGAGAGACGGAAGGCTCTCTTCAGTTTTTATTTTTATTATTTGATAAAATCAAAGAAAGTGTAAGAAATATAAAACAAAAAATAAAGAAAGGAAAAAAATTGGTAAATTGTTTTAAAAAAATTGACATGTCTTTTTTATTTGACGTGGCCACTAAAATTCATACACATCAGCATTTTATTTAATATTTTAATATTAGACGTGCCAACAATATAATCTGTTTGTCACGTAGGCATTTTTCGTTAGTGAGTTAATAGTAAGGACTAAATTGATTGTAAAATAAAAATAACAGAGACCAAATTGATTACTATCAAAATATATGGAACAAATTAACTGTAATCTCAAAATGTAGGGAACAAAATGGTGTTTTTGCCTAATAATATTCCATTTTAAAATTAATAAATATCTTTTATTTCTAAATATCATTTAATAGTAATGAATATGCTTTATTATCCATTATTACTCCCAATTTGATAAAAAATAAATGATTAATAATACATTAAATAAAATATTCATTATTTCTCTAAAATTGATAAATGTTTAATATTATATGAAAAATAAATGTTTAACCATATATAAAAGTATAAATAAAAATATATTTAATAATTAATTAATATACGTATTCCCACCATACTCGTGTTCTACTATTTTAAAAATTGTAGTGTTGTTGTACCGTATCTATACCTGTTCTCATGTCCATATTCGTGCAAATGCTTCTTAGTAGAAAAGTGATTTTTTTGTTAAATTATTTTCAATTTCCCATATATTTCATAGTTAAAATGTTAAATCCAATGGCAGGTTGAGGTTGACTCTCCAAAAAAAAGAAAAAAAAAAAAAAAAAACCAATCCCAGGTTGATCAAATATATCTTTCCCCCCTATTCAAGTTTCAATTTTCAACCCGCTATAGCTCTCGTGTTATCTCATCCATTACAAAACACCTCATAGTCTATTCGATGTTGAGTTACTGAACAATTTCAAACTTTATCTTAAATTTTCTACTTTATGGAGGAAAAGAGTGACGTTCCATTTTTACGGTAGAAAGGAGTGAATTTGCTGTTAAATTATTTTCAATTTCCCAATTATTTCATTGTTACATCCAATCCCAGATCAGCCTATTGAAAGATTTCAAAGTTTTTCCATATTAGAAAATGCATATTAATTCCATTTTTATATATGGTAGCAAAGAGTGAATATGCTTTTAAATTATTTTCAATTTCCCCATGTAGAGTGCTATATATACAATGAAATCCTTTTACATTTTCATCATCACAACCAGTCATGACATCTCTTCACTTACTTATCTCCTTTGCTGCATTGACGGCCGCATTGTCCATTGTTTTTTTTCTGTAGCTTCTCTCACATTGAGGCTTCAAGTGGAGGCTTTGGTGTGGATCTAATCTGATGAAGTCGAAAAAATCACCAGTGAGCCGCATGTATTCACACGCCCAGAATGCAACCTGCACAACACAAGAAAGGGGAAAGACCTACGCAGAGAGCACCGGTGTGGTGCCGGCCAAATACCCTCCGAAGGTTAAGTTAAAACTCTTTTCAACTTTAGAGTGCTAGAGAGGGGTTAATTATGCGTACCTCAATTTGTGAGGGTATTGGGGCTTTTATAATAGTCGAAGGTTGACCTTTTTTACTTGGAGTCGAAGTCTTTCCTTGTAGAAATCCTCTTGAGGAGTCCTAAACGTGATGGACAAGTCATATTCCTTATAAAGAAGATCTCCATCGATGCATGCGGCTTCTAGAACGCTAATTGCGCTAGGACTCTAATTACCCCTAGAATCTAGGAGATGTGCCGCAAGTATTCCCATATAGGGATTCTGTCTGACACGTGGCCAACAAATCCGTCCTCACCGAGTCTTGCACCTAATGGGTCCATCCATCAACATTGCTCGGATCCGTCAGCTTATTTTCTCCTCTTCAGTTGCCCCCTTCACCCTATGGGTCCGTGATCTCGGAGTGAAAGGATCCGTGGGGTGATGGTTCAATTTGGATCTTGAGAGACTTGTCAATCTTTGACAGGCTAGCCCGAAATTATTTCTGGCGTAAGGGACCTAAATTTTGACCAAGGCACTTTTAGGTGACATGGTCCAACTATCCTCCCATAGGTAAGAAGACTTAGAATTTTCACCAAGGCATTCGCGGGTGACTTAGTTCATCCTTCCACCCGTAGGTAGTAGGACTTAAAATTTGTACCAAGGCACTTGTGAGTGATTTGGTCCATCCATCTACCCATTGGTAGTAGGACTTGGTCCGTCCTTCCACCTGTAGGTAGTAAGATTTAAATTTTGTACCAAGGCATTTGAGTGACTTGGTCCATCCTTCCACCCGTAGGTAGAAGGACTTAAATTTTGTACCAAGACACTTGTGAGTGACTTGGTCCGTCCTTCCACTCATAGGTAGAAGGACTTAAATTTTGTACCAAGACATGTATGAGTGACTTGGTTCGTCCTTCCACCTGTAGATAGAAGGACTTAAATTTTGTACCAAGGCACTTGAGTGACTTGGTCCATCCTTCCACCCGTAGGTAGGACTTTAATTTTGTACCAAGGTACTTGTGAGTGACTTGGTCTGTCCTTCCACCCATAGGTAGTAGGACTTGAATTTTGTACCAAGGCACTTGTGAGTGACTTGGTCCGTCCTTCCACCCGTAGGTAGGAAGACTTATATTTTGTACCAAGGCACTTGAGTGACTTGGTCCATCCTTCTACCCGTAGGTAGAAGGACTTAAATTTTATACCAAGGCACTTGAGTGACCTGGTCTGTCCTTCCACTCGTAGGTAGAAGGACTTAAATTTTGTACCAAGGCACTTATGAGTGGCTTGGTCCGTTCTTCCACCCGTAGGTAGAAGGATTCAAATTTTGTACCAAGGCACTTATGAGTGACTTGGTCCGTCCTTCCATCCGTAGGTAGAAGGACTTAAATTTTGTACCAAGGCACTTGAGCGACTTGGTTCATCCTTCCACTCGTAGGTAGGACTTTAATTTTGTACCAAGGTACTTGTGAGTGACTTGGTCCGTCCTTCCACCCGTAGGTAGTAGGACTTGAATTTTGTACCAAGGCACTTGTGAGTGACTTGGTCCGTCCTTCCACCCGTAGGTAGGAAGACTTATATTTTTTACCAAGGCACTTGAGTGACTTGGTTCGTCCTTCCACTCGTAGGTAGAAGGACTTAAATTTTGTACCAAGGCATTTGAGTGACCTGGTCTGTCTTTCCACCCGTAGGTAGAAGGACTTAAATTTTGTACCAAGACATTTGTGAGTGACTTGGTCCGTCCTGCCACCCGTAGGTAGAAGGACTCAAATTTTGTACCAAGGCACTTATGAGTGACTTGGTCCATCCTTCCGTCTGTAGGTAGAAGGACTTAAATTTTGTACCAAGGCACTTGAGCGACTTGGTCCATCCTTCCACCCGTAGGTAGGACTTTAATTTTGTACCAAGGTACTTGTGAGTGACTTGGTCCGTCCTTCTACCCATTGGTAGTAGGACTTGGTCCATCCTTCCACCCGTAGGTAGTAAGATTTAAATTTTGTACCAAGGCACTTTAGTGACTTGGTCCGTCCATCCACCCGTAGGTAGGAGGACTTAAATTTTGTACCAAGGCACTTGAGTGACTAGGTCCGTCCTTCCACCCGTAGGTAGAAGGACTTAAATTTTGTACCAAGGCACTTGTGAGTGACTTGGTTCGTCCTTCTAGCTGGAGGTTGGAAGGCTTAGAATTTTCACAAAGTATTCGTGGGTGACTTAGTTCGTCCTTCCACCCGTAGGTAGGGAGACTTAGAATTTTTACTAAGGCACCTATCGGTATCCTTGGTTGTCGATCCATTCCATTGGGATGAGGATTAGGTATCCGTCGGCTTCCTTTTGTAGTGTTTAGCCTTGAGGTCTTGCTGTACCATTGGCATTTGTCTTATGCTTATATGTAGGATTGAGCATCCTTCTGCATGGTGGGCCATTGATACATTGCCCCCGAGACGCGTGATGGAACTTTCAACCTTCAGGACACATTGTAGTCCTTTATTAGTGTCCCATTCTCAAGGTATTTTATTTGTCTAGTTTGAGTCATGGACTTGCCGATGTGACTGAGTGTTACTTCGTCATCAAATTTTTTGTGTGTGTGTCCGTCCACCTTTGTTCATGGACCTACATCCGTCCTCTTTCTTTTTGTCCATGGACATGCATCCGTCCACTTTCTTTCCTTTTTTTTTTTTGGTCATCGACATGCATCCGTCCACTTTCTTTCTTCCCCCTTTTTTATTTTTTATTTTTTTGGGTCATGGACATGCATCCGTCCACATTTTTTTTTTTTCTTTTCTTGGTCATGGACATGCATCCATCCACTTTTTTTTTGGTGGGGGTGTCCGTCCATTCCTTGGACATGCATCCCTCCATGCAACCGTCCAACTTTTTTTAATTATTTTTTAATTTTTTTAATTTTTGGGTCATGGACATGCATCCGTCCACTTTTTTTTTTTTTTTTTTGGGGGGGGGTGGGGGGTGTCTGTCCATTCCTTGGACATGCATCCCTCCATGCAACCGTCCATCCTTTTTTTTTTTTTTTGGTGGGGGTGTCCGTCTATTCCTTGGACATGCATCCCTCCATGCAACCATCCATCTTTTTTATTTTTTATTATTATTTTTTTTAATGTGGACGTTCGTTCACTTTCTTTATGGATGGATGCATGACATGCATCCGTCCTTTTTTTTTTTGGTGGACGTCCATCCACTTTCTTTATGGATGGATGCTTGGATGCATGGACATGCATCCGTTCATTTTTTTTTTGGTGGACGTCCGTCCACTTTCTTTATGGACGGATGCGTCCATGCATCCGTCCATTTTTCTTTATGGACGGATGCATGGACATACATCCGTCCTCTTTTTATTTTTTTTTGGTGGACGTCCATTTTTTTTGGTGGACGTCCGTCCACTTTCTTTATGGACGGATGCTGTCCATTTTTTTGGCGGACGTCCATTTTTTGTCCGTCCACTTTGGTCATGGACTTCATATTATTATTTTATTTTTTGTCCGTCCACTTTGGTCATGGACTTCATATTATTATTTTATTTTTTGTCTGTCCACTTTGGTCATGGACTTGCTGTCGATACCAAGTGTGACCTTGTCACCTTGTTGGTCATCTACTTAAGGTCCTGGATTTGTTGAAGTAACTAAGAGTTACCTCGTCACCTTATTGGTCATCCAATTGGGGTCGTGGACTTCTTGAGGTGACTAAGAGTTACTTCGTCATCTTGTGGGTCGTCTACTTGGGGTCATGGACTTATTGAGGTGACTAAGAGTTACTTCGTCACCTTGTGGGTCGTCCACTTGGGGGTCGTCCACTTGGGGTCATGGACTTATTGAGGTGACTAAGAGTTACCTCGTCACCTAATTAGTCGTCCACTTGGGGTCGTGGACTTCTTGAGGTGACTAAGAGTTACCCCGTCACCTTGTGGGTCGTCCACTTGGGGTCATGGACTTATTGAGGTGACTAAGAGTTACTTCGTCACCTTGGGGTCATCACCTTGTGGGTCATCCACTTAGGGTCGTGGACTTCTTGAGGTGACTAAGAGTTACTTCGTCACCTTGTGGGTCGTCCACTTGGGGTCGTGGACTTATTTAGGTGACTAAGTGTTACCTCGTCACCTTGTTGGTCGTCCACTTGGGGTTGTGGACTTCTTGAGGTGACTAAGTGTTACCTTGTCACCTTGTTGGCTCTTGTGGGTCATCCACTTGGAGTCGTGGACTTATTTAGGTGACTAAGTGTTACCTCGTCATCTTATTGGTCGTCCACTTGGGGTCGTGGACTTCTTGAGGTGAGTAAGAGTCACTTTGTCACCTTGTGGGTCGTCCACTTGGGCTCGTGGACTTATTGAGGTGACTAAGTGTTGTCTTGTCACCTTTTTGGTCGTCCACTTGGGGTCGTGGACTTATTTAGGTGACTAAGTGTTACCTTGTCATCTTATTGGTCGTCCACTTGGGGTCGTGGACTTCTTGAGGTGATTAAGAGTTACTTCGTCACCTTGTGGGTCGTCCACTTGGGGTCGTGGACTTATTTAGGTGACTAAGTGTTACCTCATCACCTTGTTGGTCGTCCACTTAGGGTCGTGGACTTCTTGAGGTGACTAAAAGTTACCTCATCACCTTGTGGGTCGTCCACTTGGGGTCATGGACTTATTGAGGTGACTAAGAGTTACTTCGTCACCTTGTGGGTCGTCCACTTAGGGTCGTGGACTTCTTGAGGTGACTAAGAGTTACTTCGTCACCTTGTGGGTTGTCCACTTGGGGTTGTGGACTTATTTAGGTGACTAAGTGTTGCCTCGTCACCTTATTGGTCGTCCACTTGGGGTCGTGGACTTCTTAAGGTGACTAAGTATTACCTTGTCACCTTGTTGGCTCTTGTGGGTCGTCCACTTGGAGTCGTGGACTTATTTAGGTGACTAAGTGTTACCTCGTCATCTTATTGGTCGTCCACTTGGGGTCGTGGACTTCCTGAGGTGAGTAAGGGTCACTTTGTCACCTTATGGGTCGTCCACTTGGGGTCGTGGACTTATTGAGGTGACTAAGTGTTGCCTTGTCACCTTTTTGGTCGTCCATTTGGGGTTGTGGATTTATTTAGGTGACTAAGTGTTACCTTGTCATCTTATTGGTCGTCCACTTGGGGTCGTGGACTTCTTGAGGTGACTAAGAGTTACTTCGTCACCTTGTGGGTCGTCCATTTGGGGTCGTGGACTTATTTAGGTGACTAAGTGTTACCTCGTCACCTGTTGGTCGTCCACTTGGGGTCGTGGACTTCTTGAGGTGACTAAGTGTTACCTTGTCACCTTGTTGGCTCTTGTGGGTCGTCCACTTGGGGTCATGGACTTATTTAGGTGACTAAGTGTTACCTCGTCATCTTATTGGTCGTCCACTTGGGGTCGTGGACTTCTTGAGGTGAGTAAGAGTCACTTCGTCACCTTATGGGTCGACCACCTGGTGTCGTGGACTTATTGAGGTGACTAAGTATTGCCTCGTCGCCATTTTGGTCGTCCACTTGGGGTCGTGGACTTCTTGAGGTGACTAAGAGTTACCTCGTCACCTTGTGGGTCGTCCACTTGGGGTCGTGGACTTATTGAGGCGACTAAGAGTTACTTTGTCACCTTGTGGGTCGTCCACTTGGGGTCGTGGACTTATTGAGGTGACTAAGTGTTACCTCATCACCTTATTAGTCGTCCATTTGGGGTCATGGACTTCTTGAGGTGACTAAGAGTTACCTCATCACCTTGTGGGTCGTCCACTTGGGGTCGTGGACTTATTGAGGTGACTAAGTGTTGCCTTGTCACCTTTTTGGTCGTCCATTTGGGGTTGTGGATTTATTTAGGTGACTAAGTGTTACCTTGTCATCTTATTGGTCGTCCACTTGGGGTCGTGGACTTCTTGAGGTGACTAAGAGTTACTTCGTCACCTTGTGGGTCGTCCATTTGGGGTCGTGGACTTATTTAGGTGACTAAGTGTTACCTCGTCACCTGTTGGTCGTCCACTTGGGGTCGTGGACTTCTTGAGGTGACTAAGTGTTACCTTGTCACCTTGTTGGCTCTTGTGGGTCGTCCACTTAGGGTCATGGACTTATTTAGGTGACTAAGTGTTACCTCGTCATCTTATTGGTCGTCCACTTGGGGTCGTGGACTTCTTGAGGTGAGTAAGAGTCACTTCGTCACCTTATGGGTCGACCACCTGGTGTCGTGGACTTATTGAGGTGACTAAGTATTGCCTCGTCGCCATTTTGGTCGTCCACTTGGGGTCGTGGACTTCTTGAGGTGACTAAGAGTTACCTCGTCACCTTGTGGGTCGTCCACTTGGGGTCGTGGACTTATTGAGGCGACTAAGAGTTACTTTGTCACCTTGTGGGTCGTCCACTTGGGGTCGTGGACTTATTGAGGTGACTAAGTGTTACCTCATCACCTTATTAGTCGTCCATTTGGGGTCATGGACTTCTTGAGGTGACTAAGAGTTACCTCATCACCTTGTGGGTCGTCCACTTGGGGTCATGGACTTATTGAGGTGACTAAGAGTTACTTCTTCACCTTTGGGTCGTCACTTTGTGGGTCGTCCACTTGGGGTCGTGGACTTCTTGAGGTGACTAAGAGTTACTTCGTCACCTTGTAGGTCATCCACTTGGGGTCGTGGACTTATTTAGGTGACTAAGTGTTACCTCGTCACCTTATTGTGGACTTCTTGAGGTGACTAAGTGTTACCTTGTCACCTTGTTGGTCATCCACTTGGGGTCATGGACTTCTTGAGGTGACTAAGTGTTACCTTGTCACCTTGTTGGTTTTCTACTTGGGGTCGTGGACTTCTTGAATTAGTGTCCTCCAATAAAGTGCGACGTGAATTGGGCGCTCAACTCTTTGAAAGTGCTGATGGAATTGGGCGTTAGCCTGCTGAACCAAATTCTCGCCGGGCCCTTCAGCGTTGTAGGGAAGGCCTTACACATGATCTCGTCCGCTACTCCTTGAAGATGCATTAGGGTCTTGAAGGTCTCTAGATGATCTAGTGGATCCTTCACCCTGTCGTAACTGTGTATATGCGGCATGCAGAACTTATGAGGTAGGGGGAAGGAGTTGACGGCCGCGGTGAAAGGCGAGTCGGTGCGGTTGACCAAGTCGTCAAGGTCACTAGACACCCGTCCTTTGAGCGCGTTCATCATAACCTCCATCTGCTCCTTCATCGCCTGCATCTCTGCGGCAATATGTGGCGGAGTTGCATTCGTGAGGGATGGCATGTTCAAATTTTGCCTCTCCAGTCTGCTTGGGGTGTGGCTGCCCTCAGGTTTCTCCTAGTTTTTTCTTTCCGCGCTAGTCCCTTGATCTCCTTGCTGGTCATTCGGTGCTGCGTTCTTCTGGTGCAGTTGTTCTTCCAAGTCGTGATTTTGTTTGGTGAGGCATTCTACAGCAACAACGAGAGTTTGAACTTGTCTCTTGAGGGCAGTCGTGTGTGGTTCCTCTTCCTGAACGTCGTTGGTGGTTGCCATTGAGCGAGTGAATATCATGCAACCCTTTTGTCTAGGAAACGTTAATATGGCTTATGAATCTCAACTACATTTCCCCACAGATGGCGCCAACTGATGAAGTCGAAAAAATCACCAGTGAGCTGCATGTACTCACACGCCCAGAACGTAACTTGCACAACACAAGAAAGGGGAAAGACCTACGTAGAGAGCACCGGTGTGGTGCCGGCCAAATACCCTCCGAAAGTTAAGTTAAAACTCTTTTCAAATTTAGAGTGCTAGAGAGGGGTTAATTATGCGTACCTCAATTTGTGAGGGTATTGGGGATTTTATAATAGTCGAAAGTTGACCTTTTTTACTTGGAGTCGAAGTCTTTCCTTGTAGAAATCCTCTTGAGGAGTCCCAAACGTGATGGACAAGTCATATTCCTTATAAAGAAGATCTCCATCGATGCACGCAGCTTCTAGAACGCTAATTGCGCTAGGACTCTAATTACCCCTAGAATCTAGGATGTGTGCCGCAAGTATTCCCATATAGGGATTCTGTCTGACACGTGGCCAACAAATCCGTCCTCATCGAGTCTTGCACCTAATGTCCCAAATTAGCTCCCAATTAACATTAAATGACTCCAATCACTCTCATTTCAGACTTAATTGGTTCCAAATTTACTCTAATTAAAAGATAATTACACAAATTACTCATTGAATAATTAATGTTTAACTATCTAATTAATTAGGTGTATGCAACCTCACCATAAAATGTAGTTCTAACCAATCAAATTATGACACATCATTGATCTCAAATTGATTACACCTATAACCAATTGAAATCAATTGTTCATAATCACATATAGTCGGACTCAATTTGTGATAATACATTTTAGCCATTAAAACTTGATTTGATGATAACTTTCAATTGGGTGGACCGATTAGGGCTTATGACCAGTCGATTTGATCGTTACAATATCAAGATCATTTTGGTGAAATGAGTCCAATGATGTAATAGCTAGAATAAAAAATGCATATTTCCAAAGTGAAAGTACCCTTTTACCTTCTATGTGAGGTTAAATGCGGGTTGCAAAATGTGGTGTCAACACATACATCTATCATGTTTGTCAACCAAAGCCATACATTCATCTAATCATGTCTATCATCACATCATAGACCCTAACATTCATGTAGCATGGCATCCCTTAACATTCATTTAGCATACATATCACATCATCCTAGCATTCAACTAATCATAACATCCCAACCAAGGCAGCAACAAGGACAAGGTAGCAAAATAGGCATGGGAATTAAACATAAGTCATAACATGTATTCCAACTCTTAAGCATGAAATCAATCATCAAACAATACAAAAACGCATGTTCATACTAATGCATGACTTGCCTCACCTAACCTTGTAGTAACTCAGCGCCTATGGTATATGCATGAGCATGTGAATGCATATTCGTGGAATCAAAATAAGACAACATAAGATAAACCCTAATTCTAACATGTAAAAGAAAAACAAACAATTAAACATGTGAAATAGAAGCTTAAAAACATGGAAAAGAGTCTAAATAGAGGTATTGCATGTGAAAAAAGAAGCAAAAACAAATGAAACAAAATTAGGGTTTTTGGGCTAGTTCATGCGCAAGCATGAACAACCTTGTGTGTGCATATTCAGGCTTGCATGCATAGACAAGATTATGTGCACGTGGGTTTCTGCTTAGAAACCCTAGAAACGCAGCAGCTAAAACAGAACTTCAAAACGAAAATTCTAACAACCTAATATGCTTTTGAAACATCAAACTATACAAACCTAGACTACATAAGCATATTAAAACACATCACAACAAAGAAACTAAAGCAAACAGAAAGTTTAAAGTGCAAAAAGGAAAGAAAAAGAAAAAGAAAAGTTTAGACTAATACCTTAAACAAAAGCTCTTTAATCTTGATTTTTGACCATTCTCCTCAGTCAAATCTATTCAAAATTCAAGGAAAGAGTGATTAGTAATCTTAAACTCAAAGATCAAGGCCAAAAAAGACCTTAATCAAAAGCAAATTGACTTGAGGATGTTTTGTGAAAAACTCCCTCTTTGATTCACTATTTCTAGTGAATCTTAGTGTTTTCCTGTGGGATTTCTGTGAGTTTTGAAAATATTCTATGTAAGGGTACTTATAGTGTGAAAATAGGGGTTTGGAATGACTCCTAGACGATGTGGAATTCATTCCAAACCTCAGTATTAATGTAGAAAACTTGTCTTATTTATGTTCCTAGAATCCATTATGTGTGCGTAAGATCGTGCTTGCGTGCTTATGCAGAAAGCTGCGTGCGTAGGTTGATTCTTGCGTGCACATAATGAGGGTTTTGCTTGGCTTTACTTTTCCAAAAATAGATTTATTTGCTTATTAGAAGTTATATTTTTTATTTTATCATTTCTCAAGTCAATTTAACATTTGATTGGGCCTTAAACCAACCTTTGGTCTTAGAATTCAGCATCATTGGGAAACGTGGGCTTGAGTCGTAAGGGGTATAACATGCGGTGTTTACAAATGCCCTTCTTTTGATTCATGAGCTTTGCTAATAGAATCAAAAGAATAAGAGACAAAACATTTGTTTCGAAGTATGGCTCAGGCCTATCCTACACACATAACACACATCAGACATACATGGGGCGGGTGCAACATTGAAGAGTTGCGTGAGATTCGTATGTTCGAATTCCCACCTTTGTTACTCGAGAAATGAGCAATGATAGGTTCACTGTCCTAGAATCTATTTGCCAATTGCAAGCAAAGGTGAGTGACTTGTTATCCTAGAGTCACTGAAAAAAAAAAAAAAAAAAAAAAACAGGGGTGCTCTTTTAAACTTAAAAGGAAATATATCTGTTATGTCCATCTAGGGCTCTTGCCTCAAACTTCTCCTGGTGGTACTTGTCTTCCATCTCTATCTCTACCTGTTCTGGTGAGGCTCTTGTCTTGGGGTGACCTTAGTCTCTATCTTTATCTCTACCTCTTCTACCGCACCTGCATGTTCAATTTCCATAGGATATGTACGATAATTTTGTATGATGTACCTGCATGTTCAATTCCTGTAGGATATGTGCACGAATTTTGGCTTGTATAGGATCTATGCCTGCATATACAATTCTTGGAGGATATATGCACAAGTTCTGTGTTATATGGGATCTGTGCCAGCATATTCAATTCTAGGAGGATACGTGAAGTTCTGTGTTCTACCTTTCTAATTTGTATGGGGTTTCGTGCTTGCATATTCAATTTTCGGAGGATATGTGCATGAATTCTGGGTGGTGTAGGACTTATGCCTGCATATTTAATTCTTATAGGATATGTGCACAATTTCTATGCTCTGACTTGCTTGGCCATTTTATTTTATTTTATGAAAGATCCACTGGGATGCTGAAGGAATCACTATGGAGTATAATTCTATTGAGAAGTGTTTTGGTGATGATTCTTATCTATCATGAAGTCTTGATGGTGTACGACCCACTAAGGAGGGGCTAGCTCATTGGGGATCTTTTGATGGCGTGTTGTTCACTAGGGAACTTTCTTCCATTAGGGAATAATTATCTTCTCCTTTCTTGTGACTTACTGGGATTGATGTTAACTCCACCCTCGAGTGGGTTTTACCAAGCTTTATTGGGGAAATTTTGTTTTACAACTCTCGAGGTAACTACCTCTGTGTCTTGAATCCACAGGGGAATCCATCAATGATACTAGATTTACTTAAGATTTAGTTGATGATCTTGACTCACGGGGAGTTTTCAAGATGATTTCTGATCCACCGAGGGATGTCTCTGATTCTTTCGACCCATAGGGGATATTTTTGATGATTTCAATCCACTGGAGATGCTCTTTTAGGTCTTTGTGTTATTTGCCTATTAAGGGCATTTCTGTCATTTTTGAATTTTCCTTTGCACTACTAGCCTCTTGGGAACTCCATGGCATATTTGGAATTTTTTTTTTCTTTTTGCTAAACTTCACGCAGTTTAGCAGGGAGGCCTAAACTACACATAGTTTAGCCATTGGGTGTATTCCCGCCTTTTTATATTTTTTTGTCTAACGGTTTCCAACTATTTTTTTTTCTTCTCTATATTCTCTAACTCCCCCTACAAAACCTTTAGCCTCTCTCTCATTCCCTCACAATTTGATTCTTTTCTTCTTCTTCAATCTCAACTTCTTTCTCAAACTCTCTCATCTTCTTTATAGGCACCCAAGAAGAGTTCCTACATCCTTTCCATTGATACTTTCCATCTCACCCACTGGAATGGAGTGGTAAGGCTGACAATGGCTCCTCCCTCAACCTACGGATCACAACATCTTTCGAAGGGTGCAAGGGCCAGATTAGTAAGTTTTTTAAACTTTTCTCATTTTTCAAGTTTTCCTTTTATCTTCCATTTTAATCCATTTTTAGGCCTATAAATGCTTTAGTTTTGCTATGGGATGGGTTTAGATGAAAACCTGACATCTTAGGATGGGTAGAAATATTTTTAGATTGAGTTTTTGTTGAGAAAAGCTTGAGAATGTCAAAGAACACTCTTTTGTGTTCATTCTTGTGTGTGTTGGTTGGTGCAGCCTTGTTCTATCCTGCGTATGCGTGCAAAATTCTACGTATGCAGGATCCTTTCGGCCCATGCATAGTGCCAGGCAGAAACCCTAGTTTGGGCATTTTTGCTCCTTTTTCATCTGTTTGCAATTTTAGCATCATCCTTCACCATCTTTGCACTCAATCACTTATCCCATGTTACATTTCATCCTATTGTGAATCCTATATCACTGTACCATCATTATTTGCACTTAGTCATGAATTTAATCCCATTCTTTTTTAAGGTACAACATCCTTATTAAGAAGACTCGGAGCCACATCCGTGCTATGAGTTTTGAGACTATTATCCTTTTGATGCCTAAGAGGTTTGCCAGTGCTGTCTTGATGCAGACCCTAGTTGAGAGGTGGTGGGACACTACCCAGACCTTCCACATTGCTGACTGAGAGATGACTATCACTCCCCACGACTTCCATCGCATGACTGGCTTGTGGTTTGATGGGGCCCTGATTAGTCTAGAGGAAGATTAGGGCATTCGATTAGGTGTAGACCTGCAAGGTAGGAGGTATGCTACTGAGACAATCAGCTATACTAATCTTGAGGCGGACTTCATGCATCGCTCACATGGGACGGCTGAGGAGTGCATCTGGACGCCTAGGGTCTTTGTGTTGTACTTGTTAGGGGCGTACCTGTTCGCCAATGGTGGGCAGATGGTGTCTTTGAGGTGGTTGGCCCTCTTCAGAGACTTTGAGAGGGCTCGTACCACTAAATAGGGGTCGGTATGCTTGGCCTACCTCTATTCTTCCTTGGACACTCTTAGTCGGGGGACACTACGCCAGTTAGTGGGGCCTTGAAATCTCCTTGAGGTTAGTTTCTCTCCCTTTTTCTCTTATTCATGCATTCTCATCTTTAGTCATATATCCACATGCCATCTAGGTTAGGGCTCCGTACCATATTCTTGCTAATTGCATTCATACCCATATCTTGCAAATTGTTACCCTGTAAATTGCCATATCTGTGTCTTGCAAATTGTATCATAATATCTTACAAACTATCATCTTGTAAACTGTTAATTTTGAGTCATGCAAACTATCATCTTACAAACTGTACCATGCCTAAATCTTGCAAACTGTCATACCTTTTCAGCGTTGGGCCGTGGAGTATAGTCTTGTTGCTCGGGGGCTTCGGTGGACTTGAAGAGGGTCAACTCAATTCAGGCCCACCTTGACAAGCTCTCTCATAATGATGTAAGTGAGAAACATATTGCTTTCCACTATTTGCTTGCTCTTTAGGATTCTCTTTCTAATTTCATGTGTTGTCACAGATCATGTGGAGTCTTTAGGCCGGAGCTACCCCTATAATGGACCTGGGCTTGGATGCAGCTGCTATAGTTGCTTCTAGTCTCTCTCAACCAGTTGAGGGTGGTGGATTGAGGGTGATCTACTTGGTTGAGAGGGTGTGCTGCTAGTTGGTGGATGAGGACACGCCTTGGGTCCCCATGGATCGTCTAGTGTTCATGCTTGCTCCTTGTTCCATGACGAATGCAAAGTACAACTTGTAGGGGTCGGGCTTCCCCTTTACCAATTTGTGCTTTTAGGATGGGCTTATACTCAGTAGATTAGGGATGGGTTTCAGTTGTTGGTTTAGGGCCTTCAGTTGATGGAGGTTTGGTGCTTGGCTTGTGGGCCTTGAATGGTTAGTTTTTGGGATGAAGGTGTTAGTTGATGGTGGGATTTTTTATTCTGATTTCATTTGAGGGAGTGGTTTAAGAAGAGGAAGATTTTGACATGTAAGAACAGAGGACTTGAAGAAATTGAGAGATGGAGATTAAGGAGAAGACTAAGAGAGACTAGGGCCTCTGTTTAGTTTTTTAGTTGTTTATTTATTATATAAATATATATATATATATATATAAATTTTTATTTAAGAAATTGTAAGAAATATAAAATAAAAAATAAAGAAAGGAAAAAATTGGTAAATTTTTTTTTTTTTTAAAATTGACATGGCTTTTTTTATCTGATATGGCCACTAAATTTTAGACATATAAGAAATTTATTTAATATTTTAATATTAGAGTGCCAACAATGCAATTTTTTGTTGTTGAGTTAATGATAGGAACCAAGTTGATTGTAAAATAGAAATAATAGGGACCAAATTTACTGTAACCTCAAAATGTAGGAACCAAAATGGTGTTTTTGCCTAATAATATTACATTTTAAAATTAATAAATATCTTTATTTCTGAATATCCTTTAATAGTAATGAATATGCTTTATTATCCATTATTACTCCTAATTTGACCAAAAATAAATGATTAATAATATATAGAAATAAAATATTCATTATTTCTCTAAAATTGATAAATGTTTAATATTATGTGAAAAATAAATGCTTAACCATATGTAAAAGTATAAATAAAAATATATTAATTAATTAATTGATAATATATGCATCTCCACCATACCTATGTTCTACTTTTTCAAAAATTGTTGTGTTAGCGTACCATATCCATACCTGTACTGTGTCCATATCCGTGCAAGTGCTTCTTAGTAGAAAAGTGAATTTTTTGTTAAATTATTTTCAATTTCCCATGTATTTCGTAGTTAAATCCAATGGCAGGTTGACTCTTAAAAAAAAAAAAAAAAAAAAACCAATCCCTGGTTGATCAAAAATATATCTTTGCCCCCTTTTCAAGTTTGAACCCGCTAGCTCTTGTCTTATCTCTCTCTCTCTCTCTCTCTCTCCCTCTCTTTTCTTCTTTTTTTAAAGTTTCAACTTATTGTATCTGTTCTTAATAATAACTTTTTATTATTAGACCACGATACTAATTAGTTTTTGGTGTTGGCGAGAATTGAATCTTAGATCTCTTCTCAGTTGATCCTAAAAAGTCAAGCACATATAGATTAAGCTCCATGCTATACACCCACATGTAGGTTTCTAGAGCGTCACACATGCTCAGAAGGTAAAAATTCAAGTTGCTAGTATTCTGTGACTACTGACGATGGATCATACTCAAATGAAGACCTGGCTGTAGACGCTCTCACTCTGGAATCAAGCAAGGCCTCCCTGTGCAATTCTTCACTTACATAGGGTGTAGATACGATAACGGAGGATTGTTTAATGCAAGCGGTTCCGGCATTGTTGGCCTTGGGCACGGCCCAAATTCTCTTGCTTCCCAAGTGGGTTTATCTAGTGCTGCCAGATTCTCCTATTGCTTGATTACATTTACTTACCAAGGCAATGCCACAAGCAAATTGAGTTTCGGTAATACTGAATTGGAATTCGGTCCTGGAATTGTGTATACTCCCTTATTGTACGGAGGCGTCAGTGACAACGACTACTACGTAACACTCATAGCAATTAGTGTTGGCAAGAAAAGAATCGAATTGACCAATCCTTCTGAATCCGGAGACTCAGAAGAAGGCAATATGATCATTGATTCAGGCACAACAGTGACAATATTGCCTGAAGAATTATTCCCCGGTTTTGTATCAGCTGTAAAAGATGAAATTCACTTACCAATTGTGGATGACCCGACTTTCCAGCAGCTAAGTCTCTGCTACAACTCCTCGTTAGATGATTTTAGACCTCCAAGTACCACAGTGCATTTCACCGGTGCAGACGTGGAGCTGAGTTCGAAAATCAAATTCATTAGTGTAGATGAGCAAGTTGTGTGCTTGGCTTTATCTCCTTCAGTCGAAGTAGAGCCAATCGCCCTTTTTGGTAACTTGGCACAATCTAGTTTGGCGGTAACCTTTGATATTTTGAATCAACAAGTGCTCTTCAAGCCAATGGATAGCACCAAGCTTTAAGAATTAAGATGGAAATTGAAATGCCTCTCTATCTAGTGTTTTTCATTTCAGTTTTTTTCCTCTAATTAATAAATTCATGTTTGGTTTTTTTAGAAGAAAAAAAAGTCCAGTTATATATATATATATAGTTGGGTTCAATTTTTATTGGATTAATATTTCAAAAAACTTATCATTAAATTATATATTCTCTATATTTTTAAGATGTACATCAAATTTCGTGCCAATTGGTCATTTATTATTCAATCTAGAGTCCCATACGTTATTCACAATTTTAAATGCAAAAAAACCTTACGATTGAAATATATGATTTATGATATAGTTATTTGTTTCAAATTATCTTAAAATTTTGCAAATATGTAGAGTATAAGAAGATAATCTAATGGTAGATTTGTCAAAATTCGTTTCTGATAAAGATATATTGAGTTTTGTAACATAGAATAGAGTTATACCTGGTATAACCATAGTTTTAAAAACTAGATTGGTAAACAAACCAAATTGGGGAGTGGTTCTCGATTTATTGGTCGAATCAATACTTGAACTGGTGATATCATAAATAATTTAGTTAATAAATTTTTAATTTAAAAATAAATATATAATGAGTTTATAAGTTATGCCTAATATTTTATTTATTAAAAAAATAATTTTAGCAATATCAAGGTTTAAATTATGAAATTTTAGTGTTTATTGGTAATATCAAAAGTTTTAATAATCAATAAATGGATTTAATTACTCCTAAAAATTAATAGGTTTAAAGACATTTCTGTGGGGCCCGTAGGCCTGGTAGCCTGGGCCCATCTTGCATTTGGTCCAAGGCCCATGCCGAGGAGGGATGATCGTCCGAGGCTAGTGTATGAAGACCTATGCTTTTTTGGACCCCGTCGAGGACATCCCTGTCCCCAGCGTACCGAGGCCAATTTCAGGTGGGGGACAGGCCCAGAATAGGTTGTCACCTCTACACTAAATGCGCTCATCTAACTCCCCTGGCCGCATTAATGAGGATGTAACCCTTTAACAGGGTAACATTGATCATTGTGAACCACTCGAGTACTGATAAGGCCTCTGATGGGACGGACGGTCAGAGGAAAGGCAAATGGATGATTAACAGAAGGAAGAATGAGATAGGAGGAGGAGAACTATATAAGGAGGGCGAGCAAAGCAGTTCGGGGGGGGAAAAAAGGAGAAGGAACCTCCTCGGACAAGTACCGAGGAGCTACCCTTAAATGTAAATTGGGTTCACTCCCCTTCAATGGTAAAAAGTGGCTTGTGTTCCGTTGCTAGTCTGTTAGGGCCTAACCCTTCATCCCACTCTCTAGAAATGTATTGTTAGGGAACCTTTCTAAATTGAGTCCCTACAATTAGTGCTGTTTGTGGGAAGGATTAGAGCACTGGTAGGTGCAATGGGCGATCGTTCCTAAGTAGTTATTTTACGGAAGGTTGGTAGCGACGCCTCAAAAAAAAAAAAAAAAACCAACATTGTAGAAAAGTAGAAGATTCAACAGAAAAGAAAAGAACGTCATATTATTTTATTAAACGGAAAGTACAAGATACAAACAGAGGCTCAGGCAGGCTTGTTTTAAAACTAATTTTACAAGCTAATTCTACAAACAGAGGCCCAGGTGGACCAGTTTTAAAACTAGCTACAGGGAATGTGGTTGAGACTAGCATGCTTCAAGGCTACCAACAACTTCTTGTCTGGTGCGGCGGAGCTGGAACAAAGAGAGGAGTCGACGCAGGGGCACCGGGAAGCCCTCCCCCATGATGTTCCCTTGATTCTCTTCAATCCTCACGAGCGTTGGCTGTTAGAGACGACAACACTCGGGCACTAGCCATGACGTGATTTTGCGCGTCTCCTTTGGCAGGGGTGAGCCCTGGGGAAGAGCGTTAGGTACTTCAGGAACATTCCACCTGGCCACCATGCATGGTACTATCAGGTTTACGCCTAGGCTCTACCACGCCGGAAGTCTGGTGGGGGCTGTGGTCACAATGACTCTTGGCTGGGGCGGTAGGGCCCTTGGCCTGTGTGTCCTCACACCCACCCAGGGCTGCCCCATATCTCCCAACTCTGTTCACAATCTTGGTAGGGTTATTGAAGGGACGTGTTTCTAGTTGTGTTGGAAAGTTTATAGAGTGTGGAAAAATGTTTCCCCCAGAAAGCCTCGTAAAGATGATGAAGACAGGTGGGAATTAATCCACACAAAGTTCGAAAAGAGAATTATCAGCGGTACTAATCCGGACCAAATCCCAAAGAGAATGTAGACCGCTGGATTTGTATCAATTCACGACGATATTAATGAAGGCGTGCCTTGCGCATCAAAATGTCAAGCGCGGAGCGTGAACGGCCAACAGACGCCTCGTAAGTGAAGAACATGGGAACTTGAATTGAAGGCAAGGTCAATGCCACATGTAAGATTAGAGTCCGAACCACCCCTGCCCAAAGCACCGTAGAGTTAATAGTCCAACCCGAGAAGGAACCGTTTCCAGTAAAGCGGTCCGAGGACAAACCCCTTCATACAGAAGAATCGAAGGGTTAGAAAAAACTAAGACATTGCATGGTCCTCGGACTCAAGCCTAGGGCGAAACTAACTACTCGGCTATACCTGGGTACTAGACCGAACCAAGGTATTGCATGGTCTAAGGACTCAAACCCATGGGGAAACTAGATACTTATAGAAGAATGGAATTGTTAGACAAAACCAAGGCATTGCATGGTCCTCAGACTTAAGCCTATGGGGAAACTAACTACTCGGCTATACCTGGGTACTAGATAGAACCAAGGTATTGCATGGTCCAAGGAATCAAAGCTATGGGGAAACTAGATACTTACAGAAGAATGAAAGTGTTAGACAGAACCAAGGCATTGCATGGTCCTTAGACTTAAGCCTATGGGGAAACTAACTACTTGGCTATACCTGGGCACTAGACAGAACCAAGGTATTGCATGGTCCAAGGACTCAAACCTATGAGCAAACTAGATACTTACAGAAGAATGGAAGTGTTAGACAGAACCAAGGCATTGCACGGTCCTCGGACTCAAGCCTCTGGGGAAACTAACTATTCAGCTATACCTGGGTATTGGACAGAACAAGGGTACTGTATGGTCCAAGGACTCAAACCTATGGGGAAACTAGATACTTACAGAAGAATGGAAGTGTTAGACAGAACCAAGGCATTGCATGGTCCGCAGACTCAAGCCTATGGGAAACTAACTACTCGGCTATACCAGGGTACTAAACAGAACCAAGGTATTGCATGGTCCAAAGACTCAAACCTATGGGGAAACTAGATACATATAGAAGAATGAAAGTGTTAGACAGAACCAAGGCATTGCATGATCCTTAGAATTAAGCCTATGGGGAAACTAACTACTTGGCTACACTTGGGCACTAGACAGAACCAAGGTATTGCATGGTCCAAGGACTCAAACCTATGGGGAAACTAGATACTTACAGAAGAATGGAAGTGTTAGACAGAACCAAGGCATTGCATGGACAGCTGACTGAAGCCTATGGGGAAGCTAACTACTCAGTTATACCTGGGTACTAGATAGACCCAAGGTATTGCATGGTCCAAGGACTCAAACCTTTGGGAAAACTAGATACTTATAGAAGAATGGAAGTGTTAGACATATCCAAGGCATTGCATGGTCCTTAGACTTAAACCTATGGGGAAACTAACTACTCGGCTATACTTGGGTACTAGACAGAACTAAGGTATTGCATGGTCCAAGGACTCAAACCTATGGGCAAACTAGATACTTACAGAAGAATCGAAGTGTTAGACAGAACCAAGGCATTGCATGGACCGCTGACTGAAGCCCATGGGGAAGCTAACTACTCAGCTATACCTGGGTACTAGACAGAACCGCATGGTCCAAGGACTCAAACCTATGGGGAAACTAGATACTTACAGAAGAATGGAAGTGTTAGAGAGAACCAAGGCATTGCATGGTCCGCGAACTCAAGCTAATGGGAAAACTAACTACTCAGCTATACTAGGGTACTAGACAGAACCATGGGATTGCATGGTCCAAGGACTCAAACTTGTGGGAAAACTAGATACTTACAGAAGAATGGAAGTGTTAGACATATCCAAGGCATTGCATGGTCCTCAGACTTAAGCCTATGGGGAAACTAACTACTCGGCTATACTTGGGTACTAGATAGAACCAACGTATTGCATGGTCCAAGGACTCAAACCTATGGGCAAACTAGATACTTAAAGAAGAATGGAAGTGTTAGACAGAACCAAGGCATTGCGTGGACCGCTGACTGAAGCCTTTGGGGAAGCTAACTACTCAGCTATACTTGGGTACTAGACAGAACCGCATGGTCCAAGGACTCAAACCGATGGGAAAACTAGATACTTACAGAAGAATGGAAGCGTTAGACAGAATCAAGGCATTGCACGGTCCTCGGACTCAAGTCTATGGGGAAACTAACTATTCAGCTATACCTGGGTACTGGACAGAACTAAGGTATTGCACGATCCGAGGACACAAACCTATGGGGAAACTAGATACTTAAAGAAGAATGAAAATGTTAGACAGAACAAAGGCATTGCATGGTCCGCGGACTCAAGCCTATGGGGAAACTAACCACTCGGCTATACCTGGTTACCAAAACAGAACCAAGGTATTGCATGGTCCAAGGACTCAAACCTACGGGAAAACTAGATACTTATAGAAGAATGGAAGTGTTAGACATATCCAAGGCATTGCAAGGTCCTTAGACTTAAGCCTATGGGGAAACTAACTACTCGGCTATACCTGGGTACTAGACAGAACCAAGGTATTGCATGGTCCGAGGACTCAAACCTATGGGGAAACTAGATACTTACAGAAGAATGGAAGTGTTAGACAGAACCAAGGCATTGCACGGTCCTCGCACTCAAGCCTGTGGGGAAACTAACTATTCAGCTATACCTGGGTACTAGACAGAACCATGGTAGTGCATGGTCCAAGGACTCAAACCTATGGGGAAACTAGATACTTACTGAAGAATTGAAGTGTTAGATAGAACCAAGGCATTGCAGGGTTCGCGGACTCAAGTCTATGGGGAAACTAACTACTCGGCTATACCTGGGTACTAAACAAAACCAAGGTACTGCATGGTCCAAGGACTTAAACCTATGTGAAAATTAGATACTTAAAGAAGAATGGAAGTGTTAGACAGAACCAAGGCATTGCGTGGTCCTTAGACTTAAGCCTATTGGGAAACTGACTACTCGGCTATACCTGGGCACTAGACAGAACCAAGGTATTGCATGGTCCAAGGACTCAAACCTATGGGGAAACTAGATACTTACAGAAGAAGGGAAGTGTTAGACAAAACCAAGGCATTGCATGGTCCGCAGACTCAAGCCTATGGGGAAATTAAATACTCAGCTATACCTGGGTAGTAGACAGAACCAATGCATTGCATTGTCCTCGGACTCAAGCCTATGGGAAACTAACTATTCAGCTATACTTGGGTACTAGACAGAATAAAGGTATTGCATGGTCCAAGGACTCAAACCTATGGAGAACCTAGATACTTACAGAAGTATGGAAGTGTTAGACAGAACCAAGGCATTGCATGGTCCGCGGACTCAAGCCTATGGGGAAACTAACTACTCGGCTATAGCTGGGTACTAAACAGAACTAAGGTATTGCATGGTCCAAGGACTCAAACCTATGGGAAAACTAGATACTTATAGAGGAATGGATGTGTTGGACAGAACCAAGGCATTGCATGGTCCTTAGACTTAAGCCTATGGGGAAACTAACTACTCGGCTATACCTGGGTACTAGACAAAACCAAGGTATTGCATGGTCCAATGACTCAAACCTATGGGGAAAATAGATACTTACAGAAGAGTGGAAGTGTTAGCCAGAATCAAGGCATTGCACGGTCCTCGGACTGAAGCCTATGGTGAAACCAACTATTCGGCTATAGCTGGGTACTAGACAGAACCAAGGTATTGCATGGTCCAAGGACTTAAACCTATGGGGAAACTAGATACTTATAGAAGTGTAAAAACGATAGACCGAACCAAGGCATTGGATGGTCCTTGGACTCAAGCCTATGCGGAAACTAACTGCTCGGATATACCTAGGTACTAGAGAGAACCAAAGTATTGCATGGACCAAGGACTCAAACCTATGGGGAAACTAGATACTTGCAGAAGAATGGAAGTGGTAGACAGAACCAAGAAATTGCACGGTCCTCGGATTCAAGCCTATGGGGAAACTAACAACTCGGCTGTACTTGGGTACCAGACAGAACCTAGGTATTGCATGGTTCAAGGACTCAAAACTATGGGGAAACTAGATACTTACAGAAGAATGGAAGTGTTAGATAGAACGAAGGCATTGCGTGGTCCTCGGACTCAAGCCTATGGGGAAACTAACTACTTTGCTATACTTGGGTACTAGACAGAACCAAGGTATTGCATGGTCCAAGGACTTAAACCTCTTGGAAAACTAGATACTTACAAAAGAATGGAAGTGTTAGACAAAACTATGGCATTGTATGGTCCTCGGACTCAAACCTATGGGGAACTAACTACTCGGCTATACCTGTGTACTAGACAGAACCAAGGTATTGCATGTTCCAAGGACACAAACCTATGGGGAAACATGATACTTACAGAAGAATGGAAGTGTTATACAGAACCAACGCATTGCACGGTCCTTGGAATCAAGCCTATGGAGAAACTAACTATTCGGCTATACTTGGGTACCAGACAGAACCAAGGTATTGCATGTCAAAGGACTCAAACCTATGGGGAAACTAGATACTTATAGAAGAGTAAAAACGTTAGACAGAACCAAGGCATTGCATGGTCCTCAGACTCAAGCCTATGGGGAAATAAACTACTCGGCTATACCTGGGTACTAGACTGAACATAGGTATTGCATGGTCCAAGGACTTAAACCTATCGGAAAACTCGATACTTACAAAAGAATGGAAGTGTTAGACAGAACTATGGCACTGCATGGTCCTCGGACTTAAGCCTACGGGGAAACTAACTACTAGGCTATACTTGGGTACTTGACAGAACCAAGGTATTGCATGGTCCAAGGACTCAAACCTATTAGGAAACTAGATACTTACAAAAGAATTGAAGTGTTAGATAGAACCAAGGCATTGCACGGTCTTCGGACTCAAGCCTATGGGGAAACTAACTACTCGGCTATACTTGGGTACTAGACAGAACCAAGGTAATGCGTGATCCAAGGAATTAAACCTATGGGGAAACTAGATACTTATAGAAGTGTAAAAACGTTAGACAGAACAAAGGCATTGCGTGGTCCTCGGACTCAAGCCTATGGGGAAACTAATTACTCGTCTATACCTGGGTACTAGATAGAACCAAGGTATTGTATGGTCCAAGGACTCAAACCTATGGGGAAACTAGATACTTACAGAAGAATGGAAGTGTTAGACAGAACTAAGTCGTTGCATGGTCCACGGACTCAAGCTTATGGGGAAACAAACTACTCGGCTATACTTGGGTACTAGACAGAACCAAGGTACTGCATGGTCCAAGGACTTAAACCTATGGGGAAACTTGATACTTAAAGAAGAATGGAAGTGTTAGACGGAACCAAGGCATTGCACGGTCCTTGGACTCAAACCTATGGGAAAACTAACTATTCAACTATACCTGGGTACTAGAAAGAACCAAGGTATTGTATGATCCAAGGACTCAAACCTATGGGGAAACTCGGTACTTACAGAAGAATGGAAGTGTTAGACAGAACCAAGGCATTGCGTGGTCCACGGAGTCAAGCCTATGGGGAAACTAATTACTTAGCTACACCTGGGTACTAGACAGAACCAAGGTATTACATGTTCCAAGGACACAAACTTATTGGAAAACTAAACAATTACAGAAGAATGGAAGTGTTAGACAGAACCAAAGCATTGCGCGGTCCTCGGACGCAAGCCTTTCGGGAAACTAACTATTCAGTTATACCAGGGTACGAGACAGAACCAAGGTATTGCATGGTCCAAGGACTTAAACCTATGGGGAAACTAGACACTTATAGAAGTGTAAAAATGTTAGACAGAACAAAGGCATTGTGTGGTCCTCGGACTCAAGCCTATGAGGAAACAAATTACTCGTCTATACCTGGGTACTAGATAGAACCAAGGTATTGCATGGTCCAAGGATTCAAACATATGAGGAAACTAGATACTTACAAAAGAATGGAAGAGTTACATAGAATCAAGGCATTGCGTGGTCCTCGGACTCAACCCTATGGGGAAAAAAACTACTCTGCTATACCTGGGTACTAGACTGAACCAAGGTATTGCATGGTCCAAGGACTTAAACCTATGGGAAAACTAGATACTTACAAAAGAATAGAAGTGTTAGATATAACTATGGGATTGCATGGTCCTCGGACTCAAGCCTATGGGGAAACTAACTACTCGGCTATACTTGGGTATTAGACAGAACCAAGGTATTGCATGGTCCAAGGACTCAAACCTATGGGGAAACTTGATACTTACAAAATAATGGAAGTGTTAGACGGAGCCAACGCATTGCACGGTCCTTGGAATCAAGCCTATGGTGAAACTAACTATTCGGCTATACCTGGCTACCGGACAGAACCAAGGTATTGCATGGTCCATGGACTCAAACCTATGGGAAAACTCGATACTTATGGAAGAGTAAAAACGTTTGACAGAACCAAGGCATTGCATGGTCCTCGGACTCAAGCCTATGGGGAAACTAACTACTCGGCTATACCTGGGTACTAGACAGAACCAAGGTATTGCATGGTCCAAGGACTTAGACCTATGAGAAAGCTAGATACTTACAGAAGAATAGAAGTGTTCGACAGAACCAAGGCATTGCATGGTCCTTTAACTTAAGCCTATGGGGAAACTAATTACTTGGCTATACCTGGGTACTGGACAGAACCAAGGTATTGCATGGTCCAAGGACTCAAACCTATGGGGAAACTAGATACTTATAGAAGAATAGATGTGTTAGATAGAACCAAGGCATTGCACGGTCCTCGGAGTCAAGCCTATGGGGAAACTAACTGTTCGGCTATACCTGGGTACTAGACAGAACCAAGGTATTGCATGGTCCAAGGACTTAAACCAATGGGGAAACTAGATACTTATAGAAGAGTAAAAACGTTAGACAGAACTAAAGCATTGAGTGGTCCTCGGACTCAAGCCTTTGGGGAAACAAACTACTCGGCTATACCTGGGTACTAGACAGAACCAAAGTATTGCATGGACCAAGGACTCAAACCTATGGGGAAATTAGATACTTGCAGAAGAATGGAAGTGCTAGACAGAACCAAGGCATTGCATGGTCCTCAGATTCAAGTCTATGGGAAAACTAACTACTCGGCTGTACCAGGGTACCAGATAGAACCAAGGTATTAAATGGTCCAAGGACTCAAACCTTTGGAAAAACTAGATACTTTCAGAAGAATGGAAGTGTTAGATAGAATCAAGGCATTGCGTGGTCCTCGGACTCAATCCTCTAGGGAAACTAACTACTCGGCTATACATGGCTAGTAGACTGAACCAAGGTATTGCATGGTCCAAGGACTTAAACCTATGGGAAAACTAGATACTTACAAAAGAATGGAAGTGTTAGATATAACTATGGGATTGCATGGTCCTCGGACTCAAGCCTATGGGGATACTAACTACTCGGCTATACTTGGGTATTAGACAGAACCAAGGTATTGCATGGTCCAAGGACTCAAACCTATGGGGAAACTTGATACTTACAGAATAATGGAAGTGTTAGACAGAGCCAACGCATTGCACGGTCCTTGGAATCAAGCCTATGGTGAAACTAACTATTCGGCTATACCTGGCTACCTTACAGAACCAAGGTATTGCATGGTCCATGGACTCAAACCTATGGAGAAACTTGATACTTATAGAAGAGTAAAAACGTTTGACAGAATCAAGGCATTGCATGGTCCTTGGACTCAAGCCTATGGGGAAACTAACTACTCGGCTATACCTGGGTACTAGACAGAACCAAGGTATTGCATGGTCCAAGGACTTAGACCTATGGGAAAGCTAGATACTTACAGAAGAATAGAAGTGTTCGACAGAACCAAGGCATTGCATGGTCCTTTAACTTAAGCCTATGGGGAAACTAGCTACTTGGCTATACTTGGGTACTGGACAGAACCAAGGTATTGCATGGTCCAAGGACTCAAACCTATGGGGAAACTAGATACTTACAGAAGAATGGAAGTGTTAGATAGAACCAAGGCATTGCACGGTCCTCGGACTCAAGCCTATGGGGAAACTAATTGTTCGGCTATACTTGGGTACTAGACAGAACCAAGGTATTGCATGGTTTAAGGACTTAAACCAATAGGGAAACTAGATACTTATAGAAGAGTAAAAACGTTAGACAGAACCAAAGCATTGAGTGGTCCTCGGACTCAAGCCTATGGGGAAACAAACTATTCGGCTATACCTGGGTACTAGACAGAACCAAAGTATTGCATGGACCAAGGACTCAAACCTATGGGGAAATTAGATACTTGCAGAAGAATGGAAGTGCTAGACAGAACCAAGGCATTGCATGGTCCTCAGATTCAAGTCTATGGGAAAACTAACTACTCGGCTGTACCAGGGTACCAGATAGAACCAAGGTATTACATGGTCCAGGGACTCAAACATATGGGGAAACTAGATACTTTCAGAAGAATGGAAGTGTTAGATAGAATCGAGGCATTGTGTGGTCCTTGGACTCAATCCTATAGGGAAACTAACTACTCGGCTATACCTGGGTACTAGACTGAACCAAGGTATTGCATGGTCCAAGGACTTAAACCTGTGGGAAAACTAGATACTTACCAAACAATGGATGTGTTAGATAGAACTATGCTATTGCACGGTCCTCGGACTCAAGCTTGTGGGGAAACTAACTACTCGGCTATACCTGCGTATTAGACAGAACCAAGGTATTGCATGGTCCAAGGACTCAAACTTATGGGGAAACTTGATACTTACGGAAGAATGGAAGTGTTAGACAGAACCAACGCAATGCACGGTCCTCGGAACCAAGCGTGTGGGGAAACTAACTATTCGGCTATACTTGGGTACCAGACAGAACCAAGGTATTGAACGGTCCAATGACTCAAACCTATGGGGAAACTAGATACTTATAGAAGAGTAAAAACATTTGACAGAACCTAGGTATTGCATGGTCCAAGGACTCAAACCTACGGGGAAACTAGATACTTACAGAAGAATGGAAGTGCTAGACAGAACTGAGGCATTGCATGGTCCTTAGACTTAAGCCTATGGGGAAACTAACTACTTGGCTATACCTGGGTACTGGATAGAACCAAGGTATTGCATGGTCCAAGGACTCAAACCTATGGGGAAACTAGAAACTTACAGAAGAATGGAAGTGTTTGATAGAACCAAGGCATTGCACGGTCCTTATTCTCAAGCCTATGGGGAAACTAACTACTCGGCTATACCTGGGTACTAGACAGAACCAAGGTATTGCATGGTCCATGGACTTAAACCTATGGGGAAACTAGATACTTATAGAAGAGTAAAAACGTTGGACGGAACCATGGCATTGCGTGGTCCTCGTACTCAAGCCTATGGGGAAACTAACTACTCGGCTATACCTGGGTACTAGACAGAACCCAAGTGTTGCCTGGACCAAGGACTCAAACCTATGGGGAAATTAGATACTTATAGAAGAATGGATGTCTTAGACAGAACCAAGGCATTACATGGTTCTCAGATTCAAGCCTATGGGGAAACTAACTACTCGGCTATACCTGGGTACTAGATAGAACCAAGGTATTGCATGGTCCAAGGACTCAAACCTTTGGGGAAACTAGATACTTACAAAAGAATGGATGTGTTAGACAGAACCATGGCATTGCATGGTCCTCGGAGTCAAGCCTGTGGGGAAACTAACTACTCGGCTATACCTGGGTACTATACAGAACCATGGTATTGCATGGTCCAATGACCCAAACCTATAGGGAAACTAGATACTTATCGAAGAATGGAAGTGTTAGACAGAAGCATGGCATTGCATGGTCCTCGAACTCAAGTCTGTGGGGAAACTAACTACTCGGCTATACCTGGGTACTAGATAGAACCAAGGTATTGCATGGTCGAAGGACTTAAACCTTTGGGAAAACTAGATACTTGCAGAAGAATGGAAGTGTTAGACAGAACTATGGCATTGCATGGTCCTCGGACTCAAGCCAATGGGGAAACTAAGTACTCTGCTATACTTGGGTTCTAGACAGAACCAAGGTATTGCGTGGTCCACGGACTCAAACCTATGGGGAAACTAGATACTTACAGAAGAATGGAAGTGTTAGACAGAACCAACGCATTGCACGGTCCTCGGACTCAAACTTGTGGGGAAACTAACTATTCGACTATACTTGGGTATTAGACAGAACCAAGGTATTGCATGGTCCAAAGACTCAAACCTATGGGGAAACTAGATACTTATAGAAGAGTAAAAACGTTAGACAGAACCAAGGCATTGCGTGGTCCTTAGACTCAAGCCTATGGGGAAACTAACTACTCGGCTATACTTGGGTACTAGAGAGAACCAAGGTTTTGCATGGACCATGGACTCAAACCTATGGGGAAACTAGATACTTACAGAAGAATGAAAGTGTTAGACAGAACTAAGGCATTGCATGGTCCTCGGACTCAAGCCTACGGGGAAACTAACTACTCGGCTATACCTGGGTACTAGACAGAACCAAGGTATTGCGTGGTCTAAGGACTTAAACCTATGGGAAAACTTGATACTTACAGAAAAATGGAAGTGTTAGACAGAACTAAGGCATTGCATGGTCCTCGGACTCAAACCTATGGGGAAACTAACTACTCGGTTATACTTGGATACTAGACAGAACTATGGTATTGCATTGTCTAAGGACTCAAACCTATGGGGAAACTAGAAACTTACAGAAGAATGGAAGTGTTAGACAGAACCAAGTCATTACGCGGTCCTTGGACTAATGCCTATGGGGAAACTAACTATTCGGCTTTACCTGGGTACTAGATAGAACCAAGGTATTGCATGGTCGAAGGACTCAAACTTATGGGGAAACTAGATACTACAGAAGAATGGAAGTGTTAGACAGAACCAAGGCATTGCATGGTCCTCGGACTCAGGCTTGTGGGGAAACTAACTACTCGGCTATACCTGGGTACTTGATCAAACCAAGGTATTGCATTGTCCAAGGACTCAAACTGATAGGGAAACTGGCTACTTACAGAAGAACCAAAGGGTTAAACTAACTATTTACAGAGGAACCGAAGCATTAGCTAGAACCGAATTGTGATGCGATCCTTGGATTCATGCCTAAAGGATAGCTGATGGTCTCATGAGACAAAATCCAAAACAGAACCAAGGTATTGAGTAAAATATTAAAGTACGGCAAGAAAAAGAAAGCATCAATAATTAGAAGCAAAATAGTGAATATTCATTTCAAATTGAAAGTATATAGTTTCGTTACAATGCCCCTGAGGTAAGAAGCAAAATGGAATGAAAAGTAAAGCAAGTAACAGTGTCCTATGCCATATGCCATTTCCCTCCAACTCAGTAAGTAAATTGTCTTAAGGAGGCTTGTCAAAAGACTTCAACCAACACCTAGGGACCTTGTCTCAAAGGGGCTACTTCAGAGGGCCCTTCCACGGTAGGGGTAATCGGAGGAACTGTGAGTGTGGCCGAGGCGCTAGCAGGAAGCCTTACCACCTCTTGGGGCACTTCTTGACCTTCGGTTCTAGCCCCCTCCAACGCTTTATGGGGCTCGGCCCCCTCAAAAGGTCTGTCAGCTGCAGATGTGTCCTCAACGGCTCCGTTATGACTTTCACTTGCTGTTGGAAATGCAGACCCCTCCTCAGAAGCAACAGGAACAACCTCGCAAATTGTGGAAGGGTAAAATACTCTTTCCACCCTCCTAAGGCCAGACGAGACATCAATCCCCGCTTGGTTGAGGGTTCATGTTAGGTCTCATAACAGAAGCACCCGCACACTACAAGAATTTGAGCTTTGAAGGTGGCTTTAGTCTTAGCCACGCCCTCGGCAAAGGCCTCCTCTTCCTCCTGTCTTACGAAGCGCTCAGTGTCTATTCTCGCAAACACAGCCTCGTCTTTAGCCTTCACAGCCTCGTCCCTAGCATACTCGGCAATACCCCTTGCGCTGACTACCTTGGCCAACTTTTTCTTCAGGTCAGCGATGTCCTCTTTGGTAGTTCGTAGGTGGCCCTCGACATCCTGCCACTACTTGGTCTGATCCTCGGCTTGCTTCGTAGCCGTGGTTAGGTCAGGGGCCGTATTATCTCTGGCCTTTGTCATCTCCTCCAGATTTTCGATCGTTTATTTTTTAGATCTGCCTTAGATTTCTTAAGGGTCCTCGCAGCCTTTAAGAACTTGTCACGCTCCTGTGCTAAAGCGTTACCTCGGCAAAAGCCTCCTCGTCCAGCCTGAAACAGGTATCAGGGGACCCACCATGCCTAGATATCTCTTAAGGTTAAGGGCAACCTCTGGCCCACTCTTGCTCACAAGGTCAGCCATGTCGGCAGGAAGGAGAAGAGACTTTTCCAAGGCGTCGGCCACGAGGACCTGTAGGTATCAAAACCCTCCTCCCCATCCGAGGGAACGGGCAGCAGGATTTTGAGGGGCTATTATGGGGCCCGTAGGCCTGGTAGCCTGGGCCCATCTTTCATTTAGCCTAAGGCCCATGCCGAGGAGGGATGATCGTCCGAGGCTGGTGTATGAAGACCTATGCTTTTTTGGACCCCACCGAGGACATCCCTGTCCTCGGCGTACCGAGGCTAATTTCAGGTGGGGGACAGGCCCAAAACAGGTTGTCACCTGCACACTAAATATGCTCATCTAACCCCCCTAGCCGCATTAATGGGGATGTAATCCCTTGACAGGGTAACATTGATCATTGTGAACGACTCGAGTATTGATAAGGCCTCTAATGGGACAGACCGTCAGAGGGAAGGCAAATGGATGATCAATAGAAGGAAGAATGAGATAGGAGGAGGAGAACTATATAAGGAGGGTGAGCAAAGCAGTTCGAGGGAAAAAAGGAGAAGGAACCTCCTCGGACAAGTGCCGAGGAGCTACCCTTAGGTGTAAATTGGGTTCACTCCCCTTCAATGGTGAAAAGTGGCTTGTGTTCCGTTGCTAGTCTGTTAGGGCCTAACCCTTCGTCCCACTCTCTAGAAATGTATTGTTAGGGAACCTTTCTAAACTGAGTCCCTACAATTTCCTTTATTGATTTATTATATAAAAAAAAAATGATAAAATTAAATTCTCTCATGTGAATGTATGTTCTAATTTGTTATCACCAAACAATAAAAAAAAAAAAAAAAAAAAAAAAAAAAAAAAAAAAAAGAAAAAGAAAAAGAAAAGAAAAGAAGAAGGAACCACTGCACACCCTTGGTGCGATGGTCACTCCACAAGTATAAATGCTTATGAAATGTGAGGGGGAAAGGGCCATGATTCAAGTCTTTAGGAGGAAACTTCACACACACATATACTTAGATTTGGTTATAGTAACTCTGCCATAATTTTCTCCCAACTTAATTACCAATAATACTAGTCTTTAATTATTTGCCAATTATTGCTCTCTCATCATCAATTCTCTATTTCTCTCATAATCTTTAAACTCCCTTTAATAATTTTGAACATTCAAACTTTTAAAGCATAAGCCCATGAGGTATAGAAGACCAAAATGAATGTTGTTAATTAAAATTTTCCCTCTATTAATTAAATCATTTTAATCATTGTGCACCCTTGGCGTGATGATTATTTTATAAGTACAAAGTTCTCATAAAGTAGGGAGGGGGGAGGGGAGGAGGTAAGGGTTAGGATTCAAGTTTCTAGGAAAGATCTTTAAACAAATATACATTTAGATTAGGCAAGAGTAGAATTTCTGTCTTGTATAATTTTTTTTTTTTTTTTTTTTGGTGATCTACAACGGTTCAAATTAACATTGTCACAAATTATACAAAATCAGTTCAACCAAACCAGTTCCCAATTTCTTTGATTGAACTAGCCAGTTAAGGTTAATTTCACTTTGTAGTGTATTTTTAGTTTTTAACATGAACCATATCAGTCGGTCCGGTTTTTAAAACCATGAGTATAACTCCATAAAAATTACACTTTTTTAGACCATTGATTTCTATGAAATTTATTAATGGTTAAAATAGTCAACTATCACATTAGTGAAATTTATTTAAGTGTGTGTGTGTGTGTGTTTTCTTTTTTCCTTTTTCTTCTCTCACATTCTTTATTACAACAATTGATTTATCTCACCTTATTTATTTATTTACTATTATGGTTAAAATGAGAACAATTGACCATAGGGAAATTGTAGAACCCATGTGTCCATGAGTTTTTTATTTTTATTTTATTTTTTATTTTTAAGAAGAAGACCAAAGAGAGCACTAATATTAAATTACTTGAAAATCAGTCAAATAACAATTATAAAGGTCAGTGGGAACAGACTCCATCCAAACTGATAAAAGAGAAAAAAACCTTGCTCTCTTGGCGAAAGCATCTACTAAAGCATTACCTTGCCTACATATATGATAAAAAGAAAAGATCTGGAGAGAGCTAGTAGAAGACAGAATGTCTCTAATTCTGTGACCAAAATAGGAGTGCAGCAAGTTCTTATTTCGTATAGCATTGATGGATCACCTTCAAAGATAAAGCTATGGAACCCAACTTCATGGAGAAACTGATGGCCTGGGAATTCTTTTAGCCAAAGCTGCCAATACCTCACCTCTATCATTTTGTACCACAACTTCAATTCTTGCTGCATTAATATCTGTTGGGTTAAAATTGGTTAATCCCTAGTTAATTAATTCAATTACCTAAGTTGATTAATTAGGTTAAATTACATGTAAATCGTGGAGGCATCAACAAATCACCAAAAATATTATGCGTAGCAGAAATTAAATTGATATAGTGATTTGTTGACAAATAAGGAAAACGTCTAACAAAGTAGAAACCCCATCGGGTGAATTTTAGGTCACCACTCCCAAGAATCCACTAATCAATAATCAAGTGGTTACAAGTATAAGGAATCTTACCACTACCTTAGCCTATTCCAAAATACCAACCTACAGTTGAACCTTCGCTCCAATATCCAGTTAGACTTGATCTTGTAGTAGACTTCTTTGCTTTGCACAAATCTCCAATCTGTGACTAACTCTTTTACATAAATCCCAGTACGTGACTAACTCTAGCAACTTGATTAATTGTTGTTGGGTGCAAATTTCTTCACTTCATATATTTTGAAGATTAAGAAGTACTTGGTTGCAAAACTTTAAGGTACATAAATGCAGTTGCTTCTCACAGAGTATATGAGTTCTAGGTCTTTGTTTCCATATTTGATGACTTTTAAAATAAGCCTTATATATGACTATGGTTGTAAAGAGAAACCCTAATCATTCAAGTCATCATGGGCCGAAATTCAAATTTGAGAATTTTGAATTCATAAGTCTCGATAGATCGAGCTTGTGTCGAGCTCCTTCATTAAACCTCAATAATAGCTAGTGTTGAGCTTAGTTTCGAGTTTTAATGAAACAACTTTTCTTTACTTGTTTTTTTTATCAAACTTCATGTCTTTAATGATACCATTTATTATGTTTGAACAACATACGTCTTGATACATTAAACACAACTTAGACATAGTCATTTACAAGTAAAGTGCGTTTTGACAAAGAATTAGCCAATTACATAGAAAATATTACCCTAACAGTCCCCCCCTTTGGCAATCCGTGACAAAAGCACAAGCAAAAATTATGAGAGAAGTATAAAACAACAATCTCCTTAATTATTACATAAGTGTAACTAATACTATGAGATTTTGAAAAACTTTGCAAGACGAGAGATCAGGGTACGAAAGACTTGCAACCTGTCTTAGCTAAAACACTAAAAAAGGTACATCAAGGCATTGAGTGTGAAAAATAGACAAGTTATATAAACTAAGAAACATGTGTACAAAGAGAGAAAAGAAACAACACATGTGAGATAAAGAGTAAAAAACATACATCATCATCATATATATCAAAAGAAGTACAATGTATGTAAAAGGTCACAAAACCAAGGTACATGTATTGAGAACTATACATCAAAACCTCACTACATATCTTAAAAACACCTCCCCTTATCACTAGTCTAGCTCTCCCCCAAATAACAAGACTACTCTCTCATAACCAAAACTACCCCATCTTTTTGTCACGAATGACAAATGGTGAATCATTGAGAGACGGTCATCTCGTCATCGTACTTAAAGCCACAAGCATCATCATCATCATCATCATCAACTCCACTAGTCGAAGACTTCACAGAAGGATCACACTTAGGAGAGAAGAAATATAAGAGGGAGAGAAGAAATACCCATTTATGCTAGTCAAGCATCTTTTTCTTATTGTGCAAGTGCTACACCTTACTGAGCATGACTTTTGTGAGTTGCACACGAATGTTTTATGATTGACGAGTTTTAGTGGTAAGATGGTTATTTATGCATTTCTCTTCAGATTGTTTAGTCCTTCTTGTCAAAAAGAGTTATATAAATGAGTGATAAAAGATTAACCAAATCATACAAATAACACAACGAGCCACAGAGCTCACATTACTTAGTTGTGCATGAAGATGCTCATCTAAGCTACAAGAAATACGAAGTTAAGGTTTGGAAGGAAACAATGGTTATTGGTTGATGTTATGGTTTATAGCGGAATCCGGTAAGTTAGAAAAGACAAAGGTTCAGCGTAACTTCGTTAGAGCAAGAAGCTTGGAGAGCTTAGGTACTTGGGTAGATTAGGCTTTAAGTGTCTATTGCTATTCATGTATCCCAACTACATTTTCTAGTGGATTATTGACCACTTGGAGGGCGGCGGAGAGGTTTCATGCCGAGAGTTTCGGTTTTCTCTTCGATAACACATCGTGTGTTGTCTTTGTGTTTGTATTTCTCTTCTCTTTATCTTTACCATTTAATTACTGCTGTGATTGTAATTATTTATGGTTTAGGTTGTTTGTCAATTCTGTTATAAACTTGTTATTATTTTCTGCACATACATTGTTTGATATAAAGTTTGAATTGGTAATTTTGTAATTGGGAATCTAAATAGTCATAGTATTTCAACGCTATTTGAACTTTCACTTACCACTACCTTGACCTATTCCAAAATACCAACCTATAGTTGAACTTTTACTCCAATACCCAATTAGACTTGATGATTTTTTAAATAAGTTTTATATATGACTAGGGTTGTAGAGAGAGAAACCCTAATCATTCAAGTCATCATGGGCCAAAATTCAGATCTAAGAATTTTGAATTCATAAGTCTCAATAGATCAAGCTAGTGTCGAGGTCCTTCATTAAACCTCAATAGTAGTTAGTGTCGAGCTTTAATGAAGCAGCTTTTGTTTAGTTGTTTATTGGATCAAAATTCATGTCTTTAATTGATGAGAAATTTAGACCCCAGTTGATATAATTAACAAATTTTAAATCTAAGTTGTTAACTAGATTTATTATGAATAAAACTTGTTAAAAGAAACAAAAATCAATATCATGTCAAAATCATGCAGCGGAAAAGTAAATAAGACAATATATGATAACCTAGAAAAATTAATGAAACAAACTAGTTTCACAGTAGAAACCTTTGTCCACTATAATAAAGAGAATTTTTAGATCTAGTACAAAACTTTTGTTTCTAAATTCTACAATCCTTATAGATGAACTTACAGTAGAAATTTTCTATCGTTTTAGAACCTCTGAACTCTTCAATATATGAATGCCACATTTTTGCACAGATCCCAATACGTGACTAACCAATGATACACGACTCTCAGTACATGACTAACTCACCAACTTGAAGAAGATGTTGGCTGCAAAGTTCTTTATTTCATTAAAAATGAAGATAAAAAAACACTTGGTTACAAAACCGGAAGGTGCAAAGACGCAGTAACTTCCTACATAGAGAATAAGGCATCAGTCACATTTTGCATATGTTCTTCTTGTATCCTTATATGTGACAGCCTTTAAAATAAGTCTTATATATGTTTAGGGTTGTGAAAAAGGAAATCCTACATATACATGTCAACATGGGCCGAAAATCAAATCTGAAAATTCTGATTTCATAATTCTCGATAGATAGCTATTTGTTAACAGCTGTCGAGACCTCGATAGATAGTTATTTGTCAGCAACTGTCGAGACTCAACTGTTGAGACTCATTAAACCTTGATAGATAGCTATTTGTCGGCAGCTGTTGAGCTATCTGTCTAGTTTTAATGAACAACTTCTTTTCACTTGTTTCTTGATCCAATCTTCATAGCTTTAATACTAGACATGAACAACATGTTTCTTGAAATACTAAATCCATCATAGATCTACCCAATTACAAGTAAAGTGCGTTTTATCAAAAGATTAGCCAATTACATAAAATATGTCTTTAACATTAATGATACTACTTGTTATGTTTGAAGAACATATTTCTTGATACATTAAACCCAACTTAGATCTACTCATTTACAAGTAACGTGCATTTTGAAAAAGGATTAGCCAATTACATATATAGAAAATATGACCCTAAAAATATCATCAAACATCGTTTATCAAAGTTAGTCTTAATGAGATTGAAAGCTATGGAACTGCATACATGCTTCTTTTTATGAACTTTTTTCTTGTGGGTAGGCCGAAAGCTATGGAACTCCTAGAGATGTTTTTGGGCTAAGTTAGCAATTTTGAGTAGCGGCCATGCTGATTCACCGACCCTGAGTTTATTTCTTCTATTCCAAACTGCCCAACACGTCATGGCAAAGTAGTCAGAATTTAAATTGGAGCTAAGAAATAATTTCAGTAAGTTTGCAAAGTCATGAGGCCTGGAAAATTTAGATGGTAGAGTAGGTTTCTCCATGAGTAGTGCATTGTTCATTGACCAAACAAACAAAAGAATTTTTCATTTGCTAAGTAAACCTTTGCATCCAACAATCCAAAGTCTTCAATAAATGCTAGCTCAATCACCAGGGAACTTGCATGTAGGCTTGCAACCTTTGCTTTAAGCATTTAGACAAGGAGAGATTGTAGGATCTAGTCCAGAAACAAGTTAGAAAAAATTTCATCAAGAAATTTAATGCATTTGATTAATTTGTTTGTTTTAAGGGGAAATTACATTTTTTCCTCCTAAACTATTCCTTAGATTGTATTTTGCACTCTAAACTATTCGAATGCACAATTTGCACCACAAACTATGACTTTTATTGCACTTTTCACCCCAACATTAATTTTACAGTTATGTTGGATGGAAATTTATAGTACATGATTTGCACGAGTTTTGGTTAAATGACACAAAGTTGAAAGACCAAAAGCACCATTTTCTCAATCAATTAAAAACCAAAGCCTCTTTATTTATTTTTGACCTCTCTCTCTCTCTCTCTCTCTCTCTCTCTCGTGCGTGCATATTATAGATTCTTTATGACACAAAGGTACGGCTCACACACCTTGGTTGCTCTTGTTACAAACCCATGGGTAGAACTCACCCTTGAAAATCGGCTTGCAACAACAGTAGTAGATTCTTGGAACTTGATTTGTTCTTTGAGTTTCATTGAATCAAGAGATTGTAATTCCTCTCCCATCATCTTCTCGAGACCTTCTTACAATCTTGAGAGCTCTTCCTTCATGGCCATGTTAGATTCATCCAAGGACTTGACCTTCTCTAAAATGGCATAGTGAGATTCGTACAAAGCCTTGAAATTCTTTGAAACTTCATTCACCATTTTAAAGATTTCGTGCCAGTCATATTCACCTGTATCAAGATCGACGACTCTGATACCAACTATTACAAACCCATAGGTAGAACTCACCCTTGAAAACTGGCTTACAACAACAGTAGTAGATTCTTGGAACTTGATTTGTTCTTCAAGTTTCATTGAATGAAGAGACTGTAACTCCTCTTCCATCATGTTATCGAGACCCTCTTGCAATCTTGAGAGCTCTTCCTTCATGGCCATGTTAGATTCATTCAAGGCCTTGACCTTCTCTAAAATGGCATTGTGAAAGTCGTACAAAGCCTTGAAATTGTTTGAAACTTCATTCACCATTTTAAGGATTTCATTTTTAGGAACCCAATGATTCCTAATGGGGATCGATGGGAATTATAGAGGAATTGATGGGAATTGGAAGGAAATTGACTTAATTCAAGGTAGCTACCTTCCATAGAGAAAGAGAGAGATTACGCGAGAGAGAGAGAGATGCACTAATGCACTAAGAAATTGGTTTATTTTTCAATTGATATCTCATATTGGATTATAATCATGTATTTATAGGAGTCTAGCTCTAATCTCATTGGCCCACATGACCTCATTCTATTGGTTCTATTATTCCTTATCTGCATTAATAATTCCAACATATGATAAATGTGATTAACATGTTTGGAATTGTAACTAACTAACTAAATAAATCTCAATATAACAATTGTTATCCATATGCTTATAGCATTCCTAACATTTCCCTCCCCTTGAAAACACCTTGCCCACAAGGTGTTGTTGTGAAATAGCATCTTCATCAAAAGAGATCTTCCAATGGACCAATGCCGTAGTGACATTTTGATCACCATATTCATACATTTCTCTTTGACAAGTGGTCTTGTGCACGTGAAGATTTCTTCTTTGTAGAACTTCAAACTTTGCTCAAATTCTTGAGCCTTCAATGTTTCTTTAATCTTCAAGGTCTAATTGGTTCTTTGAACCTTGAAATGTTCTTGTATCCTCAAGACCTCATTTGATTCTAGAACTATTAAAATTCTTGGAGCTTGTATCTTGGATTCTTGGATCACCGACACTTGGATTGCCAATTCTTGAATCATAGACTCTTGAATGGAAGCCTCCATTGGTGCATCAAGAATGGGTTCTTGGAAGATCATCATCACCTTCTTTGTTAGTTCTTTTGACTGAACTTCAAGGGCAGCATGTACATATATATCACCATCCACTTTGACACAAAAGTCAACATCCCGGTTTGCAACAACAGTAGTAGATTCTTGGAACTTGATTTGTTCTTCGAGTTTCATTGAATCAAGAGATTGTAACTCCTCTCCCATCATCTTCTTGAGACCTTTTTGCAATCTTGAGAGCTCTTCCTTCATGGCCATGTTAGATTCATCCAAGGCCTTGACCTTCTCTAAAATGGCATAGTGAGATTCGTACAAAGCCTTGAAATTCTTTGAAACTTCATTCATCATTTTAAAGATTTCTTGCCTATCATATTCACTCGTATCAAGATCAACGGCTTTGATACCAATTGTTACAAACCCATAGGTAGAACTCACCCTTGAAAACTGGTTTACAATAACAGTAGTAGATTCTTGGAACTTGATTTGTTCTTCAAGTTTCATTGAATGAAGAGATTGTAACTCCTCTTCCGTTATGTTATCAAGACCCTCTTGCAATCTTGAGAGCTCTTCCTTCATGGCCATGTTAGATTCATCCAAGGGCTTGACCTTCTCTAAAATGGCATTGTGAGATTCATACAAAGCCTTGACATTCTTTGAAACTTCATTCACCATTTTAAAGATTTCTTACCAGTCATATTCTCCCGTATCAAGATCGACAGCTTTGATACCAATTGTTAGGAACCCGATGGTTCCTAATGGGGATTGATGGGAATTATAGGGGCATTAATGGGAATTGGAGGGAAATTGACTTATTTTGAGGTAGTCACCCTCCATAGAGAAAGAAAGAGACTAAGAGAGAGAGAGAGAGAGAGAGAGAGAGAGATGCACTAATACACTAAGAAATTGATTTATTCTTCAATTGATATCTCATATTGGATTACAATCATGTATTTATAGGAGAGTAGCTCTAATCTCATTGGCCCACATGGCCTCATCCTATTGGTTCTATTATTCCCCATGTGTATTAATAATTCTAACATGTACTAAATGTGATTAACATGCTTGGAATTGTAACTAATTAACTAAATCTCAGTACAAAAATTATTATTCATATGCTTATAGCATTCCTAATAGCTCTACATAATTAAGAACTTCCTTTCAACATCTCAATACACAGATTTGGGCTTCACCACATTAGCACAAACAATGTGAAAACAAAGGACTCGAACATTGAAGAAGTAATAGATTTCATGTTGTACTAACACACAAGGTTTTGAAACCCAAACCAGACCGTATGGTCGGACCTGGAAAAACTTGAACTGCTCATTTTTGCAGTTCTTTTAGCCTTAAGAACCGCTCTATGGGAAAAAAAGCAAGGACCTGTGCAAACCACGGTCGGACCTCATGGTTTTGAGAACTGTGATCAGACCACTTCTCATGGTTCCCTACTTCCCTTTGAATTTGAACCTTAAAAAAAAAAAAAACACACACACACACACACACACACAAAAGCAAGCTTTAAATTCTGGAACTGTGATAAGACCACTTGGTTGACATGCATTGGACTTTTTTCAGTTCTAGAACTAAAAGATTTGTGAGGGAAAAAGGAAAAACAAATTGAGAAGAAGAAGATGACAAAGTAGGGGAGATGCGAAGTTGAAACAGCAAGTTAGCAACCTAGCACAGATCGCCAGTCACAGCCTTCATCTTCGTCTTTTGCTTTTATTTCTTCTTCTTTCTTCTTTTTCTCCTTCTTCTCTTTCTTCTTTCTGTCTCCACTGCTGTGGTTTCTCACCTTCTCTCTGTTTGGGTTTGTTTTGAATTCTTTTTTATGTTTCCAAAGCCCCTTCATGTGACTTGGCATTGGGAAAGAAGAAGAAAACTTTTGATTGAAATTGGCAAAATGTTTCAACCATTAGATTTGCAGCTTTGAGCTCGTGATGTGACTATATATGGATTGATAAATAACAAATAAAATATTATAAGTACTTTTAGTTAATATTTACAATTTTTTAAAATGAAAAAAATATAGTGTTACAAAATATTTCACAACTTTTTTGTCACAATTATAATGTAGCAAAGTTTGAATGGTAGAGGAAAAATAGTGAGTTAATGGATACAATTAAGTATATAATAATTATTAATTAATTATTTTAATTTAAAATTACTAAGTGTCCTTCTAATTGCTATATTATTACAATATTACTATCATGAGTTTAACTAATCAACATATAAATATATAAAGAAATATTATATCTATATATGCTTAGGATATGATATTTCTTATTTGTCCTATGAAAGTTATGATATAAAAAAATAAATTTGAAAGATAGATTTCTATTTTTAATTGGGTCATTTAATTTAATTTTTCTATTTATACTAATTTAATATATTTATTTATATTTAAATAATTATTAAATTAAGTATGACGTCATCATGGTTCAACCCCGATTCAACCTCAGTTCGACCTTAAAAACCTTGAACCTCTCCCTTTTATAGTTCAATGAACAGTTCGGGTCTGAAAACCTTGCTAACACATACAATACCAAGCACCATCAAATGCCTCCTACAAAGGATTATCAAATGCCCAAAGTTTGCAATTCATACAAAGCACGCCACCATTCGAAGGGTCTTGGGCTATCTAGATGTTCTTCCAAAGGAAAGGAAGAAACTGCCAGCCCACAAGGTCATTATAGTATGAGATGGTAATTAAAAAATTTAAGAAAGAAAACACTTCTGGAAGGTCAATTTTATTTCGATTCCAATAATTAGAGAGGAGAATTTGAACTAAACTTCCTCTTCTTATTGGCTGTTAATCATTTTCAAAAGGTTAATGATTAAACATTAGTGATAGAACTCTATTTTATTTGATTTATTTTGGTGTTTTAAGTACAATATCAATACGTACCCCAGAAAAGAGATGTGCCAATACATAACAACCTCTACAGTTTTTACTTTTTGGCAATATTGAGATGAAAAATATAAACTACCTTCTTAAAAAAAAAACAAAAAAACAAAAAAACGATGATCCAGGTTTCGTAAATATGATACTAAAAATGAGATCAACTCAATATATATATATATATATATATATGTATGTATGTATGTATTGGATCTAAAGGAAGTTACAAACGGTCAAGGTTTACAATTGGAATCATTTGCAAGTTTGACTAAAAAATTGGGTAAAAGAATGAATTGCATGTTACAAATTGTCCAGCTTTTTATTGGTAGCAAAATCACTTGCATGTTCAAATTTGGTCTTAATGGATCAAGTGCAAATCCTTCGTCTAGATATTCTAGTATCAAGATAGATGATATGTTTTTGATAGGTAAGAATTAAGATAAATAACAGTTACACATATACACATAACTCCCAAAAAAAAAAAATCATTTATTGAAGAACCTCAAAAATGTAAATTTTGCCAAACAAAACATCACATATAATGCATAAGCACATGTCTACATAACTTTTGAATCATCCAAGTGCAACAACATTAGAAGCAACCTTTAGGCTTCTTCCTTAATTCAAGTGGCTCCTAAACAAAGTCATTTTTTCCTTCTTAGTTCTTTTCATTATTCTACAACGTAAAAATCACAATCAACACGTATACATCTCATAAAATCCATAAGCCTTTTTCCTGTATTTTTTTTGAAAAATTTTTCTTCACCCTTCTTAGTTTGACTACAGAATTTAAAAATTATAATTTAAAACTAAAAAGTCAAAGTTTACTTCTATATAGTGTTTCATATAGAGTAGATACAAAACCATGTTTTTAATAAGAGTTCAAGTTAATTTCAAAACACAAATAGGTTGAGTTTAATATGATGAAGCAATAACTTTTGAGAATGAAACTACTACATACTTCAAATAATTGGAAACTTGTCGAAGCATATTCTTAGTCATAATTAGAAAGACTTTTTATCATGAATGAGCTCTAAAGTCTAAACTACCAAATAAAATTGAGTGGCATCATATTAGGATAATAGACTATCCTACATTAATTTTTTTTTTTTTTTTTTTACTTAAAAAACATTCCATTGACAAACTGAAAGCACTCAAATAAAACTTTCATCAATAGATTCAGAACCTAACAATAATCATTCATGATGACTTCTAAAAGTTCTACAAAATGAGGATGTTACAATAGCAAAAAAGAAGCAATGTCACCATGATACCTGAAAATTTTTTTTATACAAAATGCTAAGCACACTACCAAAGTAATAAAATATAAAGGTAATAGTGATACCTTGCAAATAATCTGTTTGTTTCTTTAAATATCTTATTCTGTTGTCATATCTGCAAGCTCAATAAAATTTAGCAGCGTATGATCTAAACCAAGAACCTAGTATAGTTTCTTATGATTTAATAAATTCTTCTTGTTTGCTTCTTTCAAACTGACAATTTCAACATTGTGAAGCCTTACTCCCACAAAAAATGTTCAAGCTTAAACAAATTAACATTTGAATAAAAAATAAGATCATCACTATACTTATGCTCCTATAATTCTAGAATAGGAATGGATTTATAAGTTCAAAGTTGGTTTAAATCATGTGACCACTGGTCATGGAGGAATTCATTCAACATTGCAGTAATAAGTGCAACCAAATATCCAATAATGAAAACCAATATGCACATTAAGATATTTCATCAACATAAAAGTAACATTCTAGGCAGCAAAAATCCATAAACTAAAAAAAAAAAAAAACAACAATAATAAATGAAACATGACAAACATCAATTACCCTGCCACAATTCAAAATAAGGAGTGCAAAAACAAATACCCAATTGAAATCAAAAGGAGAAAAAGTTTTATGTACCTAGCATATGTCTTAGTCACAAGTTCATGTTGTCTTTCCCAGATTACTTGTTGAGTTTACACGTCCTTGTCCTTCTTAAAACTCATTCTAACTTAAAAAATCTAAGTAATTCCAAACAAAATAAAAATATATGTGTGAATTTCAAAAATGATTTGCTGAAACAAAAACTATCTGCAAAGCAACAGCTACAATCCAACTAAAGATAGAAAATTAGAACCTATAAAATACAATTTGAGACAAAACAAGACAAATATTATATTGCTCATTGAAATTTCTTAAAAAGACAAATAGATTATTAGCTATATAAAAAAATCATTAATGTAAGCATATATCGTATACATTTAAAAAAATAAAACTGAAAATCTTTAAGACAAAAAATCATTATAGCTGAATTAGTACCTCTCCATGTACAAAGTGCTCAGGGCTCTAGGGGGGAAAGGGTTCGAGCTGCGGGGTTAGCAACATATTGTAATTATTTCTCAAAAAAAGAAAAAAAAAAAAAGTAAGCCTAGAGTCATATTTATTTCAATCTTTTTTTGAGTCAATGTCAGATTGTTGACCTTGCTATTAAAGATAGATGATTTTTTTTTTTTGAAAGTCATATGGACTTACCCTTCCATGTGCAAGAGTAATGGTCGTGATAGTTGCAGTTGACCACATGTATGAGACGTATAACTTTTCATTAAGCAATACCCATCAAGGTTTGCAGCAAATTCAAGAAATTTCATTCAACATGAAGCAAGAACCATCCAAAATTAAAATGAAAGAAGTTCTCAACTCAGATATAAATAGCATTACAGAAACCCTAGTCACTTTGCCTTGAAAAAATCTTTCATTAAGATCAAGCCATATGTAACTAATAGTAACACCAAGGACCAGCTGAACATAAAATGTACCAAAAAAATGAGGGTTCCTTGTTCATGAAAATTGTTTCTTAAGGCTTCCAATTCAAACAAATATTTGGCATTAAAGAACAATACCTTTTACTAGCCAAATTACTTTTGAGTACCTAACTGAAATATGCGAATAATATACACAAAAGAGAAAATAAATGAAACACATTTACCTTGTTTTCTAATGACTTACAATCAGAAAATAAAATTGTTGGAAGCAAACCATAATACATGTAAATATGAAAAATATAAAGAACATAAGAAAAACTATATTTAACATAGAATTGCACCTTTCCATCATAATGCAAATCATCTTATTGAATTGTTTATCAAATCCATTATTTCACTATGTTTGAAGTCAAGACATATATAGTCTCTAAAACATAAAATAGCTCAAATTGCGACAAACACATAAATTGCTCAGTGCATTTTAGTAGAAAGAGATGGATTTGCTCAACTAATTTGAGAAGAACAAAACACAATCTTTCAATGGTTCAATCCTTATGACATTTTGCTACAGGATAACAATCAAATTATGGGTCTGCTAAAAGTACTTTAAAATTGCTTAGCAACATGCCTGAGGAGCTCCAATTCACCAATGCTTAGATTTTGCGTTTACCAATCTTATATTTCTGACAAGGCAGATGCTTATAGATGTTATCAAGAAATCCAAAAACCTAAAATTGAAACTCTAAGTAAAAGCGGAAAAATTAAGAATCAATTGGAATCTAATATATCTACCAAAACTAAAAACCCAAAGAATGAGAGATTAAAACCTGAATGACTAGCATTCCAAAGAGAGAAAGAAAGAGAAAAGAAGGTACCTGTGAAAGGGGAGATCGGTGGTGAATCAAAAAAAAAAAAAGGGTCTTCCAAATTAGAACCCCAGAAAGAAAAAAAAGCTGTGAATGATATATATTAGAAAACAGAGGTTGTGGGTGCCGATGTATATTAGAAAACAGAGGTTGTAGGGTTTAGCACTTTGGCTTTGACGTGAAGGCTGAAGGGGGAGTTGTATACTTGTATTAGGGTTCTAAATTGATAAATTATGATCTAATAAAATGTTAAAAAGAATTTAAAGATAAGAAAGGTGATCTGGAAAATTGTGGTGGCAGTAACCAAAAATCAACCAAAAGTCAGAGGTTTCGGTTATATGTATATATATATATATATATACTAGTCGCTTGCCCATGCAATGCATGGGCATCTCTCTTAGTTGAATAGTGTTTGTTTTCCTTATTGAAGTAGACAAATAAAACATATATTATATTATATAAAAGGGCATTTGAATTGACACTAAAACATAAATTAAGAATGTTAATGCTTTAAATAAGGAAGTTGTATAACAAACATGAAATGAAACTTTCATGTTAAACTTTCATGAAACTTTTTTCTTAAATTATGTCTCTTAAAACAGCATGCGATAGTACAATTGCCTAAGTGGAAGACCTCAAATGTCTTCTTTCTCGACATTCATAAATGGAGACTAGGACAATTTGCAAATCACACCTTCCATCAATCACCTACTGCATAAGTTAGTTGATTTTCTCTTTCAATGTTTTAGAGCATTTAAGCTCCAACATTGGAGATTTTTCTGTACAAAAACAAAAGAAGACAAATCATATAAGAATAAATAATCAATTTACCTATTAGAGGCCTTTAGTGAACACCTATGCAATGATAGGTATGTTAAATTGTTTTATTTATTTATTTTAAATATGGACTATTTCAAAATTTAGAATGAATCACAAAATGACTATATAATCCATTCAATCCACGTTCTTTAATAGAATTTCATAATTCGATATCAATGTTGGGTAAATATTGAAAAAATTTGATTTTAATGTAGGTTGTTCCCCTAACAAATTAAAAGAAAGAGAACAGTTTTATATACACTCATTTTGGGAAAACTTAAAGCCCAAACTTATAACAAAATGAAATACATAAATTCGCAAAAAATAAAATCCTATCTACCAATGAAGTAACATGAGATCTTGTAGCATACATCAACAATTAGAAGATTTAGCAAGTTACAACCAATAGTGGAATTCAAAATTTCTCTTGCAAATTAAGGTGATCACAATTCAAAGAAAGAGAATAGTTTTTCATCCACTCATTTTGGTAATAGTTAAAACCCAAACTTTTACCAAATGAAAACCATATATTTAGAAAAAAAGAAAATTCTATCCACCAATGAAAATAGAAAGAAAAGGGGCACTAGCTTTGTAATAAGCATCACCAGCAACAATGATGATGAAGACGCAAAAAAGGACATCAAACATGCTTAGATTAACAACTTTATGTGTTATATCATACATTTACCAATAGTAAATTAGGACAAGTATTGTACCTCCTCTATCAAAATTAGCCGTTGACCACATATGAGTAACCTGTATGCAAAATTTCCTTAGCAACTGAAAAGAATAGAGGATTTTAGTCAATTTGAGATGACTAATCTCCTTAATGAGAGAAAACAGATAGTGTTTTTTTAAATTTTCTAATGATCTTTATTTCAACACTTTTCTGTATAAAATACAGCCATGGTATGGATTACATCCAATTGAAAATATTCAAATAGCAAACTAATTAGAATTAAAATAGCCGAAACAATTGGCTAATGATGTAATAACGTCCTAATGAGTAATGACAACCAACGTAATCACCTAATCTACTCTACAAAATAGAATGAGTTTATTTCAAATCCAACTACTGCTACTTGACCCTATCAACAAAAAAAGCAAAAAACTACTGCTACTTTTTTTTTTTTTTTGATAGAGAAAACTTCTGCCACTTGATAGGGATAAACTGCTGCAATTATTCTAATAACTTGATTGTTGTATCCTTATCTGCCATGTGGCTTCAGGGCCCATATATATCACTGAAAAATCTAAAATGACAACGTAAATCAGACCGATCAAATTCAATTAAAAAAAAAAAAAAAAAGAAATCAGAGAGAAAGACAAATAGAGGAGAGACTCTTACAGGAGTGGCAGTCTTTGATATTTTGAGGAGACAATGATCCGATACGTGAAGTTATGTGAATCAATTGGGACTCAAATTTAAAAAATTAAAGAACAGAATTCCAAATTAACAAAAAAAAAAAAAAAAACCAGCGGTTAGAAAAAATTAAGATCTTGATAAACTTACTTGACATGGCCACAGCCGTGCTTGTTATGTCCACCATTCTTGCACTTAGTTCTACAAATGAATCAGAAAAATTAAGGCAGAAAAAAAAAAACCTTTATTTAATATTTATTTTTCTTGATTTTCACCAAAAAGAAAAGTGAAACTTGCAACTTATAGTGTTCCAGTTCTGTACCTTGAAGAGACAGTCGTAGATCCCATTGGAGAGTCTTATGATATTTTCGGCATATAGAGGAAAGCTTGTATAGAGAAATTGTATCAAAGTTGTGCAGAAAATAAATTATCAAAGAGAGGGGGACAGAGAGAGAGAGAGAGAGAGAGAGAGAGAGAAAGAAGCGTATAGGGAAAAAAAGATAAGAATGTTTCTCTTCTTCTACCAAACGAAAAGACACAATATTTTAGTGTTTTTAAATGTAAACGTGACAATAATTTGTGTAGCCATGTAGCAAAATAAGGCTCAATTAACAAAAAGTCAAATGTTTCGATTATTAGTTATTATATATATTATGGGGGGGGGGAGTAAAAGCCCAAAACCACTTAACAGGCCCAGGGCGCCCCGGTAAGGACTATTAAATTTCCAAGGAGCAAGAGGTGGTTGATGCGGCCCATTTGAAGGCAGGAAGCCCAGCAATGAAGGGGGAATACCGTCCGAAGAGGTCACTGCTAGTCCGAGGACGTCCTTCTCCTCGGTCATTAATGGCCTTGATCAGGCAAACATGTGGAAGATCCGAATAGCCTTCCTCACAATCCTAATGATAGTGATAAATCCTGAGTGGATCTAACGATGATTAGAGATAAAGAAAATATCTAGGGGAAAAGCTGCTACCACCACATTTAATGTGATGCAACAGCTTTTCTGGCCGCATTTATGTGGAGAAGACCCTCGAACAGTGCAACCTCAACTACCGCCACTCACAAAGAACTGAAGTAGACCCACGACATGACATGCACTCGAGTGGATGCGTGGATGAAGAACAAGTGGACGATGGAGATGATAGGAAGGGATGCTATATAAAGAAGAAGGGTCCCTGATAAAGAGGGATCGAAGAAAAAGAGGAGAAAGAGAGAGAAAACCTTTACTGTAGTTTTGAGTATTGTAATCACGGTTCATTCAATAAAACGCCTCCCCAGACATTCATTCATAGAGGGACCCAAACCTCAATTCATGTTACCAGCACTGTACGCAACCTAGCTCACTGCTCTGTGCTTTATAATTAGCCCAGTTCTTTCGCCCACTTTCTACAAATTCATTGTTCTGGGTCTGTTGGGCCTTTAACTCACATCCTGTGGGCTCGGGCAACAAAAACTGACCCTACATATATATATATATATATATAAATTACTGTGATTTGCAATCACACGTAATGATGTGTATAGAAATTGTTGTGATTAAATAATGTCATTAACGATTAAGCTTTTCTTGCTCCCTTTTATTTAAAAAGAATCAGAGTTCAAATTTTTCTTTTTATTGTTGTAACCAATTATTATTATTAGTGTAGCTTCGTGCATATGCATGGATACAATTAAAAATAATTACAATTATACGATTCAAATTATACATTTTTTTTAGAAGAATTCAAATTATACATAGTATTAGCTTATACTTTTTTAAATCATATATTTCTAAAATATGTAATGGTTTCTTATATATATATGATTTAGAATTTAATTGGTTTTAAACTCTTCAATTTTTGCACCCAATAATTCGCTTAGCACAAAAATTAAAAACTTAGATGGACACATGGCAGAAAATTAGATTCCAATTGAAATCCTATTTTTAATCTAACTAGTATGTAACCCCGTGCTATCGCACAAGACTGGTTAATTGTAATGATGCTATTGCCCAATTTTGTTTTTTGTTTTTTTGGGTTTATCACACGGATGATAGAACTAAATCAAATAGTAAAAAATATATATTGCATTTTATTATTTAAGTAATGCTATTGGTCTTTTTTTTTTTTTTTTTTTTTTTTTTTTTTTTTTTTATCATACATAGGATAGTATTAGATAAAACAATGAATAAAAAGATAATATTGCATTTTATTATTTAAGTGATGCTACAATGAAGAAAAAAGAGAATATTGCATTTTATTATTTAAAATTTATAAAGGGACATTAAAAAATAAAAACTGATCATTGAGTTTGGAATCTTCTTGGAGGCGCCAATGAAGTGTTAATGTATGAGAATGTGAAGTAAGGAAGAGTGGGATTGAACATTGTGTTTGAATTCGGCCTTGCTCTGAGAAATCTATAAGGAGGAGGAAAGGGTAGTGTGTGGATCTAGTTGGTAGAGGTTGAGAGAGGAGGAGATATGAGATGACGATATGGAATTAGGAGGAGATGATGTTTTACTTTTATAGTCTTTCTCGTTGGACTCCTTGGTTCTGGTTGTGGAATTAGAAGAGCTCTATACTTTATTGAGATTGCTTATAAAAGTGTGTAGGTGAGATGTTCTTGCTTAGGCCAATGAATATTATCATTGTGATTTTCTTGACTTCTGTGTTAAATGTTAATGCATCATTTATTTGGGCACAAAAATTAGAAAATTTAGATAAGATACATGACACAAAATTGGAGTCGAATTTATAATCTCTATAAAAGTGTGCAGGTAAGATGTTCTTTCTTAAGCTAATGAGCATTATCATTGTGGTTTTCTTGGCTTCCATGTTAAATGTTAATGTATCATTTATTTGGGCATAAAAATTAGAAAATTTAGATAAGATACATGACACAAAATTGGAGTCAAATTTATAATTTAATTAGATTTTTTTTTTTTTTGAGTTTTGGTTAGGACAAGTGACGCTAAATTGAGAATCCAATTGAAATCTAATTGGATTTTCTCTCTGCTTCACCTATTATTATATATATAGATATATAGATTGGATTTGGACTTTTCAATTTTTATACTCAATAATTCATTTGGCATAAAATTAAAAATTAAATAGGACATGTGGCACAAAATTGGGAATCCAATTAAAATCTAATTGATTTTTCTATAAGTTTTGGCTATCAATCTATATAATAATAATAATAATAATAATAATAATAATAGGTGAAGTTAAGAGAAACTCAAATTAGAATTTCAAATTAGAGTTCTAATTTTGCGCTATGTATCCTAAATTATTTATTCTCAAAAAGTTTTATTTCTTAATTTTAGAATCAAATGTGAGACCACATTATACATATTTATCTAAGTGAGTTATTAAGTACATAAATCAAAGAGTCTAGAATAAATGAATCGTAGAAAAAAAAAAGTGCTTCATAATAATTAAAAAAAATTGGACAATTTACATTTTATACCTAATAATATTCTTACAAAATGTTTTAAAGAGTTAACAAAATATAAAAATGACTATCAATAGTATTTAAATTATATATATATATATATAGGAACTATATTATGCATCTTAATGTATATCTTTAAGTTTATTTATGTATTTGCATAGAGTTACAAGCTAGTCTATATATCTATATATATAATAATAAGTGAAGTAAAGAGAAAATATAATTAATTTTCATATTAAAATTCAATTAGAGTATAATTTTAAGCCACATGTCTCATTTAATCTAAATTTAGAATTTTGTGCCAAATGAGTTAATTTAGTATAAAAATTGAATTTCAATTAGAGTTTAATTTTGCGCCACGTGTCTCATCTAATCCAAAATTTTAAATTTTTGTGCCAAATTAGTTAATTTAGTGAAGAGTCTAGAATAAATGAATCGTAAAAAAAAAAAAAAAAAAAGTGCTTCACAATAATTTAAAAAAAATGGATAATTTACATTTTATACCTAATAATATTCTTACAAAATGTTTTAAAGAGTTAAAAAAATATAAAAATGACTATTAATAGTATTTAAATTATATATATATATATATATATAAACTATATTATGCATTTTATTGTATATCTTTAAGTGTATCCATATATTTGCATGGGGTTACAAGCTAGTCTATATATCTATATATATAATAATAGGTGAAGTAAAGACAAAATCAAATTAATTTTTAAATTAAAATTCAATTAGAGTCTAATTTTGCGCCATGTGTCTCATCTAATCTAAATTTAGAATTTTATGCCAAGTGAGTTAATTTAGTGTAAAAATTGAATTTCAATTAGAGTTTAATTTTATGCCACGTGTTTCATCTAATCCAAAATTTTAAACTTTAGTACCAAATTAGTTAATTTAGTGTAGAAAACGAGGAGTCTAATATAATAAACCATAAAAAACATAATCATATAACTAAAACTTAGTAGGTAAAAATTAGAGTAAGTTGAATTAGAATTTGAAATTATAATCCAATTTTGCACGTGTCTAAATTTATGTGGGGACTATCCACTTAAGCATGCGCTATGTGTCTACTTAAATTTTTTAATTTTTGTGTTAAGTAAGTTAATGAGTGCAAAATACTAAAAATCTAATATTAATGAACTATGAAATTAAAAAAAAAAATCACACAATAAATTTGGACTCCTAGCCCAAATAGTAGATGGATTTAGGCCCAAAGAGCCCAAAACAATAAATTTGTAGAGAATGAGTTGGAAAACTGGACTTTAATGAATTAATGCAACAAGTAAGTAGTTCTTGATGGCAAATGAGTGAATATAACAAATTTAAACTAAGGAAATACGTCCTAGGCAATGTCCGAGGAGATTGGTTCTTATGTATTGCTTTTGAAGTTGGGTTACAGGTTTGATTCTTGATTGCTATAGTGTTTTTCTTCTTAGTTTTCCAATCCTTTCTTCGTGGAGGGTCTCTCATGTTATATAGTCTTCTTTGAACAATCTTGGTCTTACACATTTTTGGTTATCTAAGCCACTACTTGAGTGCTTGTCCCATCGGACACCCCTTCAAGTTCTCTGTGAGTTGGGATAACCAAGATAGCATTATTTAGGGATCTTCTCCATATTAATGCAGCTAGAAATTTAGCTGCAGAGTATTTAATGTAGTGGTAGCAGCTTTCCCTTAGATATTTTTGAGCTCCCAGCCTTCTGGTACACTTGAGATACACGTCCCTATCATTGAAGCTTCCTGGAAGGTTACCTTAAACCTTAAGATACACATTTAAGTCATGCTTAACCTATTCGAGGAGACATTCCTCCTTGGACCACCTTCCCATTTGTATCTTGCTCATTAGATTCTAAGCTTGACCCATCCAACACCATTCATCTATTCTCGGATTACGATTCTTTCAGCCAAGACCCAATATACCATTTGGGCCTTTAACCTTACAATAGCTCCTTAAAACTCCGGTTTTTTCCCTTTCATTCGAGGAGAAAAGCGGGGTTTTGATTTTTCATGCGCTAATATTATTTTGCCCTTTGATTTGCACATGTAAGAGTGCCGTTTTGCACGCCCCATAATTGCTACTAACGCTTCGGAGCCCACGAGGCATCATTAATTGCTCCAGGTGGCGTTATGTTCCCCACATCCAATAGTGAGGCACTAATCCAATGGCTGATATTTCTCCTTGGGTTTTGAGAGGGATAACTCCCCCTCAATCTTGCCCTCTATATAAAGCATTTGAAGAAATCATTTCCCTCATTTCACAAGTCTTCAAGCTCTCCAAAGATCCTAAGCACTCAAATTCACAAAGCTTTCTAAGTTACTAAACTTTCCATACCCTTTCTTTAAGAAATCCTTGAAAACCTTTCTAAAGGTTTCAGGTACTAACACACATCTTAGTTCTTGTAAGTTTCTATTTCTTTAAACTTTTCTTTTTCTCCTCGGCCTTCCAGTTCTTATTTCTTCATTTACCAATTTTAGTTGTTTCCCTTTAATTTGTCTAGATGGGTAGATTTAAGCACCTAGTAGACTCCCCTACCAAAATAGAGGCCTTTAAGGATAAATACCACATACAAAAGGAGGTCGTTCTATGATACTGTTGCCCAAAACAAATAGTGACACACAGAGAAGAAGGGGAAGTTATCAGCCCCACGATAGCTTTCATAGAAGGGGAATGACTCTCCCCATGGGTAGGATAACATGGGACTACCTCATCAACCACAGGATATGCGCCCACCAATGCGCGCCCAACCTATTTAGGGTCTTAGGTAGCATTGATGCTCTTAACGGGCATCTGGGTTTGAGGCTCACTTGGTATGATTTGGTCCACAGGTACAAGTGCCACTCCCTTAAAAACGTGAGATTTTATCTCAAGTCCTGATCTGACGTTGTCAAACTAGTATCATGTTTACCTAAATCTAACAACGGTGTGAAAGATGATTATCTAATAGCTTTAGGAGTGTGGCATGATGGTCTTCACTGCCTCGTCCGAGAGGGAAAGTCAGGTGGGATACCTTAGAGTTAGGTTCCTTAGTAAGAGATTTAGATTCTTTAACCCTGACCATGTCGTTATTTCCCTTTCATTTTGCTTTCTTTTGATGATGGGTTTTCACTTTCTAACCACGTTTTGCTTCTCGACTATTTCTGCAGACAAGAGGCATGTAGTGCCCAGGCTTAGTCTGACCAAAGTTGAAACTCTCAACTACTTGTTGAGGTCCGAGATCTTTGTGAGTGAGGATAGGTAGTTGAGAGCAATCCACTTAATTTTGGACTTCGAGCCTATCTCGGAGATATATCAAGAAATAGGCCACGCCATAAAAACAGGTACCCACGGCTGGCTCGGATTGACGTGTCACGCCCAAATTTCCTGGCCCAAGAAGATCTTCCACTAATTGTACTGCCATTTCAACGAGTTTTGCCTAAAGCAGCAGTAGGGCTCAAGAAGGAGATTGCTTCTTCATGCCTATCACTAGAGGAGGAGATAGACAAATTCCACTTCAAAGAAGAGAAGAATCTAGGGGCTCTTGCAGTTCATATTTCAGACGTTGAGGACAAGACTGATAGGAACTTAAATGTTCATGCCCCCATTCTGGTGATTTCCTGTCCGCACAACACCTCCAAAGAAGAGGAAGATGGGAAGGCATTGAATCGGGGAAACAAGAGCCTAAGAGACCTCATGGCCGCAAGGAACAAGGTGTTAACTTTGAAAGAAGCCACCAAGTCCTAAGTTCCACCCACACTTCCTCCTCCTTCTCCTCGTCCACCTCCTACCGACCTCAGATTGAAAGCCATTCTAGATCTAAAGAAGAAAAGGCCAATTCAGGAGCTTGAAGAAGGGGAGGTGGCCCTTCAAAAAAGGACTAAGTAGCAGAAGGTGGCCAACGACCTTTAGAACAAGAGGTCCACTTCTGTGGATAGCTGGGAGGAGCAAACTAGGGCCGAGGTATGCCTTTTGCAACATACATGGTCTCCTCAATTGAAGGTGGATGGGGTTGCCACCCTTGGAATGCCTTGGTCAGGGAGTTCCAAAGAAGTCACGATGCATATGTAGCTGAGGCCTTGGAGCAACCACTCCTTTTACCTAAGGACACGGACGTCGTGAGGAAGTTGAAGCAGTAAGACCTCTTCATGTCCTTAAAAGGGGAGCTTACCATGGTAAGTTCACAGCCATACACCATTTATTTATTTGATTGCTAATGAGTTTTTGCTCTCTCTTTCGTTCTCATGGGATTGCTATATTGTTTTTGTGTAGATCACCTATGAGGTCTTTGTGGCTGAGAAATGGGTCAAGGAGGCCTGAAACGATGTTAGGAATGAGGCCCACCTTCATCTCTAGACTGAAAAGGCCTTGGGAGCCACAAGGGAGGAAAACATTGAGCTGCTCACCAAGCTTACTGCCGAGGAGAGGGAAAGGAAGAGTGCTTAGGCTGGACTAAAGAATGCCAAGACTTAGGTTGAGGACTAGTGTAAGTTGCTCTATAAGACTGAGTTAGAGCTGGCCATTTCAGGGCAACTTGTGCTGGATCTGAAGGCACAACTGGAGAAGGCTAAGGAGGTAGCTTAATTAGCTAAGGAGGCAGCCGAGGCTTAGAAGCAAGCGTCCTATTTGCTCAGCATAGAAGAAACACAAGTTAGACTTACTAAGGAGCTTGCCGAGGTATGTAGGGATTATTGCAATGCAACATGGGATAAGTCCCTTAATGTTGCAGGAGTCCCTGCAAACTCGACTTGGAGGTAGCTTGGGAGCATATACTATCACTCAGATATCCGTGAAGTCCCAGGTGCCATCCCTTCCCCTTTTGGCTTTGCTCTAGAGACCTCTAAGCAGTCCTTGACTATCCAAGCTGCATTCCCTCTTCCTGAGGCTTCGAAGGGATATAGCCAAGCTGGTGATCGAGGCCAGGGGGTTGAGAGGGCCAAGGACAAGGGTAAGGGCAAGGAGAATAAACCCTCATCAGAAGCCAAAGACGCTGCTAAGGCCAAGGAAGCTACAACAAAGGCAAAGGAAGCAGAGGCCAAGACTAAAGAAGTTGATCCTAGGGCCAAAGACGCTCCTACTTCCTAGCCGAGATGGAAAGAAGACCCTCCAACTCCAAAGCCAAGGCTTAGCACCCAGGATCTTCTTGTAGTAGCTTTTTTTTTTTTTTTTTTTTACACTTTAGTGGCATTCTGTCATTGAATATAATGTACCCCCTTAGCTTGATAAAAATTATTTTCTTTTTATCTCTTGTACCTTCACTTTATCTGCTTTGAAGTTTATTACTATTGCAAATAGCATTGAACTGCTGCTACTTTGCCTTCAATAAAAACTAATAATAATACATTGCTAACAATCTAAGTAATTTGAGATCAAGTACTAGCAATAAAGAGGTGTGGGTAAATCTGGTCTCGTATCTTATACAAAACACATAGCGGAAGCAATAAACATGGATCTATTTCATTCATGATTGATAACATGCACTATTTAAATTTCAGAATTTAAGAACAAGATAGCGGACCTTGGTGCGGTGAAATTCAAAACAAAAGATTATAAGTACTTGGGAACATTTTTAATCTTCACTCCAATTCCACTTTATGCCCAAGACGTGTGGTCTCTCAATCAGTTTCCAAGGGAGAATAATCGAGTGGTTTTACTTGCACATACATAACATTTTACAATGACGTTTTTTTTTTTCTCTTTCTCTAACGAAAAGCTTCTGTTTGTCTCTCCCTATATATTTAACTGATTATCTAATTGGGCTGGCTTATTGGGTTTTTCCAATTGGGTTTTAGTGTGTAGGTTGGAGTGGGACCAAAAGAGACAAATAAGACACTAGCTCTAATGGGCCTTGTGCTTTTTTGTTAACTCTTAACAAGTCCAAAGTTACCATTAACTATATTTAATGCCACTATATAAATATAATTGCACTCTAAGCCTTATTAATAAATTATATCCCAAGACTTTATTATACATGCAACTCCTTTATAAAATATTCGTAGTAATTTAAAGTCATAAATATAAACTGTCACTTTAAAGATTACTACATCTTAATCCTTAAGTACCCGATTTAAACCTTTAAGTTATTTATCATATATTTATGAAATCCAATTTCATAAATATATACTTTAGTAACTCCTTACTAAAGTGGTTAGATCTAACACTCTAAATAACCAAACTCATTAAACTTGTCTCAAGAGAATATTTTATATCTCCGTTAAGAGATTATGAATTTCATCTTGAAAATATATGTCCCTTTAATACTAAATGTGGTTACCCAACATACTGAGATTTTGATCATGACTTCAGATCTCACTCTTGATATATCAAAGCAGCCTACACTTTATGATCAAGTCCATTATTCTCTCAAGATTAAGAGTTCACGTAAATAGAGGTCATGAGATTTATTATTCATTTGACAGTCGTTAAGAGAATAATAAATTTCATAGCAGTCCAGTTCAATATGTCTTAACTCTTAAAACATATTAACATATCAACTAGAAGTCTCCACTTACATGATCAAGACAAATCATCTTAGTTGATATGTTATAGTTTTCGTAGATGAAATGCCCAATTTTATCACCAACTACGAACTAAAATTCTAAGTTTACAAAGAACTTGTGACTTATATCTTCTGTGACTAAATCATATAAATCACATACTATGCATCTCATGGACTATATGATAATGTCCAAATATTCATGTTGTCATTATTTTAGATAATAATGAAACAAATTTATTAATCACAACATTAAGTCATATATAATGTCATACATAACATCATACAATAGGATTCAAGGTCACTAATCCTAACAATCTCCCACTTGCCTTAAAGACTATTGTGTACTAATCTAACTGTCATTCGCTCTAAATGTGACTCGAAAGTCCTTTGAGACAAGGCTTTGGTAAATGGATTTGCTAGATTATTTGCACTTTTAATCTTTGCAACCACTACATCTCTTCGAGTAATAATGTCTCGAATAATGTGGTATTTTCTCTAAATATGCTTTCTTTTCTTGTGATTCCTTGGATCTTTGGATTGGGCAACTGCTCCGCTATTGTCATAAAACAATATGATAGGAACTTGCTCCAATCTAATAACACCAAGATCAGAAAGGAATTTTTTGAGCCAAATAGCTTCCTTTGCTGGTTCACAAGCAGCAACGTACTTAGCCTCCATGGTGGAGTCTGCAATACAAGATTACTTAATACTCCTCCAAGTTATGGCTCCATCTCCCAAAGTGAAAACACATCCTAAAGTGAATTTTCTGAAATCTAGATTTGATTGAAAGTCGGAATCTATATAGCCAATGGGAATCAAATCCTCACACTGGTAAACAAGCATATAATCCCTCGTTCTCCAAAGATACTTAAGAATATGCTTTACAGCTTGCCAATGTTTTGGTCCTGGATTTGTTTGATAATGGCTGACCATGCCAACTGAATAACAGATATCTGGTCTAGTACAAAGCATGACATGCATGAGACTTCCTACTGCAGAAGCATAAGGAACTTGTCTCATCATATTTTCTTCCTCTTGAGTCTTAGGCTTTTTGTTCATATTATAGTTAAGTCTGAATTCCTTAAATGATTCTGGTAGTGACGAGAGTATCATATTCACTTAGGATTCTCCATCAATATCGGCACCTAAAACTTCCAATGTATTTAGATTAGAGATCATCCTAAGACAATGCTCCCTCACTGAAGTACCTTCAGCCATTTTGGTATTATAAATCTGTCTCATTGTTTCTTACCTTGTAGAACGGCCTTGCTCATCCAACATCTCCTTTATACTTAGCATTATGTCTGAAGCTAGTTTTACATCCTGCATTTGATGCAGTAGAACATTTGAAATAGATGCTATGATATAGTACTTAGCCATTTCATTAGATTTCTGCCAACGATCATATCGGTGTTTTTCCTCAAGAGGAGCATCTAATGATGGAAAGCTAGGACATGATTGAGTAAGCACATAGTTGGATGTAGTCAGTTTATTTTGATTAAGAATAGCAACAAGTGGGCTAAATGATGCCATGATTTTAAATCTAAAAATAACAAACATGAATATAATAAGTAAACTAGACATTATCAATTTAGCATATAAGTTTATAATATAGAACCTTATAAAACCATTAAATAATATATGCAACGATAACCCAATTGATGTCTATAATTCCTTGGTAGCAAGTTTATTATAAACACATTTATTGATTGAAAACTATTCTCATTATTAGTGCCATCATGATAACTCTTATCATAAACTAATAATATGTTGTATTAGCTTTAGCCTTTAAGTGTTAATGACATAGCTCCTTTGGGAGGTTAACATTACACTTAGTCTAGTGTACACCATTATCTAGAGTCATGTGTAGCCACATTTCATCTCTCTTATAATGTTTAAACTTGTAGTACCATGGAACAAAACGCCCTCCTTTGGGATCGCAAGGCATATACGCCAAGACGAGGTGCTTGTCCACACTACTTTAAACAGGTTAGTTCAATCTTGTAGTACTATGAAATAAACACCCTCCTTTGGGATCGCAAGGCATATATGCCAAGATGAGATGCCTTCCCACATTACTATAAACCGATAATGGAGGCCATGAGATCCAACCTTTGTATCTCTCTCCCACTAGATATTTTAAATTAAAGGTTTTTAAGATCAAGAACCACAATAATGCTAGAAACCTTGAAAAGATAATCCTAATCTCATTAGGAATAAATTTCATAATCCTAGCATTAACAAGATAGCATATATATCTCCGTGCATCTCCATATAAATTGCCACATATGAAACACACATTAATATATGGATCCAAGACATCCAAAGCATATAAAAATTTGAATGCATATGAAACCATATAAATAAGGATATATATATAATACACGGATTCAAGGCATTTATCACATCTTAATAAAATACCAAGAATTTTACCATACAAGATGGCTATCATGGCAAAAACTTTCAATTAACACGTGATAAGCAATTAAAAGCATGAATAGCCAAGCGGTACAATCAGCATAGTTCACGCACATGGTAGTTACAAAACGGTTACTTCAACAATCAACAACTACCATTAAGCATTGCAATCGGTGCAAAATTCATATATATAATATATTGACCAATGCATTGAGGCAATCCATCAATTGTCTAAAATTAGCCAAGCCGTACATTAACTAAAGTAATCCACTTAAAAGTTATTGATATAGAACTATATCTCCTTGGCAATTTCAATTAGAACACAACACAATTCTTTAATCATAGACCACTTCGAACAAACCAAGGGAATATACATCCTTGGTGTGAACTTGATATGATCAAGAAAATGTTTTTCTTTAATTCTAAAATTCAATCACATGCTATACAATTATGATATGAAAACCTGGCTCTGATACCAATTGTGGGTAAATCTGGTTTGGTATCTCATACAAAACACATAGCGGTTGCAATAAACATGGATTTATTTTATTCATGATTGATAACATGTACTATGTAAATTTTAGAATTTAAGAACAAGATAGTGTACCTTGGTGCGGTGAAATTCAAAACAAAAGATTATAAGTACTTAGGAATGCTTTTAATCTTCACTCTAATTCCACTTTATGCCCAAGAAGTGTGGTCTCTCAATTAGTTTCCAAGAGAGAATAATCGAGTGGTTTCACTCACACATACACACCATTTCACAATGATGTCTCTCTTTTCTTCTTTTCTCTTTCTCTAATGAAAAAATTTTGTATGTCTCTCCTTTTATATTTAAAAGATTATCTAATTGGGCTAGCCTATTGGGCCTTTTTAATTGGGCTTTAGTATGTGACTTGGAGTGGGACTAGAAGGGACCAATAAGATACTAGTTCCAATGGGCCTTGGGCTTCTCTATCAACTCTTTACAAGTTTACAGCTAGCATTAATTATATTTAATACCACTATATAAATATAATTGCACTTTAGGTCTTATTAATAAATTATATCCCAAGACTTTATTATACATGCAACCTCTTCATAAAATATTCGTAGTAATTCAAAGTCATAAATATAGACTGTCACTTTGAAGATTACTACATCTTAATCCTTGAGTACCCAGTTTAATCCTTTAAGTTATTCATCATATATTTATGAAATCTAATTTCATAAATATATACTTTAGTAACTCTATACTAAAGTGGTTAAGCCTAACACTCTGAATAACCAAACCCATTAAACTTATCTCAAGGGAATATTTTATATTTCCGTTAAGAGATTATGAATTCTATCTTGAGAATATATGTTTCATCAACACTAAATGTGGCTGCCCAACATATTGAGGTTTTGATTGAGACCTTAGATCTCACTCCTGATATATCAAAGCAATCTACACTTCATGATTAGGTCCATTATTCTCTTAGGATTAAAAGTTCACGTAAATAGAAGTCGTGAGATTTATTATTTATTTGACAGTCGTTAGAAGAATAATAAATTTCATAGTAGTCCAGTTCAATATGTCTTAACTCTTAAAACATATTAACATATCAACTAAAAGTCTCCACTTCCATGATCAAGACAAATCATCTTAGTTGATATGTTATAGTCTTCGCAGATAAAATGCCCAATTTCATCACTGACTACGAACTAAAATTCTGAGTTTACAAAGAACTTGTGACTTATATCTTCTATGACTAAATCACATAAATAACATATTATGCATCTCATGGACTATATGATAATGTCCAAATATTCATGTTATCATTATTTTAGATAATAATAAAACAATTTTATTAATTACAATATTAAGTCATACATAATGTCTTACATAGTATTATACAATAGGATTTAAGAGCACTAATCCTAACAAGAGGTCTAGCACACATTCGTATTGAGAATTGAATCTTCTACAATGAAGATACATACATACTTTGTAAAAAATGAAAGGAAGAGACAAACTTCATCCTGCTCATCACTTGGATAAATAGATAAAGACTTCAACTTATTTAAAGACATTAATCTGAGGAGTTAAGTATAACTCTGGATCTATTTTAACACTTAGTAAAAGACTAGTAGATATCACAGTGTCAATTTTTCCCAAGTATGTGATCCGAGGGATCAGTCATGACTAGGATTCTATTTAACACTTAGAAAAATGTCATAGAGTATTAATTTCCCCAAAGCATTTGGTCTGAGGACCTAGGCATGACTAAGGTTTTGTTTAATCACTTATAAAGATGTCATAGAATGTTATTTCCCCAAAGCATGTGGTCCGAAGAGCCAGGCATGACTAAGGTTTTGTTTAATCACTTATAAAGATAATAATGGGAAGTACGATGTATTTACACAATAAATGAGCATACGACAAAGGAAACTTTCATTAATAATAATACATTTTTAGGTTGTTTACATTCCAAGGTTGTGGTATTACACGTTCATCTAAGACTTCGAGGAAATAAGCTCCTATACCAGCCATCGAAGTGATGCGGTATGACCTCTCCCAGTTGGGCCCTAGCTTTCCCTATGCTGGGTTCTTTGCGGTGCTTAGAACCTTTCTCAATACCAAGTCACCAGGTGCTAATGGTCTCAACTTCACATTGGCATCATAACCTTGCTTGAGCTTGTGTTGCTAATATGCCAATTGGATCATTGCATTTTCTTTCATTTCTTCAATCAGGTCTAACCTTTGTTCTAGTAATCTGTTGTTATTCCTTGAATCAAAAGAACTTGTTCTCAGCATTGGGAAGCCAGTCTCTAAGGGGATAATAGCTTCGGCTCCATAAGTCATTAAGAAGGGGGTCTCCCCTTTTGATCTACGAGGTATGGTTCGATATGTCCAGAGGATATGTGATAGTTCTTCTACCCATTTTCCCTTCGCATCAACCAGCCTCTTCTTAAGTCCATTCACTATGACCTTGTTAATAGCCTCGGCTTGTCTATTCCCTTGGGGATAAGCTGGAGTGGAGTATCGATTTGTAATTCCAAGATTACAACAGTATCGCCTAAAGGTTTTGCTATCGAACTAAAGGCCATTATCCGAGATGAAGGTACGAGGGACCCCAAATCGAGTAACGATGTTCCTCCAAACAAACTTCTTGGCATCTACATCTCTGATATCCGCCAAGGGTCATTTTCAACCCACTTAGTGAAGTAGTCCGTGCTAACACCTCTTATTCCCTATTGCCTTTAGGAAAGGACCAATAATGTCCAAGCCCCATTGAGTAAATAGCTAAGGGCTGGACAAAGGATTAAGGACTCCTCCTAATTGGTGTATGTTTGGTGTGAATGAAATTGGTCGCACTTCCTTACATATTCTTGTACTTCCTTTTACATGTCGGTGTGACAATGATCTTCCTCTAGTGTAGCTTCCACAAATCCTTTTATGTAACTCCTCGAGGAGTAATTCTATTGCTTGGAGTGTATGCATAGCAGGTATGGCCTAGAAAAAGAGTGTTTGTACAATTTTGGATCCTCGAACAGCCAGAACCGAGGAGCCTTTATTCGTACTTTGTCAGCTTTTGACTTCTCATTTGGTAGGATATCCTCCTTCAAGAATAGTACTATGGGGTCCATCCAGCTAGGCCACACTCTAACTTGGAGAACATGAACCACCTCTCTGTTCACCACTGTGGGCTTGCATAAGTCTTCTACAAGGATGACCCAAGGTAAGCTTTGCACTGAGGAGGTTGCAAGTGTGGCTAGGGAATCAACATGTGTGCTTCCACTTTTAGGGATATGCAACAGGTTCAAAGATTCAAAGCCTGACTGTAAACGTCTAACCTAACTCAAGTACCCTCGTATTCTTTCATCTTTAGCTTCAAAGTCTCCTTTCGCTTAGCCAACAACCAATCTTGAGTTCGAGAACATCTCCACAGCCTTTCTGCCCATTTTTTGAACCATGGCCATTCCCATCAGCGGAGCCTCATATTTAGCTTTGTTATTTGTGGTCGAGAATCCCAATCTCAATGATTTCTCAATGGTGATTTTCTTAGGTGAGACCAGAACTAGCCCCACTCCAGACCCCCTTTGATTCACTACGCCATCAATATATATCTTCTAGATTAAAGGTTCTTGCAAGGTGATTGTACCAACCGATTTTCTATCTATGTGTTGTGTTTCTATCTCTTTCTCGAAAGGGGATTCGACGAACTTTGCCACTAAATTTGCGAGGACCTAGCCCTTAACGGAGGTACGATGCATGTATTTGATGTCAAAAGCTCTGTGGATTGTGCCCCATTTAGCAATCTTCCCCATGTAATCAGCGCTTCAGAGCAAAGCTCTAAGTGGAAACTGAGTTAGAACAACAACGGTGTGTGCTTGGAAGTAATAGGGGAGTTTATGTGTAGCGTGCACTACTGCCAAAAATGACCTTCTATGGGGGTAGATAACGGACCTTGGCCTCATACAGTGATTTGATTACATAATAAACTGGCCTTTGGATGCCTCCATCAACTTGTATCAATACCAAGCTTACAACATGGGGGGCCATAGTGATATAGGCAAACAGGACCTCGTCCATCTCAGGACTGGACATGATAGGTGGCCGAGAGAGATATTCCTTAAACTACTTGAAAGCCATGGCATATTCCTCCATCCACTCAAATCTCTTCCACTTATTCATTAACAGGAAGAAGGGTTTGCATCTATCCGCTGACCAAGAGATAAACCGGTTCAAGGAAGTAGTCATTCCAGTTAGCTTTTGGACTTCCTTAGGATTCCAAGGTGGTTTTAAACTGTTAATTACCTTAATCTGACTGGGGTTAACTTCAATTCCGCGATGAGTAACCATGTACCTTAAGAACTTTCCTAATCTGACCCCAAAAGAACATTTAGAAGCATTGAGTCACAGTTTGTGTTTCCTCAAAATTTCAAAAATGATCCCGAGGTCTTTTACGTGTTCGAACACCACTTTACTCTTTACCACCTTATCGTCTATATAGACCTCAATACTCTTGCCCAACTGTGGTTTAAACATTCTAGTCATCATCCTTTGATAGGAAGACGCTGCATTTTTTAAACCAAAGGGCATCACTTTGTAGTGGTAGTTTCTAATAGGGGTGATAAAAGCTGTTTTTTTCCTGATCACCCAGGGCTAGTGGTTTCTAGTGGTATCCTTGAAAGGCATCTAAGAATCTTATCTAAGGATGCCCTACGGTTGTATCCATCAACTGGTCTATCCTAGGCATAGGAAAGGGATCCTTTGGGCAAGCCTTATTTAGATCTATAAAGTCCATACACATGCCATTTCCCACTCTTCTTCCTTCTTCTTTACCACCACAATATTGACTAGCCACTTAGGGTAGAAAACCTCCTTGATAGCCCCTGCCTGCTTGAGCTTCTTCACCTCATCTTTGACAGCATCAGAATGATCCTTGGACGATCGCCGAGGCGGTTGCTTCTTGGGAATGACAAATGAATTGACATTTAAATGATGGCAGATGAAGCTTGGATCCACCCCTGGGGCTTCGTAAGTGCTCCATGCAAACACATCAACATTTCACCTAAGAAACTCTATCAGCTCTTCCTTCTTTGGAGGAGGTAGCTGAGCTTCGATCAGAAAAAACTTCTCCGGATCATCAACGATGACAACTGTTTCTAAGTCTTCGCATTTCACCTCCTCTGCTGATCCATTGACAGGCAAGTTTGGAGCTCTTAATAACTATAAGCCCCTTTCAGCAGAGGGCGAGGACTCAACTTCAAGTTGGTGTAAGATTGTGTGATCCTCATCTCTGACAGTATTAGAGTGATCCTTGGACGATCGCTAAGGCGGTTACTTCTTGGGAATGATAGATGGATTGACATTTAAATGATGGCAGATGAAGCTTGGATCCACCCTCGGGGCTTTGTAAGCGCTCCATGCGAACACGTCAACATTTCCCCTAAGAAGCTCTATCAGCTCTTCCTTTTTTGGAGGAGGCAGCTAAGCTTCGATTAGAAAAACCTCTCCGGATTATCAACAACCACAACCGTTTCTAAGTCTTCACATTTGACCTCCTCGACTGATCCATTGACAGGCAAGTTTAGAGCTCTTAATTACTATAAGCCCCTTTCGGCAAATGCCGAGGACTCAACTTTAGGCTGATGTAAGATTGTGACCACCAAGCGTTGCCTAGCTGTGGATTGACTCCCAACAATCTCTTTAATTTGGCTGCTCGACAGATATTTCACCTTCTGGTGTAGAGTAGGAGAGACAGCTCCTAGGGCATGGAGCCAGGGCCTAGCCATAATGGTTATGTAGAGGGAATAAGTGTCCATCACGATGAAGTCCACCTCCACCACTTTGGAACCAGCTTGCACGGGTAGTCTAATCTGGCCTATCGAAATGACAACCTTCCCATTAAAACTCACCAAAGGAGAATCATAGGTTGTTAAGTCCTTGGGTCTCAAATTTAGCCCTATGTATAAGCTGAGGTACATAATCTTAGCACCACTGCCTTGGTCCATCATCACCCTCTTCACATCATATCCCTTAATCCTAAGCATGACCACCAAAGCATCATTGTAGGGCTATATGGTTCCAACCTTATCCTCATTTGAAAAGCTCAATTCTGGTTGGATGTTCACTTTAGCCCTCTTTGGCTCCAAACTGGTGTCCTCGACGGATAGCCGAGCCACAAACATTACTCTGGAGGGGCAAGAATCGGTCCTCCCTAGAGTGGTAAAGATGAAATTTATCATGTCCAAAGGAGGTTTTAGAGAAGCATTTCTCCAAGGTTCCATGCCAGTTTGGCTCCCCTGGCCATTGCAATGATGTAAGAGTTGCTTCAACTTTCCTTCTTAGACCAGCTGGTCCAAATGGTCTCACAAATTTCTACAGTCCTCAGTAGTATGTCCCTGGTCCTGGTGATATTGGCAATAGAGGTTCTAATTACGCCTCATGGGGTTTCCTACTATTTTATTTGGCCATTTAAAAAATGGTTCATTCTTAATCTTCTCCAGAACTTGATGTATCGGTTCCTGGAACATTGCGTTAACTGCCTGAGTATTGGCAGACCCTGACTGCCTAGCAAAGTCCCTCTGAGATTGGTTGTTGTTGTATCATTCTGGCTTGAAATCCCTCCTCTCTTGAGGGATAAGCTTATCTTTTCCTTTCCCTTGCTGCAAGTCTTCCTCAACTCTCTTATACTTGTCAATCCAATCCATGAGTTGGCCTACGATGGTAACAAGCTTTCTTGTTAAAGATTTCCTTAAATTGTGATTGGTTGGGAGGCTAAACTTGAAAGTACTGATGGCCACGTCATCAAAGTCACTGTCGAACTCATTGTACATCTCCCAGTGTCTGTCCGAGTGCGTGTTCAGGGTCTCCCCTTCTTACATGGATAAAGACAGTAGGGAATCCAAGGTTCGAGGAACCCTACTATAAGTGATAAAACGAGAGCCAAATGCTTGGGTGAGCTCTTCGAAGAAACCTATGGAACCCATCCTTTAGCCATTAAACCATCTCATTGCCACGGGTCCCAGACTGGAGGGGAATACCTTGCACATCAAGGGTTCATCCTTGGAATGGACAGCCATTCTTTGGTTGAAATGACTCACATGCTCCATAGGATTTGTTCGACCATTATAGATGGTGAACATTGGCTAATTGAATTGGCGAGGAAGTCTTATTCCTTCAATCCTGCGCGTGAAGGGTGATTTGGAAATTTGGTCCAATGCCTAGCTTATAGCGTCATTTCCCAGGCCTTTGCGAGGCGGGCTTTTATACCTACATTTGTGATGGTGCTCTTCCTCGAAGGAGATTTCAGCAAGCAGGCCTATGTTTAATATTTTGCTTCATATTAGCATATTTTAGTGTTTATGTTATGTTATTCAGTTTTACTTTATGCTTTTGTACCTTTTGCTTTTTTAAGATTTTAAGGTCTTTGTACCCATGCTTTGTAGCTTTTGGACTTGTTGTTAAATGTCATGCATTTTCTTTAAGTATGTCACTCTTATGCCCTTGTTGGATTTTTATCCTTGATGCATTTACCTAGTGTTTATGCATTGGTTGAGTATTAGACATGCAAATGATACTTTGCAATTGAGTTTATTAACTTGCATGTCCGGATGTTCATTCCATGTGTGAATGAGCATTGTGGTCACTTTTTATAGTGATTGTTCATTTTTGGTCAAGCCATGGCTTATTACTTATTTCCATTTTGCTTGATCATATTGTGCTTGCTCCATATGCATTACAAGTTTTCTGCATACAATGATCATATTGTGTTGTTGTATTTCAGGAGATACTTGTTCTTATCGTTCAAGAGCTTCACAGATTCTAGAGTTAGGTGTGAGTGAATTTTGTTCAACTGTTCCCAACTCACGCGTTAAGTCTAGAGTTTGTTGTAGGGTTTTGTCACGGAATAGCCAAAGGGGGAGATTGTAAGGTTGAATTTAATCAACCATCTTATTTGCTTTATTCCATGCCAATTTGCTCGTAATTCAGCACTTAGAAACCCTGTATTTAGGTGGAATTATGTAAAGGTAGTGTATGAGAGAGTGTGAAGAAATGCTCAAGAATCTGTAGTGAAGCAGGGACTCGTGACTGGATCTCGCAGGTGGCTTGCAATTGAGAAACCGCCAGATGATGCATATAAGTAAAGCATACAGAGAAGCTAAACCGTCATGCCAGCTGTTGCACTACAGGAAAAAAAGTCTAGATTGGCCATTCAGTTAGCTCAAGGTTTGAACTCGCAACTCAGTCAGGTCGTGAGGCCAAGTTGCCAGCCAGCTCTGTTTTGGAAAAACTGACTCTTCGCATTCCTTTCTCACCCTAGTATAAATACCCTTTATACCCACGATCTTTTCATAGAGACTCTTTAAATTCCTCTACTCTCACCCTCTCCCTTGTTATATCCTTGAGAGGTTTTTACCCAAATCCTTTTCTCACCATATCCACATCTGTGAGAAGGCTTTTTGGTGCTTTAGGAAGCAGTTAGGAAGGGACTAATGGTTATTGGTTGATGTTATGGGCTATAGCGGAATCTAGTAAGCTAGAAAAGAAAAAGGTTCAGTGTAACCTCATTGGAGCAAGAAACTTAGAGGGCTTAGATACACTTGGTAGATTAGGCTTGAAAGGTCTATTGATATTCATGTATCCCAACTACATTTTCTAGTAGATTATTGACCGCTTGGAGGGCAGCGGAGAGGTTTTACGCGGAAGGCTTTGGTTTCCTCTTTGATAACATATCGCTGTGTTGTCCTTGTGTTTGCATCTCTCTTCCCTTAATCTTTGCCATTTAATTTCTATTGTGGATAGGATTTTAATTGGTTTAGATTGTTTATCGATTCTGTTATTTGTTTATGTTCATGTTCTGCACATTTATTGTTTGATAATAAGCTTGAATTGGTAATTTGTAATTAGGGGTCTAAATGTTTATAGTGTTTTACACGCTATTTCGACATTCAAATGGTATCAGAGCAGGTGCAGTCTTTGTGGTTTAAACACCTTAGTGCGATCCTTGACCTAGTATTGAGATGGACAGGTCTTAATCTTTAAATGCACCACCATATTTTGATGGTAGCAACTATGCCTTTTGGAAAGTCAAGATGAGGGCATTTTTCTGTTCAATGGATGAAACCGTCTGGGATGCGATGGATATTGACTAGGCCGGAGGCTACCAAATCCACATGGGATAAGGCAACCCTCGCAGCATCTAATGCAAATAGCAAAGCATTTAACGCTATTTTTTGTGGTGTGTCTCCAAATGAGTTCCATAGGATATCTCACGTTTCTATTGCCAAGGAGGCATTAATAAAATATTCAGTGTATTATTTAGAAAAAATTTCTCTTTATTTCTTTCTTATGAATGTCTGTGCAAATTATCTTATGTTTCTCTGTATATGTTCCGGTATATAGGATATGTTCTAATTCCCAAGTGGGTACATCGTCTCTTTGCCATAATAAGGATGTGGACTATTTGAACGAGACAATAGATTTGGATCATGATATTGAAGGGTTGGAAGAAATTTTGAGTTTGCTTGGAGATATTTTGGAATCTTTGAGTAGAGAGAGTGAAGGGCCCAAGCCTTACATAGAAGAGAAAAAGGTGATAAACTTGGCTGAGAAGGGTGAATAGGAAAAACCTGTTAAGATTGGGGCAAAATTCCTAAGGACGTGAAAGAAGTCCTTGTAGCTCTGCTGAAGGAATTCAAGGAAATCTTTACTTGGTCTTATCAAGATATGCTTGGATTAGATACAAAGATTATTGTTCACAGGATTCTGGTTAAGTTTGAATGCCTTCTAGTGGGGCAAGCCCTTTGAAGGATGAAATCTGAGATTATTCTAAAGATTAAAGAAGAAGTAGAAAAGCAATTGAGTGTCAATTTTCTTACCACCATAGCCTACTCTAATTAGGTTGCAAATATTTTCCCCATGCCAAAGAAAGATGGGAAAGTGTGCATGTGTGTTGATTATAAAAACTTGAATCGAGCTAGCTTGAAGGATAGTTTTCCCTTGCCGCATATTGATACTCTGATTGAAAACACCATGATCAACACATTTTTCTCCTTTATGGATGGGTTCTCAGGGTATAATCAGATCAAGATGGCTAAAGAGGATAGGGCCAAGACACCATTCATTACCCACTGGGGTTATGCCTATGATGAAACGTCATTCGATTTGAAGAATGCAGGTGCGACTTACCAATGAGCCATGGTAACTTTATTCCATGATATGATGCATAAGGAGATTGAAGTCTATGTAGATGACATGATTGAAGTCTAGAGATTGTTTGACATATTTGAAGAAGTTGGTCAAGCGCCTTGTCTAGTACAAGTTGAAGCTTCACCCTTACAAGTGCGTCTTTGGAGCTAGTTCAGGGAAGTTGCTTAGGTTCATAGTTAGCTAGCAAGGGATTGAAGTGGACCCTATGAAATTCTAGGCCATCAGGGATATTCTTGCATCGAGAATTGAGAAACAAGTTCGAAGCTTCTTAAGAATGATTCATTATATAGCCCGCTTCATAGCTAGTTGATTGCCATATGCGAACCCTTGTTCCACAAAGATAGAATGGATGGATGAATGTCAAGTAGATTTTGACAAGATCAAGCATTTGTTGAGCCCTCCTATTTTGGTCCCCCCTACGCCGAGACATCCATTGATTCTCTACCTAACGGTGCAAGATACATCCATGGGTTGCATGTTAGGCTAGTTAAGTGAGTCTGATCAAAAGGAGAAGGTGATTTACTACCTAAGTAAGAAGATCACCAATTGCAAGATCAATTACATCACCATTAAGAAGACATGTTGTGTACTGGTAAGGGTCGCCAATACCAAGCTGTGTGGAACCTTGGCGTTCAAAGCTTTATTTTGATGGAGCTGCCAATACCACTGGAAATGGAATGGGAGTAGTTTTGGTATCCCGGTAAAGCTAGTAAATTCCTATTTCCATCAAGTTGAATTTTGACTGCATGAACAATGTCACAAAATACGAAGCATGCATAGTGGGTTTGTAAGTCGCCTTGGAGTTTAGCACATACAATTTGAGTGTCTTTGGAGATTCCTTGTTGATCATCTCACAAATAGAAGGAAAGTGGCAAGCTTGAGATACCAAATCGATTCCATATCAGACATGTGTTAGTTGCTTGATCCCGAAATTTTGGAATATTACATTCGCTTATTTGCCTCGAGCACATAATTAGTTCGCTGATACCTTAGCGACCTTGGCTAGCCTGGTTAAGTTGGCAAAGGGAGATGAGATGCAACAATTGTGCATAGAATTCCTCAGTTTGCCAGCCTATTGCATGAATATTGAAGAATGCATGAATGTTGAAGTCGAGATCAATGGAAAACCATGGTACTATGATACCAAAGCTTATATTAAAGATGGTGAATACCCAAGTGGAGCTACGGATAGTGAGAAGAAGTTCATCAAGCATATGGTGTGCTAGTTTTTCTTGAGTGGGGAAGTCTTGTATAAAAGGAACCATGATACAACCTTGCTTCGATGCATGAATGTTACCAAGGCTAACTATTTGATGGAAGAGATGCATGAGGGCTTTCTTGAAGCCCATGGTAGTGGACCCTTATTGGCTTGCAAGATTATGAGAGTCGGTTATTGTTGGCTTACCATGGAGAATGATTGCATTAAGCATGTGAGGACGTGCCATTGTTGCTAAGTCTATCAAAATAGGAAGAATTTTCCCTCCTAACCCCTACACTGTCTAGTAGTGCTGTGGCCTTTTTCAGCCTGGGGTATGTATGTGATCAGACTTGTGAGTCTGAAAGCCTCGAATGGACACGAGTGTATCTTAGTGGTCATCAACTACTTTACCCAGTGGGTGGAAGCCATTTCCTATAAGAGTATTATCGAGGTGGTGGTAGCCCGATTTTTGAAATAGAATATCATTTGCCACTACGGCATTCCAGGAGTGCTCATTACAAATAATGGTAAGAATTTTAATGGAAAGATGATTGTGTAGCTTTGCCAGTAGTTTAAGATTGAGCATCAAAATTCAGCTCCTTACCCCTCTTAGATGAATGCCACAGTAGAAACAACCAAGAAGAATATAAAGAAGATCTTAGTGAAGATGGCAGATACTTATAAAGATTGGCATGAGTATTTGTCATTTGCCTTGTGTGCTTATCACACTTCTTTTTGTACTTCCATGGGTGAAACCCCATATTCTTTAGGTGACTTAGTCTTGAAATATAAAGTAGGTGACTTAGTCTTGAAGGAGTACAACCAGGCTATGCCTGATCATAAAGGAAAGTTTGCCCCAACTTATGAGGGCCCATATGTGGTGAAGAAGGCATTCTTCAGAGAAGCCTCGAGTTTGGCCGACATGGATGGACATGATTGCCCTAACCGGGCATTCTTCAAAGTTTGCCCCTCCTTCGTCTCAACAGCTAGTACATGTAGTTGATGTGGACTCGTCCACTCCAATTAAGACCACTCCGTCCCAGACCATTCTGTCCAAGACTGTGTCAACCCCGTCTCAGCCTTCTTGAACGACCCCCTCAAATATTATTGAGAATGAGGACCTGGCCTGGGAACGTTTCAAGAAGGCTGTGACTGACGAAGATATAAATGTTTGTTATGATATGTCTCTTAAGATTTTGAACACTCTGGTGTTCATGATCTTTTTAAGGTAATACTTATATCTTGTCTTAACCAATGATTCACTTTCCTTCCTCGTCTTTCTTCTTCCTTTTTTTTTTTTTTTTTTTTTTTTTTATAACGTTTATTTGTTGTGTTTCTTTTTTACAGGGCATGTCAAAATTTATAGCGGCGTCTAGGCAGGCCACGAGGTTGGACAAGACGAAGATCCTGCTAGAGACGAGGGTTCAGGAGCTAAAGGTCGAGGTGAGGCAATGGGCTGAGGTGGTTGTCAAGACTACGGACGAGGTGAGGGAGTTAAAGAAATTGGTTGAGGAGCTGCAAACTAGTGCTACAGAGAAGGACGCTCGTCTTGAGGCCCTGCAAAAGAAGAATGACGAGTATGGCACTCTTCTCTCTAATGTGAAGGAAGACGCAGTGGCTGAGTTTAAAGCGTCCAAACAGTATACTGATGTTTTGGACACTAATTACGCAGCAGGGTTTGAAGATTTCAGAATGGAGGCTATGGAAAGGTTCCCTGATATAGACTTCAATTCCATTCTACTTAACCTGAATGTTGCTGCCACTAGTTCTCTCGTCTAGACTGACTCCGATGATGTCAATGTTGAAGACGATGCTACAACCTTGTCCCCTCAGGACGCCTCCAATGTTGCTCCTCTACTTGAAAGATTTTCAATGTATTTCTATTTGGTCCATTTTGTGACCTTTATGTAATTTCAATACATTCGCCTTGTCCAAGGTTTTAGGACGAGGTTTTAAATAATTATCTTAGTTTATTTAGCAAGGATTTTTTTTTTTTGAACGTTGGGTATCCACTCTTGACTCAATATTATTTTCTTGTGGCATATGTACGGACAAGTTTTATTTATTTTGTTTGCTTGACTTCGTCCATCTTTTACATATATTTGTCTACCATTTTCATTAGAATTTCAAATGTAGTTCATCTATGTGAAATGGTAACAATCAACATTACTGGTCTAAAGACCTGTTGAAAAATGATAAGAACCAGCCTGCCTTGTCCATGGACTTGGGCTAATTTTTATGCTTTGAAGTTTTAAGGCCTTTTCATTTTACTCGTCCATGGACTGGATTGTTTTAACAAAGGCCTTAACAGGATTGAAATACAGCCATACATTTCTTTCGTCCATGGCTTGATATGCACTCGTCTATGCATTCTTGCCCATGAATCAGACACGTATTGTGCTTTACTTTGTCCATGGTATGGACGAGTATGTTTGGGGCTTTATCACAATTAGCTTTAAGTACTGGCTTTGCTTCATCCTCTGATTTGGACAAGCATGCCTTGATGTTTTTCCCTTAGGAAAGCTTGTCATTGTATCCCTGCATTTAGAGAATTGTCTCATCTTATGTTTTTTCAAACTTTTCAAGGGTAAACTCAAAAAAACGTAGTATGGGAATCAGTGAATTACACAACATTATGCACATTCCACGAATACCATTCATAACATAAGTATTGTTCATAGATGAGGTAGGCACCTTAGAGGCCAATGCCTTTATTTAAACACAAACTATAATGTCGTCCATAAATTTAACATAATAATAAAGCCACACCAAATAATATGATAATAAAGTTTTTAACGGCTGAGCTCGTCTAAAGTCATGCTCCCCCAGGCTGTCATTCTACTGATAGTACTTCCTTAAGTGCTTCACATTCCAAGGATGCTCCAACTTCCTCCCATCAAGGGCTTCTAAGTAATTTGATCCTTGTCTTTTGCAGTTGACGACTCTATAGGGGCCTTCCCAATTTGGTCCCAACTTCCCATGAGCTGGGTTCTTTGTTGCTAAGGAAACCCTTTTTAGGACGAGGTCCCCTATTTTGAATCGCCTTGGCTTTACCATTGCATCATATCGCCTAGCCATAAGGTTTTTATACCTTGCCATCCTTTGCTCAGCGTCCGTCCTTACCTCATCTATCAAATCGAGGTTCAGACGTAGTTGTTCCTCATTAGCTTCGTCCTGGTAGGTTGTCACCCTATGATTGGCCATGTGCACTTCTGTGGGTATAACTGCTTTAGTTCCATAAGCTAGCTTAAAAGGAGTTTCTCCCGTAGGAGTTCTCACTATCGTTCTATATGCTCACAGAACACCTGGAAGCTCATCTGGCCATACTCCCTTAGCCCCCTCAAGCCGAGTCTTGATTATTTTCAACAAGGATCGGTTTGCAACTTCTGTCTGGCCATTAGCTTGTGGGTGGGCTAGTGAGCAGTAGTGATTTTGAATTCCAAAGTGTATGCAAAAATCTCTGAAAATTGCATTGTCAAATTGCCGTCCGTGTCCGATACCAGCACCCTAGGTACTCCAAATCTGCACACAATATTTTTCCACACGAAATTCTTGACATTTTGCTGTGTGATGTTGGCCAAAGGTTCTGCTTCTACCCACTTGGTAAAATAATCAATACCAACCACAAGGAATTTCATTTGCCTTATACCCAGTGGAAATGGACCTAGAATGTCCAGTCCTCATTGCGCAAAAGGCCACGCGGTCGTCATTGGAGTCAAATACTCTGATGGTTTCCTAGGGACGTTGCTAAACCTTTGGCATTGATCGCAGACTTTGACGTAAGCCTTAGCGTCAGCTTGCATATTTGGCCAATAATATCCCACACGGACGACTTTGTGGACGAGCAATCTGGCGCTTGAGTGATTACCACATGCTCCCTCATGAATTTCTCTTAATATGTAGTTTGTTTCGTTTAGGGCCAAACACCTGAGATAAGGCTGGGAAAAACCTCTTCGGTAGAGAACCTTATCTATAAGAACGTACCTGGCCGCCCTTGCCCTCAGCTTTCTAGCTTCGTCTTTTTCTTCTGGCAGTCGTCCGTCTTTTAAGTACGACACAATTGGAACCATCCAATTCGCTCTATTTTCCACTTGTTGTACTTTTGGGATATCTATACTCGGCATATACTGAATTTCATCAAACTTGTCTTTGGCTTCGCTCAATGAGGCTTCTTTCGCCAAGGCATCAGCTTCCATGTTCTCCTCCCTTGGGACTTGAACGAAGCTAACTTCTTCAAACTTCTTTATAAGGCGCATCACTCTGTTTAGATACTTCCTCATTCGTTCTTCTTTAGCCTCAAACATTCCATTCACTTGGCCTATGATCAATTGAGAATCTCCCAAGACGATGGGTGACTTCGCTTCTACAAATTTGGCCAATTCCAGTCCTTTAAGAAGAGCTTCGTACTCAACTTCATTATTGGTTGTCTGGTACTGCAAACAAACCTTGTGCTTTAATTTGTCCCCCTTTGGAGATTGCAAAACCACACCTATTCCGCCTGCGTGTAGTGTTGACGAGCCATCCACATAGACGATCCACTTGCTGTTTTCCACTTCACCTTCATCATCACAACTTAAGGTAAACTCAGCAATGAAATCTGCCAAAGCTTGAGCTTTTATGGCATGCCCTGGCTGGTACTTTATGTCAAACTCACTGAGCTCGACGACCCATTGGATCAAACGTCCTGCAGCCTCTAACTTGTTCATTGCCTTCTTGAGTGGGTGATCTGTCATGATGTTAATAACATGAGCTTGAAAATAATGCCTTAGTTTTCTGGAAGCTGTTATCAACGCAAAAGCCAATTTCTCCATTAATGGGTACCATCCCTCTACTCCCCTCAATGCTTTGCTAGTATAGTATACAGGTTTCTGCACCTTGCCCTTTTCCCTCACCAGCGCTGAACTCACTGCCTGTGGAGTGACTGCCAAATATAAGTACAATTCTTCTCCGGGCACAGACGGGCTCAATAACGGGGCTTTGGTGAGATATATCTTCAAATTTTCAAAAGCTTTCTGACACTCGTCGGTCCATTCAAATGCTTTTTTAAGAACCTTAAAAAATGGCAAACATTTGTCAGTAGCTTTAGAAACAAGCTTGTTGAGGGCGGCAACTCGTCCGGTGAGGGACTGAACTTCTTTAACATTGCTCAGAGGCTTCATATCCAATATTGCTTGAATTTTGTCAGGGTTTGCTTCGATTCCTCTATAGGAAACCATAAATCTTAGGAATTCCCCGATGATACTCCAAAAGCACATTTGTTAGGGTTCAACTTCATATGATACTGCCTCAGTGTGTCAAATGTTTCCTGCAAATCGACCAAATGCCTCTCCTCGTCCTGAGTTTTTACCAACATATCATCTGTGTATACTTCCATATTCCTCCCGATCTATGGACTAAACATGTGATTGACCAATCGTTGGTATGTCGCCTCAACATTCTTTAAACCGAAAGGCATTACTTCATAACAAAAAAGTCCCCGACTAGTGATAAAGGACTTCTTCTCTTGGTCCACTTCATCCATCCTAATTTGATTGTAACCAGAGAAAGCATCAAGGAAACTAAGCAACTTGTGGCCTGCGGTGGAATCTACCAACTGATCAATGCGCGGCAACGGGTAACTGTCCTTGGGACAAGCCTTATTTTAAGTCAGTGAAATCAACGCACATTCTCCATTTACCGTTCGCCTTCTTGACCATGACCACGTTGGCTAACCAGTCAGGATAATATACCTTTCGAATAAACTTCACCTTAATTAACTTCTGAACTTCCTCCTTAACAGCATTATCTCTCTCAGGGGTGAACACCCTTTTCTTTTGTCACACTGGCTTGGAGGAAGGGCATACACTCAGACGGTGGGTAATGACATTAGGATCTATACCTGGCTTGTCTTCGTGACTCCAAGCAAACACATCTCTGTTTCTCTTTAAAAAACAAATGAGGTCCTTCTTAATCTTCGCTTCCAGATCTGCTCCTACCCTGGTACATCTCTCAGGGTTATTTTCATCTAAGGGAATATCTTCAACGCTTCTATAGGTTCTGTCATGACTTTCTTCTCTTCAATATTCATTGTTTGAATTTGCTCGTCCGTAGCCAGCATGGCTAGGTAACACTCCCTTGCTGCTAATTGATCTCCCTGTACGTGGCCTATCCCATGCTCCGCCGGAAACTTGACTGATAGGTGGTAAGTAGAAGTAATTGCCTTCCACCTGTTTAGGGTTGGCCTTCCAATTATTGCATTGTAAGATGATGAGCAATCTACTACTAGGAAATTCACATTGGTAGTCAACTGTCGTGGATATTTTCCATAGTTTGTCAACTGATTAATTCTGTTCTCTATTTAGTTCACGACTTCCTGCAATGCTGTTCAGTGATATAATTCTTAATGCAACTGTTTAAATCCATGGTTTTCTTTGTGACAAGTTTAAATGCCATTTTAGTAGATAATCTAAAGAAGTCCTAAAATTTTTAAGTGTTTTGTTGTTGTTATAATCATTATTATCTTATTATACATTGTAGTCTTTTCCAAATGGTTGGAAAGAATGAAAATTTAACGAAAAGCTTGATTTGCAACAATATGACTGTTGTTGCATGTCCTTAACTATGTTAAGGAACGGGTGTAGATGATTTTCAATTGTATAGGTTGGTGATTCTTTCCTCTAGACATTATAATATATAGTTTTTGTATCTGTAGCTCAAAATTTTGATTTCGTTCAATAGGGCAAATAGATTATGCCATTATTCCTATGATTGCAAGGGGAATCATGCTGGGTCCTGATCAGCCTGTGATTTTGCACTTGCTTGATATTGAACAGGCAGCTGAATCCTTGAATGGGATAAGAATGGAAATGACTGATGCTGCCTTTCCTCTTCTGAAAGGTATGTCCCTTATCTTGAGAGCAAATTATAGGTAGGTAGAATTATTCTTTTCCCTCAAGTTTCTTCACTCATGTCATGAATATGGTTCAATAGGTGTGGTTGCTACCACAGACGTTGAAGTGTGTAAAGATGTAAATATTACCGTTATCCTTGGTGGATACCCATGGAAGAAAATTATGTTAAGGAAGGATATGTTGTCTACAAATGTGTTTATTTACAAGGCTCAAGCTTTGGCCTTGGAGGAGCATGCTGCTGATGCCAAAACAATTCAAATCACAAGTGACAATTCAAGAAGAGAATAGTTTACATCTTCATATACAATTAAAGAGGAAGTAAAAAAGAATAGTTTACATCTTCATATACAATAGCTTTCCCGTGCATTGCACGGGTTAGCGACTAGTTTATATTGATTTGCAAGGGTAATACCATTTGACAATGATGGTGTATATATTAAAAAAAAAAAAAATCAACTAAAAAAACCCTAGGGGGTGTTTGGTTTGTGTTTTCAAACATCTATTTTCAATTTTTAAACAACATAAGTTACCCCTGTTTCCGTGAATTTGCAGAATATTGTAGATCTGTTTTGTGACTAAAACCCTAGCAATCTCTTCTCTTCAGACTCTGTGAACCAATGGATATTCATTTGACCAGCCACTGCCATATCCTGCCGGACTTAGACTGTCAAAGATAAATACGATTAAACGTCATAGAGGTTTTGAGATACGGAGTTAGAGATTGGTGCTATTCCGACGAAAGGTACGCATCAATTCTGTGTTCATTCTTCTCCTTTTGGTGCTTTGTTGTGAAAATTGATTCTTACGGCATGAACAAGAATGCGGAACCCTAGAATATTGATTCTTCAAATTTCTACAGTAATTTTCTTGCATAATTTTGCTTTAGAACTATAAGTTTCCTCGGTTTCCATGAATTCGCGGAATATCCTAAATTTTTTTTTTTGTGATTAAAACCCTAGTGATCTCTGCTCTTTAGACTCTGCAAACCAGTGGATATTCGTATGATCGACCACCGCCATATCTTGTCGGACTTGGACCATCACAATCGGCATTCGTCAAAGCTAAATACGATTAAACATCATAAAGGTTTTGAGATATAAAGTTAGAGATCGATGCTATTCTGACGAAAGGTACGCATCAATTCTGTGTTCATTCTTCTTCTTTTGGTGTTTTGTTGTGAAAATTGATTCTTACGGCATGGACAAGAATGCAGAACCCTAGAATATTGATTCTGCAAATTTCTGCAGTAATTTTCCTGCATAATTTGTTTTTAGAATTATTGTTCGATAAATCTGTGTGCTGTGATTGATATATGTGATATATTCATTCAATTTTTGGATACTATGGCTTGGCATGTATATAATTTTATGTGGGTACAAACTTGATTCGTAAATGCTATGGTTACAGATGCACATTGCTAATGAAATTGCTAGGTTTGTTGAGATAGGATATAACTTTTTTGTTTTGTCATGTAATAGTCGAACCACTAGAGTCTTTGTTATGATTATGATATATCTATGGAATTATATGCTTGACATCATTCGTATGCTTTTATATCCTTAGGTTAAATGAATATGTATAGATTCATGTACGGATATATAAAATATATTTTTTTAACTATTGGTTTTTTGATATCAGTTCATGATTATATGGGTTAGATTTTGTTTTAGCTAAGGTTTTTGGGTTAGAATTGTTTTTGTTTTGGGTATTTGGGTTAGATTTGATTCTTTTTGAGATTATTGTTTTTTGGTAAAAGAAATTGAAATGGTGTTGAATCACACCAAACTGTTAATCTTCTACTATTTAGAAATATCCCTTTGAAGATACTTGTAGCCAATCACAGGTTCTTTACAAATACAATTTCTTTGTTTCAGTAAATATAAATATTTGGATGGCTAAAATAGATAGGAATAGGTCCAGTGACTAAGAGTGGAGCAGCATCCGTTGATCAACTCCAGTGTTTGGGAGGGAATTCATGAGAGGCAGGCATTAAGAAGTGTAGCAATTTAAAAATGAATATTTAATGTGAGATTCAATTCTTACGTATATTTGTGTTGTTAGTTAATTGCTCTCTTCTTGCATTTAGTATTAGTATCTTTCTATGATTTCACTTCTACTTGAGTTAGACTGGATTGGTGTTTAGTGATCTTCTTTAACCTAACTTAGAAAAGTCTTTTAATAATAATATTTAAACATATTTATTCCGGTTTCTCCTACATCTTTATGCCTACTCCATTATTATGTAGGGTTTCCTTGACAATAAGAACACCATATAATCAAAAAAAAAAAAAAAAAGAAAAAAAAACCAAAATAGAGGTTTTCATATCCATTGAATATTTTTTTTCAAAGGGTAAACAGAGGCAATCCCAGGTCATATGGTGCCAATGTTGTTGAATAGTAGTTAACCTTCAAACTTCCAAAATTCTTATTCCTTTTAAGTTTGATATTAATTATGATTTAATTATTGTCAAAGCTGACAGTTTTTTAAACTGCATTATTAGTCTATTGAGGAAAATGACTTAGACGTGGTTATTTTGGTTTGATTAATTCTGATTTAGAATTGGCTTAAGAGAGAGAACCTATTTCTTTAAATTAGTAATTTTTATTTAAAATGAGGTATGACTTTAATTTGTATTAGTTTGTATCTGTCAATTTTGTTTCGTATGTTCACCTATCTTTTGTTTATTTATTGTTAAAATACTTTCTTTGTTTTCATAATTATAATTGTTTGTTCAATGTTGTTCAAGATCACCTTTTGTAAGAGCTGAATCTATCTTCATCAAAATGTATAAATATTGTCTAAATTTGTTGGATTCTTCTTCATTTGCAAAATTTATGTTTCTTTGTTTTAATGTATTGGTGTATTTATTTCCTAATTGTTTAATTGCTCATTTGTTAGTAGAATAGCAACTACATTTATCTATAAGTTCATGGAATTAAGTTAAAGCACTAAATATATACTAAAACTTAGAAGTTGGCATATACAATTTACCTTAGTCTATTGGTTGTTGCTATGATTTTGAATGAGGGAAAATATATACTAAGTTTACTTATTCATAAAAGTCGCTGGTCATATGACATTGAACTATTATGTTTTATTTACAAAATATTTGACGGTAAAAGCATTATCATACAAAATTGGTTGAGAATTTATTAGCACTTTTGAGTTTGTACTGATTGGTTGTGGCCAAAGCTAATCAGATTTACGCCCAAGCTTAATGATTGACATTAATTGAGAAAGAAGGGAAAATTGATGGTTTTTGTGTTTGTAATCTTTATGTATACAACGAAAACAAACTTTCCAGTTCAAGTTTGTGCCAAAAAGTGTTACTATTTGATGTTAATTTTGCTTTAAGTATTTGTTTTATATATCCTTTGCTAATGGAAGCCAAATTCTTTGCCATCATCATATGGGAAATAGCCAGTAGATTGTTAAAAACTAAATCAATCTTTCATATTTTTTGCAACTCAAACCATATTACAATGTTTGGTTTTGATTAGGTTCTGAATTTCATATTTTAATCTGCTTTTTTGTTCATTTTTTAAAAATTCTATGAATTCTTATTTTGTATTTTGCTGAATTGAAAAACTGTCATAAGTTTTTTAAATTCTATGCTTTTAGTGGCCTGCATTTGGTACCTCCACCATTTTCACATGATGGCCTGCATTTGATGCTTTCTTCTTGATTTATCATAATCCAGTTTCTTTGTGAGTGGCGTCATGGGGTTTTGCCTTTGAATATATGTAGGGAAAAACATGTTTGCCATTTATTTAGTAAATATTGTTGTGTGGTATGCACATTAATGTTTCAATTAGTTGGTTAATCTTTAGAAAAACTTTTTATTTTTAAAGCCAGTAAAATATTATGCAAACCTCTTTAATTCTTGGTTCCACCTGAATGACGAAAGAACAACAATATTCTGCCTACTTCTGTTGATCCACTAATTCACTAATTGTCTTTGATTAATGTTTTATATTAGTCCATGGATCTTGATTATTATGTTTGCTCGACTTTGCAATTAAATTGGCTTATTTGTTTTAGTTCAATTTTGCTATGTGGTGTTGGTCAATGATTACATTGTGTTGGTTTTGAAGGATTTGAATTTCTATTAGTGATGATTATGTAATCATTAATTTCAGTTTCAAACCAGGTTTTATATTTGGTTTGTGGCCTTTATAGCATTTATTCTTTCTTGGTTTTGGTTGGTTTTGGTCTTTTGATTTCATGGAAAACAATTCCAGTATTTTATTATTTACTAATTTGTTATGAATATTATTGCTTACAGCATGGACAAGAATGACAGAATCCTAGAATCATGAAAGGCCATCTATAAATCAAATTGATCTCTACATATGCTGATTATTGAAAAAACAGACTGACCTCTTCATTTAAAAGGAACATTGACAAGATAAAACCATTTAACAATTTAATACAGTTTGCTTGAATGCTGATTTTCTTTGTACTTATCTTATACTTTGTTAGGTTCTAAAGGTTTAGAAATTTATGTATTTAGAACTCTAATTTGTAATATTGGCAAACCATGATCAAAACAATATGTTTAGTCCTGTTATAGTGTGCTCAAAGTTATTTAATTATTATAAAGTTGTAATCGAGAGACTGTAGATGCATTGGGGCATTTCGGTGTGACTCAATCGATCGAAGAATAGATTCGATCGATCGAAAATCGACTAGAGTGCGTTTTTTGCAGAATTTCCAACTCAGCCCTAACTCATTAAACATTTAGGATTTTATGTTTTTACCCTAGGTATATAAGGTAAAACCCTAGCCACGTTTTTAGAGTTGCTCCAGTTGTATTGTTGCTCATACATTGCTGTTTTGTGTAAATCTCTTGTGAGATCTGGAGGAGCTTTCCTTTACACAAAACTTAGGGTTTTCAAGTTAGAGATAATATCAATATCTTGATGATCAACTTGGTTGCTACCATTGAAACTTAAAGAATATCAAGCGTGGGTGCTTGTAGTTGATTGAAGAATCCAAGAAAGAAGGAGTCCGTGGATTCGGAGCTTGCACGTGGTCGTGTCAGTAAGTTCTACTGGTGGGGTAGCATTAGGAAGTCAAGTGGGGAGCTTGTAGTCCTTTTGTATGAACTTCGATTCTTTCGCATAGTGGATTCAGGTTTACCTTGAGGATAGCTAGGTCAAATCCTCCCCAGGTTTTTACCGTGTGGTTTCCTGGGTGATCATATCATTGTGTCTTTTATTATTCCACTGCTTTATTATTTTGGTATGATTATTTGATTGCTTTAACCTAGAATTGCATAATTTGACTAAGTAACAACTTGGCTAATTAATCTAGGCTAACCAATCTGGTTGTGTTTTAAGGGGTCTAAAACCATTCAAGTGGTATCAGAGTAGGTTGCTCTTTTGTTGGAGATTTCTTGATCTCTGAGCTGATCCTTGACCCCTGTTGTCATGGAGCATGGACACTCTCTGTTTGTTCCTCCTCACTTTGATGGGAACAACTATGTTTATTGGAAAGTAAGGATGAAAGCATTCCTAAAATCCATTGATGAGAGAGTCTAGAATTCCGTTGAGTACAGATGGGAGAAGCCCACTACTCTTTTGAGTGAGTGGTAAACTTCTAAAAAAGAAGCAGCTGGCTTCAATAGCAAAGCTATGAATGCCATCTTTAACGCTATTTCCATGGAGGAATTTAAGAGGATCTCTAATGTTGAGGTTGCTCATATTGCTTGGAAAATCCTTCAAACTGTGCATGAAGGCACAAAGGCAGTTAAGATCAATAAATTGCAACAATTGACTTCTAGATTTGAAAGCATTAGAATGTCGGATGATGAATCGTTTGATGAATTCTATGCCAAATTAAATGATATTGTCAATTCTACTTTTAATTTGGGTGAAGTCTATGATCAACCTAAAATGTTAGGAAGATACTTAGATCCTTAACTGAAGACTTTAGATCTAAAGTGACTGCCATCACTGAAAGCAAGGATGTGGATTCCATCCCTGTTGATGAGCTTGTAGGATCTCTTCAGTCCTATGAGTCTGACCTGCCTAAAGTGAACAAATCCAAATCAATGGCTCTTAAGTCAGTTGATGATGTTGGTGGTGGTGGATTTGATGATGAGCTCTCTATTACAGAGATTGCCTATCTTGCCAAAAATTTCAAAAACTTTCTTAGAAATACCAACAGAAAGGCAAGAGGTACATACACTGCTGAACCTAGAAATTTTAGGAAGAATGATCCCACTAAGGTTAATAACCTTGAAAAATCTAAAGAAAAAGTTGGTCAATCTTCAAATAATTCTTTGGGTCCTCAGTGTTTTGGTTGTCAAGGGTATGGTCATGTGAAATCTGAATGTCCTACATTCTTAAGGACTAAGGGTAAAGCTATGGCTGTAACCCTTAGCGATAATGAGGTTTCCGATGATGAGTCCGGATATGATGAGGATGGAAACTTCATTGCTTTCACTGTTACTGTTGTAGTCAATGAAAGCATATCTATTGAAGAGAACCCTTCTGATGGGGAACTCTCTGAGGTTGCAGATCTTCAAGAGGCCTACAATAAACTCTGCAAAATTGTTGCTAGAGATGTTATGAATGTAGAACTTGGCTTGAAGAAAATTGATTCTCTTGAGCTTGAAAAGAAAATTTTGCTTGTTAAATTGTTTGATGCTAATGATCTTTTGAACAATGTTAAATCTGAGAACATGCTTTTGCTTGATAAAGTTAAAATTTTGGAACATGATTTATCTGTTGCTAGATCTGCTAGTTCTAAACTTGATCACATGCTGAATGTTCAAAAGTATTTTTCTAATAAATCTGGGTTAGGTTATGTTGAAAGCATCTTTGACTCTGTACCGCATTCCACAAATTTTGTTCCTCCTTCTTCTTCTTCTAAACCTTCGGTGAGTGAGGTTGTGAGTGAAACTATTAAACCACCTATGAGTAAGGTAGTCAAACCCGTAGAAGTTTCACCTCCTAAGAAGAATAGGGTTGATCTGAGAGAAACTAAACCTACCCTTTCTAAGGACAAGATGCATGGTAAACCTGCTTGGGTGTGTCATTTTTGTGGTAAGTCTGGACACATTCGTCCTAACTATTACAAGCTTCAAGCTGCTAAGAGAGTAAACAAAACCAAAAGTGTCTGTGTCTCAAGCACAAGATCCTGTGGCACTTATTAGTGAATTGGTAAAGGCTTTGAACCTTTATTCCAATCCTGGAGTTGGAAATCACTCGAATGTGAATAAGAACTCCAATACTTGTGATGCATCTAAAAGGTTTTGGATGAAAAAGACTCGACCTAATTGAGTCTTTCTGACATGGTCCTTGTGCTTCATGGCTCATTCCTTTGTGACCATAGTTTTTTGGTTTTTGTGTTTTTTTTTTTTTTTTTTTTTTTTTTTTTTTGTTTTGTTTCTAGGATTTGCATTGCATTACATTCATGTATTTCATTCTAGGATATATTTGTTTTCTCTTAAATAAAAAAAAAAAGGAGAAAAGGAGAAAGCAAAAATTATGTTTGACACTATTTTTCTTGATTTTTGAAAAACAAGGTTGGTCTATCTTTTTACACATGTTATGTCTTGTGTACCTTATTTCACTTTGATGAATTTATTCATTGCACTTGACTAGTTGAAACTTTGTAGTGTATGTTGTGTGGAAAAAATGTGTATGGTTCTTAATCACTTTGTCTTAATCATGAAGTCATATGTTATTTGACTGTCAGACTTGATTCTTTTGAGAAAGGCATAAATAACCATCTCACTACTGTTCACTAGACAATCATGAGCACCTTAGTGCATATCATAAGATTGTGTGCTTGAGAAAGTGTAGCACATGCACAAAAAGAACATAAGGTGTAGCTTCAAATTAAATTAAAACCGGTGTGTACTATTAGGCTTGATGCTAATTCACTTAATTCAAACCGGTGTGTACTATTAGGTTGAATGCCATTTCATACAAATAAGAGGCAAAAATGCAAGAAACTTACATGATTGCAAGCTTTTGTTCTAGGAGATGTGGGAGTTATAGGATGTAACTCTTTAGGTGATAGTCTCTTTTAAATTCCATGTGATGAATTGTGTAGACTTTGTGTTTGATTGCTATTCACATATCACCTCACATGTATCTCAAGTTTTTGCTAGTATCACACACTACACAAGTTACTCTTTGTTAAACACTGTACATGCTAGTGTGTGTGTTTTTGGTCTGACCAACCAAGTTTGAAAATATCTTGAGATTTGTGCACAACATTTTTGTTGCTTGAGAAAATTCAATGGGAGAATGATTGAAACTTGTTTTTGACATAATTTGGGTTTAAAAATTTGGGTTTTTGAAAAAACATTCCATTTCATACTCATGCATTTTGCTTTTCTTGTTTAATGCTTTGAGGAGTTGTTTTTCAAAATTAGGTTTGTGTTTTTCAAAACTGGATTTTTTCTTAAAATTTAGTGAGTTTCTGTCCATTTCGATCGATCCAGTCTGTTTTTCGATCAATCAAAAAAGTGCTCTAGTTTGTTTCAAAATGACTGTCTCATTCGATCGATTGAATGTAATTTTCGATCGATCGAAAATCGTGGATAAGCTTTTTTAAAAGATTAGATCCAACTTTTTCAAACACTTTTCAAATCTTTTTCAAACTTTTTCTTTCTCTCTCCGACGAGGCAAGCCAAATAGTTCAGATTTTTGTCGTTTTCCTCCGAAGCTTTCGCAAAGTTTCTCTTTCCTCAAGCCGGTAAGACTCTTTTGCCCTTCCTTTTGATTTTATTTTCATGTTTTCATGCATAAATCCATGCATTTAAGGGAGATTTTCGGACTTTGCATATTGGGATTTTCTGATTGATTCAAGCTCTATTTTGTGCAATTGATTATTGGGTTTTTGTGGGGACACATCATAAACATGATTCTTACTTCTTAATTTGATCAATTTTGAGTTTGGTGAAAAATTGAAAATTCTAGGGTTTTTTCTTGATCCGATTTGCGGCTTTTGTTAAATTGGGTAAAATTGGATGAAATTAGCTTGTTGTATTGATGAAATTAAGCATTATAATCTATGTGCTAAGTTTTGTAATGCTCAATTCATCAATTTGTTTAAAAAATTTCAACAAGTGGTTTTCAATTTTTGGTGTTTTTTGATAAGAAATTCCCTGCTCAAGCCAATTTTGTCAATTTAATCTCAATTGAACTTAATTGCTTACTGCATTAGTACATGCATCATGGCATTGTATTTGTTCATGCATCATATAGATTTTTCATTCTATTGTTTTTTGTGCTAACTTGCAATCTGTCCTTGGTCTTGTTTTCTTGTGTTCTTTTGGTTTTTTCTTTGTGTCTCTATCCTTTCCTTAGCATCATGCCTAGGAAGACTAGAGCCTGTAGGTCTATTCCCTCTTCTTCTCCATCCCCTCCTTCCTTTGACCGTGAGAGGTTTCCGAGTGAGAAAAACCAAGAGCTTTTTGAGAAACTTAACCTTAAGAAAAAGATTTGGGCTGAGCGTTCTGTTCTGTTAGATGAACTTAATCCTACCATTAGGGCAAACTTTGAGCGTCGGGGCTGGTTACCCTTGTTAGACATTTCTGATCCTCCTCCACCTTCTGCCTTGATTAGAGAGTTCTTTTCGAACATCTCTATCCACATCTATGATTCCAACACTTTAGTAAAGAATTCGATACGAGGCATAGAATACACCATTACTCCTCAGGTAGTGGTTGATGCTCTAGGGGTACTGTTGGTTAGGAATCCTATCTATCCATATGACGAGTCTCCCGAGCTGAGCGACATTTTGTCTTACATCATTGGGACTTCTGTCCAGTGGGGTTCTGATCCTCGGATCACTTCTGCTGAGCTCTCCGGGTTGCACTATCTGTTCTTTAGGATAGCGTGTCATTCCATCTGGCCTATTTCTTATGTTCACACCATTTCTCTTGAGAGGTGTGTATTTTTGTACGCTCTGGTTACTGATGCTCCTATTAGTTTTCCCCATCTCTTTCTTCATTCTTTGAACGATGTTTATAGGAGTTCATCTACGTCTCATGCTCTTGTTCATCCTATTTTTTTCATAGGATTTTGCTCTATCTTAACCTTAGTGACTTCCTTTCCGCTGAGCCCGTTCATGTGATAGCTCCTATAGGTGTGTCTTTTCTTAGACAGAGGGCCGCTCATCTTCGAGCTGGTTCTAAACACCCTAGGTCTGAGCCGTCTAGTAGCTCACCTCCTCCTTCTTCTTTTGCAGTTCTTGCTGGTGAGGATGTTCCTTATCCAGTTGGTGATGATGTTGCTGCTGCTGATGTTCCTCCACCTCCTTCGACCGACTTTGATGTTCGTCGTACTCTGGAGATTGTCATGACAGTTCAGGCGGCTCATGGTCACATTTTGGTGGACTTACTAGAAGAGATTTATGCTCTCTGAGCCGACTTAGTGCGACTTCATTCACCCTCACCACCTCCTTTTAATGGCAACTCATGATTGCTCTTTGGCATTCCGTCACAAAAAGGGGAAGTGGAGTTTTGTCTTGTAGAGGAGTTTTGTTGTTAGGGGGAGATTTTTTTTGTTACTTTTTGAGAGCTTGTGGAGTTTTTAGATTGTTTCTAGGTGCTTCACTTTGTATATCATTTTTGGAGATATTCATGTTAGGGGGAGTAACATTGATTGATATACATGTTTTTTATTGATTCTTGTTGATTTGTGATTCACTGCTTATTGATTTATATGTATGAGTTGTTCATTCATATATGTCTTTATTTTGTGTTGTGTAAATCTTACAAGAATGTTATACCTGTTGTTTTACTCTTTTCTGTCACACATGCGTTTATGCGTTTGTTGAGTATTTCAGGAATATACAGGTTGATTCAACTAAGCTGCTGTCTACACTTGCAACCAATGGATAGTAGTTAGGGTTGAATTTGAAGTTTATGAGCATTTCTTTGTAAAGGGTTTTTTACTTGTAAAACTTTGAGCTTTTAATTAGGGTTTTGTCATGGATTGCCAAAGGGGGAGTTTGTTAGGTTCTAAAGGTTTAGGAATTTATGTATTTAGAACTCTAATTTGTAATATTGGCAAACCATGATCAAAACAATATGTTTAGTCTTGTTATAGTGTGCTCAAAGTTGTTTAATTATTGTAAAGTTGGAATCGAGAGACTACAGATGCATTGGGGCATTTCGATCTGACTCGATCGATCGAAGAATAGATTCGATCGATCGAAAATCGATCAGAGTGAATTTTCTACAGAATTTCCAACTCAGCCCTAACTCATTAAATGTTTAGGGTTTTATGTTTTTACCCTAGGTATATAAGGTAAAACCCTAGCCACGTTTTTAGCGTTGCTCCAGTTGTATTGTTGCTTATACATTTCTGTTTTGTGTAAAGTTCTTGTGAGATCTAGAGGAGCTTTCCTTTACACAAAGCTTAGGGTTTTCAAGTTAGAGATAATATCAATATCTTGATGATCAACTCGGTTGCTACCATTGAAGCTTAAAGAATATCAAGCGTGGGTGCTTGTAGCTGATTGAAGAATCTAAGAAGGAAGGAGTTCGTGGATTCGGAGCTTGCACGTGGTTGTGTTAGTAAGTTCTACAGGTGGGTAGCATTAGGAAGTCAAGCGGGGAGCTTGTAGTCCTTCTGTATGAACTTCGATTATTTTGCATAGTGGATTCAGGTTTACCTTGAGGATAGCTAGGTCAAATCCTCCCCAGGTTTTTACTGTGTGATTTCCTAGGTGATCATATCATTGTGTCTTTTATTATTCCGTTGCTTTATTATTTTGATATGATTACTTGATTGCTTTAACCTAGAATTGCATAATTTGACTAAGTAACAACTTGGCTAATTAATATAGGCTAACCAATCTGGTTGTGTTTTAAGGGGTCTAAAACCGTTCATACTTAGTATTGCATTTTGTTCATTTACTGTAATCCTGTTTTAATTGGCTTTGATTTGCATGTTTTAGCTAGCTTTTGTCTTTACAAATTGATTTCTTCAGCCAATTCTCTCTTCTACTTATTTCACATCCTCACTGCTATTTTTTGTTATTTGAATTTGAATTAAAATCCTGATGTTTATTCTCTCTCTTTCAAAGTTTTGGCCTCAGATTATAATCTTTGACTATTTAATGTCATCAGGGACAATCTAAGTCATTAGATGATCTACGTTTATAGGGATAGGCAATTGGTAAAAGTAAAAACAACAAAATAAAACCTCTCCCTCCTTCCAATAATAAATTTGACATCCAACTACTTAATTCTACAAAGGGTCCTCTCACTGATAAGACCATTTATTATACTTCAATAAGAGTTATTGATTTAATTTGTAAGGTCAAACCCTGGTAAGATGAAGCTTCTTCTTTGTGTCCATTAAGGGTTGATTTTCTTAATAGGTCGTAGCTTTCTTTTAAGATTTTTTGTGTTGGGCTGTAATAATTTTTCCTGTGGGGATCTTTGCCTATATACATATACACTTAATATTTAACAATGCTTTTACTTGGTTCTCTTTTAGAATAGCGTTTTGTTGTTTCCTATTGGCTTTTCTTTTATATATGGCTGTTAGAGCCATATTTGTGATGCCATCTCTAATCATCTATCTCTAATCACCAATGTTTTGTATTCTATGTTTTGTTAATAGCCATATTTGTAAGATGGATGGTTTAAGATCTGAATGTTTTTCGGAGTAAAGATATTTTGTAATTTTTAGTAAGTAAAATTATTGGTTTTTATTGTTAAATTACAAAGTTTTTGCAAATTGAAATGCATTTTCTCTGATCGCCTTTGTTGTTTTTCTACTTGATATTTAATTTTACTATTATTTCCTTATTGATATATGTCTTTGATTTTCTAGAATGATTATTAGACTTTGTTTCTTTCAATTTTTGTACTGCTTAGACTATTAGGCTCAGCCTATTGGCATGCTTTTTTAAATGTTGTTGTTGTTAGCTTTGTTTATTTTGTTTATTCATTTATTTTTATTGTGCGTATCTTAATGTTTTCGATTGAGTGCTTATAGATGCTTTTATTTTATTTATTTATTTTATTAATAAAGGATTACATAATAGTAGGTGAAAAGCTTCATGAATTCCATTACTTGAATGTGTGTATAATCTGATCTATCTCTGTGTAATTTTGAAGCAAAGCCTAAAAATTTTGAGGAACTTCAATGTAATCAATCTTGATTCTTGCTGTCTTATTGAATGCTTATGTTTAGGTGCTTTTGTTTCTTTATGTTTTGGCTTTCATGAAAGTGTTAAGAAAAAATTCAAGAGGAAGGAATATTTTATTAAATGAAGGGTTTGTAATAGCCAAATCATGATTACCAATTGAAAACCAGTCTCTTAAATAAAGATTGACTATGTCAACGACGTATATTATTACTTTATTAATTTGTTTTAGATATGATCAAACATACTTGCAAATTAGAACAACATTGTTTATATATGTATTTCGGTCTCTTGCATTTATCCCCACCAATGTTTGTTTGGTATTGATTCAAAATTTGTAATATTTCATTTATATAAACTTGCCATGTTTTCTGAATTTTAAATAATTATAATTAATTATATAATACACAAACACATGTTTTATAGGATCTTAGTTTGTAGCAACTCATTTCTGACTTTAAAAAAAAAAAAATGGAAAATGCAAGACAAGCGCGATTAAAAAGAAGGATGCTAATGTTTAAGAGGCAATCTAGCTGAAAATGGCATGAAAGGAAAAATAATAATCATACCCTGGCTAGGAAATCCAGGGAAATGGTCATTGTTGAAAAGAGGAAAAAAAAAAAGAAAAAAAGAGGGATAGAGGATGGATTCAATAATTGTGATATACGTCAAGAAATCCAAGAATCAAAAAATGAGAGTGGTTGTGAAGAATTTCCAAGTAAATGACTTAAATTTACTAGGAAAAAAATATTGATATTCATTTTTGTTTACATCATTATTGTTGTTCTCATTTTATAAAATTCATATAGGAAAATTTACTGAACCTTGGAATTTTGGCTCCCTTTCTTATGAATGCGAGCATTGCAGTTCAATTTTATGGTATGAAGAGAGAACTCTTAAATCTAAGAGGCCTAGGAACCCAAAATTCTCTCTGTTGTATGGAGGGTAAGGTTAAGTTACCTTTGCTTAGGAAAGCACCTCCTTTTATTGATGAGCTTTTAGATCCTCTTGGTAGTCAACGATCTAAAATGTTCAGAACTCTAATCAGAAGTTACAATGCAATGTTCGCAATGGCATCTATGGGTGGTAAAGTAGATAGTAGAATTAACGATGGGGGACACCCTTACATTTTCAAACTTAATGGCCGAAACCATCATAGAATTGGAACTCTTCTTCCTAATGATGGTCAAAATCCACAGTTTGCACAATTATATTTCTATGATATTGAAAATGAAGTTCAACATAGAATGAACGTCTTTAGTGATGGTCAAATTAATAGTGACCTTGATCCATCTATTGTTGGTGCATTGGTCCAAATGTTTGATGAATTAAACACTTTGGTGAAGGTATTTCGGATGTCTAGAGACCGTTTCATTGATACTGATGTTCACCGTTTAAGATAACGACTTATTGGCTCCTGAACTATAGATGGAAGAGAATATAACCTGCCTACATGTTCAGAAATTGCAGCAATTATCATTGGTGATATATTGCGTTTCTCTAACTCAAATAGTGGGGAGACATTTTTTGGAGGAAAAACTATTGTTCTTGGTGGTGATTTTAGGCAAATATTACCAATGGTATCTAAAAGAAGAAGAGAACAAATAGTTGAAGTGTCAATTAACAAGTCATCATTATGGAACAGTTGCAAAGTTTTCATTCTAACAATAAATATGAGGTTGACACAAAACCCAGGTGATATTGTAGCAAGGGAATTTGCTGAATGGATATTGAAAATTGGTGATGGTGAACTTAGTAATAGTGAAGGGGAAGCATTGATTGAAATACTGCGTGATTTACTAATTCAGCCCGGTGCTCATCCTTTCAACGATATTGTAAAATCTACCTATCTTGACTTCGATAAAAAATTTAATGATTCCAAGTATTTAGAAGAGAGCAATTTTAGCTCCAACAAATGAAGTAGTTGAAGACATAAATGGTTACATGATTGATCTTATTAATGTTGATGAAGAGACATATCTTAGTGCAGATTCATTATGTAAAGCTTCAAGCAACATTCTAGACCAAGATGTCATGTATCCAATAGAGTTTCTCAATCATTGAAGTTCCCTGGTATTCCAAACCATAAACTCAGATTGAAAGTAGGTTTGCCAATAATGTTACTTCGAAATTTAAATCAAAGTAATGGACTTTGTGATGGTACTAGACTCTTGGTCACTCAATTATCAAAATGGGTTTTGGAGGCTCAAATAATATTAGGAACTCATATTGGAGAAAAAGTGTTTATTCCAAGAATAGTCTTATCCCCTTCTGATTCCAAATGGCCCTTTGTACTAAAAAGAAGGCAGTTTCTAGTATCAATTTGCGTTGCTATGACAATTAATAAGAGCCAAGGTCAATCTTTGCAACATGTTGGGCTTTATTTAGATAGACTAGTTTTCTATCATGGACAATTATATGTTGCTGTATCCAAAGTTACAAGTAAAGATGGCCTTAGGATACTTATTGTAGAAGATGATTATGGTGATTGTTTTCATACAAAAAATATTGTCTACAAAGAAATATTCGATAATTTGCCTTAAGGTAAGACATATCATTTGTTAAAATTATTTCAAATTGTTTATAATGTAAACTAGATTGTCACTTATATTGTAAACAGTTGATTTTTCTCCATTGTTGTATATAAAATTTACTAATGTTTAAAATGTTCTAATATTATAGATTCATATCACAATGAAGTACAAAAATTTGAAGCATATATCAATGAATGTGGGATGCAGTTACCGTAGCAAACAACCATGATCTGATCAATATTGCTCTGATCTCGGTTGACTAAAATGTAAGTTTTAAAATTTTTTTTAAACAGAAAATAATATTAAAAAAAATGGATACAGAAATCTTTTTTTTTTCTTCCATATCTGCATCTTTAACTTGCAGAACTATTTTGTTTAATTAGCTTATTCATTCCTAATATTTTTTTTGACATAATAATTTTTAATTGTTTCCAGGGAACCTCATGTGTTTATAATTCTTTCATTGGCCTTATGTGGCTAGACATGAAGGGGAAATTGATCACACATTATTTTAGTTGAGAGTTGAGGTTGGGGATATTACAATTCTGTATTGGCAAAATGCTGTGAGTTTTGGCCAAACAAAGTTTTTTGAGATTCTGTAGTATGTTTCTTCCTAGTCAGCATCACAGCCTAAATCTGATAAGGTATCCATTGACAAGGAAAAGTAATATCTGCTTTAGGGATCAGAAGTCATTTGTTTAGTGCATTTTACATTGTATTCTTCTAATGGTAATTATTAAAATTGGGATAAGAATATTGATTATCTTTCTTTGGCCGTAAGTTCATTATGCAGAAACTATGTATACTTGATCCTTATACAAAAATGTAATTTTTTTTTTTTTTTGAGGCCCTTTTATATGGTTTAGCACTGAACCTAAGTAGTTGGAGTTAGGGCATTGTTGTGTTAGGCAAACTTTATTTGTTAAGACAAGGTATTGAGATTGTATTTAACTAAATTTAGAGTAATAACTGATAGAATATTCGTTTTGTTGCACATCAATCCATAGCCCATTTTGACATATATGATATGATGAGTTGAAGGCCTTTTACTCTATGCATGTACAAGCCTGAAATTTTATAAAGCAATTTCTAGCCAGAGTAATTCACAAAGTTAAATATAGTTAAATATTTAAAGGAGAAAGCTTTATAGTCTTTTGGTCATGCTTTCTTTAGTTTTGTTTTTGCTATGATTGTTTAAATCTGAGCTATTAAAACAAGTTTGAGTAAAAAGTGAAAAGCATAGAAGTAATACAATGCTTGAATGGATTATCTAAAAGATCTCAGATTTAGTAAGAGATCTCAGAGTTAGTAGTAAGAAGAAGAGTACTAATTTTGAGAAAATCTTAGTAAAAGAGAAAAATGAACTATTTAATTTATTCTTACTTTATGTAGAACATGTTGGTTTATCTCTCTCCTATGGATTGTCCATGAACTCTGTGCTATTCTGGGCCATATATATGAGCTGCTTTGTGGAAAATCTAATGGTTTCTGTTGAGAGGATAAAACAGTTTACAAATATTACATCAGAAGTAGCTTGGGAATTTAAAGACTGCATTGCTCCGTCAAATTGGCCTGCCCATGGCAATATTGACCTTAGAGACTTACAGGTAACTGGCCTCTAACTAATTCTATTTAATTTTTATGAAAAAATAAACCAAAGTTAGCGACAAGCTTTATGGCTTGGCAGCACTGTCCTGTCTCCCCATTGGGTGAACCTGAGCTCATATCTCTCCCCTCCCTCACTTGAAATTTTTTTTTTTTCATTTCTTCAACTTCTTGAACTAATAAACCATGGCTAGAGTTTGGGTTATGATTTACTTCTTATCAATTATTATATTACTGTTTGAACCTAATAGAATTTGTATTGCTTTTTATATTTCTTTGGATTGGTTGGTCAAAATATTTTGGTACTGTTTGATTTTGTAATTATGATATTGAAATATGCTATCATGATCTATATGTCTGATTGATTTCCTACTTAAAAAGTATCTACCAGTGGGTTATAGAATGAGTTAATGGAGTTTTATGATTTCATCCATTAGTATTTTAAGGAAGTATATTGATGCATCTATGTCAAGATTGAGATTTCCTTGAACTATTCGTACATGGGTGAAGAGGGATGTTTCATTGTCAAAGGGGAGAGCTTCTATTTTGTTTTTGATATAATTTGTAGTGTAGTTTTTTGGCCTTTTAGAATCTAAAAGTTACGGAATACTTAAAATGAGGGGTTCGTTTTTGTGATCACATGATTATTACATTTCCTTTTTTTTCTTTTGCATCCTATTGATCTTATGGGTCATTTTCTTTAATAGGGGACTCTGTTTTTATTTCTTTTTAGAACTATATTATAATTTCTGACATGTAACTTTCTGAATTCTGAACTAAATTTTGTGGGATGTGTATGGTTGTGGTGCAGTGGGTATTCTTTGCTTAGTGATCCCCAGTACAACAAAGTACTTACCAATTTTTTGATCATTCAGTTGACTCCTTACTGCCAGTCTGTACTTGCTGTCATGCTAGCAAAAACAAGGGTTTTAGCCCGTTTTACTTATTATTGGATTTGAACCAATGACTTACCATTTACTATTCAAGGAGAGGCGGAGTGCTAAAAAAGAGAGTATTATCACTATTCGAAACTATTTTCCGTCCTACCTGATCTACTGTTTTTGAAGAGTGATTGAAATTGTAAAACTTTGAAATCTGAAGGTGTAATGTATTTTTGTTATTGTAGCTTTATGGTTGTTGGTAGTTGAATTTTCATTTATAAAACAATGAATGTGATTGCTATTAAATTTACAGAAATTGCATGTAATTCATTTAGTAGATCATGTTTTGTTGGAGGACACCTCTTTTTCTTTTAAGTTTCACACTATAGAATACATTTAAATATTGTGTGTGCTGCAGCCAATGTGGCATGACAACAAAGCTGAAGCTGCAAAGGGGTATCAAACATTTAATTGATTTATAGATACTTCTTCTAATTTGCTAAAAATTCTACTGCACCAATAAAATATATGCACTTTTAGGCCACGAGCATGTGCTTTGGCAACAAGATCTATAACTTCATTCAAATAATTGTTTTTGTAGTAACAATTGTATCCTTCCAAGGTTCAATCCCAACCAGATAGTTCTTTATGAAATCAAGATAACTATCTGAAGTAATATCATAGTATGTCTGCACAAAACATTTATTCAATCAAGAACACAACTAGAAAAGTTACTGTATGGAACAAGTAATTTAAAAAAAGTGACTGCATCAGAAGTACAGTTTTGGAGCTAATAGAAGATATGGAACAAAATTCACCTAAAATATGATTTAACAAAATTCACCTGAAACTATATTGGAAAATACAACACTGCCTCTCATAGATATTGAATAATATTTATGCCACCTAATTTAAAAAAAAAAAAAATTTCATGTTAATCAACAAATTATTGAAGTTGATCTACTTGCCAACAACAAAGTCAATTGGATTTCAGAATGAGAACAAAAAACAAACCTGATTTGTATCTTCTGTTAGTACCGCAGGAATGGCCTCATTTTTTTCTTGTTTATGTCATCTTTACTTTGATTCAATTAAAACTTTATTTTGAATTAAATTGACATGTATAATTATTATGTCCCAATTAATTTATTCCCCTTTCATTGAATGCTTTAATACATACTATAAATTAATTTAAAACTGTCAATATTATAAGTTAGATTGTCACTAATGTTGCAAATGATAGATTTTACTCTGTAATGATATATAAATTTTACTGATGTTTAAATTATGCAAATAATACAAAGTCATTCGAATATGGAGTACACAACTTTAAAGCAAACATTGAGAGACAAAGATAACTCAAAAGTGAAAGTTAGAGTTTTATGAATGTGGGATGCAGTTAATATAGCAAACAACCATGATCTGATCAGCCTCGATATGATATTGGTTGACGGAGAGGAAAATTCATAATTAATTTCTTTCTAGAATAAATTTTACAAATATTATTTTATTAAAATTTGCAGTCAGTTAATGTAAATTGATTGTTATGTACTGCTATTATTGATTAAGGGATAATTCATTTAAAATGTTCGTAGGGAACATTGAAACATGCAAGCATTAGAGAGAATCTTGCTCAAAGTTATCATCCACAACTAAATGAAGGGAGCATATATACAATTACAAATTTCTTGGTTGAAGAAAATAAAAGGAACTATCGTCCAGTACATAACAAACTCAAAATACTTTTCAATTCAACAACTTCAGTCTCAAAATTCTTTGGATTTGATCATTCAACACCTCAATCCCAATTTGAATTTGTTGATTATGGAACAATGGCTTCCTGTTGCTATGACACTACTTACTTGACTGGTAATTTTAATTGTTTTACAAGCCAAGCATCTACTTTTACAAAGCTAAAAAACAATGCAATTCATAACTTAATACTGACTCTTATTGAAAAAAAAAAAAAAAGTGTTCTTACCAGATGTGATTGGCATATTGGACTACATTAGAGCCATTGAGGAGATCAAAACAAGAGGGCGTCCAACAAAGATGAGAAACATTCAACTGTTGTTAGAAGAGTAAGATATATATACATTTTTTAAAACTCATATGTTATAATTTTTAAATAACTCAAACTTACATATAAACAACTTCTGGAACAAATCAGTTCAAACAACTTTGTAGGGAAATACCACACAACAAATAGATGATGATTTTTACGAAACAAATAAAGGGCCATTCATTGTAATAGTCACTTCAACTATTGTGAAAACTTTCAAAGGTAACAATTGATTAACTCATTTATTAAATACATAACATTTATGTATCTATAATGCTTAGAAATTTTACAACTTTTTTGTAGGTGATTATCAATTGTCATCCACTTTTGCAACAAAGCTGTATGTCAATTTAGACATTCCAGAAGTTGCAAAAATTAGAAACAAGTAACTACTATTACACTTTCTCTTTTTAAGGGTGTACCTATTTAGCAATATTCCTTAAATGATAGATAGCATAAAAACTATTTTGAACGGTTTTAGACCCCTTAAAGTACAACTAGATTGGTTAGCCTAGATTAATTAGCCAAGATGTTACTTAGTCAAATTATGCAATTCTAGGTTAAAGCAATCAAATAATCATATCAAGATATAAAGTAGCAGAAAAGTAAATAACACAAGATATGATCACCCAGGAAAACCAAATCGGTAAAAAACCTGGGGAGGATTTTACCCACCTATCCTCAAGGCAAACTTGAATCCACTATGAAAGAATCGAAGTTCATACAAAAGGACTACAAGCTCCTCGCTTGACTTCCTAATGCTACCCACCAGTAGAACTTACTGACACGACCACGTGCAAGCTCTAAATCCACGGACTCCTTCTTTCTTGGATTCTTCAATCAGCTACAAGCACCCCCGCTTGATATTCTTTAAGCTTCAATGGCAGCAACCAAGTTGATCATCAAAATGTAGATATTATCTCCAACTTGAAAACCCTAAGTTTTGTGTAAAGGAAAGTTCCTCAAAGATCTCACAGGAGATTTACACAAAACAGCAATATAAGCAAAAAAGACTTAGAGAGGTTTGGGTACAAAACCCTAAAACTAAAAGGAGGCACAAGAGGCACTCTAATCTCTCTCAAAAAGTCCCAAAAACATTCTAGGGTTTTCCTTATATATAGAAGTGTTTTACTTGAACCCCAAGACGTTTAAATAGAGTTTGGGCTGAAATAGAACTCTGTAGAAAAATAAATCTGTACGTGGTTCGATCGATCGAGTCTAATTTTTGATCGATAGGCACAAGAGGCACTCTAATCTCTCTCAAAATGTCCCAAAAATGTTCTAGGGTTTTCCTTATATATAGGAGTGTTTTACTTGAACCCCAAGACGTTTAAATAGAGTTTGGGCTGAACTGGAACTCTGTAGAAAAATAAATCTGTATGTGGTTCGATCGATCGAGTCTAATTTTCGATCGATTGAGCTTTATAGATTTAGTCCAATAAATCTACAATCACTCGATTCTAGTTTTACAAATAAACATACTTTGAGCAAGCCTAAACAAGACTAAACATATTGTTTTGATCATGGTTTGCCAATATTACACATTAGAGTTCTAAATACATAAAATCCTAAATCTTTAGAACCTAACTATCTCCCCCTTTGACAATCCGTGACAAAACACAAACTAACAGCTCAAAGTTTACAAAGTAAAAGCCCATTACAAAAATAATGCTCATAACAACAAATCTAATCTTAACTACTATCCATCAGTTGCAAGTGTAGATAGCAGCTCAATTGAATCAACTTGTATATTTCCTGAAACACTCAACAAACGCATAAACGCATGTGTGACAGAAAAATAGTAAATCAACAAATATGCAAACTAACTCTCCCCCTAAGTTAGATACATCAAAATGTTTTTATATTCTCCCCCTAAACAAAACAAATAGGTCATCTATGTCTCCCCCTTTTTGTCACGTATTGAGAAAGACTACCTAATCAGAAGGTGGACAAAAAACATACGCAACAGAGTAAGAGAAAATAGAGACAACTCCCCTTATGAAGAGTAACAACTCCCCCTAAGAACCACAAAGGTTTAAAAAATTTCTCCCCCAAAAAAAACAAAACAAGTTTTGGGAAAAACAGTTTTGGGGAAAAATAAAGGGGGTGGGGAAAATAAAGATACACAAACCAAAGTTAAAAACTAAGGTGAGGATATACATGAGGAGAAATATTCTCTCTTTCAATAGAATGCAAACATGGCACTATGTGACCCATAAACAGTTGCATAAGTAGAGAAAATATTTGCACATTGATTATCCATTATATCTTTTAAGAAAAATATTTTCTACAATTCACACATAAGAAATAGCATATACTAGAATGTACAAAACTTCAAAATTAATTAATCAATTTTTAAATCAAGTTGAGTACCCAATTTAGCAAAGTGTATGCATGTTATGTGTGAAAACAATGAGAGATATGACTGCAAAACTACAAGATGGATACAGAAATCAATGCAATGCATGTGAATCTTAAACCCAAACCAAGGGCAGACTGCAAATTAGCACAAAAACAATATAGGATAAAAATCTATATGATGCATGAATAAATACAATGCCATGATGCATGTACTAATACAGTAAAATATTAAGTTCAATTGAGTTTAAATTGACAAAATTGGCTTGAGCAGGGAATTTCTTATCAAAAAACCCAAAAATTGAAAACCACTTGATGAAATTTTTAAACAAATTGATGAATTGAGCATCACATAACACAACTCATAGAGTATAATTCTTAATTACATCCAAACAACAAGCCAATTTCATCAAATTCAACTCAATTTCACAAAAGCCCCAATTTGAATCAAGAACAAACCCTTTTTAAAAACCTGATTCGTGACTTTCGATTAATTGAAAAATACATTCGATCGATTAAATGAAACAGTAATTTTTAAACAAATTAAAGCACTTTTTTGATCGATCGAAAATCAAAATGGATCGATCGAACTGGGCAGAGGCTCACAAAATTTTTGAGAAAAATCACAGTTTTGAAAAACACAAACCTAATTTTGAAAACAACTCTTCTAAGCATTAAACAACGAAAGCAAAATGCATGAGTATGAGATGGAATGCTTTTTCAAAAACCCAAATTTTAAACCCAATTTTCTCAAAAACAAGTTTCAATCATTCTCCCATTGAAATTTTCTTAAGCAACAAATATGTTCTGCACAAATCTCAAGATATTTTCAAAATTTTCAAACTTGAAACACATTTTGCATTAAAATCAAGGAACTTTTAATCTTGGATGGCCACAACAAAATATCACACAATATAATGTACCAAGTTTAACAAAGAGTAACTTGTGTAGTGTGTGCAACTAGCAAAAACTTGAGATACATGTGAGGTGATATGTGAATAAAAATCAATCACAAAGTCTACAAAATTCATCACATATAATTTAAAAGAGACTATCACTTAAAGAGTTGCATCCTATAACTCCCACATCTCATAGAACAAAAGCTTGCAATCATGTAAGTTTCTTGCATTTTTGCCTCTTATTTGTATGAAATAGCATTCAGCCTAATAGTACACAGTGGTTTGAATTAAGTGAATTGGCATCAAGCCTAATAGTACACACCAGTTTTAATTTAATTTGAGGCTACACCTTATATTCTTTTTGTGCATGTGCTACACTTTCTCGAGCACAAAATCTTATGATATGCACTAAAGTGTTCATGATTGGCTAGTGAACAGTGGTGAGATGGTTATTTATGCCTTTCTCAAAAGGATCAAGTCCAACAGTCAAATAACATGTGACTTCAAGATTAAGACAAAGTGATAAATACCATAAACATCTTTCCCACACAACATGCACTACAAAACTTCAACTAGTAAAGTGTAATAAATAAGCTCATCAAAGCTAAACAAGGTACATAAACTTGTTATGTAAAAATAATATGGTCAATCCTTGATTATAAATCCAAGATGTGAAATACAAAACACAAAAATCCTTTTGGTTCTAAAAGAGATTTACGACCAAACACAAAAAGCACATATTATGCTAAATGAACAATGCAAATGCAATGCATGACAATGTTTAACTAAGCTATAGAGGGTACACAAACAAGAAATATCAATTTCTTAATTAACCCATAAGTACATGTACAAACTAGTACATACTCACACAAAATCAAAAATAGCTTAGCGTACTATTCAAGTTTCTCCACAATGTCAAGCATGTTTTAAATCAAGAGATAGATATCATAACCCATGTAATCCTCAAGAACAATAAAACAAGACACACAATAAAATATTTTTGTCTTTTTGAGATTTTTCAATGTTTTTGGATTTTAAAAAAAATAAAAATAAAAACAACCTAAAAAAACAACACAACCAAAAACAAAAACAAAACATGTCCGCAAATAACTGAAAGAATTAAATCAAGGACAAGTTAGCAACACTCACCTTGGAGAATCTTTTCTCACCCATCTAGCACGAGTCTTCGGCTTTGTAGGTGAAAATCCATGTGAAGCAGAGTGTATTTAAGGAATTATACCAAACTTCTGAGAAAGACTGAAATCCTGCAAATTTCTTTCACAAGCCAACAAGCTCAAATTTTTCAAAAGAGTATGAAACAATTTATATGGAGTTATGGCAGGAGAAATATCATCACATATCCTAGATTGACATACAGAATGCTTAAATTTCAATTTATGACAATTAGGACGAATGTGACCATGGACACAACAAAAGTGACAAACATGAACAAATTTAGGAACATCAGTATTCCTAACAGCAACTTTAGTCTCAGATTTTGGTTTTTGTCTCAATAAAGAACAATTTGGTCTAATATAACCAACAACATCACAAAGGTGACAGGTAGGCACAAAAATAGATTTATTATGTTCTCTAACAGTAGGTTTAGACTTAGGTTTAGAAACTTCAATGTTAACATCAGAACTTTTACCTTTGTCTAACCTAGCAAAATAAGCCTTCTCTTTATTATTCCTCTTGAAATGAGAGATATAAACTTTCTCAGTCTTAGGCTTAAGAGAAACAGAAACACTTCTGTTATCAACAATAGGCTTGGTACTAGTCAAATTTTCAAGTTTAGTTTGAGACTTAACTAACTCTTGTTCCAAGCTTTTCATCTTCTCATCTTAAGAGGAAATTTGATTTCTCAAAAATTCATTCTTTTTATTAGACTCATCTAATCTCACAATCAAATCCTCTTTTTCAAGATTAGCCAATTTTAACTCTTCTTTAAATTTCTTAGAAATTTTCAAAGATTTAGATAATTCCTTACGAAGAGTTTCAAAAGCATCAAAAAAATCAACAGAAACAATAGTGTCCTTTTTATTCAAAACATCATAGGCATCAATAAAATCAGAAGAAGCATGAGCAAAAAGATACTTCAAATTATCCATGATAATAGGGGTCAAGGATCAGCTCAGAGATCAAAAGATTTACAACAGAAGAGCTACCCGCTTTGATACCACTTGAACGATTTTAGACCCCTTAAAATACAACCGGATTGGTTAGTCTAAATTAATTAGCCAAGATATTACTTGGTCAAATTATACAATTCTAGGTTAAAGCAATCAAATAATCATATCAAGATATAAAGCAACGGAAAAGTAAATATTAAATTCCTATGAATATTAGGTACATACAAACAGTCTTCTAATAATAAAACTCTAGATTCAAAACATAAATTACAAACACCAACAACTACAACTGGAATCTTGCTCCCATCAGCCAAAGTAAGAAATAACTCCCCATTTTAAAGCTTTCTGGTCTCCAGGAACCCCTACAAGGAATTGCAGATATGATTAGTACAACCTGAATCCACACACTAGGAATCCGTGGGATCCTGTACCAAACATATTTCAAGAAGGAATGTATTATTCATACCTTTATTCTTGGCAGCCTTAAATATTGGACAATTTCTCTTCCGATGCCCTTTCTCACCACAATGGAAACACTTTCCTTTGATCTTCTTTCCTTTATCAGCAACCCCTAAGGCAATTTGTTTACCCTCTTGCTTGGTGAAGTCCTTCTTCTTCTTCTTCTTCTTAGCCTTGCCTTTCGATGTAGGTTGAGAAGTAGAAGCTTCACCAACATTGGCTTCAACATGGGAAGTACCAAGAATGCCTTCTACCGCTACCAATTCATTCATTAATTTAGACAAGGTATAAATCTTTTTGTTCATATTATAGTTAAGTTTGAATTCCTTGAATGATTCTGGTAGCGACTGGAGTATCATATCCACATGGGATTCTCCATCAATATCGGCACCTAAAACTTCCAATGTATTCAGATTAGAGATCATTGTAAGACAATGCTCCCTCACTGAAGTACCTTTAGCCATTTTGGTATTATAAACTTGCCTTATGGTCTCTTGCCTTGCAAAACGGTCTTGCTCACCAAATATCTCCATCAGACTTAGCATGATGTCTGAAGTTAGTTCTACATCCTGCATTTGATATTGTAGAACATTTGAGATAGATGCTAGGATGTAGCACTTGGCCATCTCATTAGATTTCTGCCAACAATCATATCGTTGTTTTTCCTCAGAAGGAGCATCTAATGAAGGAAAGCTAGGACATGGTTTAGTAAGAACATACTTATGCTCTTCAGCAAAAAGAACTATGTCCAAGTTTCTTTTCTAGTCAACATAGTTGGATCTAGTCAGTTTGTTTTGATTAAGAATAGTTACAAGTGGGCTAAATGATGCCATGTTCTAAATCTGAAAACAATAAACATGAATATAATCAATAAACTAGACATTATCAATTTAGCATATAACCATATAGTATGGAACCTCAATAAAACCATAATATAATATATGCAACGACAACCCAATCCCGCAATTAATATTCCTCAGAAGCGAGGTCATATCAATCACTATGATTAGGCGAGAAACATTCTCATTATTAATGCTATCATGGTAACTCATACCAAACAAAAATAATTTGTCGTTTTCCCTTCAGCCTCTAAGTACTAATGACATAGCTCCGAAGGGAGGTTAACATTACACTTGGTCTAGTGTATACCATTGCCTAGGATCAATGTGAATTACTAAGTAACTCCACGGAAGCGTGGTCTTTCTCAATGATAAAACACATTTCATCTATCTTTAAGAAGTTTAACTTGTAGTACCATGAATCAAATACCCTCCGAAGGGAGCAAGGCATATATGCCAATGCGAGGTGCTTAATCACACTACTTTAAACTGATAATGGAGGCCATGAGATGCAACCCTTGTATCTCTCACCCACTAGATGTTTTATATAAAAGGTTTTTAATTATAAAGTATGCATAATCTAATTACACATAGTCTTGCCCCTTTTACATGAGAAAACACATAGAAAAATTCTAACTTTCTTTCTTTTGATCGATCGAAAATGCCCCTCGATCGATCGAAAAATTAAGAAATTCGAACTTGATCCTCTGACTCTTTCGATTGATACTCGATTGCCTCTCAATCGATCGAAAAATAAATTTGATCGATCAACTAACAATCAAAATTCAATCGTTCTAAAAGGTCTGATCACTGTCTCATTCGATCGATCGAAAGTGATTTTCGATCGATTGAAAATCGTGAATTTCAAATTTCCAGAATTTTTCCTAAGGCAGTTTTCTTCGTTTTTCGTGAACAAACAACTTTTAAACGAACAGAAAATGATGTCAAAACTGAAATTTATTGATGCTAAACTGAAATTTTCTGCATGTTATTGAAACTATGATTTGATGAAGACTGAAATTTAATCAACATCATAACATCAATTTCAATATTCATCAAATCATAGTTTCAATAACATGCAGAAAATTAAAACACAATCTTCTAACAATATGAAACTATCATTTCCAATTCTAAAACTCACAAAACATGTTAAACAATACGAAATTGAAGACCGCTCTGATACCATTTGATGGAAATAAAGATAAATGCAGCGGAAATTAAGTTTTAAACGGATCTACTTCATTCAATATTAATAACACGTACTAAGTAAATTTTAGAATTTGAGAACAAGAGATCGTACCTTGAAGCCGTGAATTTCAAAAACAAAGATTGAAGTACTCGGGAATACTTTTAATCTTTACTCCAATTGCACTAATGCCCAAGATGTGTGATCTCTCAATTGGTAACAAAGAGATGACTAGAGAGTGATTAGAACTCTTATACACACCATTTTAATGTTGTTTTTCACACGCTGAAACAAAAAAAAAAAAAAACTGAACGTTTTTCCCTTTGTATCTAACCAATTTATCTAATTGGGCTAACCTTTTGGGCCTTACCAATTGGGCTTAAGTGTGTGGCTTGGAGTGGGACGAAAAGGGACCAATAAGACACTAGCTCCAATGGGCCTTGGGCTTTTTTGTCAACTCTTGACAAGCCCAAAGTTACCATTAACTATATTTAATACCACTATATAAATATAGTTGCACTCTAGGTCTTATCTATAAATTATATCCCAAGACTTTATTATACATGCAACCCCTTCATAAAATATTCGTAGTAATACAAATTCATTAGTGTAGTTTGCTACTTTATAAATTACTACATCTTAATCCTTGAGTACCCAGTTTAATCTTTTAATGTTATTCATCATATATTTATGAAATCCAATTCCATAAATATATACTTTAGTTTCACTAAAGTGGTTAGGCCTAACTCTCTGAATAACAAACTCATTAAACTTATCTCAAGGGAATACATTATATCTCCGTTAAGAGACTATGAATTCCATCTTGAGAATATATGTTCCATCAACACTAAATGTGGCTGCCCAATATAATGAGGTTTTGACCGTTACTTCAGATCTCACTCCTGATATATCAAAGCAACCTACACCTTATGATCAAGTCTATTATTCTCTCAGGATTAAGATTTCATGCAAATGTAAGTCGTGAGATTTATTATTCATTTGACAGTCTTTAGGAGAATAATAAATCTCAAAGCGGTCCAGTTCAATATGTCTTAACTCTTAAAACATATTAACACATCAACTAGAAGTCTCCACTTCCATGATCAAGACAAATCATAGTAGTTGATATGTTATAGTCTTCGCAGATGAAATGCCCAATTTCATCACCGACTACGAACTATAATTCTGAGTTTACAAAGAACTTGTGATTTATATCTTTTGTGACTTTTCACATAAATCACATATTATGCATCTCATAGACTTAATAATAATGTCTTAATATTCATGTTACCATTATTTCAGATAATAATAAAACAAATTCATTAAACACAATATTAAGTTATACATAATGTCATACACAATGTCAAACTTAATATCATACATAGCATCATATAATAGGATTTAAGGGCACTAATCCTAATATGTAATTTCATCCTTAGATATCACATGACCCAAGAACACTACTTGGTTCAACCAAAATTCACACATCTTCAATTTGATATACAACTACTTGTCTCTGAGAATCTGTAAAACAATCCTTATAGTGTTCTTCGTGCTCTTCTTGACTCTTAGAATAAATCAAAATATCATCAATGAACACAATGAAAAGGTGATCCAAGTACTCATGAAATACGCTATTCATCAAATCCATAAAAACAGTAGGGGCACTAGTTAATCCAAATAGTCACTAAAAATTCATAATGACCATATCTAGTCGAAAGGCTGTCTTTGTTATGTCCTCACCCTTAATCTTCAATTGGTGGTAACCAGAACAAAATTCAATCTTAGAAAAGACTTATGCTCCTTGAAACTGGTCAAATAAGTCATCAATATGAGGCAAATGATATTTATTTTTTAATGGTAACTCTATTAAGCTCACGGAAATACATAACCTCATAAACCCATCTTTTTTTTCTTAATAAATAAAATTGGAACTCCCCAAGGCAAGGCACTAAGGTGAATAAATCCTTTGTCTAGTAATTCTTTCAATTGCTCTTTAAGTTCCTTCAACTTCGTGGGTGCCATTCTATATGGTGCCTTAGAAATAGGTGTAATACTAGGGAGGAGGTCAATACAGAACTCATCCTCATGATCTAGAAGCAACCCAGGTAGATCATTAGGAAAAACATTCGGAAATTCCCAGACATGACCACTCATGACCAATCTTCACCACTCCCTTTATATAGTCATTTTCCAAGAATTTGGCATTTGTGCTAACAAACACTTTATTATCTTTATGACTATAGAATAAACCTCCAACAGTTCCTTTTGGATACCTAACAAAGAAAACCACTTCTGTTTTAAATTGTAACTTGTCAGACTTTCCTTTTAACACATGTGCTAGACAACCCCAAATATGGAGATGTCGCATACTAGGCTTACACCCATTCCACAACTCCACAGGTGTTTTAGGAACAGACTTCGAAGGTACTAAATTTGGAAGATACATTGCTGTGTTTAAGGCATATCCCCAAAAAGAAATAGGAAGAGTTGAATAGCTCATCATTGACCTAACCATATCTAAAAGAGTCCTATTCCTTCTCTCTACTACACCATTTTGTTTTGGAGTTCCAGGTGCAGTCAATTGGATATAATCCCATTCTTAGTTAGGTAATCCTTAAAATCCCCAAGAAGGTATTCACCACCACGATCAGATCGAATGACCTTTATGCGTTTATCCAATTGATTCTCAACTTCAGCCCTAAACTCTTTGAACTTTTCAAAGGCTTCGGACTTCCATTTCATTAGATACACATAACCATATCTTGAGTAATCATTAGTGAAAGTAATGAAATACTCATAGCCACCTCTTGCTTGGATTGACATAGGACCACATACATCAGAATGCACTAGCTCTAGCAGATCTTGAGCTCTTCTACCTTTTGCTTTAAAAGATCGTTTGGTCATTTTACCTTCCAAACAAGATTCACAAACTGAAAATTCATCAAAATCCATGGATTCTAAGAGTCCATCTTTAATCAGTCTTTGAATCCTATTTGAATTAATATGACCCAAACACAAGTGCCAAAGATGCATCACTAGTAGAAGGAAATTTTCTCTTTAATGATTTTACATGAGAGTTATTATCTAATTCAGAATTATATAATTCATGCTTATCAGGAGTTAAAATATAAAGACTATTCACAATATTGCCAGAACAGATAAACACTTTATCCTTCTTTATTGCAACATTGTCTTTTAGGATAACACAATATCCATGTTTACCTAAGTAAGTAGCAGAAATTAAATTCCTACGAACATTAGGTACATACAAATAGTCTTCTAATATTAAAACTCTAGATTCAAAACATAAATTACAAACACCAACAGCTACAACTGGAATCTTGCTCCCATCAGCCAAAGTAAGAAACAACTCCCCTTCTTTAACCTTTCTGGTCTCCTAGAACCCCTGCAAGGAATTGCAGATATGATTAGTACAACCTGAATCCACACACCAAGAATCCATGGGATTCTGTACCAAACATATTTCAAGAAGGAATGTATTATTCATACCTTTATTCTTGGCAGCCTTGAATATTGGACAATTTCTCTTCCAATGCCTTTTCTCACCACAATGGAAACACTTTCCTTTGATTTTCTTTCCTTTATCAGCAACCCCTAAGGCAATTTGTTTACCCTCTTGCTTGGTGAAGTCCTTCTTCTTCTTCTTCTTAGCCTTGACTTTCAACTTAGGTTGAGAAGTAGAAGCTTCACCAACATTGGCTTTAACATGGGAAGTACCAAGAATGCCCTCTACCGCTACCAATTCATTCATTAATTCAGACAAGGTATAAACCTTTTTGTTCATATTATAGTTAAGTTTGAATTCCTTGAATGATTCTAGTAGCGGCTGGAGTATCATATTCACTTGGAATTCTCCATCAATATCGGCACCTAAAACTTCCAATGTATTCAGATTAGAAATCATTGTAAGACAATGCTCCCTCACTGAAGTACCTTCAACCATTTTGGTATTATAAATTTGCCTCATGGTCTCTTGCCTTGCAGAACGGCCTTGCTCGCCAAACATCTCCTTCAGACTTAGCATGATGTCTGAAGCTAGTTCTACATCCTACATTTGATGCTGTAGAACATTTGAGATAGATGCTAGGATGTAGCACTTGGCCATCTCATTAGATTTCTGCCAACGATCATATCATTGTTTTTTCTCAAAAGGAGCATCTAATGAAGGAAAGCTAGGACATGGTTTAGTAAGAACATACTTATGCTCTTTAGCAGTAAGAACTATGTCCAAGTTTCTTTTCTAGTCAACATAGTTGGATCCACTCAGTTTGTTTTGATTAAGAATAGTTATAAGTGGGCTAAATGATGCCATGTGCTAAATCTAAAAACAATAAACATGAATATAATCAATAAACTGGACATTATCAATTTAGCATATAAACATATAGTATGGAATCTTAATAAACCATAATATAATATATGCAACGACAACCCAATCCCATATTCAATATCCCTCAGCATAGAGTGAATATAAAATACTATGATTGATTGAGAACTATTCTCATCATTAGTGCTATCATGATAACTCTTATTAAACACTAATAATATGTCGTTATATATTTGGCCTCTAAATAATTATAGTAAGAACTCAGCAAAGAGGATACTATAATATTTAGTCTAGTGTATACCATTGTCTAGAATCATGTGTAGCCACATTTCATCCCCTTAACAGGCTTATTTTTGTAGAACTATGATTCAAAACACCCTCCACATGGAATGCAAAACTCGAGGCTAAGGCAAGGTGTTTGAACAAACTACTATAAACCAAGAAATTTAGTCTTGTAGGATCATGAAATAAATACTCTCCACATGGAATGCTAAGCTCAAGGCAAAGACAAAGTATTTATTCCACACTACTATGAACCGACAATGGAAGCCGTAAGACCCAACTCTTGTATCTCTCTCCCACTAGATGTTTTAAAAGAAAGGTTTTTAATTTTAAAACATGCATAATTTAATTATACATTGTCTTGCCCCTTTTACATGAGAAAACACTTAGAAAAAATTCTAATTTTCTTTCTTTCGATCTATCGAAAGTGCCCCTGGATCAATCGAAAAAATTAAGAAATTCAAACTTGATCATCTAACTCTTTCAATTGATACTCAATTGCCTCTCGATTGATCGAAAAACAAATTCGATCGATCGATTAGCAATCAAAAATCAATTGATCTAAAAAATCTGATCACTGTCTCATTCGATTGATCGAAAGTGATTTTCGATTGATCGAAAATCGCAAATTTCAAATTTCCAGAATTATTCCTAAGGCAGTTTTCTTCGTTTTTCATGAACAAACATTCAACATATGAACATTACAGTCAGAGATTGATGTCAAAACTGAAATTTATTGTTGCTAATGCTTTAAGATTCAATTTAACATTCTTAAATTTAAATTTAAACAACATCATAACATCAATTTCAGTCTTCATCAAATCATAGTTTCAACAACATGCAGAAAATTAAGAAACATAATCTTCTAACAATAAGAAACTATCATCTCTAATTCTAAAATTCACAAAACATGTTATACAATACGAAATTGAAGACCGCTCTGACACCATTTGATGGAAATAAAGATAAGTGCAGCGGAAAATAAGTTTTAAACGGATCTACTTCATTCGATATTGATAACACGTACTAAGTAAATTTCAGAATTTGAGAACAAGAGATCATACCTTGAAGCGGTGAGTTTCAAAACAAAGATTGAAGCACTTGGGACTACTTTTAATCTTCACTCCAATTCCACTAACACCCAAGATGTGTGGTCTCTCAATTGATAACAAAGGGATGACTAGTGAGTGACAAAAACTCACATGCACACCATTTCAATGTTGTTTTTCACACTCAGAAAAATTTGAACGTTTTTCCCTTTGTATCTAACCAATTTATCTAATTGGGCTGGCTTTTTGGGCCTTACCAATTGGGGTTAAGTGTGTGGCTTGGAGTGGGGCCAAAAGGTACCAATAAGACACTAGCTCCAATGGGCCTTAGGCTTTTCTGTCAACTCTTGACAAGTCCAAAGTTACCATTAACTATATTTAATACCACTATATAAATATAGTTGCACTTTAGGTCTTATCTATAAATTATATCCCAAAACTTTATTATACATGCAACTCCTTCATAAAATATTTGTAGTAATACAAAGTCATTAATGTAGAGTGTCACTTTGTAAATTATTACATCTTGATCCTTGAGTACCCGATTTAATCTTTTAAGTTATTCATTATATATTTATGAAATCCAATTCCATAAATATATACTTTAGTCTTACTAAAGTGGTTAGGCCTAACTCTCTGAATAACAAACCCATTAAACTTATCTTAAGTGAATATTTTTATCTCTGTTAAGAGACTACGAATTCCATCTTGAGAATATATGTTCCATCAACACTAAATGTGACTGCCCAATCTACTGAGATTTTGACCGTTACTTTAGATCTCACTCCTGATATATCAAAGCAACCTACACCTTATGATCAAGTCTATTATTCTCTCAAGATTAAGAGTTCATGCAAATGTAAGTTGTGAGATTTATTATTCATTTGACAGTCATTAGGAGAATAATAAATCTCACATTGGTCCAATTCAATATGTCTTAACTCTTAAAACATATCAACACATCAACTAGAAGTCTCCACTTCCATGATTAAGACAAATCATCGTAGTTGATATGTTATAGTCTTCGCAGATGAAATACCCAATTTCATCACTGACTACAAACTATAATTCTGAGTTTACAAAAAACTTGTGATTTATATCTTCTGTGACTTTTCACATAAATCACATACTATGCATCTCATAGAATTAATGATAATGTCCTAATATTCATGTTACCATTATTTCAGATAATAATAAAATAAATTCATTAAACACAATATTAAGTCATACATAATGTCATACACAATGTCAAACTTAATATCATACATAGCATCATATAATAGGATTTAAGAGCACTAATCCTAATAATAGCAATATCATTGTATGCAGAAAACTTAATACGCATATGGAGCAAAATAAGCATGATCAAGCAAAAATGAATATAGGCATAAAAGCAATAATTCATGGCAAGATCAATACCAGTAGTCACTTAAGCAAAAGTGATTACAATGTTCATTCACACAAGGAATGAACATCCGGACATGCAAAAATGATAAACTCAACTTAAGAGAATCATTTGCAAGTCCAACACTCAACCAATGCATACAACCATATATGCATCTAGGAACAATCCTACATGGGCACAAGAGTGTTGTACTTAAGGTAATGCGAAGCATTAACAAGTACCAAAGCACAAAGGCTGCATATGCAAAGTTTTTTGCAAATATATGGCACAAACCATACAAGCCTACAAACCAGTGCATAAGAACAAGAAATAACCCTCGAAGCTTACAAAAGCATCAATGGATACAAAACAACAATCAAACAGTGCTTAAAGCTGAATCACATCATACTATATAAGTAAACACCAAAGATTCATAAGTGTATCAAACTTTAAAGTACAACTATTTAAAACAGACTAAAAAACCACAAACTAAAAACCAGTGTATCAAACTTAAAGAAGACACATATTTGAACTCCCCCTCAAAAAGAGCACTCCCCCTCAAGAGCTGCCTCAAAAGTTCTTCCCTTTTTTGATCGGAATGGCTAAAGGGTCAGTGATCCTGGCTGGTATGAATGCTGTCAAACTTGGCAAAATACATCTAGCTGGTCCTGCAATGCTGTCATCCTCTCTGTCTGTTGATTTTGAACATCGCGGATTGTATCAAGTCTCTCCAGGATGATCTGAAGGGTATCAGGAGGTACAGGTGATGAGGTAAAAGGTCTGCTCCTCTTGACTCTTACTCTAGGTGTGGAAACTGGTCCTGCCCCTTCTGCTTCAGTCTCCATAGGATCACCTTCTTCATGGACACCCTTCTCTTCTTCACCTGGAAGACGACTTTGGATCCGTACTAGAGTAAATTTGTTGATGGCTGATAGAGGAGGCATGGGACTGATATCTTGTGGGATTACAACACCCTTTTCTTTGAAAATTCTCATTAGAAGACTTGGAAACACCAGCTTGGGCCTCGAGGTGGTTTTGGTTTCATCCATTATAGTGTCAAAAATGTGGGAACTGATGTGAATAAAGGTGCTTTCCTTAAGATCCATAAGAAAGATGGCTCTGGCATTCATCAATGTAGTTATCTTCCTTATTGGGTACAGACTGTACATCATTATAGTTGTTAAACACCTCATGTCTTTAGGAAATTCAGAAGTGTTGAGACATCTCCTTTCTAAAACTCCACCAATCTTTTTCTGGACAGTTTCTAGAGAGACCATTCTGTCCTTGTAGTACGTAAATTCATAATCTTCTAACCCCTCCAGTCCTAAAACCTTATCAATGTCATGAGCATCTAAGGTAAACTCCTTTTTCCTCACCCAACAACTCAACTTTTCCTCCTTTATCACAACATTGGCATAGAATTCTCTGATTAGTGGTTCACACACTAAAGTTAAGTCACCCAGAAGTTTCTCTCAGCCTCTTCCTTCAAAGCATTGTGGAATGAATGTATCCCTCAAGTCATGCAAATCCACAAATCTCTCATGGATAATTGTTCCTTTTACAAAAGAATCTCTGTATCTCTCGAAGTGTTTGACTGATCTAAACAGGTTGCTGTCCATTTTCAATCTTTTATCAGCCTTCTTAGCAGGAGTCTTCTTCTTAAAGGATGTTGAAGCCATTTGTAAACACTCAAAAAAGTCCACAACAAGGGCACAACACAATATGTGGAAGTACACTCAAATTAGTAACCATGTAGTTATAAGGAAGAACAAAGTATTGAGCAACAACACAAACCAAGAATAGATGAAACAGAGAAATAAGACATAACATAGTAATCACAGATTAACCAAGTTCAGTCTGTAAAGATGACACTTTCATACAGACAGATGAAAGCAACTGTCATTGAAACTTAACCAAATGAACATGGAATGTGCAAGATAATCCCTAGAGGCAGGGTCACACTCAAGATGTGTAAATACACACACAGAACAGATTGAACCACATAAACATAAGGTTATACACAAGGTAAACACAAATTCCATTTAGGGAAACATCATAGAGAAGCCAACAATAGTAAACCCAATGGGTATAATCATTCACATATCAAATGTCAAGCATGAAAACCCATGAATGAGAAGGTGAAAACATGAAAAACCATGATGGAGCAAACCCAAGAAACTAGGCAATATCAAGAGGAAACAAACCAATCCATCAAAACAACAACTTTTAAGCATAAATGATTAGAATACCCAAAAAGCAATCCGAACAATAAAGCACATAGATTCAAGAATATTTTTCATAAAACATAAAATAGGAATGAAGAACAAGAAAGCCCATACCTTTTTCTCGAAGATTTATGCAGAAATGAAGCAGAAATGAAGGATTTTTCAGTGAGAATCGAAAGCTTTGAGAGAGAGAGAGTGAAGAAGATAATGAACAGTCACTGAAAATCGAGGGAAAAACTGAAAAACAGTTTTAAAAACTATCTTCAAAAACTCAAAACATGCGTTTTTCGCGACTTAACCAAGTCGCCAGTAAGTCGCCAAATCAAGCCGCAAAGCACTGTGAAGGTAAGATTCTAGAAAAATCTTCTAAGTGTTTTTCGCGACTGGAAGGTTTAGCCGCGAAGGAGTCACGAACTTAGCCGCGAAAATCTCTGAGTAAACCTCGCGATTGGACCTTCCACCCGTGAACAAGCCGCCAAACTAAGCTGCGAATAGAGCAAAACTCAAATTTTCAAAAGTTTTCTAATTCTTTTTCGCGACTAAAGTACTGACTCGCCAGGTAGTCGCGAAAATCTCTGATTGAGCTCGCGATTGGGGCTTGCGACTGTGCTAACCCGCGACTTAGTCCCCAAAACAGGGCAACACTGTTTTTGAAAGAAAATTTCACATTTTTGTAAAATCAAAGTACTTTCCAAAAACAAAACAAAACACTCAAAATATTTTTGTGTTTGACCAACAAAGAGTGAGCATGTGAAAACACATTTAATCAAGTACAATCACACAAATGGATATGGCACTCATTGAACATAGACTTGTGTGATGTGTGTGGATATCAAAAATGAGATAGTCCTTAGTCCAATGTGAAGCTTCAATGATCAATTCAATCAAGGCATACACAACTAGCACTAGATAATGTGACCTATCTCAATTATAGAAGCATGCATATATGACCTCCCACAAGAACTTGATAACAACTCTTTGAAGCTTTTCATTTGGCTCCATATACACGTATCATTTGCCAATTTTGAGCAAAGAAACTCTCATAGAGAGATATATGCCTAAAATTTTTGATATTTCAATTTATGAGATAGCCTTTGGCTTTATGAGCATCATACATTACATTATGGTCGCTTTCCCTTTTTCCTAGTCAAATACTAGTATGGCGACAGGCTTTTGCAGCTCTATATCTCTTTTCATTTTGAGATTTACATTTAGAGAGCTCTATATAAGCATAAAAATAAAGAGTGGGAAGATATATAGGCATGAGTCTATGCATGTCTCAAGATCAACAAAACCATTCACTAATCATTTATGACTAGGTTGAAGATCTATTTACAACAATCACATAGATTTCAGAATTTCTTTCATAATGATATGAGTGCATGAGAGACAAGCTAAGCTCGTTAAATGCACAAAGCCATTAGTACGAAAGTACAGGGCAAAACATGCTTTGAGACAAAATACAACAAAGTGATCAAACTTTTTGGATTTTCAACTTTTTATGTGTTTTTGGATTTTTGACACGAAAGTAGTAGAAGAATGATCATAAACAAGAAAAATGTAAAAACATTTTAAACATAAACAAACCACAAATTAAACAAATACTAAAAAACGCAACGCAAATAACCACTTATATCCACAAAGCATAGGAAAAATTGATGCATGGACATGTTATAATACTTATGCATGAGTACCCTTTGTCACCCACACGTCACGTGCGTTTAGGGTCATATCCTTGATGGATCGGGTACGAGAGTTAGGACTTTCAAACCTCCTGTTGAAGCTCTCCAAGCAAGTGGTGAAGGCACCGATCATCTTCATCACGTCCGTCATTCCTGGATCATTGTTTTGACTTCTTGGTTTCTCACAACCCCAAGACCTCTTGTCATTCCTTCTTCCTCGTGATCGAAGTGCGCTTGCATTGTTGTCTGCTCTTAGCTTTTGACAGTTGGATCTAGTATGCCCTCGTAGTCCGTAATAATGACACACATACTTAGTTTTAAGACCCCATTGTGGTCTTGAGAGAGATCTTGCTCTGGTTTCGTGTCTGCCCATAGATTGATTTCGGGGTTTATTCCCCATCTTTTGCTCACTCACATTCCTTTTCTCAGCCTTAACATTCTCAGGGATGGTTTCTTCTACAGTAGGCTTTATGGCCTTCACAAATTTCACTTCTTTGGTAGCTTTGGCTGATGACCTACTTCCTCCGGTATACCCCACTCCGGACTTATCTGAAAAATGTTTTTGAGATGAGATAACATCTTCCAGCTTTCTAGAGGAGACCCTTTCAATCTTGGCTTGCGCTTGCACCATTTCTTGCTCAAGGAATCTTACTTTGGTGTAAGCTTCTGATAACTCTCCATTTAGTATCTCAATCTCACATTTAGCCTCTTTATATCTAGCCAGTAGACTTTTGTAGTCCTCTTTAGCCCTTTTCATCTTCTTTACCACCGTCTTTGCAACCCTTGCATACTCACCTGATTTCTCAAGAAGTAAAGTATAATTCTCTTGAATACTCAAAGTACTTTCATCCTCTTCAGCTTTAGATTCTTCAACAACTCCAATAGATTCCAAATCAAAATGTTCACCAAGCTCCTTCACAAGTGTATCCAAGTCATCTGAGGATTCCACATAAGCAATGGTCATGAATGCGGAGAGATTTCCTTTTCCATCACAGCTCTCATCAAAATCAGAATTTGATGAGTCCAAATCACTTAAAGTAGTGGCATACACCTTTCCCTTCGACTTCAAGTAGTTTGGACATTCCTTTTTAAAATGCCCATGCCCATTACATTCAAAACATATAATTTCTTGTGAGGATTGGGAATCTTTACCATCTTTTCTTCGGGAGTCTTTCTTCTCTTTTTCGACACTCTGGAATTTTCTTTTGTCACCAAATTTTCCACTATTCTTGAGCTTTAGGAATTTCCAGAAGTTCTTTACAAGATACGCCACATCTTTATCTACTGTATCCTCTTTCGAAGATTCATGAGACCCTATTCTCTCATCAATTGTCTTAAGAGTAAGGGATTTGCTCTTCTTCGCTGAAGGAAGAGACAACTCATATGTCTATAGAGAACCAACTAGCTCCTGAACCTTGATTTCATCAAGATCTTTGCTCTCTTCAATGGCTATAACTTTAGCACAAAAAATTTCTAGTAGTGATCGAAGGATCTTCCTTACAACTTTAGACTCCTTCGTCTTTTACCCCAAATTAAATTTACCAATGACCACCTCGTTTAGCTTACTATAAAAAGAGTCAAAGGACTCATCCTCATCCATCTTTAGCTGCTCAAAGCGAGTGGTTAGCATTTGAAGTTTGGTGTCTTTCACCTTCTTGGTTTCTTCATATGTCGTCTCTAGAATCTCCCATAGTTCCTTAGCAACAGTAATATGAGAAATCCTATGAAATTCTTCTGGAGAGATACCACAGAAAATGGCATTCAATGCTTTACTGTTTGCATTAGCTGCCGCAAGAATTGCCTTGTCCCAAGTGGATTTGGCATCCACTGGCTTTGTCCAACCTATGTCAACTGCATCCCACACAGCCTCATCCATAGAACACAAAAACGCCCTCATTTAGACTTTCCAAAAAGCATAGTTATTACCATCAAAAAATGGTGGAGCAGTGAGAGATTGAGACCTATTCATCTCAACAAGGGGTCAAGGATCACACTTAGGTATTAACACCACAACAAGTGTACTCGTTCTGATACCAAATGAAAGTTCAATATGGGTATGAGACATCCTTGAACGTTTAGACCCCCAAAAACAAAAATACCAATTCAAGCTTTATATCAAACAATTAATGTGCGGAATATGATAACAAGCTTATAATAGAATTGATAAAACAATCTATGCCAAATATAAACACATCCACAACAGTAAATATAAGGCAAAGATAAAGGAAAGAGAGATGCAAACACACGGACAACACACGATGTGTTATCGAAGAGGAAACCGAAGTCCTCGGCGTAAAACCTCTCCGCCGCCCTCCAAGTGGTGATAAAATCCACTAAAGAATATAGTTGGGATACATGAACAATAGAAGACCTTCCAAGCCTAATCTACCCAAGTACCTAAGCCCTCCAAGCTTCTTGCTCCAACGAGGTTACGTCGAACCTATTTCTTTTTTAGCTTGCCGGATTCCGCTACTTGACCATAGCATCAAACAATGTATATTGGTTCCTTTCCAAATTGCTTCCCAAAGCACCAAATAGACCTTCTCACAGACGTGGGTGTGGTGAGATAAGGGTTTGGTAAATGACCCCTCAAGGGTATGACAATGGAGAGGAAGAGAGTAGAGGAATTTGTAGAGTCTCTTTAGATGAAGATTGGGGATGAAGCAATCTTATTTTTTTCTAGGGTTTTCTCTTACAAAATTCTCTCTGGAAGCTCTCTCAATATGATGGGTATAAGGGTGTATATATAGTAGGGTGAGAAGGGAATTCAAAATGTTAGTTTTTGCCAAACAGGGCAAGTTGGCGACTTGGTCTCGCGGCTTGTCCAAGTCGTGAGTTCAAGTCGCGACGTAACGGCCTGGCCAGACTGGAACTTTTGTCTTGTAGTGTGACAGCTGGCGCGACCCTTCAGCTTCCTAGTATGCCTCTCACGTGCCTGCCTTTCACGGCTTGCTAGTCGCGATCCACCCACGAGCCCTGCCTTCAGCTTCCTAGATTTTTTGGTGTACTAATCTTGTAACTTGTATTGGGTATGAATGAATCGATTTATGCTCAATGGGCCTCACAAAATTATTACCCATATTAATTTGATTAATTAGGTCCATTATTTTGATGTAGTGGGTTTTACAAGTTTAATTGAAGGACATAAATCTGAAGGGCAGGAGTTACACAATTAATGGATGGGATAACACCTCCTCCCTTCACCTCCCTCTTGTGCACGTAGCTAGTCCAATATCTGAATCAAGACATATTAGCCCATTAATCACCACAATTAAAAGGAATAAAATAATCTCTCTTATTTTCAATGTGGGATTAAGCATTTTTACTCACTCCTCATCTTTCGTATTAACTCCTATATCTTTACATTTATATTGTATTATAAATCAATTTTAATTATAAAATATTAAAATGCTCCAACTGGTCATGTGTGTGTGTTTTCTTTGTGAGTAAGGTAGATATGAATGTGAGATTTGTGCTTATGCTTGTCTATGTTTATATATGTGTTCAAGAGCATTTATAACTAGTCGGTAACCTATGGGGAGCACGGAATAGTTAATTAAAAATAAAAAATGTTTACTTTATTAAAGGTACCATGACTTTGAAACTGAATAAAGATAAGTCATTTTGTTCAAAAGTTTTACGTATGCATTGAAAATATTTTCTCCTTTTGCAACCAACATGTTAATTGAATACAACTCTTATCAACTAGAAATCAAGTTTAGGAGAAACATTGGATCATGTACTTGTTTATCATATGATATACATAACTAAAGTCTGAGTCTAATGCAAGTGCAAATAACTTTATTGTTGTGATGATACAGTTACAAAGGAGTTGTGGAGGTCGTGCATAAAAATAGCTTGACCTAAGGGTCGTCAATGGGCCTAGTCGGGTCGGCCCAACCCTTTTTTACTTGGCCCATGGGCGTAATTGGCTGTGTACAATGGGCTATTAACTAGTTAACTGGTCGCGTCAGGCTGGGCCAAAAGAGAAAGTCTCAGCATATGACCCTGCCCATAGGCAATGCCCATTTTGTCTTTAGCAAGTTGGGTTATCAAGTTGGGCCTAATAGGCTATCTATAGGCTTATGTTAGCACTATTTTATTATTTTTATAAGGAAAGAATTAATTTTTTATAAGGATATAATCAATCTATTTTTTTAAAAGAGAGAATTAAAGAATTTAATACATAATTACAAATTTTTTTTACAGTCAAATCTATTTAATTTTTTGTTTTGTTGATGGAAACCTATTTAATTTTTTATTTATTTATTAAGGCTTTAATAGTTTTTTATTTTTATCTTTAATAAAAAAAAATGTCAAATGGTAAATTCAAATTTGCTAAACTACTAGAAAAATATATATTTAGTAAACTAAGTTTAGCACAATTACTTTGAGTTACAGTGGTTGAGGGAGTTTTCTTAAGAAATTATTTTATAATATCTCAAGATCAATCCGTCATACACTTTCTATATATTTTTGTTATGAATTATGAGTTATTAGGCTGGGCCGACAGGTTAGGCCAACAGGCTGGGCAACAGGTTGCGCTACTAGGCTAGCCCATCGGGTACCCATGGGCATAAAAACTAGCCCATGGCCTCTCCCACTGTATTAGTGGACTACCCATGGGCCTCAACAACAACGCGCCAAGCCGCCCATTGGCCCGATGGGCCGTTGGATTTTTGGGTCGGGCTGTGGGCTATTTAATGACCCTTAGCTCGACCATATGATTATAACAAATTTAAACACCTTTTATTCTTATTATTTTTCAATATGCAAAAGAAAAAAGAAAAAAAAAAAAGAAAAGATCGTCTTATTTAAAAACCAACTTTTGTCCTACCTTACGCCTCATTATATACCTTTCCTATAGAGGGAGAGGCACTTTCACATCTTCTTTACCTAACAAATCTCAAAACAATAGAGACATCCTAACGAGCATGTCCTACATAGCCTTATTAAGGGCATCCCTTTTAAAGGTTCCAATTGTTTGTTATATTGAAATAATTGGCAATTGGCTATTTAATATCTCTACATTTCTCTCTAAAACTTCACACCAAATTTTCCCATAACATATTTTTCAACTTGAAGGCTTGCATAAGACAAAAGATATAATTATTTCATATAACTTCTAATTTCAAGGGAAGAATTCTAGACTCATCCATTTAAATCCACATATCCAACTAAGTGTCCCTAAGCTATTGCAATACACTTCATATTTGAAATTATTAGTCTATTACAACTTACTTTCAATCTCCAATTATTTTCTTTGTAGCCTATAACCGAAATGAGTTTGTAATGTCATATCCTTCATGGAAGAGCAAAAGAAAAATGAAGTTGATTGAGAATATTTGCTGGCTGTTTTGGGAAGGAACACCACTCCTTTAGATGATAACATAGATGCGGCATATATATAATAATCATCACCGCTTTAGCAATTTCTAATCAGGAAAGTAGTAATATATTACATTTATTTTGTTCCTTTTATGGTAAAAGCTTAACCTTGGCAATGCCTAGTCAGCTTTGTCCAGTAATTTCCTCTTTTTCCTGCATCAAGTCACAAAAGTATAGGTAGCTAGCTAATCATAGGTGGAGACCACACAAGCACATCCTGTTGTGAATGAGTTCATTAAATTCTAAGAAATAGAATATCCCTCACAACTAAAACCAATGATTATTTGGTCGTGAGAAATACCACATTCAGATTCTGAATCAATTATTGTATATGACCAATTGTGATGCATGTGAGTAGAGAATGAAATACCATGTAAAGTGTGTTTTATGGTAAGAATGAGGAAAAATGTACTTACAAAGATGCCCAAAAATAGGCTTTTCTACCTTACACATCCTACTCCTAATGTAAAGTTTGTGTTATGGACAAAAAATTTTATTGGTGGCAAGAACTCAATCAAAACACTCTCTCCCCCTTTGGGCCAACGATCTCTCTTTGTCTTACGGACTCTCTCAGTCCTTTTTTCTCCTGCCTCTTGTATTATAGAAGTAAGGTATATAACAATTGGTCATGGACTCATGGGTGGGTGAGGAAGGAAATTGAGCATGAATTTTTTGTGTCAGTTTTTTGGGTTTTGGTGAGGCTTTCACAAATTGCGTCAGGATATAATGCTTGACTTAAACTATTAAATAAAATAAGAATGAGGTGTAAAATTGTGTGAGTTGCAAACCTTACGTGGTAAGCTTTTATTAAGTCAACAAAAAGTCAAAGTTTTTGGTTTTATAGTATAATATATAGATTAAAAAAGGCATATATGGGTATTTAAGATATAAAAGTGAACCAATTATTGTCCGTTTATTAACTGAGAAAAATTAACACAAAGTTAAGTTAGAGCATTCCCATTAAGGATGCTAGCAATGGTATATGCTAAATTTTACCATCAACGCACAAAAAAAGCCACTCCATCAAAGATTTCAAATGAAAATTTTTTTGACACACAGCTACAGTGAATTGTTATCAATAACAGCTCACTGTAGCATAAATCTTAAATGAAAAAAATTATTTTATTCCAACTGTCACTTTTCCCTTTTTAATTTTTTTTTTCTCTTCTTTCTTCTCTCTTTCCCCGTAGCTTTTGTTTCTCTCAATTTCATGGTTTGAGCTCCTTCCCTTCAAGGTTTGTTGGTCAGAACTTCAAAGCCCAAATGCCACTAGACAATAAATCCTCTTCGCCTTTGGAGTGTTTCCGCCGATATGGAAGTAGAGCTTGACGGCAGTGTGATTTGATTTTGTGGATCTAGGTTTGTGGTTCTGGGTTCATAGATCTCTAATCAACGTGGGTATTGGTGTTGAGGGTAGATCGGCGTGGTTCATTGGCTAAAAGTTCGGCGTGGGTCCCTAATCGGTGGGTCTCTGATCACGTGGGTCTCTCTCGATAGGTGTTTTTGTTTTTCCTTTTCCGATTATTAGTGGTGATGAGATTGTGGGTTTGTGATTTGGTTGTGATTTTGGAGGGTTGTTTTTCTTTTTCTTTTTCTTTTCCGGTTGTTGGTGGTGAATGGTGATGAGGTTGTGGGTTTGGGATTGTGATTTGGTTATGATTTTGGTCGTTGGTGGTCATGGTTGTGGGTGGTGGTGATAGTGGCAGTTGTTGTAGCTATGGTGGCGTTAGTGGGTGGTTTTTTTTTTTGTTTTTTTTGTTTTTGTTTTGTTTTTTTTGGTTTTTGATGGTGGTGGCCGACAGTGGCTAGCTGTGGGTGTGGGTTTGCAAAGAAAGTGGTGGGTTTTAAGAGAAAGGGAGAGACACAGTGAAAGAAACATAGAATGAAAAAACAATATTTAAATGAAGTGGTAAAAAAATAGAATCTTTGATGTATGATGTATTATAAAGTGAGATGTTAAATGCTAAAAAGTAGTGTTTTGAGATGGTTTGTGCTAAAAATTTTACCTCCCTTGATGGGAATGCTCTTAGTTCCAAAATTAAAGAGATATAGCCACTATAATGCTCTAACCCATAAAAAAGTAATTTAAATAAATAAATAAAAAAAGAAAAAGAAAAAGAAGAAGGGGAGGGTCAAAATTTTAGACCCACAAGTGATCCTTACCTACTCACTTATTCCCCACCACACAATCACAAATATCTCTCTCCCTCTCTCTTGGTCGGCCACACCCACACTCCTCTCTTTCTCTTCTCTCTCTTCATCATTTGTTCTTCTTCTTCTTCTTCTTCTTTAATATCTTTGGATTTGTATCCTATTTTCGTTGGATTGCTCTTTGATATTATGGGTTTTGTTTTAGGTTTTTGGGACATTTAAGACCTAATTGAAGATTTTTAACTTAATGTGGTGAAATGGATGTATTGTTTAGTAACTATTTAAGTTGGGTTTCTTGAGAAATCATGTAGATTTTTTTATTAATATGGAAGATTAGGGTTATCTTGAAATGAATTTGGCTCATGTGGGTGTGAGTATAGAGTTAACTATAAATTTGTGCAAGTAATGTGAGCGTGTGCTTTTTCTATACCAAGTGTTTGATAAATTGTCTCTATGAGTTATGAGTTTTGGTTTCTTGATTTTTGGTTGTGTTCATTTGTTGTTTTTAATATGCTTTGACACATGTGGTTTTAATGTAATAAATACTCAAAGCATTTTTTCTAGTATTAAAAATATAACAATTTTATTTTGGGATCCTAAATCTGTCATGGACAGATTTGAGTCAGCTGCAATACATGATTTGTAATAAATTATAGAAAAATCAATTTGGGCTGAAGTGTCTGTGGTACCTTATATACATGTAGCGGTGTGTTCTCTTAAAATTTTGAATTAATTGGATAACATTTCACGGACCAAACCAATTTTACAAAATGGCTAGCCTGCTATGTACCAAATCTGAAAGTACGACGAAAACATTGAGGTTTTGTGGAATTTACTTCAAACCTTTGTTGAATGGATTGGCTTGTAAATTCATGTGTTTTCCTTGACATGTGTTTTACTTAAGTTGATTTTAATTATGGTTTGGTTTAATCATTTAGTACCCAAAAGTAAAACTCAACAACCATTGCCCCTCCTTTCACTCAACAACTTCTTTTATACATATTGATGTTGCTTAAGTTACATTATCCTAGAACAATAATATTGTTATTATTAAAGTTCAATGAATCTCAAACTACGGGTTATAAAAATTATTCTAAATCTAAAATGAATATATTCTTGCTATAAGTATCAATATTTGATGGAGAGAATTTATATACATTGAGAATTTCATGTTCCACTATACTCTTTTTCATCATTATTATTTGTGGCGTAGTAGAAGGAAAGATATCATATTGGAGCACAAAGAAGAGGACACGTTGACTAAGGAGAAAGCTAGTACACTTGACTTGAGTATAGTAACTATTCTATACTTCAATACTTGTGAAATTGTATAATGAAATTGATGATACTTGAGTTATGATGGATTGCCGAGTTGGAGTTAAGTGGATTGATTGTATGTGTTATAAGGTGATCTGAGTTGATATTGGGAATGTCGATTGTGCTAAATCTTGGAAAAAACGATTGTATTTTTTGTATTTGTGGTGGTAGTTCTGTATTGTTATGGATATACATGTTTTGTTTGTGATGTATGGTAGAGAAATTGGTGTGGAATAAATTTGGAAGATTGGTGTTGAGATTTTCTTTGTTGGGTGTTCAAGTTTTATTTGTTAGAATTAGCTAGGATTGTAATTTGGAAGATTTGGACACCTGTTAGAAAGAATCAAAGTTGGGGAACAACCTAAACCAACATAGTTATCTTTCTTTATTTATGAGTATAATCTTCAGCCCATTTCCATTGCTCTGAGCCTCTTGATTTCTTTATTTGGACTGTTGAGGTACTATATTTCTTTGTTTCTGTCTCTATTTGATTCTAGTTGTTTGGGTCTTGTTTGTGCAATGTAGTTAGTTCTTGTTTCAAATTTTTTTTAATGTGATTTGGGTTTCTTTGTTGATATACTAGAATTGCTTGTTTATATAAAAATAATAATAAAAAAAAGAAAATAAAAAACTTCGTCTTACTTGTTATTAGATTTTTCAGATTCTTTATAGGTTAACTTGTTCTTAAGGGGACCAAAAGTACACTGCTTGTAGTAAAGTCCCTCATTTTTCTTTCCTTATTGTAATTATTGGTTCTTGTTTTGCACTAAAGTGAACCTTCCCGAAAATGTTTTAATAAACTTTGCTACCCTGTAAAGCATTTTCTCTGAATTGCAAATAGAAGTCCAGTTCCACTATCTTGATCATTGCCTTGCCCATGATAATCATGTGGTGATGATGTTAAAGTTTATCATGTTGTAATCTTGACATTTTTGGTAACTTATGTTAATGATCTCAATATCGAAGGGCATAAGATGTGCTTGTATCAAACTTTGTTTTTAAACTAGATCCATGTTAGTAATATTAATGTATTAAATTTAACTGAACTTTGGGCAATCTTGTGATTAGTTACAAGTAGTTGTTTCTTCTAGTAGATATGGTATTGATGTATTTTTCTATATACTTGTACAGATATTAGATTGGTGTCAAAAAGACATTTTTTGTGGCACTATTTGAACTTAATTTCATCAATATATATATAAAAGCAGAAACTTCATGTGAGAGTGCATAAGGTTCTGCCACATGGCACTCTAATATTGCATTTAACTTTTTTTACCTTTTTTCATTAAGTTTTTTTTTTTTTTTTTTTTTTTGTTATCCAATAAATCATAGTAATTTATTTTTAATATTATATAAAATTAGAATTTTTTTTACATCTTTTAATTGAGTTTTTTTTTTTTTTTTTTTTTTTTTTTTTTTTTTTTTTTTTTACTGTTACTTAATAAATCATAGTAACTTATTGCATTTAACCTTTTTTTTTTTTTTTTACCTTTTTTTCATTAATTTTTTTTACTATTGCCTAATAAATCATAGTAACTTATTTTTACTATTATATAAATTTATCATTTTTTACCTCTTTTTATTAAGTTTTTTTTTACTGTTACCTAATAGATCATAGTAACTTATTTTTATTATTATATTGATATGAGTTGTTCTTGACAATTAGACCAATTAAACCAAAATTTATTTACTATAAAATTGATTATCTTTTAAAAGTAGACCAAACCTTATGAAAAACTTAGGCCCAGTTCTTACCTTACATATTATGACCCAAGTTTGACCATTCCCACATGTAAATCAAAGTAAAAACTCTTACCTTCTTACAAACTCTCTTCTTCCTCCCCCACGTATAAATGATACTTCTAGAAAATCTCATTCTCATGAAATATCTCTTCATTTTTCCCCAATTTCAGTTCAATATGCTTTTGTCTATTAATAATATTCTATGAAATTTATGTAGACAAATTCTTTGTCATCGACCAATGCAACAAAATTATATATAAATCTTAAGATCCCTCCGGTTGCTAAAATAATTGACAAGTGCATATTTCTAAAATTTATAATAACAAAAATGTCTATATACTATCTCACAAAATGCCATTAACTTAATATTTTCTTTAAAAAAATTCAATGATAGGAATGGTAAAAAACATGATCCTATATAAGAAATACCAAAAATATATGCAAAAAAATTTTCATAGGAGGATTTATCTTTAAATAATATGAAGACAATAGTAAAGATAAAATGCATTGAATGAGATCCTATGAAAAAGGTTTGTTAATTATTTCAAATTATACTCATCATTTATGTATAAAAATAATAATAGATCATATTATTTACATTTAAAAAAAAATACATATTAATTTCAAAGTTCATTGCAAGATGTGAACTGTTAGGATATTGCAATAATAAGTAACATTGATACAACAATGGGTTGGTATTACATTTTGCGCGTACTTTGTGAAAGGAATGTCAAATTACAAATAGGATCATTTTGGTGTGCAAAATGTAAAACAAAAATAAATCTTTCTATCCCAAAGTTAGAGGCACTCACATTAACTACATACTCTCCAAATTAATATTTATAATATATTTATCTCACTATAACTACTACATATATACAATTGCAAACTACTTTAGATACATGATTCAAATTGAAGTTTTTAATGTAACTAACAAAACAAAGTTTGTGATGTTTGATCGAGATGCTGAGAAAATCCTAAATAAATCTACAAGATCGAGATCTTGTTGAAAAATAAACTAAGGTACAACTTATTTAAATTATTGTAAAAATATTGATATTGGAGAATGAATCTCACGTTATTTGAAAAAGAAATTAGGAATAAAATGGATTTCTCTACTTCATTTGAATGAATTCAATCTAAAAGATAGTTTTGAAAATTATATACTTGCTAAGATTTTTTATGCGCCTTCAAATGATAAAAAGGTATGAAAGAAAAAAAAAAAAAACACAATTCAACATGCTATGTTAATTCTTTGTGCTACACTATTCCAAAATTAACAAAAATAAAAAATTTACAAAAAAATGTCACATCATTGAAATTTAATATAAATGCAAATACCTATGAAAAATCTTAGTGACAAAATCCAAACTTTGTAAGATCTAATAAAAAATATCTCAGTGTCAATTCATTAGTAATTAACACAAATGATCCAACAAAAGGAAAAAAATGATGAAAGCTCAAAAATTGAACAAATATGGACGGACTAAATTTCAAATCTTGAAGATGGAGAAACTAATGATAACAACAAGTGTCACCATACCACAATAACAAAGCATTGAAGAATTTTTTTTTTTTTTTTTTTTTTTTTTTTGTTGTTGTTGTTGTAATGAAGCTTTTTATTACATCACATAATAAAAATCAATAATATAGAATGAATTAATATGCTTTTATCAACTTTTATATACAATATTACTCCAAGTTGTTTTCATTATTGCTCATTACTTGAACAAAATAATTATAATAAATATATATGTGCAATTTATAATTGTTATTTTTTTATGATGAATTCATTACTAACAAAGTTTTATAATAAATATGCTATAATATATGTATAATATTTTTCAAAGGACAAATTTTAGCTACAAAATTAGTTGTAGCCTTAAGCTACAAACTCACTGAATAAAATAAATATTACTGCATATTTTGAAAATCTAACTGTTGAATAATATGTTCTTTACACTCTTAATGCACATGTCAATTTTTGTGTCAATCGGATATCATTTACTATATAATCTATAATCTTATATTTTATACATAATTTTAAATTACAAAAACTTGCAATTTAAAAATTTATTGATGACATAGCTATTGATCTTTAATTTTCTTGAAATTTTGCAAACATGGAGGATATAAGAAGAAGATGCAATCTAATGGTGGATTTGTCAAAATTCACCTCTAATAAAAAAATATTGAGTGAGTTTGTAGCCTAAAGCTACAATCGATTTTATAGCCAAACTTTATCCTTTTCCAAAAACAAATTTATAGAAAACATTATAACATTATCTGTACATCGCACAAGAAACTTACTAGTTTTTATAATGTATGGAAGACAACATTTATCTATATATTGTTGTAATTACTTTGTGAACAACTTACTTCAATGGTTTTAATAGTATAATGGTTATTTATTTTCTTTTTAGATTGTATGGATATGGTTGGAAATGAATGGATGGTTTATTTATAGATGTGGTTGGAAATGAACAGGTTAATGTAATGGCAAGTAAATGTAAAGAGCATTAATAAAAAAAATGGTGACGAAATTTTTTGTCACCAATAGCTAACTATAAGTAGAAATTGATGACAAAATAATTCATCACCTAATCTATTGAAATTGAAAATTAACAAAAAAAAAAAAAAAAAAAAAACCAGTGATTAAATATTTTGTCACCTTATATGGTCAAATAAAAAAAAATTACAAATTAAAAATCTTTGGTGATGAAAACATTGGGCACCTATCATTATTTTTACTAATAAAATTTAGACCTATTGGTGATGAAAATTTTCATGACGAGGACATTCGGTGATCGGCCTTGGGTGACAAATGTTGTTTAGCCATCATATGTCTTGCGACGAAATAAGGACATGTGTGATGAAAGATTTTGTCACCGTAGTCCACTTTTGTTGTAGTGCATTGTCACCTAATCTATTGAAATTGAAAATTAAAAAAAAAAAAAAAAAAACCAGTGATTAAATATTTTGTCACCTTATATGGTCAAATAAAAAAATATTACAAATTAAAAATCTTTGGTGACGAAAACATTGGGCACCTATCATTATTTTTATTAATAAAATTTAGACCTATTGGTGATGAAAATTTTCATGACCAGGACATTCGGTGATGGGTCTTGGGTGACAAATGTTGTTTAGTCATCATATGTCCTGCGACGAAATAAGGACATGTGTGATGAAAGATTTTGTCACCGTAGTCCACTTTTGTTGTAGTGCATTGTCACTTACTTCTGCCCCTCCTTTGGTGTGTGTGTATGGATATATGTATAATTTAAAAAATATGTAAGCTAATACCATATATAATTTGAATCTCTATTAAAAAAAAATTTAAATCTTGTAATTGTGATTTTGTTTTTAATTGTATTTGTGTATATGCATGGGATTACACACTAGTTCTTATAAATATATCAACACATTTTACTAATAAATGAAAATAGAACATAAATATCCTAAAATTTACACAAACCCTTGCAAAAACTTGTAATCTAAAAGGATTTTATTGATCACAAACGATTTTAAAGTGTTTCAACACAGGCACCCACTATCAGCTCACCAAAATTCAGGCTATTAGGGAACATGTAAAAAAATTGATATATGGTACCTAAATATTTTGGATGAACACATCATATACTTGAATTCAATTATCCTTGCAATAATCATTAAAAAAATCAGTTGGCAATTAGGGATTAATCAAAAGTAATTAAAAGTAATCAAGTTTTTATTCATAAATTTAGGATTACTCCATTGAATGTAAGGAATAAAAAATCTGGGCTGTCATTGAGCCAAGTTATATACCTTCTACGATTGAGTGGGAAATAGCAGAAACGGTAATTGTTTTTTTTGTTTTTTTTTTTTTTGTTTTGTTTTTTGTTTCTTTGTTTTTTGTTTTTGTTTTGTTTTGTTTTGTTTTGTTTTTTGTTTTTTGTTTTTTTTTCCTATCTATTGGCTAAAATAAAACTATAATGGACCGGCAAAATTTGTAATATGCTAAAGTCACATATTATATATTACTTGAGCCAAGTTATATAAACCTTTTACGATTGAGTGGGAAATAGAAGAAATAGTAATCATGTTTTTTTCTATTGGCAAAAATAAAACTATAATGGGAAAGCAAATTTGTAATATGCTAAAATAATTTTCTATGAGAATCATATTATTAGTAATTTAGTAAGTAGAGAAATTAATAACTTACTATAAAGTCACATGTTATTCAGTATCAATTTACTTTTTATCTTAGTATGGGCTTTCTCAACCAAAAAAATAAAAATAAAAATAAATAAATCTTACTAGGTGAAAATTTAATTTTTCTTATACTAAGAATAAATAATAATAAAAATCTTTACCCTCCATCTTTCCCGTGACTCCTCTACAAAATAGTGAAATCCCTGCACAAAACTTTCTTGCAGATTTTCTTATGTTGACAGTTAAAGACAGGGACGAAGCTAGGATCTCAAATGAGGGGGGTGAGATACACTCAAATCCAAATGCTTAAAAAAATTGTAATTGCCTAAACCTTCATATTGTAGCTCTAGATTAACCCAAAGACAACCATGTCTTTTATCCAAGCAACTTATAAAAGAATATATATGTGTATATATATATATATATGTTTGTGTGTGTGTGTGTGTTTTTTATCTCAAGTTTTGGAGAATTTCATCAAACACTTAAACTGCAATTAAAATTTAAAAACCCGACAAAAACCCACAAAAATAATTAAAATTTAATGAAAACTTGAATAAAGAAAGTGTACTTTTGTGAAATCATGGAAGTATTGAACAAAAATGGAGCATGAAAATTAAAAAACAAGTTTTATATATTATATATTTTCGTTTTTCTCATTAGGCCAGGGGGGGCCATTGCCCCTCTGGTCCAAGCATAGTTATGTCTCTGATTATAGAGAATTTGTGTTTTTTGTAAACTATTTTCCTAAATTCTCTACGTTTTCAATGCTAAAATATCCTTTTCTTAGTCGAATTAAGATTTTATTTATTTTTATTTTCCTAGTTTATTAAATTTTTTTTCCTTCCCCAATTAAAAATCGATTTATAATTTTTTTTTTTCTCAAAGGAGTATAATAAACTCTCTAAATACATGTATTTCTTTTACAACTTTGATTTGTTCGATATCTCTTTCTTTTAGCCATTTTCCAGCGTTGTTTTTATTGGAGCTTGGTGTTGTTCTGCTCTCTCTGAAATTTTCCTGTTATCATTGATCATTATCATGACTGATGTTATGCTCAAGTGGGCTGAAAGTGAATGGATAGAAGCAGGGCCAGCTCCAAAGTGAGGCCCTTATTATTAGCTTCTTCTAATATTTTAATGATATTATTCGATAAACAGTTTTTTGCAAAACTATCAATTTGATATATTTTAACAACTTTAGCCTTAATTAAATTAGTTTTTTTTTTAATACCACTATCATCATGCCAAAATCATCAAATTTCAACCATTCATGCCAAAATCATCAAATTTCAACCATAATATTTGCATGTTAAATGCATTTTATGCAAAATATGACCATTTTTCATATGAGTAGAGTTTTTAAAATATAAAATAAAAAGATTTAAAAAATTGTAAAGTCTAAATGATGTTATTTCTATTGAATACCAAAAAACCGCTCTAACCGCACCTAAACGGACAGCAACATATGGTTACCTTGGAGCAAATGTAATATTACTAGCAATAATAATCTCAAGTACATCTACTCCATTCTCTAAAAAAAAAAAAAAAAGTACATCTACTCCAAATTACATTAAAACACAGGAAAATAGATCAAACATAAAATGCAATACCAACAACTTTTGTCATTGAATAAAGCCAACAATCAAAATACTTTTCAATTAACATGAAACTATGACACATTTCGTGTGGGAGTAAAATTAGTAATATATATATATATATATAGAAATGAGATGAGTTCAAATTATTCCTGGTGCAATTCTTATAGAGTTTCACTTTTTTTGAACCATTGATTTGTATTAGATTAAAGGGTGAAAAAATACTCATATTCTTATCATCATTAATGTTCTCTAGAAATTAGTAAGTTAAGTCATTAAGAAAGAAAACAACATTAATTCTCCACTTTCCATGTCGTCTTCTTCGTCTCTCCCTAGAGTTAAGCTTTATATCCCCTATGATATGGGCTCTCTCTTTTGGTCAATCTGCATAGAGGCGTATGGTTCTGTAAAATATTGAATTACCTTAAAAAGTCAAAATCTATTTCATTAGAAGTACTCAAATATTTAATACTCTTTCCATAGCACTCAAAATGCTCAAGTTGGCCCTTAGTTAGAACACTCCTAGATTCAACTTAATATTACTTTTTTTTTTTTTCTATATTTTAAAAATCACGACATGTTGGTTTTTTGAATTTGGCCAATATATATATATATATATATATATATCAATTTGTCTTCTTCTCTAGGATCAAGTTTAAGAATAGAGAGAAGCCATCAATTAAACATGGAGAATCCATTTGTGAATGGAGAGAGAGAGAGAGAGAGAGAGAGATTTGGGGTCTAACAAATCCATTTGGAGATTTGATAAGAAGAGTTAATGCCTTAAATCTAATACAAGATTAATTATAAGATTATGAGTGTTTTGTTACCTTAAATCTAATACAAATCAATGGTCTAAAAAATGTGTAAGTCTTATGGAGTTATATCAGGTGTTACCTGAACCTATCTCTCTCTCTCTATATAAAAATTCTTTGTTTTATTATAATGTTGCCACATAGTAATCTAATAAAGAATTTGGTATTACAGTTTTTATTTTTTTTTAAGAAACATGTATTACACCTCATACTTCTTGAAAACATCATTGTTTAAAAAAAGGAAAAGGAAAAAAAAAAAAAAAGATACCCATGCAAAGCACAAGTCAACCACCAGTAAGGTTAGAAAGACAATTATTATGCCTTTATTTATTTTCCATATATATATATATATATATATATATCTTTAATTGTTATGATTAATTAAATTTTACAGTCCTTATTCATTTCTTCATGAATTGTAAATTCTTTTGAGTAATGCTATATACACAAATTATTTTACAATATTTTTTTACAAACTGCTGATGTACCTTTAATAATTTTATAATAATTATTGATAAACATAAATGTGATGTTAGTAGTGGACCTATATTAGAACTAATAAAAATTTGTCGCATCAATAGTTTGTAAAAATGTTGTAAAATAGGTTGTGGTTGTAGCATTACTCAATTCTTTTTCCTTGCAATTATTGAGCATTGGAAGTCTAAGTGTGCTAGGTAAGTGTGAGACAATTTGTTCTTGTCAAGGATGTCTCTTCTATGAGAACTTTACGTGGAGCTAGAGTAAAGATATGACACCTCATTTATGCTTGTTAATTATGTATATAAATATAGGATCATGCTAATGAGTGCTCTTAGAGTATTGGTTAATAATTTAGTTACATAAAGCTTTTTTGGGAAAAGAAAAAAAAATTAATAATTTGATAACTTTTATCATTTCTCATAAAAGTAATGTCAAAACTTTCCTAAAATTGATTATTAACTAATACTCTAAGGGCACTCGTTAGCATTTCCCATAAATGTAATTTTTGTTGATAATTTGGTAGTTAGGTAGGGAGTGATTTGAACAATGGATGCCATTATTGTAAATAACAAAAAAATGTCAATTGAACTACAAAATAGAGTAAAAACATAGCACCTCAAATATTATCACTAATAAAAGTATAGAGTGATGTATTTACTATTTAGGTGATAACAATTAGACAAAGTATTATTTGTAAGCTATTATTTACAGGGGATCAAACCCACTATATACTTAAAAAATCAATAATTTTGGTATATGTTTCTACCCTAATTATCTTGAACTTTTCTCAAAATTCTCAACCATAAATGCACATGATTAGAGGTGGCTTCTTTAAAAAAAATAAAATAAAATTAATTTGAAATCATCACATCCAAGAACCAAGATGTATTCATTGTTCACATTTGTATAATAAATTAAATAACATTTTTGTATTTTATTGGTCATTGTAATCAATAATAGAGAACTTAATATTTTATACCTGTAGGGAGTGGAACAGTCACCTCTAGGGCTTGAAGCCTAAGGAGCAATTGGGCCATGGGAAAGAGTTATGCCTGACCTATGTTCTGAAAGGACAGCTTAGTGGATAACGCACCACAAAAGAAGAATAGCAAGGTCATCCCCAGCATCATGAAAAATATGAGTAATTCGATAAAGTTGAGAAAAATATTCCTAAGGCTCTGGGAAGCAACAGGACAGCTGTGGTGATAAGAGCATGGATTAAAACTATAAAAGGGGGAGGAGAGGTAAAGTAAAGAAGGATGTGAAAAATCTCTTGGGGAGAGAAATAGAAAGAGAGAGAAAGTAACACAATGGGTGTGACCATAGGAACAAGAAAGTTTCCTATGTTAACATCTGTAATTGTAATCATTATATGAATGGTCAAAGAAATCTACTGCTTGTGTTTCCCACTGTAAAGTGTTTATTTCTTATTCTTTATCTGTATTTAAGTTGTGTGAACTGTTATAGTAAAATTTCAAGGTGAGCACCTTGGGGACCAAATTCTGTGTCCCTACAATACCCAAGTTTTATTTTACTCGAAAGTTCGAAAATGTGTTGAAAGCACAAGAGCAATTTAGACCCTCAATTAAAATAATAGCTCGATAGATTTTACACTAACTTAATACTAAGTGCAGAATAGCGTAAATACAAGCGGATGAAAAAATAAGCTACTCTAATCCATAAACTAAGAATAACAGTAGTATAATGGAATATAAAAGAGTAGGGAAGAATGATGCAAACACAGAAAACACCGAGATGTGTTTTCGAAGAGGAAACCGAAGAACTCGGTGAAAAACCTCTCCGCTGCCCTCTAAGCGGAAATCGATCCACTAGACAATCAGTTAGGATACATGGGTTAGCAAGAGACCCTCCAAGCCTAATCTACCCGATGTACCTAAGTCCTCGAAGCTCCTACTCCAACAAGGCTTTTCGGAACCGTGTCTTGTGTTAGTTCTCCGGATCTCGCAACAAACTCCACGTTGCATCTGCCATTCCAGGCTTCTTCCAATGCTTCCTAGCAACTCCAAAACACTCTCTACACTCTGAATAGGTGTGGGTTGTGTTTGGGTACAAATCTCTTTTTAAGGTATGATAATGGGAGAGGGATGGAGAAGAGGCTACAGTGATTTCTCACTAAGGATAAGTAACTTTCTCTCAAAAGATGGGTATGTGTGTTTTAGAAAATATCTCTAGGGTTTTTCTCTCTGAATGGCCTCTCCTACATATGTGGGTAATAAGGTTATATATAGAGTGGACAAGGATAGAGTGTATCTAAAATGACAATCAGCTAAGCAGAGTGTTTCGCGGGTATCTCGTGGGAAGGCCTTACCAGCGAGTTACTCGCGAAACACAGTTGTCTACATTTGTCCTGACTCTTCGCATTCTAGCATGTGTAGAGCACATGTGTCACTTCGCGGGAAGCTAAGTCGTGACATACACGCGAGAAATCTTCAGTCTTCAAATGCTTGAGTCTTCACACTCTCTCTCTCTCTAACACATAACCCTTACAATGAAATCTTACAATAAATACAAGGTATAAACGATTGAATAAAATTACAATCAAATTTAGCATGGAATAAAAGACAAAAAAATATATAGATGTAAATAACAACTTTACAATCTTCCCTTTTGGCTATTCCGTGACAAAACCCTAAAACAGACTCTAGATTTAAATGTGAGTTTGGGAACAAAGGCAAAACTCACTCACACCTAATTCTAGATTTTGATAAACTCTTGAACATATGAACAAGTAACTCCTGAAACACAACAACACAATAATATCATTGTATGCAAAAAATTTGAAATGCATATGGACCAAATATAATGTGATCAAGCAAAATGAAATAAATACAATAGACCACGGCAAGATCAAACAAGCAATCACTTATACAAAAGTAATCACTATGCTCATTCACACAAGGAATGAACATCCGGACATGCAAGATGATAATCTCATTTGAAGAGTATCATTTGCAAATCTAACACTCAACCAATGGAAAATACACGAAGTATTTGCATCTAGGAAAAATCCTACTAAGGCACAAGCGTGTTCATCACTCAACCAATGCATAGAACGTATATGCATCTAGGAACAATTCTACAAGGGCACAAGAGTGTTGTACTGAAGTAAAATATTTGACATTAAACATTAAGTACACAAGCATAAAAGCTGCATAAGCAAGGTACTGCATATGCATGGCACAAACCATAAAAGCCTACAAACATGCAACGAAACAAACCTTAAAAGCTTACAAAAGCAACATGGGTACATATTATAAAGTACTTCCCTATCATATCACTCCTCCTATCATGAATCATAGGAGCTGTGATGAACTTGGAACATATATGCTTGTAACCTGAAAAACTTGCACAAAACACATTAGACTCTCAAGGTAAATCAGGTGATAGAAAGACAAGTGTAATGTAACAAGTAAAATGCAATCAAGTAAACATGTTGTGAAACATATGAGCAACTTGATTAAACACATGACAGTCATATGGAAATGACTACAATAATCATATGACAAAGCAAATGATCATCCGAACATGCAACCAATAAAGCACAATAGCATAAGGGTAAAAGCATGTTCAACACATAAGCACGATGCAATGAGAGCAATAAAGCATATCAAGGCACCATAAAGTAACAAGAAAACAAGCATAAAGTAAATCAAGGTTTTCTCAAAAAATGTCTTCTCCCCCTTGGTATATGTATCTCCCCTATGGCTTTCTCCCCCTACGAATGTACACAAGGTAGAATTTCTCCCCCTAAGAGTGTGCACATGAGACATATAGAAATGACGAAACACACTAGTATACTCTCCAGTATATTCTCCTCCTTTTTCTCACGAATAGACAAATGAATCAAAAGGAAGGAGGGAAAGAAGAAAATATGGAGATGAGGCATGAGAGATGCAAGATGAATGAGAAAATAAAGCTCAAACATAAGACAAAAAAAATTTTCTTTTTTAAATTGCTACAAAGCATAAAGAACATGACATGTTAAGGATGATGGAACATGATATGGACCTAGGCATGACATAGACACAAGAACATGTTAAATGTGTTAAAAGGTTTAAAAAGACTTAACTAACATGAGTGAATGCAAAAACATGTCAAGTGTTCAAGTGTGTGCAGCAACAATGCAACTAATGTGCATGTAATGTGCATCTAGTGTGCATGTGAGATGCATGACCCATGCATAAGCAAGGCACTCAAGGGGCAAAGTGTACAAAACATACTACCAAATATCAAAACATGATAAATATGAATAATTATGATGATCTCCAAAATTTGGTACTCATCAGAGTTCAAAACAACGAGAAAATGCCATATGGGCATTTTATCAAACACTTATAGTGCATACACTACACATGTATGATAAACAATGCAAGAACATATAAAAAACTTGTCTAAATACATGTTATTTTTGTCGCAAGGGGCCAAAATCCAATGCAAATCATCATTCAAAACAAAGCCCAATAAAAAAGACTGACAGAAAATAAGTTTTCCAACTCCCATTTGAGAAAATCCCAATTATGAACATAAAACCCCCAAAAACGTAATCTAAGGATCAAAATCAATGAAAAGAGTTAAAGATTACCTTAGAGATGTTTATGGAATAAAAAATACTTGAATTTAGTTGGGTTTTGATGTAGAAACATTAAACTAGGGGTTTAGGAGAAGATGGGAGACATTTAAAACAAATGACCCACGAAATGCCCTTTAAAATACTAATCTGAAAATTTTCGCTAGTATCTCGCTACTTAGAATCCCGCGAAAATTTCGCTGGTATCTCGCAGGTATCTTGCAGGTAAGCCTTACTCGTGAAACAACCGCGAAACTTTCTGTCCAAAGCTGAAAAACTTGCGAATTGGACCCTTTCACTCGTGACTAAACTTAAACATGAAATAAGTCACGGAAATACCCAGAAAATATGTTTTTTTTCACACAAAAACACTTTAAAAACTTTGAAAAATATAGGTGATACAAATCACTTCCAAAAGCAAACAAAAAGAACAAAAATCTTTATAATTTGAACCACATATGGTTGAGCACACACACATCACATTTGAACATGTACAATCACATAAATGAAATAGACATTCATTGAACAAAAGTGTTGTATGTTGTGTGTGAGGATCAAGTGTGAAATAGTCCTTAGACTAGAGTGAAGTTTCAATGATCAATTCAATCGAGTTATACACAACTGATATGAAATCAAGTGGACTATCTCCATTATAGAAATGAGTATATATGACCTCCCACACGTTGAATACACAACTTAGAAGCTTTTCATTTGGCTTTTGCATAAAGCATAACAATTGATCCATTTTTGGACAAAACATCTCATTTTGAGATCCGTGTTTGAAATTTTTGATATTTCAACATTGAGGATTAGACTTTGGCTTTTTGAGCACCATACATTTCAAAACAAAAGTCACTTTCCCTTTTTCCTAGTCAAATACTAGTATGTGCGATAAGCTTTTGCAGTTCAATATCTCTTTTCATTTGGAGATTTACATATGGTGAGCTCTTTTTACAAAAACATAAAAATAAAGTGGGAAGAGATATAGACACAAGTTTATGCAAATATCAAGAGCAACAAGACTATTGACCAATCATTCATGACAAGCTTGAAGATCTATTTACAATAATCACACATAGTTTTCAAGATTTCTTCCACACAGAAATAGGTGCATACAGAACGAGCTAAGCTCGTAAATGCATTACGCCATTAGTATGAAGGTACTAGGCCAAACTCACATGAGATATGTGTTCAAATATATACAATCAAACTTTTTGAATTTTTCACTTTTTATGTGGTTTTGGATTTTTTACTCATACAAAATAAAGACAAAAAAGTAAGATCAAAACAAAAGCAATGCACACAAATAAATGCAAAATGCATGAAGATATGACATTGAATGCATGAAGAGTCCTACAAAGATCGAAAGAATTAGATCAAGGACTAAAGGAGCAAAAGCTTAACCATAGGAATCTTTCCTCATCCAAACGGAACAATTGTTTGAAATGAGTGTCTTATGAGAAGTGAGACAAAGGTTGGAAGAATAAGAACTGGAGATGCACATAGTCAAGGAGTTAAGAGCATTAAACACTTTTTTTAGCAACATGCTATTTTCACTCAAATTCGGTTTATCATGCAAAGCACAACTTCCAAGTAGCTCAAGTTTCTCTTTTCTTTTGATTCTTTTTAAAGCTTAAAATTGAGAACAATGAGGTCTAAGATGACCAAGGGCACCACAATAGTGATAAACAATGTGTTTAGGTCCACTAGGCCTTTTAGGAAGGGATCTAGCAACATGAGTTTGTTCTCTCTTTAACTTGGGGCATTAAGGTCTTATGTGACCGATCATACTACAATGGTGGCAATTAGGAACAAACTTAGATCCACTCAATTCCCTAGAATTGGACCTAAACAGAAGCTTTGACTTAATAGCCTTTCTCTCCACTTTTTGATTTCTTTTATGTGGAGGAATGTAAACCAATTTGTCCTTTGAGGCAGAACACACATTAGGCACAAAATTGGGTACCACAACATGATTGCAACATATATTTTCATCATTTTTAACCATAGGTTCAGTAATCAAACACTTGGCATACATTTTAAGAGATTCATGTTCATATTTAAGATCATCAACAAGTTTGTTAGACAAAACCAGTTTAGCATCCAAGTCCATATTCAAGCATTCAAACTCTTTTAGCTTTTTAAGAGAATTTTCAGTAAGTTTCTTATATTTTTCAACCAATTTAATGGATTCATTGAGCTTAACAATCAAATCATCTTTTTCACAAAATAACTTGCTTAAATTCTTTTGAAACTTCTTAGCATTTTTCTTCAAGATTTTAATGTTAGGAATATCAACACCACCTAAGGATTCATGTAACATAGCATCACAATCATGAGGATTATCACTTATAGAGACATTTTCACAAACACATGGCATGTTACAATCAACAACATCCATAGAAGCATACAAAGCATTATCCATGGCAAAACATACACACGGGGTCAAGGATCAAACTTAGGTAATAAAACTAAAATAAGTGTACTCACTCTGATACCAATTGAAAGCTCGAAAATGTGTTGAAAGCATAAGAGCAATTTAGACCCCCAATTAAAATAACGGCTTGATAGATTTTACACTAACTTCATACTAAGTGTGGAATAGTGTAAATGCGAGCGGATGAACAAATAAGTTACTCTAATCTATAAAAGAGTAGGGAAGAAGAATGCAAACATAGAAAACATCGAGATGTGTTTCCAAAGAGGAAACCGAAGAATTAGGTGAAAAACCTCTCCGCTGCCCTCCAAGCGAAAATCGATCCACTAGACAATCAGTTAGGATACATGGGTTAGCAAAAGACCCTCCAGGCCTAATCTACCCGATGTACCTAAGCCCTCAACTCCTACTCCAACAAGGCTTCTCGGAACCATGTCTTGTTTTAGTTCTCCGGATCCTGCAACAAGCTCTATGTTGCATTTGCCATTCCAGGCTTTTTCCAATGCTTCCCAACAGCTCCAAAAGACTCTCTACACTCTGAATAGGTGTGGGTTGTGTTTGGATACAAATCTTCTCTTAAGGTATGATAATGGGAGAGGGATGGAGAAGAGGTTACAGTGATTTCTCAGTAAGGATGAGTAGCTCTCTCTCAAAAGATGGATGTGTGTGTTTTAGAAAACCTCTCTAGGGTTTTTCTCTCTAAATGACCTCTCCTACATATATGGGTAATGAGGGTATATATAGAGTGGGCAAGGATAGAGTGTATCAAAAATGACAAATCAGCTAAATAGAGCGTTTCGCGGGTATCTCGCGGGAAGGCCTTACCAGCGAGCTACTCGCGAAACACAGCTGTCTCCATCTATCCTAAATCTTTGCATTCCAGCATGTGCAGGGCACATGTGTCACTTCGTGGGAAGCTAAGTTGCGACATACCCATGAGAAATCTTCAGTTTTCAAATGCTTGAGTCTTCACACTCTCTCTTTCTCTAACACACAATCCTTACAATGAAATCCCATAATAAATATAGGGTATAAACTATTGAATAAAATTACAATCAAATTTGGCATATAATAAAAGCCAACAAAATTCATAATTGTAAATAACAACTTTACATTACTAAAACAACAAACAAAAACTTACAACTATATTATAAAGGAAAGAACTCAGTGTACTGTTAAAGTTTTTATGGGAGAGGCGTACACCTTTTTGATAAAAGATTATGATGGAGACATACACTTGAAACATGGATAAATTGATGTGTTAAAAAAAGGTCTCAAAAAAATTGTGTATGCAACCATGAGATGGTCACAAATAATCGGATAAATAAGAATAAAAAAAAGATAAATTAGAAAAGATAATTCATTGCATCTCCAAGGAGAATAAATTAGAAAATTCTTTAAAAAAAAAAAAAAACATGGGGAGCACTTAATTAAGGATTCCACTTCAAATATCTTTATTTGTATAATCATGTGTTTGAATTTAATAATATATATATATATATATATATATATATATATGTAACTAAGTTTTGTCATTCTTCTTCTTAAAAAAAAAAAAAAAAAAAAAAAAAAACCCCACAGCCAGCTACTAGTTTTTTGCTTTCTTTCTTATATACACTATTCTCATCGCATGCACTTCATGCATGCTCTGAATCTTCTTTAATTTTTAAACATTAAATTTTTTCAATCATTTCAACAAGAGACTTTTCGATTTTTAGAAAATGTTCAAAATTTCTATTTTTCTCAATTTAAGGTTTATGCATTTTTTAATCATTAAAAATAAACAGAAGTGTGATGAGACCTAGCCCCAAAAAATTAATATACCAAAATAGCATTGAAGTCATTATTTCGTGGGTGGGTAAAAATTTCTATCTATTTTTGGTAAAATAAAAATGCACAAACCCTAAATTGGGATGAATATAAAATTTCAACATTTTCTAAAAATTAAACAGTCTCTTATTCCGATGAATGAAATTTTAATATGTTTAAAAAAAAAGTCATAGATCATGTGCAATAAGGCTAGTAAATTGATAATATAGTGAATTTGAGTTAGCCAATCTCCTGAATTTGAGAGAGTAAATAGATATTTTCAGTTAATTTTCTGTTTAAATCTCATTATGTGCTTAATTTTCCTAAATATACTAAGATGAAAGAACTTCATCAACAGATCTTAAATATAGGAATAAATTTTATTTATAACATAGGAATAAATTTTAATACAAATAAATAACAAAACTAACCCATTTCCACCTCATTTATGTATCACTACTTCCAAAATTAAGTATTTTTAATCCAAAATTAAGTATTTGAGCTGTTGAACGATGTCAAACTTTCTCTGTGAGAAAATGTATTCTCAGTTTTTATGGTTAAAAATAGTTAATTTGCTGTCAATGTGTTTCAATTCCCTATAAATTTCGTATGATCGTCAAATTTGTTTTCATCTTCCTATTAACCATTCTCAACTTATCAGATCTTTGGGAAAACTTGAATTTTGTTTCTAGCATTGCCTTCGACATTTCTTTATTTCGTTTCTCACATTAAATATTTCTCTATTCTTCCCCGTAAACACGAAAATCCTTCACCTTTTCATCATCACAAACAGGCAACAATAAGTCATGGCATCTCTTCACTCACTTCCTTACTTGGTTGCATTGGCAACAACATTCTCCATGGTCATTCTTTGTAGCTTATCTCTCATCAAGGCTTCCAATGACGGCTTTAGCGTGGAGCTAATGCACCGCGATTCTCCAAAATCTCCCTTCTATGACCCTACTGAAACTCCCCAACAACGGTTAGCCAATGCTTTGCATCGTTCCATTAACCGTGTCAATCATTTTAGGCCAACTTCTTCATTCTCTACCAATGCAATCGATTCAGAAATAATCTCAAATAGTGGTGAATACCTCATGAACTACGCTGTCGGTACACCACCAGTCCAAGTGTTAGGAATTGCTGACACGGGCAGTGATTTGACTTGGCTACAATGCAAGCCTTGCACTGCCTGCTACAACCAAACAGATCCAATTTTTGATCCTGCAAAGTCAAGCACATATAAAATAGTTCCATGCACTGCACCCCAATGTAAGACTATATCTGGACGTTGCGTACGCGCTAATAATTGCGAATATAACGCGAGATATGGCGATGGATCTTCCTCAGGCGGAGACCTTGGTCTCGACACTGTCACACTGGGATCAACTGCAAAATTCCCTCAAACTATCATAGGATGTGGACATGATAACACTGGACTTTTTAGTAAAAAAGGTTCTGGGATTGTTGGCCTTGGAGGCAGCGCGATTTCTCTTGTTTCCCAATTGAGTACTTCTATTGCTGGCAAATTCTCCTACTGCTTGGTTCCATTTGACAAACCCGATGCCACAAGCAAATTGAATTTTGGTACAAATGCCGTGGTATCAGGTCCTGGAGCCGTGACTACGCCCCTAGCTACCGGTGAAGCTGACGTCTATTACACCCTAACACTTGAAGCAATTAGTGTTGGCCCAACAAGAATCTCCTCGATTTCTGCCAAAGCAGCAGAAGGCAATATTATCATTGATTCAGGCACAACATTGACATTGTTGCCATCAGACTTGTACGCCGGTTTTGAAGCAGCATTAAAAGCCCAACTTACATTACCAGTCGTTCAAGACCCGCAAAATACCTTCAGTCTTTGCTTCGACTCCCCCGCATCTACTTTTAAAGTTCCAACCATCGTAGCTCATTTCACCGGTGGTGCAGATGTGACGCTGAGTGCGATCAACACTTTCGTTGGAGATGAAACAATTTCGTGCATGGCTTTCATTCCTGCTGGTGACTCAGTCGCCATTTTCGGTAACTTGGCCCAAGCTGATCAGTTGGTAGGCTATGATATTGTCAAGAGAACTGTGTCGTTCAAGCCAACGGACTGCACCAAGGCTTAACAATGCCTCTCTACCTATCTTATGTTTTTCTTTTTCCTTTTTTTCACTCTTACAAATTCATTCGTTAGTTTTTTGAGAATAAAATAAAAAGAAATTGCTTGATCGTCGTTCTAATAAATTATGAATTGAATTTTCCTCAAAAAATAGAAAAAGAAAAAAAGAATTGGCCATAAATCATACGATACGCATTGAAAAATTCATATATGTATTTATATATTTTTGCACTGATACTCAAAATCATTTTAATGATAATTTCATGATTTTTAACATGGGCATAAATTTATCGTGATATGATATTTGGACTTTCGGTCAAACCTTAACTAAACACCAATTAGGGTTGGTATAATTTAGTCAAAAATAGTAATTTGGGGATTTAAAACTTTTTAACGGTTAAAATGATTTGTTCAATATATGTACAGGACGAAAAGAAAAAATTATTTCATATAATTACTTTTTCTTTTTCATATTAATAAAGGAATTTTCGGCCTTTTAGGGCTTAAATTGGTAATTTGGCATAGAAATCAAAGCTGTACAAGATATGGTATCAACATTAGAAACAATAATAATAGGCCTCTTCCTTTTGATGTTCTTTTTACATTGCCAAGAAGTAAGGCATTTGTGAAATTATTTTTCAAAATTAAAAAATGTTAACATTTTTTCTTCTGAACAATGTCAATGATATTTTAAGGTCTAAATTTTATTTATTTATAGTAAAAAATAAAAATTTGGGGCATAGGTTAGCCGGTCGGGTTAGTTAACCCATTTTTATTCTAGGTCAAAAATTTTGGGTTTAGTTCAAGTCCAATTTTGCTATCTCTAATTTGAATTTTGGTTGGTCTAAGAAATTTGTCTGGATGAATGAGAAAATTTGTTCCCAAATAATAACAATAATAACTTACAAGATTTATTGGTGGGATTATAACCTATAAGAAATTTTTTAACTTATTGTTTGGATAAATTTTCAAGATCTTATTACTTCAAATATATCCTTGTTTTTTGCAACTTAGCTCTCTTGGAATCTCATCTATTAAAAAACACCTCAGATTCTATATGAGGACAAGCTATTAAAAGATTTCACAGTTTTTCTTGTTAGAAAATGTATTCTCAGTTTTCATGGTAAAGAAAAGAGTGAATATGATTTCAATGTGTTTCAATTCCCTATATATTTTGTATAATCATCGATCATATTTTAATCTTTCCATATTTTTTATGATCATCGTCAAAATGATTATATTTTGGAGTAAATTTTTTTTTTTTCTTTTATGTCCACTTGAACAAATTAAACTCTTTTTGAGGTAGAAAATTCACTTTGCACAAAAGAATGAGTTCAGTATAGTCTAACTTGATATGCTATTTTATGAAATACGTAGATTAACAATGAGAACAAGGAAAGTAAAGATACTATATTAATAATAGTAACAAGATTACAAAGCCTAAGTTACAATTCTAATTCATGCGAAGCAATGATGCACTTATAAGCATGAAGTGATAACCTCTAGATTTCAGGAATGAGGGAATCAACGTCTCTAGTTTGACAGATGAGTGTGCGTGGGTTGTGTGAGAGAGTGTTCTTCTTATTTATACATGGATCTTAACAGTTATTATTCTTGTTTCTTTGCCATGTGTCACACTATAAGTGCTTTAATTCCATAAAACTTAGCTATGAATCCCTCTGGTAATTGATTAAGATCATGTGAATTGTTTTCTTTAGCTTGCATTAACTGCCATACTTTGGTGTTCAATAACACAAGGGATAATTACACTTTTTAACCATAAATTATACCCTATTTTACATTTTTCTCCCTAAACTATCAAAATACATGATTAAACCTCCAAAGTTATAACTCTGTAACACCTAACCCATTACCGTATGTTTTGGTGTTAAGTTTAATGGAATGTAGCATTAAAGGACTAATTTACTCTCTACGGGCTATTTTTGGGAGAGGGATAAATTAGTTTTTTAAGGTTAAATTCTATTAGAGTTAATCTCAAAATAGATGACAAGGGATTAAGTGTTACGGAGTTTTAACTTTGGGTAAGAGGGGGGGGGGGGGGGGAGGGAATAATCGTGCTTTTCAATAGTTCAAGGAGCAAAGTGAAAAAAGAAATATAATTTAGAGTGGAAAAATATAATTTTCACATAATATAATGCTACTTTTTTTTAATTTAAGCTTTGTTTTACTGCCAACCAAAAATTAACATTATATTTGAAATACATTTAGAGATTAAATTCTAAAAGAATATGGTGTGAAACTCATGTTTTGCCCCTTCAATCCCTACATGTCACATCATTTTATTAGATATTTAAGAATAAGCACAACTAAACCCAATCAATTCTAATCACATATATAAATCCAACTAAATTAGAAGTTTATTGAGATGTTATTAGGCATGATAGAATGTATTGAATTTTAAATAAAATCTAATGTAGCAATCACTTATGAGATGGTGTAAAACATGGGTTTTACACTCTATCGTTACCAAATTCAAACTCATTTATTTATGCATTTATCTAAATATTAAGACTTGTTTCTCAAAAAAAAAAAAAATGATACTTTTAATATTGCCACCTATATATTATCTATACTACTATTTAAGGGGCTTTTCCTATATAGACTGATTTTTTTTTTTTTTTCAAAATATCCCTATACCTCTATGTTCAATTAGAGACAAAACTAAAGGATAGTCTAGTAAAAATATATGTCTAACTTGCACAAAAATATTGCCTACAAAATAGGAACACTCTCCCACTAACCTACTTCTTCAAAACAACAATACATTTATTTTTAAATATATATATATATATATATAAATAGATTATGAATTATCATATCAATTAAATAGGTTTAACTATTAAAAAATTAAAAAAAAAATCCCCATCTATCCAATTTTTTTTTTTTTTAAATTCTTAAAAACAAAATTCCTATCTAATCAACAGTCACTATTAAAATAATATTAATTAATAGTTTAAATTTGGGATGGTACTGTGCCCAATAAAAAATATAAGAGGTACAGTATAATGACCCAATAATAAAATATTAATATAAACACCAAGAAGATGCAGTCCACACGTGCCTGAAACCAAACTTGATACCATATAAACACCATTAATATTTCACTAGCCTTTGAGCACGTTCTTACGCGTGTGCCCAGAGATTTTTCTATTTTTTGGGTAAAAGTTAATTTAGAGCATTTATTATAATTTGGGATTACTACATTTTCCAATCATTAAAAAAAAAAAAAAAAAAAAAATCTAGGGGTGTTAGTATTATGTGTGGTGAAATAATTTTTTCATCACAACCGTAAGTTTTTTTTTTTTTTTTTTTTTTTTTTTTGTGATTAGAAAATTTAGTAATCTTAAATTATAATAAATACTCTAAATTAAGCCTTACGCAAAAAAAAAAAAAAAAAAAAAAAAAAAAAAAAATAGAAGAGCTTCTGAGCATGAGTGTGAGCGCGTGCTCAAATGCTAGTTTAAATAATTGGCCTAACAATTCCCTAAGAGCACTAGCATTGGGGGTGTATAAACCCCCCAATTGCTATGCAAACCCAAAATGTTTTCCATCCTAGCTATAGCAAGGTTGCAACCTTAGAGCACTAGCATCCGGGGATGCAAAAAAAAAAAAACCTATTTTGCATCATCAAACACCATTTTATCTATTTTACCAATCCATTTCACAACTCACCTAATATCTCAATTCTTGTTTTTACATACAACCTAATAAAATAATATAACCTATCTAATAAAATAATAAAACTCTCTTTCTTTACAACCTATGAACAATGAAGTTGCATATATGCAACCTTATTGTAGCAAGGTTGCAAATTTTTTCAAGTATAAAACTCCAAATGAAGTGGGTTTTGGATGTCTTAGGTACTAAAATAACAACTGTGGGGTGTTTACACCCCCAATGCTTGTGCTCTTACTATTCATGTGGTTGTAAAAACTAGGATATTGGAGCGTATTGTTGGATGAGTTGGTAAAATAGAAATAATTGATTCTTGTAATTATGTAAAAATGCATGCAAATCACCCGTTCTCAAAAATGTTTTCGTATTAACCATTGTCAAATTATTATCAGATCTTGCCTTTACTAAGAAAATCAACGAAAATCAAGGCAATAATGGAATGAAATTCAATTTTTCTTAAAACATAAATAGCGTATCTTCATTTTTGTTTCTCTCATTAAATATTTTCTCCCCCCATGTAGAGTGTTATTATGTCTCTACCAATGCAGCCTAAGTAGATATAAACTTAAATTGAGGTGAATACCTCTTGAAATACTCTGTTGGTACACCACCAGGCCAAATCCTAGGCATTGCTGATACTGGTAGTGATTATATTTGGCTTTAGTGTAATCCTTGCAATGACTGCTACAAGCAAAGATCTCCACTTTTTGATCCTAAAAGGTCAAGCACATACAAAAAAGTTCCATGCTCTTCATCCCAATGTCAGTCTCTAAAAGGAACCTCATGCTTAGGCAGCGATGATTAAAGTTGCTCATACTTCGTGTCTTATGGCGATCGATCTTTCTCAAACGAAAACCTTGCTATTGACACTCTCACTCTGGGATCAACAACAAGCCACCCTGTGCCTCTCCTTAAAACTATAATAGGGTGTGGAGATAATAACGATGGAACCTTCAATGCAAACGATTTTGGGATTGTTGGCCTTGGAGGCGGTGTGGTTTCTCTTGTTTCCCAATTGGATTCTTCTATTGATGGCTAAAAGATCAAATAGCATTGACAACACTATGAACGATTTGACTCCCAATTACAAAATATCAATTTAAGCTTATTATCAAACAATTAACATGCGGAACATAAACATAAGCCAAACACAAAATTGATAAACAATTTAAGCCAACCATAATCACATTCACAACATAAAATAAATGACAAAGATAAAGGAAGAGAGATGCAAATAAAAGGATAACACTCGATGTGTTATCGAAGAGGAAACTGAAGGCCTCGGTGTAAAATCTCTCCACCGCCCTCAAAACGGTCAATAATTCACTAGAAAATGTAGCTAGGATACATGAACAGCAATAGACCCTCCAAGCCTAATCTACCCAGGTACTTAAGCCCTCCAAGCTTCTTGCTCTAACGAGGTTGCGTCGAACCTTTTTCTTTTCTATCTTACCAGATTCCGCTACAAACCATAGCATCAACCAATAGTCATTGGTCCCTTCCAAACTGCTTCCCTTAGCACCAAATGAACCTTCTCACAGATGTGAGTGTGGTGAGAAAATGATTTGGTCAAGAACCTCTCAAGGATGTATCAATGGAGAGGAAGATAGTAGAGGAATTTAAAGAGTTTCTTAGTGAAAATTAGGGATGAGGCAATCTTGTTTTTCTCTAGGGTTTCTCTCACAAAATTCTCTCTGGAAAGCTCTCTTCATTTCATGGGAATGAGGGGTATTTATACTAGGGTGAGAATGGAATGTGAAACGTTAATTTTTGCCAAACAAGGTAAGTTGGCGACTTGGCCTTGCGACTTGGTTGAGTCACGAGTTCAAGCCGCGAGATAACGGCCTGGCCAGCCTGGGGCTTTTATCCTGTAATGCGATAACTGGCGTGACCCTTTACCTCCCTGCATGCTTCTCACGTGTGTTGCAGTTTAGCAGCTTGCCAGTCGCCAGTCAACTGCGAGTCCTAGCCTTGAGTCCTTGCTTCTTAGCACAAACTTGGGCATTTCTTCACACTCTCTCACACACTACCCTTACATGAATCCCACCTAAATACAAGGTTACTAAGTGCTAAATTACAAGTAAATTGGCACGGAATATAGCCAACAAGATGGTTAATAAAATTCAACCTTACAATCTCCCCCTTTGGCTATTCTATGACAAAATCCTATAACAAACTCTAGACTTAATGCGTGAGTTGGGAACAGTTGGAAAACTCACTCACACCTAACTCTAGAATCTGTGAAGCTTTTGAACCATAAGAATAAGAACTCCTAAAACACAACAACACAATAATTTCATTGTATACAGAAAACTTGTAATGCATATGGAGTAAGCACAATGTGATCAAGTACAATGGAATAAAGCAATAGACCATGGCAAGACTAAAACAAGCAATCACTATAAACAAGTGATCACAATGTTCATTCACACTTGGAATGAACATCAGGACATTCAAGCTGATAAGCACATTGCAATCACTTGGATGACCAACACTCAACCAATGCACAATACATGAAGTATATGCATCTAGGAATAAAGTCCTACATGGGCACAAGAGTGACAGTACTTAGAATGAAATGCATAACATTTAGTTATAAGTACTGATTTAGCAAAGCACACAAATTGCATAAAGCAAGATACAAACCATAAAGCCTACAAAGTGCATAGATGCAAACCCTAAAAGCTTACAAAAGCAATATGGGTACAAAACATAAACAGAAACCTTAAAAAATAAAACCTACAAAAGTACCAGGTACAAACACATAGTAGAAAAAAAAGAACTGAATAATATAATATAGATATAGCAATATGCTAAATTTAGACAAAAGCGATAAACAAAGGCCTGTTTGCTGAAATCTCCCCCTTTCGTTGAACTCCCCCTGCCAACATCATCTCCCCCTTTTTGTCATGGAATAGCTAGTCCTCATCATCTTCTATCTTTCTTTGAATTTGATCTAATTGAGCTTGGATAGAGGTGAATTTCATATCCCAACGAATGTTGAGATGGTGCAAGATGGATGTAAGTTTGGATATCTTCGTACTCAGCTCATGGACAGATGCTACAATAGAGTCTACCTACTCGTCGATGGGGAATGAGCTAAAGCGTTGAATGTGCGCATATTGATTGGACTTGGTTTTGTGCAGGGAAATTCATTTTCTAAAGGATGGAGCCCTTTAAGCTTCAAAATCCTTGAAATGAGACAGCAAAAATGAATGCATGTCCTTGACTCAGTTCGTAGAACAGTTTTGTGAAGGACATGAAAGATATGAGCACAAATGTCAATCTCTACATCAGAGATCAAATCATGAAGGAACAGTGCACGCCCGAGGTTCATATACCCTATGCTAGATGGGGGGTACAGGTTATGAAACATGACGATCGTAAGCACTCTCAATTTTGGAGGAAGAGACGAAACACTAACTGAGTTCCTATTTGAGAAAAATTCCAAATCTTTTCCAAGAATTTCTCAAAGTAAGTCCTCATCTGGATATAGATCATCATAAACCGGTGAGTTTTCATGTATTGGCCGGTTGATGTGAAGAATCTCTACCAGGTATGTGGGCGAGACCGAGAAACATTTTCCTCTAACTCAGCACTTAAGTTCATCTCCTTCATCAATTGCATTGGCATAAAATTCTTTTACCAAATTCTCATATGCATCATCAAGATCGGAGAGAAGATAATTCCAATCTTTGTGAGCAAACTATTGAGGAATGTCGGTGTCAAATAGGGAAGGTTGATCAACGACCCTCTCGAGTAGCAGTGTAGCACTTTTGAAAAAAATTTCATGATTCTGAAAGGCAACATAAGATCTGAATTTGTTGGAGTCGAACACTCCAGATGATGAGTGGGTCTTTTTTGCTTTAGGTGAGAGTTCATCAACATCAATGACATGTTCTTTCCCTTTGCTGTTTCCCCCTTTCACAGCTGATCTCTTGAATGGAGACATTTTGACACTGCAACATGGTTTATCACAAACAAGAGAAACCAAACAAGATACTAAATAGTATTAGCAATGTGTTAGTTTCACGCCATGGATGATGAAGAAAACCCTAAACACTTAAGATTTAGGTTCAAACCATGACAATGAGTTTGTGAATATAACCAAAATCACAATAGGTACAAAAGATAGAGAAGATCAGTATAAAACCATCACAAACACAATAAAAACAAAAAATCAGAAATCCATGTTCGAGCATGATAAATCACAAACCATAATAGCAACACATAAATCAAGACAATAATGAACAAATCAGTAGGTATGAAGAGAAAGAAAGAAAACCCATACCTTTTTGTTGAAGATTTGAGAAGAAGTGATACAGAAATAGAGGATTTTCAAAGAAACATTCGGAGTGTTTGTAAGAGTGAAATGAGGAAGATAATGAACAGTCACAAAAGGACGAGGGAAAAAACTTAACAAATTTTTAAATTGACTTTAAAACACAAAACACGCGTTTTTTGCGACTGGATCAAATCGCCAATCAATTGCTAGGTAAGCCGCGAAACAATTAAAAGATAAGAAACTTGGAAAAAAAATTTCTAAGCGTTTTTCGCGACTGGAAGGTCTACCCACGAGACAGTCACTAGGGGAGCCACGAAAATCCCTGTGTACCCCTCGCGACTGGACCTTCCACCCGCGAATAAGTCGCCACACTAAGCTGCGAAAATCACAAAAACTCCAATTTTGAAAAATATTTTAAGTATTTTTCGCGACTGAAATCTTAACTCACCAATGAGCCGCAAAAAATCTTAGAGTGAGCTCACGACTAGGCATACGACTGGACCAACTTGCGACTGAGTCGCCAAAACAGGGCAACACTGTTTTTGAAATTTTTAACATTTTTTGTAGAAACAAAGTACTTTCCAAAAAAAAGCAAAAACACTCAAAAATATTTTTGTGTTTGATCAACAAAGATTGAGCTTGTGAAAACACATTTAAACAAGTATAATCACACAAATGAATATGACATTCATTGAATATAGACTTGTATGTTGTGTGTGAATATCAAAGATGAGATAGTCCTTAGTCTAATGTGAAGCTTCAATGATCAATTCAATCAAGACATACACAACTAGCACTAGATAATGTGACCCATCTCAATTATAGAAGTATGTATATATGACCTCCCACATGAACTTGAGTACAATACTTTGAAGCTTTTCATTTGGCTCCATATACATCATAACATTTGATCATTTTGAATCAATATATCTCATTGTGAGATAGATGCCTAAAATTTTTAATATTTCAAATTGATGAGTTAGCCTTTAGCTTTTTGGGCATTAAACAATTTATTTTGGTCGCTTTCCCTTTTTCCTAGTCAAATACTAGTATATGTGACAGGCTTTTGCAGCTCAATATCTCTTTTCATTTAGAGATTTACATTTGGTGAGCTCTTTAATTAAAAGTAATAAAAAATAAAAGTGGGAAGATATATAGACACAAATCTATGCAAGTCTCAAGATCAACAAAACCATTCACTAATTATTCATGACAAGGTTGAAGATCTATTTACAACAATCACAAAGATTTCAAGATTTTTCCCACAAAGATATGAGTGCATATGAGACAAGCTAAGCTCGTAGATGCATATAGCCATTAGTACAAAAGTACAAGGCAAAACATACTTTGAGACAACACTCAACAAGGTTGATCAAACTTTTTGGATTTTGTACCTTGTATGTGTTTTTGGATTTTTGACACAAAAGTGATAAAAGATTGATAAAAAATAGTGTAAAAACATTCTAAAACAAAATGCTATGCAATAAATTAATAAAATAGTGTGTACCCTACAACCAGGATGAATAGAATTAAGGGGTAAAGCACACAACACACATGAGATTTAAGGGATTGTACCAACACCAATGGTTTTATGGAGAGATTCAAATGGTGGACCATCAAGAGGTTTGGTGAAGATGTCTGCCTTTTGATTGTCTGTGTGTATGAACTCAAGACATACAACTTTTTCTTCCACCAAGTCCCTGATGAAGTGATAGTGTATCTCTATGTGTTTCGACTTTGAATGCTGAACAGGATTCTTAGAGAGATTTATGGCACTGGTGTTATCATAGAAGACATATATTGTATATTGAGGAATCCTGTAATCATGAAGAAGCTTCTTCATCCAAAGGAGTTGTGTGTAGCAACTTCCAGCAGCTATGTATTTAGCTTCAGCTATAGAGAGAGAAACAGAATTTTATTTCTTGCTCATCCAAGAGACTAGATTGTTACCAAGGTAGAAGTAACCTCCTAAGGTACTCTTTCTATCATCCACACTACCAACCCAGTCTGCATCTGAATAACCAGTAAGACAAGCATTTGAATCCTTGGAATACCATAATCCATAATCTGGAGTACCATTGATATATCGTATAATTCTCTTTACCGCAGTCAGGTGAGATTGCTTTGGAGCAGCTTGATACCTAGCACAAACACCAACACTGAATACAATATCCGGTTTGCTTGTAGTAAGATAAAGTAAACTCCCAATAATGCTCCTATACAAAGTAGGACTCACTTCCACCCCAGAAGAATTAGCATTCAGCTTTGTGGAAGAACTCATGGGAGTGGAGGCATGCTTTTTGGAGTCTAGTCCAAAACTCTTGACAATATTCCTAGCATACTTTTCTTGTGAAACAAATATGTCTTCCTTCTTTTGTTTGACTTGAAGGCCTAAGAAGAATGTAAGCTCCCCCACCATATTCATCTCAAATTCTTTCTTCATCTCCTCAGAAAATTCTATAGCCTAATCATCAATTGTAGCTCCAAATACTATGTCATCAACATATACTTGAGCCACCAGAAGGTAATCTTCATCGTTCTTAACAAACAAAGTTCGATCAGCATAGCCTTTTTTGAAACCTCTTTCTAGGAGATAATGGGTATGCCAATTGTTAGGTTCTAAAGATTTAGGATTTTATGTATTTAGAACTCTAATGTGTAATGTTGGCAAACCATGATCAAAACAATATATTTAGTCTTATTTAGGCTTGCTCAAAGTATGTTTATTTGTAAAATTGGAATCGAGTGATTGCAGATTTATTGGACTAAATCTGTAAGGCTCGATCGATCGAAAATTAGACTCAATCGATCGAACCACGTAAAGATTTATTTTTCTGCAGAGTTCCAGTTCAGCCCAAACTCTATTTAAACGTCTTGGGGTTCAAGTAAAACACTCCTATATATAAGGAAAACCCTAGAATGTTTTTGGAACTTTTTGAGAGAGAGATTAGAGTGCCTCTTATGCCTCCTTTTATTTTTAGGGTTTTGTACCCAAACCTCTCTAAGCCTTTGTTGCTCATATTACTGGTTTGTGTAAATCTCTTGTGAGATCTTTGAGGAGCTTTTCTTTACACAAAGTTTAGGGTTTTCAACATGGAGATATTATCAAAACCTTGATGATCATTTAGTTGTAGATTCAAGAACTTAAAGAATATCAAGCATGGGTGCTTGTACTTGATTGAAGAGTCCAAGAAAGAATGAGTCTGTGGATTCGGAGCTTGCACGTGGTCGTGTCAGTAAGTTCTACTGGTGGGTAGCATTAGGAAGTCAAGCGAGGAGCTTGTAGTCCTTTTGTATGAACTTCGATTATTTCATAGTGGATTCAGGTTTGCCTTGAAGATATGTGGGTAAAATCCTCCCCAGGTTTTTTACCAGTTTGGTTTTCCTGGGTGATCATATCTTGTGTTATTTACTTTTTCGCTGCTATATATTCTTGATATGATTATTTGATTGCTTTAACCTAGAATTGCATAATTTGACTAAGTAACAACTTGGCTAATTAATCTAGGCTAACCAATCTGGTTGTGTTTTAATGGGTCTAAAACCGTTCAAGTGGTATCAAAGCAGGTAGCTTTTCTGTTTTAGATCTTTTGATCTAAGAGCTGATCCTTAACCCCTGTTATCATGGATAATTTGAAGTGTCTTTCTGCTCATGCTTCTGCTAATTTTATTGATGCCTGTGATGTTTTGAATAAAAAGGACACTATTGATTCTGTTGATTTTTTTTATGCTTTTGAAACTCTTCGTAAGGAATTATCTAAATCTTTGAAAATTTCTAAGAAATTTAAAGAAGAGTTAAAATTGGCTAATCTTGAAAAAGAGGATTTGATTGTGAGAATAGATGAGTTTAATAAAAAGAATGAATTTTTGAGAAATCAAATTTCCTCTCAAGATGAGAAGATGAAAATTTTGGAACAAGAGTTAGTTGAATTTAAAACTAAAATTGAAAATTTGACTAGTACCAAGTCTGTTGTTGATAACAGAAATGTTTCTATTTCTCTTAAGCCTAAAACTGAGAAAGTTTATATCCCTCCTTTTAAGAGGAATAATAAAGAAAAGACTTATTTTGCTAGGTTAGACAAAGGTAAAAGTTCTGATGTAGACATTGAAGTTTCTACACCTAAGTCTAAACCTACTGTTAGAGAGCATAATAAATTTGTTTTTGTGCCTACCTGTCACTTTTGTGGTGTTGTTGGTCGTATTAGGCCAAACTGTTCTTTGTTGAGGCAAAAACCAAAATCTGAGACTAGATTTGCTGTTAGGAATATTGATATTCCTAAATTTGTTCATGTTTGTCACTTTTGTGGTGTTCGTGGTCACATTCGTCCTAATTGTTATAAATTGAAATTTAAACATTCTGTGTGTCAATCTAGGATATGTGATGATATTTCTCCTACCGTAAGTCCATATAAATTGTTTCATATTCTTTTGAAAAATTTGAGCTTGTTGGCTTGTGAAAAGAATTTGCAGGATTTCAGTCTCTCTCAGAAGTTTGGTATAATCCCTCAAATACACTCTGCTTCACATGGATTTTCACCTACAAAACCGAAGACTCGTGCTAGATGGGTGAGAAAAGATTCTCTAAAGTGAGTGTTGCTAACTTGTCCCTGATTTAATTCTTTCAATTATTTGTAGACATGTTTTGTTTTTGTTTTTGGTTGTTTTTATTAAAAAAGAAAAATCCAAAAACATTGAAAATTTTCAAAAAGACAAAAATATTTTATTTTGTGTCTTGTTTTGTTGTTCTTGAGGATTACATGGGTTATGATATCTCTCTTTTGATTTAGAACATGCTTGACATTGTGGAGAAACTTGAATAGTTTGTGCTAAGGTATTTTTTATTATGTGTAAGTATGTACTAGTTTGTACACGTACTTATGGGTTAATTAAGAAATTGATATTTTTTGTTTGTCTACCCTCTATAGCTTAGTTAAACATTGTCATGCATTGCATTTGCATTGTTCGTTTAGCATAATGTGTGCTTTTTGTTTTTGGTCATAAAATTTTTTTAAACAAAAAAAAAAAAAGATTTTTTATATTTTGTATTTCATATCATGGATTTGAAATCAAGATTGGCCACCTTATCTTTATATAACAAGTTTATGTACCTTGTTTAGCTCGGATGAGCTTAATTATTGCACTTTACTAGTTGAAACTTTGTAGTGCATGTTGTGTGGGAAAGATGTTTATGGTGTTTATCACTTTGTCTTAATCTTGATGTCACATGTTATTTGACTGTCGGACTTGATCTTTTTGAGAAAGGTATAAATAACCATCTCACCACTATTCACTAGCCAATCATGAACACCTTAGTGCATATCATAAGATTTTGTGCTTGAGAAAGTGTAGCACATGCACAAAAAGAACATAAGGTGTAGCCTCAACTTAATTGCTTAATAGTTAAAATTGGTGTGTACTATTAGGCTTGATGCCAATTCACTTAATTAAAAATGGTGTGTACTATTAGGCTTGATGCCAATTCACATAATTAAGAGGCAAAAATACAAAAAACTTACATGATTGCAAGCTTTTGTTCTAGGAGATGTGGGAGTTATAGGATGTAACTATTTAGGTGATGGTCTCTTTTAAATTCTATGTGATGGATTGTGTAGACTTTGTGATTAATTGCTATTCACATATCACCTCACATGTATCTCAAGCTTTTGCTAGTTGTACACACTACACAAGTTACTCTTTGTTAAACTTAGTACATTTTATTGTGTGTGATCTTGTTGTGGCCATCCAAGATTAAAAATTCCTTGATTTTAATGCAAAATGTGTATAATGTTTGCACTTTGAGGACAAATTGATTGAAAATCTTGATTTTGGAATATCTGGGTTAAATTCAAGTGTTTTTTGAAAAACTTTTCATCTCATACTCATGCAATTTTTTACAAAACAATGTGCTTTGTGGAGTTTCTGCATTAAAATGCTTTGTTTTTCAAAAATTTGATTTTTCTAGACTTTCGATCGATCGAACCTGTTTTTCGATCAATCGAAATTGCGATTAAATTTTTTGGTTTAAGTCTGCCTGACTCGATTGATGTTCGATCGATTCTCGATCGATCGAAACTGAAAAATTTTCAGTTTCTATGTTTTTGACCAAAATTTGTTTTCATGCATCATTTGTGTTTAGGATTCACATACATTGCATTGATTTTGTATCCATCTTATAGTTTTGTAGTCATATCTCTCATTGTTTTCACACATAGCATGCATACACTTTGCTACATTGGGTACTCAACTTGATTTAAAAATTGATTGATTAATCTTTGAGTTTTGTATATTCTAGTATATGCTATTTCTTATGTGTGAACTGTAGAAAATATTTTTCCTTAAGAGATATGATGGATAATCAATGTGCAAATATTTTCTCTACTCATGCAACTGTTTATGGGTCACATAGTGTCATATTTGCATTTTATTGAAAGAGAGAATATTTTTTCTTCATGTGTATCCTCACCTTAGTTTTTAACTTTGGTTTGTGTGTTTTTAACTTTGGTCCTGTTGGTGAGGTTGTACCTGATCCTGTTGGTGATGCTGCTGCTTTTCCTCCACCTCTTTTATTTTTCTCCAAAACTGTTTTTCCTAAACCTTGTTTAGTTTTTCCTATTTTTGATAGGGGGAGAAATTTTTTTTTTTTTTAACCTGTGTTGTTCATAGGGGGAGTTGTCTCTATTTTCTATAGAGTTGAATTGTTTTGTATCCCCTTCTTTCTCTATTTTCTTTTATCTTTTGTTGCGTATGTTGACTGTTTACTCTTTGTATGAGCTGTCTTTGTCAATAAGTGACAAAAAGGGGGAGAAATAGTTGATATGTGGGAATATGTGTGGAAATTACAAGAATGTTATGTTTAGGGGGAGTTAACTTTGTTTTTGATGTATCTAACTTAGGGGGAGAGTTAGTTTGCATATTTGTTGATTTACTGTTTTTCTGTCACACATGCGTTTATGCATTTGTTGAGTGTTTCAGGAAATATACAGGTTGATTCAATTGAGCTACTGTCTACACTTGCAACTGATGGATAATAGTTAAGATTGGATTTGTTGTTATGAGCATTATTTTTGTAATGGGCTTTTACTTTGTAAACTTTGAGCTTTTAGTTTGTGTTTTGTCACAGATTGCCAAAGGAGGAGTTTGTTAAGTTCGAAAGATTTAGGATTTTATGTATTTAGAACTCTAATGTGTAATGTTGGCAAACCATGATCAAAACAATATGTTTAGTCTTGTTTAGGCTTGCTCAAGTATGTTTAATTGTAAAACTGGAATCAAGTGATTGCAGATTTATTGCACTAAATCTGTAAGGCTCGATCGATCGAAAATTAGACTCAATCGATCGAACCACGTACAGATTTATTTTTCTGCAAAGTTCCAGTTCAGCCCAAACTTTATTTAAACGTCTTGGGGTTCAAGTAAAACACTCCTATATATAAGGAAAACCCTAGAACGTTTTTAGAACTTTTTGAGAGAGAGATTAGAGTGCCTCTTGTGCCTCCTTTTATTTTTAGGGTTTTGTACCCAAACCTCTCTAAGCCTTTGTTGCTCATATAGCTGGTTTGTGTAAATCTCTTGTGAGATCTTTGAGGAGCTTTTCTTTACACAAAGTTTAGGGTTTTCAACGTGGAGATATTATCAAAACCTTGATCATCATTCAGTTGCAGATTCAAGAACTTAAAGAATATCAAGTGTGGGTGCTTGTACTTGATTGAAGAGTCCAAGAAAGAATGAGTCTGTGGATTCGGAGCTTGCACGTGGTCGTATCAGTAAGTTCTACTAGTGGGTAGCATTAGGAAGTTAAGCGGGGAGTTTGTAGTCCTTTTGTATGAACTTCGATTCTTTCATAGTGGATTCAGGTTTGCCTTGAGGATAGGTGGGTAAAATCCTCCCCAGGTTTTTTATCGGTTTGATTTTCTTGGGTGATCATATCTTGTGTTATTTACTTTTCCGCTGCTATATATTCTTGATATGATTATTTGATTGCTTTAACCTAGAATTGCATAATTTGACTAAGTAACAACTTGGCTAATTAATCTAGACTAACCAATCTGGTTGTGTTTTAAAGAGTCTAAAACCGTTCACCAATCATACCATGCTCTAAGGGCTTGTTTTAAGCCATAAAAGGGCTTTCTTCAATCTCAACACATGATCAGGAAAATGAGGATCCTCAAAGCCCTTGGGTGTTCAACAAAGACTTCTTCATTTAGATACCCATTTAGAGATGCACATTTTACATCCATGAGTTTGAAGTTTATGAAGCATGCGATGGACATAAGAATTTGAATTGACTCAAGTCTTGCCACAGGAGCGAAAGATTCATCAAAATCTACTCCTTCTACTTGAGTGTATCCTTGTGCCACCAATCGAGATTTATTCCTGATTATCTCTCCATCTTCATCTGTCTTGTTTTTGAATATCCATTTAGTGTCGATGACATGAACATTTTCAAGCCTTGGAGCAAGTTCCTATACATCATTTCTCACAAATTGATTCAGTTCTTCATGCATTGATTTTACCCAATTTTCATCCTGGAGAGCTTTTTCTACCCTTTTTGGCTCAAATTGGGCAAGGTAGCAGTGATATGTCACATGATTGGCCAGGAGTATGTTCCCTTTTCTAAGACAAAGACCTTCATCTACATATCCAATGATGTTGCTATCAGGATGGTTCTTAATCACCATTGATGATGGCTGCTTTAATGTAGAAACTTCATCATTCCGGGAGATGGGAGGATGAACTTCTGGAGGAGTAAAAGGACTCGATGTTCTAGACATTGATCTTGTTTCCACTCTTGTGTTCAAAGGAGTTAATTCCTTTTCTGGTGTAGTTCCTCCAACTTCTATATCAAGAGCTTTGGCCTTAACAATGGGTTCTTTGGTGTGCTGCTCTTCCCCATCATCAACAGTTTCTACATTGGTTATGGCATCATCAATTTTCACATTAATGGACTCCATTACTGTCTTAGTTCTCTTGTTGAAGACCCTATATGCTTGGCTAGTAATAGAATACCCAAGAAATATACCTTCATCACTTTTAGCATCAAATTTCCCAAGATTTTTCCGATCATTTAGAATGTAGCACTTGCTTCCAAACAGCCGGAAGTACTTTACTTTCGGCTTCTTTCCATTCCAAATATCATAAGCGGTCTTTTTTGTTCCCACTCGGAAGAATATTCTATTACTAATGTGACATGAAGTGTTCACAGCTTCTCCCCAAAACTTTTGAAGAATTTGCTTGTTGAGTAGCATGACTCTAGCCATTTCTTGGATCACTCGATTCTTCCTTTCAACCACTCCATTTTGCTGAGGAGTTTTGGAAGCTAAAAATTCCCTTTTGATTTCGTTCTTTTCACAAAACAACTAAAATCTTGCATTCTCGAACTCCTTGCCATGATCACTCTTTATCTTGACAACGGGAACCCTTTTTTCGTTTTGTAACCTCTTACAGAGAATTTTTAATTTTTAACATGATTCTAATTTTTCTCTAAGAAATTCAACCAAAGTGTACCTTAAGAAATCATCAACAATGACCATAATGTACCTCTTTCCTTCAAGACTTTCCGTTCTTGTAGGCCCCATTAGATCAACATGGAGAAGCTCTAAACACCGTGAGGTAGCAATCACATTCACCTTGAGATGACTTGTCTTCGTTTGTTTTCCCATTTGGCATGCTCCACAAATAGTCTTCTCCACCTTTCCAAACTTTGGAAGTCTCTCAACTACTTCAAGCTTAGAGACTTTAGCTACTTGTTTGAAATTTGCATGCCTAAATCTATGATGCCAAAGTTCCAGCATGTCGATACAAGCACTTCTACAAGAAATAGGTGTTGTAGGGACTACTCCATAGCAATTATCAATAGTCCTATTTCCCTCCAGGACTTGAATCCCTTTTTCATTAATGACTAAGCATCCATTCTTGGAGAACTGAACAAGAAAATCCTCATTACTTATTTGCGTGATACTTAAAAGGTTAGCCTTCAACCCTTTGATGTATGAACATCTTTCAATAATGGTAATCCTAGAATTTCAATAGTCCCTTTGCTGAGAACTTGAGCATGACTCCCATCACCAAACTTGAGAATTTCTCTTTGAGAGTCTTAAAGAGTGATTTATCTCCTGTCATGTGACGAGAACAACCACTATCAAGATACCATAAATATGAGTTAAAAACCTTCAATGAGGTGTGCACAAATAGACATGCATGAGACAAGCATTCTTGACCATCAAACAAAAATTCATCTTTATTTTCCATGCTTCTGACAGATTGAATTTTCATTTTCAGATTATCAATCTTTTCACACAATGTTCTATTTCTTCTTTTGTACTTCTCAATCAAAGAGTTAGATTCACATAAACTATTGTGTAGGGTGTGGTTCTTATTTTCAAAGTATTTCAGCATGTGAACAAATATCCTAGCATGTTTCTTGGATTTTATTAACTCTAAGAGTTCATATTTAGAACACCCTTCAAACATACTCATAGAGTCATTATCACAAACGTCTAAACTATAGTTTAGCAAGACCTTTTTCACAGTTGCATCCATAACCAAGGGGTCAAGGATCGCACTTAGGTAATCAAACCACAAAGAGTGCACTTGCTCTAATACCAATTGAAAATTCAAATAGCGTTAAAAACACTATGAATGATTTGACCCTCAATTACAAAATATCAATTCAAGCTTATTATCAAACAATTAACGTGTGGAACATGAACATAAGCCAAACACAAAATTGATAAACAATCTAAACCAAATATAATTACATCCACAACATAAAATAAATGGCAAAGATAAAGGAAGAGAGATGCAAACATAAGGACAACACTCGATGTGTTATTGAAGAGGAAATCAAAGCCTTTGGTGTAAAACTTCTCCGCCGCCCTCCAAGCGGTCAATAATCCACTAGAAAATGTAGTTAGGATACATGAACAGCAATAGACCCTCCAAGCCTAATCTACCTAGGTACCTAAGCCCTCCAAGCTTCTTACTCCAACGAAGTTGGGTTGAACCTTTTTCTTTTCTAACTTACCAGATTCCACTACAAATCATAGCATCAACCAATAATCATTGGTCCCTTCCAAACTGTTTCCCTTAACACCAAACATGGGTGTGGTGAGAAAATGATTTGGTCAAGAACCTCTCAAGGATGTATCAATGGAGAGGAAGAGAGTAGAAGAATTTAAAGAGTCTTTTAGTGAAGATTGGGGATGAGACAATCTTGTTTTTCTCTAAGGTTTCTCTCACAAAATTCTCTCTGGAAAGCTCTCTTCATTTCGTGAGAATGAGGGGTATTTATACTAGGGTGAGAATGAAATGTGAAACGTCAGTTTTTGCCAAAACAGGGTAAGTTGGCGACTTGGCTTCACGACTTGGTTGAGTCGTGAGTTCAAGCCGCGAGATAACGGCCTGGTTAGCCTGGGACTTTTGTCCTGTAGTGCGACAGTTGGCATGACCCTTCACCTCTCCGCATGCTTCTCAAGTGTGCTGTAGTTTGGCAGTTTGCCAATCGCGAGTCAGCTGTGAGTCCTAGCCGCAAGTCCCTACTTCTTTGCACAAACTTGAACATTTCTTCACACTCTCTCACACACTACTCTTACATAAATCTCACCTAAATATAGGGTTACTAAGCGCTAAATTACAAGCAAATTGGCACAAAAAAAAAAAGCCAAAAAGATGGTTGATAAAATTCAACCTTACAATGGCAAATTCTCCTACTGCTTGATTCCATTAACTTCCCTAGGCGATATCATAAGAAAATTGAATTTTGGTAGTACAGTCGTGGTTTTGGGTTCTGGAGCCGTGTCTTCTCCCATAATTCCCAAAGATATTGACACCTATTGCTACCTAACACTCGAAGCAACTAGTGTGGGGAAAAAAAAAAAAAAAAAACGAAACGAATTGACCAATACTTCCCAATCCGGAGACTCATCAGAGGGGAATATTATCATCGACTCAGGCACAATATTACAATATTGCCGTCAAACTTGTACCCTGATTTTGAAACAGTAGTAAAAGCCGAAATTGATTTAGCACCTACTGAAGACCCGAGTGGAGTTCTAAGTCTTTGCTACGAGTCGTCATCAGATGATTTTAGTGGTCCAAGTATCACAGCTCATTTCACCGGTACAAATGTGAAGCTGAGTTCGAGCACCACCTTTATCAAAGTGGATGAGCAAGTTGTGTGCTTGGCTTTCATTGTTGCATCTGATGAACGTGTTGGTAGGCTATGATCTTGTGAAGAAAACTAGGTCTTTCAAGCCAATAGATTGGACAGCGTTAAGATGGAAACTGAAATTCCTCCCTTTAGGTGTTTTTCTTTTTAGTTTTATTTTTTTATTTTTTTTCCTCGTTTAAATTCATATGTTTTTTCGAGTCCAATAAGCATGGATTTGTGATGAATTAACTCTTGCAAACACAAAATTTCTCAAATTTTGAAAATCAAACGATTGAAAAAGTTTTCTACAAATATAATTTTGTATTAATCAAGTCGTAAGTACAATGTCTTATTTTATTCTTTTACAAAAGAATATTCCTCTGATTCTCTTTTAACTCGAATACAAAATCTTCTTGACTTTGGTTGGAAGATGGATCAAACGGTCTTTACAAAAAATCTCCTCCGGCTTTGAGCTTGTTTAAAATTTGTTATGAGCTTCTTGAAAACTTGGTGAAAATGGGAGGGGATGTTCTTTGTTTATAGTGGTTTTAGAAGATAAGCTTCACTTTGAATTGATATGTAGTGATATGTACTAAACTTTGATTGGCCCAAATTTTTCTTAGAGATAATTATCATTATTTATTTATATTGATAAAGATCATATTTTGATAAAGATAATAACAAACAAAGAAAAATAATTATTTTTATTTTATTTTATTTATTTTAATAAAGATAATTATTCATCAATTTTGAATAGAAAATTTATCTTTATCTTGTAAGCCAAATCACACTTGGCAAATTTTAATAGGCCAATGTGATGCCAATTTGGATGAGGTATGTCATCATTTGATTTAATTAATTTAATGATATATTAATTTAGAATTGGTTACTAAATTTTGATGTGGCATTTTATAATTGGCTTAAAATTTTGTCTCTTACAAATGCTCCCTTGAGACTTGGTCATGTTCACAATTTTGATTTTGGAAAGTGATCAAGTCTCGACAACTTCATGCTTTGATGCAATTAATTTCAACACCTTTCATATATACATATCTATTTGCTCCATATCACAATGATCCCTTTGTTGGTTCGCCGCCCAAGTAGGAATTGTCTAACGTAATAGTAGTCACATTTACTTCTGGCCGAGGTATATCGAGACTCAAAAGAATTCTAATATTACTCATTCATTGAGTTCTAGTAGAACCATGGATTTGAAACCCAGACTGGACTGTACGGTCCGACTGGAAAAATCGTGAACCTCTCACAATCACAGTTCTTTTAAGCTTAAGAACCGTTCTAGGCCAAAAATTCTGGAAACCGTTCGAACTGCAGTTCAACTGCACGGTTCTGAAAACTGCGATTGAACTACTTCTCACGGCTCCCTTTGAATCTGAACCTAAAAAAAAAAAAAAAAAAAAAAAAAAAAAAAAAAAAACACAACTGCTAATAGTACATCATATCTTCAGAAACTCATTTGGCCGGAAAACAGATCTCAGACCATAAAGAAGTTGAATATAAAAAATAAAAATAAAACAAATTGTGAGAGAGAAAAACAAAACAGAGAGCCAAGTTGGTGAGGTTGCTAACATCACTGTTAATTTTCTGGTTGTATATCTTTCCGATCATCCCCACCTCCTATTTTCTTCTTCTCCTTCTCGGCAACACTTCGCCCAGCAGGTAGCAGCTAGAAACTCATCTCCTCATATTGGCTCTTGTTTCTTGTTATTATTATTATTATTATCACAAGTTTAACTAATCAACATAAAAATAAGAAAATAAGTATTATATATATGTTTGCTTAACCTTTGATATTTTTTGTTTGCCTTGTCAAAATTATGATATGAAAAATATAAAGATGCATCTTTTATCTAATTGAACTATTTTAGTTAGTTTTTTTATATGTCTAATTAAAAGTATTTATTTATATTTTAAATAATTAGTAAATTAATTATGACGTCATCATGATTCGACAACGGTTCAACCTCGGTCCGACCTCAAAAACCTTGAACCTCTTCCATGTACGGTTCGTTAAACAGTCCGAGTCTGAGAACCATGAGTAGAACTGGATTTCAAATAAGTATCTTTAACCACTTCAGATCTTTACTCTAAATGGACACTTAACTTATAATGCTTTATAGAGTAATGACTCCTCATAACGGTGAACAGCGTGGATTGCTAGATTCCAACATCATATAAAAGAGAAATCTCATGATAATTTCGATTCCTTTTCCTAGCCAAATTTGTCTTTTACTATATATCATCAAATATTCACATGCCAATATGGCTTCACGTGAATATCAATAATTAGTCGCTAACCCGTGCGATGCACGGGAAAGCTATTGTGTATAAAAATGTAAACTATTTTTTTTTTTCCTCTTCCTCTTTGATTGTACATTAGGATTCTAGTCTTATAGTTTCTTTTCCTAGATATGAAATATTAATCTTGATATGAAACATTAAATTACATGATAAAAATAGAAATCAAATTTTAGTTTAAAATAAAATGAAGAATTAAGTCTTTAACATCCTCAACTATCCATAAAAGGTAAGAAACACAAATTTAAAGAACTATCTACTCAATATTTCAAATAAATTGAAAGACAACTTTAAAGTGTTTTTTGTATCTTCTTTCTTTGTTGCTTCGTAGACGTGGTCACTAAATATGTCCTTTAATTTTCCATGAGTACAAATGTTGGTGTGAATTGCACATTACTTTGAACACCAACTTTTTGAAATTTTGTAAAATCACTACCTTGTTCACTTGATAAGTTGCTGCTACACTTATTTGAAGTATCATTGATGTAAGCCTGGCAATAGAAGAGGTTGAGCAATGTATTACAACATATACAAGTTAAATATTTAATTGTTAATATTTGTCTATTTAGTATTTCGTCTCAATGCCACTTGGTTCATGATGTTTGCATGGGTTTTTCTGATCTTAGAAATAAGCAGTCTCAGGAACTTCCAAATCAATATAAACTCTTGTTCCACTTGTTGATGATAAATTGTACTCTCCTGCAATGCACAAGATTCATTAAAAAATAGTACAATTAAATTATAGACTCAACTAAGGTTGTACAGTTTCAAATATAATTGTTCATCTTGTCTTAATTTCTTGGTTTGAACACAACCACCTGATGTCAACACCGACTTTTGGTCAGTTAAAAGCAAAATGAACTTTAAGCTAATAAAGGAGAAATAACAATATATTTCTCTATTTCTCTTGGTCATGCGGTTAATTCTGCTTGAGGTATTAAAGCTGACCTAAAGATTCACAATTGAATATGACATCGGTGAAATGACCTGTAAGACCGCGCAAGTATATGTAATTGGTATGAAAAGAAGAATTGAGTGAGCCTCATATATAAGGTGCCATGAGATATGAGTTTATCTTTGTGCATATTTTAGTTGTAGTGTTCAAAAAGGTGTGTGAATTAGTGAACTGAAGGTCCAATTGTTTGTGTGGCACTTGTACCATATTTATGTCCTTGAATTTCTATGCTCATGATAAAAGTGTATACCCTTTACCACTGGTAATGCCCAATAATTAAATGTTGGACGAAATATGTGGTAAATGGATACTTCTTTTTCAAAAACACCAAGATACAACTTTTTGGTATCAATGCGCAGAACCTGCCAGCCTGTGCAGAACCTTTTTTTCTTTTCTTTTTTTTTTTTTTTTTTTTTTTTTTTTTGGAGAAGGAACCTATGCAGAACCTGATTCGGAAGATATGAATATCAATAACTTCGGTGCATATGACAAAATGATACTTGTCCACTACTTTAAACCAACAGTATAAAATATATTTTCTACAACCAAAACTAAAAGACAGTACCAACATTTTTACTTGATGGGTGTTAAAAGCCAATCCTATCAGGTCTTATATGCATGGACTCTAATCAGCCATACTTTTAACAAGCAGCTATGAACTTTGCAGGCCCAAGGGTATGCTTTATTGTATGACCCTAGTTGCACCAGGTGTTTACTTTTTCCTGTAAGGTTTTCCACATGTTATAATTCAATCCAATCAATGGTCAATTGAAGTCGTTCTGGTCTAGTTATATCTAACTGCCATTGCAGTATATCTCTCTCATTTCACATAAGGGCGGACTCTATGTACAGGGATCCAGCTCATTATTATGTGAGAACCTGAGAGGAGGATATAGTATATGTATAAATAAAACTTTATAGCAAAAACATATATTACAAATTAACAGTTATATGATCTATTGATGTGGGTAATCTCTATCATCACTTTGTGATCATGATGAAGATGCGACAACCAACAACCTATTATGACATAACACCTCAAGGGAAAGAATCAATAAATCAACCAAAGAATTAAACATACTAAGGACACAAACACTAAAGTGTTTGATTTCCTTAAAAAATGTGGCTCAAGTCACAACAAAACTTGAAATGTAATTTGATGGGAATAAAAACCCAAACACTATGACGACATTTCAGTGCTAATTTTTGATTGATACCCTTTTGTTTTCTAATAAAACATTGAAGAAACACCATAAAACTTGGAATATTATGACAATTTGAAGTTTCAGTAGCTTTTTTAAGATCTTAAGTTACTTTTCTCACCAAGTTTGAATTATCAAATAACTTACTTACTGTCCTAGCACTGGAGAAAAAAGAAAAGAAAGAAAGAGGATCTAATAATCTTTTTTGACACTATATCCAAGTTCATCAGCCAATTTAGTTGAACTTTAAAGTATGTATTCATTTCATATTGTCAGACTGTCCTTATTCCTGTTCCTATTCCTAACAGCTGGGGGAGCCACTCCTTTTCTTTATTTCCACAACTTTTCAAACTTGTCTTCTAGTTGATGAGAGAGATCCTTACCAGCTGAATTAATTGTGTTGTAGAGACACCAACAACTTTTCCATTCAAAATATATAACGGAGACACCCCTAAGTTGGTACATATATGAAATTGATACAGAATGTTTAGAATCAGCTATCGTGACGCATGCTATGCAATGCCAGTTATGTAATGCTGAAAATGGAGTATTACACAACCAATGATAAAAAAGAATTCTAACTAAATAGTTGAACTTTATCTTTTTCCTGATAAGTCTTCATAGTTGACAGCCATAGCAAATTCATGTTCATTTGTAAGTGAATTTAATATCAAGGCCTGAATTGTAATTTGTGAGCTAAATTGAATAATTTAAAAATAGAAAATAAATTGAATATAAATTCAGTAAAGAAAACATTTTTTACTGAATTGAGTATAGCACACATAAGAAAACATTTTTTTTTTTTTTCACATTAATAGTATAGCACATACACAGCAAACTGAATTAGTGAAAAAACCCTTCAACTGATCTAAGTTCAATCAAACATAAACTCTACCAATTTATATAAAATAAATATCAGACATAGTAACTTCATTTTTTTGCTTAGCATCAAGACAAAAAAAATTACTATTAAATTCCCTCGTTACTATCATAGTATCATCATAAGAGAATCAGACCAAATGTTATAAAAGGATAACATCAGTAAGACCTGGTATGCTGAAGGAATTAAGTTTTATAAAAAATTTGTGAAAAAAAAAAAATCGATTAGAAAATTATGAATATTAGCCTACACCCATTATAGATCGACAGATATGGCCTTAGTATCATATAAATTAAGTACCAACACATAGTGAATAAGAGAAGGGCAAAATAATTCATACTTTTTGGCCAATCTGCTAGTGGTCGGGTCCTCCCAAGCTTGGCCAGCAGCTTTGCAAGGAACTACTTTCTTCTTGGTTTTTGCTTTGTTCTCAATCTCACTGCTTGCAAGGGCAACCTTTACACTCTTAAGTGCTTCTTGTGTAATCGTTTGTGCATCCCTTTGAAACAATTGTTGTGCCTATTCAAATACAACACTTTTAATTAAAAAATATAATATTTATTTATAAAGTAAAGAAAAAACAAAGCTCAAAAACCATTTAATTTGATTTTGGGTAGAAATAAACTCAAAGACCCATTCGCACGATTTAATTCTCCTTTTCTTTTGGTTACAAACAGATTGGTGCTCTTCCCAATCCTTAAAAAAAATTGATTTCATGTCACAAAGGTGGAGAATGGTGCTAAGTTTGTGCACAAACTCAATTATACAAATACACAACTAAAACTACAAATACAAAATAGACTTAACAGACTCAAGAATACCCCCAAGTTTGAGCTTGAGAAAAATTGAAAATGGCATCTTTCCTAGATTTTTGCATTGGTTGCCCATACATCGTTTGTCTATACCTTCCAGGCATTCTTTGGAAATTTGGCGCTTAGTGATTGACAACTTAATTGCTAAGGATGTGGGTTACTTCCTTCTTCTTTAAAATATTTGGCACTCAGTTATGGCTTGGTGACTTTTCAGAAAAACTTAAATTCTTCGACTAGATGTGAGAGGTATGCTAAGTGTGAGTGGGCTCTAGAATTGAATGGCCGCCAAGTATTGATTGAGTGCAGGCATGGAAAATACTGGTATCTTGGTGATCAGGTGTTGCCCCAAGTTGAACTTGTGTATCCTTCTTGTCACACTGTTCGGTTGGCTGACTTTTTAACCGATGAAGAGATTGCTTGGGCCTATGATGGCTACATCATTGTAGGAGTAGAATGAAATTATTCTGAATTTGTTCAAGATCATCTGCAAGGCTGCTTGATTGGCAAATCAGTATTTCTCTTCCCTTTTAAGATCAAAATTTTATTTTGCAAATTCCTTTCCATATTTCTACTTGGTAACAATACTTGCATTCTGTATTTTTAGCCTCTATCTTTTGAAGGAGAGGAAAGGGGAGAGGAAGAGGGAGAGATTCCCTCTCTTCACCATGCTGGTGGCTCTTCTTGTTCTTTCACAGAGACTTATCTGTATTTTCCAACATGGCAGTTTGATGTGATGATCCTAATGGAATGTATAGTTCCATGCCTCTGACTAGGCTAGAACATGTACCAAATGTTCCTTGGCCCGATCTATCATGTGCTTGAATGTTCAGTTCTTTGTCCTTATTTCATCTTAGCTTGATGAATGGCTTCTAACCTGGTAGGGTTGTGCTTTAGGTTGATGTGGATCATGTGGAGGAAAGCATGTAGATGATTGGAGGCTTGCAATCATTGGCTTGCACTCAATCCTCCCAATATATGCTTAATGATGCAAGCTGGGTATGCCATGTTTCTTTCTGAGCATCTCTTGCTTGAATTGTTCTTATCTTGATGGTGGAATTAGCACCTAATTTTGCTGAATTTCTAGGCACATAGAATTGAAACTACTGATGCTGCTAGAAGAACTTTCGAGGAAAGGATTAGGAGCATCGAACTTGAAAATCGTCAGTATAGCCCTCATTTCTTCGCAAGTCAAAAAGGAAATATTGAGGGTGGCTCCTCCAAGGGTGGATCAAGGAGATCCTCACGCAGGCCGACTCAGAGACCTAATGATGCATGACTTGTATTTTTAATTTTCCTGCAAAAGAAAAGGAAGTGCTCCTTAGAAAATCTTGTATTAATTTCCATATTTAACTCTTTGCCCCTTGAATCATGTAGAGACTTCAACTAAGACAAGTTTATAATTCACTTGATGAGATCTTGTAGTACTAATTTAAACTTATCTTGCTTGGCTTTGCTAGAATCTACTCTTACTTAAATGAGGCAGAGCCAAATGCCCCTAGTTTAGAATGAATGCATGATTTTTGGAAATCTTGGTTATAATGGTTTTTTTTTTTTTTTAAAAAGATGATGATGGTGATTTTTTTTTTTTTTTTGGAAAATGAATGAGCCATGGGCAAATGCCTCTAGTTTGGAACGTAAATCCATGAGCCTTAAAAAAAACTTGATTTGATCAATTTTTGAAAAGAATGATATAAGTGATGATTTTTTGAAAACGAGTTAGACACGGCAAAATGGCTTAGTTTGACCCCAAATTTTTTTCTTTTTTTTTTATTGTTAATCAATCTTAAAAAAAATTCCCGAGAGCACGAAATTGCATGGATGTATGATGGAGGGGCTACATGCCACATGGAATATAAGGAGTGCCGTTCAACACTTTTAGAATGCCAAATGGTACTCGGCCACGCCATGACGCTCATGCTATGGTGGACTGACTTCTCACGCTTTTCCCATGCATGTTTCATGTTTTCGCATTTTTTTAAAAAACATCTACTTCGTTTGTGATCATGAAATGCTCTCCCAGTCAGCTACAAACTCTTTGAAACCTATTTCAAACCTGATCCGAAATTGATGCAGCTCATATAAATGAGTTCTCCTACGAAAAATCTCTGCATAAAGGTTAATAAAAAGGTTAATAAAATACAATAATCACAGGCAAAAGTCATCCATGGCTAGCAATCACAATTTTTCTCATTCAACAATTCATAATATCAACAAATGGGTTTGTAGCTTTGATTTCAATAACAAAACCAATTTTACAGCCTACAAATTAGAGGGAATCGAGGCTTTGGGGAATGTGAAAATCAAGTGGGACTTCCTTCATGCTATCATGAAATTATGGGACCCCGAAGATCATGTGTTTCAGTTTAACACTGCTAAACTCTATCTAACAATTGAAGAATTTTCAGCTATCCTAGGCTATGAACCAAGCAAAAAATCTGTAGCAGTTTCTTGTGACCCTAGGCATAAGGAATCTTTGTTTGATGCTCTTGGTCTTCCTATTTCCATTATTGATAGTATGATTAAAGGTCATATGGTGAATCTTCACGCAATTATCTCTCAGCTGATTAACAAATGCACCTATGGAGTGATTAACAATATGCAGAAAAATTTCGATTTGGCTTTATGCATGGTGGGAAAAAATTTTCTTTGGCTTAGTGAAAGGATTTGCATCTAAGTCCATCAATCTTACTGCTCCCCTAGAGTATATTTGTTTGATAGTGTATGGGCCTTCTCAATTTTGCTTGAACTTCCCATTTGCATCTTGAACTGGGGCTCAGATTTCTTTCAACACTAAGTCCCCCAACTTCAAATCTCTAGTTCTTACTTTCCTGTCAAAAGTTTTCCTAAGCCTCCTCTAGTATCCTTGAATATGATACAAGGCCTTGAGTCTCTTCTCATCTAACATGCACAACTGATTGTATTTGCTTTGTAGCCAATCTGCTTCAGGGATTTCACTTTCCAATACTGTTCTTAGTGAATGGACACCCATCTCAATGGGAAGGACTGCTTCCATCCCATACACCAATGAATAAAGAGTGGCTCTTGTGGAAGATCTAATTGATGTTCTGTACCCCCAGAATGCATGAGGCAACTGTAGGTGCCAATCCTTGTAGTTCTTTGTGCTCTTCTTCAAGATTCACCCTATGTTTTTATTAGCAGCCTCAATTGCTCCATTGGTTTGAGGACAGTAAGGTGAAGACTTGTGTTGTTGAATATTGAACTTGTTAGGTTCTAAGGTATTAGGATTTTATGTATTTAGAACTCTAATTGGTAATGTTGGCAAACCATGATCAAAACATTGTATTTAGTCTTGTTTAGAATTGCTCAAAGTTAGTTTAATATTGTAAAGTTGGAATCGAGTGGCTGCAGAAGTACTTGGGACTTTCGGCCTGGCTCGATAGATCGAAGAATAGACTCAATCGATCGAAAATCGCACAAGTTGAGTTTTCTGCAGAATTTCCAACTCAGCCTTACTTCATTAAACATTTAGGGTTTTATGATTTTACCCTAGGTATATAAACTAAACCCTAGCCACGTTTTTGGAGGTTGTCTATATTGCTTTGTTGCTCATACATTGCTGTTTTGTGTGAATCTCTTGTGAGATCTTTGAGGAGACTTCCTTTACACAAAACTTAGGGTTTTCAAGGTAGAGATATTTTCTACATTTTGATGATCAACAAGGTTGCTGCCATTGAAGATTAAAATAAAAGCAAGCGGGGAGCTTGTAGTTGATTGAAGAATTCAAGAAAGAAGTAGTCCGTAGATTCGGAGCCTGCGCGTGGTCGTGTCAGGAAGTTTTACTAGTGGGTAGCATTAGGAAGTCGGGCGGGGAGCTTGTAGTCCTTCTGTAAGAACTTCAATTCTTTCATAGTGAATTCTGTTATGCCTTGAGGATCGGTGGGTCAAATCCTCCCCAGGTTTTTACCGAGTGGTTTCCTGGGTGATCATATCTTGTGTTTATTTATTTTCCGCTGCTTTATATCTTGATATGATTATTTTATTGGTTTAACCTAGAATTGCATAATTTGACTAAGTAACAACTTGGCTAATTAATCTAGGCTACGCAATCTGTGTGTTTCTCAACAAGTGGTATCAGAGCAGGTAGCTCTTCTGTTGTAGATCTTTTGATCTCTGAGCTGATCCTTGACCCCTGTTGTCATGGATAATTTGAAGTGTCTTTTTGATCATATTTCTGCTCATGCTTCTGCTGATTTTATTGATGCCTGTGATGTTTTGAATAAAAAGGACACTATTGTTTCTGTTGATTTTTTTGATGCTTTTGAAACTCTTCGTAAGGAATTATCTAAATCTTTGAAAATTGCTAAGAAATTTAAAGAAGAGTCAAAATTGGCTAATCTTGAAAAAGAGGATTTGATTGTGAGATTAGATGAGTCTAATAAAAAGAATGAATTTTTGAGAAATCAAATTTCCTCTCAAGATGAGAAGATGAAAAGCTTGGAACAAGAATTAGTTGAGTCTCAAACTAAACTTGAAAATTTGACTAGTACCAAGCATGCTCTTGATAACAGAAGTGTTTCTATTTCTCTTAAGCCTAAAACTGAGAAAGTTTATATCCCTCCTTTTAAGAGGAATAATAAAGATAAGGCTTATTTTGCTAGGTTAGACAAAGGTAAAAGTTCTGATGTAGACGCTGAAGTTTCTACACCTAAGTCTAAACCTACTGTTAGAGAGTATAATAAATCTGTTTTTGTGCCTACTTGTCATCTTTGTGGTGTTGTTGGTCATATTAGACCAAATTGTTTTTTGTTGAGGCAAAAACCAAAATCTGAGACTAGATTTGCTGTTAGGAATACTGATGTTCCTAAATTTGTTCCTGTTTGTCACTTTTGTGGTGTTCATGGTCACATTCGTCCTAATTGTCATAAATTGAAATTTAAGCATTCTATGTTTCAATCTAGGATATGTGATGATATTTCTCTTGCCATAAGTCCATATAAATTGTTTCATATTCTTTTGAAAAATTTGAGCTTGTTGGCTTGTGAAAGGAATTTGCAGGATTCCAGTCTCTTTCAGAAGTTTGGTATAATCCCTCAAATACACTCTGCTTCACATGGATTTTCACCTACAAAGCCGAAGACTCGTGCTAGATGGGTGAGAAAAGATTCTCCAAGGTGAGTGTTGCTAACTTGTCCCTGATTTAATTCTTTCAATTATTTGTGGACATGTTTTGTTTTTGTTTTTGGTTGTTTTGTTTTTTATGTTGTTTTTTTTATTTAAAAAAAAATCCAAAAACATTGAAAAATTCTCAAAAAGACAAAAATATTTTATTTTGTGTCTTGTTTTATTTTTCTTGAGGATTACATGAGTTTTAATATCTCTCTTGATTTAGAACATGCCTGACATTGTGGAGAAACTTGAATAGTTTGTGCTAAGCCATTTTTGATTTTAAATGAGTATGTACTAGTTTGTACATGTACTCAAGGGTTAATTAAGAAATTGATATTTCTTGTTTATGTACCCTTTATAGCTTAGTTTTGCACTGTCATGCATTGCATTTGCATTGTTCATTTAGCATAATATGTGTTTTTTTTTTGTGTTTTTGGTTATAAAGTTTGTTAAAACCAAAAATATTTTTGTGTTTTGTATTATATATATCTTGGATTTATAATCAAGGATTGGCCATATTATCTTTACATAACATGTGTATGTACCTTGTTTAGCTTTGATAAGCTTATTTATTGCACTTTACTAGTTGAAATTTTGTAGTGCATGTTGTGTGGGAAAGATGTTTATAGTGTTTATCACTTTGTCTTAATCTTGAAGTCACATGTTATTTGACTGTCGGACTTGACCCTTTTGAGAAAGGCATAAATAACCATCTCACCACTGTTCACTAGCCAATCATGAACACCTTAGTGCATATCATAAGATTCTGTGCTCGAGAAAGTGTAGCACATGCACAAAAAGAACATAAGGTGTAGCCTCAAATTAAATTAAAACTGGTGTGTACTATTAGGCTTAATGCCAATTCACTTAATTCAAATCGGTGTGTACTATTAGGCTGAATGCCATCTCATACAAATAAGAGGCAAAAATACAAGAAACTTACATGATTGCAAGTTTTTGTTCTAGGAGATGTGGGAGTTATAGGATGTAACTCTTTAGGTGATAGTCTCTTTTAAATTCTATGTGGTGAATTGTGTAGACTTTATGTTTGATTGTCATTCACATATCACCTCACATGTATCTCAAGTTTTTGCTAGTATCACACACTACATAAGTTATTCTTTGTTAAACACTGTACATACGAATGTGTGTGTTTATGGTCTGACTAACCAAGTTTGAAAATATCTTGAGATTTGTGCACAACATTTTTGTTGCTTGAGAAAATTCAATGGGGGAATGATTGAAACGTGTTTTTGACACATTTTGGGTTTAAAAATTTGGGTTTTTGAAAAAGCATTTCATCTCATACTCATGCATTTTGTTTTTACAATTTAATGCTTTGAGGAGTTGTTTTACAAAAATTTTGGGTTGTGTCTTTCAAAACTGGATTTTTTAAAATTTTAGTGAGCCTCTGCCCATTTCGATCGATCCAGCCTGTTTTTCGATCGATCGAAAAAGTGCCTTAGTTTGTTCTAAAATGACTGTCACATTCGATCGATCGAATGTAATTTTCGATCGATCGAGTATCGTGAAAAAGGTTTTTAAAATGCACTTTTCTGACTTTTTCAAAGATCCTATTTCAAAACTTTTCAACCCTTTTTCCTCTCTCCGCGTTGGCAAGCTTGGCATTGTGATTTTTTGTCGTTTTCTTCCGAAGTCTTTGCCCAATCTCTCTCTCCTCAAGCCGGTAAGACCCTTTTGCCCTTCTTTTTGATTTATTTTTCATCATTTCATGCATAAATTCATGCTTTTAAGGGGCGATTTTCACACTTTGCTTTTGTGGTTTTTTCTTTTGATTCAAGCCATAATTGATGCAATTGATCATTGGGTTTTTGTGAGGACATGTTATAGACATGATTTAAATAGTTTAATTTGATCAATTTTGAGTTTGATGTGAAATTGAAAAATCTAGGGTTTACTAATTGATCCGATTTGGGGATTTTGTGAAATTGAGAAGAATTTGATGCAATTGGCTTGTTGGATTGATGAAATTAAGCATTATAATCTATGTGTTGTGTTTTGTGATGCTCAATTCATCATTTGGTTTTAAAAATTTTCAATTTGTGTTAAATTTTTGGGATTTTTGTTAAGAAAATTCCTTACTCAAGCCAATTTTGTCAATTTAATCTTAATTGAACTTAATTGCTCACTGCATTAGTACATTCATCATGGCATTTTATCTGCTCATGCATCATATAGATTTTAATTCTATTGTTTTTTTTTTTTTTTTTGTGCTAATTTGCAGTCTGCCTTTGGTTTTGTTCTTTTTTGTTTTTGTTCTTGTGGTTTTCTCTTTGTGTCTCTGTCCTTTCCTTAGCATCATGCCTAGGAAAACTAGAGCCCATAGGTCCCTTCCCTCTTCCTCTCCATCTCCTCCCTCCTTTGACCGTGAGAGGTTTCCAAGTGAGAAAAACCAAGATCTTTTTGAGAAGCTTAACCTTAAGAGGAAGATTTGGGCTGAGCGTTCTGTTGTGTTAGATGAGCTAGATCCAGCCATTAGGGCTAACTTTGAGCGTCAGGGCTGGTTACTTTTGTTAGACATCTCTGATCCTCCTCCACCGTCTGCCTTGATTAGAGAGTTCTATTCGAACATCTCTATCCACATCTATGATTCCAACACTTTGGTAAAGAGTTGGATACGAGGTGTTGGGTACACCATTACTCCTCAGGTAGTGGCTGCTGCTCTAGGGGTACCGTTGGTTAGGGATCCTGTCTATCCTTATGTTGAGTCTCCCGAGCTGAGCGATGTTTTGTCTTACATCACTGGTACTTCTGTCCAGTGGGGTTCTGATCCTAGAATCACTTCTGCTGAGCTCTCCGGGTTACATTATCTTTTCTTTGGAATAGCCTGTCATTCCATCTGGCCTATTTCTCATGTGCACACCATTCCTCTTGAGAGGTGTGTATTTTTGTACGCTCTTGTTACTAATGCTCCTATCAGTTTTCCCCATCTATTTCTTCGTTCTTTGAACAAGGTTTATAGGAGTTCATCTTCTTCACTTGCCTTTGTTCATCCTATTTTCATTCATAGGATTTTACTCCATTTTGAGCTTTGTGGCTTTCCTTCCTCTGAGCCTGTTCATGTGATTGCTCCTATCGGTGCGTCTTTTCTTAGACAGAGGGCCGCTCATCTTCGAGTTGGTTCTAAACACCCTAGGTCTGAGCCCTCTAGTAGCGTACCTCCTCTTCCCTCTTCTTCTGCAGGTCTTGCTGGTGAGGATATTCCTGATCCAGTTGGTGCTGATACTGCTGCTACTAATGTTCCTTCATCTCCTTCGGCCGACTTCGATGTTCGTCGTACTTTGGAGACTGTCATGACTGTTCAGCAGGCTCATGGTCAGATTTTGGTGGACTTGCTGGATGAGATTCGTGCTCTTCGAGTTGAGTTAGCTGGTCTTCATTCTCCCTCACCACCTCCTTTTGATGGCGACTCATGATTGCTCTTTGGCATTCCGTCACAAAAAGGGGGAGTGGAGTTTTGACTTCTAGAGGGTTTTTGTTGATAGGGGGAGACTTTTGTAGTTAGGGGGAGATATTGTTTTAGATTGTATCTAGGTGCTTCACTTTGTATATCATTTTTGGGATATTCGTGTTAGGGGGAGTAACATTGTTTGATATACATTTATTTTTTATTGATTCTTGTTGCTTTATGATTCACTGCGTATTGATTTATATTTATGACTTGTTCATTTTTATATGTCTTTATTTTGGATTGAATCTTACAAGAATGTTATACCTGTTGTTTTTACTCTTTTCTGTCACACATGCGTTTATGCATTTGTTGAGTATTTCAGGAATATACAGGTTGATTCAACTAAGCTGCTGTCTACACTTGCAACTGATGGATAGTAGTTAGGCTGAATTTGATTTTATGAGCATTACCTTTGTAAAGGGCTTTTTATTTGTAAAACTTTGAGCTGTTAATTAGGGTTTTGTCACGGATTGCCAAAGGGGGAGTTTGTTAGGTTCTAAGGTCTTAGGATTTTATGTATTTAGAACTCTAATTTGTAATGTTGGTAAACCATGATCAAAACATTGTATTTAGTCTTGTTTAGAATTGCTCAAAGTTGGTTTAATATTGTAAAGTTGGAATCGAGTGGCTGCAGAAGTACTTGGGACTTTCGGCCTGGCTCGATCGATCGAAGAATAGACTCGATCGATTGAAAATCGCACAGGTTGAGTTTTATGCAGAATTTCCAACTCAGCCATACTTCATTAAACGTTTAGGGTTTTGTGATTTTACCCTAGGTATATAAACTAAACCCTAGCCACGTTTTTGGAGGTTGTCTATATTGCTTTGTTGCTCATACATTACTGTTTTGTGTGAATCTCTTGTGAGATCTTTGAGGAGACTTCCTTTACACAAAACTTAGGGTTTTCAAGGTAGAGATATTTTCTACATTTTGATGATCAACAAGGTTGCTTCCATTGAAGATTAAAAGAAAAGCAAGCGGGAAGCTTGTAGCTGATTGAAGAATTCAAGAAAGAAGTAGTCCATGGATTCGGAGCCTGCGCGTGGTCGTGTCAGGAAGTTTTACTGGTGGGTAGCATTAGGAAGTCGAGCGGGGAGCTTGTAGTCCTTCTGTAAGAACTTCAATTCTTTCATAGTGAATTCTGTTATGCCTTGAGGATCAGTGGGTCAAATCCTCCCCAGGTTTTTACCGAGTGATTTCCTGGGTGATCATATCTTGTGTTTATTTATTTTACACTGCTTTATATCTTGATATGATTATTTGATTGCTTTAACCTAGAATTGCATAATTTGACTAAGTAACAACTTGGCTAATTAATCTAGGCTACGCAATCTGTGTGTTTAAGGGGTCTAAATTCCCAACAGAACTGTCATAGCAGCTTCTCTATTTCTCCCTTAAATGCTACCCATTGTCTGAGATAATATCATGTGGTACTCCGTATCTGCAGATGATATTGGTATGAATGAATTGAGAAACTTTCTTCAAATTCAGGACTTTGTATGAAGCAACTTCTACCCATTTAGTAAAGTAGTCAATGGCTACAAGTATGAATTCATGGCCGTTGGATGCTATTAGGTGAATCTTCCCAATAATGTCTATCCCCCATGTAGAGAATGGCCTGGGTGATGGCATAGAATGTAATGGCATTGGTGGCATATGTTTCAAATCTCTATGGACTTGGCATTGATGGCACTTTCAAACATGAGCCACATAGTCGGCTTCCATTGTAGTCCAGTAATAACCTTGCCTTATGATCTTCCTTGATAGCATGTGTGCATTCATATGTGGCCCATAACTTGACTCATGAACCTCTTCAATTATTTGTTGTGCTTCCTTGGCGGTTCCACAAAGGATATGAATTCTGTCATATGATCTTTTGTAAATCCTTTCACCATAAATAATATAATTAGTAGACAACCTCCTGGTGGTCAGTTGGTCATTCTTGTCTACAGATGGTGGGTATGTCCCATTCTTGAGGTATTGTAAGATGTCTGAATACCATTCACCTGAACAACTCTTTCCCTCGTCTTCTTCTATTGTCATGCAATAGGTTGGTTCCTCTTTTTGTTTTAACAATATTGGTCTAGCTTCATCTTCTTTTGGCCCCTCCATCATGGATACCATTGTTGCTAAAACATCTACAATTTGATTCTGCATCCTTAGCACGTACTGATATTTGATCTTGCTAAATTTTGATGCCCACTTCTGAAGACATTCATGATAAGGCAATAGTCTTTCTTCTTTGATCTTCCATTTATTTTGTATTTGAGAGATTATTAATGTTAAGTCACCATACACCTCCAACTCCTTCACTTGAAGGCTTAAGGCTGCTTATAGTCCTATAATGCAAGCTTCATATTCTGTGGCGTTGTTGGTGGTAGGGAAATTAAGTCTACTAGAAAATGAAATGTGTAACCCTTTTGGAGAAATCAAGAGAACTCCAATTCCACTTCCGTTTTGATTTGTTGCTCCATCAAAATACATCTTCCATGATTCTATCTCAATCTCCATGATGTTTTTATTTGGTAAATCTCCATGAATCTCTTCAGCTTCTTATGGTGAACAATGGGTAAAGTGGTCGGCAATTGCTCTCCCTTTCACATATTTCTGAGTTACATACTTAATATCAAATTCTAACAAAAGTAAAACCCATTTAGCAGTCTTCTCATTTTGCAAAGGTTTTTCCATCAAGTACTTCAAAAGATCCATTCTTGCAATCAATAGAGCGTTGTAAGCAAGCATCTAATGTCTGAGTTTAACGGTTGCCCATATAAGTGTTACACATGTCTTCTCTAATAGAGAGTACTTTTCTTCATAAGGCAACATCTTCTTATTGATGTAGTATATTGCATTCTCTTTTCTAGTCTCCTCTAGGTGTTGAGCAAGTAAAGCCCCTATTGTTGTATCCGTAATGAAAAGATACAACAACAATAGCTTTTCAAGAATTGGTGGGATGAGGATTGGTGGCTTTGTCAAATAATTTTTTATTATCTCAAAAGCTTCTTGGCATTGCTTATTCCACATTGTAAGGACTTCCTTCTTTAGCAATCTAAAGATTAGTTCACATGTCATGGTGTGTTGAGCTATAAAGCTACTGATGTACTGTATTCTTCCTAGAAATCCTCAGATGTCCTTTTTAGTTCTTGGAGGCTTCATCTCTATTATTCCCTTGATTTTGTCAAGATCAACTTCTATTCCCCTCTGGCTTACCATAAACCCAACAGTTTTCTAGATGTGACTTCGAAAGTACATTTCTTTGGATTCAACCGTAACTTATAGAACCGGATTCTTTCAAAGAAATTCCTTAAAGCTGGTATATGCCCTTCACAGTCTTTGGACTTCACTAACATATCATCCACATAAAATTCTACTTCTTTGTGGAGCAAGTCATGAAACAAAGTAGTGACTGCATGTTGGTAAGTAGCACCAGCATTTTTAAGGCCAAATGGCATGACCATGTAGCAATATGTCCCCCATGGTGTAATAAAGGAGGTTTCCTTCATAACTTCTAGAGCTATCTTAATTTGATTGTATCCTAAAAATCCATCCATAAACGAGAGCAAAGCAAGCCCTATTGTGTTGTCAACTAGGACGTTAATGTGAGGCAATGGAAAGTCTTCTTTCGGGCTAGCCTTATTTAGATCTTGAAAATCTACACACATTCTAACCTTCCCATCTTTCTTCAGTACCGGAACCACATTAGCTAACCACTCTAAATAGTTGATCACTCTTAAGAATCCCACATTGTACTATTTCTCTACTTCTTTGATCTTGAGAGTCCACTCTGGCTTCATTCTTCTTAACTTCTGTTTGACTGGCTTCATGGTTGGATTTGTTGGAATGTAGTGTTGCACTATACCAGTATCAATCCCAAGCATGTCTTTATATGACCAGGAAAAGACTTCCTTGAACTATGTCAATAGTGCCACTAATGCATCTTTCTTTGAGGCGGTTAGGGTATTGCCCACTTGGATTATTTTGGGCTCATCATTGATTCCCAGGTTAATGGGTTGAGTTTCTTCTTTTATAGGTTCTAGGTATCCATGTTTTAATTCCTTATTATTTAGAGTTTCTTTACCAATTTCAGAATTAAAAATATTCAAAGCCAACAAATAAGCAGAATCAGAAATCATATTAAAAGGGAGGGAGTTTTTAACAAACTTTACAAGGGAGTAGAACAAGATTATAGAAGTCTTCTAGTGTAATACAAGGAGACCAAATGTGAAATGGAGATGCTGAACGGAGAGTTAATCGAAACTTATTCAAAGATCAAATTTATTGAGCTTGAGGTGGTTCAAGTCAATGCTAAAGTAGAGCGAGTTTTCTCCAAGAAGCTTATGAAGTACTTACTCATCAAAAACCTTTCTCTGACAAAAGCGGATTAGGATACACTGGAGAGAGCAGTTTGGCTGCCAATATATCCAAGGAATTGAAGTTTGTGAAAGTCAAGGAGCTGATGGTAGCTACCACTACTGTTGAGGAAGTGAATGTGGAAAAGAAGAGGGAATGTGAATGACCAAAAAGTGCTGATAAAGCCTTGTAACCAATCAGTGATCAAACCTGAAGCTAAAGGGAAATCACTTCCAAAATCACAAAAAGGTTCAAGAACTAAACATTTCTGCCATCATTATAGAATTCAAGAACATACCAAACCCAATTATCATAACCTTAGAGTGTTGAAGAATACAGGTGCTCAAAGGTTAAAAGGACCAAGAAATGACAAAAGGAATTGGAATGCTAAACAATCAAAAGGTCAAGAAGGTGATCTCGAGGTGAGGGATGTGATGAGGTTGATTGATGCATTCACCACCTATTTTACAAGCTGCACTAGAAGGTTTGAAAGTCACAATGATCGTACCCAATCCACTAGGGATATCACCCCAAACGCAACTGTTGTGTGGGTGAAGAAGGGTACACATGCATAAGCATTATAACATCATGCATTAATACTTTCAATGTTTAGGGTCATAGGTTCCTGCATCATGACATGCATAATTGCTTCTGGTTTATAACATGTTTCTTTTACAAGTTTGGTTTGTACCTATTACAATTGCCTAAGTGGAAGACCTCAAATGTCTTCTTTCTCAACATTCATAAATGGAGACTAGGACAATTTGCAAATCACACCTTCCATCAATCACCTACTGCATAAGTTAGTTGATTTTCTCTTTCAATGTTTTAGAGCATTTAAGCTCCAACATTGGAGATTTGTCTGTACAAAAACAAAAGAAGAAAAATCATATAAGAATAAATAATCAATTTACCTATTAGAGGCCTTTAGTGAACACCTATGCAATGATAAGTATGTTAAATTGTTTTATTTATTTATTTTAAATATGGACTATTTCAAAATTTAGAATGAATCACAAAATGACTATATAATCCATTTAATCCACGTTCTTTAATAGAATTTCATAATTAGATATCAATGTTGGGTAAATATTGAAAAATTTTGATTTTAATGTAGGTTGTTCCCCTAACAAATTCAAAGAAAGAGAATAGTTTTATATACACTTATTTTGGGAAAACTTAAAGCCCAAACTTATAACAAAATGAAATACATAAATTCGCAAAAAATAAAATCCTATCTACCAATGAAGTAACATGAGATCTTGTAGCATACATCAACAATTAGAAGATTTAGCAGGTTACAACCAATAGTGGAATTCAAAATTTCTTTTGCAAATTAAGGTGATCACAATTCAAAGAAAGAGAATAGTTTTTCATCCACTCATTTTGGTAATAATTAAAACCCAAACTTTTACCAAATGAAAACCATATATTTACAAAAAAGAAAATCCTATCCACCAATGAAAATAGATAGAAAAGGGGCGCTAGCTTTGTAATAAGCATCACCAACAACAATGATGATGAAGACGCAAAAAAGGACATCAAACATGCTTAGATTAACAACTCTATGTGTTATATCATACATTTACCAATAGTAAATTAGGACAAGTATTGTACCTCCTCTATCAAAATTAGCTGTTGACCACATATGAGTAACCTGCATGCAAAATTTCCTTAGCAACTGAAAAGAATAGAGGATTTTAGTCAATTTGAGATGACTAATCTCCTTAATGAGAGAAAACAGATAGTGTTTGTTTAAATTTTCTAATGATCTTTATCTCAACACTTTTCTGTATAAAATACAGCCATGGTATGGATTACATCCAATTGAAAATATTCAAATAGCAAACTAATTAGAATTAAAACAGCCGAAACAATTGGCTAATGATGTAATAACATCCTAATGAGTAATGACAACCAACGTAATCACCTAATCTACTCTACAAAATAGAATGAGTTTATTTCAAATCCAACTACTGCTACTTGACCCTATCAACAAAAAAAGCAAAAAACTACTGCTACTTTTTTTTTTTTTTTTTTTTGATAGAGAAAACTACTGCCACTTGATAGGGATAAACTGCTGCAATTATTCTAATAACTTGATTGTTGTATCCTTATCGGCCATGTGGCTTCAGGGCCCATATATATCACTGAAAAATCTAAAATGACAACGTAAATCAGACCGATCAAATTCAATTAAAAAAGAAGAAGAAGAAATCAGAGAGAAAGACAAAAATAGAGGAGAGACTCTTACAGGAGTGGCAGTCTTTGATATTTTGAGGAGACAATGATCCTATACGTGAAGTTATGTGAATCAATTGGGACTCAAATTTAAAAAATTAAAGAACTGAATTCCAAATTAACCAAAAAAAAAAAAAAAAACCAGCGGTTAGAAAAAATTAAGATCATGATAAACTTACTTGACATGGCCACAGCCGTGCTTGTTATGTCCACCATTCTTGCACTTAGTTCTACAAATGAATCAGAAAAATTAAGGCAGAAAAAAAAAACCATTATTTAATATTTATTTTTCTTGATTTTCACCAAAAAGAAAAGTGAAACTTGCAACTTATAGTGTTCCAGTTCTGTACCTTGAAGAGACAGTCGTAGATCCCATTGGAGAGTCTTATGATATTTTCGGCATATAGAGGAAAGCTTGTATAGAGAAATTGTATTAAAGTTGTGCAGAAAATAAATTATCAAAGAGAGGGGGACAGAGAGAGAGAGAAGCGTATAGGGAAAAAAAATATAAGAAATAAGTGTTTTTTTTTTTTTTTTTTTTTAGTGGGAAGGAATGTGAAAGGGGGATAATTTGTAAGTTGTAACTACCCAGTAGCCAGAAAGAAGTGTCTGTTTGATATTTTGTAACTACTCCCCAAGAAACAGAACATTGTGTGATTGCGAATGTAATTCACTAAAATGTTTCTCCTTCTTCTACCAAACGAAAAGACACAATATTTTAGTGTTTTTAAATGTAAACGTGACAATAATTTGTGTAACCACGTAGCACAATAAGGCGCAATTAACAAAAAGTCAAACGTTTGGATTATTAGTTATTATATATATATATATATATAAATTACTGTTATTTGCAATCACACCTAATGATGTGTATAGAAATTGTTGTGATTAAATAATGTCATTAACGATTAAGCATTTCTTGCTCCCTTTTATTTAAAAAGAATCAGAGTTCAAATTTTTCTTTTTATTGTTGGAACCAATTATTATTATTAGTGTGTAGCTTCGTGCATATGCACAGATACAATTAAAAATAATCACAATTATACAGTTCAAATTATACATTTCTTTAGAAGAATTCAAATTATACATGGTATTAGCTTATACTTTTTAAAATCATATATTTCTAAAATATGTAATGGTTTCTTATATTATATATATATATATGATTTAGAATTTAATTGGTTTTAAACTCTTCAATTTTTGCACCTACTAATTCACTTAGCACAAAAATTAAAAACTTAGATGGGCACGTGGTAGAAAATTAGATTCCAATTGAAATCCTATTTTTAATCTAACTAGTATGTAACCCCGTGCTATTGCACGGGATTGGTTAATTGTAATGATGCTATTGGCCAATTTTTTTTTGTTTTTTTGGGTTTATCACACGGATGATAGAACTAAATTAAATAGTACAAAATATATATTGCATTTTATTATTTAAGTAACGCTATTGGTCTTTTTTTTTTTTTTTTGGTTTATCATACATAGGATAATATTAGATAAAACAATGAATAAAAGAAATAGAATATTGCATTTTATTATTTAAGTGATGCTACAATGAAGAAAAAAAAGAATATTGCATTTTATTATTTAAAATTTATAAAGGGACATTAAAAAATTAAAACTGATCATTGAGTTTGGAATCTTCTTGGAGGGACCAATGAAGTGTTAATGTATGAGAATGTGAAGTAAGGAAGAATGGGATTGAATATTGTGTTTGAATTCGGCCTTGCTTTGAGAAATTTATAAGGAGGAGGAAAGGGTAGTGTGTGGATCTAGTTGGTAGAGGTTGAGAGAGGAGGAGACATGAGATGACGATATGGAACTAGGAGGAGATGATGTTTTACTTTTATAGTCTTTCTCATTGGACTCCTTGGTTCTGGTTATGGAATTAGAAGAGCTCTATACTTTATTGAGATCACCTATAAAAGTGTGCATGTGAGATGTTCTTACTTAGGCCAATGAATATTATCATTGTGATTTTCTTGGCTTCCATGTTAAATGTTAATGCATCATTTATTTGGGTACAAAAAATAGAAAATTTAGATAAGATACATGACATAAAATTGGAGTCAAATTTATAATCTCTATAAAAATGTGTAGGTAAGATGTTCTTACTTAGGCTAATGAGCATTATTATTGTGGTTTTCTTGACTTCCATGTTAAATGTTAATGCATCATTTATTTGGGCACAAAAATTAGAAAATTTAGATAAGATACATGACACAAAATTGAAGTCAAATTTATAATCTAATTAGATTTTTTTTTCTTTTTGAGTTTTGGTTAGGACAAGTGGCGCAAAATTGAGAATCCAATTGAAATCTAATTGGATTTTCTTTCTGCTTCACCTATTATTATATATATAGATTGGATTTGGACTTTTCAATTTTTATACTCAATAATTCATTTGGCATAAAATTAAAAATTAAATCGGACATGTGGCACAAAATTAGGAATCCAGTTAAAATCTAATTGATTTTTCTATAAGTTTTGGCTATCAATCTATATAATAATAATAATAATAATAGTAGGTGAAGTTAAGAGAAACTCAAATTAGAATTTCAAATTAGAGTTCTAATTTTGCGTCATGTATCCTAAATTATTTATTCTCAAAAAGTTTTATTTCTTAATTTTAGAATCAAATGTGAGACCACATTATACATATTTATCTAAGTGAGTTATTAAGTACAAAAATCAAAGAGTCTAGAATAAATGAATTGTAGAAAAAAAAAAAAGGTGCTTCACAATAATTAAAAAAAATTGGATAATTTACATTTTATACCTAATAATATTCTTACAAAATGTTTTAAAGAGTTAACAAAATATAAAAATGACTATCAATAGTATTTAAAATATATATATATATATATATAGGAACTATATTATGCATCTTCATGTATATCTTTAAGTTTATTCATGCATTTGCATAGGGTTACAAGCTAGTCTATATATTTATATAATAATAATAATAATAATAATAATAATAATAATAATAATAAGTGAAGCAAAGAGAAAATCTAATTAACTTTCATATTAAAATTCAATTAGAGTCTAATTTTAAGCCATGTGTCTCATTTAATCTAAATTTAGAATTTTGTGCCAAGTGAGTTAATTTAGTATAAAAATTGAATTTCAATTAGAATTTAATTTTGTGCCATGTGTCTCATTTAATCCAAAATTTTAAATTTTTGTGCCAAATTAGTTAATTTAGAGAAGAGTCTAGAATAAATGAATCGTTAAAAAAAAAAAAAAAAAAAAAAAGTGCTTCACAATAATTTATAAAAAAATGGACAATTTACATTTTATACCCAATAATATTCTTACAAAATGTTTTAAAGAGTTAACAAAATATAAAAATGAATATTAATAGTATTTAAATTATATATATATTTATATATGAACTATATTATACATTTTATTGTATATCTTTAAGTGTATCCATATATTTGCATGGGGTTACAAGCTAGTTTATATATCTATATATATAATAATAAGTGAAGTAAAGAGAAAATCAAATTAATTTTTAAATTAAAATTCAATTAGAGTCTAATTTTACGCCATGTGTCTCATCTAATCTATATTTAGAATTTTATGCCAAGTGAGTTAATTTAGTGTAAAAATTGAATTTCAATTAGAATTTAATTTTACGCCACGTGTTTCATCTAATCCAAAATTTTAAACTTTAGTGCCAAATTAGTTAATTTAGTGTAGAAAACGAGGAGTCTAATATAATAAACCATAAAAAACATAATCATATAACTAAAACTTAGTAGGTAAAAATTAGAGAAAGTTGAATTAGAATTTGAAATTATAATCCAATTTTGCACGTGTCTAAATTTATGTGGGGACTATCCACTTAAGCATGTGCAATGTGTCTACTTAAATTTTTTTAATCTTTGTGTTAAGTGAGTTAATGAGTACAAAATACTAAGAATCTAATATTAATGAACTATGAAATTAAAAAAAAAAAAAAAAAAATCACACAATAAATTTGGACTCCTAGCCCAAATAGTAGATGGACTTAGGCCTAAAGAGTCAAAAACAATAAATTTGTAGAGAATGAGTTGGAAAACTAGACTTTAATGAATTAATACAACAAGTAAGTAGTTCTTGATGGCAAATGAGTGAATATAACAAATTTAAACTAAGGAAATACGTCCTAGGCAATGTCCGAGGAGATTGGTTCTTATGTATTGCTTTCGAAGTTGGGTTACAAGTTTGATTCTTGATTGCTACAGTATTTTTCTTCTTAGTTTTTCGATCCCTTCTTCGTGGAGGGTCTCTCATGTTATATAGTATTCTTTGAACAATCTTGGTCTTACACTTTTTTGGTTATCTAAGCCACTACTTGAGTGCATGTCCCATAGGACAACCCTTCAAGTTCTCTATGAGTTGGGATAGCCAAGACAGCATTATTCAGGAGTCTTCTCCACATTAATGTAGCTAGAAATTTAGCTGTAAAGCATTTAATGTGGTGGTAGCAGCTTTCTCTTAGATATTTTTGAGCTCCCAGCCTTCTGGTACACTTGAGATACACATCCCTATCACTGAAGCTTCTTGGAAGGTTACCTTGAACTTTAGGATACACATTTAAGTCGTGCTTAACCTATTCGAGAAGACATTCCTCCTTAGACCACCTTCCCATTCGTATCTTACTCATTAGATTCTAAGTTTGATCCATCCAACACCATTCATCTGTTCTCGGATTACTATTCTTTCGGCCAAGACCTAGTATACCATTTGGGCCCTTAACCCTACAATAGCTCCTTAAAACTCCGGTTTTTTCCCTCTCATTCAAGAAGAAAAGTGGGGTTTTGATTTTTCATGCGCTAATATTATTTTGCCCTTTGATTTGCACATGTAAGAGTGCCGTTTTGCATGCCCCATAATTGCTACTAACACTTCGGAGCCCATGAGGCATCATTAATTGCTCCAGGTGGCGTTATGTTCCCTACATCCAATAGTGAGGCACTAATCCAATGGCTAATATTTCTCCTTGGGTTTTGAGAGGGATAACTCCCCCTCAATCTTGCCCTCTATATAAAGCATTTAAAGAAATCATTTCCGTCATTTCATAAGTCTTTAAGCTCTCCAAAGATCCCAAGCACTCAAACTCACAAAGCTTACTAAGTTACTAAACTTTCCATACCCTTTCTTTAAGAAATCCTTGAAAATCTTTCTAAAGGTTTCAGGTACTAACAGACATCTTAGTTCTTGTAAGTTTCTATTTCTTTAAACTTTTCTTTTTCTCCTCGGCCTTCCAGTTCTTATTTCTTCATTTACCAATTTTAGTTGTTTCCATTCAATTTGTCTAGATGGGTAGATTTAAGCACCTAGTAGACTCCCCTGCCAAAATAGAGGCCTTTAAGGATAAATACCACATTCAACAAGAGGTCGTCCTACGATACTGTTGCCCAGAACAAATAGTGACACACAGAGAAGAAGGGGAAGTTATCAGCCCCACGATAGCTTTCATAGAAAGGGAATGACTCTCCCCATGGGTAGGATAACATGGGACTACCTCATCAACCACAGGATATGCCCCCACCAATGCACGCCCAACCTATTTAGGGTCTTAGGTAGCATTGATACTCTTAACGGGCATCTGGGTTTGAGGCTTACTTGGCATGATTTGGTCCACATGTACGAGTGCCACTCCCTTAAAAACGTGAGATTTTATCTCAAGTCCTGATTTGACATTGTCAAACTAGTATCATGTTTACCTAAATCTAACAAAGGTGTGAAAGATGATTATCTAATAGCGTCTTCACTGCCCCATTCGAGAGGGAAAGCCAGGTGGGATACCTTAGAGTTAGATTCCTTAGTAAGAGATTTAGATTCTTTAACCCTGACCATGTCATTATTTCCCTTTCATTTTGCTTTCTTTTGATGATGGGTTTTCACTTTCTAACCATGTTTTGCTTCTCAACTATTTCTGCAAACAAGAGGCATGTAGTGCCTAGGCTCAATCTGACCAAAGTTGAAACTCTCAACTACTTGTTGAGGTCCGAGATCTTTGTGAGTGAGGATAGGCAGTTGAGAGCAATCCACTTAATTTTGGACTTCGAGCCTATCTCAGAGATATATCAAGAAATAGGCCACGCCATAAAAGTATATCAAGAAATAGGCCACGCAATAAAAGCAGCTACCCGCGGCTAGCTCGGATTGACGTGTTACGCCCAAATTTCCTGGCCCAAGAAGAACTTCCACTAATCATACTGCCATTTCAACGAGTTCTACCTAAAGCAGCAGCAGGGCCCGAGAAGGAGATTGCTTTTTCATGCTTATCACTAGAGGAGGAGATAGACAAATTCCACTTCAAAGAAGAGAAGAATCTAGGGGCTCTTGTAGTTCATATTTCAGACGTTGAGGATAAGACTGATAGGCACTCAAATGTTCATGCCCCCATTCTGGTGATTTCCCGTCCGCACAACACCTCCAACAACACTTCCACCCACACTTCCTCCTCCTCCTCCTCGTCCACCTCCCACCGACCTCAAACTGAAAGCCATTTTAGATCTAAAGAAGAAAAGGCCAATTCAAGAGCTTGAAGAAGGGGAGGTGGCCCTTCAAAAGGGGACTAAGTAGAAGAAGGTGGCCAACAACCTTTAGGACAAGAGGTCCACTTCTGTGGATAGTCGGAATGAGCAAATTAGGGCCAAGGTATGCCTTTCGTAACGCACATGGTCTCCTCAATTGAAGGTGGATGGGGCTGCCACCCTTGGAATGCCTTGGTCAGGGAGTTCCAAAGAAGTTACAGTGCATATGTAGCTGAGGCCTTGGAGCAACCACTCCTTTTACCCAAGGACATGGACGTCGTGAGGAAGTTGAAGCAGCAAAACCTCTTCATGTCCTTGAAAAGGGACCTTACCATGGTAAGTTCACAGCCATACACCATTTATTTATTTGTTTGCTAATGAGTTTTTGCTCTCTTTTTCGTTCTCATGGGGTTGTTATATTGTTTTTGTGTAGATCACCCATGAGGTTTTTGTGGCTGAGGAATGGGTCAAGGAGGCTTGAAACGATGTTAGGAATGAGGCCCACCTTCATCTTGAGACTGAAAAGGCCTTGGGAGCCACGAGGGAGGAAAACATTGAGATGCTCACCAAGCTTACTATCGAGGAGAGGGAAAGGAATAGTGCTTAGGCTGGACTAAAGAATGCCGAGACTCAGGTTAAGGACTGGTGCAAGTTGCTCTATAAGACTGAGTTAGAGCTGGCCACTTGAGGACAATTTGTCCTGGATCTGAAGGCACAATTGTAGAAGACTAAGGAGGCAGCCGAGGCTTAGAAGCAAGCGTCTTATTTGCTCGGTATAGAAGAAACACAAGTTAAACTTACTAAGGAGCTTGCCGAGGTATGTAGGGATTATTGCAATGAAACATGGGATAAGTCCCTTAATGTTGCAAGAGTCCCTACAAACTCGGCTTGGAGGTAGCTTGGGAGCATATACTATCACTCAGATATCCGTGAAGTCCCAGGTGCCAGCCCTTCCCCCTCTACCTTTGCTCTAGAGACCTCTAAGCAATCCTTGAATATCCAAGTTGCATTCCCTCTTCCTGAGGCTTCGAAGGGATATAGCCAAGCTGGTGATCAAGGCCAGGGGGCTGAGAGGGCCAAGGACAAGGGTAAGGGCAAGGAGAATAAACCCTCATCAGAAGCCAAAGATGCTGCTAAGGCCAAGGAAGCTACAACAAAGGCAAAGGAAGCAGAGGCCAAGACTAAAGAAGTTGATCCTAGGGCCAAAGATGCTCCTACTTCCCAGCCGAGAAGGAAAGAAGACCCTCAAACTCCAAAGCCAAGGCTTAGCACCCAAGATCTTCATGTAGTAGCTTTTTTTTTTTCTTTTTTTCTTTTTTTAAACTTTAGTGGCATTCTGTCATTGAATATAATGTACCCCCTTAGCTTTATAAAAATTCTTTTCTTTTTATCTCTTGTACCTTCACTTTATCTACTTTAAAGTTTATTACTATTGCAAATAGCATTGAACTGCTGCTACTTTGCCTTCAATAAAAACTAATAATAATACATTGCTAACAATCTAAGTAATTTGATCAAGTACCAGCAATAAAGAGGTGTGGGTAAATCTGGTCTTGTATCTTATACAAAACACACAGCAGAAGCAATAAACATGGATCTATTTCATTCATGATTGATAACATACACTATGTAAATTTCAGAATTTAAGAACAAGATAGCGGACCTTGGTGCGGTGAAATTCAAAACAAAAGATTATAAGTACTTGGGAACATTTTTAATCTTCACTCCAATTCCACTTTACACCCAAGACGTGTGGTTTCTCAATCAGTTTCCAAGGGAGAATAATCGAGTGGTTTCACTTGCATATACATACCATTTCACAACGACGTTTTTTTTTTTTTTTTTTTTTTTCTCTTTCTCTAACAAAAAACTTCTGTATGTCTCTCCTTTTATATTTACCTAATTATCTAATTGGGCTGGCTTATTGGACCTTTCCAATTGGGCTTTAGTGTGTGGCTTGAAGTAGGACCAAAAGGGACAAATAAGACACTAGCTCTAATGGGCCTTGTGCTTTTTTGTTAACTCTTAACAAGTCCAAAGTTACCATTAATTATATTTAATACCACTATATAAATATAATTGCACTCTAAGTCTTATTAATAAATTATATCCCAAGACTTTATTATACATGCAACTCCTTCATAAAATATTCGTAGTAATTCAAAGTCATAAATATAAACTGTCACTTTAAAGATTACTACATCTTAATCCTTAAGTACCTGTTTTAAACCTTTAAGTTATTTATCATATATTTATGAAATGCAATTTCATAAATATATACTTTAGTAACTCCTTACTAAATTGGTTAGACCTAACACTTTAAATAACCAAACCCATTAAACTTATCTCAAGGGAATATTTTATATCTCCGTTAAGAGATTATGAATTTCATCTTGAGAATATATGTCCCTTTAACACTAAATGTAGCTACCTAACATACTGAGATTTTGATCGTGACTTTAGATCTCACTTTTGATATATCAAAGCAGCCTACACTTTATGATCAAGTCCATTATTCTCTGAAGATTAAGAGTTCATGTAAATAGAGGTCATGAGATTTATTATTCATTTGATAGTCGTTAGGAGAATAATAAATCTCACAGCAGTTCAGTTCAATACGTCTTAACTCTTAAAACATATTAACATATCAACTAGAAGTCTCCACTTAGATGATCAAGACAAATCATCTTAGTTGATATGTTATAGTCTTCGTAGATGAAATGCCCAATTTCATCACCAACTACAAACTAAAATTCTAAGTTTATAAAGAACTTGTGACTTATATCTTCTGTGACTAAATCACATAAATCACATATTATGCATCTCATGGACTATATGATAATGTCCAAATATTCATGTTATTATTTTAGATAATAATGAAACAAATTTATTAATCACAACATTAAGTCATATATAATGTCATATATAACATCATACAATAGGATTTAAGGGCACTGATCCTAACAATCTCCCACTTGTCCTAAAGACTATTATGTATTAATCTAACTCTCATTCGCTCTAAATGTGACTCGAAAGTCCTTTGAGGTAAGGCTTTGGTAAAGGGATTTGCTAGATTATTTGCACTTTTAATCTTTGCAACCACTACATCTCTTCGAGTAATAATGTCTCGAATAATGTGGTATTTTCTCTCAATGTGCTTTCCTTTCTTGTGATTCCTTGGATCTTTGGATTGTGCAACCGCTCCACTATTGTCGCAAAACAATATGATGGGAACTTGCTCCATTCTTATAACACTAAGATTAGAAAGGAATTTTTTGAGCCAAATAGCTTCCTTTGCTGGTTCACAAGCAGCAACGTACTTAGCCTCCATGGTGGAGTCTGCAATACAAGATTACTTAATACTCCTCCAAGTTATGACTCCATCTCCCAAAGTGAAAACACATCCTGAAGTGAATTTTCTGAAATCTAGATTTGATTGAAAGTCGGAATCTATATAGCCAATGGGAATCAAATCCTCACACTGGTAAACAAGCATATAATCCCTTGTTCTCCAAAGATACTTAAGAATATGCTTTACAGCTTGCCAATGTTTTGGTCCTGGATTTGTTTGATAACGGCTGACCATGTCAACTGAATAACAAATATTTGGTCTAGTACAAAGCATGACATGCATGAGACTTCCTACTACAGAAGCATAAGGAACTTGTCTCATCATATTTTCTTCCTCTTGAGTCTTAGGCCTTTGGTCATCAGACAGAGGAACTTCATGTTTGAAAGGAAGTAATTCCTTCTTGGAGTTTTGTATGCTAAACCGTTCTAGAATCTTATCTATATATCTAGTTTGTGATAAACCTAATATCTTATTCTTGCGATCTTGTCAAAGCTTGATCCCTAGAATAAAGTTAGCTTCACCTAAGTCCTTCATGTCAAATTGGTTTGACAACCAAACTTTTACCGATGACATTACCCTTACATTATTTCCAATGAGTAGAATGTCATCAACATAAAGCATTAGGAACATTACTACTTTATCTCGATGTCTTTTGTACACACATGGTTCATCAAGATTTTGTTTAAAACCAAATGATTTGATTGCTTAATCAAATCTGATGTTCCATGACCTAGATGCTTGCTTAAGTCCATAAATGGATCTTTTCAACTTGCATACCATATGCACTTGGTTCTTTGCTATGAAACCTTTTGGTTGCATCATATAGATTTCTTCTTCAAGATTGCCATTAAGAAATGTAGTCTTGACATCCATTTGCCAAATCTTATAATCATAATGAGCAGCAATAGATAAGAGAATTCTGATAGATTTAAGCATGGCTACTGGCGAAAATGTTTCATCATAGTCAATACCTTCTTTTTGTGTATACCCTTTCACCATTAGTCTTACTTTAAAAGTTTCAACCTTTTCATCTATCCCTCTTTTCCTCTTGTAAACCCATTTGCAACCAACAGGTTTAATATCGTTAGGCGCCTTTACAAGATCCCAAACTTGATTGGAATACATAGAATCCAATTCAGATTTCATAGCTTTGACCCAATGATGTACATATATATCATTCATTGCCTCTTCATATGTGTAGAGACCCGATTCAGCCTCTTCTAAGATAGCTTCATAAGTTTCTCCAAAACTTATAAATCTTAGAGGAGGCCGAAAAATTCTCCTACTATGACGAGGCACTTATGTACTAGTCATCTCATGAGTAATATCTTATGGTGAATCTAATATAGCCACATCATCCCTAATTTCATCCATTGGTTGTTCATTTATAGGTTCATTCATTTCAGCCAAAACAACTTTATTTCTAGGATTAAAATTATTCACATAATCATCCTCCAAAAATTTGGCATGTGTAGTAACAAACACTTAGTTATCTTTATGATTATAGAATAAATAACCCTTTGTTTCATTAGAATACCCTAAAAATATGCATACTTCGGTTTTAGCTTCCAACTTATCAAACTTCCTTTTCAACGCATGTGCTGGACATCTCTAAATGTGGAGATATTTCATACTAGGCTTATGCCTACTCCATAATTCCTTAGGTGTGTTGGGAAAAGATTTTAAAGGAACTAAATTCAAAATATGCGTAGCAGTTTTTAATGCATATCCCCAAAAAGAAACTGGTAAAGTTGAATAACTCATCATGGTCCTAACCATTTCCAAAAGAATCCTATTCCTTCTTTCTGCTACACAATTATGTTGGGGAGTTTCAGGTGCAGTCAATTGGGATACAATTCCATTTTGAGTTAAGTAATCCTTGAAATCCCCAAGAAGGTATTTACCACTACGATTAGATCGAATGACCTTTATGCGTTTACCTGATTGATTCTCAACTTCAACCTTAAACTCTTTGAACTTTTCAAAGGTTTCAGACTTCCGTCTCATTAGGTACACATAACCATATCTTGAGTAATCATCGGTAAAAGTGATGAAGTACTCATAACCTCCTTTTGCTTGGGTTGACATAGGACCACATACATCTATATGAACTAATTCAAGCAACTCTTGGGCTCTTCTACCTTTTGCATTAAAAGGCCATTTGGTCATTTTGCCTTCTAAATAAGATTCACAAACTGAAAATTCATCAAAGTCCAATGGCTCTGAGGGTCCATCTTTGATCAGTCTTTGAATTTTGTTTGGATTAATATGACCCAAATGCAAGTGCCAAAGATATGCTTCATTAGTAAAAGGAAACTTTCTCTTTAATGATTTTGCATGAGAGTTATGATTTAATTCAGAATTATATAATTAATGCTTATCAGGAGTTAAAATATAAAGACCATCCACAATATTGTCAAAACAGATAAACACTTTATCTTTCTTTATTACAACATTGTCTTTTAGGATAACATAATATCCATGTTTTCCTAAATAAGTTGCAGAAATTAAACTCCTACGAACATTAGGTACATATAAATAGTCTTCCAATATTAAAACTCTAGATTCAAAACATAAATTAAACACTCCAATAGCTACAACTCGAATCCTTCTCCCATCAACCAAGGTAAGAAACATTTCCCCTTCTTTCAACTTTCTGGTCTCCTGAAACTCCGTAAGGATTTGTAGATATGATTAGTACAACCTAAATCCACACACTAGGAATTTATAGGATTCTGTACCAAACATATTTCAAGAAGGAATGTACTTTTCATACCTTTATTCTTGGCAGCCTTAAATACTGGACAATTCCTCTTCTAATGTCCTTTCTCACCACAATGGAAATACTTTCCTTTGGTTTTCTTTCCTTTGTTGACAACTCCTAAGGCAACTTGTTAACCATCTTTCATGGAGAAGTCCTTCTCTTCTTCTTCTTTTTACCCTATCCTTTCAACTTAGGTTGAGAAGTAGAAGATTCAGCCATATTAGAATCAACAATAGAAGTATCAAGGATGCCTTCCATTGCTACCAACTCGTTCATCAATTCAAACAATGTATAAATCTTTTTGTTCATATTATAGTTAAGTCTGAATTCCTTAAATGATTCTGGTAGTGACGATAGTATCATATTCACTTGGGATTCTCCATCAATATCGACACCTAAAACTTCCAATGTATTTAGATTAGAGATCATCCTAAGACAATGCTCACTCACTGAAGTACCTTTAGCCATTTTGGTATTATAAATCTGTCTCATAGTTTCTTACCTTGTAGAACAACCTTGCTCACCCAACATCTCCTTCAGACTTAGCATTATGTCTGAAGTTAGTTTTACATCCTGCATTTGATGCAGTAGAACATTTGAAATAGATACTACGATATAGCATTTAGCCATTTCATTACATTTCTACCAACAATCGTATCGGTGTTTTTCCTCAAGAGGAGCATCTAATGATGGAAAGCTAGGACATGGTTAAGTAAGCACATAGTTGGATGTAGTTAGTTTATTTTGATTAAGAATAGCAATAAGTGGGCTAAATGATGCCATGATTTTAAATCTAAAAATAACAAACATGAATATAATAAGTAAACTAGACATTATCAATTTAGCATATAAGTTTATAATATAGAACCTTATAAAACCATTAAATAATATATGCAACGATAACCCAACTCATGTCTATAATTCCTTGGTAGCAAGTTTATTATAAACACATTTATTGATTTAAAACTATTCTCATTATTAGTGTCATCATGATAACTCTTATCATAAACTAATAATATGTTGTATTAGCTTTAGCCTCTAAGTGTTAATGACATAGCTCCTTTGGGAGGTTAACATTACACTTATTCTAGTGTACACCATTATCTAGAATCATGTGTAGCCACATTTCATCTCTCTTATAATGTTTAAACTTGTAGTACCATGGAACAAAACACCCTCCTTTGGGATCGCAAGGCATATATGCCAAGAGGAGGTGCTTGTCCACACTACTTTAAACAGGTTAGTTCAATCTTGTAGTACTATGAAATAAACACCCTCCTTTGGGATCGCAAGGCATATACGCCAAGATGAGATGCCTACCCACACTACTATAAACTGATAATGGAGGCCATGAGATCCAACCTTTGTATCTCTCTCCCACTAAATATTTTAAATTAAAGGTTTTTAAGATCAAGAACCACAATAATGCTAGAAACCTTGAAAACATAATCCTAATCTCATTAGGAATAAATTTCATAATCCTAGCATTAACAAGATAGCATATATATCTCTGTGCATCTCCATATAAATTGCAACATATGAAACACACATTAATATATGGATCCAAGACATCCAAAGCATATAAAAATTTGAATGCATATGAAACCATATAAATAAGATATATATATATATATATATAATACATGGATTCAAGGCATTTATCACATCTTAATAAAATACCAAGAATTTTACCATACAAGATGGCTATCATGGCAACAACTTTCAATTAACACGTGATAAGCAATTAAAAGCATGAATAGCCAAGCGGTGCAATCAACATAGTTCACGCACATGGTAGTTACAAAATTGTTACTTCAACAATCAACAACTACCATTAAGCATTGCAATTGGTGCAAAATTCATATATATAATATATTGGCCAATGCATCGAGGCAATCCATCAATTGTCTAAAATTAGCCAAGCCGTACAATAACTAAAGTAATCCACTTAAAAGTTATTGATATAGAACTATATCTCCTTGGCAATTTCAATTAGAACACAGCACAATTCTTTAATCATAGACCACTTCGAACAAACCAAGGGAATATACATCCTTGGTGTGAACCCGATATGATCAAGAAAATGTTTTTCTTTAATTCTAAAATTCAATCACATGCTATACAATTATGATATGAAAACCTGGCTCTGATACCAATTGTGGGTAAATCTGGGTCTGGTATCTCATACAAAACACACAGCGGTAGCAATAAAAATGGATCTATTTTATTCATGATTGATAACATGTACTATGTAAATTTTAGAATTTAAGAATAAGATAGTGTACCTTGGTGCGGTCAAATTCAAAACAAAAGATTATAAGTACTTAGGAACGTTTTTAATCTTCACTCTAATTCCACTTTATGCCCAAGAAGTGTGGTCTCTCAATTAGTTTCCAAGAGAGAATAATCGAGTGGTTTAACTCACACATACACATCATTTCACAATAATGTCTCTCTTTTCTTCTTTTCTTTTTCTCTAATGAAAAAATTCTGTATGTCTCTTCCTTTATATTTAAAAGATTATCTAATTGGGCTGGCCTATTGGGCCTTTCTAATTGGGCTTTAGTATGTGACTTGGAGTGAGACTAGAAGGGACCAATAAGATACTAGTTCCAATAGGCCTTGGGCTTTTCTGTCAACTCTTTACAAATCTACAGCTAGCATTAATTATATTTAATACCACTATATAAATATAATTGCATTTTAGGTCTTATTAATAAATTATATCCTAAGACTTTATTATACATGCAACCTCTTCATAAAATATTTGTAGTAATTCAAAGTCATAAATATAGACTGTCACTTTGAAGATTACTACATCTTAATCCTTGAATACCCGGTTTAATCCTTTAAGTTATTTATCATATATTTATGAAATCTAATTTCATAAATATATACTTTAGTAACTCTATACTAAAGTGGTTAGGTCTAACACTCTGAATAACCAAACCCATTAAACTTATCTCAAGGGAATATTTTATATTTCCATTAAGAAATTATGAATTCTATCTAAAGATTACGAATTCTATCTTGAGAATATATGTTTCATCAACACTAAATGTGGCTGCCCAGCATACTGAGGTTTTGATCGAGACTTTAGATCTCACTCCTAATATATCAAAGCAATCTACACTTCATGATTAGGTCCATTATTCTCTTAGGATTAAAAGTTCACGTAAATAGAATTTGTGAGATTTATTATTCATTTGACAGTTGTTAGGAGAATAATAAATCTCACAGCAGTCTAGTTCAATATGTCTTAACTCTTAAAACATATTAACATATTAACTAGAAGTCTCAACTTCCATGATCAAGACAAATCATCTTAGTTGATATGTTATAGTCTTCACAGATGAAATGCCCAATTTCATCATCGACTACGAACTAAAATTCTGAGTTTACAAAGAACTTGTGACTTATATCTTCTATGACTAAATCACATAAATCACATATTATGCATCTCATGGACTATATGATAATGTCCAAATATTCATGTTATCATTATTTTAGATAATAATAAAACAATTTTATTAATCACAATATTAAGTCATACATAATGTCCTACATAGTATCATACAATAGGATTTAGGAGCACTAATCTTAACAAGAGGTCTAACACACATTCGTATTGAGAATTGAATCTTCTACAATGAAGATAAATTATACTTTGTAAAAAATGAAAGGAAGAGACAAACTTCATCTTGCTCATCACTTGGATAAATAGATAAAGACTTCAACTTATTTAAAGACATTAATCTAAGGAGTTAAGTATAACTTTGGATCTGTTTTAACACTTAGTAAAAGACCAGTAGATATCATAGTGTCAATTTTTCCCAAGTATGTGATTCGGGGGATCAGTCATGACTAGGATTCTATTTAGCACTTAGAAAAATGTCATAGAGTATTAATTTCCCCAAAGCATCTAGTCTGAGGACCTAGGCATGACTAAGGTTTTGTTTAATCACTTATAAAGATGTCATAGAATGTAATTTCCCCAAAGCATATGGTCTGAAGAGCCAGGCATGACTAAGGTTTTGTTTAATTACTTATAAAGATAATAATGGAAAGTATGATGTATTTACACAATAAATGAGCATACGACAAAGGAAACTTTTATTAATAAAAATACATTTTCAGGTTGTTTACATTCCAAGGTTGTGGTATTACACGTTCATCTAAGACTTCGAGGAAATAAGCTCTTATACCAGCCCCCGAAGTGATGTGGTATGACTTCTCCCAGTTGGGCCCTAGCTTTCCTCATGCTGGGTTCTTTGCAGTGCTTAGAACCTTTCTCAACACCAAGTCACCAGGTGCTAACGGTCTCAACTTCACATTGGCATCATAACCTTGCTTGAGCTTGTGTTGCTAATATGCCAATTGGATCATTGCATTTTCTTTCATTTCTTCAATCAGGTCTAACCTTTGTTCTAGCAATCTGTTGTTATTCCTCAAATCAAAAGAACTTGTTCTCAACATTAGGAAGCCAGTCTCTAAGGGGATAACAGTTTCGGCTCCATAAGTCATTAAGAAAGGGGTCTCCCCTTTTAATCTCTGAGGTATGGTTCGATATGTCCAGAAGATATGTGACAGTTCTTCCACCCATTTTCCCTTCACATCATCCAGCCTCTTCTTAAGTCCATTCACTATGACCTTGTTAATAGCCTCGGCTTGTCCATTCCCTTGGGGATAAGTTGGGGTGGAGTATCGATTTGTAATTCCAAGATTACAACAGTATCGCCTAAAGGCTTTGCTATCGAACTAAAGGCCATTATCTGAGATGAAGGTACGAGGGACCCCAAACCGATTAACGATGTTCCTCCAAACAAACTTCTTGGCATCTACATCTCTGATATTCGCCAAGGGCTCATTTTTAACCCATTTAGTGAAGTAGTCTATGCTAACACCTCTTGTTCCCTATTGCCTTAAGGAAAGGACCAATAATGTCCAAGCTCCATTAAGCGAATAGCTAAGGGCTGGACAAAGGATTAAGGACTCCTCTCGGTTGGTGTATGTTTGGTGTGAATGACAATGGTCACACTTCCTTACATATTCTTGTACTTCCTTTTACATGTCTGTGTGACAAGGATCTTCCTCTAGTATGGCTTCAACAAATCCTTTTATGTAACTCCTCGAGGAGTAATTCTATTGCTTAGAGTGTATGCATAGCAGGTATGGCCTAGAAAAAGAGCGTTTGTACAATTTTGGATCCTCGAACAGCCAGAACTGAGGAGCCTTTATTCGTACTTTGTCAACTTTTGACTTCTCATTAGGTAGACCCTGACTGGAACATTGCGTTAACTGCTTGAGTATTGGTAGACCCTGACTGCATAGCAAAGTCCCTCTGAGATTGGTTGTTGTTGTATCATTCTGACCTGAAATCCCTCCTCTCTTAAGGGATAACCTTATCTTTTCCTTTCCCTTACTGTAAGTCTTCCTCAACTCTCTTATACTTGTCAATCCAGTCCATGAGCTGGCCCACGCTGGTAACAGGCTTTCCTATTAAAGATTTCTGTTATGACATATATGTTTTAACTTGATTAAGAACATATATCACTTATTTATGTAAATTGGCTAATCATTTGACAAAACGCACTCTACTTGTAATTGGGTAGTTCTAGGTGTGTTTAATACTTCAAGAAACAATGTTTCAAGGTCAAGTGTTGAAGTCATTAAGTCTGTCCAAGAAAAAGCAAGCTGAAGTGCAAAGTTTTTAAAGCTCGACACCTTCTCGATAGCTACCTCGACACTTGCTATCTGTCGAGATTTAAAATTTCAGATTTCCAATCTGATTTTCTTGGGATCCGTGAATATGATTTTGGGCCTTCTTTTCTTTTAACCCTAAAGATATAAAAGGATTGTTTTAAGAGCCGTCAAGTGTGACATAAGTTGCATTATCATTGAGCAATCTCTGTTCAAGCAAAGTGTGATCAAAAGACGAAGTTCTTGACCTAGTTCATCTTCCATTAAGAAGTTGCTGTGCATTTGCACCGTAGGGTTTTGTAACCAAGCATCTTCCTGCTATTCATCATAAAGGATGAATTGAAGAACTTTGCAGCCAACCTTTCTTCTTTAGTTGGTGTTTTGAAGTCGCGTACTTGGATCCGCGCATTGGTTAGTCACGTACTTGGGAGCCGTGCATCAAAGGTGGGAACTATCACTACAGATCAAGTCCAATTGGGTATTGGGGTAAGGGTTCAACTGTAAGTTGGTAAGGTACTTGGGATTCCTTTACTTGTAACTGCTTGATTTGATAATAGTGGAGTTTCGGAAGTAGTGACCTGAAAATCATTCGGTGGGGTTTTTGCCGTTAAGGTTTTCCCCATTCGTAAGCAAATCACCATGTTATATATTTTCTGTTGCATATTTAGTTTTTGGTGATTTGTTTGTGCTTCCACGAAATTGCATGATTAATTGATTAATTAATAACTTGGCTAAATTAATTAATTTGGGTTAATCACTAGGGGTCATTCAAATTGTGGCCTATCAATTTCCTTAAATTGTGCTCAGTTGGGAGGCTAACCTTGAAAGTACTGATGGCCATGTCATTAAAGTCACTATCAAACTCATTGTACATCTCCCAGTGTCTGTTCGAGTGCGTGTTCAGGGTCTCCCCTTCTTACATGGATAAAGACAGTAGGGAATCTAAGGGTTGAGGAACCCTACTACAAGTGATAAAACGAGAGCCAAATGCTTGGGTGAGCTCTTTGAAGAAACCTATGGAACCCGCCCTTTAGCCATCGAACCATCTTATTGCCTCGGGTCCCAAACTGGAGGGGAACACCTTGCACATCAAGGGTTCATCATTGGAATGGATAGTCATTCTTTGGTTGAAATGACTCACATGCTCCACAAGCTCTGTTCGACCATTATAGATGGTGAATGTTGGCTGATTGAATTGCCGAGGAAGTCTTATCCCTTCAATCCTGCGCATGAAGAGTGATTTGAAAATTTGGTCCAACGCCTAGCTTATAGCGTCATTTCCTAGGCCTTTGCGAGGCAGGCTTTTATACCTACATTTGTGATGGTGCTCCTCCTTGAAGGAGATTTCAGCAAGTAGGCCTATGTTTAATATTTTGCTTCATATTAGCATATTTTAGTGTTTATGTTATGTTATTCAGTTTTACTTTATGCTTTTGTACCTTTTTCTTTTTTAAGCTTTTAAGGTCTTTGTACCCATACTTTGTAGCTTTTGGACTTGTTGTTAAATGTCATGTATTTTCTTTAAGTACATCACTCTCGTGCCCTTATTGGATTTTTATCCTTGATGCATTTACCTAGTGTTTATGCATTGGTTGAGTATTAGACATGCAAATGATACTTTGCAATTGAGTTTATTAACTTGCATGTCCGGATGTTCATTCTATGTGTGAATGAGCATTGTGATCACTTTTTATAGTGATTGTTCATTTTTGGTCAAGCCATGGCTTATTACTTATTTCCATTTTGCTTGATCACATTGTGCTTGCTCTATATGCATTACAAGTTTTCTGCATACAATGATTATATTGTGTTGTTGTGTTTCAGGAGATACTTGTTCTTATAGTTCAAGAGCTTCACAGATTCTAGAGTTAGGTGTGAGTGAATTTTGTTCAACTGTTCCCAACTCACGCGTTAAGTCTAGAGTTTGTTATAGGGTTTTGTCACGGAATAGCCAAAGGGGGAGATTGTAAGATTGAATTTAATCAACCATCTTATTGGCTTTATTCCATGCCAATTTTCTCATAATTTAGCACTTAGAAACCCTGTATTTAGGTGGGAATCATGTAAAGGTAGTGTGTGAGAGAGTGTGAAGAAATGCTCAAGAATGTGTAGTGAAGCAGGGACTCGCGACTGGATCTTGCGGGTGGCTTGCGACTGAGAAACTGCCAGATGATGCATATAAGTAAAGCATGCAGAGAAGCTAAACCGTCATGCCAGCTGTTGTACTACAGGACAAAAAGTCTAGACTGGCCATTCAGTTAGCTCGCGGTTTGAACTCGCAACTCAGTCAGGTTGTGAGGCCAAGTTGCCAGCCAGCTCTATTTTGGAAAAACTGACTCTACGCATTCCTTTCTCACCCTAGTATAAATACCCTTTATACCCACGATCTTTTCATAGAGACTCTTTAAATTCCTTTACTCTCACCCTCTCCCTTATTACAGCCTTGAGAGGTTTTTACCCAAATCCTTTTCTCACCATATCCATATCTGTGAGAAGGCTTTTTGGTGCTTTAGGAAGCAGTTAGGAAGGGACCAATAGTTATTGGTTGATGCTATGGGCTATAGCAGGATCTGGTAAGCTAGAAAAGAAAAAAGTTCGGTGTAACCTCATTGGAGCAAGAAACTTGGAGGGTTTAGGTACACTTGGTAGATTAGGCTTGAAAGGTCTATTGATGTTCATGTATCCCAACTACATTTTCTAGTAGATTATTGACCGCTTGGAGGGCGGCGGAGAGGTTTTACACGGAAGACTTTGGTTGTCTCTTCGATAACATATCGCTGTGTTGTCCTTGTGTTTGCATCTCTCTTCCCTTAATCTTTGCCATTTAATTTCTACTGTGGATAGGATTTTAATTGGTTTAGATTGTTTATCAATTCTGTTATTAGTTTATGTTCATGTTCTGCACATTTGTTGTTTGATAATAAGCTTGAATTGGTAATTTGTAATTAGGGGTCTAAATGTTCATAATGTTTTACACACTATTTCAACATTCAAATGGTATCAGAGTAGATGCAATCTTTGTGGTTTAAACACCTTAGTGTGATCCTTGCCCCAGTAATGAGATGGATAGGTCTTAATCTTTAAATGCACCACCATATTTTGATGGTAGCAAGTATGCCTTTTGGAAAGTCAAGATGAGGGCATTTTTCTGTTCAATGGATGAAGCCGTCTGGGATGCGATGGATATTGACTAGGCCGGAGGCTACCAAATCCACGTGGGATAAGGCAACCCTCGCGGCATCTAATGCAAATAGCAAAGCACTTAACGCTATTTTTTGTGGTGTGCCTCCAAATGAGTTCCATAGGATGTCTCACGTTTCTATTGCCAATGAGGCATTAATAAAATATTCAGCGTATTATTCAGAAAAAAATTCTTGCATCTCTCTTTATTTCTTTCTTATGAATGTCTGTGCAAATTATCTTATGTTTCTCTGTATATGTTTCGGTATATAGGATATGTTCTAATTCCCAAGTGGGTACATCATCTATTTGCCATAATGAGGATGTGGACTATTTAAACGAGACAATAGATTTGGATCATGATATTGAAGGGTTGGAAGAAATTTTGAGTTTGCTTGGAGATATTTTGGAATCTTTGAGTAGAGAGAGTGAAGGGTCCAAGCCTTATATAGAAGAGACAAAGGTGATAAACCTGGCTGAAGAGGGTGAATAGGAAAAACCTGTTAAGATTGGGGTAAAATTCCTAAGGACATGAAAGACGTCCTTGTAGCTCTGCTGAAGGAATTCAAGGAAATCTTTACTTGGTCTTATCAAGATATGCTTGGATTAGATACAGAGATTATTGTTCATAGGATTCCGGTTAAGTTCGAATGCCCTCTAGTGGGGCAAGCCCTTTGAAGGATGAAATTTGAGATTATTCTAAAGATTAAAGAAGAAGTAGAAAAGCAATTGAGTGTCGGTTTTCTTACCACCATAGCCTACTCTAATTAGGTTGCAAATATTTTCCCCATGCCAAAGAAAGATGGGAAAGTGTGCATGTTTGTTGATTATAAAAACTTGAATCGAGCTAGCTTGAAGGATAGTTTTCCCTTGCCGCATATTGATACTCTGATTGAAAACACCATGACCAACACATTTTTCTCCTTTATGGATGGGTTCTCGGGTTATAATCAGATCAAGATGGCTGAAGAGGATAGGGCCAAGACACCATTCATTACCCATTGGGGTTATGCCTATAATGAAATGTCATTCGGTTTGAAGAACACAGGTGCGACTTAGCAGTGAGCCATGGAAACTTTATTCCATGATATGATGCATAAGGAGATTGAAGTCTATGTAGATGACATGATTGAAGTCTAGAGATTGTTTGACATATTTGAAGTAGTTATTCAAGCACCTTGTCTAGTACAAGTTGAAGCTTCACCCTTACAAGTGCGTCTTTGGAGCTAGTTTAGGGAAGTTGCTTAGGTTCATAGTTAGCTAGCAGGGGATTGAAGTGGACCCTATGAAATTCTAGGCCATCAGGGATATTCTCACACCGAGAATTGAGAAACAAGTTCGAAGCTTCTTAGGAATGATTCATTATATAGCCCGCTTCATAGCGTAGTTGATTGCCACATGCGAACCCTTGTTCTACAAAGATAGAATGGATGGATGAATGTCAAGTAGATTTTGACAAGATCGAGCAATATTTGTTGACCCCTCCTATTTTAGTCCCCCCTACGCTGAGACATCCATTGATTCTCTACCTAACGGTGCAAGATACATCCATGGGTTGCATGTTCGGCTAGTTAAGTGAGTCTGATCAAAAAGAGAAGGTGATTTACTACCTAAGTAAGAAGATCACCAATTGCAAGATCAATTACAACACCACTAAGAAGACATGTTGTGTGCTGGTAAGGGTTGCCAATACCAAGCTGTGTGGAACCTTGGCGTTCAAAGCTTTATTTTGATGGAGCTGCCAATACCACTGGAAATGGAATGGGAGTAGTTTTGGTATCCCTATAAAGCCAGTAAATTCCTATTTCCATCAAGTTGAATTTCAACTGCATGAACAATGTCACAAAATACGAAGCATGCATAGTGGGTTTGTAAGTCGCCTTGGAGTTTAGCACATACAATTTGAGTGTCTTTGGAGATTCCTTGTTGACCATCTCACAAATAGAAGGAAAGTGGCAAGCTTGAGACACCAAATCGATTCCATATCATACATGTGTTAGTTGCTTGATCCCGAAATTTTGGAATATTACATTCGCTTATTTGCCTTGAGCACATAATCAGTTCGCTGATACCTTAGCAACCCTGGCTAGCATGGTTAAGTTAGCAAAGGGAGATGAGATGCGACAATTGTGCATAGAAGTCCTTAGTTTGCCAGCCTATTGCATGAATATTGAAGAATGCATGAATGTTGAAGTCGAGATCAATGGAAAACCATGGTACTATGATACCAAAGCTTATATTAAGGATGGTGAATACCCAAGTGGAGCTACGAATAGTGAGAAAAAGTTCATCAAGCATATGGTGTGCTAGTTTTTCTTGAGTGGGGAAGTCTTATATAAAAGGAACCATGATACAACCTTGCTTCGATGCATGAACATTACCAAGGCTAACTATTTGATGGAAGAGATGCATGAGGGCTTTCTTGAAGCCCATGGTAGTGGACCCTTATTGGCTTGCAAGATTATGAGAGTCGGTTATCATTGGCTTACCATGGAGAATGATTGCATTAAGCATGTGAAGACGTGCCATTGTTGCTAAGTCTATCAAAATAGGAAGAATTTTCCCTCCTAACCCTTACACTATCTAGTAGTGTTGTGGCCTTTTTCAGCCTAGGGTATGTATGTGATCGAACCTGTGAGTCTGAAAGCCTCAAATGGACATGAGTGTATCTTAGTGGTCATTAACTACTTTACCAAGTAGGTGGAAGCCACTTCCTATAAGAGTATTATCGAGGTGGTGGTAGCCCAATTTTTGAAACAGAATATCATTTGCCACTACGGAATTCCAGGAGAGCTCATTACAAATAATGGTAAGAATTTGAATGGAAAGATGATTGTGTAGCTTTGCCAGCAGTTTAAGATTGAGCATCAAAATTCGGCTCCTTACTGCTCTTAGATGAATGCCACAGTAGAAACAGCCAAGAAGAATATAAAGAAGATCTTAGTGAAGATGACAGATACTTATAAAGATTGGTATGAGTATTTGTCATTTGCCTTGTGTGCTTATTGCACTTCTTTTTGTTCTTCCATGGGTGAAACCCCATATTCTTTAGTTTACGGCATGGAAGCCGTCTTCCCAGCAAAGGTAAAAATCTCGTCTCTCGGGATTTTGTCGTAGAAAAAGCTGTTAAAAACTAAATGGGCTCGTTCTCGATACGAACAATTGAACATGATAGATGAAAAGTGCATGACTGCAATGTGTCTTGGACAGTTGTACCAATATTGTGTAAAACGAGCATTTAACAAGGAGGTTAGGTCTAGGGTCTTTGAAGTAGGTGACTTAGTCTTGAAGGAGTGCAACCAGGCTATGCCTGATCATAAAGGAAAGTTTGCCCCAACTTATGAGGGCCCATATGTGGTGAAGAAGGCATTCTTCCGAGGAGCCTTGAGTTTAGCCGACATGGATGGACATGATTTCAATGTGCCCACCAATTCTAATGCTCTTATATAGTATTTTGCATGATGGAATTCCTAAGTGCAACCCCTTTTATTTTTCTGTGTATTCAAAAAAAGAAAAATAAAAAATATATGAAAAGTTAGATTGAAAACCCGAAAGGGCAGTCTATGCAAAAGTAGACAAAACAAAAATAGAGTGTGAGGTAGCCTACTGGATTGAAAACCCGAAAGGGCGGTCTAGGCTAAAATTAAGACAATAAAAAATTTGTAATGTTTGTTGAACTACATGATGTCCGAATCCTTCCTAGTGGAGGTATGTAGGCAGCCAATTCTGGCCCGATCACATTTTAAAAGAAAAATTAGTCAATTCTTTGAATTTTCTTTGGATTGAGATCAAGATTAGAAGGAAAGATGAACCCTTTTCAAGATGAAGATATAAGGGTGCCTTAAGATTTTCTGGAGGATTGCTCTATGTTTAAAATATATATGGTCCTTTATGATTTGTTTAAGGATTTTGTGGCATACATTAGTGAAAGGTGTACCCCAATAGGAATGGAGAAGATCTATTTAGAACAAGATGTATCCTTTGGAACCTGAGATATTGATATGCATAGGCTTACATTTACCATTATATTTGTATGTTCTTGCATTTTCAAGTATTTGCACACTTATTCATTAAACATGCCTGTCTTGTGCCTTTTTGTCTTTTAATGCGTCAGTCATTCTTTTTCCAAACACAAATATTATAAACATGAATATCACTTGATTTTCGCCTTTCTTTCCATTTTTAAGCATGCCTTACAAACTAGACTATGCTTTAAAAATGCAACAGTGGAAGGCCTCACGTAATTGCCTGGAAATTTACGAAGGACCTTTTTGTGCATGGTGGAATACTAACACCGCTTAGCATAAAAAAGAAACAAAAAAGACTCAAGCGAGTCAAACATGGACTAGATGATCTGACACCGCTTGGCACAGCCTCCCAAAATTGGTGAAGAGAATCAGATCATCTGTGGAATGGGTATAAAGTAACCCTGCAATGTCAAAACCGAGATCTCTAGCAATCTTACTGAGTCTGGTGTATTATGGACACAACGGGGGAGTCGCCATCTAGTTTTTGCAACGGTCTAGGAACCATATATATAATGTCCTCTCGAGGAAGGACCTTCTTGATCTTACTACCAAAGATACGAGTTTGGAGTTTAGGTACAATTTTGGAAAGGTGTTAGGCACCCAAAACCACCCAACCCTAGGGTTGGTTTCTTCTCATTGTGTCTTATGTCTTAACCCTACTAAAGGTGCCCTCTATATTGCATTCTAACTCACATACACATTCTAGCATACATCTAAGCATACAACATGGCATCAATCATCCCAAAAGACCTAATCATACATCTATCATGGCAATTAACCAAAGCCTAACATACATCTATCAGGCTTCTCAAATCAACCTAGCATTCATCTAGCGTGGCATCTTATGTCAACCTAACATTCATCTAGCATACTTCTTATTACATCATATTACATCATTCAAGGTAGCAATATGTGAGCATTAGATCAAAATAGAAACATAACAAACAAATCATGTTATCACCCAAAGAATTAAGAACACAAACATGCTTATTCAAACCATCATATCATCAAACCTAAACAAGATTATATCACAAACAAATGCATGACTTACCTTACTTACCTCGCAGCAGCTCACACCTATGGCATAAATGCATGAACATGTGAATGCGTGTTCATGGCATCAAAACAAGGAAATACAAGATATACCCTAATTTAACATGTGAAAGGAAAACAAACAAACAAGCAATGGAATAGTGACTCAAAACTTCATATATATATATATATATATATATATAATGGGATCTAAAACAAAAGCATTACATGTGAAATAAGAAACAAAATCAGAAAAACTAGGGTTAAAGTTTCTGGGGAGGATCATATGGATGCATAACCAAGCCTGCATGTGCATAATTAAGCCTACGTGCACAGGCAGGATTATGCACACGTGGAATCCACCCCAGAAACTCTAGAAACACAACAAATAGATCAAGGCTTCAAAATGATGAATCTAACATCCTAACATACTTTAAAACATAACAACTACATAAACCTAAGCTATATAAACATACTAAAACATAAAAGAATAAGAAACAAAAGCAAACAGAAAGATTAAAGCGTAAAAGAAAAAGAAAGTTTAGACTAATACTTCAAACATAAAGCTTTCCAAACTTGATTCTTGACTGTTCTCCTCAGTCAAATATATTCACAATCATTAGAAAAGTAATTAGTAATATTAAACTCAAAGATCAAGGCCAAAAAGGCCTTAATCAAAAGAAAATTGAACTGAGGATGTTTTATGAAAAACTTCCTCTTTAGTTCACTATTCTAGTGAATCTTAATGTTTTCCCCTTAGGATTTATATTTTTTTTGAAAAGGTACCATGTATCGCTATTTATATTGAGAAAATAGAGGTTTGGAACGGTTCCCAGGTGAAGTGGGATTCATTCCAAACCTCAATATTAATGCAAAAAACTTGTCTTTTTTAAGTTTTTGGAACCCTACATGCACGCACAAGATTGTGCCTATGTGCACATGCATCATGGCTACGCGCTTAAGTTGATTCCTGCGTATGCATGCCAAGGGCTTCCTTGGCCTTATTTTTTAAAACAAGATTTATTTGCTCATTAAAAGTTACTAGTGTTTAACCCGCACAATGCGCGGGGTCATTTTATGAATTATAAAACAATCAACTTAATATATTATATTTAATGTGATGGTAAAATAGGGAAGGGGGTGGATGGTTAGTTGTTCAAATAATGATGTTAATGTGTAGGCCTTCTTGTAAAAGACAGACATAACTTAGCACCAACACATGATCTAGAGAAAATGTTAATTGATAATGCTGTGGGTTCGAGAGAATATAGTTATTGAAGTATGAAATAAGTAGAAGAGAAATTTGGTTAATAAAATCAATTTGTAAAGAAAAAAATTGGTTGCAAAATGTGTAAGATACATTAGTTATCAATCTATTTGTTTATTATTTTAAAATGTAGTAATTAATCCAAAAAATTCCATAATTCCATTTACAAAAAAATTATTATTACTATACATTCTAAAGTATGCATGTTGAAATCTAGTTACGAACACAATCAATATGCATAGTATTCTCTCATTGTAACACACACATTTGCTTTAAAATAAGTATCTGTAAATCAATCAAATCTTTGATATCCCTTTGTAGCTTCAGCTTTGTGGTCATGCCACATTGGCTGCCGCACACACAAACTTTGAATGTATTCTACAATGTTAAACTCAAAGAATAAGAGGTGTCCTCCAACCAAACATGATCTACAAAATGAATTACATGCAATTTTTGTCAACATAATAGCAATTACATTCATTGTTTTATTAAAGGAAATTCACCCACCAACAACCATAAAGTTGGAACAACAAAATACATTTTCTACATTTATCTACCATTAAAATAAAATACATTTTTCCTTCTTATTGTCTCTAATAGTCGTATTACACATTCTCTTTCTTTTTCTTTGCTTTAAATTCAAGTTCCCGAAAAGAAAGTTATTAGATCATGCTGTTAAAGATAACAGCAAATCAAGTGTCAAGGGAAATTATAATAAAATTGTACAATAGAAATACAACTTCACATTTCGAGATACACTTTTAAAACATTAGCCATGCTCATACATTAGCTAACAGACCTACACTAACAGATCATACATTATCTATGCTCATATATGAGCTAATAGACCTACACTAACAGACCATACATTAGCTATGCTCTTGTTAAATTACAGCAGCTAGCATCACTATTATTCTTGCATCAGCTTGGATCACAGCTCCTGTGTTGCACCAGCTCCATGAGATAACACTAAAGCTATACCAATCAGCAAAAGTGAGAGTACATATCCAATGCGTGGTAAGTAATAAGTGGCATGCCATAGTGAAAACTTCAGAAACAGTCAAGATTTCAGTTTACTTGCCAAGTAAAAAAGGAAAAAAACCGCTTCTTTAATGAATAAAGATTTCAGTTTACTTGCCAAGTACAAATTGAGGCATCTTCGAATACAACATGGTACTTTGGTTACCAATTGAGATTTGAACAGAGTGACAATCTAACAAAGGGGCAAATGAAAAGATGGGAAAAAAAAAATGACATCAACAATGAGAGATGTAAGCAAGAATCTACCTAAAAAACCCTATCTCTATAACTGAATTTTAGCAACCAACAATAAGAAAGAATTATAGCTGGATTCAAAATTGGAATCGCATATATTATAGCACTTGCAATTCATGTTGATATAAGAGTCTTAGGATGCTTTGACTATCCTATGACAAAAATTAAAATTGAATGGAAAAAGATGGCATAAAGAAACTGAAACAAATCCTCCAGCAATGAGAAAACCATAACCTAAATAAAGAAAATTTAAACTCTCACAATCTGAAATAAAACAGAAAATTAAGTAAATAAGAAAAAGGCATGAAGAAACGAACTTGATGCATAATTTGGAAGCACTTTTTATGTTAGAATTAAATGATTTCAAATTTAAAGGGCAAGCGAAAAGAAAAAAAAAATCTTGCAAAAATCTGCCAAACAAGGAAAAACGTTCTAACCAAATAACAATAATCGACAAAACAAAACCCAAATTGGAAAAATAAAATGGGAAATCAGATTACCTTTAACCTTGATTCAATAATTTTTTTGGCATAATGACTCCTAGAAATGTATTACAAAATTTAAAAGATAAGTGACTGATGGGAAGCCAAAACTTTTTTTCTCATCAAAACATAGTCACTAACCAAATTGAGTCTTAAGAATTGAAAGTGGTCTCTACCATATTTAGATGTACCAAAATGAAGACTTCAAAATATGGTAATCCGATAACAATAATTAAATCCAAGCTTGTAATTATAGCATTCGGCAATCATAAGATCATAAAGTTTTTTTTTTTTTTTTTTTTTTTTAATTTTAACTGTAATGTAAACTTCTAGACATATAAAATTTAGGTATAAACAACACTTCACGTGTGGGAATCACTAATTTTTTTTTTGTAAAGCATAAATCATGCGTTTTCAATGCTTACAAAATATCACTAATAGAACTCAAAACCATCAAAAGCAAGACAATGTAATCATTGAGTTAGACTGAATTGGAAAACCTCACAAACACAAATAAAGCAACTTGATTACAAAACATAGCAGACAATGAAAATAAAAGAGAATTCTATTTATTTGGCTATCGGAAGAAGATTGAAAAAGATTAATGGAATCATAATAGGGTTATAGGCCAATTGAATCCATAACAAAAACCAATTCAAACCCATATACATCAATTGGGAAAATTTAACCGAAAATATGAGATAAGCAGAGGAAAAATCAGTCTATCCTAATCTTTTAGTTTGATTCAGTAACTCTTCTTAAAAACCACCCAAAAATCTTATCTGAAAGAGAACTCCGTAAATTTGTGCTTCAACAAAAGGATGGGAAAAGGAGGTTTCTTAAATTATAGAAAATAAATTGAAGTTGTAATCTGGCTTGAATTGAAAAATGTGCAGGATTGATACCATTGACTGCTCATGGGACACCAAGACTAAACTGGTTCAAAACATATTTTTAAATTTATCCATTTAAAAAATATTAAATTTCTTAATACTCTGCATATCAAGAAAAAGAATAAATATACACAAATTTAGGAGCAAGCATTGTTCTAAAAAAATTACTTAGAAACATATGGATTGTGGGTAAGAGTTCTGAAGACTTTTCCAAAAGGCACTATCTCTAGAATAATGGTAAAATTTATAATATTTGACCAAATAAAATAACATCCCAAAACAATAACTAAATATATCTTTCTTTGTCACTCTTGTAAACAACATCCATCCCATATAGCATCTTGCCAAAGACAACATGGCAGTCCATAAAAATAAAAATAAAAAAATTAAAAGACAACATGGCATTCCATCCAACCTTTTAAAGGAAACAAAAAGAAAGCATTAAGAAGGAAAAAAAAATCCAGGCTATAAAAACTGTGCACTAAACAGATGGTACAAATTATCATTGTTCAAATACATTTTAAAAATAATATAAAAAATCCACCACACCATTAATACAGCCAGCAAATGTCACCAAGTCTTAGTCTTCTTCTCCTATGTTATCTCATGTAAAGATATTGCCTTAAGGTGCACACATGTTGCTAATTCAGCACATGGACACTCAATTTCATGTAATGAGTCTACCCACACTTCAATATGAAAAAGGATCTTGATCGACCTTAATCAATAAAATCTTCAAATTAGCACTTGAATCAAACCATTCACTTACAACCAACTTCTTTGAGAACAACACTACTTATTTAATAGGAAAAACAACAGCCTCAGCCTATATGCAAAAATGACCGAAATTAAGATGGATCCACGAAGTTCCAAAATAACTCAACAAAACAAAGTATTCAACAGTATGAAAGATAGAGGCTAACAATTAAATAGATACAAATATAAGATACCAAAACTTGTAATAAATAATTTGCCACTATAGCAACTCAAATCTTACAAACATGGGTGGAGAAAAATGCTAGAGATCACAAACAAAATATAGAAGAGCTCTATTTGAAATTGAAAGTTTCATTCACAGAATCATCACAAATAGTAACTGAAATCCCTTAGAATCAAGAAAATTTAATCTGTGAGGTAGACTGAAATGTAAAGCCTAAAAAAAGGATTTTTATTTTCAAAAAATAAACCAAAGAGAACTCAACAATCTAATTTTTCTTGGAACTATCCCAAATACATCAATCAACAAAATGTAATCCAAAATATCAGATAAATAGAGGGATAGTAAGGCCGTCCTAAGGTGAAACAAAGTCTACAAAAAGAAGCTAAAGTAATCATTACAAGGAAGTTGATCACAAAGCATGTCTGCAACAAAAAAACACATAACAATTTTACAGGTTAGTTAAAAAAGAATCATGGAATGCATTTTTTTTTAATAGAAAAGGCTGTCTAAAATATGCAAAAACAGAAGAAATTCAAACAACGAATACATAATAGACAGAATTATCAGATAAACAAAGGAAAAATTAGGCTTTCCTAACCTATTAGTTTGTTCCAGCAACTCTGCTTGCAGATTACTCAAGTTTTGTACTTGATAGAGAAATGCAGCAAATCTGAATTTCAACAAAATGACAGGGTAAGAAGGTTTTCTATAATTTCAATGACACAGTGTCTAACAATCTGTTGGAAGGTGTATAGTAATCAGTTGGTTATCAATTAATTTATTTATTTTTCAAAAACCCAATAATTAATCCAAAAAACCATAATTTCACTTAGAAAAAAATTATAAATTACTATACACTCTAAACTTTCAGATTTTAAAGCATCCAAGTATTAAAATCAAGGGCAAAATCCCTAATGTTACTAAAACTTAAAACCAAAAATAATAATTTCAGACCAAATCATCCATAGGGTTTCATTACACACTCTAAACTTTCAGACTTATAACCATCCAAGTTGAAATTTGGCCATTAAAATCAAGGGCAAAATCCCTTATGTTACCAGTACTTAAAACCAGAAATTATAATTTTTCCATAGAAAGAGAGATAAACCCATCTATATTTCAAAAGGAGTCAAAGAAGAACCCTAGAAAATTCGGTATGGAGAAAATTTTGAAATACAGATATATTGAAAAGGAAGATGGTAATTCTTGTAGTACAAACATCTCGTTTTAAACTAAAAACATATACATATTGGAGATTTAATATGCTAATTCGAAAAGGAAAAGCAATAGTGAAAAGTTTCAGAAAACCAAAACAGTATTTGAAGAAGAAAAGAGTACGCTAACCTTTAGAAAAATTTTGTTGCAGAGGACAGATGAGGCAGAGCAGCAGATCAGATGGTGAAGGCCAGCCATCCTCTGTAACGCAGTAGCGCTAAACATCTTAAAAAAAAAAAAAAAAAAAAAAAAAAAAAAAAAAAAAAAAAAAGAAAAAAACACACACACACACACACAGAGCACCCAAAAAAAATTTAATCTACTAAAGGGCATATTTAAGAATTATAACCTCCTCAAGAAATTTCTGTCTCCTAAATAGGCCTCCACCATCCCCTTCATCGCCATCATCAAAGTAATCATCTTCATCGCCATCGACATCACCACCACCATGATTTATTTTCTTTCCAATATCTCCACTACCTTCGCCAATTGCAGTCTGGAATTCCAAAAGTATTAGTCATGTTTCCCAAGACAATAAACAATTCACATCGCAATATGTTTAAACCAAATTGAAGCAGTAACTTTCAGTTAATTGGTTAAAGGTGTTTTAACGCTGCAAAATAGATCAAAAGGTGTTTTCCAAATCAAAACCGGTTTTCCAAATCAAACCCCCCCCCCCCCCCCCCCAAAAAAAAAAAACTATGAACGTAGATATTAGAAAACAGGGTAAGGCTTAGTGATATCAAAATAAATCGAAAAATTGAGAAAACAAACATTTTCATGGAGAACCCAAAAGCCCAAAACAAAAAGGAATCAAAACCAAAATCAAATCTAAACCTTTCCAACAAAAAAACTCAATAAAAAGTAATATTCCATACCCAAATCTAAAAAAATAGAGAAAAACAAACCGGAGCCAGTTTCGACGATCTGATGGTGGCAGATATATAGCCTAACGGTGTTGATGCCCATAGATTTTTCTTTCTGCTTGCACTAGTGCTCTAAGTCTGGCAAAGGAACGAAGAACTCTCTCTACCTCTCTATTTCTCTGTCTCTCTTTTCTCTCTCTCCCCTTTCTCCGTGAAGAATCTTTCTTTTCTTTTCTTTTTTTGTGTTTTAAGTGGTTGGTTTCTTTTTATACCAAGAGGCTCCCAAACAGTGTTTTAACAAGGTGAATCTTTTTTTTTTTTTTTTTGGTTTTAACCCTGGCAGATTTTAAAAGGCCAAATGTTGTAACGTGCGGCTGTTTTAGTTGAAAGCTGTATACGTGTCAGAACGGCCTTAATTGCAAGCACTCACTTTCTCTTAGCTTCGTCTATTATATATATATATATATAGATATCTTTCATTTCAATATTTCTTAAGTCAATTTTAACATCTGATTGGGCCCTAAACCAACCTTAGGTCTTAGAATTTCAGCATCATTAGGGAACGAGGGCCCGAGTCGTAAGGGGTACAAAATATGGTGTCCACATGTATGCATGGCAAAGTTGGACCAACTCTCTCTAAGTTGGGACTTGAGGTGCAACTTTGCCTCTCTGTATCAAGCAGGGCCTATAGTGTGTTGATCTTAGCATTGGCAACTCTCAATGCCTCCTCCTTCTTGGCTACCTTAACCTAAAGATGATGAAATGCCAACTGTGGGTTATTGGGCTCATCAGTCAGCTCATACTCAAGGCTTAAAGCAGAATGAATGCAGGATGTAGCCTGCATGAACCTCATTGCTAAATCATCAACCCTGCTACTTACCTCAGCACGGGTAGCCTCTACTGTGACTCTTTCCTCATTTCTAGTTTGGCTTAAGACAGTGAGTCTCTGAGTAAGATCTGCCAGCTCACTCTCTAGGCTTGCAACTTGAGATCTCAGCTGAAGGCACTTAGAATCTATGGCTAAAGGGACTTGACCCCTCTGTGAGAGCTCTACTAAAAGTGTGATGAGTTCAGTTTATAAGTCACCCCCATCTCATCAAAGTCCTCTATAATGGCAGCAAAGGCCTCCTTGCAGTAGTCTTTATCTCTAATAGCCTCTGCCAAGCACTCTTTCAGGTCCCTAAGAGTACTCTCAACTCTAACCTTAAACTCTAGGGTGTAATCCCTCAGTATATCAATTGGAAGTCTAGGATCAAATGGATCAAATAATGACAAATCAATGATGAAGCATGGATCCATAGTGGCTCTCCACTCTCTAACTTTGCAAAAGACCACTCATAGTTGTCTCTAGGATAAGTGGGATAGTTAATAGTCAACTTGCGCTCCTTCCAGAAGCCAGAAGCGCATTGTATCACAGCTGTATCTATATCTTTGTCTCCATACTCATAAGTGATGTTAGAAAGGTCATTAAGTAGAGGGACGTGCTGAGTGCCCATTTAATCCTAGGCTAGACAACACATAGTTCAAGCATAATTTTTATATTTACATTTAAATTTATTTGCCACTTCACTAGAATGAACTTTTTACTTTACATTTGAAATTTTAAAGGTATTTCTATAGTCTAAGCAAGGTAAGGAAAGGACTACATACTTTTTCTTAGTATCATGCATCTTGGAAATGTTTCTTTTGTTAGAGGAAAAAATGGGCTTAGATGAGAAGTTAGGTAGTTTCAAGGTAAAGTTAATATGATATATCAAGTCTTGTGTCATTATGTAATCATTAGTCTTTCATCCTTGCATAAACCAAAGGCTTTGTCATCCACTATCATGCACATTAAATTAAACAGGTTTTATTTAGATTGGGAGATGATGAGGTATTCTTAAGGTTGGTTTGTATTTTTATAGTTAAAATTGTCTTATCAAATTTAATGCTAAATTTGATGTCTAAATAGCTTTGATTTTTTTCCCCTATTTAGACATAGGTTCAATTTCATGGGTTCAATTTCTTTAGCTAAAAGAAAGGACGATCAACAATCTTGTTTCCCCACCAATTTGCTTCCAAGGAAGGACGATCAAACTATTCTCTTTAGCTTGATTTTTTTTTTTTTCAATTGCTAGAAATATTTTCTCTCCATGATAGCGGATATTATAGTTTTAGTTTTTTAGAATAAGCTTAAAAGAGAATCTACTTGTAAGACAACACATATTTTTATGGATAGCATACAAAGTGTTATATACATTTTAAATTTGAAATTCATACCAGGTATTAATTTTCAAAATTTATAAATTCAATTGCATTTGCTACATAATTATTTAATTAAATTTATTTAAGTAAGAATTTTGAAACAAAATGTTTTCTCCAAATATTTACCTAAAATTATTTGAATATATTTCCTTTCTCGGATTCTAATTAATTTTATATAAAAAAATTTATTTGTGGACTCTTACAAAATTTTCACTATTTTTACTTTTATTTTGTTAAAAATAGATGTATTTTTTTTTCCTCGAAAACCTGAAAATACATGTACTTATGTAATATTTGTGCATTTGCACGGGTTTAAAAGTTAGTCTATATATATATATATATATATCTAATACTATATATAATAGCATAAGCTTTTACGAGGTGCTGACATGTTAGCAAAAATGGCCACTTAAAATGCTGACACGTTTACAATTTCTTCTTTAAAAAACCGTACATTGCAACATTTGACTTTCAAAACTCCACTACACTTAGGGATGGCAATTTAGATCCGACTCGCGGATACCCGGCGCGGCCCAACCCTAATGGGTTGGACTTTACCCTGCCCAATAAAGAATAGGGTAAGGTATGGGTTTAAAAAAAAAAAACCGGAGCGGGTCTGGGTTTTATAAAAAAAAAACCGAAACCCGACCCAAATAAGGCCCGGTTATATATATATAATTACTAAATTACCCTCACCTATATATATTCAAAAACCCTAAATTTTTCTATTCCACTCCTCATTTCAGCTCACACTTGACCTACGCCTCTCCCTTTTCATCTCTCAGCTCTGTCAGACACATGGCCACAAGCCCACAACACACACGGCCACAGTCAGTCCTCTGCCCCTCTTATCTTCCTCACGCCGCCGCCCCTCTCATCTTCCTCACGTCGCCGCACAGGCTCTCTACTCTCTCAACTCCATTTCATCTTCCTCGCATATAGCCATAACTACAAGCGTGACACGACCTCACTCCACCTCATTCTCCATTTTTTTTTTCTGGTTTCAGTTCGCCTCAATCATTTGAGTTTGTGTTTATGTTTGTGTTTGTGTTTATGATTTCTAAAAAGGGAAAAATGAAAATCATAGATCTGAAATTTGTGTTTGGTTTGTGATTTTGAAAGAGAAAATCATAGATCTAAAATTTGTGTCTGTGATTTCTGTGATTATGTTTGTGATTGTGTTTGGATTTATGTTTGTGTTTGTGATTTTGGGCCGAAAAATCATAAATCAAAATTTTTGCTTCTGACTTTGGCTGGGCTAGTCATGAGGGATGGGGCTCACGAGGCCTGACGGAGGCAGGTTCGGGTCCTGGAAAAAAAATCCGTTTAGTAAATAGGTCGGGTTTGGGCCGTGGGTCTTGACCCGCAGATCGGGTCTGAGTATGAAAAAATCCGGCCCGAACCCGACTCATTGCCATTTTTACCTACACTTGCAATTAAAAAAATCGGTTAGAAAAAAACCCCGTTTAAAAAAAAAAAAAAAAAAAAGGCGTTGCTATTAAGAAAACCCAACCGATTTCTTTTCATTAGACTGCTTAATATTTTCTCTCTCTAAACAAAAAAAAAACATGCGATACTGCAATACAGAGAAAGGGAAGGAAAAAAAAAAAACTTGCAGTCCAGTGAAGAATCATGTGATCAAACGTTCGTCCCAGAGGTATTGAGAGAGAGACTATGAAGACACACAGAAAGAAACAGAAAAAGAGAGTAGCAATGAAGACACGGTGAAACAAACAGAAAAAGAGAGAGGTGATCTTGGTACACGGAGAAAGAAGAGATCGCCTCTCTGTTTCTGACAAAACGTCTCTCTGCCCACAAACAACACCTCTAATGGGTTCTATTCTTTCTCTGATTTTTTAATAGGTAAATTAGATCTGTTATATGCATTCAATTTTTTCAATTTGGTTCTAGATTTGGATTCACAAATTAGGGCTAAGGAAATCAAGTTCTAATATGTGACTATTTTTTTTTTAATTTTTTCGGTAATAGCTTTTTTTCAATTCGTCTATTTTGGAATTAAATCATTCAATTTCAAAAATTAACCTGTTAAAATACTATGCACACAGAGATAGAAATAGAGAGAGGGAGGCGATGAGGCCTGGGACACGGAGAAAGAAAAAGAGAAAGAGGCAGAGTTCAGTTTCCCCACCACCATCCATTCCCTTTCTAGATTTAGACCACCAGATCGTTGAAACCGACATCGACAACGATACATTTTTTTCCCAATTTTGTAGGTTTGGTATAAAGTTTAGATTTGATTTGTTTTTGTTATGGGTTTTTGGATTCTCTATCAAAATGTTTGTTTTCTCAATTTTAGATATATGCTTTTGTTTTGTTTTTTTTAGGTTACAGATATCACTAAACATATTGATTTTAGTTTGCGTACTTCTGTTTCTAATCTTAACAAAATCTTTGGGATTAAATAAGTATAGAGTTGAATGTTGCATTGATATTTATTTTAGGTTTTCTTGTCGTATACCCATAACCAGTAAAGTTTTTGTGTGTGTGTGTGTGTGTGTGTGTGTGTGTTTTTTTTTTCTCCCTTTTCTTTTTCAAATCTGGGGATTGAATATGATTTAGGTTTGAATTTTTTGGTTGGATTGCTTTACCCTCACCAGACTTAGACCACCGGAACAACAATCACAAAGAGAAACAGTTCTTAAGGCCCACATTGGAATGAGAGAGACTAAAAGTTTTAAGGAAAAAAAATCAGTTCTAATTCTTATTTTTAAGATTTGCATATCCCTTTTTTTTTGTTAATGCTATTGTTCTCTTCTTTCTTTCTTCTTATTCTCTGAATTCTATTTGGTTTTTCTTTTCTTTCTTCCTAACTTTTTTTTTTTTTGGGTTTGCAACCGTTCTATGGCAGTTTTTGTTGAAAGGAAAAACATCAGTTGCTGTAAAAAACTGTTTCAGTATCAAACAGAAAAAAAATTGGGGCTTTTAGAATAACGATGTAGAGATTTGAGATTTTAAAGTAGAGAAAGAAAAATCAAAATCTTCACACACACTTAGATTGCCGAAATCGTTACCTGTAAAGTTTTGTTTTTAATTCTTAAAATCTTTGAAATACTTTGGTTTGATAGGGGCACATTTGCATTAGATGAAATTTTTGAAGAACAAAGTGGATTTTAATCAGAAAGTGTTGAAGCCCAACTGAAGATTTTTGGCAAAAACAAGTTTGAAGAGAAGCCAGTAAGCACCACAGTTTTGAAGTTTTCTAATTTGCATTTTTTTAATAGAATAATTTGTATAAGTTCATGATTTGCTTTTAGCATGGCTCTTCATTAAAATTTATCTTTATACTGTTGAAAGCAACAATGTGTGCTAATTAAAAAGTAGATTTGGGTGTTTTGTCATTTGATGAGTTGCCTTGAATGTGTTTCAATGTTTGATTATAGTTGTCAATCGGACTTGCATTAGAGTTGTGACTGAGATTTAGACTACTTTGATTCAAAAGAACAAAAAACAAGCCCTCTCTCAAAACTCTTTTTTTAAAAACAAAGAATGACAAGAAGAAACTTGCACTTGACCATAAATTAGGATTTGATTTATGATTATTTCATGAATTATGTAGATTGCTTAAACTATCTTTTGGAATTGTCTTCCCAGTTTCATGCTTCTTTTTTTCTTCTTCCTTGGGTAAACAATATTGAACTTCTTCTTTTCTTCGTTTGCAGTGGCTAAAAAGCACTTAGCATCAAAAAAGGATTAAAGGTAACATCCTAACAAACCTGCAAGATAGCCTGAAGGGGATATTCTGTGTAGTTGAGAGGGATTAGTAGCTGGAATGTGGATGGATTTGGGGACTACTACCTCTGACTTGGCTCATCAGATATGTACTGAGTACCTACTTTACAATGAGCATAAAGCATGATAATAAATCTATATCAATGAAAATGGTGTCCTCACACACTATATATAAAAGAAACTAAGGAAACATTAAATTTTTATAGTTATATTTTTCCAGTTTCTTTCATTCTTATTGCAATAGACAGAGCTAAGTTAAACATGCAAAGCGTTAAACTTTATTTGAATTTTCATGTTTTATTAATAATTTTGTTGTGTCTATTGCTATGAAACAAATTGGAAAGCTTGGAAAGGGTACCTTTTTACATCTCTGATTCCTATGTTTTATTTTTATTTTTTCCCTGACTGAGCCAGTATAGCGTATTTAATTGTATTGTGACTGTCTATATCAGTTATATATTTGCTTCAATGCATCAAAATTTTCCTTATAATGTCTATTGAATTTTGCATAAGATTTTGAATCATGACTATAATGTAGTGATGTTAAATTTGGTTCACCATATTTTCATATTTTCAAGGTAAATTGTTAAAGCAATAAAACACAATCTTGATACAGAAGTTTGTGCCGCTTCTTCTTTGCTAATTGCTTACTATAAGTTTATACCAAATGCATGTTTGTGTCTAGGAAAATCCTTATCCTTTGTTCTGTGTTTTAGGACTATGCATGATTTGTTGTTCTGTTTGAATTTTTTTTTTTATTATTATTTTGAGAGAGGAGACAAATTTTTTATTAGTTATGTACACAATGCAAGTTATATTATAATGAAAGTTTTTTGTTATGTTCTATAATTTCACAGCTCTAACACAAGAGTTCCTTTTCTGCCCCTACTTGGATCAAGCTGCATTGGTTTTTGGTGGACTTAGGAAGAATTTTGCAGGGGTGGGTCATTTTAATTAAGCATATAATACAAAGTTTAATTTATTATCTATGTTTTTTTTTTTTGGGGGGGGGGGGGGGGGGGGTTTTTTTAATGTTTGATCTGAAAAGCTTAAAACAACCATGCTAATGGTTGGAGAAATTGGAGGGAATGATTATAACTATACATTGTTTCAAGGCAAAACAATTGAGGAGGTTAGACACATGGTTCTAAAAATTGTCCAAGCAATAAAAGATGTTGTTATAGTAAGTTTTTTTTTTTTTTTCGTAAGCAAAATAATTTTTTTTTCCTTGCAAAATGACTTTCTATAATTATTGGTTTTTTATGTTAATTACTGAATTTTTGGTTCTCTTTAGAATAGCGTTTTGTTATTTCTTGTTGGCTCTTCTTTCATATATGGCTGTTAGAGATAATTTTGTGATGTTATCTCTAATCACCTATCATCTAATCACCTATCTTTAATCACCTATCTTTTGTATTTTATGTTTTGTTAATAGCCATTTTTGTAAGATGGATGGTTTAAAATCTAAATGTTAGGGGAGTACAGTTATTTTGTAATTTTTTGTAAGTAAAATTATTGGATTTTTATGTTAATTACTGAGTTTTTGTAGATTGAACTGCATTTTCTCTGATCGCCTTTGTTGTTTTTCTTCTTGATATTTAATTTTACTATTATTTCTCTATTGATATATGTCCCTGATTTAATGCTTATTTTGTTTTTGTTTTTTGTTTTTTTTTTTTTTTTGGGAACATCTTACGCTTTCCTTTTGCGTTAAGAATAATTTCTCATATATTTCAAAATTGTTTTATTAGACTTTGTTTCTTTTAATTTTTGTATTGCTCAGGCTATTAGGCTCAGTTTATTGGCAAGTTTTTTTTAATGTTGTTGTTAGCTTTGTCTATTTTGTTTATTCATTTGTTTTTATTGTGTATGTCTTAGTGTTTAGGATTGAGTACTTATAGATGCTTTAATTTTATTTATTTATTTTATGAATAGAAGATTACATAATAATGGGTGAAAAGATTCATGAATTCCATAACTTGGGTGTGTGTATAATATAATCTATCTATTACATAATAATGGGTGAAAAGCTTCATGAATTCCATAACTTGGGTGTGTGTATAATCTAATCTATCTATTAAATAATAATGGGTGAAAAGCTTCATGAATTCCATAACTTGGGTGTGTGTATAATCTAATCTATCTCTTTGTGTAATTTTGAAGCAAAGCCTAAAAAATTTGAGGAACTTTAGTGTAATTAATCTTGATTCTTGCTGTCTTATTGAGTGCTTATGTTTAGGTGCTTTTTCAATAAAGGTATTTTAGTTAGTAATGATTTCTGCTTATTGTAGTTGTTTTGATTTGGTTTGGTTTTGGATATATTGGTAATATGGTTTTGGGCAATGTTTCAATCTTCATAAGAGTTTTTGCCTCTGCATATGCATCATGCTTCTTGAATGACCATTTCAACCTAAGAGTTTACTAACTTTTCACTCAACTTTCATCTAGAACAATTTTAGGTTTACTTATCTCTCTTCATTTATTATTGATTTTTTTCCCCTGGGTTTGTAGGTGGAAAGGCGTTTCCTTAATGCAATCCAATCCAAGTCTTAGAAGATAAGGTATGACCAATGTATAGTTTTTACATTATTGAAATCTCTTTGATTTTGTGCTTTCATAGATTGTGGTGACAAGGTTCAAATTTGTTGAATCGGAGGGTTTTGAATCTTTTGATACAATGATTTGTTTTGATCTTTAATTTGCATATTTATGTAAAAATAATTGAATTGTCTATTCAAATTGTCAGGTTACAGAGAGGAATTACCATATTCATCTTGCTTAATTTGTTTCTTAATATTTTGAGTTACATTGTTTACTAAAATGGGTTTGTTAGTGGGGACTGAAAATGTTTCCAATCCTTAGATAGTTAAAAGTAGATAACATAGACATGTTTGATGCTTGCAGCCCATTGTTATTAATTTGAGTGACATCTTTGAGAAGAGGATCCCATGAAAATTGCATTATCAAAATTTAAACCATAATTGAAATATAAAAGTTGCATTTTATAATTTAAAGATATAACATTAAACCTAAATCATAAGAGTTGGACATAAAGAAATTACAATCTCCATAGACTTATGGGGGATAAACTTGGTAATAGATGTGTTATCTCATATAAATTGTGTATTCATTTATTTACATTTTGTATACAGGTGAATATTATGATGAGGAGGTTGCTGAAAGAGTGCATGATCTTGCTACCTTAAATAGAAAATCTATATTAGTAGTTAAATGAATAACATATTTTGTTTTATACAAGGTTGAGATTTCTCAATTATATACAAAAAATTGTAATATTCAGTTTGATTTTTATACATTATTGAGATTTCTCACAGTTAAACTGGCCTTCATTTGGGTTCTATTCAATATTTTGTTGCTTTAATACAATTGGTAGGCTTCAACCAAGGTTTCTTATATTTTCATATTTTTACATTATAAACATTGTCTACATTTTCCTTTGGTGTAGTAGGTATTGTCATAAAAAAAAAAAAAAAGAAGAAGTGAAATTGATAATTTGGTATAAATTAGTGGGCATTACATTTTTGGAATCCCTCTTATAGTGAAAATCCTTTTTCTTTTTTTTTTTGGGCTAAGTGAATTTTGTGAGACTATTTACTATTGTAGTTGATGTAATTCATAGGTTATTACTCTAGGATTTGAATTTCATGATATTTTAATTATTAATTATTGTTAGTTGAAGACATTGGTACTTTGGAACATGTTTTAAATAATTAACTCTTTTTTTTTAGAAACAAAATAATTAACTCTTGGGGTCGAAAGAAAGAAAAAAAAATCACTTTCTTTCATTTTCTTGAGTGCATGTGTGATGAAGGAAAACATTTTTTTTTTTTGGGTCCATTTCAAATTTTGTTGAATGAGCAAGAAATTTTTTTTTTTTTTTTTTTTTTTTGAAACGTGGGCTTTCATTCATTTAGCAAAAATACATGAGTCATTACACAGAGCTTCCTTAGCAGGCTCTGGACTATCCTCAATCCAAACCTGCTCTTCAACAACATTTCTAGCAAACTGGGCTAAGCAATGGGCAACGGTGTTGGCACTTCGCTTCACGCAGCTGACAGAGCACCAACTCAGACCACTCGTGAGACAATGAATGTCTTCAACAACGTTGCCTAGTCTGGATCCATCCATACGGTTCGATGCAACAGCTCTCATGACTGAAACATTATCACCTTCAATGATCAATTCTGAGATTCCCACATCTATAGCGAATTCAAGTGCTTTTCGACAAGCTAACGTCTCAGCTTCCTCACTGTCCTGTACAAAAGGACCCTGTGCAGACAGCGCTGCCATTACCTCTCCCCTCCCATTTCGAATAATAGCTCCAACCCCTGATCTTCCCAAATCTGTATATATTGCCGCATCGAAGTTTAATTTGTAATGGTCAGAATGAGGAGGCTGCCACCTCCCCGGCTGTTGTTGAACACTCTGAATTGGTCCCACCTGGTCTTGCGCTTGCTGGTATTCTGTCACAAAGTCTTCAGCTCTTTTCAGAATTTGCCGTGGATCCTTCACTCTTCCTCCATGAATCACAGAATTCCGTTGATTCCAAATAAGCCAAGCCACAATTAAGAAAACTTCAAACTCCTCAGTCGATAGCCTCTTCAACAAATCAGTGAGTAGTTGTAGCACATCACCTTGACCTTGCGTAAACTTTTGTAATTTCACCAAGCTACCAGCCCATATACCTCGTGCAACCCCACATTCCCAGAGGACATGGATTCCACTTTCTGGAGCACATTTGCACAGCTCACATAAGTCATCCTCAATAATCTTCCTTCGAACCAAGTTCACACGTGTTGGCAGTATGTTTTGGCAGGCCCTCCATGCGAAAACTTTGATCTTGTTTGGGACATTCAAGTTCCACAGCTTCCTCCACACTTCCAACCCACCTGGACCCGATGAGCACTCAACCCACTCATCCGTTCTAAGGACCTGTGTCGCCACATGATATCCGGATTTCACTGAGTACATGCCATTTCTGTTATAAAGCCACATTATCCGGTCTGTAACACACCGGTTACTCAGTGGCATTCGACAGATTGCTTCCGCATCTTCTTCATGAAATTTACTCCAGATCAGCTCACTATCCCAACACCTCCCATTTGGGTCTATAAGGTCAGATACACCGACTTGTATTGGGACCATCAACTTTCTTTACTACTCTTCTAGTCCACAGCATTAGCAGCCCAACAGAGGCCCCTAAAGCTCCAAAGTGACACCAGTCCACAGACTATTAATCAATATGGTAAATCATTGTTACAATAGTACAGTCAAAAACAAAAAACATTTGTACAATACTATCAACTATTACCAAAACTATCTAAATGTTGTTTTCTACTATATAAACCTATCTCACCATCAATGCCAACAAAACTTTCTAAAAGCTTTGATTCCTTTGAAGTTATTGGGGGTAACAAACTCTAATCTTAATGCACAATCCCACCATAAAATAAATCATTAAAAAAATCAAACCTACTTCTCAAAGGGAATCATATCAAAATCTCACCATAAATACCAATACCAATCCCTATATCAAACATATGACATTGAGAAAATAAAGCCAACAAAACATCTCACCTTGATTAAATCAACAACACAGCATCACATTACCTACTTATCTTCCTCCTTACCACTCTCCATGTATTATGAGTTCTAGAACAACAACAAAAAAATCACTCGGGAATTTTATCAAACAGCTTGTGTACGTGTAAGAGAAACAACACTTAATGAAAGTGGACACCAATGAGAATGATCTTTTACTCTACAATTCTTTAACTTTAGCTATCTCCTGCCTTTTACATGGATTTAGACGTATATTATTACCTACACAACAAAGCAAAAACCCAACCCTGATCTGAATATGCTTACAAAATAGAGATAAAAGAAACAACTTTAGCTATCTTCTGCCTTTTACATGGATTTAGAGGTATATTATTGCCCTCACAACAAAACAAAAAACCCAACCCTAATCTGAATATGCTTAATTTCTACATTCTTTCTAATTAATATATAAAGAAAAAACAAAACAGAGATAAAAGAAACAAAAAACCCAACCTTGATCTAAATATGCTTAATTACAAATTTGCTAATAAATTAAACTTACCTTGGGACTGTGACAATGGTTCAGAACATTCATAGCTTTCGCTTTGGCTTTCGCTTTGGCTCCTCCTCAGCTTCGAGAGAGATAGCCTCTGCCCCAGCCCCAGCCCCTTCTTCCCACGAATGGACTGTGGCAAAGGTTCACAACAATCATCGCCCCCTTAGGTCTCTTTCTGCATTAGCGTTCGAATTTTTTTTTTGGAAGAGATTGCGTGCGTGAGGTTAAGGATTTGGGGGAAGGGTAGAGATTTAAAGAATGACCGAATGAGGGAGTCGGGACAGAGATAGAATAGTCGGGTTATTCTAAAAAAGAAAAATTAAACTTAAATAAATAAAATAAAAAGAATTAAAAAAAAATAATGATGTGAAAAATTGTGAAAGTTTTGAAATTTTCAGTTTTATATATATATAAAAAAAAATATATATATATATATATATATATATATAAAATTGCTTTTTAAAGTTACGTCACTTTTCCTATTTGTCATCGTCTCTTTAATTGTAGGCACCCATTTTCTCTCAGCTTCTACTATTATATATAAACTAACTTATAACCCGCACAATATGCGGGATACTTTAATTTATTACAAAAGACAAACCACATGTGAAAATTTAAAATTTTCATAATTAGATAATACAAAAAAATAAATAAAAAAATTGCAAGAAAGAAACCTAAATCCAAGGAGTTTTACATACAGGCAATGAAATGTAATCTTAAAATTGCAAGTCGGTGTTTCAGGTGCCTATGGTCCCAATTCTAAGCATGACAGATACTTTTGAGGTGTCTATCACAATGGGGTTTTGGTGGAGTCTTGGAAGAGATTTTGATATGATTCCATTTGAGAAGTAGGTTTTATTTTTTTAATGATTTATTTCATGGATTTTGATACCCTTATTAACTTCAAAGGAATCAAAGCTTTTAGAAAATTTTATTATTTTACTTAGAAAGAGGATTCCCTTATAGTAGCTAAATCCAAAATAATAATAATTTATAATGGAAGCCACAAGATCAAGCTAACTTGAGTTATTCTAAAAACAAGTTCATAAAACCCTATTAAATTTGATCAAGAGTGTATGTCAATTGTTTACAAAGTGAAACAATGACTATTGATAATGGTTTCAATATATTTTCCACAGGTTGTCAACTGATTAATTCTGTTTTCTATTCAGTTCACGACTTCCTGCAATGCTGTTCAGTGATATAATTCTTAATGCAACTGTTTAAATCCGTGGTTTTCTTTGTGACAAGTTTAAATGCCATTTTAGCAGATAATCTAAAGAAGTCCTAAAAATTTTAAGTGTTTTGTTGTTGTTATAATCATTATTATCTTATTATACATTGTAGTCTTTTCCAAATGGTTGGAAAGAATGAAAATTGAAAGAAAAGCTTGATTTACAACAATATGACTGCTATTGCATGTCCTTAACTATGTTAAGGAACAGGTGTAGATGATTTTCAATTGTATAGGTTGGTGATTCTTTCCTCTAGACATTATAATATATAGTTTTGGTATCTGTAGCTCAAAATTTTGATTTTGTTCAACAGGGCAAATAGGTTATGCCATTATTCCTATGATTGCAAGGGGAATCATGCGGGGTCTTGATCAGCCTGTGATTTGGCACTTGCTTGATATTGAATAGGCAGCTGAATCCTTGAATGGGATAAGAATGGAAATGACTGATGCTGCCTTTCCTCTTTTGAAAGGTATGTCCCTTATCTTGAGAGCTAATTATAGGTAGGTAGAATTATTCTCTTCCCTCAAGTTTCTTCACTCATGTCATGAATATGGTTCAATAGGTGTGGTTGCTACCACAGACGTTGAAGTGTGTAAAGATGTCAATATTGCCATTATCCTTGGTGGATACCCATGGAAGAAAATTACGTTAAGGAAGGATATGTTATCTACAAATGTGTTTATTTACAAGGCTCAAGCTTTGGCCTTGGAGGAGCATGCTGCTGATGCCAAAACAATTCAAATCACAAGTGACAATTCAAGAAGAGAATAGTTTACATCTTCATATACAATTAAAGAGGAAGTAAAAAAGAATAGTTTACATCTTCATATACAATAGCTTTCCTGTGCATTGCACGGGTTAGCAACTAGTTTATATTGTTTGCAAGGGTAATAACATTTAACAGTGATGGTGTATATATTAAAAAAACGTTAACTAAAAAAACCCTAGGGGGTGTTTGGTTTGTGTTTTCAAACATCTATTTTCAGTTTTTAAATAACATAAGTTACCCCTGTTTCCGTGAATTTGCAGAATATTGTAGATCTGTTTTGTGAGTAAACCCTAGCAATCTCTTCTCTTCAGACACTGCGAACCAGTGGATATTCATTCGACCGGCCACCGCCATATCCTGCCGGACTTAGACCATCACAATCGGCATCTGCCAAAGCTAAATACGATTAAATGTCACAAAGGTTTTGAGATACGGAGTTAGAGATTGGTGCTATTTTGACGAAAGGTACGCATCAATTCTGTGTTCATTCTTCTCCTTTTGGTGCTTTGTTGTGAAAATTGATTCTTACGGCATGAACAAGAATGCAGAACCCTAGAATATTGATTCTTCAAATTTCTGCAGTAATTTTCCTGCATAATTTTGCTTTAGAACTATAAGTTTCCTCGGTTTCCGTGAATTCGCGGAATATCCTAGATTTGTTTTGTGATTAAAACCCTAGTGATCTCTGCTCTTCAGACTCTGCGAACCAGTGGATATTCGTATGACTGACCACCGCCATATCCTGTCGGACTTGGACCATCACAATCGGCATTCGTCAAAGCTAAATACGATCAAACGTCGTAGAGGTTTTGAGATATGCAGTTAGAGATCGACGCTATTCTGATGAAAGGTACGCATCAATTCTGTGTTCATTCTTCTCCTTTTGGTGTTTTGTTGTGAAAATTGATTCTTACAGCATGGACAAGAATGCAGAACCCTAGAATATTGATTCTTCAAATTTCTGCAGCAATTTTCCTGCATAATTTGTTTTTAGAATTATTGTTCGATAAATCTATGCTGTGATTGATATATGTGATATATTCATTCAATTTTTGGATAATATGGCTTGGCATGTATATAATTTTATATAGGTACAAACTTGATTCGTAAATGCTATGGTTACAGATGCACATCGCTAATGAGATTGCTAGGTTTGTTGAGATAGGATATAACTCTTTTGTTTTGTCATGTAATAGTTGAAGCACTAGAGTCTTTGTTATGATTATGATATATCTATGGAATTATATGCTTGACATCATTCGTATGCTTTTATATCCTTAGATTAAATGAATATGTATAGATTCATGTACGGATATATAAAATATATATTTTTTTAACTATTGGTTTTTTGATATCAATTCATGATTATATGGGTTAGATTTTGTTTTAGCTAAGGTTTTTGGGTTAGAATTGTTTTTGTTTTGGGTATTTGGGTTAGATTTGATTCTTTTTGAGATTATTGTTTTTTGGTAAAAGAAATTGAAATGGTGTTGAATCGCACCAAACTGTTAATCTTCTACTATTTAGAAATCTCCCTTTGAAGATACTTGCAGCCAATCACAGGTTCTTTACAAATACAATTTCTTTGTTTTCAGTAAATATAAATATTTGGATGGCTGAAATAGATAGGAATAGGTCCAGTGACTAAGAGTGGAGCAGCATCCGTTGATCAACTGCAGTGTTTGGGAGGGAATTCATAAGAGGCAGGCATTAAGAAGTGTAGCAATTTAAAAATGAATATTTAATGTGAGATTCAATTCTTACGTATATTTGTGTTGTTAGTTAATTGCTCTCTTCTTGCATTTAGTATTAGTATCTTTCTATGATTTCACTTCTACTTGAGTTAGATTGGATTGGTGTTTAGTGATCTTCTTCAACCTAACTTAGAAAGGTCTTTTAATAATAATATTTAAACATATTATTCCGGTTTCTCCTACATCTTCATGCCTACTCCATTATTATGTAGGGTTTCCTTGACAGTAAGAACACCATATAATCAAAAAAAAAAAAAAAATAGAGGTTTTCATATTCATTGAATATTTTTTTCAAAGGGTAAACAGAGGCAATAACAGGTCATATGGTGCCAATGTTGTTGAATAGTAGTTAACCTTCAAACTTCCAAAATTCTTATTCCTTTTAAGTTTGATATTAATTATGATTTAATTATAGTCAAAGCTGACAGTTTTTTAAACTGCATTATTAGTCTATTGAGGAAAATGACTTAGACGTGGTTATTTTGGTTTGATTAATTCTGATTTAGAATTGGCTTGAGAGAGAGAACCTATTTCTTTAAATTAGTAAGTTTTATTTAAAATGAGGTATGACTTTAATTTGTATTAGTCTGTATCTATCAATTTTGTTTCGTTTGTTCACCTGTCTTTTGTTTATTTATTGTTAAAATACTTTCTTTGTTTTCATGATTATAATTGTTTGTTCAATGTCGTTCAAGATCACCTTTTGTAAGAGCTGAATCTATCTTCATCAAAATGTATAAATATTGTCTAAATTTGTTGGATTCTTCTTCATTTGCAAAATTTATGGTTCTTTGTTTTAATGTGTTGGTGTATTTATTTCCTAATTGTTTAATTGCTCATTTGTTAGTAGAATAGCGACTACATTTATCTGTAAGTTCATGGAATTAAGTTAAAGCACTAAATATATTCTAAAACTTAGAAGTTGGCATATACAATTTCCCTTAGTCTATTGGTTGTTGCTGTGATTTTGGATGAGGGAAAATATATACTAAGTTTACTTATTCATAAAAGTCGCTGGTCATATGACATTGAACTATTATGTTTTATTTACAAAATATTTGACGGTAAAAGCATTATCATGCAAAATTGTTGAGAATTTATTAGCACTTTTGAGTTTGTATTGATTGGTTGTGGCCAAAGCTAATCAGATTTACGCCCAGGCTTAATGATTGACATTAATTAAGAAAGAAGGGAAAATTGATGGTTCTTTTGTTTGTAATCTTTTTGTATACAACGAAAACAAACTTTCCAGTTCAAGTTTGTGCCAAAAAGTGTTACTGTTTGATGTTAATTTTGCTTTAAGTATTTGTTTTATATATCCTTCACTAATGGAAGCCAAATTCTTTGCCATCGTCATATGGGAAATAGCCAGTAGATTGTTAAAAACTAAATCAATCTTTCATATTTTTTGCAACTCAAACCATATTACAATGTTTGGTTTTGATTAGGTTCTGAATTGCATATTTTAATCTGCTTTTTTGTTCATTTTTTTAAAATTCTATGAATTCTTATTTTGTATTTTACTGAATTGTAAAACTGTCATGAGTTTTTTAAATTCTATGCTTTTAGTGGCCTGCATTTGGTACCTCCACCATTTTCACATAGTGGCTTGCGTTTGATGCTTTCTTCTTGATTTATCATAATCCAGTTTCTTTATGAATGGCGTCATGGGGTTTTGCCTTTGAATATACATAGGGAAAAACATGTTTGCCATTTATTTAGTAAATATTGTTGTGTGGTGTGCACATTAATGTTTCAATTAGTTGGTTAATCTTTAGAAAAAACTTTTTATTTTTAAAGCCAATAAAATATTATGCAAACATCTTTAATTCTTGGTTCCACCTGAATGACCAAAGAACAACAATATTCTGCCTACTTCTGTTGATCCACTAATTCACTAATTGTCTTTGATTAATGTTTTACATTAGTCCATGGATCTTGATTATTATGTTTGCTCGGCTTTGCAATTAAATTGGCTTATTTGTTTTAGTTCAATTTTGCTATGCGGTGTTGCTCAATGATTACATTGTGTTGGTTTTGAAGGATTTGAATTTCTATTAGTGATGATTATGTAATCATTAATTTCAGTTTCAAACCAGGTTTTATATTTGGTTTGTGGCCTTTACAGCATTTATTCTTTCTTGGTTTTTGTTGGTTTTGGTCTTTTGATTTCATGGAAAACAATTCCAGTATTCTATTATTTACTAATTTGTTATGAATATTAATGCTTACGGCATGGACAAGAATGACAGAATCCTAGAATCATGAAAGGCCATCTATAAATCAAATCGATCTCTACATATGCTGATTATTGAAAAAACAGACCGACCTCTTCATTTAAAAGGAACATTGACAAGATAATTGAAAGATAAAACCATTTAACAATTTAATACAGTTTGCTTGAATGCTGATTTTCTTTATACTTATCTTATACTTAGTATTACATTTTGTTCATTTACTGTAATCCTGTTTTAATTGGCTTTGATTTGCATGTTTTAGCCAGCTTCTGTCTTTACAAATTGATTTCTTCAGCCAATTCTCCCTTCTACTTATTTCACATCCTCACTGCTATTTTTTGTTATTTGAATTTGAATTAAAATCCTGATGTTTATTCTCTCTCTTTCAAAGTTTTGGCCTCAGATTATAATCTTTGACTATTTAATGTCATCAGGGACAATCTAAGTCATTAGATGATCTACGTTTATAGGGATAGGCAATTGGTAAAAGTAAAAACGGCAAAATAAAATCTCTCCCTCCTTCCAATAATAAATTTGACACCCAACTACTTAATTCTACAAAGGGTCCTCTCACTGATAAGACCATTTATTATACTTCAATAAGAGTTATTGATTTAATTTGTAAGGTTAAACCTTGGTAAGATGAAGCTTCTTCTTTGTGTCCATTAAGGGTTGATTTTCTTAATAGGTCGTAGATTTCTTTTAAGATTTTTTGTGTTGGGCTGTAATAATTTTTTCCTAAGGGGATCTTTGCCTATATACATATACACTTAATATTTAACAATGCTTTTACTTGGTTCTCTTTTAGAATAGCGTTTTGTTGTTTCCTATTGGCTTTTCTTTTATATATGGCGGTTAGAGCCATAATTGTGATGCCATCTCTAATCATCTATCTCTAAGCACCAATGTTTTGTATTCTATGTTTTGTTAATAGCCATATTTGTAAGATGGATGGTTTAAGATCTGAATGTTTTTCAGAGTAAAGTTATTTTTTTAATTTTTAGTAAGTAAAATTATTGGTTTTTAATGTTAAATTACAAAGTTTTTGCAGATTGAAATTCATTTTCTTTGATTGCCTTTGTTGTTTTTCTACTTGATATTTAATTTTACTATTATTTCCTTATTGATATATGTCTCTAATTTTCTAGAATGCTTATTAGACTTTGTTTCTTTCAATTTTTGTACTGCTAAGACTATTAGGCTCAGCTTATTGGCAGGCTTTTTTAAATGTTGTTGTTGTTAGCTTTGTTTATTTTGTTTATTCATTTATTTTTATTGTGCGTATCTTAATGTTTTCGATTGAGTGCTTATAGATGCTTTTATTTTATTTATTTATTTTATTAATAGAGGATTACATAATAGTAGGTGAAAAGCTTCATGAATTCCATTACTTGGATGTGTGTATAATCTGATCTATCTCTATGTAATTTTGAAGCAAAGCCTAAAAATTTTGAGGAACTTCAATGTAATCAATCTTGATTCTTGCTGTCTTATTGAGTGCTTATGTTTAGGTGCTTTTGTTTCTTTATGTTTTGGCTTTCATGAAAGTGTTAAGAAATATTCAAGAGGAAGGAATATTTGATTAAATGCAGGGTTTGTAATAGCCAAATCATGATTACCAATTGAAAATCAGTCTCTTAAATAAAGATTGACTATCTCAACAACATATATTATTACTTTATTAATTTGTTTTAGATATGATCAAACATACTTGCAAATTAGAATAGCATTGTTTATATATGTATTTCGGTCTCTTGCATTTATCCCCACCAATGTTTGTTTGGTGTTGATTCAAAATTTGTAATATTTCATTTATATAAACTTTCCATGTTTTCTGAATTTTAAATAATTATAATTAATTATATAATACACAAACACATGTTTTATAGGATCTTAGTTTGTAGCAGCTCATTTCTGACTTTAAAAAAAAAAATGGAAAATGCAAGACAAGCGCGATTAAAAAGAAGGATGCTAATGTTTGAGAGGCAATCTAGCAGAAAATGGCATGAAAGGAAAAATAATAATCTTACCCTGGCTAGGAAATCCAGGGAAATGGTCATTGTTGAAAAGAGGAAAAAAAAAAAAAAAAAAAAAGAGGGATAGAGGATGGATTCAATAATTGTGATATACGTCAAGAAATCCAAGAATCAAAAAATGAGTGGTTGTGAAGAATTTCCAAGTAAATGACTTAAATTTACAAGGAAAAAAATATTGATATTCATTTTTGTTTACATCATTATTGTTGTTCTCATATTTTAAAATTCATATAGGAAAATTTACTGAACCTTGGAATTTTGGCTCGCCTTCTTATGTATGCAAGCATTGCGGTTCAATTTTATGGTATGAAGAGAGAACTCTTAAATCTAAGAGGCCTAGGAACCCAAAATTCTCTCTGTTGTATGGAGGGTAAGGTTAAGTTACCTTTGCTTAGGAAAGCACCTCCTTTTATTGATGAGCTTTTAGATCCTCTTGATAGTCAACGATCTAAAACGTTCAGAACTCTAATCAGAAGTTACAATGCAATGTTCTCAATGACATCTATGGGTGGTAAAGTAGATAGTAGAATTAACGATGGAGGACACCCTTACATTTTCAAACTTAATGGCCAAAACCATCATAGAATTGGAACTCTTCTTCCATATGATGGTCAAAATCCACAATTTGCACAATTATATTTCTACGATATTGAAAATGAAGTTCAACATAGAATGAATGTCTTTAGCGATGGTCAAATTAATAGTGACCTTGATCCATCTATTGTTGGTGCATTGGTCCAAATGTTTGATGAATCAAACACTTTGGTGAAGGTATTTCGGATGTCTAGAGACCGTTTCATTGATACTGATGTTCACCATTTAAGATTACGACTTATTGGCTCCCAAACTACAGATGGAAGAGAATATAACCCACCTACATGTTCAGAAATTGCAGCAATTATCGTTGGTGATATATTGCGTTTCTCTAACTCAAATAGTGGGGAGACATTTTTCGGAGGAAAAGCTATTGTTCTTGGTGGTGATTTTAGGCAAATATTACCAGTGGTATCTAAAGGAAGAAGAGAACAAATAGTTGAAGCGTCAATTAACAAGTCATCATTATGGAATAGTTGCGAAGTTTACATTCTAACAATAAATATGAGGTTGACACAAAACCCAAGTGATATTGTAGCGAGGGAATTTGCTGAATGGATATTGAAAATTGGTGATGGTGAACTTGGTAATAGTGAAGGGGAAGCATTGATTGAAATATTGCATGATTTACTAATTCAGCCCAGTGCTCATCCTTTCAACGATATTGTAAAATCTACCTATCCTGACTTCGATAAAAAATTTAACGATTCCAAGTATTTAGAAGAGAGCAATTTTAGCTCCAACAAATAAAGTAGTTGAAGACATAAATGGTTACATGATTGATCTTATTAATGTTGCTGAAGAGACATATCTTAGTGCAGATTCATTATGTAAAGCTTCAAGCAACATTCTAGACCAAGATGTCATGTATCCAATAGAGTTTCTCAATCATTGAAGTTCCCTGGTATTCCAAACCATAAACTCAGATTGAAAGTAGGTTTGCCAGTAATGTTACTTCGAAATTTAAACTAAAGTAATGGACTTTGTAATGGTACTAGACTCTTGGTCACTCAATTATCAAAATGGGTTTTGGAGGCTCAAATAATATTAGGAACTCATATTGGAGAAAAAGTGTTTATTCCAAGAATAGTCTTATCCCTTTCTGATTCCAAATGGCTCTTTGTACTAAAAAGAAGGTAGTTTCTAGTATCAGTTTGCGTTGCTATGACAATTAATAAGAGCCAAGGTCAATCTTTGCAACGTGTTGGGCTTTATTTAAATAGACTAGTTTTTTGTCATGGACAATTATATGTTGCTGTATCTAGAGTTACAAGTAAAGATGGCCTTAGGATACTTATTATAGAAGATGATTATGGTGATCGTTTTCATACAAAAAATATTTTCTACAAAGAAATATTTGATAATTTGCCTAAAGGTAAGACATACCATCTGTTAAAATTATTTCAAATTGTTTATAATGTAAACTAGATTGTCACTTATATTGTAAACAGTTGATTTTTCTCCATTGTTGTATATAAACTTTACTAATGTTTAAAATGTTCTAATATTATAGATTCATATCACAATGAAGTACAAAACTTTGAATCAGATATCAATGAATGTGGGATGCAGTTACTGTAGCAAACAACCATGATCTGATCAATATTGCTATGATCTCGGTTGACTAACAAGTAAGTTTTAAATTTTTTTTAAACAGAAAATAATATTAAAAAAAATGGATACAGAAATCTTTTTTTTTTTTTTTCCATATCTGCATCTTTAACTTGCAGAACTATTTTGTTTAATTAGCTTATTCATTCCTAATATTTTTTATGACATAATAATTTTTAATTGTTTCCAGGGAACCTCATGTGTTTATAATTCTTTCTTCGGCCTTATGTGGCTAGACATGAAGGGGAATTTGATCACACATTATTGTAGTTGAGAGTTGAGATTGGGGATATTACAATTCTGTATTGGTAAAAGGCTGTGAGTTTTGGCCAAACAAAGTTTTCTGAGATTCTGTAGTATGTTTCTTCCTAGTCAGCATCACAGCCTAAATCTGATAAGGTATCCATTAACAAGGAAAAGTAATATCTGCTCTAGGGATCAGAAGTCATTTGTTTAGTGCATTTTACACTGTATTCTTTTGATGGTAATTGTTAAAATTGGGATAAGAATATTGATTACTCTTTCTTTGGCCGTGAGTTCATTATGCAGAAACTGTGTATACTTGATCCTTATACAACAATGTAAATTTTTTTTTTAAGACCCTTTTATATGGTTTAGCACTGAACCCAAGTAGTTGGAGTTAGGGCATTGTTGTGTTAGGCAAACTTTATTTGTTAAGACAAGGTATTGAGATTATATTTAACTAAATTTAGAGTAATAACTAAGAGAATATTCATTTTGTTGCACATCAATCCATAGCCCATTTTGACATAATATGATACGATGAATTGAAGGCCTTTTACTCTATGCGTGTACAAGCCTGAAATTTTATAAAGCAATTTCTGGCCAGAGTAATTCACAAAGTTAAATATAGTTAAATATTTAAAGGAGAAAGCTTTATAGTCTTTTGGTCATGCTTTCTTTAGTTTTGTTTTTGTTGTGATTGTTTAAATTCGAGCTATTAAAACAAGTTTGAGTAAAGAGTGAAAAGCATAGAAGTAATATAATGCTTGAATGGATTATCTAAAAGATCTCAGATTTAGTAAGAGATCTCAAAGTTAGTAGTAAGAAGAAGAGTACTAATTTTGAGAAAATCTAAGTGTAAAAGAGAAAAATGAACTATTTAATTTATTCTTACTTATGTAGAACATGTTGGTTTATCTCTCTCCTATGGATTGTCCATGAACTCTGTGCTGTTTTGGGCTATATATATGAGCTGCTTTGTGGAAAATCTAATGGTTTCTGTTGAGAGGATAAAACAGTTTACAAATATTACGTCAGAAGCAGCTTGGGAATTTAAAGACTGCATTGTTCCTTCAAATTGGCCTGCCCATGGCAATATTGACCTTAGAGACTTACAGGTAACTGGCCTCTAACTAATTCTATTTAATTTTTCTGAAAAAATAAACCAAAGTTAGCCATGAGCTTTATGGCTTGGCAGCACTGTCCTGTCTCCCCATTGGGTGAACCTGAGTTCATATCTCTCCCCTCCCTCACTTGAAAAAAAAAAAAAAAAAAATTCATGTCTTCAACTTCCTAAACTAATAAACCATGGCTAGAGTTTGGGTTGTGATTTACTTCTTATCAATTATTATATTACTGTTTGAACCTAATAGAATTTGTATTGCTTTTTATATTTCTTTGGATTGGTTGGTCAAAATATTTTGGTACTGTTTGATTTTGTAATTATGATATTGAAATATGCTATCATGATCTATATGTCTGATTGATTTCCTACTTAAAAAGTATCTACCAGTGGGTTATAGAATGAGTTAATGGAGTTTTATGATTTCATCCATTAGTATTTTAAGGAAGTATATTGATGCATCTATGTCAAGATTGAGATTTCCTTGAACTATTCGTACATGGGTGAAGAGGGATGTTTCATTGTAAAAGGGGAGAGCTTCTATTTTGTTTTTGATATAATTTGTAGTGTAGTTTTTGGCCTTGTAGAATCTAAAAGTTACGGAATACTTAAAATGAGGGGTTTGTTTTTGTGATCACAGGATTATTATATTTCCTTTTTTTTCTTTTGCATCCTATTGATCTTATGGTTCATTTTCTTTAATAGGGGACTCTATTTTTATTGCTTTTTAGAACTATACTATAATTTCTGACATGTAACTTTCTGAATTCTGAACTAAATTTTGTGGGATGTGTATGGTTGTGGTGCAGTGGGTATTCTTTGCTTAGTGATCCCCAATACAACAAAGTACTTACCAATTTTTTGATCATTCAGTTGACTCCTTACTGTCAGTCTGTACTTGCTGTCATGCTAGCAAAAACAAGGGTTTCAGCCCGTTTTACTTATTATTGGATTTGAACCAATGACTTACCATTTACTATTCAAGGAGAGGCGGAGCGCTAAAAAAGAGAGTATTATCACTATTCGAAACTATTTTCCATCCTACCTGATCTACTGTTTTTGAAGAGTGATTGAAATTGTAAAACTTTGAAATCTGAAGGTGTAATGCATTTTTGTTATTGTAACTTTATGGTTGTTGGTAGTTGAAATTTTCATTTATAAAACAATGAATGTGATTGCTATTAAATTTACAGAAATTGCATGTAATTCATTTAGTAGATCATGTTTTGTTGGAGGACGCCTCTTTTTCTTTTAAGTTTCACACTATAGAATACATTCAAAGATTGTGTGTGCAGCAGCCAATGTGGCATGACCACAAAACTGAAGCTGCAAAGGGGTATCAAACATTTAATTGATTTACAGATACTTCTTCTAATTTGCTAAAAATTCTACTGCACCAATAAAATATATGCACCTGTAGGCCACGAGCATGTGCTTTGGCAACAAGATCTGTAACTTCACATTCAAATAATTGTTTTTGTAGTAACAATTGTATCCTTCCAAGGTTCAATCCCAACCAGATAGTTCTTTATGAAATCAAGATAACTATCTGAAGTAATATCATAGCATGTCTGCACAAAACATTTATTCAATCAAGAACACAACTAGAAAAGTTACTGTATGGAACAGGTAATTTTAAAAGGTGACCGCATCAGAAGTACAGTTTTGGAGCTAATAGAAGATATGGAACAAAATTCACCTAAAATATGATTTAACAAAATTCATCTGAAACTATATTGGAAAATACAACACTGCCTCTCATAGATATTGAATAATAGTTATGCCACCTTTTTTTTTTTTTTTTTTTTTTTTTTTTTTTTTTTTTTAAATATTGCCTAACATCCCTACTATAATGGCAGCCATGCACATATGGCTAGCAACATGATTCACGCTTAGAAGTTAAATATTTTCCAGCTTATTTGTCATGTTAAACAACAAATTATTGAAGTTGATCTGCTTGCCAACAACAAAGTCAATTGGATTTTCAGAATGAGAACAAAAAACAAACCTGATTCGTATCTTCTGTTAGTACTGTAGGAATAGCCTCATTTTTTTTTTCCTATTTATGTCATCTTTACTTTGATTCAATTAAAACTTTATTTTGAATTAAATTGACATGTATAATTATTATGTCCCAATTAATTTATTCCCCTTTCATTGAATGTTTTAATACATACTATAAATTAATTTAAAACTGTCAATAATATAAGTTAGATTGTCACTAATGTTGCTAATGATATATTTTACTCTGTAATGATATATAAAATTTTATTGATGTTTAAATTATGTAGATAATACAAAGTCATACGAATATGGAGTACACAACTTTAAAGCAAACATCGAGAGACAAAGATAACTCAAAAGTGAAAGTTAGAGTTTTATGAATATGGGATGCAATTAATATAGCAAACAACCATGATCTGATCAGCCTCGATATGATATTGGTTGACGAAGAGGTAAATTCATAATTGATTTCTTTCTAGAATAAATTTTACAAATATTATTTTATTAAAATTTGCAGCCAGTTAATGTAAATTGATTGTTATGTACTGCTATTATTGATTAAGGGATAATTCATTTAAAATGTTTGTAGGGAACATTGAAACATGCAAGCATTAGAAAGAATCTTGCTCAAAGTTATCGTCCACAACTAAATGAAGGGAGCATATATATAATTACAAATTTCTTGGTTGAAGAAAATAAAAGGAACTGTCGTCCAGTACATAACAAAATCAAAATACTTTTCAATTCAACAACTTCAGTCTCAAAATTCAGTGGATTTGATCATTCAATACCTCAATCCCAATTTGAATTTGTTGATTATGGAACAATAACTTCCTGTTGCTATGACACTACTTACTTGACTGGTAATTTTAATTGTTTTACAAGCCAAGCATCTACTTTTACAAAGCTAAAAAACAATGCAATTCATAACTTAATATTGACTCTTATTTAAAAAAAAAAAAAAAAGTGTTCTTACCAGATGTGATTGGCATATTGGACTACATTGGAGCCATTGAGGAGATCAAAACAAGAGGGCGTCCAACAAAGATGAGAAACATTCAACTGTTGTTAGAAGAGTAAGATATATATACATTTTTTAAAACTCATATGTTATAATTTTTAAATAACTCAAACTTACATATAAACAACTTCAGGAACAAATCAGTTCAAACAACTTTGTGGGGAAATACTGCACAACAAATAGATGATGATTTTTACAAAACAAATAAAGGGCCATTCATTGTAATAGTCACTTCAACTATTGTGAAAACTTTCAAAGGTAACAATTGATTAACTCATTTATTAAATACATAACATTTGTGTATCTATAATGCTTAGAAATTTTACAACTTTTTTGTAGGTGATTATCAATTGTCATCCACTTTTGCAACAAAGATGTATGTAAATTTAGACATTCCAGAAGTCGCAAAAATTAGAAACAAGTAACTACTATTACATTTTCTCTTTTTAAGGGTGTACCTATTTAGCGATATTCCTTAAATGATAGATTGCATAAAAACTGTTTGTTTAGATATATATATATATATATATATATATATATATATACACATATAGAAATTGTTCTGTTATTGTTTTAATGAGTTATACCTAATTTTTGGTTAGATACACCACAATGTACATAAACGTAAAAGAAATACTGCCAAAGGGACTACCTAAAATACAAGATGGTGTACTTGCCTTAAATAATAAAATGCAGTTGTTGAAATAAAGGGCTTGGAATGGAACTCAAAGGTATCAACTATATTCTGACATTGTTAATTTATCATAATTAGTAACTGTTTATGTGTTTTATAATAAGATATAATTTTATAAGCTGACTAAACTTTGTATTTTAGGACTTACTGGTAACATGCAATGCCAAGATCATTACTCTCAATAATAAATATGGATGGTATTATGTTGCATGCCTTATATGCAAGACGAAAGTGAAACAAGTCAAAGGAGTTCTATGGTGTGAACGTTGTAAAAATGAGCCAAAGTTTGCAGTCCCAAGGTAATTAAAAAAAAAAGATTTGTAAATTCTCAAACACACACAAAATATATATAATATTCTACTAACAACTTTGTATCTAAAATAGCTATAGAATACAAGTCCAAGTACAAGATGAGACTAGTTCAACCACATTCATATTGTTTGACAAAGGAGCTAAGAAAATTATATCTAAGATTGCAAAAGAACTTGCAAAGATGCAAGAAGGGGTAATTTCATATATAAATGTTAGCACTATATCTTTATTATCTGAAAATTTAAGTTTTAATACATATTTTGCTAATTGTATGATACATTGTTCATACAGATTTTGAAATTAGATGAGAATATTTTACTAAAAGAGATTCAAAAAATAATTGGCAATGAATATTTGTTCCAACTGCATCTTGGTGAATATAATTTGAAGTATGGAAAAGAAAATTACACGGTTTCGAAGATTTTGGATATGGAAATTTCACATAAGCAAAATGACTCACGTAAAGTTGAAGAACATCAGGTAATTGAAGCATACTTCACCTTGCTTACTATATGATTCAAGTATTAGTCTACACATAATTTACTATACATATCTAACTGATACATAAGAATGCAAATTATTGCAGGACACAATGGAGGAAATTGTAAGAAAATCAAGGAAGGACAAGTACATAGCTAGTCAAAAAATAGAAAAAGGAGAAACATCTATTGAAAGACTTGGAAAAATGCCGCTCCAAATGCTTCAAAAACATCAAACGGGTACTAAGCAAATTGCATCAAAGAAGAAAAAAACTGAACTCTAATGTATATACTACCTTACGCTCTGAGTCTTTCTGTATTTCATTGTAACATCTGTTGAAAGACCTGAAAAAATGCCGCTCCAAATGCTTCAAAAACATGAAAAGGGTACTAAGAAAATTGCATCAAAGAAGAAAAAAACTGAACTCTAATGTATATACTACCTTACGCTCTGAGTCTTTCTGTATTTCATTGTATTGTATTGGTTGTTGTTGTTGTTGTTTTTTTTTTTTTTTTTTTTTTTTTTTTTTTTTTTTTTATTTATTTCTTGAGAAAAGTAAACTAAATGTACTGTTAAGTTACTGCGACTGTCCTTTACTTGCGACTGTCCTTTACAAATTATCATATTAAAGCTCCAATATACATATGTTTTTGTTTTAAACTATTAAAATCTGAGAATTGGGTAATTTTAACAAACTTTCTTATCCTGCTATTTCGTTAAAATTCAAATTTGTAGTATTCACCAAGTGTTCTCAAGAAACATTGCTGGATAAAGCTAACAGCCTTACTATCATTCTTATCCTTTTGAATTTTACTCTTTTCAATTCCATATTAATATGATAAGATTTTTGAATGTTCTAAAACATAAACTCAGATTGAATGAACGTCTCCCAAAAATGTAATTATATTTCCCAATTCGGTATGTTAGATACTGTGATGGTCCTAAAGTGGTTGATTTCAAAGTGTACAAGTTGGATGAAGAGTGTGGTCGATGGGAGTTGGAGAAAAGCTTGGTGATCGAGTTTTTGTTTTGGGTAATGATTGTTGTTTTTCGAACATCATGAAATTGATATTTTATTATATTTTCTCCTTGAAACTTGATTTGCTGTAATGTTTAACAGCATAGTCAAATAATTAAAATAAATACATTTCCCCCTTTTGTTATGTTGTTGTAAAGTGAGTAGTATGATGTGTTGAGGTTTGAGTACAAAGTAGATTTATCTGCTAGGCTGACCATTATTTAAGTTATGTGTGTTCGGCTATCTACATAAGTTCATTAAATAATTAGATATGTAAATGATGCTATATTGAGCCATTTTGGTGAATAGGTATAGTTTTGCTGTTGACAAAATGCATCGATCCAGATAAATTGACTCAAGATTCTCTAATAAGTGTATATAGGATGATTAGGATCTTGACCAGATAAATTGACATTGAGAAATGAAATTTGCTGATTACTTAAAATGAGGGATTCATTTTTGTGATCAAATGAGGGATTATTACACTTTTTTTTTTTTTTTCATTTGCATCCTATTGATCTGATTCTGAACTAGATTTTGTGGAATGTGTATGGTTGTGGTGCAGTGGGTATTCTTTGCTTAGGGATCCCCAGTACAATAAAGGACTTACCAATGCTTTGGTCATTCAGTTGATACCTTGCTGTCAGTTTGTACTTGCTGTCACGCTAGCAACAAAAGGAGTTGCAACCGTTTTTTCCTATTATTGGATTTGAACCAATGACTTACTACTTACTATTCAAAGGGGGGCGGAGAGCTAAGAAAGAGAAAGTGTAATCACTATTCGAAATGATGCAGCAACTAGCATGCTAAGATCAGAAGGGAAATAGCAACTACAAAATACAATTTAGTTTTCAGTTTCTCTTTTCCATCCTACTTAATTTGTTGTTTTTGAAGAGTGATTGAAATTGTAGATATTTGAGATTTGAAAGTGTAATTTTTTTTATACAAAGTTGATTATCACTTAGATTTTAGTTAATATTCCACTCTATCTACATAATTATCAGTGTCAGCTAATTATGGTTAAAGAACATTTTTAAAAACTGTCAGTCATTGATCATATGGAATTTTCAACTTAGTGCTATTTTCACCATGTTTTTAACATGTGAAAGCAATTAGTTGGATAAAGTTTCAAAATATTAAAATAATAGCCAAATTCCTCTTCTACTTATGAGATTTCAAATGATCCCGTGCATTGCACGGGTTAAATGCTAGTATATAATAATAGATGAAGCTGAGAGAAACTTAAATTAAAATTCCAAATTAGAGTTTCAATTTTGCGCCATGTGTCCTAAATATTTATTCTTAAAGAGTTTTATTTCTCAATTTTAAAATCAAATGTGAGACACATCATAAATATTCATCCAAATGAGTTATTAAGTATAAAAACCAAAGAGTCTAGAATAAATGAATCGTAAATTTTTTTTTTTTTAAAAAGTGCTTTACAATAATAAATAAATAAATAGACATGGACAATTTACATTTTATATCTAATAATATCCTTACAAAATATTTTAAAGAGTTAAAAAAATATAAAAATGACTATCAATAGTATTTAAATTATATATATAGGATTTATATTATGCATCTTATTGTATATTTTTAAGTGTATCCATGCATATACATGGGGTTATAAGCTAGTATATATTAATAGGCAAAACTCAGAGAAAGTTCAATTAGATTTTAGAATTGAGATCTAGTTTTGTGCCATTGAGTTATTGGTTGAATAGCCAAGAGTCTATCCATTTTCAATTATACATTGTGGGTTTTTTTTTTTTTTTTTTCTTTGATGAGTCAATTATACATATTGTTGGCCCATACTCAATAATAGTCAGCTAGATCATGACTTTCATTTGCTCTTTTTTTTGAATTTTTCTGAATGTTTCGCTATAGTCAAAATTAATGGAGTTGAATACACTCTTAATTTTATTTCTTCTCATTTATTCATGTGTCGTACTTCTTTTTGAAGATTGAAAAACATAGTATGAATATATAATAGTCCCCATCTGAAGGAGAACCACGTAGAGCCAATGGTGAAGGTTCATTTAGATCATGTGATGATTTTGTTAGAACAATATTTGACTATAGGGATAAAAAGAATTGTCATTAGCAACAGAGGCTTTTGAGGATGCCTTGGATTCTTGGTCATCTTCCTCTTCTTTTGAGTTAGCATTTGCTCTCGTATCAGAGCCATCTCTTTCTGGCTGGGCATAGTTGTGTTGTGTTCTTTTTACTCTATCTTTTCCTGTTTGAATCTTTAATTTCTTACTCTTTTGTGTCTTCTTTTTGTCACTGTTGGTGTCACCCTCATCATAAAGTGAATTCCCATAATTGAACTGTTAGGCCTGTGTTGCTAGGAGAGTGTTAGGGCATGAGAGGTATATGGTTGAATAGGGTATGTGTTATTGTTAGAACATATGTGATTCACTTATTAACATATGTCACTATTTTATGTAATTGGCTAATCCTTTGACAAAACGCATTTTACTTGTAATTAGGTAGATCTAGGATGCGATTAATACTTCAAGAAACCTTGTTTCAAGTTGAAGTGTTGAAGGCATACAAGTCTGTCCAAGATTCAAGTGTGAGAAGTGCTGCTCATTAAAGCTCGACAGCTAGCTATCTATCGAGACCTGTAGAGTTGTTAAAGCTTGTGACTCGACAGTAGCTTGACAGATAGAGTATCTGTCGAGGTTTATGAAGTTTAGTTTTTCAGGACTTTTTTTAGGACTGTTTTTCATTCAATCTATGATTGTATGTTTGGGTTTTCTTTTCTCACAATCCTAGACATATAAAATGATTATTTTAAGGGCTGTCAAAGTTGGAACAAGTTGCACAAGTGTTGAGCAAAGTTTGTTCAAGCAAATTGTGACCAGAGACAGAATTTGCCCTAATTCATCTTTCTTGTGAAAAAGCTGCTGTGTTTGTGCACTATAGGGTTTTGTAACCAAGGAGCTTTTCGATCTTCATTGTTTAGATGAATTGAAGAACTTTGCAACCAACAATCTTCTCTAGTTGGTGATTGAAGTCGTGTATAGGGATCCACGCAATTGGTTAGTCACGTACTGGGAACCATGCATTACAAGGAGAGATTGTCACTACAGAACAAGTCCAATTGGGTATTGGGATAAGGGTTCAACTGTAGGTTGGTATAAGATACTGGGATTCCTTTACTTGTAACCACTTGTTGTGATAATAGTGGATTCTCGAGAGTGGTGACCTAAAAATCACCCGATGGGGTTTTTGCCATATAAGTTTTCCCCATTTGTAAACAAATCACTGTGTCAACTTATTTTCTGCTGCATACTTAGTTTAATTGGTGATTTGTTAGTGCTACCACGAGTTAGCATGCTAATTTGATTAATTAATAAACTTTGATAATTAATCAATTAATTTCATCACAAGGGGTCAATACGTTTTTGGCCTATCAGTTATGAAATGCAATGTTGGTAAGAAAGAAAAACACGATAAGTGAGTTTTAAACCTAGGCAGTATGGATAGATTATTTAGATCCAACTCTTTTGTTAACTCCAGATCTAGTATACCTCATGATATTATAAATGTGGAAGATTACTTTGTTGAGGATAATGATTTCACTAAGTTTAAAAAATGGTGCATTCCTAAAGTTGATGCTAAAATCTATATATAAAACAAATTGGATTCAATCTACTTTTAATGGTGAGTCTAATGTTACTCTATCTCAAAAACTCAGGAAAAATGTTGGCTTTTTAATAGAAAATGCATTAATGACTTTCTTGCTAAAGGATACAGTTTTTTGCATATTGGCATGGTTCAGGTTGCTGTTAAACCTTTTACTTGAAAAGGTATTAATGCTTTTGTTCTTATATGCTTAAGAGAAGCTAGATTTAAAAATTTTCATACTAGTATTTCTTGTCTGCTTAAGAGATGCTAGATTTAAAAATTTTCATACTAATATTCTTGGTATGATTCAATTGTCTTTGTTTGATGGCCCTATTTATTTTGATTGTTACCATGATCCAACTCTTGCTTTATATGATCCTAATATTGCTAAGGCTTTGACTTTAAATATTTTATCACTTGTTATGATATGGACGAAGGAAGTAAGCCTCTTGCTACCATTTATCGCATTTATTATAGATTGTTATAAACTACTCTTAATCCAAATGTTGGACTTGAAAGTACTGGCCACAAGACTTTATTAATCCAATGCTCCATTCTAGATGCTAAGGTTCAAATTCCAGAAATTATTTGTTGGAAAGATATTACCCTTCCTAATGAATGGTTGTTGGAATGAGAAACCCAGCCTACTAAATTTGCTTTTGATGAAATTAATCTTGATTATATCCAATAGTATCTTACTGGAAATGTTAAAATAAGTTTTGGTAATAATAAAAATAACAAACCTTTAATGATTAATGAAAGAAGACATTCTTTTGTTGGATTTGCTGTTTCTTAAAACCTATCAAGAAGAGATCAAGGTCTTAGTGATTTTAAAATAAGTTTTGGTAATAATAAAAATAACAAACCTTTAATGATTAATGAAAGAAGACATTCTTTTGTTGGATTTGCTGTTTCTTAAAACCTATCAAGAAGAGATCAAGGTCTTAGTGATTTTTTACAAAATAATAGAAATTTTGAAAACCTTGATTTAAAGCTAAAAGAGTTGCAAGTGATAACTCTCAAGTAAGCACTACTTATTATTCTACAAAAACTAAGCATGGTAAACATGCCATTGAAGAAGAAGAAGAGATTGAATCTGGGTCCCCTACTGCTTCTGATTTTTAAGGTCCTACTACTACTTCTAATTTTCAAGCTCCTACTACTTCTGATTTTCAAGCTCCTATTATCCATAGTCAATTAATTGTTTTAAATAAAGCTTTTGATATAGACATGGTTGCTTTATTTATTGAATATAGATATGTTAAAAATAATGGAAAAAGAAGATCTTATCTTGTTACTTTCGAAAATCAAGAAAAAACCTGTGTTAAAAGAAAATGGAAAGAAAAAAATGCATGAATTACAAAAACATGTATTGTTCTTTGATTTTGTTGAAAACTATTATATTCCACAAAATATTTCAAAAAAAAAAAAAAATTGAATATGGTAAACAAATCAAATTTTGTTAAAGAGGATAAAATTGTTGTTAGATCTAGCCATCCACCCCTTTAAATGGTTATTATTACCTATAAAGGAACAGAGGTTAAAGTCTCCCATTTTAAAGTTGCTGGTGATGCTAACACACCAGTTTCTACTGAAACCAAAAAAAGAAAAAAAAAAAAAAGAAAAAGAAAAGAAAAGAAAGAAAGAAAGAAAGAAATATTGAGTAGAGCAATTTTGTTAGTAACTCTTTACATGTTATTGGTCACCAATATGATCTTATTGATGAAAAAATTGAAAATCCTACCTCTATTAAAATTGAAAAATCGTTGATTGGCTTACTTGATAAAAGGCGTAATTTGAATCTTGAAACCACTCAAGTGAAAACTATTGAGAAAGTTGAAAAAATGTTTATTGATTTACAAAAAATAAAAACTGAGTAGAATAGTACCTTTACTAGAATTGCACGTGCTATTACTAGGAAAGGTAAAGAGGTTGTTCAAACCGAAGATTCAAATTCAGATTCTTTGTCCTCCTCTCCTATTGATTTTCAAAAATATAAAAGTATTGGTAAACTTACTCTTGACATGCCTTAAGTAAAAAGGTTTGTTGGAAAACATAATCCCATGACCTTTACAAAAAAATTGGTATTCAAAAACTACTCCTCCTGATATGCAATTTGGAGAAAGATTTTTTCAAACCCAATTTTCAGTTTTTGCTAGTAAACTCTATGTGTGGAATATTGATGGTTTATCAAAACAAGAAGGTCTTAAAAAAATGAATCATATGTCTATGGTTTCTAATGCTTATGTTACCAATCATAACCTTGATCATGCACTAGACTCAAAAGGGACCAAAGCATGAGAAATACATCCCAAAGGTACCTGTAGATTTTTCCTTTTTGACAATTCAAACAATATGATATCTTCCTTTTCCTTTCTTTTCCACAGGATAAGAATATATAACCATACTAAAATCACCACATTACAAGTCAGAGTTTTATAACACATTTACAAACAATAACTAAAATCATGTGCCTCCATATAATACATGAATATATTACAAAACTCTAATTGGATTACACCAAGTCACAATCTTATCAAGAATAAGGAACCTTAACATCTAGTCTGGCCTACCATGCCTAAGGCTAACAAACCTCAAGTGCCCAACCTCCTAGAGAATTAATCATGGCCTCGTTGAACATAGTAAGATCGAGTCACCAACCATTTACATCACAAGTCTCCAATTTAACATAGCACTCTAATCATCACCAAAGAAGTAAGCTCCATACCCAAGGTATAGCAAATTGATCTGAAAAACTATTAAAGGGTGGGATGAGTTAAAGCCTAATAAGTAGCATAATTAATTAGGGTGGGGGATATGCAAGTTTCATGATGATGAACCGTTTACAAATCATTTTTTAATTTGGAAAATTTCTAATTGAATACTGCAAGATACTTTTCAATAATAATATGACAAGAATGATAAATAAAGAACACAAAGTTCCTCAAAATAATACCATGAAACTATATACTATAATATATGAGCACTAATAATATAATTCCAAAACCATAAAATCTAACATATGGCAATTTATCACAAATATACCACACTACTACATAGACCGGTCAAGGGATCCACCCATCCACAACTAGCATGATATTGTCATCTCTGTTATGCAGTCTTTTGGCCCTATGGGAAACAGTCTCACTCATACACAATCAAGGAACCTCTTCCCTCCCATGGGCAGAAAGGAAGAACATTTCATCCAAAGTGAAAAGGCACTGACCTAGATTTGATTCCGTTGTCACAAAGACTACAGAAACCAAATCGAGTGATCACCTGGAAATCACATATGACATAAGGTTAAAACAACATAAAGCTCATAGGTTATATATACTTTCAAATACATAGTTTATATCCAAGTAGTTCCAGAAAAACGTTAAACAATCAAAACTTCCATAAAGTTTGTAAGGTTTTCAACTTCATTCTTTTTCAAAAAGATTTTCTATCAATTTCCTAAATAATACAAGACAAGATAAGTACCTTTAAATTTTCCAATATACCATAAAATCCATGAATTCCTTATCAAAGATTATATAAAAAATACTAATATTTTTCATGTCAACAATTCATGCATTTCCCTAAATGCAGTACCAAATATGATGCACTTTTCATATATAACAATATATAATAGGGTCACAACACAACACAACACTTTTAAGAAAACATATATCCATATATAATTTTCTAAAATGTGTTTGACCCAAAAACAACGTTTATGTAACACAGTTATTTTCCAAAAATCCCATTAAAAGCTACTTGCCTTGCAACCCATAAAAAGCCTAATTCTCCAAGCTTCAAAGGAGATTAGCTAGAACTTAAAAAATATCAAGCAAACCTATCACAATAAGCATAAAGCTTAAAATTGTATCTAGCTACAAATTAGGAACTGCCAAATAAGCACTTAGTTAGGCATGCCTAGTATTTAGCCTCACAAATATTATTTTCCACTTCCACAGTTTCTCAATAAATTAATTTACTAGGCATAGACTCCCATTATACTCATGAATCATCCAAGGTATTATTTCTAACATCAAAACCTCAACAATTTATAAGTACTTCCCACAATATTTACATCATATCAACAAGAGACCCATGATATAAAAAATCATAATATCCTCCAAAACAAACAATTTAAATCTTTGACTAGCTCCAAATAGTCAATAATTTAAAAACTATATACCCACTCATCAAATAATTTCACCAATACAAAACCCATACATATAAATACATGAATATCACTTCCAAAGCTTATAAATCACATGAGTATCATTATCAAAGCTTAGATAAAAATAACCTCAAGCAAAAGTATAAAACTTGCCAAAAAGATTAGAAATTTTTACCTCAAAAAAATATGTGCAAGTACTTAGAAGTTCCTAAGGATTTTCTGGTGATCTTGCCGGCAAAATGACGATTGAGATGGTGGCATGGAGTGGCACCGGTGGGAAAGTGTGAGGGAGTGAGAAGAGTGTTTGAGAGAAAAAGAAAAAGAAGAAAAGAAAAGAGGAGTGAGATGGCCGGTCAAGAGGGAGAGAGGGAGATATTTGTGAGATGTGTGGTGGGGATTAAGCGGGGTAGGTGGGAGCACGTGGCCCAAAAATAAATCTGTCTTCCTCTTCTTTTTTTTGGTGACTGGGACATTACTTTCTTCCCCTCTTATAAAAATTTTGTCCTTGAAATTTTATGTACCTTGATCCTTAAAAAGGTTTGAGCATGTAGCACTTGCTCCATATGATTCAAAATCTCTACTTGAACTTCTTCATATGACAAATCATCCCTAATCTGAAGAGGTTCATAGCTTAATACATGTGAAAAGTTAGGAATGTATTTCCTTAACATAGACTTGTGGAAAACATTATGAATTCCTAATAGGGCCGGTGGTAGGGCAATTCTATATGTAACTTCTCCCATTCTCTCCAAGACCTCAAAAGGCCCTACAAACTTAGGGATTAACTTACCCCTTTTTTCCAAATCTCATTACTCCTTTCATAGGTCTGACCTGTAGGAAAACTTTATCTCCACTTTCAAGTTCCAAAGCCTTCCTTTTAATGTCATAATAGCTTTTCTGTCTACTTTGGGCCACTCGTAGTCTATCACAAATCTGATTTACCTTGTCACAAGTCCTTTGAGTAAATTCTAGTTCCAAGAATTTTTTATTCTCCAACCTCATCCTGAAAAATTAGGGATCTACACTTTCTTGCTGCCCTAAAACTTGAATGGTAACTATTATTGTAAGCAAATTCCACCGAAGGTAAGTGACTAGCCCAACTCCCCCAAAACAAATACTCTCAACATATCTTCTAGTGTTTGAATAGTCCTTTTAGATAGTCCATCTGTCCGAGGGTGGAAAGTTGTACTAAAATCAAATCTAGTACCCAAGGCCTTTTGCACACCACCCCAGAAATGAGAAGTAAACCTTGGATCCCTATCTGAAGCAATAGAAGTAGGTACTCCATGAAGTCTTGCTAACTAATTAAGGGAGTAGTTCATCCAAATATGGAGGAAATGAGCTGATTTTGTCATTCTATCAACGATCACCCAAATAGCATCATGACCCTTAGGAGATCTCGGCACTCCAGAAACAAAATTCATAGTAATTTTCTCCCACTTCCATTGGCGAATAGGAAGTGGTTGCAACAAACCTAAGGGTCGTTGGTGCAACACCTTAACTTGCTGACAAGTCAAGCATTGCTGTACAAAGTTGTTGGGGTTTATGCCCTAAAATCCAATTTATTGGCATGTCATAAATAATTAAATTGTTTAGTTATATGAGACTATCTATAAATGAATTAATGAGACATTATTTTAGTACATGAGATGCATAGTATGTGATTTAGTCACAGGAGATATAAATCACAAGTTCTTTGTAAACTCAGAATTTTAGTTCGTAGTCAGTGATGAAATTGGGCATTTCATCTATGAAGACTATAATATATCAACTAAGATGATTTATCTTGATCATGGAAGTGGAAACTTTTAGTTGATATGTTGATATGTTTTAAGAGTTAAGACATATTGAATTGGACCGTTATGAGATTTATTATTCTCCTAACAATTATCAAATGAATAATAAATTTCACGACTTCTATTTACATCAACTCTAAATCCTAAGAGAATAATGGACCTAATCATGAGATGTAGGTTGCTTTGATATATCAAGAGTGAGATCTATAAGTCATGATCAAAACCTCAGTATGTTGGATAGCTGCATTTAGTGTTTATGGAACATATATTCTTAAGAGTGAGATAAGTTTAATGGGTTTGGTTATTCAAAGTGTTGGGCCTAACCACTTTTGTAAGGAGTTATTAAAGTATATATTTATGGAATTGGATTTCATAAGTATATGATGAATAACATAAAGGATTAAACCGGATACTCAAGGATTAAGATGTAGTAATCATCAAAGTGGCGGTCTATATTTATGACTTTGTATTACTACGAATATTTTAATGAAGGGGTTGCATGTATAATAAAATCTTAGGATCTAATTTATTAATAAGACCTAGAGTGCAATTATATTCTTATAGTGGTATTGAATATAATTAATGGTAACTTTAGACTTGTCAACAGTTGACAGAAAAGCCCAAGGCCCATTGGAGCTAGAGTCTTATTTGTTCCCTTTTGGTTCCAGTCCAAGCCACATATTAGAGCTCGATTGGAATGGCCCAAAATGCTAGCCTAGTTAGATAATTAGTTGTATATAAGAAGAGAAACATACGGAATTTTATAAGTAGTTTTCATTGAGATCATATAAGGAATGAAATGGTATATGTGAGTGTTAGACACTCTTTTATTTTCTCCTTGGAAGCTGATTGAGAGACCACACTTCTTGGGCATTGAATGGAATTGGAGTGAAGATTAAAAGTTTTCCTAAGTACTTCTAATCTTTTGTTTTGAATTTCACCGCACCAAGGTACGCAATCTTGTTCTTAAATTTTAAAATTTACATAGTGCATATTATCAATCATGAATGAAATAGATCCATGTTTGTTGCTTCCATTGTGTGTTTTGTATGATATACAAAACCAGATTTTCCAACAAAAGTGAGCAATCTCTCTTTTCATATTATTCCACCAAAAGTTTTCACGAAGATCATAGTACATCTTTCTACTACCCAGATGTATTGTATATGGGGAATAGTGAGCCTCCTCTAGAATCTCTTTTTTAATCAATGGATCATTTGGCACACAAATTCTACTACCAACCAAAGTTGGTTGAACACTCAAACTACCCAGGTAGGCCTCAGAATGGCCCATAACAACCTCAATTTGCATCCTTTGAAGATTACAAATAATTTCCTTTTGAGCAGTTAGCAAAGCAGTAGAAAAACTTGAAGGCTTTCTACTAAGAGCATCAACCACAACATTAGCCTTACTAGGATGATAGTTAATAGAGCAATCATAATCCTTAACTAGTTCCAATCATCTCCGTTGCCTCATATTTAACTACTTTTGGGTAAAGTAATACTTTAACTTTTATGATTAGTGAAAATCTTGCATCTTTCCTTAAACAAATAATGTCTCCAAATTTTCAAAGCAAAAATAACTACAACCAACTCAAGTCATGAGTGGGGTAATTTTTCTCATAATTTTTCAATTGATGAGAGGCATAGGCCACAACTTTCCCATTTTGCATCAACACACAACAAAGTCCCTTATGAGAAGCATCACTATATATAACAAAACCTCCTCTAACTGAAGGGATAGTTAACATTGGAGTTGTGACTAATCTCCTTTTAAGCTCTTGGAAGCTTTTCTCACACTCTTCCTTCCACTCGAATTTAACATTCTTCTAAGTCAACTGTGTCAAAGGAGTTGCAATGTGGGAAAATCCCTCTACAAATCTTCTATAGTAACCAACAAGGCCTAAGAAACTCCTAACCTCACTCACATTTGTAGGCCTATCCCAATTAACCACATTTTCTATCTTATTAGGATCCATTGTAATTCCATCCTTAGATATCACATGACCCAAGAACACTACTTGGTTCAACTAGAATTCACACATCTTCAATTTGATATACAACTGCCTTTCTCTGAGAATTTGTAAAACAATCCTCATAGTGTTCTTCATGCTCTTCTTGACTCTTAGAATAAATCAAAATATCATCAATGAACACAATGAAAAAGTGATCCAAGTACTCATGAAATACGCTATTCATCAAATCCATAAAAATAGTAGGGGCACTAGTTAATCCAAATAGTCACTAAAAATTCATAATGACCATATCTAGTCGAAAGGCTGTCTTTGTTATGTCCTCACCCTTAATCCTCAATTGGTGGTAACCAAAACAAAAATCAATCTTAGAAAAGACTTGTGCTCCTTGCAACTGGTCAAATAAGTCGTCAATATGAGGCAAATGATATTTATTTTTTAATGGTAACTCTATTAAGCTCACGAAAATACATAACCTCATAAACCCATCTTTTTTTTCTTAATAAATAAAATTGGAACTCCCCAAGGCGAGGCACCAAGGCGAATAAATCCTTTGTCTAGTAATTCTTCCAATTGCTCTTTAAGTTCCTTCAACTTTGTGGGTGCCATTCTATATGGTGCCTTAGAAATAGGTGCAGTAGTAGGGAGGAGGTCAATACAGAACTCATCCTCATGATCTAGAAGCAACCCAGGTAGATCATTAGGAAAAACATCCGGAAATTCCCAGACATGACCACTCATGACCAATCTTCACCACTCCCTTAGGACATTATGAATGAAATGTTATGCCCTTTGGTCTTAAGAATGCCCCTAGTTTTCCAGAACACTATGAATGATATCTTTAATTCCTTTAGTCATTTCACCATTGTTTAAATTGATGTTGTCCTTGTTTATTCCAAATCCATTGATGAACATTGGAAACATTTGTATTCATTTCTTGATATAATCAAACATAATGGTCTTGTTTTCTTTGCTAACAAAATCAAACTATTTCAAACAAAGGTTCATTTCCTTGGCTATGACATTTCTGAAGGACAGAGTTGTTCCATTGACATAGCCATTCAATTGCTAACAAATTCCCAAATGTCATTATTGATAAAACATAATTACAAAGATTCCTTGGGTCTTTGAACTACATTGCTAAGTTTTATAATGATTTGAGGAAACAATGTAAACCACTCTTTGACTGGTTACATAATAATCCTCCTCCTTGGTATAATATTCATACTTCTCATGTTAAAACTTTGCTTTTTCTTGGTATTCCTACAATTAATGTCTTTAAAATTGTTGAAACTGATGCCTCTGACATTGGTTATGTAGGTATTCTGAAACAACTTGTTTCCTTAGACTCATCCAAACAAATAGTTCACTTCTATTCTGGAGTCTGGAACTCTACACAAATTAATTCTAGTACTATTAAAAATGAAATTTTATCCGTAGTACTATGTATTTCTAAATTTCAAAGTGATTTACTAAATCAAAATTTTTTACTATGTATTGATTGTAAAAGTGCTAAGTATCCATATACTATTGTCACTATTAACCATCTTGTTCAAACTACTTTTCCCAGAAATTCCAATGCTTCTAGTTATGTTGAAAACAATACTGCCAAAACTTGTTTTCTATCGAGCCCAACTAGGCTATAATCAAAGATCCCATTAAACTTGCTACAGAATATTTTCCCCGGAATTTCCACTAAATACCCGAACACAATGGTAAAAAATTAAAATATTACTCTACTATCCTGTTTCATGAAAAATAAATCTTTATTAAATCCATACTTGATAAGATTGATAAATCCAAAATTATTTATCATACTATTTTCATCCTTAGTATTGTTTCTAAAGAAAAATGGGGACTTCGTCTTGCTTCTACAAAGTTTTTACCTGGTTTAACTATTCATTATTCTTACCATGATTACATCCACGCTTGGTTCAAGTTCATGCTGCACCAAGATGCAACTATGATCCATTCCTGGTTTGCTAATTTTGATAAAAATTTCAGGTCTCAACTCCCTCTTTGGTTCATCTGTTGGTGGACACAATTTGGCTCTGTTATTGATATTTTTCTAGGACCTCTGACTGGCTCCTTCAAGTATTTTACAACTGTTTATAAGACAAATGCACATGGTGCTAAGTTCCCTATGATCCCACAGTTGGTTAAAAAATACAAGGTCCCTTGGATCTTGAAATGGAAGTACGTCAAGGAAGATGATGTTCTTACTAGGCAATAGTTTGTTAAATGGTGGGACAAGTTCTCCTGTACCCAAGATGTTATTGATAATGTTACCCGAGAATTCTCTGCTGCTACTTAAAGCCCTGTTAATACTATTACTCATGTCAAAGCTCAAGCTCTAGCTTCACCCCCCCCCCCCCCCCCTTTCCAGGTAGCCATGCCTTAACCTACTGCACCAACTACCACATCTACTACTAAATCCGCTAAGTCTTCTACCAAGACCAAAAAAAAAAAAAAAATCCACCTTTGATGGTCTGAGCAGATCTACCATCATTGCTCTACTAAAACAAAAATGGAAGGACGAGGAAGAAGCTGTAAATGCAAACTTAGGAGAAGAGGAAGATGACCAAGAATCCAAGGCATCCTTAGAAGCCATTGTTGCTAATGGCAATCCTTATTATCCCTATAGTCAAGAATTATTTGGTCATGATGAAGCTTCCAGACTAGATTTGAGTGAGAATTAACTCTATCGGCACAAGAAGCCAATAGAGCTAAACCTAAAGCTGCACTAATTTCCTGCTAAAACTACACCAAGTCCACTCATCCTATTAAAGCAGTTTTGATTCCCTAATAGAAGACTACAAGACTGGCTCTTGCTTTGGCTATTCCCCATGGGGGATGATTCCCTCTCTAGACAGCACATGCATTGTTGACCTACTATGAATAGGGGAAAAAAAAGTCAATCTTACTGTTCATATGAATAGTAAAAAAGTCAATTTTACTGTTCACTATTCATTGTTTAAATAGTGTTTTATTTTGCCTACAAAAGGGATGTCCCTTTCAAGTTAGAGGCATAGCACAATTTTGTTAGTTTCAAATTCCATATAGTTTCTAGGCTACCTCTAGAAGGTCCTAAGCTTATAACCCTTTTCCATTTCTAGCTCAAATCTTTGTATCTACTATTACCTCCTATTAGTGTTTTAATTTATTATTGAAATATTATCAAAATACCTACTGTTGTTACTTTAAGCATTTATAATTATTGTGCACTTCCACCCCCCTTATATCAAGATCCTCTAATTCATCTGATTATGACATTCTAACCTAAAGTGATTCCAACTATCAATCTTCTAGTGAATCATCTGATTTCCCTAATATTAAAATTGGTTGTACTGATTCTTACTGAAAAACTATAAATGTTTTAACTAAAGGAGAAGAACAAGAAAACTTGCTAATAAACCTGATATGCCCAAATTGACATCCCTAAGCTAAAAGAAGAATACCTTAATAAACTAAAAAAAAAAAAAAATAAAAAAAAAAAATAAACTATGGTTAAAGGAGAACATGATTAAAAGATTAAAACAAAGATAGGCCTTGATGAAACTTTGGAAATATTTAATAAAAAGAAATCCAAAGAAGTAACTATTAATGACTTATAGCATGAAATTGGTAGTATTAAAAAATAAATTATTGAATTTAAAAATGAGCTAAAAGCCATAAGAACTTAAACCAAGAGATACTTCTTTTGAAAATTGATAAACAATTTGATCAACATAGTTCAAACAACAATTCTAACATTGAACAAGATGATGAGCATATTGATGCAACCAGTCAAAAGACTGTTCTTTTTTATATTGATAGAATCTGTCTAAATAGGCTTATTCCTCTAGAATGGTTTTCATAAGTTAAAATTGTTATTTTCCATGAGTATGAATTCAATTTTACTGCCATGATTGATTTAGGATCTAATGTGAATTGCAACGAAGATGGGATGATTCCTAGTAAATACTATGAAAAATGTACTAAAAAACTATTTTCTAGTAATGGTACTCAAATGAAAATCCAATATGAACTAAGTAATGCTCATGTTTGCCAAGATAATGTCTATTTTAATATTCCCTTTGTTCTTGTTAAAAATATGACTGACAAAGTGATTCTTGGTATTCCTTTCATTGCTTCCTTATGCCCGTTTATTATTGAACATGATGGTATTACTACTGACCCAAGACTACATAAAGTAAAATTTAAATTCGCTTCCAAATTTGATATTGATACTGGTGACTATTTAAACCTAATTCATGCAAAAGTTAAACATTTAAACTATTTAAAACCAGAAGTTAGACAAAATAAAAGAATTATCAAAAAACTTTATGATAAATTGCTACAATACAAAATTGATAATTTCAAGATGAGGTTTGTTTTGATCTTCCAAATGCCTTTTTGTCATAGGAAGAAACATATTGTTGAATTACCTTATGTTAAAGATTTTTTTGGAAAAGAATATTCCTACTAAAGCTTGTCTTGAATTTTGCAAAAGGGAAATTAATGGTTTGCTTGCTAAGAAAATAATTAGAAATAGTAAATCTCTTTGGTCATGTGCTACCATGTCCAAAAAAAAATGCTGAAATTGAAAGAGGGACTCCTCGCCTAGTAATTAATTACAAACCCTTGAATAAAGTGCTAGAATGGATTAGGTTTCCTATCCCTAACAAAAATGACCTAATACAAGTTGAGTGAAGCTATTGCTTTCTCCAAATTTGATATGAAGTTTGGGTTTTAGAAAATTTTAATTAGTGAAACTGGTAAGTATAAAAATGCTTTTACCACCCCCTTTGGACATTGTGAGGGGAATGTTATGCATTTTGGTCTTAAAAATGCCCTTAGTGAATTCCAAAATATTATGAATGGTATCTTCAATTTCTTCAGTCATTTCACTATTGTCTATATTGATGATGTCCTTGTCTATTCAAAATCTATTGATGAATATTGAAAAAATCTACATTCATTTCTTGATATCATCTGAAAGTTCAAAATGGGTGCGAAACACCCTTAAACGTTTAGACCCCCAGATGCAAAAATACCAATACAAGCTTTCTATCAAACAATTAAAGTGCGGAATAGGATAACAAGCTTATAATGGAATTGATAAAACAATCTATGCCAAATATGAACACAACCAACAGTAAATATAAGGCAAAGATAAAGGAAAGAGAGATGCGAACACACGGACAACACACGATGTGTTATCGAAGAGGGAACCGAAGTCCTCGACGTAAAACCTTTCCGCCGCCCTTCAAGCGGTGATAAAATCCACTAAAGAATATAGTTAGGATACATGAACAGCAGAAGACCCTCCAAGCCTAATCTACCCAAGTACCTAAGCCCTCCAAGCTTCTTGCTCCAACGAGGTTACGCTGTACCTATTTCTTCTTTAGCTTCCCGGATTCCGCTACTTGACCATAGCATCAACCAATGTATATTGGTTCCTTTCCAAACTGCTTCCCAAAGCACCAAATGGACCTTCTCACAGACGTAGGTGTGGTGAAAAAGGGTTTGGTAAATGGCCTCTCAAGGGTATGACAATGGAGAGGAAGGGAGTAGAGGAATTTGTAGAGTCTCTTTAGATGAAGATTGGGGATGAATCAGTCTTGTATTTATCTAGGGTTTTCTCTCACAAAATTCTCTCTGGAAGCTCTCTCTATATGATGGGTATAAGGGTGTATATATAGTAGGGTGAGAAGGGAATGCAAAACGTCAGTTTTTTCCAAACAGGGCAAGTTGGCGACTTGATCTCGCGGCTTGGCCAAGTCGCGACGTAACGGCCTGGCCAGACTGGAACTTTTGTCCTGTAACGTGACAGCTGGCGCGACCCTTCAGCTTCCCAGTGTGCCTTTCACGTACCTGCCTTTCGCGGCTTGCCAGTCGCGAACCACCCGCGAGTCCTAACCGCGAGACTCTGTTTTTCTTGGACACTCTTGAGCTTTTCTTCACATCTTCTCACACACTACCCTTACAATTTTCCCACCGAAATACAGAGCTGCTAAGTGCTAAATTATAAGCAAATTGGTCACGGAATAAAGCCAATTAAATGGTTGATTAAATTCAACCTCACAATCTCCCCCTTTGGCTATTCCGTGACAAAACCCTACAATAAACTCTAGACTTAAACATGAGTTGGGAACAGTTGGAAAACTCACTCACACCTAACTCTAGATTCTGTAAAGCTCTTGAACATATGAATAAGTAACTCCTGAAACACAATAACATAACAATATCATTGTATGCAGAAAACTTAATATGCATATGGAGCAAAGTAAGCATGATCAAGCAAAAATGAACAAAGGCATAAAAGCAGTAATTCATGGCAAGATCAATACTAGTAGTCACTAAGCAAAAGTGATTACTATGTTCATTCACACAAGGAATGAACATCTGGACATGCAAAAATGATAAACTCAATTGAAGAGTGTCATTTGCAAGTCCAACACTAAACCAATGCATACAAACATATATGCATCTAGGAACAATCCTACAAGGGCACAAGAGTGTTGTACTTAAGATAATGCAAAGCATTAACAAGTACCAAAACACAAAGCACAAAGGCTGCATATGCAAAGATTTTGCAAATACATGGCACGAACCATACAAGCCTACAAATCAGTGCATAAGAACAAGAATCAACCCTCAAAGCTTTCAAAAGCATCAATGGGTACAAAACACACACAACCAATGCTAAAGGCTGAATAACATCATACTATATAAGTAAACACCAAAGATTCATAAGTGTATGAAACTTAAAGCACACATATTTAAAACAAACTAAAAACCACAGACTATAAAAAATGTATCACACTTAAAGAAGAAACATAATTGAACTCCCCCTCAAACAGAGCATTCCCCCTCAAGACCTGCCCCAAAAGTTCTCCCCCTTTTTGACTGGAATGGCCAAAGGGTCAGTGATCCTGGGTGGTATGAAAGCTGTCAAACTTGGCAGAGAGTACATCTAACTGGTCCTGCATTGCTGTCATCCTCTCTGTCTGTTGATTCTGAACATCACGGATTGTATCAAGTCTCTCCAGAATGATCTGAAGGGTAATGAGGTAGAAGGTCTGCTCCTTTTAACTCTTACTCTAGGTGTGGAAATTGGTCTTGCCTCTTCTGCTTCAGTCTCCATAGGATTACCTTCTTCATGGACACCCTCTTCTTCTTCACCTGGAAGGCGACTTTGGATCTGTACTAGAGTAAATTTGTTGATGGCAGATAGAGGAGGCATGGGACTGATATCTTGTGGGATTACCACCCCCTTTTCTTTGAAAATTCTCATGAGAAGGCTTGGAAACACCAGCTTGGGCCTCAAGGTGGTTTTGGTTTCATCCATTATAGTGTCACAAATGTGGGAACTGATGTCAATAAAAGTGTTTTCCTTAAGATCCATAAGAAAGATGGCTCTGGCATTCGTCAATGTAGTCATCTTCCTTATAGGGTACAGATTGTACATCATAATTGTTGTTAAACACCTCATGTCTTTGGGAAAGTCAGAAGTATTGAGACATCTCCTTTCTAAAACTCCACCAATCTTTTTCTGGACAGTTTCTAGAGAGACCATTCTGTCCTTGTAGTTTGTAAATTCATAATCTTCTAAGCCCTCCAGTCCTAAAACCTTATCAATGTCATGAGCATCTAAGGTAAACTCCTTTTTCCTCACCCAACAACTTAACTCTTCATCCCTTATCACAACATTGGCATAGAATTCTCTGATAAGTGGTTCACACACTAAAGGTAAGTCACCCAGAAGTTTCTCCCAGCCTCTTCCTTCAAAGCATTGTGGAATGAATGTATCCCTCAAGTCATGCAAATCCACAAATCTCTCCTGGATGATTGTTCCTTTTACAAAGGAATCTCTGTATCTCTCAAAATGTTTGACTGATCTAAACAGGTTGCTGTCCATTTTTAATCTCTTATCAGCCTTCTTAGCAGGAGTCTTCTTCTTAGAGGATGTGGAAGCCATCTTTAAACACTCAGAAAAGTTCACAACAAGGGCACAAGACAATATGTGGAAATATACTCAAATTAGTAACCATATAATCATCAGGAAGAACAGAGTATTGAGCAACAACATAAACCAAGAATAGATGATAACAGAGAAACAAGACAAAACATAGTAACCACAGATTAACCAAGTTCAGTCTATAAAGATGAAATTTTCATACAGACAGATGAAAACAACTATCACTGAAACTTAACCAACAGAACATGGAATGTGCAAGATAATCTCTAGAAGCAGGATCATACTCAAGATGTGTAAATACTCACCCAGAATAGATTGAAGCACATAAACAAGGTCATACACATGGCAAGCACACATTACATTTGGGAAAACATCACATAGAATCCAACAAACCATATACCCAAAGGATATACCCATAAAAAAAAATCAAATGTCAAACATGAAAAAAAACATGAATGAGAAGGTGAAAATCATGAAAAATCATAATAGAGTAAACCCAAGAAGCTAGGCATTACCAAGAGAAAACAAACCACACCATCAAAACACTAATTTTAAGCATAAAAGATCAGAATACCCAAATAGCAATCCGAACAGTAAAACACAAAGATTCAAGAGTATTTTACATAAAACATGAAAATGGAGTAAAGAATAAGAAAGCCCATACCTTTTTCTTGAAGATTTGTGCAGAGATGATGCAGAAATGAAGGATTTTTCAGTGATAATCGAAAGCTTTGAGAGAGAGAGAGTAAAGAAGACAATGAACAGTCGCTGAAAATCGAGGGAAAATTGAAAAAAAAAAAAATTAAAACTGTCTTCAAAAACTCAAAACACGCATTTTTCGCGACTTAACCAAGTCGCCAGTAAGTCACTAGATCAAGCCGCGAAACACTGTGAAGGTAAGATTCTAGAAAAATCATCTAAGTATTTTTCGCGACTGGAAGGTTTAGTCGCGAAGGAGTCGCGATCTGAGTCGTGAAAATCTCTGAGTGACCTTTGCGATTGGACCTTCCATCCGCGAGTAAGCCGCCAAAATGAACCGCGAAAAGAGCAAAACTCAAAATTTTCAAAAAATTTCTAAGTCTTTTTCGCGACTAGAGTACTGATTCGCTAGTAAGTCGTGAAAATCTCTGATTGAGCTCACGACTAGGGCTTGCGACTGAGCTGACCCATGACTTAGTCATCAAAACAGGGCAACACTATTTTTGAAAAAATTTCACACTTTTGTAAAAGCAAAGTACTTTCCAAAAACAAAGCAAAACACTCAAAAATCTTTTTGTGTTTAATCAACAAAGATTGAGCATGTGAAAACACATTTAATCAAGTACAATCGTACAAATGAATATGGCATTCATTGAACATAGACTTGTGTGATGTGTGTGGATATCAAAAGTGAGATAGTTCTTAGTCCAATGTGAAGCTTCAATGATCAATTCAATCAAGGCATACATAACTAGCACTAGATTATGTGACCTATCTCAATTATAGAAGCATGCATATATGACCTCCCACAAGAACTTGATAACAACTCTTTGAAGCTTTTCATTTGGCTCCATATACACATATCATTTGCCAATTTTGAGCAAAGAAACTCTTATTGAGAGATAGATGCTTGAAATTTTTGATATTTCAATTAATGAGTTAGCCTTTGGCTTTTTGGGCATCTTTCATACATTTTATTTTGGTTGCTTTCCCTTTTTCCTAGTCAAATACTAGTATGTGCGACAGGCTTTTGCAGCTCTATATCTCTTTTCATTTTGAGATTTACATTTAGAGAGCTCTTTAAAAGCATAAAAATAAAAAGTGGGAAGATATATAGGCATGAGCCTATGCATGTCTCAAGATCAACAAAACCATTCACTAATCATTCATGACAAGGTTGAAGATCTATTTACAACAATCACTTAGATTTCAGAATTTCTTCCACAATGATATGAGTGCATAAGAGACAAGCTAAGCTCGTTAAATGCACAAAGCCATTGGTACAAAAGTACAGGGCAAAACATGCTTTGAGACAAAACTCAACAAAGTGATCAAACTTTTTGGATTTTCAACTTTTTATGTGTTTTTGGATTTTTGACACAAAAGTAGTAGAAGAATGATCAGAAACAAGAAAATGAAAAAAAATTTTGAACACAAACAAACCACAAAGTAAACACATACTCAAAACACAACGCAAATAACCAATCATATCCATAAAACATAGGAAGAATTGATGCATGGACATGTTATAATGCTTATGCATGAGTACCTTTTGTCACCCACACGTCACTTGCATTTGGGGTGATATCCTTGATGGATCGGGTACGAGAGTTAGGACTTTCAAACCTCCTGTTGAAGCTCTCCAAGCAGGTGGTGAAGGCACCGATCATCTTCATCACGTCCGTCATTCCTGGTTCATTGTTTTGACTTCTTGGTTTCTCACCACCCCAAGACCTCTTGTCATTCCTTCTTCCTCGTGACCGAGGTGCGCTAGCATTGTTGTCTGCTCTCAGCTTTTGACAGTTGGGTCTAGTATGCCCTTGTAGTCCGTAATAGTGACACACATACTCAATTCTAGGACCCTATTGTGGTCTTGAGAGAGATCTTGCTCTAGTTTCGTGTCTGCCCATAGATTGATTTCGGGGTTTATTCACCATCTGTTGCTCACTCACATTCTTCTTCTCAGCCTTAACATTCTCAGGGATGGTGTCTTCTACAGTAGGCTCTTTGGCCTTCACAAATTTCACTTCTTTGATAGCTTTGGCTGATGAGCTACTTCCTCCGGTTCCCCACTCCGGACTTATCTGAAAAATGTTTTTGAGATGAGATAACATCTTCCAGCTTTCTGGAGGAGACCCTTTCAATCTTGGCTTGTGCTTGCACCATTTCTTGCTCAAGGAATCTTACTTTGGTGTAAGCTTCCGATAACTCTCCATTTAGTGTCTCAATCTCGCATTTAGCCTTTTTATATCTAGCCAGTAGACTTTTGTAGTCCTCTTCAGCCCTTTTCATCTTCTTTACCGCCGTCTTTGCAACCCTTTCATACTTACCTGATCTCTCAAGAAGTAAAGTGTAATTCTCTTGAATACTCAAAGTACCTTCATCCTCTTCAGCGTCAGATTCCTCAACAACTCCAATAGATTCCAAATCAGAATGTTCACCAAGCTCCTTCACAAGTGTATCCAAGTCATCTGAGGATTCCACATGAGCAATGGTCATGAATGCGGAGAAATTTCCTTCTCTATCACACCTCTCGTCAGAATCAGAATTTGATGAGTTCGAATCACTTAAAGTAGTGGCATACACCTTTCCCTTCGACTTCAAGTAGTTTGGACATTCCTTTTTAAAATGCCCATGCCCATTACATTTAAAACATGTAATTCCTTGTGAGGATTGGGAGTTTTTACCATCTTTTCTTCGGAATTCTTTCTTCTCTTTTTCGGCACTCTGGAATTTTCTTTTGTCACCAAATTTTCCACTATTCTTGAGCTTTAGGAATTTTCGAAAGTTCTTTACAAGATACGCCACATCTTTATCTACTGTATCCTCTTCTGAAGATTCATGAGACCCTATCCTCTCATCAATTGTCTTAAGAGCAAAGGATTTGCTCTTCTTCGCTGAAGGAAGAGACAACTCATTTGTCTATAGAGAACCGAACAGCTCCTGAACCTTGATTTCATCAAGATCTTTGCTCTCTTCAATGACTGTAACTTTAGCACGAAAACTTTCTGGTAGTGACCGAAGGATCTTCCTTACAACTTTAGACTCCTCCGTCTTTTTCCCCAAATTAAATTTTCCAATGACCACCTCATTTAATTTACTATAAAAAGAGTTAAAGGACTCATTCTCATCCATCTTTAGCTGCTCAAAGCGAGTGGTCAGCATTTGAAGTTTGGTGTCTTTCACCTTCTTGGTTCCTTCATATGTCATCTCCAGAATCTCCCATGCTTCTTTGGCAACAATAATATGAGAAATCCTGTGAAATTATTCTGGAGAGATACCACAGAAAATGGCATTCAATGCTTTACTGTTTGCATTAGCTGTCGCAAGAGTTGCCTTGTCCCAAGTGGATTTAGCATCCACTGGCTTTGTCCAACCCATGTCAACTGCATCCCACACAGCTTCATCCATGGAACACAAAAACGCCCTCATTCAGACTTTCCAAAAAGCATAGTTATTACCATCAAAAAATGGTGGAGCAGTGAGAGATTGAGACCTATCCATCTCAACAAAGGGCCAAAGATCACACTTAGGTATTAACACCACAACAAGTGTACCCGCTCTGATACCAAATGAAAGTTCAAAATGGGTATGAAACACCATTGAACGTTTAGACCCCCAGATACAAAAATACTAATACAAGCTTTCTATCAAACAATTAAAATGCGGAATATGATAACAAGCTTATAATGGAATTGATAAAACAATCTATGCCAAATATAAACACAACCAATAGTAAATATAAGGCAAAGATAAAGGAAAGAGAGATGCGAACACACGGACAACACACGATGTGTTATCAAAGAGGAAACCAAAGTCCTCGGCGTAAAACCTCTCCGCCGCCCTCCAAGCGGTGATAAAATCCACTAAAGAATATAGTTGGGATACATGAACAGCAGAAGACCCTCCGAGCCTAATCTACCCAAGTACCTAAGCCCTCCAAGCTTCTTCCTCCAACGAGGTTATGCCGAACCTATTTCTTCTTTAGCTTCCCAGATTCCGCTACTTGACCATAGCATCAACCAATGTATATTGGTTCCTTTCCAAACTGCTTGCCAAAGCACCAAATGGACCTTCTCACAGACGTGGGTGTGGTGAGATAAGGGTTTAGTAAATGGCCTCTCGAGGGTATGACAATGGAAAGGAAGAGAGTAGAGGAATTTGTAGAGTCTCTTTAGATGAAGATTGGGGATGAATCAATCTTGTATTTCTCTAGGGTTTTCTCTCACAAAATTCTCTTTGGAAGCTCTCTCTATATGATGGGTATAAGAGTGTATATATAGTAGGGTGAGAAGGGAATGCAAAACGTCAGTTTTTGCCAAACAAGGCAAGTTGGCGACTTGATCTCGTGGCTTGGCCAAGTCGCGAAATCAAGTCACGACGTAACGGCCTGGCCAGACTGGAACTTTTGTCCTGTAGCGTGACAGCTGGTGCGACCCTTCAGCTTCCTAGTGTGCCTCTCACGTGCCTGCCTTTCGCGGCTTGCCAGTCGCGAACCACTCGCGAGTCCTAGCCGCGAGACTTTGTTTTTCTTGCACACTCTTGAGTTTTTCTTCACATCTTCTCACACACTACCCTAACAATTTTCCCACCTAAATACAGGGTTGCTAAGTGCTAAATTACATGCAAATTGGTCACTAAATAAAGCCAATTAAATGGTTGATTAAATTCAACCTTACATCATCAAACATAATGGTCTTGTTGTTTCTGCTAAAAAAAATCAAATTGTTTAAAAAAAAAAGTTCACTTCCTTGGTTAAGATATTTCTGAGAGACAAATTCACCCCATCAATAGAGCTATTCAATGTGCTAATAAATTCCTTGATGTCATTACTAATAAAACTCATTTGCAAAGGTTTCTTGGATCTTTAAACTACATTGCTGAGTTTTATAAGGACTTAAGAAAGCACTGTAAACCTATCTTTGATAGGTTACGAAACAATCCTCCACCTTGGTTTGACACTTATACTTCCCTTGTTAAACCAATCAAGTCTCATGTCAAGACTTTACCTTATCTAGGTATCCTACTATGAATGCTTTCAAAATTGTTAAAATTGATGCCTCTAACATTGGTCATGGAGGTATTCTAAAACAAGTTGTTTCACTAGGCTCATCCGAACAAATAGTTTGTTTCCATTCCGGGATCTAGACTAGTGCACTAATTAATTACAGTAATATCAAAAAATAAATTTTATTTATAGTATTATGCATTTCCAAATTCCAAAGTGATCTATTAAACCAAAATTTTTTACTCCGTAGTGATTGTAAAAGTGCTAAGTATGTTCTAGAAAAGGATGTTCAAAACATTGCTTCAAAACATATTTTTGCCAGATGACAAGCTATTTTAAGCTTTTTTTAAATGTTGATATTGAATATATTAAAGATTCTCAAAATGCTATCCGTGATTTTCTTACTCATGAATTTTTGCAGTGCCATAATGGTAAGTAAAAAATTGAAAGACATACAACTTGCTTCAAACCTTGATAGGCAAATGATAAAACATAAACCTGCATCAAAACATGCTTCACCTGTTGAAATCACTAACATGTTTACTATCCTTGGTACCATTGCCAAACCCAATTATTCCTTTGTTTTATCAACCTCATATGACCCATATGCTGTTGTTACCGCTAATTATCCTGTTCAGACCAGCTTCCCCAGAAATCTCAATGCTTCAACCTACGTTAAAAAACAATAACCCAAAACTTGTTTTATATTGAACCCAATAGGGCATTTATCAACGAACCCCTAAAACTAGTCACCTATTATTTGTAGGGAATAACACGAAATTTTCAAATTTGTGAGATGCAAAAAATAGAGAAATTATATGCCCCAAAGAAAACAATCACATAAGATAATATTTATGTGGTTTAGCAATTTGCATATGTCCATGGAATTTCAGTTCTTTCACTATTCATGGGAAAAATTACAAGATGTGGTAGTACAGTTTTCTTTCTAAAAAACAACACATGAAACCCTAATCTTCAAAACAATAGTTTTTCTATCCTGTGCACGGGATTCACAATAGGCTACAAAACGGACCAAAAAACCTTAGCAATTTCATTTTGAATTGAGTCATAATCTAGACCAAACACAACTAAGCTCCACAAAGCCCAATATTATTTCCCTCAAAAATTCCATTGGATTCCCAAAATATTGATAAAACCATCCAATACTATTCCACTATTTTGTTATATGAAAAATCAATTTTGTTCAAGCCTTTAACTAATAAAGTTGACAAGTCCAAAATTATTTACCACAGTGTTTTCATACTCAATATAATTACTAAAGAAAAATGGGGGCTCCATCCTGCTACTACAAAGTGTTTACCTGGTTCAAATATTGTCTATTCCTACCATGATTAAATTCAAGCATAATTCAGATTCATGCTATACCAAGATTCCTCTATGACCCATTCATGGTTCATTAATTTTGACAAGAATTTTCGTACCCAGTTTCTTGTTTGGTTTCTTCAATGGTGGATGCAATTTGTCCCGATCCTTGATATTTTTCCAAGACCCTTAGCTGGTTCCCTCAAGCATTTCTCATCTACTTTTAGGACAAGCCAACATGGGGCCGAGTTCCATGCTACCCTCTATTTTGTTAAAAAGTACAAGGTTCCTTGGATCTTAAAATGGCAGTTTGTTAAAGAAGGTGATGTCTTTTCTAGGCATTGGTTTGTTAAATGGTGGGATAAGTTCTCCCACACTCAGGATGTTATTGACAATGTTTCTCGTGACTTATTGAATACCTAAAAAGGCAGACGCTCAAGCTTAAGCTCAAGCCCTAGAAAAAATGCCTCGACTTTGATGGACAAAATAGAAGTATACCTTTGATGGATTTAGTAAAACAAGCTTGATTGCCTTGCTAAAATGGCCTTGGAAGGAAGAAGAGGAAGTTGCAAATGCTAACTCAGAAGACGAAGATGAGCAAGAATTTGAAGCATCATCAAAAGCCTCTGTTTCTAAGAAAGATGATCCTTATTACCCTTATGATCAGGCTCTTTTTGGTCATGATCTTGTTTCCACACCTGATTTAGCTGATGCAAAATCTGTCAGCACAAGCTGACAAAATTGCTAAAACCATTGTTGATGAATGACCTATTAAAGCTTATTCTTGCTCCTATGATTCCTGTTGCTCCCCACAAGGGATGATTGCCACTGCTCCCCACTACTGTCGGCAGAAACCGTCAAATTTATTGAGATCATTGCTTGCATCAATCTACTGAAGACCTACTATAAATAGTAAAAAGTCAATTTTACTACTCACTATTTAAATAGTGCTTTCTTTTTCTTATTAAAGGGCTTTCCCTTTCAAGTTGCATTCATAACTTATTTTCTTACTAGCTTTAAATTCCTTTTAGTCTCTAGGCTACCTTCCGAAGGTCCTAACCTTGTTATCTTTCCTCAATTCTTGCCCAGGAGAATCTTGTTTCTACTATTTCTTCTTGGAAGTGCTTTATTTTAAGCTTATTAACTTTAAGCTTTTGTTGTAATCTTTCATCACCTAAAGTAATAAGAGCCCTATAAATTAAAAATGCTCTGTAATCAAAGCCTAATCTCTCTCTATAAAAATGCTCTGAATAATACTTCTGAATATTATAAATTTGAAGAGAAAAAAAAAAAAATACAAAACACTATTTGGACTAAGGTGCGACACTCGCTTTCTTTAAGGAGATTCAAGCCCTTGGTTGGCCAATCTTTGTAACCGGTGCAAACCTTCTCTGACTTGTCTCTCCCAGGATACAACAATGCAACAAATGTCGAATGGTTAGAACAATCTCTACACAAAGTATTCAAGCCCAAACTCCACCAGAAAGAACACTCTTCCTTGCCAAGAATCTCTCTATTTTTTGGTGTATAAAAATGCTTACAATTTGCTGGATTTTTTGGTGTACTAATGTTGTAACTTGTATTGGGTATGAATGAATTGATTTATGCTCAATGGGCCTCACAAAATTATTACCCATATTAATTTGATTAATTAGGTCCATTATTTTGATGTAGTGAGTGTTACAAGTTTAATTGCTGGACATAAATCTGAAGGGCAGGAGTTACACAATTAATGGATGAGATAACTCCTCCTCCCTTCACCTCCCTCTTGTGCATATAGCTAGCCCAATATCTGAATCAAGACATATTAGCCCATTAATCACCACAATTAAAAGGAATAAAATAATCTCTCTTATTTTCAATGTGGGATTAAACATTTTCACTAACTCCTCATTTTTTGTATTAACTCCCACATCTTTACACTTATATTGTATTATAATCAATTTTAATTATAAAATATTAAAATGCTCCAACTGGTCATGTGTGTGTGTTTTCTTTGTGAGTAAGGTAGATATGAATGTGAGATTTGTGCTTATGCTTGTCTATGTTAATATATGTGTTCAAGAGTATTTATAACTAGTTGGTAACCTATGGGAAGCACGGAATAGTTAATTAAAAATAAAAAATGTTTACTTTATTAAAGGTACCATGACTTTGAAACTGAATAAAGATAAGTCATTTTGTTCAAAAGTTTTACATATACATTGAAAATATTTTCTCCTTTTGCAACCAACATGTTAATTGAATACAACTCTTATCAACTAGAAATCAAGTTTAGGAGAAACATTGGATCATGTAATTGTTTATCATAAGATATACATAACTAAAGGCTGAGTCTAATGCAAGTGCAAATAACTTTATTGTTGTGATGATACAGTTACAAAGGAGTTGTGGAGGTCGTGCATAAAAATAGCTTGACCTAAGGGTCGTCAATGGGCCTAGTCAGGTCGGCCCAACCCATTTTTACTTGGCCCATAGGCGTAATTGGTTGTGCACAATGGGCTATTAACTAGTTAACTGGTCGCGTCGGGCTGGGCCAAAAGAGAAAGTCTCAGCCCATGACCCTGCCCATAAGCAATGCCCATTTTGCTTTTAGCGAGTTGGGTTATCAAGTTGGGCCTAATGGGCTATCTATAGGCTTATGTTAGCATATTATTTTATTATTTTTTTAAGGAAAGAATCAATTTTTTATAAGGGAATAATCAATTTATTTTTTTAAAGGAAAGAATTAAAGAATTTAATACATAATTACAAATTTTTTTACAGTCAAATCTATTTAATTTTTTGTTTTGTTGATGGAAACCTATTTAATTTTTTATTTATTTATTAAGGCTTTAAATAGTTTTTTTATTTTTATCTTTAATAAAAAAAAATGTCAAATGGTAAATTCAAATTTGCTAAACTACTAGAAAAATATATATTTAGTAAACTAAGTTTAGCACAATTACTTTGAGTATCATAGTGGTTGAGGGAGTTTTCTTAAGAAACTATTTTATAATATCTCAAGTTCAATTCGTCATACACTTTCTATATATTTTTGTTATGAATTATGAGTTATGAGGCTGGGTCGACAGGTTAGGCCAACAGGCTGGGCAACGGGTTGCGCTAATAGGCTAGCCCATCGAGTACCCATGGGCATAAAAACTAGCACACGGCCTCTCCCACTGTACTAGTGGACTACTCATAGGCCTCAATAACAACATGCTAGGCCGCCCATTAGCCCGGTGGGCCATCGAGTTTCTGGGTCGGGCTGTGGGCTGTGGGCTATTTAATGACCCTCAGCTCGACCATATGATTATAACAAATTTAAACACCTTTTATTCTTATTATTTTTCAATATACAAAAGAAAAAAGAAAAAAAAGAAAAGATCGTCTTATTTAAAAACCAACTTTTGTCCTACCTTATGCCTCATTATATACCTTTCCTATAGAGGGAGAGGCACTTTCACATCTTCTTTACCTAACAAATCCCAAAACAATAGAGACATCCTAACAAGCATGTCCTACATAGCCTTATTAAGGGCATCCCTTTTAAAGGTTCCAATTGTTTGTTATATTGAAATAATTGGCAATTGGCTATTTAATATCTCTACATTTCTCTCTAAAACTTCGCACCAAATTTTCCCATAACATATTTTTCAACTTGAAGGCTTGCATAAGACAAAAGATATAATTATTTCTTATAACTTCTAATTTCAAGGGAAGAATTCTAGACTCATCCATTTAAATCCACATATCCAACTAAGTGTCCCTAAGCTATTTCAATACACTTCATATTTGAAATTATTAGTCTATTACAACTTACTTTCAATCTCCAATTATTTTTTTTGTAGCCTATAATCGAAATGAGTTTGTAATGTCATATCCCTCGTGGAAGAGCAAAAGAAAAATGAAGTTGATTGAGAATATTTGCTGGCAGTTTTGGGAAGGAACACCACTCCTTTAGATGATAACATAGATGTGGCATATATATAATAATCATCACCACTTTAGCAATTTCTAATCAGGAAAGTAGTAATATAGTACGTTTATTTTGTTCCTTTTATGGTAAAAGCTTAACCTTGGTCCAGTAATTTCCTCTTTTTCTTGCATCAAGGCACACAAGTATAGGTAGCTAGCTAATCATAGGTGGAGACCACACAAGCACATCTTGTTGTGAATGAGTTCATTAAATTCTAAGAAATAGAATATCCCTCACAACTAAAACCAATGATTATTTGGTCGTGAGAAATACCACATTCAGATTTTGAATCAATTATTGTATATGACCAATTGTGATGCATGTGAGTAGAGAATGAAATACCATGTAAAGTGTGTATTATGGTAAGAATGAGGAAAAATGTACTTACAAAGATGCCCAAAAATAAGCTTTTCTACCTTACACATCCTACTCCTAATGTAAAGTTTGTGTTATGGAAACAAAATTTTATTGGTGGCAGGAACTCAATCAAAACACTCTTTTTCCCTTTAGGCCAACGATCTCTCTTTGTCTTACGGACTCTCTCAGTCCTTTTTTCTCCTGCCTCTTGTATTACAGAAGTAAGGTATATAACAATCGGTCATGGACTCATGGGAGGGTGAGGAAGGAAATTGAGCATGATTTTTTTGTGTCTATTTTTTTGGTTTTAGGGAGGCTTTCACAAATTGCGTCAGGATATAATGCTTGAATTAAACTATTAAATAAAATAAGAATGAGGTGTAAAATTGTGTGAGTTGTAAACCTGACGTGGTAAGCTTTTATTAAGTCAACAAAAAGTCAAAGTTTTTGGTTTTATAGTATAATATATAGATAAAAAAAGGCATATATGGGTATTTAAGATATAAAAGTGAACCAATTATTGTCCGTTTATTAACTGGGAAAAAGTAACACAAATTTAAGTTAGAGCATTCCCATTAAGGATGCTAACAATGGTATATGCTAAATTTTACCATCAACGCACAAAAAAAGCCACTCCATCAAAGATTTCAAATGGAAATTTTTTTGACACACAGCTACAATGAACTGTTATCAATAACAGCTTGTTGTAGCATAAATCTTAAATGAAAAAAAATATTTTATTCCAACGGTCACTTTTCCCCCTTTTTTTTTTTTTTAATTTTTTTTCTCTTCTTTCTTCTCTCTTTCCCCGTAGCTTCTGTTTCTCTCAATTTCATGGTTTGGGCTCCTTCCCTTCAAGGTTTGTTGGTCAGAACTTCAAAGCCCAAATGCCACTGGACAATAAATCCTCTTCGCCTTTGGAGTATTGTCACCGATATGGAAGTAGAGCTTGACGGCAGGGTGATTTGATTTTGTGGATCTGGGTTTGTGGTTCTAGGTTCATGGGTCTCTAATCGACATGGGTATTGGTGTTGAGGGTAGATCGGCGTGGTTCATTAGCTAAAAGTTCAGCATGGGTCTCTAATCGGTGGGTCTCTGATCACGTGGGTCTCACTTGATAGGTGTTTTTGTTTTTCCTTTTCCGATTATTAGTGGTGATGAGATTGTGGGTTTGTGATTTGGTTGTGATTTTGGAGGGTTGTTTTTCTTTTTCTTTTTCCGGTTGTTGGTGGTGAATGGTGATGAGGTTGTGGGTTTGGGTTTGTGATTTGGTTATGATTTTGGTGGTTGGTGGTCATGGTTGTGGGTGGTGGTGATAGTGGCAGTTGTTGTAGCTATGGTGGCGTTAGTGGGTGGTTTTATTTTATTTTATTTTATTTTATTTTATTTATTTTGATGGTGGTGGCCGGCAGTGGCTAGCTGTGTGTGTGGGTTTGCAAAGAAAGTGGTGGGTTTTAAGAGAAAGGGAGAGACACAGTGAAAGAAACATAGAATGAAAAAACAATATTTAAATGAAGTGGTAAAAAAATAAAATCTTTGATGTATGATGTATTATAAAGTGAGATGTTAAATGCTAAAAAGTAGTGTTTTGAGATGGTTTATGCTAAAAATTTTACCTCCCTTGATGGGAATGCTCTTAGTTCCAAAATTAAAGAGATATAGCCATTATAATGCTCTAACCCATTAAAAAAATAATTTAAATAAATAAATAAATAAAAGAAAAAGAAAAAGAAGAAGGGGAGGGTCAAAATTTTAGACCCACATGTGATCCCTACCTACTCACTTATTCCCCACCACACAATCACAAATATCTCTCTCCCTCTCTCTTGGACAGCCACACCCACACTCCTCTCTTTTTCTTCTCTCTCTTCATCATTTTCTTCTTCTTCTTCTTCTTCTTTAATATCTTTGCATTTTATCCTATTTTCGTTGGGTTGCTTTTTGATATTGTGGGTTTTGTTTTAGGTTTTTGGGACATTTAAGACCTAATTGAAGATTTTTAACTTAATGCGGTGAAATGGATGTATTGTTTAGTAACTATTTAAGTTGGGTTTCTTAAGAAATCATGTAGATTTTTTTATTAATATGGGAGATTGGGGTTATCTTGAAATGAATTTGGCACATGTGGGTGTGAGTATAGAGTTAACTATAAATTTGTGCAAGTAATGTGAGCATGTGCTTTTTGTATACCAAGTGTTTGATAAATTGTCTCTATGAGTTATGAGTTTTGGTTTCTTGATTTTTGGTTGTGTTCATTTGTTGTTTTTTATATGCTTTGACACATGTGGTTTTAATGTAAAAAATACTCAAAGCATTTTTTCTAGTATTAAAAATATAACAATTTTATTTTGGGATCCTAAATCTGTCATGGACAGGTTTGAGTCAGCTGCAATACATGATTTGTAATAAATTATAGAAAAATCAATTTTGGCTGGAGTGTCTGTGGTACCTTATATACATGTAGCGGTGTGTTCTCGTAAATTTTTGAATTAATCGGATAACATTTCATGGACCAAACCAATTTTACAAAATGGCTAGCCTACTATGTACCAAATCTGAAAGTACAACGAAAACATTGAGGTCTTGTGGAATTTACTTCAAACCTTTGTTGAATGGATTGGCTTGTAAATTCATGTGTTTTCCTTGACATGTGTTTTACTTAAGTTGATTTTAATTATGGTTTGGTTTAATCATTTAGTACCCAAAAGGAAAACTCAACAACCATTGCCCCTCCTTTCACTCAACAACTTATTTTATACATATTGATGTTGCTTAAGTTACATTATCCTAGCACAATAATATTGTTATAATCAAAGTTCAATGAATCTCAAACCACAGGTTATAAAAATTATTCTAAATCTAAAATGAATATATTCTTGCTATAAGTATCAATATTTGATGGAGAGAATTTATATACATTGAGAATTTCATGTTCCACTATACGCTTTTTCATCATTATTATTTGTGGCGTAGTAGAAGGAAAGATAGCATATTGGAGCACTAAGAAGAGGACAAGTTGACTAAGGAGAAAGCTAGTACACTTGACTTGAGTATAGTAACTATTCTATACTTCAATACTTGTGAAATTGTATAATGAAATTGATGATACTTGAGTTATGACGGATTGCTGAGTTGGAGTTAAGTGGATTGATTGTATGTGTTATAAAGTGATCTGAGTTGATATTGGGAATGTCAATTGTGCTAAATCTTGGAAAAAACGATTGTATTTTTTGTATTTGTGGTGGTAGTTCTGTATTGTTATGGATATACATGTTTTGTTTGTGATGTATGGTAGAGAAATTGGTGTGGAATAAATTTGGAAGATTGGTGTTGAGATTTTCTTTGTTGGGTGTTCAAGTTTTATTTGTTAGAATTAGCTAGGATTGTAATTTGGAAGATTTGGACACCTATTAGAAAGAATCAAAGTTGGGGAACAACCTAAACCAACATATTTATCTTTCTTTATTTATCAGTATAATCTTCAACCCATTTCCATTGCTCTGAGCCTCTTGATTTCTTTATTTGGACTGTTGAGGTACTATATATCTTTGTTTCTGTCTCTATTTGATTCTAGTTGTTTGGGTCTTGTTTGTGCAATGTAGTTAGTTCTTGTTTCAAATTTTTTTTAATGTGATTTGGGTTTCTTTGTTGATATACTAGAATTGCTTGTTTATATAAAAAAATAATAATAATAAAAAAAGAAAATAAAAAACTTCATCTTACTTGTTATTAGATTTTTCAGATTCTTTATAGGTTAACTTGTTGTTCTTAAGGGGACCAAAAGTACACTGCTTGTAGTAAAGTCCCTCATTTTTCTTTCCTTATTGTAATTATTGGTTCTTGAGTCATTTTCACTAAAGTGAACCTTCCCGAAAATGTTTTAATAAACTTTGCTACCCGGTAAAGCATTTTCTTTGAATTGCAAATAGAAGTCCAGTTCCACTATCTTGATCATTTCCTTGCCCATGAAAATCATGTGGTGATGATGTTAAAGTTTATCATGTTGTAATCTTGACATTTTTGGTAAGTTATGTTAATGATCTCAATATCGAAGGGCATAAGATGTGCTTGCATCAAACTTTGTTTTTAAACTAGATCCATGTTAGTAATATTAATGTATCAAATTTAGCTGAACTTTGGGCAATCTTGTGATTAGTTACAAGTAGTTGTTTCTTCTAGTAGATATGGTATTGATGTATTTTTCCTTATACTTGTACAGATATTAGATTGGTGTCAAAAAGATATTTTTCGCGGCACTATTTGAACTTAATTTCATCAACATATATAAAAGCAGAAACTTCATGTGAGAGTGCATAAGGTCCTACCACGTGGCACTCTAATATTGCATTTAACTTTTTTTTACCTTTTTTCATTAAGTTTTTTTTTTTTTTTTTTGGTTATCCAATAAATCATAGTAATTTATTTTTACTATTATATAAATTTAGCATTTTTTACATCTTTTCATTGACTTTTTTTTATTTTTTATTTTTATTTTATTTTTTAAAAACTGTTACTTAATAGATCATAGCAACTTACTGCATTTAACCTTTTTTTTTACCTTTTTTTTCATTAATTTTTTTTACTATTACCTAATAAATCATAGTAACTTATTTTTACTATAATATAAATTTAGCATTTTTTACCTCTTTTTATTAAGGTTTTTTTATTGTTACCTAATAGATCATAATAACTTATTTTTATTATTATATTGATATGAGTTGTTCTTGACAATTAGACCAATTAAACCAAAATTTATTCATTATAAAATTGATTATCTTTTAAAAGTAGACCAAGCCTTATGAAAAACTTAGGCCTAGTTCTTACCTTACATATTATAACCCAAGTTTGACCATTCCCACGTATAAATCAAAGCAAAAACTCTTACCCTCTTACAAACTCTCTTCTTCCTCCCCCACGTATAAATAATACTTCTAGAAAATCTCATTCTCATGAAATATCTTTTCATTTTTCCCCAATTTCAGTTCAATATGCTTTTGTCTATTAATAATATTCTATGCATGCAATTTATGCAGGCAAATTCTTTGTCATCGACCAAAGTAACAAAAATATATATAAATCTTAAGATCCCTCAGGTTGCTAAAATAATTGACAAGTGCATATTTATGAAATTTATAATAACAAAAAAGTCTATATACTATCTCACAAAATGCCATTAACTTAATATTTTCTTTAAAAGAATTCAATGATAGGAATGGTAAAAAACATGATCCTATACAAGAAATACCAAAAATATATGCAAAACAATTTTCATAGGAGGATTATCTTTAAATAATATGAAGACAATAGTAAAGATAAAATGCATCGAAGGAGATCCTATGAAAAAGGTTTGTTAATTATTTCAAATTATACTCATCATTTATGTATAAAAATAATAATAGATCATATTATTTACATTTAAAAAAAATACATATTAATTTCAAAGTTCATTGCAAGATGTGAACTGCTAGGGTATTGCAATAATAACTAACATTGGTACAACAATGGGTTAGTATTACATTTTGCGCATACTTTGTGAAAGGAATGTCAAATTACAAATAGGATCATTTTGGTGTGCAAAATGTAAAACAAAAATAAATATTTCTATCCCAAAGTTAGAGGCACTCACATTAACTACATACTCTCCAAATTAATATTTATAATATATTTATCTCACTATAACTACTACATATATACAATTGCAAACTACTTTAGATACATGATTCAAATTGAAGTTTCTAATGCAACTAACAAAACAAAGTTTGTGATATTTGATCGAGATGCTGAGAAAATCCTAAATAAATCTACAAGATCGAGATTTTGCTGAAAAATAAACTAAGGTACAACTTATTTAAATTATTGTAAAAATATTGATATTGGAGAAAGAATCTCACGTTATTTGAAAAAAAAATTAGGAATAAAATGGATTTCTCTACTTCATTTGAATGAATTCAATCTAAAAGATAGTTTTGAAAATTATATAGTTGCTAAGATTTTTTATGCCCCTTCAAATGATAAAAAGGTATGGAAGAAAAAAAAAAAAAAAACACAATTCAACATGCTATGTTAATTCTTTTCGCTGCACTATTCCAAAATTAACAAAAATAAAAAAATTACAAAAAACTGTCATATCATTGAAATTTAATATAAATGCAAATACCTATGAAAAATCTTAGTGACAAAGTCCAAACTTTGTAAGATCTAATAAAAAATCTCTCAGTGCCAATTCATTAGTAATTAACACAAATGATCCAACAAAAGGAAAAAATGATGAAAGCTCAAAAATTGAACAAATATGAACGGACTAAATTTCAAATGTTGAAGATAGAGAAACTGATGATGACAACAAGTGTCATCATACCACAATAACAAAGCATTGAAGAATTTTTTTTTTTTTTTTTTTGGTAATGAAGCTTTTTATTACGTCACATAATAAAAATCAATAATATAGAATGAATTAATATGCTTTTATCAACTTTTATTATACAATATTACGCCAAGTTGTTTTCATTATTGCTCATTACTTGAACAAAATAATTATAATAGATATATATGTGCAATTTATAATTGTTATTTTTTTTATGATGAATTTATTATTAACAAAGTTTTATAATAAATATGCTATAATATATGTATAATATTTTTCAAAGGACAAAGTTTAGCTATAAAATTAGTTGTAGCCTTAAGCTACAAACTCACTTGATAAAATAAATATTACTGCATATTTTGAAAATCTAACCGTTGAATTACATATTCTTTACACTCTTAATGCACATGTCAATTTTTGTGTCAATCGGATATCATTTACTATATAATCTATAATCTTATATTTTATACATAATTTTAAATTACAAAAACTTGCAATTTAAAAATTTATTGATAACATAGCTATTGATCTTTAATTTTCTTGAAATTTTGCAAACATGGAGGATATAAGAAGAAGATGCAATCCAATGGTAGATTTGTCAAAATTCACATCTAATAAAAAGATATTGAGTGAGTTTGTAGCCTAAAGCTACAATCGATTTTGTAGCTAAACTTTATCCTTTTCCAAAAAAAATTTATACAAAACATTATAACATTATCCGTGCATCGCACAAGAAACTTACTAGTTTTTATAATGTATGGAAGACATCATTTATCTATATATTGTTGTAATTACTTTGTGAACAACTTACTTCAATGGTTTTAATAGTATAATGGTTATTTATTTTCTTTGTAGATTGTATGGATATGGTTGGAAATGAATGGATGGTTTGTTTATAGATGTGGTTGGAAATGAACAGGTTAATGTAATGGCAAGTAAATGTAAAGAGCATTAATAAAAAAATGGTGACGAAAAGTTTTGTCACCAATAGCTAACTATAAGCAGAAATTGATGACAAAATAATTCATCACCTAATCTATTGAAATTGAAAATTAAAAAAAAAAAAAAAAAAAAAAACCAGTGATTAAATATTTTGTCAACTTATATGGTCAAATAAAAAAAATTACAAATTAAAAATCTTTGGCGACGAAAACATTGGGCACCTATCATTATTTTTATTAATAAAATTTAGACCTATTGGTGATGAAAATTTTCATGACCAGGACATTCAGTGATGGGCCTTGGGTGACAAATGTTGTTTAGTCATCATATGTCCTGCGACGAAATAAGGACATGTGTGATAAAAGATTTTGTCACCGTAGTCCACTTTTGTTGTAGTGCATTGTCACTTACTTCTGCCCCTCCTTTGGGGTGTGTGTGTGGATATATGTATAATTTAAAAAATATGTAAGCTAATACCATATATAATTTGAATCTCTATATAAAAAGAAAAATTTAAATCGTGTAATTGTGATTTTTTTTTTAATTGTATTTGTGTATATGCATGAGATTACACACTAGTTCTTATAAATATATCAACACATTTTACTAATAAATGAAAATAGAACATAAATATCCTAAAATTTACACAAACCCTTGCAAAAACTTGTAATCTAAAAGGATTTTATTGATCACAAACGATTTTAAAGTGTTTCAACACAGGCACCCACTATCAGCCCACCAAAATTCAGGCTATTAGGTAACATGTAAAAAAATTGATATATGGTACCTAAATATTTTGGATGAGCACATCATATACTAGAATTCAATTATCTTTGCAATAATCATTAAAAAAATCAGTTGCAATTAGGGATTAATCAAAAGTAATTAAAAGTAATCAAGTTTTTATTCATAAATTTAGGATTGCTCCATTGAATGTAAGGCATAAAAAATCTGGGCTGTCATTGAGCCAAGTTATATACCTTCTACAATTGAGTGGGAAATAGCAGAAATGGTAATTTTTTTTTTTTTTGTTTCTTTGTTTTTTGTTTTTTGTTTTCTGGTTTTTGTTTTTGTTTTGTTTTGTTTTTTGTTTCTTTTTTTTTTTTTCCTATCTATTGGCTAAAATAAAACTATAATGGACCGGCAAAATTTGTAATATGCTAAAGTCACATGGCCAACTCCGAGCCAGGCCCAAATGGCCAAATCCGAGGAATGATGACTATCCAGGAGAAATTTAGGGAGAAAACTCCTTTAGATCCATGCCGAGGACCCCTTCGTCCTCGACATACTGAGGATAACTATAAAGGGGAGACAAACCCAGAGTGAGTTGTCACTTCAATACTTAATACACTCACCTAACCCTTCTGGCCGCATTAATGGGGATGCAACCCCCCAGGTAGGGCTATATCGATCAGGGTGAACCACTTGAGCACAAATACGACCTCTGAAGGGACAAGCAGCCAGAGGAGAAGCTAATGAGCGATCAACAGAGGGAGGGGGAGAGTAGTATATAAGTGATACGAGCAGAGAAAGAGAGGGAGAGAGGTTTGGGAAGCAAGCCTCCTCGGCCATTGACCGAGGAGCATCCCTCAGTTGTAAATTGGTCTAAGTGTTCTTTTAATAAGAGAAAAAGTAGTTCCCGTCCGGTGAGGGCCGGCCAGTGCCTAAACCTTCGACCCACTCTCTACAAATTCATTGTTCTGGGTTCGTTGGGCCTTTAACCCATTTCTTTTGGGCTTAGGCGACAAAAACCGACCCTACAATTGGCGCCGTCTGTGGGAAGGATTAGTGCGCCGGCCGGCGCAACAAGCGACGGCTCTAAGTAATCGTTCTATGAAAGATCGGTGGTGATGCAAAAAAAAAAAAAAAAAGTAATAATAATAATAGTTTGAGACAGGAGATTCAATAGCAAAGAAAGAGCTCGATATTATTTCATAACAAAAAAGTTACAGATTACAATCAGAGGCTCAGGCAGGCGTGCTTTACAACTATTCCTACCAACTAGTCCTACAATCAGAGGCCCAGGCGGACCCGCCCTAAAACTAGCTAGAGGGAAGTGTCAACCCATGCTTTTATTGGCATCAAGAGAATGGGAGAGCTTGACAATAAAAGCAGGGAAGGGGGAGGGCCAGGTGCACCGAAGCTTGAACAAAGTAAGGAGCAGAGGCAGGCACATCGGGACACCCTCCCTCATGATGTTCCCTTGATTCTTTCCAACCCTCACGAGCGTTGGCCGTAGGAGGCAGCCTCCTACGGCCAACGCTCGGGGTGAATTCACACATCTCCTCCGTCGGGGGTGCGCTCCGAGGAGAGACATTAGGTACTTCAACGACATCCCTCCGGGCCACCATGCATGGCACCATCGGGGTTACGCCTAAACTCTACCGTGCTAGAAACCCAGTGGGGGTTGCCTCCACGACGGCTCTTGGCACGGATGTCCTCACACTCGCCCAAAGCCGCCCCATAGCTACCAACTTCGACAGGGTTATTCAAGGGGCTTGGGGAGCTGAAGAGGTGTATTCTTTCTGTTTGCGTTTGGGAATTCATGGAGTGTGAAGAAACCTTCCCCCCGAAGAGTCTTATATAGGGGATAAATGTTTGTGGGAATTAATTCGCGCAGAATTCGAAAGGAGAGTTGTCAACAGTGCAAATCACGGAGCCACCAAATTCCGAAGGGCCATAGACCGCTGGGTGTGTGCTGAATCATGAGGACATTAATGAGGGCGCATCTCGCGCACTGAAATGTCAAGCACGAAAAATGAATCACCAAAGGATGCCTCGTAAATGAAAAAGGTGGGACTCGAATTGGAGGCGAGACAAAATGCCACGTGTAAGATCATAATCTAACCCGAAGAGGAACCATCTCCAGTGAAGCAGTCCGAAGACGAACCCCTACTTACAGAAAAATAGAACTGATAGACAGAACCAAGGCATTGCATGGTCCTCGGACTCAAGCCTATGGGAAAACTAATCACATCGTTATATCTGGGTACCAGACAGAACCAAGGTATTGCTTGGTCCTTGGACTCAAACCTATGGGGAAACTAGATACTTACAGAAAAATAGAAGTGATAGATAGAACCAAGGCACTGCATGGTCCTCGGACTTAAGCCTATAGGAAAACTAATCACACCGTTATATCTAGGTACTAGACAGAACCAAGGTATTGCATGGTCCTCGGACTCAAACTTATGGGGAAACTAGATACTTACAGAAAAATAGAAGTGATAGACAGAACCAAGGCATTCAATGGTCCTCGGACTCAAGCCTATGGGAAAACTAATCACACCGTTATATCTGGGTACTAGACAGAACCAAGGTATTGCATGGTCCTCGGACTCAAACCTATGGGGAAACTAGATACTTACAGAAAAATAGAAGTAATAGACAGAACCAAGGCATTGCATGGTCCTCGGACTCAAGCCTATGGGAAAACTAATCGCACCGTTATATCTGGGTACTAGACAGAACCAAGGTATTGCATGGTCCTCGGACTCAAACCTATGGAGAAACTAGATACTTCCAGAAAAATAGAAGTGATAGACAGAACCAAGGCATTGCATGGTCCTCGGACTCAAGCCTATGGGAAAACTAATCGCACCGTTATATCTGGGTACTAGACAGAACCAAGGTATTGCATGGTCCTCGGACTCAAACCTATGGGAAAACTAGATACTTACAGAAAAGTAGAAGTGATAGACAGAACCAAGGCATTGCATGGTCCTCAGACTCAAGCCTATGAGAAAACTAATCACACCATTATATCTGGGTACTAGACAGAACCAAGGTATTGCATGGTCCTCAGACTCAAACTTATGGGGAAACTGGATACTTACAGAAAAATAGATGTGATAGACAGAACCAAGGCACTGCATAGTCCTCGAACTCAAGCCTTTGGGGAAACTAGACACTTATAGAGAAATGAAGTCGTTAGACAGAACCAAGGGACTGCATGGTCCTCGGACTCAAGCCTATGGGGAAACTAGAAACTTACAGAGAAATGAAGTCGTTAGACAGAACCAAGGCACTGCGTGGTCCTCGGACTCAAGCCTATAGGGAAACTAACTCTATTAAAGCATGGTGCCAAACAGAACAGGGGCATCGCACGGCCCTCGGACTTAGGCCTACAGGGAGGATAACTACAAAATATCCCAAGTTAGGAAAGGGTCGAGCCCCACAGGGCCCTCGAGACGCAAGAGAGCTGCCCATGCATACGTTCTCCCTCCTTATCGTCGTTACTGGCGCAACTGACTGACATGCAATTCAAGATAAAGTCATGCAGATCTAAGGAAGAAAGGGAAAGAAGGCAATGTGTATACAAATAAACGATTCAAATAAAGGGAAATCAAATTCGCATTACAACGATGAGTTCGTAAAAAATTACATGGCAATAGCCACAGTACATAGAAGAGAAGTATAACAAAACAAAATGACAACGTGAAAGCGGGACAAGCCGAGCTGCCAGGAAGTCTACTCCTCTCGCTCGGGCTAAACAGAGGTAACCTTTGACCCCTCCGGGCCCTGGCCTAAAGGGGTGGTCTGTGGGGGTACGTCGAGAGCAGCTATTTCCTCAGTGGTGAGGGCCGGATTATCGGAAGGGACCTCCACTATCTCTGAGGGCACCTCTTCACTCGAATGCTCCCCCAGTTCAGCTGCCCGCACCTTTTCAGCAATCTCCCTAACCTCAGGGTCCTCAGGGGCGGCCTTGCGGATAGTGGGGGGGGGGGGGGAGGGGCTAATACATGCTCTCTACATTCCATAGGTTGGACGTGGCCTCTACCCCAGCTTGTTTGAGGGTCTCAGCCCAAACTTGCGAACAATATCGCCTACACTCCCCTAGGACTTGAGCCCTATAGGTAGCCTCTACCGAAGCCACCCCATCAGCATAGGCTGTAGCTTCAGCCTCCTCCTTGGCACGCTCAGCCATCTCCTTGCCATGGTCAGCCTCGTCCTTGGCCTGCTGGGCCTGATCCCTGGCAAATTCTGCCACCCTCTGAGCCCTCTCGGCCTTAGCCACACCAACCTGCAAGTCAGTAATCAGATCCTTCGCGATTCGCAATTACTCCTCTGCTTCGTTTAGGCGCCCCGTCTGCTCTGCGACCTGGGTTTAGGCGCCCTTAAGACCAGACAGCGCATTGTCCCACTCCCGAGTCACCTCCTTCAGAGCCTCTCGGGCCTTGGCGAGGTCAACTTCGGAATTCTTCAGAGTACTGGTGGCCTGGTATTGCCAGTCGTGCTCCTTTTTAAGGGCCTCCTTCTAGTCGTTTGTCGCCCCCTCTAGCGCATAAATTGCTTGAATAGCTTGCCAGAATAACCAACATGCTATAAGCCCAATAAAATAAAATGGGTGGGAGAAGATCCGAAACTAAAGCCCTTACCATCCCCGCATATCGCTTAAGGCTGAGGAAGGCCTGCTCATTCGTCAAAGAGCCTAGCTCTGCCATGTCTACCAGGAGCAGCAGGCTCCTCTCCAGGGCATCGGCCACGCGCATCCCTTCACCCTCGTTGAAGTCCCTAAGGGAGGCGTTATCCCTCAATGGTTCCCCACGGAGCATCGGAGTTGGAAGCCAGGCTTCAGCCTCGGACGAGGTGGTGTCAGCGACTTGCCTATCCGGACTTCTACTGCCTATCCTCAATTGCTTGGATGACTATAGAGTAGTGTCCCCCTCCTACGAAGGAACCGTTTTCTCTTCTATAGGCCCCTTGCCCTTGTCCTTTCTCTTCTTAGGTGTGACAGGCACAGACCGAGAGGGCAAACATGTCTGGGGAGGGGGTGGGAGCTTTTACTGAGCCGAAGTCGACCTAGTCTTCGATGGGGTAGGAGGAAGCTTTTGCTTTGTCTTCCCTGGCTGGCCCTCGATCAAGTCCAGCAAGTCGGTGGTTGGTCTCCTCTTGTAACCCATTGTCGGTGGAGGGGCTGCAGAAGCAAGCAAGTCTGCTTCGCTCAGGTTAGGGTCACCCAGGTCCCCAGGTGGATCCTCGGACCGATCAAGCTCAGCAAAAATGGCAAACGGGTCCTCCTCCCTCTCTGGACCCTCCTCAGCAGCCTCAGCAAATGGTTGGGAAGAGGAGGGGACGGCTAGTGTGACAGCTTCCTGATTAGGGGGCTCCTCGGGAATCGAAAACCCGTCCTCGGTCACAGTAATCCTCTGAAGCCGAGGATCGTTGGCTAGGATGACGTGTTTCGAAACCGGAAATGACCTCTGGGTGGTGTACCCCAAGATTAAATGGGCGGCTCTGACTTGATTGTCATCCGCATTTACGTAAACCGGCGCCCTTAGCACCTTCTACAAGTCTTCCTGGTTGGTCAAATGGAAGTGGCACTCAAAGGCGTGCGGGTCTGCAAACGGAAAACACCGCCATGTTAGCAAAAAAAAAAAGTGCAGGAAAACTTAAAACCGCTCATACTCCTATTGCCCCACCTGGTACCCCTTCCGTTGTTGGGCAGTGAAGGCCATCATGCCATGCCCCTGACACGATGAGGAAGTCATCGCTAAGCTCCTTGTTGGACTCAGGGAGGCGCTGGATGAGTCGCACCCTCTCGTCCCTCGTCTTCAGATAATAAGACTTGCCCCTAAGATGCTGAAGGTTGTAGCACTAGTTCACATCGTGGTAAGTCAACCTTATCCCTATCTTCTCATTTAGGACATCCACACAGCCCAAAATCCTGAAGATGTTTATCCCACATTGGGTAGGGGCCAACCGGAAGTGCGTGAGGTAGTCCCTCATCACCGGTCCCATTGGGATCGTCATTCCCCCTTCGAGGAAAGTGGCGATGGGAATTACCACTTCGTCCTCCCACTTATGTAAGCGCTAATCCCCATCCTCACTATATCTCAAACCTACGTTAGCGGGGATCCAGTAGTCGGCGACGAATTTCTCCATCGCCCCTTCGGTGTGGACGTATTTCTTAAACCTACCCATCCCGGTTGACGCCTAAAGGAGCTAAGAAAGGACAAAGGAAGGAGATGGAAAAATGGGTAAGAGAGCTCAGAGAAGGATAGAGCAACTTACTAAAAAGAGGAGGAGTTCCTCGGACGGGCTTTTTGTGCTGAAGATGTAAGTGTGGTTGGACTCAGAAAGGACGTATGAGAGCTTTTGATTATGAATGAGGAACAGAGAGAGGTGGTTCTTATAGGTATTTATACCCCGAATCGAGGAGAAATGTGCACTTTCCTGCCCATAAATGCGAGACGAACCCCCACCGTTGGATAGATAACACCTCACTAGACGTGGGGAGCACAGAGCCGACTAAATTTAATAGTGGGCACGTTACGTGCTCCGGAACGTCAGCAACGTGCATTGGGCAGGTGAATATGCCCCAATCCTGACAGGGTTGAAGCCGAGGATGTCAAAATCCTACTCCCTGCCCGAGGATGCGTGTAGCAAGATTTTGAAGGGCTATTGTGGGACAAGGAAAGTGTGCAGCCTTGGCCCACTCCGAGCCAGGCCCAAATGGCCCAATCCGAGGAAGGATGACTATCCAGGAGAAATTTGGGGAGAAAACTCCTTTGGAGCCACGCCAAGGACCCCTTCGTCCTCGACATACTGAGGATAACTATAAAAAGGGGACAAACCCAGAGCGAGTTGTCACCTCAATACTTAATACACTCACCTAACCCTTCTGGCCGCATTAATGGGGATGCAACCCCCCGGGCAGGGCTACATCGATCAGGGTGAACCACTTGAGCACAGATACGACCTCTGATGGGACAAGCAGCCAAAGGGGAAGCCAATGAGCGATCAACAGAGGGAGGGGGAGAGTAATATATAAGTGATACGAGCAGAGAAAGAGAGGGAGAGAGGTCTGGGAAGCAAGCCTCCTCAGCCATTGACCGAGGAGCATTCCTCAGTTGTAAATTGGTTTAAGTGTTCTTTTAATAAGAGAAAAAGTAGTTCCGGCCCGGTGAGGGTCGGCCAGCGCTTAAACCTTCGACCCACTCTCTACAAATTCATTGTTCTGGGTTCGTTGGGCCTTTAACCCATTTCTTTTGGACTTAGGCGACAAAAACCAACCCTACATTATATATTACTTGAGCCAAGTTATATAAACCTTTTACGATTGAGTGGGAAATAGAAAAAATAGTAATCATGTTTTTTTCTATTGGCAAAAATAAAACTATAATGGAAAAGCAAATTTGTAATATGCTAAAATAATTTTCTATGAGAATCATATTATTAGTAATTTAGTAAGTAGAGAAATTAATAACAATGCTAGGTTTTGAATTTTACTATAAAGTCACATATTATTTAGTATCTATTTACTTTTTATCTTAGTATGGGTTTTCTCAACCAAAAAAATAAAAATAAAAATAAATAAATCTTACTAGGTGAAAATTTAATTTTTCTTATACTAAGAATAAATAATAATAAAAATCTTTACCCTCCATCTTTCCCGTGACTTCTCTACAAAATAGTAAAATCCCTGCACAAAAATTTCTTGCAGATTTTCTTATGTTGACAGTTAAAGACAGGGCCGAAGCTAGGATCTCAAATGAGGGGGTTGAGATACACTCATATCCAAATGCTTAAAAAAATTGTAATTGCCTAAACCTTCATATTGTAGCTCTAGATTAACCGAAAGACAACCATGTTTTTTATCCAAGCAACTTATAAAAGAATATATATGTGTATATATATATATATATATATATATGTTTGTGTGTGTGTGTGTTTTTTATCTCAAGCTTTGGGGAATTTCATCAAACACTTAAACTGCAATTAAAATTTAAAAACCTGACAAAAACCCACAAAAATAATTAAAATTTAATGAAAACTTGAATAAAGAAAGTGTACTTTTGTGAAATCATGGAAAAGACAGGGACGAAGCTAAGATCTCAAATGAGGGGGGTGAGATACACTCAAATCCAAATGCTTAAAAAAATTGTAATTGCCTAAACCTTCGTATTGTAGCTCTAGATTAACCGAAAGACAACCATGTTTTTCATCCAAGCAACTTATAAAAGAATATATATGTGTATATATATATATATATATATGTTTGTGTGTGTGTGTGTTTTTTATCTCAAGCTTTGGGGAATTTCAGCAAACACTTAAACTGCAATTAAAATTTAGAAACCCAACAAAAACCCACAAAAATAATTAAAATTTAATGAAAACTTGAATAAAGAAAGTGTACTATTGTGAAATCATGGAAGTATTGAACAAAAAAGGAGCATGAAAATTAAAAAACAAGTTGTATATGTTATATATTTTCGTTTTTCTCATTAGGCCAGGGGGGGCCATTGCCCCTCTGGTCCAAGCATAGTTATGTCTCTGATTATAGAGAATTTGTGTTTTTTGTAAACTATTTCCCTAAATTCTCTACGTTTTCAATGCTAAAATATCCTTTTCTTAGTCGAATTAAGATTTTATTTATTTTTATTTTCCTAGTTTATTAAATTTTTTTTCCTTCCCCAATTAAAAATCGATTTATAATTTTTTTTTTCTCAAAGGAGTATAATAAACTATCTAAATACATGTATTTCTTTTACAACATTGATTTGTTCGATATCTCTTTCTTTTTTGCAAAACTATCAATTTGATATATGTTAACAACTTTAGCCTTAATTAAATTAGTTTTTTTTTTTTTAATACCACTATCATCATGCCAAAATCATCAAATTTCAACCATAATATTTGCATGTTAAATGCATTTTATGCAAAATATGACCATTTTTCATATGAGTAGAGTTTTTAAAATATAAAATAAAAAGATTTAAAAAATTGTAAAGTCTAAATGATGTTATTTCTATTGAATACCAAAAAACCGCTCTAACCGCACCTAAATGGACAGCAACATATGGTTACCTCGGAGCAAATGTAATATTACTAGCAATAATAATCTCAAGTACATGTACTCCATTCTAAAAAAAAAAAAAATGTACATCTACTCCAAATTACATTAAAACACAGAAAAATAGATCAAACATAAAATGCAATACCAACAACTTTTGTCATTGAATAAAGCCAACAATCAAAATACTTTTCAATTAACATGAAACTATGACACATTTCATGTGGGAGTAAAATTAGTAATATATATATATATATATAAATGAGATGAGTTCAAATTATACCTGGTGCAACTCTTATGGAGTTTCACCTTTTTTGAACCATTGATTTGTATCAGATTCAAGGGTGAAAAAATACTCATATTCTTATCATCATTAATGTTCGCTAGAAATTAGTAATTTAAGTCATTAAGAAAGAAAACAACATTAATTCTCCACTTTCCATGCCGTCTTCTTCGTCTCTCCCTAGAGTTAAGCTTTATATCCCCTATGATATGGGCTCTCTCTTTTGGTCAATCTGCATAGAGGCGTATGGTTTTGTAAAATATTGAATTACCTTAAAAAGTCAAAATCTATTTCATTAGAATTACTCAAATATTTAAAACTCTTTCCATAGCACTCAAAATGCTCAAGTTGGCCCTTAGTTAGAACACTCCCAGATTCAACTTAATATTACTTTTTTTTTTCTATATTTTAAAAATCACGACATGTTGGTTTTTTGAATTTGGCCAAAATATATATATATATATATATATATATCAATTTGTCTTCTTCTCTAGAATCAAGTTTAAGAATAGAGAGAAGCCATCAATTAAACATGGAGAATCCATTTGTGAACAAGGAGAGAGAGAGAGAGAGAGAGATTTGGGATCTAACGAATCCATTTGGAGATTTGATAAGAAGAGTTAATGCCTTAAATCTAATACAAGATTAATTATAAGATTATGAGTGTTTTTTTACCCTTAAATCTAATACAAATCAGTGGTCTAAAAAATGTGTAAGTCTTATGGAGTTATATCAGGTGTAACTTGAACCTATGTCTCTCTCTCTCTATATAATTTTTTTGTTTTATTATAATGTTGCCACATAGTAATCTAATAAAGAATTTGGTATTACAGTTTTTTTTTTTTTTTTAAGAAACATGTATTACACCTCATACTTCTTCAAAACATCATTGTTTAAAAAAAGGAAAAGGAAAAAGAAAAAGAAAAAGAAAAGAAAAGAAAAGATACCCATGCAAAGCACAAGTCAACCACCAGTAGGGTTAGAAAGACAATTATTATGCCTTTATTTATTTTACATATATATCTATATATATATCTTTAATTGTTATGATTAATTAAATTTTACAGTCCTTATTCATTTCTTCATGAATTGTAAATTCTTTTGAGTAATGCTATATACACAAACTATTTTACAATATTTTTACAAATTGCTGATGTACCTTTAGTAATTTTATAATAATTATTGATAAACATAAATGTGATGTTAGTAGTGGACTTATATTAGAACTAATAAAAATTTGCCACATCAATAGTTTGTAAAAATGTTGTAAAATAGGTTGTGGTTGTAGCATTACTCAATTCTTTTTCCTTGCAATTATTGAGCATTGGAAGTCTAGGTGTGCTAGGTAAGTGTGAGACAATTTGTTCTTGTCAAGGATGTCTCTTCTACGAGAACTTTAAGTGGAGCTAGAGTAAAGATATGACACCTCATTTATGCTTGTTAATTATGTATATAAATATAGGATCATGCTAATGAGTGCTCTTAGAGTATTGGTTAACAATTTAGTTACATAAAGTTTTTTTGGGAAAAGAAAAAAAAAATATTTTGATAACTTTTATCATTTCTCATAAAAGTAATGTCAAAACTTTCTTAAAATTGATTATTAACTAATACTCTAAGAGCACTCGTTAGCATTTTCCATAAATGTAATTTTTGTTGATAACTTGGTAGTTAGGTAGGGAGTGATTTGAACAATGGATGCCATTATTGTAAATAACAAAAAAATGTCAATTGAACTACAAAATAGAGTAAAAACATAGCACCTCAGATATTATCATTAATAAAAGTATAGAGTGATGTATTTACTATTTAGGTGATAACAATTAGACAAAGTATTATTTGTAAGCTATTATTTACAGGGGATCAAACCCACTATATACTTGAAAAATCATTAATTTTGGTATATGTTTCTACCCTAATTATCTTGAACTTTTCTCAAAATTCTCAACCATAAATGCACATGATTAGAGGTGGCTTCTTTAAAAAAATAAAATAAAATAAATTTGAAATCATCACATCCAAGAACCAAGATGTATTCATTGTTCACATTTGTATAATAAATTAAATAACATTTTTGTATTTTATTGGTCATTGTAATCAATAATAGAGAACTTAATATTTTATACCTATAGGGAGTGGAACAGTCACCTCTAGGGCTTGAAGCCTAAGGAGCAATTGGGCCACTGGAAAGAGTTATGCCTGACCTATGTTCTGAAAGGAAAGCTTAGTGGATAACGCACCACGAAAGAAGAATAGCAAGGTCATCCCAAGCATCACAAAAAATATGAGTAATCCGATAAAGTTGAGAAAAATATTTCTAAGGCTCTGGGAAGCAACAGGACAGTTGTGGTGATAAGACATGGATTAAAACTATAAAAGGGGGAGGAGAGGTAAAGTAAAGAAGGATGTGAAAAATCTGTTAGGGAGAGAAATAGAAAGAGAGAGAAAGTAACACAAAGGGTGTGACCACAGGAACAAGAAAGTTTCCTATGTTAATGTCTGTAATTGTAATCATTATATGAATGGTCAAAGAAATCTACTGCTTGTGTTTCCCATTGTAAAGTGTTTATTTCTTATTTTTTATCTATATTTAAGTTGTGTGAACTGTTATAGTAAAATTTCAAGGTGAGCACCTCGGGGACCAAATTCTATGTCCCTACAATACGCAACTTTTATCTTACTTGAAAGCTCGAAAATGTGTTGAAAGCACAAGAGCAACTTAGACCCCCAACTAAAATAACAGCTCGATAGATTTTACACTAACTTAATACTAAGTGCGGAATAGCGTAAATGTGAGCGGATGAACAAATAAGCTACTCTAATCCATAAACTAAGCAACACAACAGTATAATGGAATATAAAAGAGTAGGGAAGAAAGATGCAAACACAGAAAACACCGAGACGTGTTTTCGAAGAGGAAACAGAAGAACTCGGTGAAAAACCTCTCCGCTGCCCTCCAAGGGGAAATCGATCCACTAGACAATTAGTTGAGATACATGGGTTAGTAAGTGACCCTCCAAGCCTAATTTACCCGATGTACCTAAGTCCTCCAAGCTCCTACTCCAATAAGGCTTTTCGAAACCGTGTCTTGTCTTAGTTCTCCGGATCTCGCAACAAGTTCCATGTTGCATTTGCCATTCTAGGCTTCTTCCAATACTCTCTACACTCTGAATAGGTGTGAGTTATATTTGGGTACAAATCTCCTCTCAAGGTATGATAATGGGAGAGGGATAGAGAAAAGGCTACAGTGATTTCTCATTAACGATAAATAGCCCTCTCTCAAAAGATGGGTATGTGTGTTTTAGAAAATATCTCTAGAGTTTTTCTCTTTGAATGGCCTCTCCTACATATGTGGGTAAGGAGGGTATATATAGAGTGGACAAGGATAGAGTGTATCAAAAATGACAGATCAGCTAAACAGAGCGTTTCGCGGGTATCTCGCGGGAAGGCTTTACCAGCGAGCTACTCGCGAAACACAGTTGTCTACATTTGTCCTGACTCTTCGCATTCCAGCATGTGCAGAGCACATGTGTCACTTTGCAGGAAGCTAAGTCGCGACATACCTGCGAGAAATCTTCAGTCTTCAAATGCTTGAGTCTTCATACTCTCTCTCTCTAACACATAACCCTTACAATGAAATCCCACAATAAATACAAGGTATAAACGATTGAATAAAATTACAATCAAATTTGGCACGGAATAAAAGCCAACAAAATACATAATTGTAAATAACAACTTTACAATCTCCCCTTTTGGCTATTCCGTTACAAAACCCTAAAATAGACTTTAAACTTAAACGTGAGTTTGGGAATAAAGACAAAACTCATTCATACCTAATTCTAGATTTTGATAAGCTCTTGAACATATGAACAAGTAACTCCTGAAATACAACAAAACAATAATATCATTGTATGCAGAAAACTTGAAATGCATATGGAGCAAATATAATGTGATCAAGCAAAATGGAATAAATACAATAGACCATGGCAAGATCAAACAAGCAATCACTTATACAAAAGTAATCATTATGCTCATTCACACAAGGAATGAACATCTGGACATGCAAGATGATAAGCTTATTTGAAGACTATCGTTTGCAAATCCAATACTCAACCAATGCAAAATACACGAAGTATTTGCATCTAGGAAAAATCCTACTAGGGCACAATAGTGTTCATCACTCAACCAATGCATAGAACGTATATGCATCTAGGAACAATCCTACAAGGGCATAAGAGTGTTGTACTGAAGTAAAATGTTTGACATTAAATATTAAGTACACAAGCATAAAGGCTGCATAAGCAAGGTACTGCATACGCATGGCACAAACAACAAAAGCCTATAAACATGCAATGAAACAAACCCTAAAAGCTTACAAAAGCAACATCGGTACATATTATAAAGTACTTCCCTATCATATCACTCCTCCTATCATGAATCATAGGAGCTGTGATGAACTTGGAACATATATACTTGTAACCTGAAACACTTGCACAAAACATATTAGACCATCAAGGTAAATCAGGTGATAAAAAGACAAGTATAATGTAACAAGTAAAATGCGATCAAGTAAACATGTTGTGAAATATATAAGCAATTTGATCAAACACATGACAGTCATATGGAAATGACTACAATGATTATATAGCAAAGCAAATGATCATCCGAACATGCAACCAATAACGCATAATAGCATAAGGGTAAAATCATGTTCAACACATAAGCACGATGCAATGAGAGCAATAAAGCATATCAAGGCACCATAAAGTAACGAGAAAAGAAGTATAAAGTAAATCAAGGTTTTCTCAAAAAATGCCTTCTCCCCCTTGGTATATGTATCTCCCCTATGGCTTTCTCCCCTTACAAATGTGCATAAGGTAGAATTTCTCCCCCTAAAAGTGTGCACATGAGACATATAGAAATGACGAAACACACCGGTATACTCTCCGGTATATTCTCCCTTTTTTTGTCATGAATAGACAAATGAATCAAGAAGAAGGAGGGAAAGAAGAAAATATGAAGATGATGTATGAGGGATGCAAGATGAATGAGAAAATGAAGCTCAAACATAAGACAAAAACATTTTTTTTTTTTTTTTAAATTGCTACAAAGTATAAAAAACATGACATACTAAGGATGATGGAACATGATATGGACCTAGGCATGATATAGACACAAGAACATGTTAAATGTGTTAAAAGGTCTAAAAAGACTTAACTATCATGAGTGAATGCAAAAACATGTCAAGTGTTCAAGTGTGTGCAACAAAGGTGCAACTAATGTGCATCTAGTGTGCATGTGAGATGCATGACCCATGCATGAGCAAGGCACTCAAGGGGAAAACTGTACAAAACACACCACCAAAGATCAAAACATGATAAACATGAATAATTATGATGATCTCCAAAATTTGGTACTCATTGGAGTTCAAAACAGCGAGAAAATGTCATATGGGCATTTTATCAAACACTTAGAGTACACACACTACACATGTATAATAAACAATGCAAGAACATATGAAAAACTTGCCTAAATACATGTTATTTTTGTCGCAAGGAGCCAAAATCCAAAGCAAATCATCATTCAAAACAAAGCCCAATAAAAAAGATTGACAGAAAATAAGTTTTCCAACTTCCATTTGAGAAAATTCCAACTATGAACATAAAACCCCCAAAACGTAATCTAAGGATCAAAATCAATGAAAAGAGTTAAAGATTACCTTAGAGATGTTTATGGAATAAAAAATACTTGAATTTAGTTGGGTTTTGATGTAGAAACATTAAACTAGGGGTTTAGGAGAGGATGGGAGACATTTAAAACAAATGACCCACGAAATGCACTTTAAAAAGCTGATCTGAAAATTTTTGCTAGTATCTCGCTACTGAGAATCCTGCGAAAATTTCGCTGGTATCTCACAGGTATCTTACACGCCTTACTCACGAAATAGCTGCGAAACTTTCTGTCCAAAGTTGAAAAACTTGTGAATTGGACCCTTTCACTCGTGACTAAACTTAAACATGAAATAAGTCACGAAAATATCCAAAAAATATGTTTTTTTTCACACAAAAACAATTTAAAAACTTTGAAAAATATAGGTGATACAAATCACTTCCAAAAACAAACAAAAAGAACAAAAATCTTTGTAGTTTGAACCATATATGGTTGAGCACACACACATCACATTTGAACATGTACAATCACATAAATGAAATAGACATTCATTGAACAGAAGTCTTGTGTGTTGTGTGTGAGGATCAAGTGTGAAATAGTCCTTAGACTAGAGTGAAGCTTCAATGATCAATTCAATCGAGTCATACACAACTGATACGAAATCAAGTGGACTATCTTCATTATAGAAATGAGTATATATGACCTCCCACACATTGAATACACAACTTAGAAGCTTTTCATTTGGCTTTTGTATAAAACATAATAATTGATCCATTTTTGGACAAAACATCTCATTTTGAGATCGGTACTTGAAATTTTTGATATTTCAACATTGAGGAATAGACTTTGGCTTTTTGAGCACCATATATTTCAAAACAAAAGTCGCTTTCCCTTTTTCCTAGTGAAATACTAGTATGTGCGACAGGCTTTTGCAGTTTAATATCTCTTTTCATTTGGAGATTTACATATGGTGAGCTCTTTTTACAAAAACATAAAAATAAAGTGGGAAGAGATATAGACACAAGTCTATGCAAGTATCAAGACCAACAAGACTATTGACCAATCATTTATGACAAGCTTGAAGATCTATTTACAATAATCACACATAATTTTCAAGATTTCTTTCATACAGAAATAGGTGCATATAGAATAAGCTAAGCTCGTAAATGCACTACGCCATTAGTACGAAAGTACTGGGCCAAACTCACATGAGATATGTGCTCAAATATATACAATCAAACTTTTTGAATTTTTCACTTTTTATGTGGTTTTGGATTTTTTACTCACATAAAACAAAGACAAAAAAGTAAGATCAAAATAAAAGCAATGCACACAAATAAATGCAAAATGCACAAATGCATGAAGATATGACATTGAATGCATGAAGAGTCCTACAAAGATCGAAAGAATTAGATCAAGGACCAAAGGAGCAAAAGCTCAATCATAGGAATCATTCCTCATCCAAACGGAACAATTGTTTGGAATGAGGGTCTCATGAAAAGTGAGACAAGGGTTGGAAGAATAAGAATCGGAGATGCACATAGTCAAGGAGTTAAGAGTATTAAACACTTTCTTTAACAACATGCTATTTTCACTCAAATTTGGTTTTTCATGCAAAGCACAACTTCCAAGTAGCTCAAGTTTCTCTTTTCTTTTGATTCTTTTAAAAGCTTGAAATTGAGAACAATGAGGTCTAAGATGACCAAGGGCACCACAATAGTGACAAACAATGTGTTTAGATCTACTAGGCTGATAGGTCACAATTTGAATGACCCATTGTGATTAACCCTAATTAATTAATTTAGCTAAGTAATTAATTAATTAATTAATCATGCAATTTTATGGAAGCACAAACAAATCACCAACAACTAAATATGCAGCGGAAAATAAATAACACGGTGATTTGTTTACGAATGGAGAAAACCCTAATGGCAAAAACTCCACCGGGTGATTTTCAGGTCACCACTCCCGAAACTCCACTATTATCAAATCAAGCAGTTACAAGTAAAGGAATCCCAAGTACCTTACCAACCTATAGTTGAACCCTTACCCCAATACCCAATTGAACTTGATCTGTAGTGACAATCTCCACCTTTGATGCACGGCTCCCAAGTACGTGACTAACCAATGCGCGGATCCAAGTACGCGACTTTAAACACCAACTAAGGAAGAATGGTTGGCTACAAAGTTCTTTAGTTCATCCTTTATGATAAATAACAGGAAGATGCTTGGTCATAAAACAATATGGTGCAAATACACAGCAACTTCTTGATGGAAGATGAACTAGGTCAAGAACTTCGTCTGTTGATCACAATTTGCTTGAACAGAGATTGCTTAATGTTAAAGCCACTTGTATCACACTTGACGGCTCTTAAAACAATCCTTTTATATGTTTAGGTTTAAAAGAAAAGAAGGCCCAAAAACATATTCACGGATCCCAAGAAAATCAGATTGGAAAATTGAATTTTTAAATCTCGACAGATAGCAGGTGTCGAGGTAGCTATCGAGCAAGTGTTGAGCTTTAAAAAATTTGCACTTCAGCTTGCTTTCTCTTGGACAGACTTGATGACTTCAACACTTGACCTTGAAATATTGGTTCTTGAAGTATTAAAAACACCTAGAACTACTCAATTACAAGTAGAGTGCGTTTTGTCAAAGGATTAGCCAATTTACATAACTAAGTGACATATGTTCTTAATCAAGTTAAAACATATATGTCCTAACAATCTCCCCCTTTGGCAATCCGTGACAAAACCACAACAAACAAATGAGCATATGAGAGAAGTCATAAATCACTCAATTCATATTCACTTGTTGAATACAATAAAATCTATCCCAACACAAACTCTTGAAAAACCTTGCAAGAAGAGAGCTTATGGTAAATAGACTTTGTCAACTTGTATTTCTAAAACACTTTAAACAAAACTCATCAAGGCATCTTGTGTGAAATAGAAATAAATAAATTGCATACAAGAATAAATAACATGTGTATAAAGATAGAAAAGAAACAACACATGAAGAGAAAGGTGAAAGAAACATACATCTACATATAAAGAATATAAGTACAATGTATGTGAAATGGTCAAAGGACCTCATATACAAGATCAATGTATCTAAGAGATAAGAAAAGAAAAAATACATATATAGCCTCACTACATCCCTCAAAATTGACAACACTCCCCCTATCAAAAATGTCCTATACTAACTCTCCCCCTAAGATGACTACTCTCATAGCCCAAAACTACTCCTCCTTTTTGTCACGAGTGACAAAGGGTAGAGTGTCATGTAGACATCTCATCGGCAGAGCTAGCATCCCCATCATCATCATCATCGTCATCCTCATCATCCTCAGAATCTGAAGCTGTTGGAGTAGGTGGTGAAGGAGTAGCCTCTGGAGCAAATCCACCCATGATTGCTTGCCGTTGTGCAATACGACCCACACGAACAGTCACTTGATACAACTCAGCAGAGAGTGTATCAAGACGAGTGTCCATGCGCTGCAGCTACGCCATAATATCTCCAAGGGATACATCACTCGAAGAGGAAGAAGGAGCAGATGTAGATGGAGCTAATTTGGATGGAGTCAAACGAGAGGGAGAAGTGGCACCTGGCTGTCTCGGCCTGAACTGCGCCTCACTACGTTTTACGGTAGCAGCATTTATGGCAGATATGTGTGTGAAGTGGTCGAACACAGGAAAGGGAACGGAAAAATGGCGTAGAATTTGCGTGATAGCAGAAGGAAAGATGAGCTTATCACGGGACGCCGAATCAAGATACACATCTATGATAGACCGGATGAAGTGAGAAGGAAAGTCTGTGGTAAGATGCTCTAGCAAAGATAGCAAAAATCGAGCACGAGGCTCTGTGATAGAGTTATAGTGAGAAAGAGGATGGAGAACAAAAGTCATCACCATATTAATGAATCTAGGACCTTTAGCAAAAGGCTTACATGATGTGAACTGATGCTCACCCCAATCAGCAGGACGCTCACAAAAAAGCGAAAATGAGCTCATCTTTGGACACAGTCCTCAGACACTCACAAGAGGGATAATCAGGAAACTCTATCCTAGGTACCCGAAGCACATCTGCAACTAACTGCGGTGTGACAGGGATGTGCATACCTTGAATGCGAGTGAAGAAGAGAGGTATTGAAAGATCAATCTTGTGCATGTTGGAGTAGAACTCCTGTATTAGTACGAGAAGGCAAGTGATCGGGATGTCACACAGTGACCCCCATCCCCTAGTATGAATGACAGAGGGAAAGTCAGTATCGACGAAGTCCGCTAGAATAACTTGGTGTTCCGAATGAACACCTTGTTTAGAAAAGTTCTCCGAAAATGCCTTATGGGCATCTCCATCACAAAACCAAAGGTTAAAAGGAGCAGTATCAGAAGAAGTAGAAGCTCCAGAACGTAGAGGGTTCCGAGCAGGGGTGGATTTACGTTTAAGTGCCATAGACACTACTAACGTAAAAGAATGAGAGAAAGAGAGAGAGAGACACTCAGAAAATTTCCCAAAAAAGTTCATAAAAGACAAATATCTTGAATAACAAGTACGTATGCATGGGAATGCATGATCATGTGATATGCAAAACACAAATTTCATCATGGGCTCAGCCCAATCCAATCCTACCAACAAATAGCATATAGTACACATCTAAATGCATGTAAATATCATTATAATGCACATGAAATGCAATGTATGACATTTTAACAACATTTAAGTGTAAACCCAACCCAAAATTTCAAGAAAAACTCAACAATTTTGAAAAACCCCAAATTTTTATGAAAAATCCCAAAAACTAGGTTTTCAAACATGCAATGCATGAAAAAGGAAGAGAATAGAGATCTTACCAAGTGATTTGAGCAAGAAATGATCAAGATCCAAGAGGGTTGGAGGATTTGAGTGAAAAGAGAGTGAAAGGGAGATGAACAGACACGGAGAGATCGAGTGAGAACTGAAGAAAATCGCGACAGAATCTTAAATAGGCACCTCAATAAATCTCGATAGCTGAGGTGTCGAGAGGTATCGAGGAAGCTGTCAAGAAAGGTATCGAGAAAATTGCCTTCGACAGCTGAAGGTATCGAGAGGTATCGAGATGCAAGAAGAAATTTAGATACGTGATGCTCGATCGATCGCGAAGGTGTCAAGAAGGTATCGAGGGGACAGAGACTTTCTCGATCGATCCATCAAGTGTCGAAGAGGTGTCGAGATTGCGATAAGAAACAACTTGAGAAGCTCGACAGATGACCAGGTATCGAGGAGGTGTCGAGGGAGGTGTCGAGCTAGCAGTAAAAAGCATTTTTTCGAGAAGGGAAAAACACATACATGAATGCAATCCAACACACATCTCAACCAAAGATTCACTTAACATATAAACCTCTCAAAAACATCTCTCAACAAAAATATAAGCACAAGGATCATCCAAAACACACACACACACTAAACAAGTCTAACCAATTTTATATTTCAAAAACAAGTTATGATAATTTAGTGAGCATACATTAGTACATGTAAAACCTCTGTGATGGCCAAATCACATTGTACCTGCATATGTATCAAAAATAGCAAAGAATATTGCGTGTTGTGTGTGAAAAATATCGCAAGATTGCATATGTGTATACATGTTATGACGATCTGAGATATGAGAAAATAACTTTTAATTCACACACAATCATAACCGTTTGATGAGGACTATCACCTTCGAGGTACATCCTATAACTCCCACATCTCCTAGAATACACGCTTGCAACCATATTTAAAGCATTTTTTAATCTTTTTGCTTTTTATTTTCTTTGCATGTTTTCTTCTATTTTAGCATATCATACATGGGTATATAAAAGAGAGAAAAGAAATACCCAAGATGTTAAGCATTTGACATCGCACTTTTGCTATGCCGAAGTATACAGGTGTCATATTATGATTGGCGGGCATCAGTGGTGAGATGCTTATTTATGCCTTTCTCTTAGGATTTTTTAGTCCTACCCGTCAAAAAAAGTGATATGAGTGTTAAGTTTTAAGAAATAACCTAATCTTACTCATCACAAACAAGAGCCACAAAGCTTACTTGCTTAGTTGTGCATAGAGATGCTTATCTAAGTTACAAGAGATACAAAGTTTAGAAAACTTTGTTTCATTGACCATCCAAGGTACACAAGTACCAAAGTACACATAACACACACTATTTTGTATTTTTCTGATTTTTCAATTTTTTTTTTTATATCAAAAACCAAATAAACAAAACTTGAAGGTAAACACTTAAAACATGTTAAACAAAATGAAGCAAAAACTAGACTGGCTCAGCAAACAAAACAAAACAAACAAGTAATGCAATACACAGAAAAACAATACAGGAAAAGAAGGTGATGAAGTCACTTAAAATCCTTTTTCTTCCACACCTTGGAAGATCCTTTCCTTTGATTGAATCCTTGAACTGGCGGTAAGGGGGAAGAATTTAACGCGTTCAAGTTCGAAAGGAACATGAGGGCTTTCAAAAGATCTCCAAGAGGAGCAAGAGAGGATTGAAACTGATTTTGGCTTCCAAATGCTATCACACCATTACTCTGTTGAGTGGCTAACCACTTATAGCAATTTGGTCTAGTATGATCAGCAGCTCCACAATGATAACAGAGATGCTGCTTCTTTTGTTTAGACTTTTGAGAGTTAGCCTTCTTAGCCCTAGGGTTTATCTTGCTTAGGGGGTGCTCCTAAGATAGATTTACCCTTGTCTAAGTTCTCACTAGCTAATTCAGTTTTAACATCAATATTCTCAATTTTAGTATTATTAGCAGGAGGAACAAAAACAGTATTGCTAGTAGAAGCAGTATTAGAGAAAGAATTACCATACCCCAAACTAGTTCGATTCGAAGCAAATTTCTGATTGCTAAGCATCTCATCAAGCTTTGCACTTGAAGTTCTTTCTAGTTGAGCTCTGACTCGAAATAGCTCTGCTTCAAGCTTCTTGGTTTTCTCAACCAAAAAGTTGTTTTCAAATCTCAGTGCTCCAATAGTTTGATTCACCTCATCAAACTTTGTGGATAACTCTTCATGATCAAGTTCCACATCACTGAGCTTTTTGGTGGCCAGCTTGTATAATTTCTCATGCTTTTCAGAGAGCTTGTAAAGCTTCTCATACGCTAAATGGATATCATCTTGATCATCCATTTTCTCAAATTTTGACTCCACTAGTTCTTCTTCTTCATCCACTTCTTCAACAATCCCTTCAGTAGGATTGACTGTGGCAGTGAAGGCATTTAAGATTCTGTCATCCTCATTGTCGGAATCATCTTCAGGCTCAGTGTCACTTAGAGTTGCAGCAAGTGCCTTGCTTTTCCCAATGCTCTAGAGATATGTAGGACACTCATGTTTCATGTGTCCGAACCCATGACATTTAAAGCACTTTGGTCCTGTAGGAACAGTGTACTGACTGCGATCCTTAGCATCCTTCTTCCCTTTGTCTTGGTTTTTAGACTGAGATGAACTGAACTGCCTACGGTCCTTGTCGAAGCTCCTTCCATTGGCATTCTTCATAAATTTCTTGAACTGCCGAGTGATATAGGACTTCATCTTAGAATCTTCATCATCGGAAGACTCATCTGTATCACTGTTCTTTGCCTTCAAGGCCATGCTTTTACCTTTACTTGACTTGCCAATCCTAGATAATCCTATCTCATAGGTTTGCAAGTTTCCTACCAGCTTAGTCAAAGGAATCTTGTCAATGTCCTTTGATTCCTCTATCGTCGTAATCTTGGCATGGAATCTCTCAGGTAGAAATCTGAGCACCTTCCTTACAATCTTGGGTTCAGGGATGGTTTTCCTAAGATTGAAGGCTGAGTTCACTATGTCCTTGAGCTTGGCATAGAACTCATCAAATGACTCATCATCCTCCCACTTAATTTCTTCAAAACTTGTAGTGAGCCTCTGAAATTTTGAATCTTTAATGGCCTTTGTTCCTTCATAGGTTGTCTGAAGGATGGTCTAAGCCTCCTTGGCAGTTTCAGTTAAGAATATCTTTTTGAACTCCTCATTTGTGACTACGCTAAATAGGGCATTTAACGCTCTGCTGTTGAAGTTAGCCGCCTTGATCTTAGTATCATCCCAATCGGCCGGTTCTTCTGTTGGCTTAGTCCAGCCAATCTCTACAGCTTGCCACACCTTTCATCTAAAGACTACAAGAAAGCTCTTATGCATACTTTCTAGTATGCATAGTTAGTGCCATCAAATAAATGAGGTATAATTAAAGAATGTCCTCTATCCATGAGAAACAGGGGTTAATGGATCAACACAGCAAAGATTAAACCCTAATCAGAGTGTGCCCGCTCTGATACCACTTGATAGGTCACAATCTGAATGACCCCTTGTGATTAACCCTAATTAATTAATTTAGCCAAATAATTAATTAATCAATTAACCATACAATTTTATGGAAGCACAAACAAATCACTAACAACTAAATATGCAGCGAAAAATAAATAACACGGTGATTTGTTTATGAATGGGGAAAACCCTAATGGCAAAAACCCCACTGGGTGATTTTCAGGTCACCACTCTCGAAACTCTACTATTATCAAATCAAGCGGTTACAAGTAAAGGAATCCCAAGTACCTTACCAACCTATAATTGAACCTTTACCCCAATACCCAATTGGACTTGATCTGTAGTGACAGTCTCCACCTTTGATGCACAGCTCCTAAGTACGTGACTAACCAATGCGCGGATCCAAGTACGCGACTTCAAAACACCAATTAAGGAAGAATGGTTGGCTACAAAGTTCTTCAATTCATCCTTTATGATGAATAGCAGGAAGATGCTTGGTTACAAAATCCTATGGTGCAAATACACAACAACTTCTTGATGGAAGATTAACTAGGTCAAGAACTTCGTCTGTTGATCACAATTTGCTTGAACAGAGATTGCTCAATGCTAAAGCCACTTGTGTCACACTTGACGGCTTTTAAAACAATCCTTTTATATGTTTAGGGTTAGAAGAAAAGAAGGCCCAAAAACATATTCACGGATCCCAAGAAAATCAGATTGGAAAACTGAATTTTTAAATCTCGACAGATAGCAGGTGTCAAGGTAGCTATCAAGCAGGTGTCGAGCTTTAAAAACTTTGCACTTCAGCTTACTTTCTCTTGGACAGACTTGATGACTTCAACACTTGACCTTGAAATATTGTTTCTTGAAGTATTAAAAACACCTAGAACTACCCAATTACAAGTAGAGTACGTTTTGTCAAATGATTAGTCAATTTAAATAACTAAGTGACATATGTTCTTAATCAAGTTAAAATATATATGTCCTAACATAGGCCTTTTAGGAAGGGGTCTAGTAACATGAGTTTGTTCTCTCTTTAACTTGGGGCATTAAGGTCTTATGTGACTGATCACACCACAATGGTGACAATTAGGAACAAACTTAGATCCACTCAATTCCCTAGGATTGGACCTAAACAGAAGCTTTGACTTAATAGCCTTTTTCTCCACTTTTTGATTTCTTTTATGTGGAGGAATGTACACCAATTTGTCCTTTGAGGCAGAACACACATTAGGCACAAAATTGGGTACCACAACATGATTGCAACATATATTTTCATCATTTTTAACCATAGGTTCAGTAATCAAACACTTGGCATACATCTTAAGAGATTCATGTTTATATTTAAGATCATCAACAAGTTTGTTAGACAAAACAAGTTTAGCATCCAAGTCCATATTCAAGCATTCAAACTCTTTCAGCTTTCCAAGAGAATTTTCAGCAAGTTTCTTATATTTTTCAACCAATTTAATGGATTCATTGAGCTTAACAATCAAATCATCTTTTTCACAAAATAACTTGCTTAAATTCTTTTGAAACTTCTTCGCATTTTTCTTCAAGATTTTAATGTTAGGAATATCAACACCACCTAAGGATTCATGTAACATAGCATCACAATCATGAGGATTATCACTCATAGAGACATTTTCACAAACACATGGCATGTTACAATTAACAACATCCATAGAAGCATACAAAGCATTATCCATGGCAAAACATACACACGGGGTCAAGGATCACACTTAGGTAATGAAACTAAAACAAGTGTACTCACTCTGATACCAATTGAAAGCTCGAAAATGTGTTGAAAGCATAATAGCAATTTAGACCCCCAATTAAAATAACGGCTCGATAGATTTTACACTAACTTCATACTAAGTGTGGAATAGTGTAAATGCGAGTGGATGAACAAATAAGCTACTCTAATATATAAAAGAGTAGGGAAGAAGAATGCAAACATAGAAAACATCGAGATGTGTTTTCGAAAAGGAAACCGAAGAATTAGGTGAAAAACCTCTCCGCCGCCCTCCAAGCGAAAATCGATCCACTAGACAATCAGTTAGGATACATGGGTTAGCAAGAGACCCTCCAAGCCTAATCTACCCGATATACCTAAGCCCTCTAAGCTCCTACTCCAACAAGGCTTCTCGGAACCATGTCTGGTTTTAGTTCTCCGGATCCCGCAATAAGCTCTATGTTGCATTTGCCATTTCAGGCTTTTTCCAATGCTTCCCAGCAGCTCCAAAACGCTCTCTACACTCTAAATAGGTGTGGGTTGTGTTTGGATACAAATCTTCTCTTAAGGTATGATAATGGGAGAGGGATGGAGAAGAGACTACAGTGATTTCTCAGTAAGGATGAGTAGCTCTCTCTCAAAAGATGGATGTGTGTGTTTTAGAAAACTTCTCTAGGGTTTTTCTCTCTGAATGGCCTCTCCTACATATGTGGGTAATGAGGGTATATATAGAGTGGGCAAGGATAGAGTGTATCAAAAATGACAAATCAGCTAAATAGAGCGTTTCGCGGGTATCTCGTAGGAAGGCCTTACCAGCGAGCTACTCGCGAAACACAGCTGTCTCCATCTATCCTAACTCTTTGCATTCCAGCATGTGCAGGGCACATGTGTCACTTCGTGGGAAGCTAAGTTGCGACATACCCATGAGAAATCTTCAGTTTCCAAATGCTTGAGTCTTCACACTCTCTCTTTTTCTAACACACAATCCTTACAATGAAATCCCATAATAAATACAGAGTATAAACAATTGAATAAAATTACAATCAAATTTGGCATATAATAAAAGTCAACAAAATACATAATTGTAAATAACAACTTTACATTGCTAAAACAACAAACAAAAACCTACAACTATATTATAAAGGAAAGAACTCAGTGTACTGTTAAAGTTTTTATGGGAGAGGCGTACACCTTTTTGATAAAAGATTATGATGGAGACATACACTTGAAACATGGATAAATTGATGTGTTAAAAAAAGGTCTCAAAATAAATTGTGTATGCAACCATGAGATGGTCACAAATAATTGGATAAATAAGAATAAAAAAAAGATAAATTAGAAAAGATAATTCATTACATCTCCAAGGAGAATAAATTAGAAAATTCTTTAAAAAAAAAAAAACATGGGGAGCACTTAATTAAGGATTCCACTTCAAATATCTTTATTTGTATAATCATGTGTTTGAATTTAATAATAATAATAATATATATATATATATATATATATGTAACTAAGTTTTGTCATTCTTCTTCTTAAAAAAAAAATATAAAGTAAAAAAAAAAAAAAGAAAAAGAAAATAAAACCCACAGCCAGCCACTAGTTTTTTGCTTTCTTTCTTTATATACACTATTCTCATCGCATGCACTTCATGCATGCTCTGAATCTTCTTTAATTTTTAAACATTAAATTTTTTTCAATCATTTCAACAAGAGACTTTTCGATTTTTAGAAAATGTTCAAAATTTCTATTTTTCTCAATTTAAGGTTTATGCATTTTTTAATCATTAAAAATAAACAGAAGTGTGATGAGACCTAGCCCCAAAAAATAAATATACCAAAATATCATTGAAGTCATTATTTCATGGGTGGGTAAAAATTTCTATCTATTTTTGGTAAAATAAAAATGCACAAACCCTAAATTGGGATGAATATAAAATTACAACATTTTCTAAAAATTAAACAGTCTCTTATTTCGATGAATGAAATTTTAATATGTTTTAAAAAAAAGTCATAGATCATGTGCAATAAGGCTAGTAAATTGATAATATAGTGAATTTGAGTTAGCCAATCTCCTGAATTTGAGAGAGTAAATAGATATTTTCAGTTAATTTTCTGTTTAAATCTCATTATGTGCTTAATTTTCCTAAATATACTAAGATGAAAGAACTTCATCAACAGATCCTAAATATAGGAATAAATTTTATTTATAACATAGGAATAAATTTTAATACAAATAAATAACAAAACTAACCCATTTCCACCTCATTTATATATCACTACTTCCAAAATTAAGTATTTTTAATCCAAAATTAAGTATTTGAGCTGTTGAACGATGTCAAACTTTCTCTGTGAGAAAATGTATTCTCAGTTTTCATGGTTAAAAATAGTTAATTTGCTGTTAATGTGTTTCAATTCCCTATAAATTTCGTATGATCGTCAAATTTGTTTTCATCTTCCTATTAACCATTCTCAACTTATCAGATCTTTGGGAAAACTTGAATTTTGTTTCTAGCATTGCCTTCGACATTTCTTTATTTCGTTTCTCACATTAAATATTTCTCTATTCTTCCCCTTAAACACGAAAATCCTTCACCTTGTCATCATCACAAACAGGCAACAATAAGTCATGGCATCTCTTCACTCACTTCCTTACTTGGTTGCATTGGCAACAACATTCTCCATGGTCATTCTTTGTAGCTTATCTCTCATCAAGGCTTCCAATGACGGCTTTAGCGTGGAGCTAATGCACCGCGATTCTCCAAAATCTCCCTTCTATGACCCTACTGAAACTCCCCAACAACGGTTAGCCAATGCTTTGCATCGTTCCATTAACCGTGTCAATCATTTTAGGCCAACTTCTTCATTCTCTACCAATGCAATCGATTCAGAAATAATCTCAAATAGTGGTGAATACCTCATGAACTACGCTGTCGGTACACCACCAGTCCAAGTGTTAGGAATTGCTGACACGGGCAGTGATTTGACTTGGCTACAATGCAAGCCTTGCACTGCCTGCTACAACCAAACAGATCCAATTTTTGATCCTGCAAAGTCAAGCACATATAAAATAGTTCCATGCACTGCACCCCAATGTAAGACTATATCTGGACGTTGCGTACGCGCTAATAATTGCGAATATAACGCGAGATATGGCGATGGATCTTCCTCAGGCGGAGACCTTGGTCTCGACACTGTCACACTGGGATCAACTGCAAAATTCCCTCAAACTATCATAGGATGTGGACATGATAACACTGGACTTTTTAGTAAAAAAGGTTCTGGGATTGTTGGCCTTGGAGGCAGCGCGATTTCTCTTGTTTCCCAATTGAGTACTTCTATTGCTGGCAAATTCTCCTACTGCTTGGTTCCATTTGACAAACCCGATGCCACAAGCAAATTGAATTTTGGTACAAATGCCGTGGTATCAGGTCCTGGAGCCGTGACTACGCCCCTAGCTACCGGTGAAGCTGACGTCTATTACACCCTAACACTTGAAGCAATTAGTGTTGGCCCAACAAGAATCTCCTCGATTTCTGCCAAAGCAGCAGAAGGCAATATTATCATTGATTCAGGCACAACATTGACATTGTTGCCATCAGACTTGTACGCCGGTTTTGAAGCAGCATTAAAAGCCCAACTTACATTACCAGTCGTTCAAGACCCGCAAAATACCTTCAGTCTTTGCTTCGACTCCCCCGCATCTACTTTTAAAGTTCCAACCATCGTAGCTCATTTCACCGGTGGTGCAGATGTGACGCTGAGTGCGATCAACACTTTCGTTGGAGATGAAACAATTTCGTGCATGGCTTTCATTCCTGCTGGTGACTCAGTCGCCATTTTCGGTAACTTGGCCCAAGCTGATCAGTTGGTAGGCTATGATATTGTCAAGAGAACTGTGTCGTTCAAGCCAACGGACTGCACCAAGGCTTAACAATGCCTCTCTACCTATCTTATGTTTTTCTTTTTCTTTTTTTTCACTCTTACAAATTCATTCGTTAGTTTTTTGAGAATAAAATAAAAAGAAATTGCTTGATCGTCGTTCTAATAAATTATGAATTGAATTTTCCTCAAAAAATAGAAAAAGAAAAAAAGAATTGGCCATAAATCATACGATACGCATTGAAAAATTCATATATGTATTTATATATTTTTGCACTGATACTCAAAATCATTTTAATGAGAATTTCATGATTTTTAACATGGGCATAAATTTATCGTGACATGATGTTTGGACTTTCGGTCAAACCTTGACTAAACACCAATTAGGGTTGGTATAACTTAGTCAAAAATAGTAATTTGGGGATTTAAAACTTTTTGACCGTTAAAATGATTTGTTCAATATATGTACAGGACAAAAAGAAAAAATTATTTCATATAATTACTTTTTCTTCTGCATATTAATAAAGCAATTTTTGGCCTTTTAGGGCTTAAATTGGTAATTTGGCATAGAAATCAAAGCTGTACAAGATATGGTATCAACGTTAGAAACAACAATAATAGGCCTCTTCCTTTTGATGTTCTTTTTACTGCCGAGAAGTAAGGCATTTGTGAAATTATTTTTCAAAATTAAAAAATGTTAACCTTTTTTCTTCTGAACAATGTCAATGATATTTTAAGGTCTAAATTTTATTTATTTATAGTAAAAAATAAAAAGTTGGGTCATAGGTTAGTCGGTCGGGTCAGGTTAACCCATTTTTATTCTAGGTCAAAATTTTTGGGTTCAGTTCAAGTCCAATTTTGCTATCTCTAATTTGAATTTTGGTTGGTATAAGAAATTTGTCTGGATGAATGAGAAGATTTGTTCCCAAATAATAACAATAATAACTTACAAGATTTATTGGTGGGATTATAACTTATAAGAAATGTTTTAACTTATTGTTTGGATAAATTTTCAAGATCTTATTACTTCAAATATATCCTCATTTTTTGCAACTTAGCTCTCTTGGAATCTCATCTATTAAAAAACACCTCAGATTCTATATGAGGACAAGCTATTAAAAGATTTCACAGTTTTTCTTGTTAGAAAATGTATTCTAAGTTTTCATGGTAAAGAAAAGAGTGAATATGATGTCAACGTGTTTCAATTCCCTATATATTTTGTATAATCATCGATCATATTTTAATCTTTCCATATTTTTTATGATCATCGTCCAAATGATTATATTTTGGAGTAATTTTTTTTTTTCTTTTATGTCCACTTGAACAAATTAAACTCTTTTTGAGGTAGTAAATTCACTTTGCACAAAAGAATGAGTTCAGTATAGTCTAACTTGATATGCTATTTTATGAAAATACGTAGATTAACAATGAGAACAAGGAAAGTAAATATACTATATTAATAATAGTAACAAGATTACAAAGCCTAAGTTACGAGTCTAATTCATGCGTAGCAATGATGCACTTATAAGCATGAAGTGATAACCTCTGGATTTCAGGAATGAGGGAATCAACGTCTCTAGTTTGACAGATGAGTGTGCGTGGGTTGTGTGAGAGAGTGTTCTTCTTATTTATACATGGATCTTAACAGTTATTATTCTTGTTTCTTTGCCATGTGTCACACTATAAGTGCTTTAATTCCATAACACTTAGCTATGAATCCCTCTGGTAATTGATTAAGATCATGTGAATTGTTTTCTTTAGCTTGCATTAACTGCCATACTTTGGTGTTCAATAACACAAGGGATAATTACACTTTTTAACCATAAATTATACCCTATTTTACATTTTTCTCCCTAAACTATCAAAATACATGATTAAACCTCCAAAGTTACAACTTTGTAACACCTAACCCATTACCGTCTGTTTTGGTGTTAAGTTTAATGGAATGTAGCATTAAAGGACTAATTTACTCTCTACGGGCTATTTTTGGGAGAGGGATAAATTAGTTTTTTAAGGTTAAATTCTATTAGAGTTAATCTCAAAATAGATGACAAGGGATTAAGTGTTACAGAGTTTTAACTTTAGGTAAGAGGGCGGGGGAGGGGGGAGGGGGGGGGGGGGGTGGAATAATCATGCTTTTTAATAGTTCAAGGAGCAAAATGTAAAAGAAATATAATTTAGAGTGGAAAAATATAATTTCCACATAATATAATGCTACTTTTTTAATCTTAAGCTTTGTTTTACTGCCAACCAAAAAATGACATTATATTTGAAATACATTTAGAGATTAAATTCCGAAAGGATATGGTGTAAAACTCATGTTTTATCCCTTCAATCCCTACATATCACATCATTTTATTAGATATTTAAGAATAAGCATAACTAAACCCAATCAATTCTAATCACATATATAAATCCAACTAAATTAGGAGTTTATTGAGATGTTATTAGGCATGATAGAATGTATTGAATTTTAAATAAAATCTAATGTAGCAATCACTTATGAGATAGTGTAAAACATGGGTTTTACACTCCATCGTTACCAAATTCAAACTCATTTATTTATGCATTTATCCAAATATTAAGACTTGTTTCTCAAAAAAAAAAATAATAATAATAATACTTTTAATATTGCCACCTATATATTATCTATACTACTATTTAAGGGGCTTTCCCTATATAGACTGATTTTTTTTTTTCAAAATACCCCTATACCCCTATATTCAAGTAGAAACAAAACTAAAAGATAGTCCAGTAAAAATACATGTCTAGCTTGCACAAAAATATTGCCTACAAAATAGGAACACTCTCCCACTAACTTACTTCTTCAAAACAACTATACGTTTATATATATATATATATATATAAATAGATTATGAATTATCATATCAATTAAATAGGTTTAACTATAAAAAAATTTTAAAAAAAATTCCCATCTAATCAACAGTCACTATTAAAATAATATTAATTAATAGTTTAAATTTGGGACGGTACTGTACCTAATAAAAAATATAAGAGGTACAGTATAATGACCCAATAATAAAATATTAATATAAACACCAATAAGATGCAGTCCACACGTGCCTGAAACCAAACTTGATACCATATAAACACCATTAATATTTTACTAGCCTTTGAGCATGCTCTTACGCGTGTGCTCAGAGATTCTTTTATTTTTTGGGTAAAAGTTAATTTAGAGCATTTATTTTAATTTGGGATTACTACATTTTCCAATTATTAAAAAAAAAAAAAAATCTGATCACAACCGTAAGTTTTTTTTTTTTTCTTTGGTAATTAGAAAATTTAGTAATCTTAAATTATAATAAATATTCTAAATTAACCCTTATGCAAAAAAAAATAGAAGAGCTTATGAGCACGAGTGTGAGCGCGTGCTCAAATGCTAGTTTAAATAATTGGCCTAAGAATTCCCTAAGAGCACTAGCATTGGGGGTATATAAACCCCCCAATTGCTATGCAAACCCAAAATGTTTTCCATCCTAGCTATAGCAAGGTTGCAACCTTAAAGCACTAGCATCTGGGGATGCAAAGAAAAAAAACCTATTTTGCATCATCTAACACCATTTTATCTATTTTACCAACCCATTTCACAACTCACCTAACATCTCAATTCTTGTTTTTGCATACAACCTAATAAAATAATATAACCTATCTAATAAAATAATAAAACTCTCTTTCTTTACAACCTATGAACAATAAAGTTGCATATATGCAACCTTACTATAGCAAGGTCACAAATTTTTTCAAGTATAAAACTCCAATTGAAGTGGGTTTTGGATGTCTTAGGTACTAAAATAACAACTGTGGGGTGTTTACACCCCCAATGCTAGTGCTCTTACTATTCATGTGGTTGTAAAAACTGGGATATTGGAGTGTATTGTTGGATGAGTTGGTAAAATAGAAATAATTGATTCTTGTAATTATGTAAAAATGCATGCAAATCACCCGTTCTCAAAAATGTTTTCGTATTAACTATTGTCAAATTATTATTAGATCTTGTCTTTACTAAGAAAATCAACGAAAATCAAGGCAATAATGGAAAGAAATTCAATTTTTCTTAAAACATAAATAGCGTATCTTCATTTTTGTTTCTCTCATTAAATATTTTCTCCCCCCATGTAAAGTGTTATTATGTCTCTACCAATGCAGCTTAAGTAGATATAAACATAAATTGAGGTGAACACCTCTTGAAATACTTTGCTGGTACACCACCAGTCCAAATCCTAGGCATTGCTGATACTGGTAGTGATTTGATTTGGCTTTAGTGTAATCCTTGCAATGATTGCTACAAGCAAAGAGCTCCACTTTTTGATCCTAAAAGGTCAAGCACATACAAAAAAGTTCCATGCTCATCATCCCAATGTCAGTCTCTAAAAGGAACCTTATGCTCAGGCAGCGATGATTAAAGTTGCTCATACTTCGTGTCTTATGGTGATCGATCTTTCTCAAATGGAAACCTTGCTATTGACACTCTCACTCTGGGATCAACAACAGGCCACCCTATGCCTCTCCCTAAAACTATAATAGGGTGTGGACATAATAACGATGGAACCTTCAATGCAAACGATTCTGGGATTGTTGGCCTTGGAGGCGGTGTGGTTTCTCTTGTTTCCCAATTGGATTCTTCTATTGATGGCTAAAAGATCAAATAGCATTGAAAACACTATGAACGATTTGACCCCCAATTACAAAATATCAATTCAAGCTTATTATCAAACAATTAACGTGCGGAACATAAACATAAGCCAAACACAGAATTGATAAACAATCTAAGCCAAACATAATCACATCCACAACATAAAATAAATGGCAAAGATAAAGGAAGAGAGATGCAATCATAAGGATAATACTCGATGTATTATCAAAGAGGAAACTGAAGGCCTTGGTGTAAAATCTCTCCACCACCCTCCAAGCGGTCAATAATTCACTAGAAAATATAGTTGGGATACATGAACAGCAATAGACCCTCCAAGCCTAATCTACCCAGGTACTTAAGCCCTCCAAACTTCTTACTCCAACGAGGTTGAGCCGAACGTTTTTCTTTTCTACCTTACCGAATTCCGCTACAAATCACAGCATTAACCAATAGTCATTGGTCCCTTCCAAACTGCTTCCCTTAGCACCAAATGAACCTTCTCACAGATGTGGGTGTGGTGAGAAAATGATTTGGTCAAGAACCTCTCAGGCATGTATCAATGGAGAGGAAGAGAGTAGAGGAATTTGAAGAATCTCTTAGTGAAGATTAGGGATGAGGCAATCTTGTTTTTCTCTAGGGTTTCTCTCACAAAATTCTCTCTGGAAAACTCTCTTCATTTCATGGGAATGAATGGTATTTATACTAGGGTGAGAATGGAATGTGAAACGTCAGCTTTTTGCCAAACAAGGTCAGTTGGCGACTTGGCCTTGCGACTTGGTTGAGTCGCGAGTTCAAGTCACGAGATAACGGCCTGGCCAGCCTGGGGCTTTTATCTTGTAGTGCGATAGCTGGCGTGACCCTTTACCTCCCTGTATGCTTCTCACGTGTGCTGCAGTTTGGCGACTTGCTAGTTGCAAGTCAGCTGTGAGTCCTTGCTTCTTTGCACAAACTTGGACATTTCTTCACACTCTCTCACACACTACCCTTACATGAATCCCACCTAAATACAAGGTTACTAAATGTTAAATTACAAGCAAATTGGCACGGAATATAGCCAACAAGATGGTTGATAAAATTCAACTTTACAATCTCTCCTTTTGGCTATTCTATGACAAAATCTTATAACAAACTCTAGACTTAATGCGTGAGTTGGGAACAGTTGGAATTTTATAACAACCTTGCTTTTTTGCGCAAACTTAGGCATTTCTTCACACTCTCTCACACACTACCCTTACATGAATCCCACCTAAATACAGGGTTACTAAGTGTTAAATTACAAGCAAATTGGCACGGAATATAACCAACAAGATGGTTGATAAAATTCAACCTTACAATCTCCCCCTTTGGCTATTCTATGACAAAATCTTATAACAAACTCTAGACTTAATGCGTGAGTTGGAAACAGTTGGAAAACTCACTCACACCTAATTTTAGAATCTGTGAAACTTTTGAACCATAAGAATAAGAACTCCTAAAACATAACAACACAATAATTTCATTGTATGCAGAAAACTTGTAATGCATATGGAGTAAGCACAATGCGATCAAGTGCAATGGAATAAAGCAATAGACCATGGCAAGATCAAAACAAGCAATCATTATAAACAAGTGATCACAATGTTCATTCACACTTAGAATAAACATTAGGACATTCAAGCTGATAAGCACATTGCAAATCCCTTGGATGACCAACACTCAACCAGTGTACAATACATAAAGTATATGCATCTAGGAATAAAGTCCTACATGGGCACAAGAGTGACAATACTTAGAATGAAATCATAATATTTAGTTATAAGTACTGATCTAGCAAAGCACACAAACTGCATAAAGTAAGATACAAACCATAAAGCCTACAAAGTGCATAGAAGCAAACCCTAAAAGCTTACAAAAACAATATGGGTACAAAACATAAACGAAAACCTTAAAAAAAAAAACATACAAAAGTACCAGGTACAAACACATAGTAAAAACAAATTGAATAATATAATATAGATACAAAAATATGCTAAATTTAGACAAAAGTGATAAAGGCCTGTTTGCTGAAATCTCCCCCTTTCGTTGAACTCCCCCTGTCAACATCATCTTCCCCTTTTTGTCATGGAATAGCTAGTCCTCATCATCTTCTATCTTTCTTTGAATTTGATCTAATTGAGCTTGGATAGAGGTGAATTTCATATCCCAACAAATGTTGAGATGGTGCAAGATGGATGTAAGTTCGGATATCTTCGTACTCAGCTCATGGACAGATGCTACAATAGAGTCTAGCTTCACGTCGATGGGGAATAAGCTAAAGCGTTGAATGTGCGCATGTTGATTGGACTTGGTTTTATGCAGGGAAATTCATTTTCTGAAGGATGGAGCCCTTTAAGCTTCAAAATCGTTGAAATGAGACAGGAAAAATGAATGCATATCTTTGACTCAGTTCGTAGAACAGTTTTGCGAAGGACATGAAAGATATGAGCACAAATGTCAATCTCTACATCAAAGATCAGATCATGAAGGAACAGTGCACGCCTGAGGTTCATATACCCTATGCTAGATAGGGGGTACAGGTTATGAAACATGATGATTGTAAGCACTCTCAATTTTGGAATGTAAAGTTGTGATTTATAACTATGTGTTTTGTTGGCTTTTATTCCGTGCCAAATTTGATTGTAATTAATATCAATTGTTTATACCTTGTATTTTTTGTGGGAATTGATGTAAGGGGTGTGTGATAGAGAGTGTGTGAAGACTCAAGCAAAATTGGAAGCTGAAGGAATCTCGCGGGTATGTCGCGACTAAGCTTCCTGCGAAGTGAGGCATGTGCCCTGCACATGCTGGAATGTGAAGAGTCAGGCCAGGTGGAGACAACTGTCTCTCGCTAGTATCTCGCGGGTAAGGCCTTCCCGCAAGACACCCGCGAGACATGCTGTTCTGCCAGCTTGTACTAACTGACTCACACATTTTGCACCTATCCTATATAAACCCCCATTACCCACAAATGTTGGGGAATGCTTCAGAGAGAAAACCCTAGCCAAACACATTTGCAATTAGAGATTGTCATCCCCACCTTTCTCTATACACTTGCTTGTGGTATCTCCTCAACCCTTCCCTCTCCATTTTTCACACCATTGAGAGGTTGATAGCCCAAACACTTACCACACCCTTTGAGAGTGTTGAGTGATGTTTTGGTATTGCTAGGAAGCATTGGAAGAAGCCTAGAATGGCAGATGCAACATGGAGCTTGTTGCGGGATCCAGAGAACTAAGACAAGACACGGTTCTGAGAAGCCTTGTTGGAGTAGGAGCTTGGAGGGCTTAGGTACATCGGGTAGATTAGGCTTGGAGGGTCTCTTGCTTACTCATGTATCCCAACTGATTGTCTAGTGGATCGATTTCCACTTGGAGGGCGGCGGAGAGGTTTTTCGCCGAGTTCTTCGATTTCCTTTTCGAGAACACGTCTCGGTGTTTTCTGTGTTTGCATCCTTCTTCCCTACTCTTGCTTAATTTCATTATTACTGTTATGTTGCTTTAATTATGAATTAGAGTAGTTTCTTATTCATCCACTCGCTTTTACACTATTCCGCACTTTGTATTAAAGTTGTGTAAAATCTATCGAGCCGTAATTTTATTTAGGGGGTCTAAATAGCTCTTGTATTTTTTTCAACACGTTTTCGAGCTTTCAATTGGTATCAAAGTGGGTACACTTGCTTGGTTTAAATACCTTTGTGTGATCCTATACCCTTTGGTGTGTTTTGAAAAGTGTTCTTGATAAAACCACCATGAAGGATTTGAAAAGTGTCTGTGAAAATGACTCAATGAGCATATTTGAAGATTGTTCCAGCAATGCAGTCTTAGAGTTATTCAAATCCAAGAAACATGCTAGAATTTTTTGTCATATGCTGAAAGCATTAGTTCATAGGAACCATGATACTCACAACAGCCTATGTAAGTCTAAGTCTTTAAACTATGAATATGAGAGAAGAAATAGACAGTTAAGTGATAAACTTTGTCGTTTAAAAGGGAAGCTTCACTCATCCTTGAAGGAAATAAAGAAGAATGAGTCTTGTTTTGATGGTCAAGAATGTCTCTCTCATGTATGTCTTTTTGTTCATACCGCATTGAAAGTGTTTAACTCATGTTTGTGGTACCTTGACAGCGGGTGTTCTAGGCATATGACTGGAGAAAAATCTCTATTCAAAACTCTTAAAGAGAAGGAAGATGGATTTGTGACATTTAGGGATGGTAGTCATTCACAAGTTCTTGGAAAGGGAACAGTAGAGATTCTGGGTCTGCCTTTGATGACTGATGTGCTATATATTAAGGGTTTGAAAGTGAACTTGTTAAGTATCACTCAGATTTGTGATGAAGATTTCTTGGTCCAATTTTCAAAGAAAGGATGTCTAATCTTGAATGAAGAAGGTGTTCAAGTTCTAAAGGGACTAAGGACCACTGATAACTACTATGGGATCATGCCAAAACCTAGCATAGCATGTCGAAGTGCTCGGGTAAACCTCTTGGAGTTGTGGCATCAACAACTTGGTCATGCAAATTACAAACAAGTGGCAAAAGTCACGAAGCTTGAGGCTGTAGTTAGTTTACCTAAGTTTGGGAAGATTGAGAAGAATGTTTGTGGACCATGTCAATTGGGAAAACAAACAAAATCAAGCCATCCTAAAGTGAATGTGGTTACAACTTCTCGTTCGTTAGAATTACTGCATGTGGATTTGATGGGTCCTACAAGAACAGAGAGCATGGGTGGAAAGCGGTACATCATGGTGATAGTTGACGATTTCTCAAGGTATTCTTGGGTGGAATTCCTTAGAGAGAAATCGGAAGCATGTGATAAGATGGAAAAATTGTGCAAGAGATTGATGAATGAAAAGGGAGTACCTATCATCAAAATCAGGAGTGATCATGGGAAAGAGTTTGAAAATGCAAAGTTTGAAGCATTTTGCAATGAACACAGTATCAAGAAGGAATTCTCTGCCCCCAAAGACTCCACAACAGAATGGAGTAGTTGAAAGGAAGAACCGGGTGATTCAAGAAATGGCTCGAGTAATGTTACTCAACAAAAATCTTCCACAGAAGTTTTGGGCAGAAGCTGTGAACACGTCTTGTCACATTGGAAATAGGATTTACTTCCGAGTAGGAATGAAGAAGATGTCATATGAAATTTGGAGAGAAAAGAAGCCAAAAGTAAAATATTTCCGAATCTTTAGGAGCAAATGTTATATTCTCAATGACAAAGAGAATCCCGGAAAATTTGATGCTAAAAGTGATGAAGGGATATTTCTAGGTTATTCATTAAATAGCCGAGCATATAGGGTGTTCAATAAACGCACTAAGATGGTAATGGAGTCAATAAATGTGGTTATTGATGATACCATATCTAAAAGGGAAAGGGATGACGGTGAAGGATCGAACCTGAAGAAGGGGGAAGTTGAGGACAACATGTCTCAAGATGATGAGATTGAGAAAGAATCACCAGAAAAAGAGTCTACACCTCCTATACCAAGAAGGGAGACCAGATCGATGCAAGGGCCCTCTAGCCCTCTCACCCCTCCGAAAGTTCAACCTCCAATCTCTCGAGATGAAGAACCTTCCACCTCCAAGAGACCATCATCAAGGGTAACCCTCAATCATCCACCAAGTAATATCATTGGTGACGTAAATGAGGGACTTCGGTTGAGAAAAGGACTAAAATACAGTGCGAATCATGTGATGTACAATTGTTATCTTGCTCAATTCGAACCCAAGAAGGTAGAGGAAGCCCTTAGAGATGAAAATTGGATCGAATCTATGCATCAGGAGCTACATCAGTTTGTTAGAAATGATGTATGGGAGTTGGTTCCAAGACCCAAAGATACCTATGTCATTGGTACCAAGTGGATCTTCAAGAACAAAACTGACGAAGACAGTGAGGTAGTTTGAAACAAGTCTAGGCTGGTAGCTCAAGGATATACTCAAGTGGAAGGCATAGATTTTGATGATTCGTTTGCACCAGTAGCACGGTTAGAGTCAATTCGAATTCTACTGTCCATTGCATGTGTTATGGATTTTAAATTGTACCAAATGGATGTAAAAAGTGCATTTCTGAATGGTTTTCTAAATGAAGAAGTATTTGTTGAGCAATCAAAAGGATTTCAAGACCCTCATTTTCCGGATCATGTGCTAAGGTTGAAGAAAGCACTGTATGGTTTGAAGCAAGCACCAAGAGCATGGTATGATCGTCTCACAACATATTTGTTGGATCGCGGATTCAAAAGAGGCCAAGCGGATCGAACCTTGTTTGTAAAGAGAGATGAGAAGTCTCTCCTAGTTACTTAGGTATATGTGGATGATATTGTTTTTGGTTCCACAATTGACCATTTGGCTCATGAATTCTCCGAGGAAATGAGAAGGGAGTTTGAGATGAGTATGGTGGGAGAGTTGAACTATTTCCTTGGGCTTCAAGTGAAACAGCGGAAAGATGGGATATTCATATCTCAAGAGAAATATGCCAAAAATCTTGTTAAAAGATTTGGTCTAGACTCTAAGAAACATACTTCCACTCCAATGAGCTCCTCATCAAAGCTGAGTCGGGATGCAGCAGGCATAGAAGTGGATCCAACACTTTATCGAAGCATGATAGGCAGTCTCTTATACCTCACTACTAGCAGGCCAGACATTGCCTTCAGTGTAGGCGTGTGTGCTCGATTTCAGGTAGCCCCCAAAGAGTCACATTTAACAGCTGTGAAAAGAATTATCCGCTACATAAATGGCACTTCTGACTATGGGATTTGGTACTCAAGAGATTCAAATGAATGCTTAGCCGGATATTCTGATGATGATTGGGCTGGTTGCATTGATGATAGAAAAAGTACTTTAGGTGGATGCTTTTATCTTGGAAATAACTTGGTATCATGGATGAGCAAAAAGTAGAATTCAGTCTCTTTATCAACAGCCGAAGCTGAATATATTGCTGCTGCAAGTTGCTGTGCTCAATTACTATAGATGAAGAAGCTTCTTCATGACTATGGAATCACTCAAGACATGATGTGTGTATATTGTGATAATACAAGTGCCATAAACTTGTCCAAGAATCCAGTTCAACATTCGAACTCAAAACATATCAAAATTTGATATCATTTCATTCGAGATTTGGTGGAAGAAAAGACCGTGTACTTAGAGTTCATCAACACTGAAAATCAGAAGGTAGACATATTCACTAAACCTCTAGATGGCCTAAAGTTTGAATCTTTGCGTAAGACCATCGGTGTCGGTATCATTCCCTGAACTCTATCTCTTGTGTGAACCTATACTACTCTGTGTTGCATACCTGTTGTTTTGGTTCCACATGTTTAGGGTCTAACAGTTTTGCTTTTATCTGTTTTGGTTTGCACCCGCTACTTTTGTTGATCGTTCTTTTCTTGCTCTGTTTTGAGTGTGTTCAAAAAATTCAAAAACTCATAAAAATTATAAAATCCAAAAAGTTTGATCACTTTGTTGAGTTTTGTCTCAAAACATGTTTTGCCTTGTACCTTTGTACCTATGGCTTTATGCATTTAACGAGCTTAGCTTGTCCCTCATACACTCATATCATTGTGGAAGAAATTCTGAAGTCTATGTGACTGTTGTAAATAGATCTTCAACCTTGTCATGAATGATTAGTGAATGGTTTTGTTGATCTTGAGACATGCATTGACTCATGCCTATATATCTTCTCACTTTTATTTTTTTTGCTTAAAAGAGCTCTCTAATTGTAAATCTCCAAATGAAAAGAGATAGAGAGCTGCAAAAGCTTGTCGCACAAACTAGTATTCGACTAGGAAAAAGGGAAAGTGACCAAAATAAAAATGTATGATGCCCAACAAGCCAAAGGCTAACTCATCTATTGAAATATCAAAAATTTCAGGCATCTTTCTCTAAATGAGATTCTCTTTGCTCAAAAGTTGCAAATGATATGTTAAATATGGAGCCAAATGAAAAGCTTCAATGAATTGTTATCAAGTACGTGTGGGAGGTCATATATGCATGTTTCTATAATTGAGATAGGTCACATAATCTAGTGCTAGTTGTGTATGCCTTGATTGAATTGATTATTGAAGCTTCACATTGGACTAAGGACTATCTCAATTTTGATATCCACACACAACACACAAGTCTATGTTCAATGAATGTCTTATTCATGTGTGTGATTGTACTTGATTAAATGTGTTTTCACATACTCAATCTTTGTTGATCAAACCCAAAAAGATTTTTGAGTGTTTTATTTGTTTTTGAAAGTGATTTTATGCTTTCCTATCATTTGTTTTTAATTAAAATGCATGTTTTTGTGTTTCTTCAAAAACTGGTTCAGGGGTAGTTTCGCGAGAAGCTCGCGACTTAGAGCTTCCCGCGAAAATGGGTTGAGTGAAAATTTTCTTTTAACATGTCACACAGAAACTTTCGCGACTGTATCGCGACCAATAGCTTCTCGCGAAATGTTGTTTGGCAAAAATTGGATTTTTCCAATTTCAGACAGAAGCTACCGCGACTGTCTCGCCACTATTTCGCGACCTAATGCTTCTTGCGAAAATTTTGTGCTTTAGTGGCACCTCTCATGACTGTCTCGCGACTGTCTCACCCCTCTCTAACCCGCGAAAAATGCGCGTTTTCAGTTTTTATATAGCTGATGTGACAGTTTTTTTCAAAACTATCAAACTTCCCTCGCTCAACCTCTCTCAAACTTTTTCAACCCAAAATCACTATTCCATTCATTTCCCTTCAATCCAAGCATTTTTCCTGCATTTTCTTCTTCAAGGTATGTTTGTTAACCATTTCTTTTTAAGTTTTTGCTTAGATTATGCAGAATTTCTGTTAGGGTTTTCAAAATTGGGGATTTTCGAAACGTTGGGTTGGTTTTCAAAATTGGGTGAATTTTTCTCATTTCTTTTGATTGGGTTGCGTCCCATTAGTTGTTTCTGCATCTGTGTTGGCCCCTTGTGGCATTTTATCATGTATTGAGGGTAGATTTTCACATGTTCATGCATTGCTCATGTCATATTTGATGTTGTGCATGCTTGGTGTTTGTCAAAATGTTTGAGTGACAGTTATGTGCTAATTCGGAATCAAGTGATTTCAATCCATGGACTTTCAGTTATTTGACCTTATTTCCCTCAAATTAGTCTTTGATAGTGTGTCTTATACACCTTGCTCTTGCTCACATATACACACACATGCACATTTGCTTAGTTCCATGCATTGTGTCTATGCATTCAGCAGGGTTACTTCTGTTATGACCTAACTTGAATCTAATCAAGTTCTGTGTTCTGTGGTCTGTGGGTTGTGCTCTTGTCTCCTGCTTGTTTTGTGTGCTATGTTGCACAGATGTCTCCATTCAAGACTTCAACTGTGAAAGGAGGTCGCAACAAAGGGAAAGAGTCGATCATTGATGTTGATGCTGACTCACCTAGACCAAAGCGAACTCGTGGTTCAATAAGAACTTTTGATCCTCACTTGTTCAAGTCTTATGCTGCTTTTGCATCCTTCAAGAACCACTTTCAGGGTGCTCCTTTGATAGTTGAAAGGGGTTTGACCAGCCATCACTCAGGGACACACAAATACCCATTTGGTTTGCCACGAAAGATTGGAACTATCTGCTGTCAACTTTCGAGGATACATATGAGAACATGGTTAAGGAATTCTATGCCAATGCCAGTGTCGTCGGCGACGAGATTAAATGTTGGGTTCGAGGAAAGACCTTTTCTGTCACACCAATGTACTTGGCGGAAATACTACACATTAACCGGCCAATACTCCCCATACCGCCGGTATATGATGAGCTGAACCCAGATGAAGAATATCTCAGACAGTCTTTAGGAGCTGATTTGGAATTCTCATCTACTAAGAAGTCAATCAATGTGGCATCCCTCTCTTCCGAGCTACGACTTCTCTCAATGATCATGTGTAGCAATCTCTATCCCTTGTCCAGCACTGGATATATAAACCTTGGTCGAGCTTTATTTCTGAATGATCTGATCACGGATGTAGAGATTGATGTGTGCTCTCATATCTTTCACATTTTGGCAAAAACAGTTGACCAGACTGCTTCAAGGAATTGTCTTCCTTTCTCTCGCCTTATTTCAAAGATTTTGCAGCTCAAAGGTGTCCGTCCATTGGATGATGAACATCCATATCCACGGCCAAGTCCAATCAACATTCGGTCTCTCCATGCTAGTATGAGCCACGCCAAGAAGAACACCAAGCAAGAATCTCATGCACCATCGGGTTCCTCGAGTTCTGAAACTTGTACCAATGATGAACAGCTCAACAATATCTTCACTGCTCTTCAAGAGATGAGTACAAAGATGTCCGGACTGGCGACTATCATGTACACTCACCACTACCATCTTGATTCATAGTTCACATCTCTCCAAACTCAGATGGATGAAATTCAACGGAAGCTAGAAGGGGATGACTAGCTATTCCATGACAAAAAGGGGGAGATGATTTCATTGATAGGGGGAGTATGGAGATAGGGGGAGAAGAAGTGTTTTGTTGTCTTATGTTTACTTGTTTTGCGTTTAAAGCTTTGATACTACGCTTTATTTAAGTATTATTTCTTTTATGTTTTTTTCTCTATGCTTTGTAGCATACTTTGCATGTACCAATGTTGCTTTTGTAAGCTTTAAGGGTTGTTTTGTTTCATTGCATGTTTTGTAGGCTTTTATGGTTTGTGCCATGCATATGCAATACTTTGTTTATGCAGCCTTGATGCTTGTGCTTTTGAAGTTTAATGTCATACATTTACTTCACCACATCACTCTTGTGCCCGTGTAGGATTGTTCCTAGATTGGTTGAGTGATGAACACTCTTGTGCCCGTGTAGGATTGTTCCTAGATGCATATACGTTCTATGCATTGGTTGAGTGATGAACACTCTTGTGCCCTAGTAGGATTTTTCCTAGATGCAAATACTTCAAGTACCTTGCATTGGTTGAGTGTTGGATTTACAAATGATACTCTTCATATGAGCTTATCATCTTGCATATCCAGATGTTCATTCCATGTGTGAATGAGCATAGTAATTGCTTGTGTGTAGTGATTACGTGTTTGATCTTGCCATGATCTAGTGTTCTCTATTTCATCTTGCTTGATCATGCTTTTAATGCTCCATATGCTTTTCAAGTTTTCTGCATACAATGATAATAGTTTGTTGTTGTGTTTCAGGAGTTACTCGTTCATATGTTTCAAGAGCTTATCAGAATCTAGAATTAGGTGTGAGTGAGTTTTGCCTGTGTTCCCAAACTTACATTTAAATCTAGAGTCTATTTTAGGGTTTTGTCACGGAATAGCAAAAGGGGGAGATTGTAAAGTTGTGATTTACAACTATGTGTTTTGTTGACTTTTATTCCGTGCCAAATTTGATTGTAATTAATATTAATTGTTTATACCCTGTATTTTTTGTGAGAATTGATGTAAGGGGTGTGTGATAAAGAGTGTGTGAAGACTCAAGCAAAATTGGAAGTTGAAGGAATCTCGCGGGTATGTCGCTACTAAGCTTCTCGCGAAGTGAGGCATGTGCCCTGCACATGCTGGAATGCGAAGAGTCAGGCCAGGTGGAGACAGCTGTCTCTCGCGAGTATCTCGCGAGTAAGGCCTTCCCGCGAGACACCCGCGAGACATGCTGTTCTGCTAGCCTGTACTGACTGACTCACACATTTTGCACCTATCCTATATAAACCCCCATTACCCACAAATGTTGGGGAATGCTTCAGAGAGAAAACCCTAGCCAAACACATTTGCAATTAGAGATTGTCATCCCTACCTTTCTCTATACACTTGCTTGTGGTATCTCCTCAACCCGTCCCTCTCCATTTTCCACACCATTAAGAGGTTGATAGCCTAAACACTTACCACACCCTTTGAGAGTGTTTAGTGACATTTTGGTGCTACTGAGAAGCATTGGAAGAAGCCTGGAATGGCAGATGCAACATGGAGTTTGTTGCGGGATCCGGAGAACTAAGACAAGACACGGTTCCGAGAAGCCTTGTTGGAGTAGGAGCTTGGAGGGCTTAGGTACATCGGGTAGATTAGGCTTGGAGGGTCTCTTACTTACTCATGTATCCCAACTGATTGTCTAGTGGATCGATTTCTGCTTGGAGGGCGGCAGAGAGGTTTTTTGCCGAGTTCTTCGGTTTCCTCTTCGAGAACACGTCTCAGTGTTTTCTGTGTTTGCATCCTTCTTCCCTACTCTTGCTTAGTTTCATTATTACTACTGTGTTGCTTTAATTATGAATTAGAGTAGTTTCTTGTTCATCCGCTCGCTTTTACACTATTTCGCATTTTGTATTAAAGTTGTGTAAAATATATCGAGCCGTAATTTTATTTAGGGGGTCTAAACAGCTCTTGTTTTTTTTCAACACGTTTTCGAGCTTTCATGGAGGAAGAGACGAAACACTAACTGAGTTCCTATTTGAGGAAAATTCCAAATCTTTTCCAAGAATTTCCCGAAGTAAGTCCTTATCTGGATATAGATCGTCATAAACTGGTGAGTTTCCAAGTATTGGCCGGTTGATGTGAAGAATCTCTACCAGGTATGTGGGAGAAACCGAGAAACATTTTCCTCTAACCCAGCACTTAAGTTCATCTCCTTCATCAATTGCATTGGCATAAAATTCTTTTACCAAATTCTCATATGCATCATCAAGATCGGAGAGAAGATAATTCCAATCTTTGCGAGCAAACCATTGAGGAATGTCGGTGTCAAAAAGGGAAGGTTGATCAACGATCCTCTCGAGTAGCGGTGTTGCACTTTTGAAGAAAATTTCATGATTCTGAAAGGCAACATAAGATCTGAATTTGTTGGGGTCGAACACTCCAGATGATGAGTAGGTCTTTTTTGCTTTAGGTAAGAGTTCATCAACATCAATAACATGTTCTTTCCCTTTACTGTTTCCCCCTTTCACAACTGATCTCTTGAATGGAGACATTTTGACACTGCAACATGGTTTATCATAAACAAGAGAAACCAAACAAGACACTAAACAGTATTAGCAATGTGTTAGTTTCACACCATGGATTATGAAGAAACCCTAAATACTTAAGATTTAGGTTCAAACCATGACAATGAGTTTGTGAATATAACCAAAATCACAATAGGTACACAAGATAGAGAAGATCAGTATAAAACCATCACAAACACAATAAAAACAGAAAATCAAAAATCCATGTTCGAGCATGATAAATCACAAACCATAATAGCAACACATAAATCAAGACAATAATGAACAAATCAGTAGGTATGAAGAGAAAGAAAGAAAACCCATACCTTTTTGTTGAAGATTTGAGAAGAAGTGATGCAGAAATAGAGGATTTTTAAAGAAACACTCGGAGTGTTTGTAAGAGTGAAATGGGGAAGACAATGAACAGTCACAAAAGGACAAGGGAAAAAACTGAACAAATTTTTAAATCGACTTTAAAACACAAAACATGCATTTTTCGTGACTGGATCAAGTCGCCAATCAATTGCTAGGTAAGCCGCGAAACACTTAAAAGATAAGAAACTTGGAAAAAAAAAATTTCTAAGTGTTTTTTGCGACTGGAAGGTCTACCCACGAGCAGTCACCAGGGGAGCCGCAAAAATCCCTGTATACCCTTCGTGACTAGACCTTCCACCTGCGAATAAGTTGCCATACTAAGCCATGAAAATCACAAAAACTCAAATTTTGAAAAATAGTTTAAGTATTTTTCGTGATTGAAATCTTAACTCACCAGTGAGCCGCAAAAAATCTCAGAGTGAGCTCGCGACTAGGGCATGCGACTAGACCAACTCGCGACTTAGTCGCCAAAATAGGGCAACACTGTTTTTGAAATTTTTAACATTTTTTGTAAAAACAAAGTACTTTCCAAAAACAAGCAAAAACACTCAAAAATATTTTTGTGTTTAATCAACAAAGATTGAGTTTGTGAAAATACATTTAAATAAGTATAATCACACAAACGAATATGACATTCATTGAATATAGACTTGTATGTTGTGTGTGAATATTAAAGATGAGATAGTCCTTAGTCTAATGTGAAGCTTTAATGATCAATTCAATCAAGACATACACAACTGGCATTAGATTATGTGACCCATCTTAATTACAGAAGTATGCATATATGACCACCCACATGAACTTGAGTACAATACTTTGAAACTTTTCATTTGGCTCCATATACATCATAACATTTGATTATTTTGAATCAATATATCTCATTGTGAGATAGATGCCTGAAATTTTTAATATTTCAAATTGATGAGTTAGCCTTTGACTTTTTGGGCATCAAACAATTTATTTTAGTCGCTTTTTCTTTTTCCTAGTCAAATACTAGTATGTGCGACAGGTTTTTGCAGCTCAATATCTCTTTTCATTTAGAGATTTACATTTGGTGAGCTTTTTAATTAAAAGCAATAAAAAAAAAAAAGTGGAAAGATATATAGACACAAATCTATGCAATTCTCAAGATCAACAAAACCATTCACTAATTATTCATGACAAAGTTGAAGATCTATTTACAACAATCACAAAGATTTCAAGACTTTTCCCTCAAAGATATGAGTGCAAATGAGACAAACTAAGCTTGTAGATGCACACAGCCATTAGTACAAAGGTACAAGGCAAAACATACTTTGAGACAACACTCAACAAGGTTGACCAAAGCCTTCAGCGTAAAACTTCTCCACCGCCTCCAAGCGGTCAATAATCCACTAGAAAATGTAGTTGGGATACATGAACAGCAATAGTCCCTCCAAGCCTAATCTACCTAGGTACCTAAGCCCTCCAAGCTTCTTGCTCCAACGAAGTTACACCAAACCTTTTTCTTTTCTAACTTACCGGATTCCACTACAAACCATAGTATCAACCAATAGTCATTGATCCATTTCAAACTATTTCCCTTAACACCAAACGTGGGTGTGGTGAGAAAATGATTTGGTTAAGAACCTCTCAAGGATGTATCAATGAAGAGGAAGAGAGTAGAAGAATTTGAAGAGTCTCTTAGTGAAGATTGAGGATGAGACACTCTTATTTTTCTCTAGGGTTTCTCTCACAAAATTCTCTCTCGAAAGCTCTCTTCATTTTGTGAGAATGAGGGGTATTTATACTAGAATGAAAATGGAATGTGAAACGTCAGTTTTTGCCAAAACAGGATAAGTTGGCAACTTGGCCCTGCGACTTGGTTGAGTTGTGTGTTCAAGCCGCGAGATAACGGCCTGGCTAGCCTAGGACTTTTGTCCTGTAGTGCGACAGTTGGCATGACCCTTCAGCTCCTCGCATGCTTCTCACGTGTGCTGTAGTTTGGTAGCTTGTCAGTCGCGAGTCAGCTGCGAGTCCTAGCTGCAAGTCCCTACTTCTTTACAAAAACTTGAACATTTCTTCACACTCTCTCACACACTACCCTTACATGAATCCCACCTAAATATAGGGTTACTAAGTGCTAAATTACAAGCAAATTGGCACGGAAAAAAGCCAACAAGATGGTTGATAAAATTCAACCTTACAATAGCAAATTCTCTTACTGCTTGATTCCATTAACTTCCCTAGGCGATACCACAAGAAAATTGAATTTTGGTAGTAAAGTCGTGGTTTCGGGTTCTGGAGCCGTGTCTTCTCCCATAATTCCCAAAGATATTGACACCTACTACTACCTAACACTCAAAGCAATTAGTGTGGGGGAAAAAGAATGAAACGAATTGACTAATCCTTCCCAATCTGGAGACTCATCAGAAGGCAATATTATCATCGACTCAAGCACAATATTACAATATTGTTGTCAAACTTGTACCCCGGTTTTGAAACAATAGTAAAAGCCAAAATTGATTTAGCACCTACTGAAGACTCGAGTGGAGTTCTAAGTCTTTGCTACGAGTCGTCTGATGGAAATATATGTGAATGCAATGGAAAAATAAGTTTTAAACGGATCTACTTCATTCAATATTGATAACACGTACTAAGTAAATTTCAGAATTTGAGAACAAGAGATCGTACCTTGAAGTAGTGAATTTCAAAACAAAGATTGAAGCATTTGGGACTACTTTTAATCTTCACTCCAATTTCACTAATGCCCAAGATGTGTGGTCTCTCAATTGGTAACAAAGGGATGACTAGTGAGTGACAAAAACTCACATGCACACCATTTCACAATGGTGTTTCTTGCATATGAAAATCTGAACATTTTTCCCTTTGTATCTAACAAACTTATCTAATTGGGTTGGCCTTTTAGGCCTTACCAATTGGGCTTAAGTGTGTGGCTTGGAGTGTGACCAAAAGGGATCAATAAGACACTAGCTCCAATGGGCCTTGGGCTTTTCGTTCAACTCTTGACAAGTCCAAAGTTACCATTAACTATATTTAATACCACTATATAAATATAGTTGCACTCTAAGTATTATCTATAAATTATATCTCAAGACTTTATTATACATACAACTCCTTCATAAAATATTCGTAGTAGTACAAAGTTATTAATGTAGACTGCCACTTTGTAAATTACTACATCTTAATCCTTAAGTACCTGGTTTAATCATTTAAGTTATTCATCATATATTTATGAAATCCAATTCCATAAATATATACTTTAGTCTTACTAAAGTGGTTAGGCCTAACTCTCTGAATAACAAACCCATTAAACTTATCTCAAGAGAATATTTTATATCTCCGTTAGGAGACTATGAATTCCATCTTGAGAATAAATATTCCATCAACACTAAATGTGGCTGCCCAATATACTGAGGTTTTGACCGTTACTTTAGATCTCACTCCTGATATATCAAAGCAACTTACACCTTATGATCATATCCATTATTCTCTCAGGATTAAAAGTTCATGCAAATGTAAGTCGTGAGATTTATTATTCACTTGACAGTCTTTAGGAAAATAATAAATCTCACAGCAGTCCAGTCCAATATGTCTTAACTCTTAAAACATATCAACACATCAACTAGAAGTCTCTACTTCCATGATCAAGACAAATCATCGTAGTTGATATGTTATAGTCTTCGCAGATGAAATGCCCAATTTCATCACTGACTATGATCAAGGGATAACTTAATCTATATAAATGAATGAATGTAATAAAATTAGATGCTATGAATGACAAGATAAAAGAAGGATGCAAAACATGTAAAAAACACATCTCTTAATAAGAAAAATGTTAAACACATAGATCCCAAAACACATGCACACACTAAACAAGTCTAGCCAATTTTATATTTCAAAAACAAGTCAAGACAGTTTAGTGAGTATACATTAGCACATGTAAAACCCGTAATGGCCAAATCACATTGTACCTGCACATGTATCAAAAGTAGCAAAGAATATTGCGTGTTGTGTGTGAAAAACATCGCAAGATTGCATATGTATATACATGTTATGACAATCTGAGATATGAGAAAATAACTTTAACTCACACACAATCATAACTGCTTGATGGAGACTATCACCTTCGAGGTATATCCTATAACTCTCATATCTCCTAGAACACACGCTTGCAATCATATTCAAAGCATTTTAATTTTTTTTTCTTTTTTTTTTCTTCTTTTTTTAGCATATCATACATGGGCATAAAAAGAGAGAAAAGAAATACCCAAGATGTTAAGCATTTGACATCGCACTTTTGCTATGCCGAAGCATACAAATGTCTTTGACGCTACACTTTTGCTATGCCAAAGCATACAAGTGTCATATTATGATTGGAGGGCAACAGTGGTGAAATGGTTATTTATGCCTTTCTCTTAGAATTTTCTAGTCTTACTCGTCAAAAAGAGTGATACGAGTGTTAAGTTTAAGAGATAACTTAATCTTACTCATCACAAACAAGAGCCACAAAGCTCACTTGCTTAGTTGTGCATAGAGATGCTCATCTAAGTTACAAGAGATACAAAATTTAGAAACTTTGTTTCAATGGCTATCCAAGGTACACAAGTACCAAAGCACACAAAACACACTGTTTTCGTATTTTTATGATTTTTCTCTTTTTATTTTTATTTTGAAAACAAAACAAAATAAAAACTAAACAACCAAACAAAAACAGACAAACAATCATGAGAGTAGAAAGAAAGATGCATATGCATAAAGGCATGATAGAAAAATGTAGATGCATGAAAGTATGATTCCAAAAACATATACGAAATCAAGCAAAGAGAGTTCTACTTTAGATAGAAAGAATTAAAGCAGAGGACAAACAAATAAGACAATTAAGTCTTAGGCTCCTTTCTTACCTACACATCACGAGTCTTTGGCCGTGAAAATGAAAAGGCACGTGTCCTAGTATGTCTACTAAAGGACATAGAAGAATTAGAATTCTCTTGAAATTGAGTTAAAAAGTTCAAGACTTTTAATAACTCTCCAAACAAAGGTGTAGGTCCTTGAGAGGAAATCTATGACTGTTTAGACAATTGCTTATGAGGATTCAACTTAAAGTAATTAGGATGAATGTCTCCAGAAACACCACAGTGATGACAAACATTAGGTTTAACAAAGGATTTAGAATTAGCCAAATGAGTTTTGGATTTCATACCTTTATTGCCTTTCTCAGATTGTGGTACAAAGACTGTTCTTGATCCAGAAGCCGTGGAAGATGAGGGGCTAGAGGAAATAGCATATCCTAAGCCAGTCTTGTAAGAACTAGACTTTTGAGCACTTAATACCTCATCATGCTTTGCACTAGACATCCTCTCTATTTGAGTTCTAGCTTGATTAAACTCAACTTCAAGATTCTTCTAATAAGGTGTTCTCCACAACAAGAGTCTCAACTAACCTTGTAGTTTCATCTAGTTTGACTAACAGATCAGCTTTTTCAGTTTTTACCTCATTCAGTTCTTTTCTGCAAAAATGAGAAGTCTTTTAAGATTTTATGAATTCAGTGCATAGCTTATCATAAGCTTCTTGAAGGGTCATCTTCTTAGGTATTTCATCATCAAAAGAATCCTCATTATCACTAGCACTCTCCATAATCACCTTATCGGTTGAGGCAGCAAAGGCCATAACGTGGCGACATTCATCCACAAGCTCATCAGAAGAGTCATCCTCAGTATCACTCCAAGTAGCAACTAACCCTTTATCTTCTGACTTCTTGGTCTTTTCCTTCATGAGGTAGTTTAGACACTCTATCCTTATATGACCAAAACCTTTGCACTCATGGCATTGGATAAGGGGTTTCTCATTCTTGCTCTTCCTAGAGGATTTAGGTTTCCTAAGAGGTTTTCCCTTATCCTTTTTCCTAAATTGAAGAAACTTGATAATATTATTAGTTATGAAGGTTAGATCCTCATCCTCGTCTTCACTTTGATCTTCATCTTCAGAGTCCTCAGTCTTTTCCTTTATACCCTTAAGAGCCAACTTTTTATTCTTTCCACCTTTTTGCATTAAGCCTAATCCCATCTCATAGGTTTGAAGGTTCCCTACAAGCTCAGTTAAAGGAATTTGATCAATTTCCTTTGCTTCTTTAATGGCAGTGATCTTGGCATAGAATCTTTCAAGTAAGGACCTAAGGATTTTTCTAACAATTTTGGATTTTGCTATAAATTCTCCAAGGTTGAAAGCAAAATTCACAATATCCTTGAGTTTGGCATAAAACTCATCAAAGGTCTCATCCTCCTCCATCCTTATTTCTTCAAAACTACTAGTGAGTTGTTGAAAATTCACAGTCTTTACTACCTTGGTACCTTCATAGGTGGTCTCAAGAATGGTCCATGCTTCCTTGGCAACTTCTGTGGATAATATTTTCTTGAATTCCTTATTGGTCACCTCACAGAACAAAGCATTCAAAGCCCTACTGTTGAAATTTGCGGTAATGATTGTTGCATCATCTCAATCCACCGACGATTCCTTTGGCTTAATCTAGCTAACTTTAATGGCAGTGATCTTGGCATAGAATCTTTCAAGTAAGGACCTAAGGATTTTTCTAACAATTTTGGATTTTGCTATAAATTCTCCAAGGTTGAAAGCAGAATTCACAATATCCTTGAGTTTGGCATAAAACTCATCAAAGGTCTCATCCTCCTCCATCCTTATTTCTTCAAAACTACTAGTGAGTTGTTGAAGATTCACAGTCTTTACTACCTTGGTACCTTCATAGGTGGTCTCAAGAATGGTCCATGCTTCCTTGGCAACTTCTGTGGATAATATTTTCTTGAATTCCTTATTGGTCACCTCACAGAACAAAGCATTCAAAGCCCTACTATTGAAATTTGCGGTAATGATTGTTGCATCATCCCAATCCACCGACGATTCCTTTGGCTTAATCTAGCTAACTTCAATGGCTTGCCATACCTGTTCACCTAGAGCCTGCAAAAACACTTTCATACGAACTTTCCAGTACGCATAATTAGTTCCATCAAATAAAGGAGAAATCAAAAGAGATTGTCCACGATCCATGACAACGGGGGTCAAGGATCACACTCAGGAAATTAATCCAATCAAAGTGAACCCATTCTGATACCACTTGTTAGGGAATTTAGACCCTGGTGGATAGAATTAACAAGTTTTAAACCCAAGTTGTTTATTAGATTTATTATTAATAAAACTTGTTAAAAAAAATAAACATCAAAATCATGTCAAAATCATGTAGCGGAGATAATAAATAAGACAAGATATGATGACCCAAGAAAACCAATGAAACTAACTAGTTTCACAGTAAAAAACTTGGGGGGAAACCTTCCCGAAAAGCAATCCACTATAGTAAAGAGAAGTTTCAGATCTAGTATAAAACCTTTGTCCCTAGACTCTACAATCCTCGTAGATGAACTCACAACAAAAACCTTTTACCGCTTTAGAACCTCTAAACTCTTCAATATATGAACGCTACCCTTTGTTGTTGCACGGATCCCAATACGTGACTAACTCCTTTGCATGAATCCTAGTACGTGACTCACTCACCAACTTAAGGAAGAAGAATGTTGGTTGCAAAATTCTTCACTTCATCAACAACGAAGACCAAGAAACACTTGGTTACAAAACCCTAAGGCGCAAAGACGCAGAAGTTTCTTTTAGAGAGAATAAGGCATTGATTACCTTTTGCATATGTTCTCCTTGTATTCTCTTATGTGACAGCCTCTAAAATAAGCCTTATATAGGTCTAGGGTTGTGAGAAAAGAAACCCTTCTCAAATACATAAGCCTGTCCCAAAAATAAAAATCTGAATTCCCGTAACCTCGACAAATAGCAGCTATTGAGGAGGTGTCGAGTAGATGTCGAGGTTTAATGAATCTCAACAAATACAACTATCCAGAAGGTGTCGAGGGGATAGAAGCTTTCTTGATCGATCAACCAGCTGTCAAGAAGCTATCGAGATTGCGATAAGAATTAGTTAAAGAGCTCGATAGATAGCTAGGTGTAGAGGAGGTGTCGAGCAACTATCGAGCTTTAAAATTCAGCACTTTCTCACTTGATTCTTGGACAGACTTGCACAGTTTTAACACTTGAATTTGAAATATGGTTTCTTGAAGTATTAAACACATCCTAGATCTACCCAAATGCAATTAAAGTGCGTTTTGTCAAAGGATTAGCCAACTATATAAAATAGTGACATATGTTCTTAACAAGTGAACCACATATGTCCTAACAGATTTGATTCTCAATATGTGATGTTACATGTTTGCCCATAATTGAACAATGGAAATTAGGATGAAGAGAGGCCATTATTTAACTATCCTAAACACATTTCCCTTTGCTCACCCTTTTTGAGCCTTCAAAATTGTTTTCTTTCAAAATAACCCATGTCAAGGATTACCCCCTGCAGTAGAGTCAATGCATGGAATAAAGTGCTGGAAGTATTAAAAAAAAAAAAAAGAAGTGAAGAGTAAAGTGAAATAAAGAAAAAAAGTGAAAGTGATGAAAGTAATCCTTGACCAAGTTGTACCCTCGAGAAAGTAAGTTTGAGCCCTTGTTATCCATTTCTATGTGAGCTGAGAACCTAAGCCTTCATTACAAGCGAAGTAAAAGTCCTCTCTAATTAATTGAAGTTGATCATGTGAACTACGTTAGGGTCATGTAAATTTTGTAACTCATGTATTGAGAATTTGAATCAACAAGTTTTTTTTTTTTTTTAGTATAGGCTGTAGCACTTGTTCATTGCATTTTATTTGTTTGTTTATTGTAATTTGTAAAAGCAAAAGAGCCTGCTAGGTTGAAAACTCGCAAGATTGGTCTAGGCAAAAGTTAGGGCCTAAAAAGAAAAAGGATAAAAAAATGCCTGCTAGGTTGAAAATCCATAAGGGCGGCCTAGGCAAAAGTTAGGGTAGGAAAAAAGAAGAAGAAGAAGAAGAAGGGAAAAAAAAAAGGGGGGGAAACCAATCAAGCTAGGGGTAAGGTGGACCCCACAAGGAGGATGCGTCCTAATGTTGGACGTTTTTTAATGCATCCTAATGTTGGATGTAAATTGCTCTGTCAAGTGGTCCCCTTTGGCGTAAATTGCTCATTCTTGAGTGGCCTATTTGTTTTTGGATATAAACTTCTCGCTTCAAGTGATCCCCTCCCAACTTTAGTTAGAGTCCTTAAAACTCTAAAGTAGAGTCCTTAAAACTCGAATATCCAAATTTTTCTTATGGTACATTTCTTGTTTGCATGATTGCATGCATGTATGCGTCGAAAATATCTCAGTTTTGTTTTTTCTTTTATGTGGTTTTTCACACTTCCTATTGGAAGTGCACCAATCATCTTTTTGAGCATGCCCCCATGTTTGCATGTTTTCTTGCATGTTTGTGTGTTTGTGTGGACTCAAAATTTATTAACTTACAAAATATTGTTTTTTCAAGCTTTTAACTATACTTACAGTGCAAGCAAAGTTAAAAGAATGGCATTTGTAGACACCGTATTTAGTATGCATTAATAAATTTTGGTTCCTAGCCCCAATGATGAGCTTGAAATATGTGAACCAAGGGTAATTAACGAATTCACAATAGTTTGGAAGTAATCACAACTTAAAAGTGCTCAAATCGCTTTGAAATCAATACTAAAAAAATGACCTTTACTCACTATTTTGATCATAACTTTTGATCCACAAAGAATGTTTGAGTGACGTTTGTTTCATTGGAACTTAGACATCCTGGGCTTCATTTTTGAACATAAATTTTTCCTGATTTGGACTTATATTGAGTGAGGTATGACAGTTTGAAGTTGGGCGAATTAGGCAGTCCAATTTTCTAGGTTTTAAAGCATCATTTTAAGAGCCCATAACATCATTATTTGATGTGAGCCGGCCCATGGACCCTTAAGCACGTGCATAGATCATTAAACAGCCCCCAAAAACCCTAATTTTACTTATAAATTCTCACCTTATGCCTCCAATGAAAACCCTAGCTAGGGAGAGTGATTTTTTGGCCTCCATTTTCTCTAAAACCTTTTTTACTCTTTTCAAAATCCTAGGACAGCACCTTAGAACTTTTTTACAAAATTAAAACCTCTCTTTAGCTAGTTCTAAGGTAGAAACTATTTTCCAAACTTGATTTCTCAAAAACCTCTTTCAAGTAAAGTTTGTTCTTGAGTTGTGATTACCTAAACTATTATGTTCTTTTGATTATTCTTGTCCTATCAATCTAATCTTTGTGTTATAGGCACTGTGGGGTGGGTTAAACAAACTCTAAACTCATAATCTAAAGTAAGGCGAGTGTTCTTTCCATGAACTTTTTCTTTGTTCAATAAGATTTACATGGGTTTCTTAACATAGTTTTTATATTTGTTTTATTTGATTTGTTTGATGTTCATGGTTATGTTTGATATGTATTAATCTGATTTTAGGTTGTTTATAATATGTTCTTCTTGTTCTTTTATTGTTATTTCAATCCCTAGGTTAGTTTAACATGTTTATTGATTTAATGTAGTTTAGTTTAATTATTTGTTTTGTTTCATGTTTTGTTGTTCATGTTGACGTTTTATGTTTTTGTTTTAGTTTGGTTTTTCAGGGTTTCTAACACGCTTGTTTGATCTCACATGTTATATGTTTATTTGATTAAATCTCTAAAAATGTAGTTTTTTTTTTAATCTATATTAAAGGTTGTGTATGCATACTTGTATACACGTACGCATATTTCGTATACGCGTACACATACTTGTGTATGCACACGCACCCCGAATTCATATTTAGGTAAAATCTTGTTTTTATTATCTTTGATCATTTTCCATATGTTATTTGATTTTGTTTGACTCTGTTTTAGGTCAATTATTTAGGTTTAATTGCTTTCCATGTTTTTTTTTTGAATCTTTTGCCATGTTTAGCTTATTTTATAAGCTTTCTTTGTGTGTGTGTTTTAATTGTTATCTTCTTCCTTTTTAGTATAATATGATTGACTTGTGTTTAATTTGTTTCCTTTTATATTGTGGTGCGATATGTTTCTAACATGTTATGTGTGTTATTTCCTTAAGTGCATAATGTATGTTTAGGATAAGGATTAGGGCTCTCTTGAAAAAATCTTTAATTAAATATGGCCTAGCAACACATAATGGAGGCTGGCACACAAGCCAAGCGGTCTTGGGTGCCTCACAACTTCCCAAGCCGTACCCAAACTTTGGACCAATAATTTGGTACGTTGACTCATGTGTATAAGTGATTGGCCCAAAAGGCCCAATATGGTTCCTAGACCTAATCTTGGTGGCAACTCCATTAGTCCACAACAAGTTATATAAGATAAGAGACATTTACATAAAGAGAGAAAAGAAACAACACATGTGAGATAAAGGTGAAACACATACATCATCATCATATATATAGAAAGAAGAAGTACAATTTGTAAAAGGTCATAAGACCATGGTACATGAAATGAGAACTATACAACAAAACCTCACTACATATCTCAAAAAACTCTCATCCTAACTGGTCTATCTCTACACTAGCTTTCCCCTTAATAATATGACTACTCTCTTATGACCAAAATTACTCCTCCTTTTTGTCATAAGTGACAATGGGTGAGTCACTGAGAAATAGTCATCTCATCTTCGCTAAAAGTGGCAGAAGCATCATCACTCTCATCATATCCACCATTAGAAATCTCCTAAATAGGCTTGGGTGAGGGAGAAGGAGCAAAACCTCCAAGATGAGACTATCAACAAGCGATGCAACCAATCCTGGTGTTCATCTGACACATCTCATCAGAAAGATGCCTCTACTCTAGAAGAAGAAGATGGAGTAGATGAAGAAGAGGGTCGAGAAGAAGGAGATAAAGAACCACGCGAGTGATCGGGTTCTAGGAAGGGACAGACTTTTTAGATGCCATTGTAAAAAACTAAGAAAGGAAAGAGAAAACAAAAAACCATAGCAGAAGAAATGCTCAAGAAATAAGAAAAAGAGAAGAGCAAAGCATGGTAATGCATGAACATGTGATGTGCAAAATAAAATTACATCATAGGAAAAAACCTTAGAGACAAAACACACATTTTTCACGACTGAACCAAGCCACCAGAACAAGTCGCCAAACACCTTAGAGACAAAATTTTGAAAAATTTATCTAAGTGTTTTTTGTGACTGGAAGGTCCACCTATGAGTAAGTCACGAAGGGAGCTGCAAAAATTTTATGTATAACCACGCGACTGGAGCTTCCACTAGCGAACAAGTCACCAAACTAAGTCGTGGGAACTGTAAAACCCAAAATTTTGGAAAATTTTCTAAGTCTTTTTTGTGACTGGGACATTGACCCGCTAGTGAGTCACGAAAACTTTCTGTGTAAGCATGCGACTAGGGGCATGCAATTGGAATGACCCCCAACCAAGTTGCTAATACAGGGCAATATTGTTTTTGATATTTTTACAAAAACAAAAGACTTTCCAAAAACAGATAAAACACTCAAAAAATATTTTTGTGTTTGATCAACAAAAATTGAGTATGTGAAACACATTTAATCAAGTACAATCACACAAATGAATATGGCATTCATTGAACAAAGACATGTGTGATGTGTGTGGGTACCAAAAATGAGATAGTCCTTAGTAAGATGTGAAACTTCAATGATCAATTCAACCAAGACATACATAACTAGTGAGAGGAAAAGTGATCTATCTCAATTATGGAAATATGCATATATAATCTCCCACAAAACTTGATAACATTATTATGAAACTTTTCATTTTGCTCTATTTACATCATAACATTTGGTCTTTTTGAATCTATACATCTCATTTTGAGATCGATACCTGAAATTTTTGACATTTCAATTTGATGAGTAAGCCTTTGGCTTTTTTTTTTTTTTTGGCATCATAAATTTTTCATAAAAGTCACTTTTCCTTTTTCTTAGTCAAATACTAGTATGTGCAAAGACTTTTGTAGCTCACTATCTTTTTTCATTTTAAGATTTACATTTATTGAGCCCTTTAAACAAAAATAAAATAGTGGGAAGATATATAGGCACAAGTCTATGCAAGTTTCAAGATCAACAAGACCAATCATTCATGACAAGTTTGAAGATCAATTTAAAACAGTCACATAAGTTTTCAGATTTTCCCACAATGATATGAGTGCATTGAGAACAAGCAACGCTCGTAAATGCATAAAGCCATTAGCGCAAAGGTACAAGGCAAAACATGTTTGTGACAAAACACAATAATGTCGATCAAACATTTTGAATTTTCTACTTTTTATGTGTTTTTTTTTTTTTTTGGATTTTTGACATAAAAGCAAGAAAAAGTTGATCCAAAAAAATGTAAAAAAATTTAAAACAATTGTAAACAAACAAACACAAAATTTTTAGCACAAGTTAGAACAAAAACAAAACAAAAAACACACAACCAATCAAAGTCACAAAGCATAGGAAGTATTAATGCATGGACATGTTGTAATGTTTATGCATGAGTACCCACCCACACGGCTTGTGCGTTTGGGGTGATATCCCTAGAGGATTGGGTACAAGAGTTATGGCTGTCAAACCTTCTAGAGAAGCTTGCCAAACAGATGGTGAAAGCATCAATCATCTTCATCACATCTCCAATGCTAGATTCAGCTTCTCCCTTTTTCACTTGCTTGGGGTTCCCTTTATCCTTTCTTTGTCCACTTGGCCTTTGATAGTTGCCATTCTTTAATGCCCACAACTTACTACAAATCATTCTCGTGTGTCCTTGAATTCCACAGTAATGGTAGAAATGTTGAGTTCCCAGACCTCTTTGTGACTTTGGGAGTGATTTCTCTTGAGCCTTAGGTTTGACCATTGATTGGTTAGGAGGTTTAGTCAAAAACTGTTGGTTAGTCACAGTTCGCTTCTTTTCCGGCTTCGCTTTCTCAACAACTGAAGTTTCTACCACTGGTTTCTTAGCTTTCACAAAATTCATATCTTTGGACACCTTGACACTCAAACTGCTCTCTCTGGTGTATCCTAATCCACTTTTGTCGAAGAAAGGTTTTTGATGAGCAAGCACTTCATCAAGCTTTTTGGAGGAAACCCGCTCTACCTCAACATTCACTTGAATCACCTCATGCTCAAGGAATTTTATCTTTGTATAAGCTTCAGTTAACTCTCCGTTCAGCCTCTCCATTTCACATTTGATCTCCTTGTATCGCACTAAAAGACTTCTATAATCTTGCTCTGCCCTTTTCATCTTTTCAATGTCTGCATTAGCCACTTTTGCACATTCACAGGTCTTCTTAAGGAGGGAATTGTAGGTCTCTTGCAGTCCCACTATTCCTTCCTCTTCCTCATCATCAAATTCCTCTACTATCCCTATTGACTCCAATTCAAAATAATCACTAAGCTCTTTCACTAGCGCACCCAAATAATCCGAAGATTCTACTGGAGCAATGGTCATGAATGCAGAGTAGTTTCCCTCTCCATCACAGCTTTCATCTAAATCAAGGGAGTCAGAATCACTAAGAGTGGTGGCATACAACTTGCCCTTCCCTCTCAAGTAATTAGGAAACTCTTTCTTAAGATGTCCATGTCCATTGCATTCAAAACATGTGATTCCATGAGAAGATTGAGACTTCTTCCCATCTTTCCTCCTGAAGTCCTTTTTCTCCTTTCTGAAACTTGGGAATTTTCCCTTCTTAGCAAATTTTTCATTCTTCTTGAACTTCAAGAACTTTTGAAAATTCTTCATAACATATGCTACAGCTTTATCGACACCATCCTCATCTAATGAGTTGTGAGCTTCCACCCTCTCATTAATTGTCTTGAGAGCAAGGGATTTGTTCTTTCTTTGTGATGGCAATGACAACTCATATGTTTGAAGTGAGCCAATTAGTTCTTGAACTTTGATATCATCAAGGTCTTTGCTCTCTTCAATTGCTATAACCTTTGCACGGAAGCTCTCCAGCAATGATTGAAGGATTTTCCTCACTATCTTTAAGTCCTCTGTCTTCTCACCCAAGTTGAACTTGCCAACAACCACCTCATTCAGCTTGCTATAGAATGAGTCGAATGACTCGTCTTCACTCATTTTTGCTCTTCAAATCGAATGGTTAGCATCTGCAACTTAGTATCTTTCACCTTCTTTGTGCCTTCATAGGTGGTCTCCAATATCTCCTATTCCTCCTTGGCAATTGTTATGTGAGAAATCTTGTGAAACACATTTAGAGAAACACCACAGAAAATAACATTTAGTGCTTTGCTATTTACATTTGCTGTCACAAGAGCCACTATATCCCATGTGGATTTAGTGGCCTCCAGCCTAGTCCATCCTACATTTATTGAATCCCAAACAGCATCATCAATTGAACACAAGAATGCCCTTATCTAGAATTTTGAAAAGGCATAGTTGCTACCATCAAAATATGATGGAACATTTAAAGATTGAGACTGGTCCATCTCAAATGGGGTCAAGGATAGCACTAAGGTAATTAAATCACAGCTAGTGCACCTGCTATAATACCAATTGAATGTTCAAATAATGTGTAAAACACCTTGAACGTTTAGACCCCCAAATTACAAATTACCAATTCAAGCTTATTATCAAACAATATACGTCCGGAAAATGAAGATAGGCTAAAACAGAATTGATAAAACAATCTAAACCAAATAAAATCACAATCACAGTAGAAATTAAATGGAAAATATTAAGGGAAGAGAAATGCAAACACAAAGACAATATAGTGATGCATTGTCGAAGAGGAAACCGAAGTCCTCGATGTAAAACCTCTCCACCACCCTCCAAGTGGTCAATAATCCATTGAACAGTAGAAAACCCTCCAAGCCTAATCTACCCAGTGTACCTAAGCCCTCCAAGCTTCTTGCTCCAACGAGCTTATGCCAAACCTTTGTCTTCTCTAGCTTACCGGATCCTGCTATAACCCGTAGCATCAACCAATATCAATTGGCCCCTTCTTAACCACTTTCCAAGCACCAAATAACCTTCTCATAGATATGGGTATGATGAGATAAGGATTTGGCTAATATACCTCTCAAGTATGTAACAATGGAAAGGGTGAGAGTAGAAGAATTTGGAGAAACAAGGATGAAGATTGTAGATGAGTTAATCTTATTTTTCTCTAGGGTTTTCTCTCAAAATTCTCTCTGGAAGCTCTCTACAATACATGGGTATAAGGGCTATTTATACTGGTATGTGTTTGAAATGTGAAATGTCAGTTTTTCCCAAACATAGTGGTCTGGCGACTTGGCCTCGTGACTTAACTGAGTCGTGAGCTAACTGCCTTTCCAAACTGGAAGTTTGGTCTTGTAGTGCTCCAGCTAGCTTGACTGTTCAGCTCCTCTGCATGCTTCACATCTGTGCCTCATTTGGCAACTTGCCAGCCTCGAGCCAATCGCAAGATCCAGTCGTGAGGCCCTGCTAAGTGCATACTTCTGAGCTTTTCTTCACACTTTCTCACATACTACCCTTACATGATTCCACCTAAATACAAGGTTTCTAAATGATGAATTAAAATCAAATTGGCATGGAATAAAGCCAACAAAATGTTTGATTAAATTCAACCTTACAACAGAAAAGTCCAAGGCTCATTAGAGCTAGTGTCTTATTGGTCCCTTTGGTCCCACTACAAGCCACATACCAAAGCCCAATTGGAAAGACCCAATAGGCTAGTCCAATTAGATAATCAATTAGTTATAAAGGGAGAAACATACAAAATTTTATTTAAGAGAGACATCATTGTGAAATGGTGTGTATGTGTGAGTGAAGCCACTCGATTATTCTCCCTTGTAAACTGATTGAGAGATCACACTTCTTGGGCGTAAAAGTTGGAGTGAAGATTAAAATTGTTCCCAAGTACTTCTAATCTTTTGTTTTGAATTTCACTGTACCAAGGTACGCTTTCTATTTTTTGTTCTAGAATTCAAGGTTACACGTTATCTTTCATGAATGAAGTGGATTCGTGATTGTTGCTGCCTCTATGTGTTTTGTATGAGATACAAAACCAGATTTACCAACAAGATAAACCTCTAAAAGTCTCTACCGATTCTGGTACTTGGGACACCAGTTGCCTCAATTGTTGCAACTTCGAGTTGAGATATCTATTTTGTTGATGAAGTATATGAACTTCTTGCTTGAGATTTATAATTTCCTAATTAATTCTATCCTCTTGGAAGTACAATATCCAATTTGTCTATGTATAATTTTATGATTTTTGAATGTAATGTAGGAAAAAATCACTTCCAAGTGATTCTGAATTGCAAAAGATCAAAATGATTTGTTTCTATAATATTCCTTAAGAATCTTTATTTTTTTAGCAACATGTAAAACCCAAAAATATGGGGCCTTGCATGTCCATGAGAAAGGTTCTTAGAAGTAGAAGTTATGAAATCAATGATTCCATGAAAAGTTCATCCTTTTGGGGTAAATTTCTGTGTCTAAGCCTTTTAAAGTGGTACTATATTGTTCTACCCCATTAAAAAAAAAATATATATATATATATATATATTTAAGTGGATAAACATAGGTGAGTGAAGATAAAATTTCTTTGTTAATGTTTAAGCCAATAACATGAAGAAGTCTTTTTAGTATTTTTGTAAATTCTTTTATTTTTTTCCAATACAATTTTTTTTTTTATTATATTAGTTGGTTTCTCAATTCTAAGAAACCCTTTTTTCCCTTTGGTTTCTCGACTCCCCAGAAAGTGTTCAAAGAAATGCTTGAATAGAACTTTCCATCACCATATTTGATTGGATTGGTGTTGATTGCTTGCTTTCTAATTTTTTGGGGTGCAGTTTAAATTTGTAGAATTTTAGTGTTTTGGCTGTTTTTAGTTCAGCTAAACTAAGGAGGTTGTAATTAGATTATAACACATAATTTAGCAAATATAAATATTCATTAGGTTAGTTGTAATATAGTTAAGCAACTAAGAGATCTGTTTAGTGCAATATTAAAAGATTAAATGCAAATCATATTCATTTTAAAATATAATGTTATAGCGGCAATATAACCCATGCATCACAAGGTTTGTCACATTTTACACTTAGAAAAAATAATGCAGCAAAATGGATGAAATCATGACAAATCCAATCAAATTTTAAATTTATTAAGAGATTAGTAAGGACTCTACACATATTCACAAATTCAGTGGCCCACCACTACAACCAATGGATCAAACAGATAATTGGATTGCTAGGAAAATATTAATGCTACATCTTGTGCTACATTGTCTATAGAGGTTTGCTTTGGTATTCCGGGTTCTGCAGCTAAATCTAGGCATGTTCATTCATTCGTTTCACAAGTTTTCGAAAATAATGATTAGTATGTGTAAGTACAAGTATGGTTAAAAATATGAAGCATTCATTTTTAACAATTTTTTTTTTCTATTTATTATTTATTATTTTCATGAATAAAAGGCAATAGAACAACTTAAGTGTATATACACTACACAATTTGTTTGAGAAATTTTGGTTCTTTCTTTGTATTTAGTATTTGAAGTTAGGGTAGGTAGATTAGTAGATATGTAGTTTAGTGATCTAGGGAGGTGGATGATAATTGTAAGTGACTAAGATACTTGGAAGATTCTTTCAAACATTGTGCTTTCAACCAGGGTGAGTAATTGGTTGCCATACATAGAGCTGAACTTGGAAATTAATGTTGAAATATGTTCAAAGAACTTCATCTTTGAGACTTATTTAAGTTATTATGTTGCTTCTGTTTCAGATAATGATTCAAAGTAGTTGATGCTTCAAGTGATTTTTATCTGAAACTGATGTAAATTACTTATAGTTTTTGATAACATTTTAGAGAAAAAGAATGATTGAACTTTTACTTTTAATTTTAATACAGAGTTATATTCCATTTGCAATGAGATGCCGACTCAAATTCCATTGATGACTTACATTAGTCCCTTCTCTATACTTGTCATCCATAAGTTATTTATGGAACGTTTTCCATATTATCATTTAACCCTTTTCAAGTTTATATAGGTAATTTCCATTATTAGAAAGTATGTAGCCATGAAATGCAACAATGACTTTTGTTCATGAGCTATGATGCCACTTGGGTTGATTACTTTATGGACAAAGTAGTCTCTTATTGGTTCTTTTAGCCTTTTCTTTTATTGTGAGGTTGATTAATTATCTTTTTATTTAATTATCCCGTGCATCGCACGAGTTAGTGACTAGTTATTATTATGATGGTGATTATTTTCATTATTATGAAGATGATGATGATGATTATTATTATTATTATCATCATTACAGAAAAACTTATGACTGAAGCAAAAATAGGTTTGTCCATTACCTGAAAGTCCAAATAAACTACAAAATCAAACACCAATCTCATCAAATACCTCTAGTGCATAACTATCTCCTTTAGAGTTCACAACTTAAACCCAAGTCTTGCCCAAAAAAAAACTCTTAATTAAAAATGCTAAATCATACCCATCCACCTTAAAACCCAATCTTGGTGGCTTTCTACCTAAACTTTAAATAAAAAAATACTACACTGTAATAGATTAGGTGTAAAAATGGGGTTAGACGAATCTAGAAGTAGAGGAATTGTGTTATAGACTTTGATTGTATTGCGAGTTTGACTCTGGCTCCGAACGACAAGATCGTCAGCAGTATACAAACTCTAGCTCTGGTGAGACCACAAATGATAGCTCTGGTTCAACATCAATCAGCTTTCTCTCTCTCTCTCTCTCTCTCTCTCTCTCTCTCTCTCTCTAAACTTAACCCTAAGTTTCTCTCTCCTCCTATCATCAGTCATGAAATTAGATTTCGTATTTTGAAGTCCATGTGCACTATTCTGTTAGTATACTAATGGAACAGTAACAAATGTTTTAATTTGGCTCTTATGCAAAGTTTATTGAGTAAATTAGCCCAAACAAAAGTTTAAGTGGTGATATGGACACTACATACATCAAAGTTCAAGGGGGTATTAAGGCATTTTTCCCTATCATAGACTCCTTCACAGCGTATAGCCATGGCTTTGCATCATTCCATTAATCGTATCAATCATTTCAAGAAAACTTCTTCATCATCTTGAAATGGGTGATAATAAACTCAAATGTAGGTGAATACCTCATGAAATACCCTCTTGGTACACCACCAGTCCAAATCCTAGGCTTTGTTGATATGGGTGATAATTTGATTTGGCTACAATGTAAACCTTGCAATGAATGCTACAAGCCTACAATCAAACAACTCCACTTTTTGACCCTAAAAAGTCAAGCACATACAAAAATGTTTCATTCTCTTCATCCCTATGTCTACAAGAATGCCCATGCTCAGGCAACAATAATTCAATTTGCCCATATTCTGTGATGTATGGTGATTCATCATTCTTAAATGGAGACCTTGCTATAACAGTGGAACATATATATCACATTAGCCACTGTTTGTAATGTAGGAATATTTTTGCTTGATTTCTTATCTATTTTTGGAATCATGCTTTCATGCATTTGCATTTTTCTTTCATACTTTCATATTGTTTGTCTGTTTTTGTTTGGTTGTTTAGCTTCTTCTCTTTTTTTTTTTTTTTTTTTTTTTTTTCAAAATAAAAAAGAGAAAAACCAAAAAAAAAAAAAAAAAAAAAACAAAACAAAAACAGTGTGTGTTTGTGTATGTTGGTACTTTTGTACCTTTGATGGCCATTGAAACAAAGTTTCTAAACTTTGTATCTCTTGTAACTTAGATGAGCATCTCAATGCACAACTAAACAAGTGAGCTTTGTGGCTCATGGTTGTGATGAGTACAATTAAGATTGTCTCTTATATCTCATATTCATATCACTCTTTTTGACGGGAGGACTAGAAAATCCTAAAAAAATGACATAAATAACCATCTCACCACTAATGCCTGCCAATCATTAATAACATTTGTATGCTTTAGCATAGCAAAATTGTGATGTTTTGGCTTACATAATTGGGTTCTTCTTCTCTCTCTTATATGCCTATGCATGATTTGTTCAAAAAGAAAATATTCAAAGAAAAATAAAAGCAAAAAGAATCAAAATTTTTATAAATATGGTTGCAAGCGTGTTTCTAGAAGATGTGGGAGTTATAGGATGTACCTCAAAGGTAATAGTCCCTATCAAGCAGTTATGATTGTGTATGAGTGTATTTGATTTTTTCATATCTCAAATCTTCATAATATGACACACTTATGCACTCTTGCTATGTTTCACACACAACACGCAAACTCTTTGCTACCTTTGATACATGTGCAAGCACGATGTGATTTGGCCATCACAAGGAATACATGTGTTAATATATGCTCACTAAACTATTTTAACTTGTTTTTGAAGTATAAAATTAGTTAGACTTGTTTATGTGTGTGTGTGTTTTGGATTTATGAATGCTTTGCATATTTGTTGAGAGATGTTTTGAGAGGTTAACATGTTGATTGGATCTTTGTTGAGTAGCTTGCTTGTTGCATTCATCTTTATGTGTTTTTCCCTTCTTTGAAAAACCTTCTTTCTTCAAGCCCGACAGCTTCTTGATAGATTCCCTTCTATCGAGCTCTTCTTTCTCCTTTTCTCAACAAATCTTGACAGAATCTCGGTCCATCAAGATTTCTGGGTTTCTTCTTGATAGATTCTTAATAGCTTCTTTGATCCATCGAGCCAAATTTCTATGCTCTCTGTTTGCCCAATACATTCTCGACAAATTCTCGATCCATTGAGATTTCTGGGTAGCTTCTCAATAGATTCTCGACATATATCTTGATCTATTAAGGTACTTTTATGTGCTCTTTGTCAACTCAATAGCAGCTCGATCGCTTCTTGATTTGTCAAGACCCTCTTTTATGCATTGTTTTTCCATGTTTTGCATCTTTCTATTATCTTGTCATTCATAGCATCTTATTTCATTACATTCATGCATTTATATGGATTCCTTGTGCCCCCTTGATCATCTTTATGTTTCTCAGGTGAAACTATATAGCTTTTTGTACCTTTTGTCAATCATGACAAAAATGGAGAGAAAATGTGGTTTCCTTTTAAAATTCTACATGGTAGGGGGAGATATACATGTCTTTTTAAGCAGGAGTTGTGTTTCATCTTGTTAGGGAGAGCGTTACCTCCTTGTTGTTTTAGGATTTTCTTTAAGCTTCTTGTACACCGATCTTGTGACCATTTTTACATACATTATACTTATCTTTACATGTGTTGTTTCTTCTTTATCTTTATATGCATGTTTTTTTATGTACGTAATCCTTTTTTCTATTTCATACATGATGCCTTGATGGGTTTTGTTTAAGTGTTTCAAAAAGATAGGTTGTGAAAGTCTATCATGTTGAGAACTCTCTTATTACAAAGTTTTTCAAGAGTTTGTAGTAGGGATAGATTTATTTTGTAATACAACAAGTGGTTATGAGTTTAGTGATTTAAGGCTTCCCTCATGATTCATTTGTTTTGTTGCGTTTTTGTCATGGACTACCAAAAGGGGAAATTATTAGGGACATATTTTATGTAATTGGCAAATCTTTTGACTAAATGTACTTTACTTGTAATTAGGTTGATCTAGGATATGTTTAAAACTTCAAGAAACATGTTGTTCAAGACAAGTGTTAAAACCATGAATATCTGACCATGAAAAAAATGAAGAAGAACTGTTCATTAAAGCTCGATAGATACTTCGACAGAAATAGTATCTATCGAGATCTAAGAATGAAGCTCGACAGAAGCTGAATCTTTCTAGATCTACAAAATCAAAATTTCTAGATTTGATTTTCAGCCCTTGCTGAAATATTTGTATAGAGTTTCTTTCCTCACAACCTTAAACATATATAAGGCTTATTTTAAAAAGCTGTCTAAATAGGAGAACACATGCAGAAAGTGACTTAGTGCCTTATTCTCTCTATAAGAAGTTACTTTGTCTTTTACGCCTTAGGGTTTTGTAACCAAGTACTTCTTAATTTTCATTGTTGATGAAGTGAAGAATTTGTTGGAAAATCTGGTTTTGTATCTCATACAAAACACACAACAAAAACAATAAACATAGATCTATTTCATTTATGATTGATAACATGCACTATGTAAATTTTAGAATTTAAGAACAAGATAGCGTACCTTGGTGTGGTGAAACTAAAAAAAAAAAAAAGATTATAAGTATTTGAGAACAATTTTAATCTTCACTTCAAGTCCACTTTACACCTAAGAAGTGTGGCCTCTCAATTAGTTTCCAAGGGAGAATAATTGAGTGGCTTCATTCACACATACATACCATTTCACAATGATGTCTCTCCTAAAATAAATTATGTATGGTTCTCCCTTTATAACTAATTGATTATCTAATTGGGCTGACCTATTGGGTCTTTTCAATTGAGTTTTAGTGTGTGGTTTGGAGTGGGACAAAAAAGGATCAATAAGACACTAGCTTTAATGGGCCTTGGGCTTTTCTGTTAACTTTTGACTAGTCTAAAGTTACCATTAATTATATTTAATATCACTATATAAATATAATTGCACTTTAGGCCTTATTAATAAATTATATCACAAGACTTTATTATACATGTAACCCCTTCATAAAATATTCATAATAATACAAAGTCACAAATGAAGACTTCCACTTTGTAGATTACTACATCTTAATCCTTGAATATCTGGATTAATCCTTTAAATTATTCATCATATATTTATGAAATCCAATTTCATAAATATATACTTTAGTAATTTCTTACCAAAGTGATTAGGCCTAATTCTTTGAATAACTGAACCCATTAAACTTATCTCAAGGGAATATTTTATATCTCCGTTAAGAGATTATGAATTCCATCTTGAGAATATATGTTCCATCAATACTAAATGTGGTTGCCCAACATATTGAGGTTTTGACCATTACTTTAGATCTCACTATTGATATATCAAAGCAACCTACACTCCATGATTAGATGCATTATTCTTTCAGGATTAAGAGTTCATATAAATAAAAGTCGTGAAATTTATTATTCATTTGACAGTTGTTATAAGAATAATAAATCTCACAACGGTCCAATTCAATACATCTTAACTCTTAAAACATATCAACTAGAGGTCTCTATTTTCATGATCAAGACAAATCATTTTAGTTGATATGTCATAGTCTTTGCAGATGAAATGCCTAATTTCATCACCAACTACAAACTAAAATTCTGAGTTTACAAAGAACTTGTGATTTATCTTCTGTGATTTATCTTCTGTGATTTTTCACATAAATCATATACTATGTATCTCATGGACTATATGATAATCTTTGAATATTCATGTTACCATTATTTTAGATAATAATAAAACAACTTTATTAATCACAACATTAAGCTATACATAATGTCATATATAATAACGTACATAACATCATACAATAGGATTTAAGGGCACTAATCCTAATAAAACTTTGCAACCAACAACATCTTCAAGTTGTTGGAGTTAGTCACGTACTGAGATCCATGCAAAAGGGTGGCGTTAATATATTAAAGAGTATAGAGGTTTTAAAGTAGTAGAAGGTTTCTGCTGTAAGTTCATTTACGGGAATTGTAGAGACTAGGGACAAAGGTTTTGTACTAAATCTGAAACTTTTCTTTATTATAGTGAATTGTTTTTCAAGAATGTTTCCCCCTCAGGATTTTTACAGTGAAACTAGTTTGTTTCATTGGTTTTTTTGGATCATTATATCTTGTCTTATTTACTAGTTCATTGTTTATGATATTGGCATGATATTGATGTTTGTTTGTTTTAACAAGGTTTGTTCATAATAAATCTAATTAACAACTTGGGTTTAAAATTTGTTAATTCTATCAACCAGGGTCTAAATTTCCCAACAGTCGTATAAATAAATACAGTAACATTTTACAATGAGGGTGTTCTATAGTTTTACTCCATATCCAAACAAAACCATGCCCACTACAAAGACGCTTCTGGTACATTATCGCTTTCATAGTCATCTTGTTCTCTAGTTAAACAATTTGCGCCTTCTCTTTTTTACTACTGAATTGTTTCTATATATGCTTTAAAGCTTTATTGCCGAAGAAATGGAGCTTTAGATGTTTGTACTTGCTTTAAACCCTCTCAAAACATTGCTGAACAGAATGGGATTTTTGACAAATAATACAGTTTTAAAAAATATTTTCAAAACTAGCACTGCTACAAATTAATATATATATATATATATATATCATCTTTGTAGACGAGTTCCTCAAAAAAACTCATATTTCCAAGAGATGATTTTAAAAAGATAATTCACTTGTAACCCTATGTATATGCATGAGATAAATAAACATATTTTTTATAATATATTTATATTTGAAAATATAAAATAGCTACTTATAAAATAAATATAAATTTAATTGAAACAAATGAAAAATCATTTCTTAAATCGTTATCCATTATATTCTCAAAATATTTTTTTCCAACCATTATAATGATATAATAAAAAATATATATTAACAACATATGTTATTAATTTTCTATTGAGCTAGAATTTAGTTAACGTTGATTAAGATTTGGTCTAGATGAGAATGAAACCTAAGCTAAAGCCTAAGTCCAACATTAATATAAAATTCTATTTCCATTATTTTATTTTTAATTTTTCTCAAATTCCCGTTGCAATCACAACCATGTCAATACATTTTCTTTTTTTCTTTTTCTTTTCGGCTTTTAAACTAATAAGTAATAACTCATTGGATACAAAAATTAAAAAAACTATATGAAAAATGTGGTGCAAAATTCGATTCTAATTGAAAATCTCATTGAATTTTCTCTCAGTTTTTGTTATATATATATATATATATATTTGGTAGCTCATGTACGTGTTATATATTTTTTGATTTGTTATATATATATATATATATATTTTCTCTCTCATGAGAAAGTTTAACATATTAATATTATGACTTCAAATCAAAAAATAAGAAGAATAATAATAATAATATGATTTTTTTTTGTTTTTTATTTTTTTATAATTATAAAATTTGATAATTATATATGTTACTTTTAATAGAAATTTTTTGTGCACATGAATTATATATTCTAGTATTTTTAAACATTTATTATGATTTTTGTTAGGTTCTAAATATTTAGGAATAAATGTTTAGGTTCTAATTTTATGTAAGTTGGAAAACCGAGAACAAAAACATGTCAAGTTTAAGTGTTAGACATTGCTCATGATGATTGAAATCAAGATTCAAGAACATTGAAGCTACAAAAAGAAAAATTCATAATTTGTAGGGCTTGACTACTTGAAAGAAAGGCTCAACCGATCAAACATCATGTTTTGTAGAATTTTAATTAGGCCCAAAGCCCGCAAAAACATTTAAGGTTTGTGTCCAACACTACCTAGTATAAAAGGAAACCCCTAAATATGTTTTAGAAGTTCTTGGAAGTCTTGAAAGTTACTCCTGTGAGATTTATGAGGTTCCTGTAGTCTTCTAACTCAACAAGCATCTACCGGAAAGAAGATCCATATACAAGAACTAGTGAGATAATTTGGCATACAAGGTCAACTACTGCTGATGATTTAAATCTTTGAGTGGGATCTCAGAGCCACAAACATGGGTGTTTTTGTTTACCAAATTCAGACAGAAGAATCCATGAATTCGGAGCTGCGTGTTGTCACGTGAGTAAGTACTACAAGAGGTAGTTTTAGATTTAGGGAAAAATCTATTGTAGGACTTCCATTTTATCATAGTGAATATGTTGCCTTGAGGGTAGTTTAGGTTAAATCCTCTTCAGGTTTTTTACCTTGGAGTTGTTGGTTTTATTGGTTTTTCTAGGTTATCATATCGTTGTTTTCTTTACTTTTCTGCATTTACTGATATGATTATTTGTGTTTAACTTAGATCTAAATAATAAACCTAAGTAACAACTTGGTTAATTAATAAAGAAGATGCTAATGTTTCTGTTTATATATTAATGCTTGTGAAACTCACCGTAAGAAATTATCTAAATCTTTGAAAATTGATAAGAAATTTTAGGAAGAGTTAAAACTAGCTAATCTTGAAAAAGAGGAATTGATTGTGAAATTGGATGAATTCAACAAAGAGAAATCAATTTTTGAGAAATCAATTTTCCTCTCAAGATAAAAAGATGAAAAGTTTGGAGTAAGAGTTAGTTGAGTCTAAAGCTGAATTGAAAAAATTGTCTTGTACCAAACCTGCTGTTAATTGATTATAGACCTATTTTTGTTTCCATTAAACCTAAAGATGAAAAATTTTATATTCCCCCATTCAAGAGGAATTATAAAGAAAATGCTTATTTTGCCAAGTAAGACAAAGATAAAAATTATAAAGAAAAAGTTTCTAAACCTGTGTCTAAACCTACTGCTATAGTATAAAATAAATATGTTTTCGTTCTTACCTGTCACCTTTGTGGTGTTGTTGGTCACATTAGACCAAATTGCTCTTTGTTGAGGCAAAAACCAAAACATGTTACTAGATTTGTCTCTAGGAATACTAATGTTCCCAAATTTGTTCCTGTCTATCACTTTTGTGGTGTTATTGGTAACATTCATCCTAACTGTCTTAAATTGAAATTTAAGCATTGTTTTAGTCCAGGATATGTGGTGATATTTCTCCTACCCTAAGTTCTAATAAATTGTTTCATATGCTTTTAAAAAATTAAAGCTTGTTGGCTTATGAAAGGAAATTGCAGGATTTCTGTCTCTCTTATAAGAAGTTTGTAATCCCCCAAATATACTCTATCTCTCATGGTTTTTCACCTACAAAGCTAAAGACACGTGTTATATGGGTGAGAAAAAGATTTGCTAAGGTGAGTGTTGTTTACATGTCCTTAATATAATTCTTTCACTTATTTGAGGACATGTTTATTTTTTGTTTTTGGTTGTTTTCTTTTCTTAGGTTGTTTTGATTATTCAAAAAAAAAAAAAAAATCCAAAAACATTGAAAATTTTCAAAAAGACAAAAATATTTTATTTTGGGTCTTGTTTTATTTTTCTTGAGGATTACATGAATTATAATGTCCCTCTTTTGAGTTAGAACATGCTTGATATTGTGGAGAAACACAAAAAATATGTGTTGCGTAACAGAGTTCATGAGCTATTTTCATTTTTGTATGAGTATGTACTAATTTGTACATGTAATCATGGGTTAATTAAGAAATTGTTATTTCTTGTTTGTGTATCCCCTATAGCTTAGTTGAGTACTATCATGCATTGTTGTTGTATTTTATTCATTTAGCATAATGTGTGCTTTTTTATTTTTGGTTGTAATATAAAAATACAATTTTATTTATTTTATTTTATTTTTTTATTGCACACCACTAAGTGTGTAATTAAGGTGGGCCAATGAAATTTGAATTTCATGACTGTGTACCTTGTTTAGCTTTGATGAGCTATGTTTTGCACTTTGCGAGTTTGTGCTATTTAGTGCTTAATTGTGTAAGCTATTTATAATCTTTAAATAAACAATCTTGGTTTTGATGTCACATCCTTTTGATCGTAAGGACAAGAAAATTCTAGGTGAAAAGCATAAATAACCATCTCATCCCTGTTACTAGCCAATTATGAACACCTATATGCTAATCATAAAAGCCGTGCTCGGTAAAGTGTAGCACTTGCATAGCAAGATAAAACGAGGTGTTATCTTTCTTTCTTTCTCTAAATGTGCAACAATGGTATTTTCTTTTTTATCTCCTATATGCCCATGCATGATATCTTTAATCGTGCTCAAAAGTAAAATTAAAAAAAAAATCAAAAGAAAAAGAAAAGGCAAAAAGAATCAAAATACTTTTACATAATTGCAATCGTGCTTTCTAGGAGATTTGAGGGTTATGTGATGTAATTAAGTGATAGTCACTTTCAAACTAATGTAATTAATGATGTAGAAAATTTGTTTGATTATTATCTACATATCAACTTTTCTGTACTTTGTACACTTACTAGTTGCACACACTATATACAAATCAATGCTAAATCAAGTAAATGAGAATGTGTGTGTGTTATCTAATATGGCCATCTTTAATTGCATAGCATTTGGTGTGTACATGCAAATTTTTGTTTTGGGTGAGAATTTGAAGAAAAATGAGATTTTCATGTTTTAGAAGTTTAAATTTTGTGATTTTAACTTATTGATTGGTTTTGATATTTGCATTTGAGTGCCTTTAAGTTTTCTAAACTTTTGGGATCTTGTTCGTATGCATTACATCTCTTAAAAGCTTCTTTTCAAGTTGTTTTTCTCCTTAAAATCTCTAAATTTTTAAGTTTTAAAATTTTTAACTGCTTCAACCAATCAAAATTTTGAGTTTTTGTGTTCAAAAATTTCTGCCTCTCTGGATTGATACTTGATCAATGTTTGACCGATTGAAACAGGAAAATTTTAAGCTTTTAGATTCTTGTCCGATTAGTCTTTTCATGCTTTATTTGTGATAGGATTTGATAGTTATTTAGACCCCTTAAAACACAATTAGATTAACCTAGTTAATTAGCCAAGTGATTAACTTAGTCAATTTATGCAAATCTAGGTTATCACAATCACACAATCATATCAAGAATATAAAGTAATGGAATAATAAATAACACAATGATATGATCACCGAGAAAACCACGCGGTAAAAACTTGAGAAGGATTTGACCTAGCTATCCTCAAGGTAAATCTGAATCCACTACGCAAAAGAATTGACGTTCATACAAAAGGACTTACAAGCTCCCCGCTTGACTTCCTAATACTACCCATCAATAGAACTTATTGACACAACTACGTGCAAGCTCCGAATCCATGGACTCCTTCTTTCTTGGATTCTCCAATCAGCTACAAGCACCCCCGCTTGTTTTTCTTTAAGCTCCAATAGCAGCAACCTTGTTGATCATCAAGATGTAGATAATATCTTTATCTTGAAAACCCTAAGTTTATGTGAAGGAAAGCTCCTCAAAGATCTCACAAGAGATTCACACAAACCACAAATATGAGCAACAAAGACTTAGAGAGGTTTAGGTACAAAACTCTAAAAATAAAAGGAGGGATAAGAGGCACTCTAATCTTCTCTCTTAAAAGTCTCAAAAACGTTCAGGGTTTCCCTTATATATAGGAGAGTTTTACTTGAACCCCAAGACATTTAAATAGAGTTTGGGCTGAGTTGGAATTTTGCGAAAAAACGTTCTGGCCGACTTTGATCGATCGAGTCTAATTTTCGATCGATCGAGCTAGACCGAAAGTAACTAATACTTTTGCAGCCACTCGATTCCAACTTTGCATAAAAGACACAATTTTGAGCAAGCTTAAACATGACTAACCATATTGCTTTTATCATGGTTTGCCAACATTACACATTAGAGTTCTAAATACATAAATTTCTAAATCTTTAGAGCCTAACAAACTCTCCCTTTGGCAATTCGTGACAAAACACAAACTAAAAGCTCAAAGTTTACAAAGTAAAAAGCCCTTAACAAAAATAATGCTCATAACACAAATTCAATCCTAACTACTATCCATCAGTTGCAAGTGTAGACAGCAGCTTAATTGAATTAACCTGTATATTCTTGAAATACTAAACAAAACTCATAAACGCATGTGTGACAGAAAAATAGTAAATCAACAAATAAATTCTTGACTTCACAAAACACAAAACAAAGACATATATCATGAATAACTCATAAATATAAATCAATGAGCAATGAAGAAGAAACATAAATAAAAACATAAGTAAACTAACTCTCCTCCTAAGTTAGACACAACAAAAAGTTTTTATTTATATTCTCCCCTTTCAAAAATAATTTCAACTCCCCCTAAACAAGACAAACATAATTCCCATAAATCAATAATTTCTCCCCCTTTTTGTCACGTATTGACAAAGACAACTCATACAAAGAGTAAACAGTCACCATATGCAATAAAGGATAAGAGAAAATAGAGAATTAAGGGGACACAAACGACTTCAACTCTATAGAAAATAGAGGCAACTCCCCCTATGAACAACAAAGGTTTAAAAAAATCTCCCCCTATAAAAATAGGAAAAACAAAACAAGTTTTTGGAAAAAAACGGTTTTGGGGAAACTTTAGGAGGTGGGGAAATTAAAAACAAACAAACCAAGTTTAAAAAAAAAAAACTAAGTTGAGGATACACATAAAAAAAAAAATTCTCTCTTTCAATAAAATGCAAATATGGCACTATGTGACCCATAAACAGTTGCATGAGAAGAGAAAATATTTGCACATTGATTATTCATCATATCTCTTAAGAAAAATATTTTCTATAGTTCACACATAAGAAATAGCGTATATTAGAATGTACAAAACTCAAAAATTAATCAATAAATTTTTAAATCAAGTTGAGTACCCAATTTAGCAAAGTGCATGCATGTTATGTGTGAAAACAATGAGAGATATGACTGCAAAATTGCAAGATGGATACAAAAACAATGTAATGCATGTGAATCCTAAACACAAATGATGCATGAAAAAAAAATTTGGTCAAAAACATAGAAACAAAAAAATTTTCAATTTTGATCAATCGAGAATCGATCGAACATCAATCGAGTCAAGCAGACTCAAACCAAAAATTTTAAGCGCAATTTCGATTGATCAAAAAATAGGTTCGATCGATCGAAAGTTTGGAAAAATCATATTTTTGAAAAACAGAACATTTTAATGCAGAAAATCCTCAAAGCACATTGTTTTATAATAAAAAAATGCATGAATATGGGACGAAAAGTTTTTCAAAAACACTTCAATTTAACCCAGATCTTCCAAAATCAAGATTTTCAATCAATTTGTCCTCAAAGCGCAAACGTTAAACACGTTTTGCACTAAAATCAAGGAACTCTTAATCTTGGATGGCCACAACAAGATCACACATAATAAAATGTACCAAGTTTAACAAAGAGTAACTTGTGTAGTGCGTGCAACTTGCAAAAACTTGAGATACATATGAGGTGATATGTGAATAGCAATTAATCACAAAGTCTACAAAATTCATCATATAGAATTTAAAAGAGACTATCACCTAAAGAGTTACATCTTATAACTCTCACATTTCTTAGAAAATAAGCTTGCAATCATGTAAGTTTCTTGAATTTTGCCTCATAATGTACACACAGATTTTAGTTATATGAATTGGCATCAAGCCTAATAGTACATACCAATTTTAAGCATTAAGCAATTAAACCGATGCTACACCTTATATTCTTTTTGTGCATGTGCTACACATTCTCGAGCACAGAATCTTAAGATATGCACTAATGTGTTCATAATTGGCTAGTGAACAGTGGTGAGATGGTTATTTATGCATTTCTCAAAAGGATGAAGTCTAACAGTCAAATAACATATGACTTTAAGATTAAGATAAAGTGATAAACACCATAAACATCTTTCCCACACAACATGCACTACAAAGTTTCAACTAATCAAGGACAATAAATAAGCTCATCAAAGCTAAACAAGGTACATAAACTTGTTATGTAAAGATAATATGGCCAATCCTTAATTATAAATCCAAGATGTGAAATACAAAACACATAACAAACTTTTTTGTTTAAAACAGATTTTATGACCAAAAACAAAAAGCACACATTATACTAAATGAACAATGCAAAGCTATGCATGATAGTGCTTCACTAAGTTATAGAGGGTACATAAACAAGAAATATCAATTTCTTAATTAACCCATGAGTACATGTACAAACTAGTACATACTCACACAAAATTAAAAAATATCTTAGCACTTATATAACACATGCTATTCAAGTTTCTCCACAATGTCAAGTATGTTCTAAATAAAGAGAAAGATATCATAACTCATGTAATCCTCAAGAAAAATAAAACAAGACACAAAATAAAATATTTTTTTCTTTTTGAAAATTTTCAATGTTTTTGGATTTTTTTTTTTTAAATAAAAAACAACCTAAAAAACAAAACAACCAAAAATAAAAACAAAAACAAAACATGTCCACAATTAATTGAAAGAATTAAATCAAGGGCAAGTCAGCAACACTCACCTTGGAGGATCTTTTCTCACCCATATAGCACAATTCTTCGGCTTTGTAGGTAAAAATCCATGTGAAATAGAGTGTATTTGAGGGATTACACCAATCTTCTGAGAAAGACTGAAATACTGCAAATTCCTTTCACAAGCTAACAAGCTCAAATTTTTCAAAAGAATATGAAACAATTTATATGGAATTATGGCAGGAGAAATATCATTATATATCCTAGATTGACATGCAGTATGCTTAATTTCAACTTATGACAATTAGGACGAATGTGATCACGGACACCACAAAAGTGACACATAAGAACAAATTTAGGAATATCAGTATTTCTATCAACCAATCTAGTCTCAGATTTAGATTTTTGCCTCAACAAAGAATAATTTGGTCTAATATGACCAACAACACCACAAAGGTGACAGGTAGGTACAAAAACAGATTTATTATGCTCTCTAACAGTAGGTTTAGAAACTTCGGTGTTAATATCAGAACTTTTACCTTTGTCTAACCTAGCAAAATAAGCATTCTCTTTATTATTCCTCTTGAAAGGAGGGATATAAACTTTCTCAGTCTTAGGCTTAAGAGAAACAGAAACACTTCTGTTATCAACCGCAGGCTTGGTACTAGTCAAATTTTCAATTTTAGCTTTAGATTTAACTAACTCTTGTTCCAAGCTTTTCATCTTCTCATCTTGAGAGGAAATTTGATTTCTCAGAAATTCATTCTTTTTACTAGACTCATCTAATCTCACAATCAAATCCTCTTTTTCAAGATTAGTCAATTTTAACTCTTCTTTAAATTTTTTAGCCATTTTCAAAGATTTAGATAATTCCTTACGAAGAGTTTCAAAAGCTATCGTCAAGGTAAACCTGAATCTACTATGCGAAAGAATCAAAACTCATACAAAAGGACTTACAATCTCCCCGCTTGACTTCCTAATGCTACCCACTAGCAGAATTTACTGACATGACCACGTGCAAGCTCTAAATCCACGAACTCCTTCTTTCTTGGATTCTCCAATCAGTTACAAGCACCCTCGCTTGTTTTTTTTTAAGCTCCAATAGGAGCAACGTTGTTGATCATCAAGATGTAGATAATATCTCTAACTTGAAAACCCTAAGTTTATGTGAAGAAAAGCTCCTCAAAGATCTCACAAGAGATTTACACAAACCACAAATATGAGTAACAAAGACTTAGAGAGGTTTTGGTACAAAACCCTAAAAATAAAAGGAGGCACAAGAGGCACTCTAATCTTCTCTCTTAAAAGTCTCAAAAACGTTCTAGGGTTTCCCTTATATATAGGAGAGTTTTACTTGAACTCCAAGACGTTTAAATAGAGTTTGGGCTGAGTTGAAATTTTGCAGAAAAACGTTCTGGCCGACTTTCGATCGATCGAGCCTAATTTTCGATCGATCGAGCCAGACTGAAAGTAACTAATACTTCTGCAACCACTCAATTCTTACAAAAAAGACACAACTTTGAGCAAGTCTAAACAGGACTAACCATATTGTTTTGATCATGGTTTGCTAACATTACACGTTAGAGTTCTAAATACATAAATTCCTAAATCTTTAGAACCTAACAGGATTCAAATGCATTGTACTGTTTTCTTTATCCATCTTGCATTTTTATAATCATATCACTCATTAGTTTTCACACACAACACACATACACTTTAAAAATTGATTCATTGATTTTTGAGTTCTGTACATTTTAGTATATGGTTTTTTTTTTTTTTTTAAATCTATGAACGGCTAAAAATTCGGAATATTTTTTTTTAAAGATATTTTTGATAATAAATGTGCAAATATTTTCTCTACTCTTAAGGTTGATTTGTGTTCAAAACACCTTGACACATAATAAAAGTGCATGTTGAATTTTTATATCATTGAGATCTATACTATATAGTATTAACTGATTGTGCTTGGAAGTGTTTGCATACATCTATTCATGGGTCACATAGTGTCGAGTTTACATCTATTGAAAGAGAGAATATTTTGTATTCTTGTGTATCCACAACTAATTTTTTTAGTTTGGTTTGTGTTGCTTTATTTTTCTCCATCTCCTAAATTTCTTCCGAGACTATTTTTAAAACCTATGCTCTTCATATAAGGGGAGTTGCCACTATTTTCTAAACAACTTATTTTTTATGGTTCCTTGATGAATGAAAATTTAAAAAAAGTTTCTTATTACAATGAATGACAATGTTAACATTTAAAAAACAAAACAAAAAAAAAAAAAAAAAAAAAAGGAGAGAAGTCACAGATCATGTTTGTGATGAGGCTAGTAAATTGATAATGTAGTCAATTTGTGTTGACCAATCTCCTAAATTTGAGAGAGCAAATAGATATTTTTAGTTCATTTTTTCTTAAATCTCGTGATGTACTTGACTTACGTAAATATAGGAAAAAATTTTATCTTAAAACATATGAATCATTTGTATATAAATAAATTACAAAATTAATCTATTTCCACTTTATTTATTTATCACTAATTCCAAATTTAAGCATTTTTAATCCAAATAACAATTTATCCAAAATTTTAATACAAATAAATAACAAAACTAACCCATTTCCACCTCATTTATATATCACTACTTCCAAAATTAAGTATTTTTAATCCAAAATTAAGTATTTGAGCTGTTGAACGATGTCAAACTTTCTCTGTGAGAAAATGCATTCTCAGTTTTTATGGTTAAAAATAGTTAATTTGCTGTCAATGTGTTTCAATTCCCTATAAATTTCGTATAATCGTCAAATTTGTTTTCATCTTCCTATTAACCATTCTCAACTTATCAGATTTTGGGAAAACTTGAATTTTGTTTCTAGCATTGCCTTCGACATTTCTTTATTTCGTTTCTCACATTAAATATTTCTCTATTCTTCCCCGTAAACACGAAAATCCTTCACCTTTTCATCATCACAAACAGGCAACAATAAGTCATGGCATCTCTTCACTCACTTCCTTACTTGGTTGCATTGGCAACAACATTCTCCATTGTCATTCTTTGTAGCTTATCTCTCATCGAGGCTTCCAACGACGGCTTTAGCGTGGAGCTAATGCACCGCGATTCTCCAAAATCTCCCTTTTATGACCCTACTGAAACTCCCCAACAACGGTTAGCCAATGCTTTGCGTCGTTCCTTTAACCGTGTCAATCATTTTAGGCCAACTTCTTCATTCGCTACCAATGCACTTGATTCAGAAATAATCCCAAATAGTGGTGAATACCTCATGACATACGCTGTCGGTACACCACCAGTCCAAGTGTTAGGAATTGCTGACACGGGCAGTGATTTGACTTGGCTACAATGCAAGCCTTGCACTCACTGCTACAGCCAAACAGATCCAATTTTTAATCCTGCAAAGTCAAGCACATATAAAGTAGTTCCATGCACTGCACCCCAATGTGAGACTATATCAGGACGTTGCGTACGCAATAATGTATGCGAATATATCATGAATTATGGCGATGGATCTTCCTCAGGCGGAGACCTTGCTCTCGACACTGTCACACTGGGATCAACCGCAAAATTCCCTCAAACTATCATAGGATGTGGACATGATAACTCTGGACTTTTTAATAAAAAAGGTTCTGGGATTGTTGGCCTTGGAGGCAGCGCGACTTCTCTTGTTTCCCAATTGAGTACTTCTATTGCTGGCAAATTCTCCTACTGCTTGGTTCCATTTGACAAACCCGATGCAACAAGCAAATTGAATTTTGGTACAAATGCCGTGGTATCAGGACCTGGAGCCGTGACTACACCCCTAGGTACCCGTGAAACTGACGTCTATTACAGCCTAGCACTCAAAGCAATTAGTGTTGGCCCAACAAGAATCAGCACGGCTTCTGGCAAAGCACCAGGGGGCAATATTATCATTGATTCAGGCACGACATTGACATTTTTGCCATCAGACATGTACACCGGTTTTGAAGCAGCATTAAAAGCCCAACTTAATTATCGAGTCGTTCCAGACCCGCAAAAAACCTTCAATCTTTGCTTCGACTCCCCCCAATCTACTTTTAAAGTTCCAACTATCATAGCTCATTTCGCCGGTGGTGCAGATGTGACGCTGAGTGCGACCTACACTTTCCTTGGAGATGAAACAATTTCGTGCATGGCTTTCGCCCCTGCAGGTGACTCACTCGCCATTTTCGGTAACTTGGCCCAAGCTGATCAGTTGGTAGGCTATGATATTGTCAAGAGAACTGTGTCGTTCAAGCCAACGGACTGCACCAAGGCTTAACAATGCCTCTCTACCTATCTTATGTTTTTCTTTTTTCTTTTTTTCACTCTTACAAATTCATTCGTTAGTTTTTTGAGAATAAAATAAAAAGAAATTGCTGGATCGTAGTTCTAATAAATTATGTATTGAATTTTCCGCAAAAAAAAAAAAAAAAAAAAGAAAAAGAAAAAGAAAAAGAAAAAAGAATTGGCCATAAATCATATGATATGCATTGAAAAATTCATAAATGTATTTATATATTTTTGCACTGATACTCTAGATCATTTTAACGAGAATTTCATGATTTTTAACGTGAGCATAAATTTATCGTGATATGATGTTTGGACTTTCGGTCAAACCTTAACTAAACACCAATTAAGGTTGGTATAACTTAGTCAAAAATAGTAATTTGGGGATTTAAAACTCTTTGACGGGTAAAATGATTTATTCAATATATGTACAGGACAAAAAGAAAAAAATTATTTCATATAATTACTTTTTCTTTTTCATATTATTAAAACAATTTTTGGCCTTTTAGGGCTTAAATTGGTAATTTGGCATGGAAATCAAAGCCATACAAGATATGGTATGAACATTAGAAACAACAACAATAATAGGCCTCTTCCTTTTCATGTTCTTTTTACATTGCCAAGAAGTAAGGCATTTGTGAAATTATTTTTCAAAATTAAAAAAAAATATGTTATCCTTTTTTCTTCTGAACAACATCAATGATATTTTAAGGTCTAAATTTTATTTATTTATTGTCAAAAATAAAAGGTCAGGTCATAGGTTAGTCAATCGGGTCAGGTTAACCCATTTTTATTCTAGGTCAAAAATTTTGGGTTTAGTTCAAGTCCAATTTTGCTATCTCTAATTTGAATTTTGGTTGGTGTAAGAAATTTTTCTGGATGAATGAGAAAATTTGTTCCCAAATAATAACAATAATAACTTACAAGATTTATTGGCGGGATTATAACCTATAAGAAATGTTTTAACTTATTGTTTGGATAAATTTTCAAGATCTTATTACTTCAAATATATCCTCGTTTTTTGCAACTTTGCTCTCTTGGAATCTTATCTGTTAAAAAACACCTCAGATTCTATATGAGGACAAGCTATTAAAAGATTTCAATGTTTTTCTTGTTAGAAAATGTATTCTCAGTTTTCATGGTAAAGAAAAGAGTGAATATGATTTCAATGTGTTTCAATTCCCTATATATTTTATATAATCATCGATCATATTTTTAATGATAAATTATACCCTATTTTACATTTTTCTCCCTAAACTATCAAAATACATAATTAAACCTCCAAAGTTACAACTCTGTAACACCTAACCCATTACCGTTTGTTTTGGTGTTAAGTTTAATGGAATGTAGCATTAAAGGACTAATTTACTCTCTACGGGCTATTTTTGGGAGAGGGATAAATTAGTTTTTTAATGTTAAATTCTATTAGAGTTAATCTCAAAACAGATGACAAGGGATTAAGTGTTATAGAGTTTTAACTTTGGGTAAGGGGGGGGGGGGGGGAGGGGAATAATCGTGCTTTTCAATAGTTCGAGGAGCAAAGTGTAAAAAGAAATATAATTTAGAGTGGAAAAATATAATTTTCACATAATATAATGCTACTTTTTTTTTTTTTTTTTTATCTTAAGCTTTGTTTTACTGCCAACCAAAAGATGACATTATATTTGAAATATATTTAGAGATTAAATTCTAAAAGGATATGGTATAAAACTCATGTTTTATCCCTCCAATTCCTACATGTCACATCATTTTATTAGATATTTAAGAATAAGCACAACTAAACCCAATCAATTCTAATCACATATATAAATCCAACTAAATTAGGAGTTTATTGAGATGTTATTGGGCATGATAGAATGTATTGAACTTTAAATAAAATCTAATGTAGCAATCACTTATGGGATGGTGTAAAACATAGGTTTTACACTCCATCGTTACCAAATTCGAACTCATTTATTTATGCATTTATCTAAATATTGATACTTTTAATATTGCCACCTATATATTATCTATGCTACTATTTAAGGGGCTTTTTCTATATAGACTGATTTTTTTTTTTTTTCAAAATACTCCTATACCCCTATATTCAAGTAGAGACAAAACTAAAGGATAGTTCAGTAAAAATACATGTCTAACTTGCACAAAAATATTGCCTACAAAATAGGAACACTCTCCCACTAACCTACTTCTTCAAAACAGCTATACATTTATATATATATATATATATATATATATAAAAATAGATTACGAATTATCATATCAATTAAATAGGTTTAACTATAAAAAAAATTATAAAAAAATCCCCATCTGTCCACCCTTTTTTTTTTTTTTTTCTAAATTCTTAAAAACAAAATTCCCCTATAATCAATAGTCACTATTAAAATAATATTAATTAATAGTTTAAATTTGGGTGGGTACTGTATGCAATAAAAAATATAAGAGGTACAATATAATGACCCAATAATAAAATATTAATATAAACACCAATAAGATGCAGTCCACACGTGCCTGAAACCAAACTTGATACCATATAAACACCATTAATATTTTACTAGCCTCTGAGCACGTTCTTACGTGCGTGCTCAGAGATTCTTCTATTTTTTGAGTAAAAGTTAATTTAGAGCATTTATTATAATTTGAGATTATTACATTTTCCAATCGCAAAAAAAAAAAAAAAAAAAAAAAAAAAAAAAAAAAATTCTAGGGGTGTTAGTATTATGTGTGGTGAAATAATTTTTTCATCATACTCCTAGGTTTTTTTTTTTTTTTTTTTTTTTTTTTTTTTGTGATTAAAAAATTTAGTAATCTCAAATTATAATAAATACTCTAAATTAACCCTTACGCAAAACATAGAAAAGCTTCTGAGCATGAGTGTGAGCGCGTGCTCAAATGCTAGTTTAAATAATTGGCCTAACAATTCCCTAAGAGCACTAGCATTGGGGATGTATAAACCCCCCAATTGCTATGCAAACCCAAAATGTTTTCCATCCTAGCTATAGCAAGGTTGCAACCTTAAAGCAGTAGCATCCGGGGATGCAAAAAAAGCCTATTTTGCATCATCAAACACCATTTTATCTATTTTTCTAACCCATTTCACAACTCACCTAACATCTCAATTCTTGTTTTTACATACAACCTAATAAAATAATATAACCTATCTAATAACATAATAAAATTCTCTTTCTTTACAACCTATGAACAATAAAGTTGCATATATGCAACCTTACTATAGCAAGGTCGCAAATTTTTTCAAGTATAAAACCCCAAATGAAGTGGGTTTTGGATGTCTTAGGTACTAAAATAACAACTGTGAGTGTTTACACCCCCAATGCTAGTGCTCTTACCATTCATGTGGTTGTAAAAACTAGGATATTGGAGTGTATTGTTGGATGAGTTGGTAAAATAGATAAAATAGTATTTGAAGATGTAAAATAGGTGTTTTTTAACATTTCCAATTACTTGTTCTCTAATAAACATAGAAATAATTTATTCTTGTAATTATGTAAAAATGCATGCAAATCACCCATTCCTAAAAATGTTTTCGTATTAACCACTGTCAAATTATTATCAGATCTTGCCTTTTCTAAGCAAATCAAAGAAAATCAAGGCAATAATGGAAAGAAATTCAATTTTTCTTAAAACATAAATAGCATATCTTCATTTTTGTTTCTCTCATTAAATATTTTCTCCCCCCATGTAGAGTGCTATTAAGTCTCTGCCAATGTAGCTTAAGCAAATATAAACTTAAATTAAGGTGAATACCTCTTGAAATACTCTGTTGGTACACCACCAGTCCAAATCCTAGCTGATACTGGTAGCGATTTGATTTGGCTTTAGTGCAAATCTTGCAATGACTGCTACAAGCAAAAAGCTCCATTTTTTGATCCTAAAAGGTCAAGCACATACAAAAAAGTTCCATGCTCTTCATCCTAATGTTAGTCTCTAAAAGGAACCTCATGCTTAGGTAGCGATGATTCAAGTTGCTCATACTCTGTGTCTTATGGCGGTCGATCTTTCTCAAACGGAAACCTTGCTGTTGACACTCTCACTTTGGGATCAACAACAAGCTGCCCTGTGCCTCTCCCTTAAACTATAATAGGGTGTGGACATAATAACGATGGAACCTTCAATGCAAACGATTCTGGGATTGTTGGCCTTGGAGGCGGTGTGGTTTCTCTTGTTTCCCAATTGGATTCTTCTATTCATGGCTGAAAGTTCAAATAGCATTGAAAACACTATGAACAATTTGACCCCTAATTACAATATATCAATTCAAGCTTATTATCAAACAATTAACGTGTGGAACATGAACATAGCCAAACACAAAATTGATAAACAATTTAAGCCAAATATAATCACATCCATAACATAAAATAAATGGCAAAGATAAAGAAAGAGAGATGCAAACACAAGGACAACACTCGATGTGTTATCGAAGAGGAAACTGAAGCCCTCGATGTAAAACCTCTCTGCCACCCTCCAAGCGGTCAATAATCCACTAGAAAATGTAGTTGGGATACATGAACATCAATAGACCCTCCAAGCCTAATCTACCCAAGTACTTAAGCCCTCCAAGTTTCTTGCTCCAACGAGGTTGCGCTGAACCTTTTTCTTTTCTACCTTACCGGATTCCGCTACAAACCATAGCATCAACCAATAGTCATTGGTTCCTTCCAAACTACTTCCCTTAGCACCAAATGAACCTTCTCATAGACGTGAGTGTGGTGAGAAAATGATATGGTCAAGAACCACTTAAGGATTTATCAATGGAAAGGAAGAGAGTAGAGGAATTTGAAGGGTCTTTTAGTGAAGATTGGGGATGAGGCAATCTTGTTTTTCTCTGGGGTTTCTCTCACAAAATTCTCTCTGGAAAGCTCTCTTCATTTTGTGGGAATGAGGGGTATTTATACTAAGGTGAGAATGGAATGTGAAACGTCAATTTTTGCCAAACAGGGTAAGTTGGTGACTTGGCCTCGTGACTTGGTTGAGTCGTGAGTTCAAGCTGTGAGATAATGGTCTGGCTAGCTTGGGACTTTTGTCCTATAGTACAATAGCTGTCCTGACCCTTTACCTCCCCACATGCTTCGCACATGTGCTGCAGTTTGGTGGCTTGCCAATCGTGAGTTAGCTGTGAGTCCTAGCTGTGAGTCTCTGCTTTTTTGCACAAACTTGAGCATCTCTTCACACTCTCTCACACACTACCCTTACATGAATCCCATCTAAATATAGGATTACTAAGTACTAAATTACAAGCAAATTGGCACAGAATATAGCCAACAAGATGGTTGATAAAATTCAACCTTACAATCTCCCTTTTTGGCTATTCCGTGACAAAACCCTATAACAAATTCTAGACTTAATGCGTGAATTGGGAACAATCGGAAATGTCACTCATACCTAACTCTAGATTCTATGCAACTTTTGAACCATAATAATAGGAAATCTTAAAACACAACATCACAATAATTTCATTGTATGCAGAAAACTTGTAATGCATTTGGAGCAAGCACAATGCAATCAAGTTCAATGGAATAAAGCAATAGACCATGACAAGACCAAAACAAGCAATCACTATAAACAAGTGATCACAATGTTCATTCACACTTAGAATGAACATCAGGACATTCAAGTTGATAAGCATACTACAAATCACTTGAATGACCAACACTCAACCAATGCACAATACATGAAATATATGCATCTAGGAATAAAGTCCTACAAGGGCACAAGAGTGACAGTACTTAGAATGAAATGCATAACATTTAGTTATAAGTACTGATTTAGCAAAACACACAAGCTACATAAAGTAAGGTACAAACCATAAAGCCTACAAAGTGCATAGAAACAAACCCTAAAAGCTTACAAAAGCAATATGGGTGCAAAACATAAACAGAAACCTTAAAAAAACCTACAAAAGTACCAAGTACAAACACATAGTAAAAAGAAATTGAATAATATAATATGGATATAGAAATATGCTAAAGTTAGACAAAAGTGATAAACAAAGGCTTGTTTGCTGAAATCTCTCCCTTTCGTTGAACTCCCCCTACCAACATCATCTCCCTCTTTTTGTTATGGAGTAGCTAGTCCTCATCATCTTCTATCTTTCTTTGAATTTAATCTAATTGAGCTTGGATAAAGGTGAACTTCATATCCCAACGAATGTTGAGATGGTGTAAGATGGATGTAAGTCTGGACATCTTTGTACTTAGCTCATGGATAGATGCTAGTTATAAGTATTGATTTAGCAAAGCACACAAGTTGCATAAAGTAAGGTACATACCATAAAGCCTACAAAGTGCATAGAAGCAAACCCTAAAAGCTTACAAAAGTAATATGGGTACAAAACATAAACAGAAACCTTTAAAAAAAAACCTACAAAAGTACTAGGTACAAACACATAGTAAAAAGAAATTGAATAATATAATACGGATACAGAAATATGCTAAACTTAAACAAAAGCAATAAACAAAGGCCTGTTTGCTGAAATCTCCCCCTTTCGTTAAACTCCCCCTGCCAACATCATCTCCCCCTTTTTTTCATGGAATAGCTAGTCCTCATCATTTTCTATCTTTCTTTGAATTTGATCTAATTGAGCTTGGATAGAGGTGAACTTCATATCCCAACGAATGTTGAGATGGTGCAAGATGGATGTAAGTCCGAACATCTTTATACTTAGCTCGTGGATAGATGCTAGTCATAAGTACTGATTTAGCGAATCACACAAGCTGCATAAAGCAAGGTACAAACCATAAAGCCTACAAAGTGCATAGAAGCAAACCCTAAAAGCTTACAAAAGTAATATGGGTACAAAACATAAATAGAAACCTTAAAAAAAAAACCTACAAAAGTACTAGGTACAAAGACATAGTAAAAAGAAACTAAATAATATAATATGGATACAGAAATATGCTAAACTTAGACAAAAGCGATAAACAAAGGCCTATTTGCTGAAATCTCCCCCTTTCGTTAAACTCCCCTTACCAACATCATCTCCCCCTTTTTTTCATGGAGTAGCTAGTCCTCATCATCTTCTATCTTTCTTTGAATTTGATCTAATTAAGCTTGGATAGAGGTGAACTTCATATCCCAACAAATGTTGAGATGGTGCAAGATGGATGTAAGTCCGGACATCTTTGTACTCAGCTCATGGACAGATGCTACAATAGAGTCTGACTTCTCATCGACGGGGAATGAGCTAAAGCTTTGAATGTGCACATGTTGATTGGACATGGTTTTGTGTAGGGAAATTCATTTTCTGAAGGATGGAGCCCTTTAAGCTTCAAAATCCTTAAAATGAGACAGCAAAAAGGAATGCATATCCTTGACTCAGTTCGTAGAGCGGTTTTGTGAAGGACATGAAATATATGAGCACAAATGTCAATCTTTACATCAGAGATCAGATTATGAACGAGCAGTGCACACCCGAGGTTCATATACCCTATGTTGGATAAGGGGTACAGGTTGTGAAACATGATGATCGTAAGCACCCTCAATTTTGGAGGAAGAGATGAAATACTGACTGAGTTCCTATTTGAGGAAAATTTCAAATCTTTTGCCAAGAACTTCCCGAAGTAAGTCCTCATCTGGATATAGATCATTATAAACCGATGAGTTTCCAAGTATTGGCCAGTTGATGTGAAGGATCTCTACCAGGTATGTGGGAGAGACCGAGAAACATTTTCCTCTAACCCAGCACTTAAGTTCATCTCCTTCATCAATTGCATTGGCATAAAATTCTTTTACCAAATTCTCATATGCATCATCAAGGTTGGAGAGAAGACAATTCCAATATTTGTGAGCAAACCATTGAGGAATGTCGGTGTCAAAAAGGGAAGGTTGATCAACGACCCTCTCAAGTAGCAGTGTAGCACTTTTGAAAAAAATTTCATGATTCTGAAAGGCAGCATAGGATCTGAATTTGTTGGGATCAAACACTCCAGATGATGAGTGGGTCCTTTTTGCTTTAGGTGAAAGTTTATCAACATCAATGACATGTTCTTTCCCTTTGCCGTTTCCCCCTTTCACAGCTGATCTCTTGAATGGAGACATTTTGACACTGCAACATGGTTTATCACAGACAAGAGAAACCAAACAAGACACCAAACAATATTAGCATTGTGTTAGTTTCACACCATGGATGATAAAGAAAACCTAAACACTTAAGATTTAGGTTCAAACCATAACAATGAGTTTGTGAATACAACCAAAATCACAATAGGTACACAAGATAGAGAAGATCAGTATAAAACTATCACAAACACACAATAAAAACAGAAAATCAGAAACCATGTTCGAGCATGATAAATCACAAACCACAATAGCAACACATAAACAAAACAATAATGAACAAATTAGTAGGTATGAAGAGAAAGAAAGAAAACCCATACCCTTTTGTTGAGGATTTGAGAAGAAGTGATGCAGAAATGGAGGATTTTCAAAGAAATACTTAGAGTGTTTGTAAGAGTGAAATAGGGAAGACAATGAACAGTCAAAAAAGGATGAGGGAAAGAACTGAAAAAAATTTTAAATCAAATTTAAAACGCCCGCTAGGTAAGCCGCGAAACATTTAAAAGATAAGAAACTTGGAAAAAAAATTTCTAAGTGTTTTTCGCGACTGGAAGGTCTACCTGCGAGAAAGTCGCCAGGGGAGTCGTGAAAATCCTTGTGTACCCCTCGCAACTAAACCTTCCACCCACAAATAAGTTGCCACACTAAGCCGCAAAAATCACAAAAACTCAAATTTTGAAAAATATTCTAAGTATTTTTTGCGACTGAAACCTTAACTCGCCAATGAACTGTGAAAAATCTCGGAGTGAGCTCGTGACTGGGGCATGCAAATGGACCAACCCATAACTAAGTCCTCAAAACAGGGCAACACTATTTTTGAAATTTTTGACATTTTTTTGTAAAAACAAAGTACTTTCCAAAAACAAGCAAAAACACTCAAAAATCTTTTTGTGTTTGATTAACAAAGATTAAGTTTGTGAAAACACATTTAAACAAGTATAATCACACAAATGAATATGACATTCATTGAACATAGACTTGTATGTTGTGTGTGAATATCAAAGATTAGATAGTCATTAGTCTAATGTGAAGTTTTAATGATCAATTTAATCAAGGCATACACAACTAGCACTAGATAATGTGACCCATCTCAATTATAGAAGTATGCATATATGACCTCCCACATGAACTTGAGTACAATACTTTGAAACTTTTCTTTTGGCTCCATATACATTATAATATTTGATCATTTTGAATCAATACATCTCATTGTGGGATAGATGCCTGAAATTTTTAATATTTCAAATTGATGAGTTAGCCTTTGGCTTTTTCGGCATCAAACAATTTATTTTGGTCGCTTTCCTTTTTTCCTAGTCAAATATTAGTATGTGCGACAGGATTTTGCAGCTCAATATCTCTTTTCATTTGGAGATTTACATTTGGTGAGCTCTTTAATTAAAAGCAATAAAAATAATAGTGGGAAGATATATAGGCACAAGTCTATGCAAGTCTCAAGATCAACAAAATCATTCACTAATTATTCATGACAAGGTTGAAGATCTATTTACAACAATCACAAAGATTTCAAGATTTTTCCCATAAAGATATGAGTGCATATGAGACAAGCTAAGCTCGTAGATCCACACAGCCATTAGTACAAAGGTATAAGGCAAAACATGCTTTGAGACAACACTCAGCAAGGTTGATCAAACTTTTGGATTTTCTACTTTTTATGTGTTTTTGGATTTTTGACACAAAAGTGATAAAAAATTGATCAAAAATAGTGTAAAAACATTCGAAAACAAAATGCTACGCAATGAACTAATAAAATAGCGTATACCCTACAACCAGGATGAATAGAATTAAGAGGTAAAGCACACAACACATATGAGATTCAAGAGATTGTACCAATACCAATGGTCTTACGGAGAGATTCAAATCGTGGACCATCGAGAGGTTTGGTGAAGATGTATGCCTTTTGATTATCTGTGTGTATGAACTCAAGACATACAACTTTCTCTTCCACCAAGTCCCTGATAAAGTGATAGCGTACCTCTATGTGTTTTGACTTCGAATGCTGAACATGATTCTTAGAGAGATTTATGGCATTGGTGTTATCACAGAAGACACACATCATATCTTGAGGAATCCCATAATCATGAAGAAGCTTCTTCATCCAAAGGAGTAGTGTGCAACAACTTCTAGCAGCTATGTATTCAACTTCAGTTGTAGAGAGAGACACGAAATTTTATTTCTTGCTCATCCAAGAGACTAGATTGTTACCAAGGTAGAAGCAACCACCCGAGGTACTTTTTCTATCATCCACACTACCAGCCCAGTTTGTATATAAATAACTAGCAAGATAGGCATTTGAATCCTTGGAATACCACAATCCATAATCTGGAGTACCATTGATATACCGTATAATTCTCTTTATCGCAGTCAGGTGAGATTGCTTTGGAGCAACTTGATACCTAGCACAAACACCAACACTAAATACAATATTTGGTCTTCTTGCAGTAAGATAAAGTAAACTCCCAATAATGCTCCTATACAAAGTAGGACTCACTTCCACCCCAGAAGAATCAACATTCAACTTTGTGGAAGAACTCATGGGAGTAGAGGCATGCTTTTTGGAGTCTAATCCAAACTTCTTGACAATATTCCTAGCATACTTTTCTTGTGAAACAAATATGCCTTCCTTCTTTTGTTTGAATTGAAGGCCCAAGAAGAATGTAAGCTCCCCCACCATACTCATCTCAAATTCTTTCTTCATCTCCTCAGAAAATTCTATAGCATGATCATCGACTGTAGCTCTAAATACTATGTCATCAACATATACTTGAGCCACCAGAAGGTAATCTTCATTGTTCTTAACAAACAAAGTTCGATCAGCATAGCCTCTTTTGAAACTTCTTTCTAGGAGATAATAGGTAAGTCGATCATACCATGCTCTTGGGGCCTGTTTTAAGCCATAAAAGGCTTTCTTCAATCTCAACACATGATCAGGAAAATGAGGATCCTCAAAGCCCTTGGGTGTTCAACAAACACTTCTTCATTTAGATACCCATTTAGAAATGCACATTTTACATCCATTTGGTAGAGTTTGAAGTTCATGGAGCATGTGATGGACATAAGAATTTGAATATACTCAAGTCTTGTCACAAGAGCGAAAGATTCATCAAAATCTACTCCTTCTACTTAAGTGTATCCTTGTGCCACCAACCGAGATTTATTCCTAATTATCTCTCCATCTTCATCTGTCTTGTTTTTTAATATCCATTTAGTGCCGATGACATGAACATTTTCAGGCCTTGGAGCAAGTTCCCATACATCATTTCTCACAAATTGATTCAGCTCTTCATGCATTGATTCAACCCAATTTTCATCCTAGAGAGCTTTTTCTACCCTTTTTGGCTCAAATTAGGCAAGGTAATAGTGATATGTCACATGATTGGCCAGGAGTATGTTCCCTTTTCTAAGACAAAGACCTTCATCTAAAGATCCAATGATGTTGCTATCAGGATGGTTCTTAATCACCCTTGATGATGGCTTCTTTAATGTGGAGACTTCATCATTCCGGGAGATGGGAGGATGAACTTCTAGAGGAGTAAGAAGGCTCGATGTTCTAGACATTGATCTCGTTTCCACTCTTATGTTCAAAGGAGTTGATTCCTTTTCTAGTATAGTTCCTCCAACTTCTATATCAAGAGCTTCAGCCTCAACAATGGGTTCTTTGGTGTGCTGTCCTTCCCCATCATCAACAGTTTCTACCTTGATTATGTCATCATCAATTTTCACATTAATGGACTCCATTACCATCTTAGTCCTCTTGTTGAAGACCCTATATGCTTGGCTAGTAGTAGAATACCCAAGAAAGATACCTTCATCACTTTTAGCATCAAATTTCCCAAGGTTCTCCCGATCATTTAGAATGTAGCACTTACTTCCAAACACCCAGAAGTACTTTACTTTTGGCTTCTTTCCATTCCAAATCTCATAAGCGGCCTTCTTTGTTCCCACTCGGAAGAATATTCTATTACCAATGTGACATGAAGTGTTCATAGCTTCTCCCCAAAACTTTTGAGGAATTTGCTTTTTGAGTAGCATGACTTTAGCCATTTCTTGGATCACTCGATTCTTCCTTTCAACCACTCCATTTTGCTGAGGAGTTTTGGGAGCTGAAAATTCCCTTTTGATTCCGTTCTTTTCACAAAACGACTCAAATCTTGCATTCTTGAACTCCTTGCCATGATCACTCCTTATCTTGACAATGGGAACCCCTTTTTCATTTTGTAACCTCTTGCAGAGAATTTCTAATTTTTCACATGATTATGATTTTTCTCTAAGAAATTCAACTTAAGTGTACTTTGAGAAATCATCAACAACGACCATAATGTACCTCTTTCCTTCAAGACTTTCCATTCTTGTAAGCCCCATTAGATCAACATGGAGAAGCTCTAAACATCATGAGATAGCAATCACATTCACCTTGTGATTACTTGCCTTCGTCTGTTTTCACATTTGGTATGCTCCACAAATAGTCTTCTCCACCTTTCCAAACTTTGGAAGTCCCTCAACTGCTTCAAGCTTAGATACTTTAGCTACTTGTTTGAAATTTGCATGCCTAAATCTGTGATGCCAAAGTTCCAGCATGTCGACACAAGCACTTCTACAAAAAATAGGTGCTGTAAGGACTACTCCATAGCAATTATCGGTAGTCTTATTTCCCTCCAAGACTTAAATCCCTTCTTCATTAATGATTAAGCATCCATTCTAGTAGAACTGAACAAGAAAATCCTCATCACATATTTGAGTGATGCTTAAGAGGTTAGCCTTCAACCCTTTGATGCACAACACATCTTTCAATAATGGTAATCCTAGAATTTCAATAGTCCCTTTGCCGAGAACTTGATCATGACTCCTATCACCAAACGTCACATAATCACCAACTTTCTCTTTGAGAGTCTTAAGGAGTGATTTATCTCCTGTCATGTGATGAGAACAACCGCTATCAAGATACCATAAACATGAGTTAAAGACCTTTAATGAGGTGTGCACAAATAGACACGCATGAGACAAGCATTCTTGACCATCAAACAAAAATTCATCTTTATTTTCCATGCTTCTGACAGATTGAATTTTCTTTTTCAGATTATCAACCTTTTCACACAATGTTCTATTCTTCTTTTGTACTTCTCAATCAAAGAGTTAGATTCACATAAACTATTGTGTAGGGTGTGGTTCTTATTTTCAAAGTATTTCAGCATGTGAACAAACATCCTAGCATGTTTCTTGGATTTTATTAACCCTAAGAGCTCATATTTAGAATACCCTTCAAACATACTCATAGAGTCATTATCACAAACATCTAAACTACAATTCAGCATGAAATTTTTCACAGTTGCATCCATAACCAAGGGGTCAAGGATCGCACTCAGGTAATCAAACCACAAAGAGTGCACCTGCTCTAATACCAATTGAAAGTTCAAATAGCATTGAAAACACTATGAACGATTTGACCCCTAATTACAAAATATCAATTCAAGCTTATTATCAAACTATTAACGTGCGAAATATGAACATAAGCCAAATATAGAATTGATAAACAATATAAGCCAAATATAATCAAATCCACAACATAAAATAAACGGCAAGGATAAAGGAAGAGAGATGCAAACATAAGGACAACACTCGATGTGTTATCGAAGAGGAAACCGAAATCCTCGACTTAAAACCTTTCTGCCGCCCTCCAAGTAGTCAATAATCTACTAAAAAATGTAGTTGGGATACATGAACAGCAATAAACCCTCCAAGCCTAATCTACATAGGTACCTAAGCCCTCCAAACTTCTTGCTCTAACGAGGTTGGCCCAAACCTTTTTCTTTTCTAGCTTACCAGTTTCTGCTACAAACCATAGCATCAACCAATAGTCATTGGTCCCTTCCAAACTGCTTCCCTTAGCACCAAATGAACCTTCTCACAGACATTGGTGTGGTGAGAAAATGATTTGGTCAAGAACCTCTCAAGAATGTATCAATGGAGAGGAAGAGAGTAGAGGAATTTGAAGAGTCTCTTAGTGAAGATTGGGGATGAGGCAATCTTGTTTTTCTCTAGGATTTCTCTCACATAATTTTCTTTGGAAAGCTCTCTTCATTTCATGGGAATGAGGGGTATTTATACTAAAGTGAAAATGGAATGTGAAACGTCAATTTTTGCCAAACAAGATAAGTTGGCGGCTTGGCCTTGCATCATGGTTGAGTTGCGAGTTCAAGCCACGAGATAACGACCTAACTAGCCTGGGACTTTTGTCCTGTAGTACGACAGCTAGCGTAACACTTCACCTCCCCGCATGCTTCTCATGTATGCTGCAGTTTAGCAGCTTGCCAATTGCAAGTCAACTGCGAGTCCCTACTTCTTTGCACAAGCTTGAACATTTCTTCACACTCTCTCACACACTACCTTTACATGAATCCCACCTAAATACAGGGTTACTAAGCGCTAAATTACAAGCAAGTTGGCACGGAAAAAGGCCAACAAGATGGTTGATAAAATTCAACCTTACAATGACTGTAAGGTTGAAATTTATCAACCATCTTGTTGGCTTTATTCCGTACCAATTTGCTTATAATTTAAGCACTTAGTAACCCTGTACTTAGGTGGGATTATTGTAAGGGTAGTGTGTGAGAAAATGTGAAGAAAAACTCAAGTATGTGCAAGAAAGCAGAGTTTCGAGACTGACTTGCGACTAGCAAGCTACGAACTGCAGGCACGTGAGATGCACACATGGGGAGCTGAAGGATCGCGCTAGCTGTCACACTACCGGACAAAAGTCCCAAGCTAGCTAGGCTGTTACGTCGCAACTTGAACTCGCGACTTGGACAAGTTGCGAGATCAAGCCGTTAATCAGCCATATTTAGCAAAAAACTGACTCTTCGTATTCCAAACACATATCACTATATATAGACATTTATACCAAAAAGAATTTTGTGAGAGAAACCCTAAAGAAAAACAAGATTGCCTTATCCCCAATCTTTATCTTAGAGTCTCTACAAATTCCTCTACTTTCTTTCTCTCCATTGTCACATCCTTGAGAGGTCATTGACCAAATCCTTATTTCACCACACCCACGTCTATGAGAAGATTCACTTGGTGCTAAGGGAAGTAGTTTGAAAGGAACCAAAATACATTGGTTAATGCTGTGATATAGTAGCGGAATCCGGGAAGCTAAAGACGAAATAGGTTCAGCATAACCTCATTGGAGTAAGAAACTTGGAGGGTTAAGGTACTTGGGTATATTAGACTTGGAGGGTCTTCTACTGTTCATGTATCCCAGCTACATTCTTTAGTGGATTATTTGACGGACAACGGAGAGGTTTTACACTGAGGACTTCAGTTTTCTCTTCGATAACACATCGTGTGTTGTCCATGTGTTTGCATCTTCTTTCCCTTTATCTTTGCCTTATTTTTACTGCTATGGATGTGTTTATATTTGGCATAGATTAGTTATCAATTCTGTGATTGGCTTATGTTCATGTTCTGCACATTAATTATTTGATTATAAGCTTGAATTGGTAATTTCATAATTTAAGGTCTAAAAGTTCAAGGATGTTTTATACACATTTTGAACTTTCATTTGGTATCAGAGCGGGTACACTTGTTATGGTTTTAATACCTGAGTGTGATCCTTGACCCTTTGTTGAGATGGTTAGGTCTTAATCCTTAAATGTTCCATAATTTTTTTATGGTAACAATTATGCCTTCTGGAAAGTTAGAATGAGGGCATTTTTATGCTCTATTGATGACACCGTGTGGAATGTAGTTGAAATAGGTTGGACTAGGCCGGAGGCTGAAAAATCCACCTGGGATAAGGCAGCTCTTGCGGTAGCCAATGCTAACAGTAAAGTTTTAAATACTATTTTTTATGGTGTGTCTCTTGATGAATTTCATAAGATCTCTCATATGACCGTAGCCAAAGAAGCTTGGAAGATTTTGGAGACTACATATGAAGGTACAAAGAAGGTTAAGGACACAAAACTCCAAATGCTTACCACCAAATTTGAAGAGCTCAAGATGGGTGATGATGAACCATTTGATTCATTCTATGGGAAGCTCAATGAAATTTTAATTGCTAAACTGAATCTTGGGGAGAAGATTGAAGATATTAGGGTGGTAAGAAAAATATTGAGGTCCTTGCCTGAAAGTTTTAGAGCAAAGGTTACAGCCATAGAAGAAAGCAAAGACTTGGATGAAATCAAAATCCAAGAGTTGATAGGGTCTCTCCAAACATATGAGCTGGGACTGCCTTCCCACAAGACGAGTAAATCACTTGCTCTTAAAACCATCACCAAAAGAATGGATGATCCTTCCAAGGAAGATGGAGTGGAGAAGGAAGTAGCATATTTTGTGAAAAACTTCTGCAAATTTCTGAAGATGAAGAACAGTGGGAAACCATTCAATGAGATTTTCTTTGCTCAAAAAGTGCAAATGTTGTGTTAAATATGGAGTCAAATGAAAAGCTTCAAAGTATTGTTATCAAGTGCATGTGGGAGGTTATATATGCATGTTTCTATAATTGAGATAGGTCACATTATCTAGTACTAGTTATGTATGCCTTGATTGAATTGATCATTGAAGCTTCACATTAGACTAAGGACTATCTCATTTTTGATATCCACACACAATACATAAGTCTATGTTCAATGAATGTCATATTTATTTGTGTGATTGTACTTGATTAAATGTATTTTCACAAGCTCAATTCTTGTTAATGAAACACAAAAAGATTTTTGACTGTTTTAGTTTGTTTTTGGAAAGTATTTTGCTTTACAAAAATGTCAAAATTTTCAAAAACAGTGTTGCCTTGTTTTGGCGACTTAGTCTCAGGTAGGTCTAGTCGCATGCTCTAGTTGCGAAGCTCACTCTGAGAGTTTTTACGGGTCACTGGCAGGTCAGCATCCCAGTCTCAGAAAAGACTTAGAAATTTTTTCAAAATTTGTGTTTTTGCATATTTCACGGCTCAATGTGGCGACTTGTTCATGGGTGGAAGGTCTGGTCGTGAGGGGTACACAGAGATTTTCGCGGCTCAGCTTGTGACTCCCTCGCAGGTATATCTTCCAATCGTGAAATATACTTAGAAGATTTTTCAAGAATCTTGTTTCATAGTGTTTCGCGGCTTACCCTGACAACTTACTGGTAACTTGATCCAGTCGCAAAAAATGCGTGTTTTGCATTTTAAAGACAGTTTTTAATGGTTTTTCAGTTTTCCCCTTGTACTCTATAACTGTTCATTGTCCTTTCCATTTCTATCTTTGAAACTTGTCGTGCTTATCTGTGAAATTCCTTCATTTCTGCATCATTTTCACTTCTATCTTCAAGAAAAAGGTAAGGGTTTTCTTTCCCTCATTTCAAATTTCTTGTTTTGGATGTTATTTTCTTAAATGTGAGAATGTATTGTTGCTATTGTGCTCTGTGAAATGTTGGGTTCGAACATAGTTTTGTTTAAATATGCTGGGTTTGTTGAATGGGTTTTTGTTGCCAATGACTTGTTTAGTGTGGCTTCACATGATGTTTTGACTTATCTGAGTGTTCTTACCTTGATATCTGCGCATATCACTTTCATGATATTATGTTGAAATACTTGTTGCCTATGACACATTGCTACTCATTTTTTATAGTGTGTGTTGTAATGCCTGTTACTCTCTGTGTGTTTGGCATCTGTTTCATGTTTCATATGTTTCTGGTTTTCAGAAATGCGTACTTTGTCAATTTATTGACTTAGTTCTCATTCTATGATTCTATGTCTTCTAGATCTGTTTGGTCTTTGCATTTTCATTTTTTAACTAGATCTAACAAAATGAGTGGGTTGTGGATTTGGTACTTTGTTGTGTGTTTGCTCTTCTACAAATGTCTCGACGATCCTCCAAAGGAAAAGAGATTATGTCTGAAGAGGAAACATTACATGCTGTAAAAAGAACACGTTCTTCATCACAGCCATCTGCTGAACTCAATATTGAGTTGTTCAGAACTCCTCAGCACCTAGATGCTTACTCAAGCATTTTTTACTGGGGAACTCCTATAGTGGAACGGGAGGTCAGATTTGACACTTTGGAAACCACTTTTGTCCCTCAGATCTTCAAGGCAAAAGATTGAGCAAAATTATTTGGAAATTTTGTTGATCCAATATTGAAACTAGTGAAGGAATGTTTCGCCAACACAGTTGATCTTGAAAGTGAACTACAGTGTCGGGTAAAAGGAACGGAGTTCATCATTAGTTCGGACACCATAGCTGAACTTCTTAAAATAACTTAACCTGCGAATGCCGACCTAACGCCTTATGATGATCGCACTCTAGTGATTTAGGACATTCTCCAAGTTCTTGGTCCTGGCCATGACATCTCCAGTGTTGGCACATCTATAAGTACTACCAAGTTTTCACCTGAGTTGACAACATTGAAGCTGATCATTTTTACCAACCTCTATCCATTGACTAACGCGATGTATATCAACCTTGGAAGGGCTCAATTTCTATGTGATCTCATCACAGGCACCACCATTGACATCTATGCCCATACTTTTCATATCATAAGGAAGACAGTGACCCGAACAGTAGCACGAGGGTGTCTTCCATTTTGGTAGGAGTATTATGAAATTCATTCTAAGTGAAGGTGTTACTCCTCCCTCAGTTGGGAACATCATTTCTCTTCCTCGACCAATCTCTATGTTCACTCTACAAGCTAGCAGAAGTCATTCATCCAAAACTCCAAAGAGTGCACATTTCTCTCATGCTACTCCTACTCTTGAGTCAGATTCATATGTACATGCCCTCCATGTATCACAGTAACCCAACACTACATAAGCACAGTCTGCCCATCAACCTGATAGGATGGAGATGCTTTTTGAGAACCTCCACAAGCGTCTTGAGGAATTGGAAAAGACACTTAGTGATGGCCAGAAAGTGCAGTCAGAGAGATTAATAGTCATGTAGGACTAGATCGATGTTTTAGCAGCTCAAGTTGATGGCATTTTCACCAGGTTACAACAGTGACCCTTTGGCCATTCCAGTCAAAAAGGGGGAGAATTTTTGGGGCCAGCACTTGAGGGGGAGTGCTTATTTGAGGGAAAGTTTCATAATCCTTACCGTTTTTAGTTATAGTTTTATTACTTTGGGTTGATTAACTATTGCTATTATAGGTCCTAGTCTTGTTTTGGTTTAAACTCATAACTCTTGAATGTGTTTAATACTTGGTTCATTTATATTTTGATGATGTTTTTCAGTTAATTCAGCATATGTTCTATCTCTTTTTGATTTGTACCCATGTCGCTTATGTAAGCTTTAAGGGTTTGATTATGCACACTTGTAAGCCTTTGTGGTTTGTGCCATACTTTATGCAGTCTTTGTGTTTTGTTAAATCAGTACTTCTAACCTAATGCTATGCATTCATTTTTAAGTACTATCACTCTTGTGCCCTTGTAGGATTTTTCTTAGATGCACATACCTCTTGTACTGTGCATTGGTTGAGTGTTGGTCATTCAAGTGCTTTGTCTTGTGTTTGTCATCTTGAATTTCCGGATGTTCATTCCAAGTGTGAATGAGCATTGTGATCACTTGGTTAAAGTGATTGCATGTTTTGGTCTTGCCATGGTTTATTGCATTATTCCATTGTACTTGATCGCATTGTGCTTGTTCCATTTGCTTTACAAGTTTTTTGCATACAATGAACTTATTGTGTTGTTGTATTTCAGGAGTTACTTGTTCTTGTGGTTTTAAAGCTCAACAGATTCTAGAGTTAGGTGTGAGTGGGTTTTCCAACTGTTTCCAACTCACGCGTTAAATCTAGAGTTTGTTTTAGGGTTTTGACATGGAATAGCCAAAGGGGGAGATTGTAAGGTTGAAATTTATCAACCATCTTATTGGCTTTATTCCGTGCCAATTTGCTTGTAATTTAAGCACTTAGTAACCTTGTATTTAGGTGGGATTATTGTAAGGGTAATGTGTGAGAAGATGTGAAGAAAAGCTTAAGTATGTGCAAGAAAGTAGAGTTTTGCGGCAAGGACTCGCGATTGGCAAGCCGCCAACTGTAGGCACGTGAGATGCACACATGGGGAGCTGAAGGGTTGCACATGAGATGCACACTTGGACAAGCCACAAGGTCAAGCCGCCAATCAACCCTGTTTGGCAGAAAATTGACTCTTCATATTCCAAACACACACCACTATATATAGACCCTTATACCCACTAAATTGAGAGAGTTTCCAGAGAGAATATTGTGAGAGAAACCCTAAAGAAAAATAAGATTGCCTCATTCCCAATCTTTACCTTAGAGTCTCTACAAATTCCTCTACTTTCTTCCTCTCTATTGTCACATCTTTGAGAGGTCATTGAGCAAATCCTTATCTCACCACACTCACATCTGTGAGAAGGTTCATTTGGTGCTAAGGGAAGCAGTTAGGAAAGAACCAATATACATTGGTTGATGCTATGGTATAGTAGCGGAATCTGGGAAGTTAAAAAAGAAATAGGTTCGGCATAACCTCGTTAGAGCAAAAAATTTGGAGGGATTAGGTACTTGGGTAGACTAGGCTTGGAGGGTCTTCTGCTGTTCATGTATCCCAATGGCAAATTCACATTTTGAACACATTTTGAACTTTCAATGGCAAATTCTCCTACTACTTGATTCCATTAATTTCCCTAGGCGATACCACAAGAAAATTGAATTTTGGTAGTAAAGTCGTGGTTTCGGGTTCTGGGGCCGTGTCTTCTCCCATAATTCCCAAAGATATTAACACCTACTACTACCTAACACTCGAAGCAATTAATGTAGGGAAAAAAAATGAAATGAATTGACCAATCCTTCCCAATCCGGAGACTCATCAGAGGGCAATATTATCATCGACTCAAGCACAATATTGACAATATTGCCGTCAAACTTGTACCCCAGTTTTGAATCAGCAGTAAAAGCCGAAAGTGATTTAGCACCTACTGAAGACCTGAGTGGAGTTCTAAGTCTTTGCTACGAGTCATCATCAGATGATTTTAGTGGTCCAAGTATCACAACTCATTTCACTGGTGCAGATGTGAAGCTGAGTACAAGCACCACCTTTATCAGAGTGGATGAGCAAGTTGTTTGCTTGGCTTTCATTGTTGCATCTGACGAACGTGTTGGTAGGCTATGATCTTGTGAAGAAAACTTGGTCTTTCAAGCCAACAGATTGCACAAAGCGTTAAGATGGAAAATGAAATTCCTCCCTTTAGGTGTTTTTCTTTTTAGTTTTATTTTGTTTTTCCTTGTTTAAATTCATATGTTTTTTCGAGTGTAATAAGCATGGATATGTGATGAATTAACTCTTGCAAACACAAAATTTTGAAAATTTTGAAAATCAAACAATTGAAAAGTTTTCTACAAATATAATTTTGTATTAATCAAGTCATAAGTACAATGTCTTTTTTTATTTTTTTACAAAAGAATATTCCTCTGATTCTATTTTGACTCGAATACGAAATCTTCTTGACTTTGGTTGGAAGATGAATCGAACGGTCTTCACAAAAAATCTCCTCCGGCTTTGAGCTTGTTTAAAATTTGTTGAGCTTCTTAAAAACTTGGTGAAAATGGGAGGGGATGTTCTTTATTTATAGTGGTTTCAGAAGATAAGCTTCACTTTGAATTGATATTAGTGATATGTACTAGACTTTGATTGGCCCAAATTTTTCTTAAAGATAATTATCATTATTTATTTATATTGATAAAGTTCATATTTTGATAAAGATAATAATAAACAAAGAAAAATAATTATTTTTATTTTATTTTATTTATTTTAATAAAGATAATTATCCATCAATTTTGAATAGGAAATTTATCTTTATCTTGTAAGCCAAATCACACTTGACAATTTTTAATATGCCAATGTGATGCCAATTTGGATGAGGTATGTCATCATTTGATTTAATTAATTTAATGATATATTAATTTAGAATTGGTTACTAAATTTTGATGTGGCATTTTATAATTGGCTTAAAATTTTGTCTCTTACAAATGCTCCCTCGAGACTTGGTCATGTTCACAAGTTTGAGTTTGGAAAGTGATCAAGTCTCGACAACTTCATGCTTTGATGCAATTTATTTCAACACCTTTCATATATACATATCTATTTGCTCCATATCACAATGATCCCTCTGTTGGTTCGCTGCCCAAGTAGGAATTGTCTAACATAATAGTAGTCACATTTACATCCCTTGGCCGAGGTGTATCGAGACTCAAATGAATTCTAATATTACTCATTCATTGAGTTCTAGTAGAACTGGATTTCAGATAAGTATCTTTAACCACTTCAGATCTTTACTCTAAATGGACACTTAACTTATAATGCTTTATAGAGTAATGACTCCTCATAACAGTGAACAGCATGGATTGCTAGATTCCAACATCAGATAAAGGAGAAATCTCATGATAATTTCGATTCCTATTCCTAGCCAAATTTTTCTTTTACTAGATATCATCAAATATTCACATGCCAATATGGCTTCACATGAATATCAATATTTAGTCGCTAACCCGTGCGATGCACGGGACTATTGTGTATAAAAATGTAAACTATTTTTTTTTCCTCTTCCTCTTTGATTGTACATTAGAATTCCAATCTTATAGTTTCTTTTCCTAGATATGAAATATTAATCTTGATATGAAACATTAAATTACATGATAAAAAATAGAAATCAAACTTTAGTTTAAAATAAAATGAAGAATTAACTCTTTAACATCCTCAACTATCCATAAAAGGTAAGAAACACAAATTTAAAGAACTATTTACTCAATATTTTAAATAAATTGAAAGACAACTTTAAAGTTTTTTTTATATCTTCTTTCTTTGTTGCTTCGTAGACGTGGTCACTGAATATGTCCTTTAATTTTCCCTGAGTACAAATGTTGGTGTGAGTTGCACATTACTTTGAACACCAACTTTTTGAAAGTTTGTAAAATCACTACCTTGTTCACTTGATAAGTTGCTGCTATATTTATTTGAAGTATAATTGATGTAACCCTGGCAATAGAAGAGGTTGAGCAATGTATTACAACATATACAAGTTAAATATCTAATTGTTAATATTTGTCTATTTAGTATTTCGTCTCAATGCCACTTGGTTCATGATGTTTGCATGGGTTTTTCTGATCTTTGAAATAAGCAGTCTCAGGAACTTCCAAATCAATATAAACTCTTGTTCCACTTGTTGATGATAAATTGTACTCTCCTGCAATTCACAAGATTCATTAAAAAATAGTAAAGACTCAACTAAGGTTGTACAGTTTCAAATATAATTGTTCATCTTGTCTTAATTTCTTGGTTTGAACACAACCACCTGATGTCAACACCGACTTTTGGTCAGTTAAAAGCAAAATGAACTTTAAGCTAATAAAGGAGAAATAACAATATATTTCTCTATTTCTCTTGGTCATGCGGTTAATTCTGCTTGAGGTATTAAAGCTGACCTAAAGATTCACAATTGAATATGACATCGGTGAAATGACCTGTAAGACCGCGCAAGTATATGTAATTGGTATGAAAAGAAGAATTGAGTGAGCCACTTGTACCATAGTTATGTCCTTGAATTTCTATGCTCATGATAAAAGTGTATTCCCTTTACCACTGGTAATGCCCAATAATTAAATGTTGGACGAAATATGTGGTAAATGGATACTTTTTTGAAAACACCAAGATACAACTTTTTGGTATCAATGTGCAGAACCTGCCAACCTGTGCAGAAACCTTTTTTTTTTTTTTTGAGAAGGAACCTATGCAGAACCTGATTCGGAAGATATGAGTATCAATTACTTCGGTGCATATGACAAAATGATACTTGTCCACTGCTTTAAACCAACAGTATAAAATATATTTTCTACAACCAAAACTAAAAGGGAAAACCATGAACTATTGCATAAACTAAAAGACAGTACCAAGATTTTTACTTGATGGGTGTTAAAAGCCAATCCTATCAGGTCTTATATGCATGGACTCTAATCAGCCATACTTTTAACAAGCAGCTATGAACTTTGCAGGCCCAAGTGTATGCTTTATTGTATGACCCTAGTTGCAACAGGTGTTTACTTTTTCCTGTAAGGTTTTCCACATGTTATAATCCAATCCAATCAATGGTCAATTGAAGTCGTTCTGGTCTAGTTATATCTAACTGCCATTGTAGTATATCTCTCTCATTTCACATAAGGGCGGACTCTATGTACAGGGATCCAGCTCATTATTATGTGAGAACCTGAGAGGAGGAGGGTATAGTATATGTATAAATAAAACTATATAGCAAAAACATATATTACAAATTGACAGTTATATGATCTATTGATGTGGGTAATCTCTATCTTCACTTTGTGATCATGATGAAGATGCAACAACCAACAACCTATTAGGATATAACACATCAAGGGAAAGAATCAATAAATCAACCAAAGAATTAAACATACTAAGGACACAAACACTAAAGTGTTTGATTTCCTTAAAAAATGTGGCTCAAGTCACAACAAACCTTGAAATGTAATTTGATGGGAATAAAAACCCAAACACTATGACAACATTTCAGTGCTAGTTTTTGATTGGTACCCTTTTGTTTTCTAATAAAACATTGAAGAAACACAATAAAACTTGGAATATTATGACAATTTGAAGTTTCAGTAGCTTTTTTAAGATCTTAAGTTACTTTTCTCACCAAGTTTGAATTATCAAATAGCTTACTTACAGTCCTAGCACTGGAGAAAAAAGAAAAGATAGAAAGAGGAACTAATAATCTTTTTCGACACTATATCCAAGTTCATCAGCCAATTTAGTTGAACTTTATAGTATGTACTCATTTCATATTGTCAGACTGTCCTTATTCCTGTTCCTATTCCTAACAGCTGGGGGAGTCACTCCTTTTCTTTCTTTCCACTACTTTTCAAACTTGTCTTCTAGTTGATGATAGAGATCCTTCCCAGCTGAATTAATTGTGTTGTAGAGACACCAACAACTTTTCCATTCAAAATATGTAACGGAGACACCCCTAAGTTGGTACATATATGAAATTGACACAGAATGTTTAGAATCAGCTATCGTGACGCATGATATGCAATGCCAGTTATGTAATGCTGACACAACCAATGATAAAAAGGAATTCTAACTAAATAGTTGAACTTTATCTTTTTCCTGATAAGTCTTCATAGTTGACAGCCATAGCAAATTCATGTTCATTTGTAAGTGTATTTAATATCAAGGCCTGAATTGTAATTTGCGAGCTAAATTGAATAATTTAAAAATGGAAAATAAATTGAATATAAATTCAGTAAAGAAAACATTTTTTACTGAATTGAGTATAGCACACATAAGAAAACATTTTTTTTTTTTTCACATTAATAGTATAGCACATACACAGCAAACTGAATTAGTGAAAAAACCTTCAACTGATCTCTACCAATTTATATAAAATAAATATCAGACACAGTAACTTCATTTTTTTGCTTAGCATTAAGACAAAAAAAAATTACTATTAAATTCCCACATTACTATCATAGTATCATCATAAGAGAATTAGACCAAATGTTATAAAAGGATAACATGAGTAAGACCTGGTATGCTGAAGGAATTAAGTTTTATAAAAAATTTGTGAAAAAAAAAAATTCGATTAGAAAATTATGAATATTAGCCTACACCTATTATAGATCGACAGATATGGCCTTAGTATCATATAAATTAAGTACCAACACATAGTGAATAAGAGAAGGGCAAAATAATTCATACTTTTTGGCCAATCTGCTAGTGATCGGGTCCTCCCAAGCTTGGCCAGCAGCTTTGCGAGGAACTACTTTCTTCTTGGTTTTTGCTTTGTTCTCAATCTCGCTGCTTGCAAGGGCAGCCTTTACACTCTTAAGTGCTTCTTGTGTAATCGTTTGTGCATCCCGTTGAAACAATTGTTGTGCCTATTCAAATACAGCACTTTTAATTGAAAAATATAATATTTATTTATAAAGTAAAGGAAAAACAAAGATCAGAAACCATTTAATTTGATTTTGGGTAGAAATAAACTCAAAGACCCATTCGCATGATTTAATTCTTCTTTTCTTTTGGTTACAGACAGATTGGTGCTCTTCCTAATCCTTAAAAAAAATTGATTTCATGTCACAAAGGTGGAGAATGGTGCTAAGTTTGTGCACAAACTCAATTATACAAATACACAGCTAAAACTACAAATACAAAATAGAGTCAACAGACTCAAGAATACCCCTATGTTTGAGCTTAAGAAAAATTGAAAATGGCATCTTTCCTAGATTTCTGCATTGGTTGCCCAAACATCATTTGTCTATACCTTCCAGGCATTCCTTGGAAATTTAGCGCTTAGTGATTGACAACTTAATTGCTAAGGATGTGGGTTTCTTCCTTCTCCTTTAAAATATTTGGCACTCGGTTATGGCTTGGTGACTTTTTAGAAAAACTTAAATTCTTCGACTAGATGTGAGAGGTATGCTAAGTGTGAGTGGGCTCTAGAATTGAATGGCTGCCAAGTATTGATTGAGTGTGGGCATGGAAAATACTGGTATCTTGGTGATCAAGTGTTGCCCCAAGTTGAACTTGTGTATCTTGTTTATCACACTGTTCAGTTGGCTGACTTTTTAGTAGACGAAGAGATTGCTTGGGCCTATGATGGCTACATCATTGTAGGAGTAGAATGAAATTATTCTGAATTTGTTTAGGATCATTTGCAAGGCTACTTAATTGGCAGAACAGTATTTCTCTTCCCTTCTAAGATCAAACTTTTATTTTGCAAATTCCTTTTCATATTTCTACTTGGTAATAATACTTGCATGCTGGATTTTTAGCCTCTATCTTCTGAAGGAGAGGAAAGGGGAGAGGAAGAGGAAGAGATTCCCTCTCTTCACCATGTTGGTGGCTCTTCTAGTTCTTTCACAGAGACTTATCCTCATTTTCCAACATGGAAGCCTAATGTGATGATCCTAATGGAATGTATAGTTCCATGCCTCTGACTAGGCCAGAGCACGTACCAAATATTCCTTGGCCCGATCCGTCATGTGATTGAATGTTTAGCTCTTTGTCCTTATTTCTTCTTAGCTTGATGAATGGCTTCTAACCTGGCAGGGTTGTGCTTCAGGTTGATGTGGATCATGTGGAGGAAAGCATGTAGATGATTGGAGGCTTGCAATCGTTGGCTTGCACTCAATCCTCCCAATATATGCTTAATGATGCAAACTGGGTATGCCATGTTTCTTTCTGAGCATCTCTTGCTTGAATTGATCTTATCTTGATGGTGGAATTAACACCTAATTTTGCTGAATTTTTAGGCACATAAAATGGAAACTACTGATGTTGCTAGAAGAACTTTAGAGCAAAGGATTAGGAGCATTGAACTTGAAAATCGTCAATATAGCCCTCACTTCTTTGCAAGTCAAGAAGGAAATACTGAGGGTGGCTCCTCCAAGGGTGGATCAAGGTGATCCTCACGCAAGCAGACTCAGAGACCTAATGATGCATGATATGGAAGAATAATCATAGCATCCGTCATGGGCTAGAACGTCAGCACAGGTTTAGGCCGACGGTCCAATAGCGGGTAACGGGCAGAGTCATGCTGACGGGGACAATGTAAACGGACTGCAAGCTCGAAACTGACGGTTATACAAACAGCAAGAAGCTGACGACCACTCGGCTGCTGGAAAGAAAGAAGGCTGACGGTTGTAAGGCTGACGGCTCCATAAAAGTTAGAAACTTGCCCACCACGTATAGGAAGATTGCTTGCACTCCACGATTAGTATCCGGTTCCTATAAGGAAAGGATCCCTTAATCTACGCTCATGAGGATTCCTATAAGGAAAAGACTTCTGCTTCAAGGAAAAGGGTCAACTCTCAACTACTGTAAAAACCCCAATACCCTCACAAATCAAGGTACGCATAATTACACCCTCTCTAGCACTCTAGAGTTGAAAGAAGTTCTAACTTGACCTTCGGAGGGTATTTGGCCGGCACCACACCGGTGCTCTCTGTTAGGTCATCTCCTTTTTGTCTTGTAGGTGTCTTTCTGGCATGTGAGGACCGTGTGGCTCACTGGTGATTTTCGGCATCATCAGTTGGCGCCGTCTGTGGGAAACACCGAAGCAATTAAGCCACACTATCGTTTCCCAGACTAAAGGGTTGCATGGTACTCACTCGTTCCATGGCAACTACCAACGACGTACAAGGAGAGGAACCACCCACAACTGCCCTCGAGAGGCAAGTTCGGACTCTCGCCGCTGCAGTAGAGCGTCTGACCAAACGAAACCTCGACTTGGAGGAACAGCTACGCCAGAAGGATGCAGCACAAAATGACCAACCCGAAGACCAGGAAGAAAATAGCGCTCCAAGGGGGAATCAGGAAAGACCTGAAGGCAGCCGCGCCCCGAGCAGACCGGAAAGGCAGCCCGCAAGCACACCATCCCTCATGGATACGACTCCACCGCAAATCGCCTCCGAGATGCAGGCAATGAAGGAGCAGATGGAAGTTATGATGAACGCGCTCAAGGGGAGAGTTTCTAGTAACCTTGACGATCTAGTGAACCGTACCGACTCACCCTTCACTATCGCCGTGAACTCTTTCCCCTTACGCCACAAGTTTCGCATGCCGAATATAGATAGCTATGACGGAATGAAGGATCCTCTCGACCACCTGGAGACTTTCAAGACCCTGATGCATCTTCAGGGGGTAGCAGATGAGATCATGTGCAGGGCCTTCCCCACAACACTCAAAGGCCCCGCGAGGGTATGGTTCAGCCGGCTGACGCCCAACTCTATCAGCACCTTCAAAGAGCTAAGCGCCCAATTCACTACACATTTCATTAGAGGACACAGGTATAAGAAGTCCACAGCATGCCTGATGAGTATCAAGCAAAGAGAGGACGAGACGTTGCGGTCCTACATAACGCGTTTTAACAAGGAAGCGCTATCGGTCGACGAGGCCGACGATAAAATACTTGTAGCGGCATTCACAAACGGGCTACAAAAAGGCAAATTCTTGTTCTCTCTATACAAGAACGACCCAAAGACCATGTCAGAAGTGCTCTACAGGGCTATCAAGTATATGAACGCCGAGGACGCATTGCAGGCCCGAGAAGAAAAACCAAGAAAAAGGGAGAGGCAGGAGGACGCACGATCAGACCAGGGAAGGAAAAGACCCAGAACGGGGGAACGAAGAGACGAAAGATGATCTAAGCCTCCAGGAGGGAGATTCACGAGCTTCACTCCGCTCACCGCCCCAATAGATCAAGTCCTAATGCAGATTAAGGACGAAGGAACTCTGACCTTCCCCGGAAAACTGAAGGGGGATCCTAATAAGCGTTCCAGAGACAAATACTGCCGCTTCCACCGAGATCACGGTCATGACACAGCCGACTGCTACGACTTGAAGCAGCAAATCGAGGCCCTAATAAGACAAGGGAAGTTACAGAAGTTTGTGAGCAAGGAAAGAGCAGACCCAGCGCCTCAGGAGCACCCACCCCCACGTGGCCATGATCGTCCCAGGCCTCCCATTGGTGATATACGAATGATCGTAGGAGGGATGGCCACCAGACCGTCGAAAAGGGCTCGAAAGACGCACCTCCGGATGGTCCAAAACGTCCAAGTGGCGGGCCCAGTGCGAAACATAGCCCAAACGAAAAGCCCCGTGATCGAATTCTCAGAAGAAGACGCACGACGTACCCACCACCCACACGACGACGCGCTCGTCGTCAGCTTACAGGTCGGGGACTACAACTTGCATTGGGTATTGGTCGACAACGGAAGCTCGGCAGACATTCTATACTACCCGGCGTACCAGCAAATGAAAATCAGCAAGGAGCAACCGATCCCGATGAACGCTCCACTCGTCGGTTTTGGGGGTGCAAAGGTGTTTCCACTAGGCGCGGTCACGTTGGCCGCAACCGCAGGCGACTACCCCCAGCAAGTCACGAAGGAAGTAACGTTCCTCGTGGTTGACCATTCATCCACCTATAACGCCATCATAGGACGGCCCACCCTTAACGCATGGAAGGCGGCAACTTCAACTTATCATTTAATGATTAAATTCCCGGCAGAACACGGAATCGGAGAGCTACGTGGAAACCAGATTGCAGCACGAGAGTGCTATGTAGCCATGATGGAGATGGACGATCACCTCCAAACCATGAACATAGAAGAGCACCGGAGCGCAACAGAGCCGGCCGAGAGGCTTGAGGAAGTACCTCTAAACGACTCCGTACCTGACCAGACAACAAGGATTGGGACCCTCACAAGTCCCGACACTCGGCGAGCGCTTGCAGCATTCCTCAAGAAGAATCGAGACGTATTCGCCTGGAGTCACGAGGATATGCCAGGAATAGATCCTTCAGTCATGGTACATAGGCTGAATGTGTCACCATCTTTTCCGCCCATCCGACAAAGGAAGCGGGTCTTCGCCCCGGAGCGAGATCAAGCCATAGCCGAAGAAGTCCGCAAGCTGCAAAAGGCCAATTTTATTAAAGAAGTGTACTACCCCGACTGGCTAGCGAACGTGGTGATGGTCAAGAAAGCTTCCAGGAAATGGAGGACGTGTGTAGACTTCACCGATTTGAACAAAGCGTGTCCTAAAGACAGCTACCCCCTCCCAAGGGTCGACAATCTGGTAGACTCCACGGCTCAGCACCAGCTATTAAGTTTAATGGACGCTTTCTCCGGCTACAACCAAATCAAGATGCACGAGGACGATCAGGAAAAGACGTCCTTTGTTACCAGCCAAGGCCTGTTCTGCTACAAGGTAATGCCGTTTAGTTTGAAAAACGCGGGCGCAACTTACCAAAGGCTTATGAACAAAATGTTCGCACAACAGATCGGGAGAAACGTTCAGGTATATGTCGACGACATATTGGTTAAAAGTCAAAGGGAAGAAGATCATTTAGAAGACCTCAGGGAAACATTCGATACCCTTCGCTCTTACAACATGAAGCTCAATCCGGGAAAATGTGTCTTTGGGGTAACAGCAGGAAAATTCCTAGGATTCATGGTGTCCCAGAGAGGCATCGAGGCCAATCCGGACAAGATCCGGGCTATAATGGAGATGGCACCACCAAGAAATGTGAAGGAAGTACAAAGCCTCAACGGCAAGGTAGCAGCACTAAACAGGTTCGTCTCCAGAGCGACAGACAAGTGCCTACCCTTCTTCCGCATATTAAAAAGGTCTTTCGAATGGACCGATGAATGCTAGCGAGCGTTCGAAGAATTAAAAGCTTACCTCTCTTCCCCACCACTGCTGAGTCCCTCACAGCCAGGAGAAGAACTCTTTCTTTATCTCGCCGTCTCCCCGGCCGCCGTCAGCGCCGCCTTGATCAGAGAAGAAGGGAAGATACAGAAACCCATGTATTACATCAGTCGGGCGCTGCACGGAGCTGAAGAAAGATATCCACCCCTGGAGAAACTTGCTTTCGCACTAGTTACAGCGGCACGCAAACTGAAGCCGTATTTTCAAGCTTACACAATAACGGTCTTAACCGACAAGCCTTTGCGACGGGCTATGAGCAACCCCGATGCTGCCGGGCGCTTGACACTTTGAGCCATAGAACTGAGCGAATATGACATCCAATATCGCCCGCGCACCGCTATCAAGGGACAGGTCGTGGCAGATTTCATAGCTGAATTCACGAATGGCGAGGACGAGGGGGCAGAGGAATCCCCAGAGTGGAGTATACACGTGGATGGATCCTCCAACAGATAAGCCGGCGAAGCCGGCATCGTGCTACAGTCACCCGAAGGGGATACGGTAGAATGTATGGTCCGTCTCGCCTTCCCCACTACCAACAACGAGGCAGAATACGAAGCTTTGATAGCAGGGCTCGACCTCGTTAAGGCAGCAGGAGTCGAGAAAGCAATTGTTTACTGCGACTCCCAAGTTATAGTTAACCAGATAAGCGGGGAGTACGAATGCAAAGGCGAGAGAATGAAGAAGTATCTAGAGCAAGCGAAGAGGAGAATAAACGAGCTGGAGGTCAAAATTATGCAAATCCCCTGGGGGGAAAACGAGCAAGCCGACCGCTTAGCCAAAGCCGCCTCTGCCGAGCACATGATCGCCACTAGAAGTACACTCTCCTTCACGCAGCTCTCTCCACTTATCAGTGCGGCCGACATACAGGAGCTCGATCCCCAGAATGACTGGACTACACCATTAACCTCCTTTTTGAAAAATGGCGTATTACCAAATGATAAGGAGGCAGCAAGGAAACTGAAGGTTCAAGCGGCAAGATTCGTTCTAATCAGGGATGTTTTATACAAAAGAGGTTTTTCTCGCCCCTACCTACGATGCTTGGGTCCCGAAGAAGCGGATTACGTCATGAAGGAAGTGCACGAAGGAATCTGTGGAAACCACTCCGGATCAAGGTCGCTAGTACACAAGCTAGTACGAACCGGGTACTTTTGACCAACAATGCAGAAGGATGCCGAGGCTTATGTAAAGGCTTGCGACAAGTGCCAAAGGTTTGGCAACATCATCAGGCAACCACCCGAAGAATTAACCCCAATCACGGCACCATGGTCGTTCGCTCAGTGGGGATTGGACATTATGGGACCGTTCCCAACTGCAATACGACAACTGAAGTTTTAGTTGTCGGTATCGACTACTTCACCAAGTGGGTAGAAGCGGAAGCACTGGCCACCATCACAGAGAAAAACGTAAGGAGCTTTGTTTCGCGATGCATCATATGCAGGTTTGGTATTCCAAGAGTCTTAGTCTCAAACAACGGGAAACAATTCGACAACGACTCCTTCAGGGACTTCTACTCACAGTTAGGGATACGGAACCACTACTCCTCCCCCGCCCACCCCCAAGCCAATGGGCAGGTCGAAGTTACAAATCGGTCCTTGCTAAAAATCATCAAGACCCGGCTTGAGGGGGCAAAGGACATATGGGCTGAAGAGTTGCCGAGCATACTATGGGCGTACAGGACGATAGTAAGGACACCAACAGGAGAAACACCGTTCCGATTAACGTACGGGAACGAAGCGGTCATCCCAGCCGAAGTCGGTCTCACAAGCTACAGGGTGCACAACCACGACGAAAAAAGGAACGACGAAGCCATACGTTTGCAGCTCGACCTGGTGGACGAAGTCAGGATGGCAGCAGAACAAAGGCTCGCGCGATACCAGGATCGCATGGCCAAGAATTACAACTCCAGGGTCAGACACAGAGACTTCCAAGAAGGGGACCTCGTTCTAAGAAAGGTAATGGGCGCAGCAAGAGACCCCGCCCAAGAAAAGCTCGGCCCGAATTGGGAAGGACCCTACCGAGTGACAGCATGGCAAAGGAAGGGCACCTACCATCTAGAGACTCTGGACGGACGAAAGCTACCACATCCATGGAATGCGGAACACTTACAAAAGTACTACCAATAGGAGCAGCCGCATCTTTCTTTTCGGAACGACTTTTTTTTTTAATTACCTTTTTAAGCAATAAGCCCAAAGGGCAGTTCTTTCCTGCTTATGTTTTTGCTACAATAAGCCCAAAATGGGCAGATTTTGTTTCTAGACTACCTTTTATATTTATGCATAATGATAAGAGTTTGCTCAAAACAAAGTCTATTTACAAACATGAGAACAGAAATAACAAAGTCCAAAAAATGGACAAGCAAAACAACCGACGGTCAAAAAATGACCAAGTCCAAAGGACAAAAAACTGACGGTCTAAATGACCGCATCCACAAGGCTGGATTACCAAAAGGCTGACGGTCCAAAAATGGACGAGCAAAACAGTCGACGGTCAAAAAATGACCAAGTCTAAAGGACAAAAAACTGACGGTCTAAATGATCGAATCCACAAGGCTGGATTACCAAAAGGCTGACGGTCCAAAAATGGACGAGCAAAACAGCCGACGGTCAAAAAATGACCAAGTCTAAAGGACAAAAAACTGACGGTCTAAATGACCGAATCCACAAGACTGGATTACCAAAAGGCTGACGGCCCAAAAATGGACGAGCAAAACAGCCGACGGTCAAAAAATGACCAAGTCTAAAGGACAAAAAACTGACGGTCTAAATGACCGAATCCGCAAGACTGGATGGCCAAAAGGCTGACGGTCCAAAATGGACGAGAAAAACAGCCGACAGCCCAAAAATGGCCAAGTCCAAAAAACGAAAAGATGACGGTCTAAATGGCCGAACCCTTATGCTAGGATACCAAGAGGCGGACAGTTTCAAAGGTGAACGGACTGACGGTCCAAAAAACCAACCAAATCCAAAAAATGGAGAAGCTGATGGTCTAAATGTCCAAGTCCACAAGATGGATTAAGCTAGGAAAGCCAACGGTCTAAAAGCGACCAAAAATGGACAAAATGCTGACGGTCTAAATCTACGAACTAAAATACCTGACGGTTTAAAATAACCTACGTCCAAAATAGACAAGCCCAAAAAAAACTAGCAGGTTGAAAATGGCAAGTCCAGAGACGGACTAAGCACTGACGGAATACAAGGGCCAATAAATAAGACTAACGGTCTAAAAAAAGGCCGAAACCGTCAGCCCGTAAACGGACGACCATGAGGCAGAACCTTGATGGGATGTAGCCGAAACCTTTCACAATCATTTAAGGCAAAATGATCAAAAATTGACGGGTTCGTTAAAACTAACCGACGGTTTAGTAAAACTAACGGTACAAATAAAGTAACAAGGCCTGCAATCTTTGTTTCGAAACATACAAGAAAACCAAGCAAAATAAGCTACAAACAGGTAATGAAAAGCTGACGGCGTTGTAACAAATCCAAGCCTAAAGGAAGGCATTTAAAAGCTGTCAAAATATTACACAACGGTGCCCAAAGGGGCACTTAATAAGATTGTCTTCTACATAAATAAAAAGAAATAAAAATGGTGATAAACAAAAGTAAGAAACACTTCAAAAAGTCTATTTGGCAGCAGGCTCCTCCTCATCTAGCAACACCGTAGGAGGGGTGACGGCAGTCGACGAGAGGTTCGCAGCAGGTTGGGCCAAGACAACCCCACTCTCTCCAGGAAGGGGGGAATTAACCAAATCGTCAGCAGGAGGAGTGACGGCACCAATGGCAGGCGTCATGGGCTGAGCGTCATCTATATTAATGCAAGACAGGTCCAACTCGGGAAAAGCTGACGCCACCTGTTTGAGACAGTCGTCGAATCCGGTGCCATAATAGCTGCCACAAGACTCGATAAAGGCATCTGACGCCTTGAACTTCTCAACAGCGTCAACCCCTACTGTCTCTAACTGCTCATAAAGAGCCGTCAACTTTCCTTCTGTCTCAACCCGCTGACGTTTCACCTCTTCCAGCTCGTCCCTCACCTCTTTTAGCTCCCGGTTAAGTGTCCGTACCCCATCCTTGTACTGGCCCTGCTCGTTTCGCAGGGTGGCATTATGCTTGCTAAGACGAGAGGCGACGCCTTCCTTGGCCACGCATCGCTCCGTCAGCGCCTTTACACGGACCAAAGCCTGAACAAAAATATAACCGTCAGCTACCAAAAAAAAAAAAAGAAAAAAAAAAAGAAGGGGTTTATGTACATCAGTCAAAGAAAGAGTAAAACTGACGGTTTACCCGAGAAAGGTTGAACAAAGCCGACGACCCCAGCTCGTCCGTCCCTAACTGAGCACAAGGATCCATGTCTGTCGGCCTTATGAGTGTCCCAACGGCCTCGACAGCAAAGTCCTTATGCGTCAGCAAGCTCTGGGGTCCCTGCAAGACGGGACCAGAAGAAGTCATGACGCCTTTCCCAGCTCCATGACCCGACGTAGGGGGCGACTTCACGGGAGTGACGGTTGGTCTCTTCGACGGGCGAATGACCACTCCGTTAGACTTCCTCTTCTGGGAGCCCTTGGCGACGGGCTTGAGGGCAAGCGTAGACGTCGTCTCTCCCTTCGCCCTCTTCTCCTCCCGCTGACGGGCAGCGGCGGCCTTGATTCGCTCCTTAGCAGCATCCATTTTTGCACAAAAAGAGGAAAAACATAAGGGAAGTTGACGACTAGAAGTATGGAAGCTGACGGGTAGATAAAGACTTACGATGACGAGCAAGCTCTTCCAACCTGCAAGCCTCGGGCATTGGTTCGGGACCCCCACAGTATGTATAAAGAGTATCTAGGATAATCAAGTCCCGGCACGACCGCTCCCCTATAGGTATCCCCAGAACCCGACGGATGAAATCCTCTTGCTCGTCAGTTATTGACGGACGAACGAAAGCTAAAAAAAAAAAAAAAAAAAAAAAAGAGAGAAGAAAGAAAACTTGAATGTGTTAGTATCTTTTCAAAGGAAAAGTAAAATATGCCAAGTTGACGAGGATAAAAGGTGACGACTAAAACCTGACTCCTTGACAAAACCCCAAGTGTTGTCAAAACAGCCAAAGGGAATTGTTTCCCATTCGTCTTGATGGCACACCCAGTCCGTCCCCTCTACAAAAAAGAACCTACCCTTCCAGGCTCTATTGGAGTTTGGCATTTCAGACACCAGCCTTAACTCCTTCTCCCTAACAGCAAAGTGATACATCCCCCTTGACGAAGAAAGATGACGGGGTCTGTAGCAATAGAAAAACTCATCCAAGGTAAGCTGACGGTGACCTCCGCTCAGACGACCCCACAACACCTCAGCACTTATAAAAATTCTCCATGAGTTTGGGGCAATCTGACTGATTGATATGCCAAGGTAATCAGCCAGCTGACAGTGTAAAGCCGTCAGGGGCAATCTCAAACCGGCAGCAAACATGGCGTCATACATGCCAACGTCTGCAGTTTTTCCCGTGTAACACTTCTCACCCTCCATAGGTAGACGGATGGGAATGTGATCAGGGATTTGAAAATGGACACGCAGTTCATTGAAAATTTTAAGCGTCATCTTTGGAAGAAATTTGTTTACAGCCCAGTCCTTGGGAAGGATAAAGGGATGACTACCTTCAGGACCTTCAGACTCCTTTTCACTAGATTCCTCGTCACCTTCATCCCCATTCCCCCCTCTTAACTCAACTTCGCTCCCCTCGCCTACTTCCTTCTCTTGACCGACGTTTCCATGGCCTTCTATCTCTTCGACGGCAACATGGGCTGACGTCTCCCTCTCTGACGACCAGGAGGAACTCTTAGACTCACTACTTGAGCCCGAACCAAATACCTCGTCGTAGCCCGCCCCTTCGCGGACCGACGACTGGTCACTCGACGCGTCACTCGACATCTACCTACAAGTGACGGGTGTAAACTAAGCACCTAGGATGACGACCTCACTTTAAAAGAAAAATTGAAAGCATGCAAAAAGAAAGGGAAACTTACAAGTTCTAGAAGTAACGTTTGAAAAGGCGACGGCAGGAACGTTGGTAGAACTGACGGAATGTGGGCGACGGATGTGCTCTCCAGGAATCAAATAAATGAAATAATGGAAATGGGAGGAGGGGGCCACATATATATATGAGTTAAACGCACGGAAGACGAAGCGACGCCCGCGTTCAAACGCGGGGCCAATCCAAGCATGCCACCTATCCCAGCATTTAATGTTAGCAGCAATTATTTTTCTCTTGATCAAAGTAGCAGTTAGTGACGGAAGAAAACTCCATAACCCGTCTGGTATGGTTGACGGGCATATGGAGTAGGGGGCAACTGATATGGAAGAATAATCATAGCATCCGTCATGGGCTAGAACGTCAGCACAGGTTTAGGCCGACGGTCCAATAGCGGGTAACGGGCAGAGTCATGCTGACGGGGACAATGTAAACGGACTGCAAGCTCGAAACTGACGGTTATACAAACAGCAAGAAGCTGACGACCACTCGGCTGCTGGAAAGAAAGAAGGCTGACGGCTCCATAAAAGTTAGAAACTTACCCACCACGTATAGGAAGATTGCTTGCACTCCACGATTAGTATCTGGTTCCTATAAGGAAAGGATCCCTTAATCTACGCTCATGAGGATTCCTATAAGAAAAAGAATTCTGCTTCAAGGAAAAGGGTCAACCCTCAACTACTATAAAAACCCCAATACCCTCACAAATCAAGGTACGCATAATTACACCCTCTCTAGCACTCTAGAGTTGAAAGAAGTTCTAACTTGACCTTCGGAGGGTATTTGGCCGGCACCACACCGGTGCTCTCTGTTAGGTCATCTCCTTTTTGTCTTGCAGGTGTCTTTCTGACGTGTGAGGACCGTGTGGCTCACTGGTGATTTTCGGCATCATCAATGCATGACTTGTATTTTTATTTTTCTTGCAAAAGAAAAGGAAGTGCTCCTTAGAAAATCTTGTATTAATTTCCATATTTAACTCTTTGCCCCTTGAATCATGTAGAGCCTTCAACTAAGACAAGTTTAGAATTCACCTAATGAGATCTTGTAGTACTAATTTAAACTTATCTTGCTTGGCTTTGCTAGAATCTGCTCTTACTTGAATGAGGCAGAGCCTAATGCCCCTAGTTAGAATGAATGCATAATTTTTGGAAATCTTGGTTACAATGGTTTTTTTTTTTTTTTTTTGAAAAGATGATGATGGTGATTTTTTTTTTTTTTTTTTTTGAAAATGAATGAGCCATGGGCAAATACCCTTAGTTTGGAACATAAATCCATGAGCCTTAAAAAAAACTTGATTTGTTCAATTTTTGAAAACAATGATATAAGCGATGATTTTTTGAAAATGAGTTAGACACGGCAGAATGCCTTAGTTTGGCCCCAATTTTTTTTTTTAATTTTTTTTTATTGTTAATCAATCTTAAAAAAAAAATTCCCGAGAGCGCGAAATTGCATGGATGTATGATGGAGGGGCTACATGCCACATGGCATATAAGGAGTGCCGTTCGGCACTTTTAGAATGTCAAATAGTACTCGGCCGTGCCACGACACTCACGCTATGGTGGACCAACTTCTCATGCTTTTCCCATGCGTGTTTCACGTTTTCTCATTTTTTTTAAAACATCTACTTCGTTTGTGATCATGAAATACTCTCCCAATCAGCTACAAACTCTTTGAAACCTATTTCAAACTTGATCAGGAATTGATGCAGCTCGTATAAAGGTTAATAAAATCTCCTATGAAAAATCTCTACATAAAGGTTAATAACATACAATAATCACAGGCAAAAGTCATCCATGGCTAGCAATCACAATTTTTCTCATTCAACAATTCATAATATCAACAAATGGGTTTGTAGCTTTGATTTCAATAACAAAACCAATTTTATAGCCTACAAATTAGAGGGAATCAAGCTTTGGGGAATGTGAAAATCAAGTGGGACTTCCTTCATGCTGCCATGAAATTATGGGACCCCAAAGATCATGTGTTTCGGTTTAACATTGCTAAACTCTATCCGACAATTGAAGAATTTTCAGCTATCCTGGGCAATGATTCAAGCAAAAAATCTGTAGCAGTTTCTTGTGACCCCAGGCATAAGGAATCTTTGTTTGATGCTCTTGGGCTTCCTATTTCCATTACTGACAGTATGATTAAAGGTCATATGATGAATTTGTTAGGATTAGTACCCTCAAATCCTATTGTATGATGCTATGTATGATATTAAGTTTGACATTATGTATGACATTATGTATAACTTAATATTGTGTTTAATGAATTTGTTTTATTATTATCTAAAATAATGGTAACATGAATATTCGAACATTATCATTTAGTTCATGAGATGTATAGTATGTGATTTATGTGAAAAGTCACAGAAGATATAAATCGCAAGTTCTTTGTAAACTCAGAATTATAGTTCGTAGTCAGTGATGAAATTGGGTATTTCATCTGCGAAGACTATAACATATCAACCATGATGATTTGTCTTGATCATGGAAGTGGAGACTTCTGGTTGATGTGTTAATATGTTTTAAGAGTTAAGACATATTGAATTGGACCGCGATGAGATTTATTATTTTCCTGAGGACTGTCATATGAATAATAAATCTCACGACTTGTATTTGCATGAACTCTTAATCCTGAGAGAATAATAGACCTGATCATGAGATGTAGATTACTTTGATATATCAGGAGTGAGATCTATAGTAATGGTCAAAACCTCAGTATGTTGGGCAGCCACATTTAGTGTTGATGGAACATGTGTTCTCAAGATGGAATTCATAGTCTCTTAACGAAGATATAAAGTATTCCCTTGAGATAAGTTTAATGAGTTTGTTATTCAGAGAGTTAGGCCTAACCACTTTAGTAAGACTAAAGTATATATTTGTAGAATTAGATTTCATAAATATATAATGAATAACATTAAAGGATTAAACCGGGTACTCAAGGACTAAGATGTAGTAATTTATAAAGTGATAGTCTACATTAATGACTTTGTATTACTACGAATATTTTATGAAGGGGTTGCATATATAATAAAGTCTTGGGATATGATTTATAGATAAGGCCTAAAGTGCAACTATATTTATATAGTGGTATTAAATATAGTTAATGGTAACTTTGGACTTGTCAAGAGTTGACAAAAAAGCCCAAAGCCCATTGAAATTAGTGTCTTATTGGTCCCTTTTGGTCCCACTCCAAGCCATACACTTAAGCTTAATTGGAAAGGCCCAAAAGGCTAGCCCAATTAGATAATTGGTTAGATACAAAGGGAAAAACGTATAGAATTTTATAAGTGAGAAAAACAACATTGTAATGGTGTGGAAGTGAGTGTATGTCACTCTCTAATCATCCCTTTGTAACCAATTAAGAGCTCACACTTCTTGGGCGTTAGTGGAATTGGAGTGAAGATTAAAAGTATTCCTAACTGGTTCAATCTTCGATTTTGAAATTCACCGCTTCAAGGTATGCTCTCTTATTCTCAAATTTTGAAATTTACTTAACGCATGTTATCAATTTCAAACGATGTAGATCCATTATTTTTTCCGCTGCGTTCACATTTATTTCCATCAAACTTCGTGCAATTATCTCTCAACTAATTGACAAATGCACTTATGGAGTGATCGACAATATGCAGAAAAAATTCAATTTGGCTTTATGCATGGTGGGAAAACTTTTTCTTTAGCTCAATGAAAGGGTTTGCATCTAAGTCCATCAATTTTACTGTTCCCCTAGAGTATATTTGTTTAATAGTGTATGGGTCTTCCTAATTTTGCTTGAACTTCCCATTTGCATCTTGAACTGGGGCTCAGATTTCTTTCAACACTAAGTCCCCGAACTTCAAAGATGGACTCTTAGAGCCCATGGACTTTGATGAATTTCCAGTTTGTGAATCTTGTTTCGAAGGTAAAATGACCAAACGATCTTTTAAAGCAAAAGGTAGAAGAGCTTAAGATTTGCTAGAGCTAGTGCATTCTGATGTATGTGGTCAATCCAAGCAAAAGGAGGATGTGAGTATTTCATCACTTTTACTAAAGATTACTCAAGATATGGTTATGTGTACCTAATGAGACGGAAGTTCGCAGCCTTTGAAAAGTTCAAAGAGTTTAGGGCTGAAGTAGAGAATCAATTGTGTAAATGCATAAAAGCCATTCGATTTGATCGTGGTGGTGAATACCTTCTTGGGGTTTTCAATGATTACTTAACTCAAAATAGGATTGTATCCTAATTGGCTGCACCTGGAACTCCCCAATAGAATGGTGTAGTAGAAAGAAGGAATAGGACTCTTTTAGAAATGGTTAGGTCCATGATGAGTTACTCAACTTTACCGATTTCTTTTTGGGATTATGCCTTAAATACAGCAATACATCTTTTGAATTTAGTCCCATCAAAATCTGTTCCTAAAACACCCATGGAATTGTGGAGTGGGCGTGAGCCTAGTATGAAATATCTCCACATTTGGGGTTGTCCTACATATGTGTTAAAAGGGAAGCCTGATAAATTGGAACCAAAATCAGAAGTGTGTTTGCTTATAGGTTATCCAAAAGAAACTAGGGATTATTTATTCTATAGTCGTAAAGATAACAAAGTTTTTATTATTACAAATGCTAAATTCTTGGAAAATGACTATATGAATAATTTTACTCCTAGAAGTAAAGTTGACCTGTAAATGAACAACCAATGGATGAAACTAGGGATGATGTGGCTGTATTAGATACACCACAAGATATTACTCATGACATGTCTAGTACACAAGTGCCTCGTCATAATGGGAGAATTTTTTGGCCTCCTATAAGATTCACAACTTTAGGAGAAACTTATAAAGCTATCTCAAAAGATGCTAAATCGGATCCCTACACCTATGAAGACGCAATGAATGATATAGATGCACATCATTGGGTCCAAGTTATGAAATCTGAATTAGATTCCATGTATTCCAATCAAGTTTGGGATCTTGTAAAGGCGCCTAATAGCATTAAACCTATTGGTTGTAAATGGGTTTACAAGAGGAAGAGAGGGATAGATGAAAATGTTAAAACCTTTAAAGCAAGATTAGTGGCAAAAGGGTATACATAAAAAGAAGGTATTGATTATGATGAAACCTTTTTCTCCAGTAGCTATGCTTAAATCTATCAAAATTCTCTTTTCCATTGCTGCTCATTATGATTATGAGATTTGGCAAATAGATGTCAAGATTGCATTTATCAATGGCAATCTTGAAGAGGAAATCTATATGATGCAACCGAAAGGTTTCATAGCAAAGAACCAAGAGCATATGGTATGCAAGTTGAAAAGGTCCATTTACGAACTTAAGCAAGCATCTTAGGTCATGGAACATTAGATTTGATCAAGCAATCAAGTCATTTGGTTTTGAGCAAAATCTTGATGAACCATGTGTGTACAAAAGACATTGTGATAAAGTAGTAATGTTCCTAGTGCTTTATGTTGATGATATTCTACTCATTGTAAATGATGCAGGGGTAATGTCATTAGTAAAGGTTTGGTTGTTAAGCCAATTTGATATGAAGGACTTGAGTGAGGCTAACTTTATTCTAGGGATCAAGCTTTGGCGAGATCACAAGAATAAGATGTTAGGCTTATCACAAGCTGGACATATAGATAAGGTTCTAGAACGGTTTAGCATGCAAAACTCCAAGAAAGGATTACTTCCTTTCAGACATGGAGTTCCTCTGTCTGATAACCAAAAGCCTAAGACTCAAGAGGAAGAAAATACGATGAGACAAGTTCCTTATGCTTCTGTAGTAGGAAGTCTCATGTATGCCATGTTTTGTACTAGACCAGATATTTGTTATTCAGTTGGCATGGTCAGTCGATATCAATAAAATCTAGGACCAAAACATTGGCAAGATATAAAGCATATTCTCAAGTATCTACGGAGAACAAGATATTATATGTTTGTTTACCGAAGTGAGAATTTGATACCTATTGGCTATACAGATTCATATTTTCAATCTGATCTAGATTTCAGAAAATCCACATCAGGATGTGTTTTCACCTTGGGATGTGGAGCCATAAGTTGGTAGAGTATTAAGCAATCTTGTATTGCTGACTCTACCATGGAAGCAGAATATGTTGCTACTTGTGAGGCAGCAAAGGAAGCTGTATGGCTCAAGAAATTCCTTTTTGACCCTGGTGTAATGACAATGGTGCAAGTTCCAATCACATTGTTTTGTGACAACAGTGGAGCAGTTGCACAATCTAACGATCCAAGGAATCATAAGAAAGGAAAGCACATTGAGAGGAAGTACCATATCATTTGAGATAATGTTGCTCGTGGAGATGTGGTGGTAGCAAAGATTGAAAGTGCAAATAATCTAACAAATCCATTTACTAAAGCTTTGTCTCAAAGGACTTTTGAGTTACATATGGAGAGAATGGGAGTTAGATTAGTGCATAATAGTTTTTAGGGCAAGTGCGAGATTGTTAGGATTAGTGCCCTTAAATCCTATTGTATGATGCTATGTATGATATTGACAATGTGTATGACATTATGTATGACTTAATATTGTGTTTAATGAATTTGTTTTATTATTATCTGAAATAATGGTAACATGAATATTTGGACATTATTATTTAGTCCACAAGACACATAGTATGTGATTTATGTGGAAAGTTACAGAAGATATAAATCACAAGTTCTTTGTAAACTCATAATTATAGTTTGTAATCGGTGATGAAATTGGGCATTTCATCTGCAAAGACTATAACATATCAACCACGATGATTTGTCTTGATCATGGAAGTGAAGACTTTTGGTTGATGTGTTAATATCTTTTAAGAGTTAAGACATATTAAACTAGACTATTGTGAGATTTATTATTTTCCTGAGGATTGTCATATGAATAATAAATCTTACGACTTGTATTTGCATGAACTCTTAATCCTGAGAGAATAATGGACCTAATCATAAGGTGTAGATTGCTTTGATATATCAAGAGTGAGATTTATAGTAATGGTCAAAACCTCAGTATGTTGGGCAGCCACATTTAGTGTTAATGGAACATGTATTCTCAAGATGGAATTCATAGTTTCTTAACAGAGATATAATGTATTCCCTTGAGATAAGTTTAATGAGTTTGTTATTTAGAGAGTTAGGCCTAACCACTTTAGTAAGACTAAAGTATATATTTGTAGAATTGGATTTCATAAATATATAATGAATAACATTAAAGGATTAAACCAGGTACTCAAGAATTAAGATGTAGTAATTTACAAAGTGGCAGTCTACATTAATGACTTTGTATTACTACGGATATTTTATGAAGGGGTTGCATGTATAATAAAGTCTTGGGATATGATTTATAGATAAGGCCTAGAGTGCAACTATATTTATATAGTGGTATTAAATATAGTTAATGGTAAATTTGAACTTATCAAGAGTTGACAGAAAAACCCAAAACCCATTGAAGTTAGTGTCTTATTGGTTCCTTTTGGTTCCACTCCAAGCCACACACTTAAACCTAATTAGAAAGGCCCAAAAGACCAACCTAATTAGATAATTGGTTAGATACAAAGGGAAAAACGTACATAATTTTATAAATGAGAAAAACAACATTGTAATGGTGTGGAAGTGAGTGTATGTCACTCTCTAATCATCCCTTTGTAACCAATTGAGAGTCCACACTTCTTGGGCGTTAGTGGAATTGGAGTGAAGATTAAAAGTATTCTTAAGTCCTTCAATCTTCAGTTTTGAAATTCACCGCTTTAAGGTATGCTCTCTTGTTCTCAAATTCTGAAATTTACTTAACGCATGTTATCAATTTCAAACGATGTAGATCAGTTATTTTTTCCCCTGCGTTCACATTTATTTCCATCAAACTTCACGCAATTATCTCTCAACTGATTGACAAACACACCTATGAAGTGATCGACAATATGCAGAAAAACTTCAATTTGGCTTTATGCATGGTAGGAAAACTTTTTCTTTGGCTCAGTGAAAGGGTTTGCATCTAAGTCCATCAATCTTACTGCTCCCTTAGAGTATATTTGTTTGATAGTGTATGGGCCTTCCCAATTTTGCTTGAACTTCCCATTTGCATCTTGAACTGGGGTTCAAATTTCTTTCAACACTAAGTCCCCCAAATTCAAATTTCTAGTTCTTACTTTCTTGTCAAAATTTTTCCTAAGCCTCCTCTGGTATCCTTGAATATGATATAAGGCCTTGAGTCTTTTCTCATCTAGCATGCACAATTGATTGTATCTGCTCTGTAACCAATTTGCTTCAGGAATTTTACTTTCCAATACTGTCCTTAGTGAACGGACACCTATCTCAGTGGGAAAGACTACTTGCATCCCATACACCAGTGAATATGGAGTGGCTCCTGTGGAAGATCTAATTGGTGTTCTGTACCCCCAGAATGCATGGGGCAATTGTAGGTGCCAATCCTTGTAGTTCTTTGTGCTCTTCTTCAAGATTCACCCTATGTTTTTATTAGCAGCCTCAATTGACTCCATTGGTTTGAGGACGATAAGGTGAAGACTTGTGTTGTTGAATATTGAACTGTCGTAGTAGCTTCTCTATTTCTCCCTTAAATGCTATCCATTTTCTGAGATAATTTCATGTGATACTCCATATCTGCAAATGATATTGGTCTGAATGAATTGAGCAACTTTCTTCAAATTCAGGACTTTGAATGAAGTAACTTCTATCCATTTAGTAAAGTAGTCGATGGCTACAAGTATGAATTCATGGCCGTTGGATGCTATTGGGTGAATCTTCCCAATAATGTCTATCCCCCATGTAGAAAATGGCCTGGGTGATGTCATAGTATGTAATGGCATTGGTGGCATATGTTTCAAATCTCTATGGACTTGGCATTGGTGGCACTTTCAAACATGAGCCATATAGTCGACTTCCATAGTAGTCCAGTAATAACCTTGCCTTTTGATCTTCCTTGATGGCATGTGTACATTCATATGTGGCCCATAACTTGACTCAAGAACCTCTTCAATTATTTGTTGTGCTTCCTTGGCAGTTCCACAAAGGAGATGAATTCTATCATATGATCTTTTGTAAGGCCTTTCACCATAAATAATACAATTAGTAGACAACCTCCTGGTGGTCAATTGGTCATTCTTGTCTGCAAATGGTGGGTATGTCCCATTCTTAAGGTATTGCAAGATGTCTAAATACCATTCACCTTCACAACTCTTTCCCTCATCTTCTTCTATTTTCATGCAATAGGCTGGTTCCTCTTTTTGTTTCAACACTATTGGTCTAGCTTCATCTTCTTTTAGCCCCTCCATCATGGATGCCATTGTTGCTAAAGCATCTACAATTTGATTCTGCATCCTCAGCACGTACTAATACTTGATCTTACTAAATTTTGATGCCCACTTCTAAAGACATTCATGAGTTATGTCACCATACACCTAAATTTTTATGCCCACTTCTAAATTTTGATCTTCCATTTATTTTGTATCTAAGAGATTATTAATGTTAAGTCACCATACCCCTTAAACTCCTTTACTCGAAGGCTTAAGGCTGCTTATAGGCCCATAATGCAAGCTTCATATTCTGTGGCGTTGTTGGTGGCAGGGAAATTATGTCTACCAGAAAATGGAATATGTAACCCTTTTGGAGAAATCAAGAGAAATCCAATTCCACTTCCGTTTTGATTTGTTGTTCTATCAAAATATATCTTCCATGATTCTATCTCAATCTCCATGATGTTTTTATTTGGTAAATCTCCTTGAATCTCTTCATCTTCGTATGGTGAACAATGGGCTAAGTGGTCGGCAATTGCTCTCCCTTTCACATATTTCTAAGTCACATACTTAATATCAAATTCTAACAAATGTAAAACCCATTTAGCCATCTTCTCATCTTGCAAAGGTTTTTCCATCAAGTACTTCAAAGGATCCATTCTTGCAATCAGCAGAATGTTGTAAGCAAGCATCTAATGTCTGAGTTTAATGGTTGCCTATATAAGTGTTACACATGTCTTCTCTAATGGAGAGTACTTTTCTTCATAAGGCAACATCTTCTTGCTAATGTAGTATATTACATTCTCCTTTCTAGTCTCCTCTAGGTATTGAGCAAGTAAAGTCCCCATTGTTGTATCTGTAGTGGTAAGATACAACAACAATGACTTTTCAAGAACTGTTGGGATGAGTATTGGTGGTTTCATCAAATAATTTTTGATTATCTCAAAGGCTTCTTAGCATTGCTTATTCCACATTGTAGGGACTTCCTTCTTTAGCAGTCTAAAGATTAGTTCACATGTCATGGTGTGTTGAGCTATAAAGCTATTGATGTACTGTATTCTTCCTAGAAATCCTCAAATCTCCTTTTCAGTTCTTAGAGGCTTCATCTCTATTATTCCCTTGATTTTGTCAGGATCAACTTCTATTTCGCTCTGGCTTACCATAAACCCTAACAGTTTTCTAGATGTGACTTCGAAAGTACATTTCTTTGAATATAATCGTAATTGTAGAACCAGATTCTTTCAAAGAACTTCCTTAAAGCTGGTATATGCCCTTCACAATCTTTGGGCTTCACTATCATATCATCCACATAAAATTCTACTTCTTTGTGGAGCAAGTCATGCAATAAAGTAGTGACTGCATGTTGGTAAGTAGCACCAGCATTTTTAAGGCCAAATGGCATGACTATGTAGCAGTATGTCCCCCATGGTGTAATAAAGGAGGTTTCCTTCATAACTTCTAGAGCCATCTTAATTTGATTGTATCCTAAAAATCCATCCATAAACAAGAGCAAAGCATGCCCTGTTGTGTTGTCAACTAGGACGTCAATGTGAGGCAATGGAAAGTCATCTTTCGGGCTAGCCTTATTTAGATCTCGAAAATCTACACACATTCTAACATTCCCATCTTTCTTCGGTACCGAAACCACATTAGCTAACCACTCTAGATAGTTGACCACTTTCAAGAATCTCGCATTGTATTGTTTCTCTACTTCTTTGATCTTAAGAGTCCACTCTAGCTTCATTCTTCTTAACTTCTGTTTGACTGGCTTCGTGGTTGGATTTGTTGGAATGCAGTGTTGCACTATACTGGTATCAATCCCAGCATGTCTTTATATGACCAGGAAAAGACTTCCTTGAACTCTGTGAGTAGTGCCACTAATGCATCTTTCTCTGAGGCGATTAGGGTATTGCCCACTTGGATTATTTTTGGCTCATCATTGATTCCCACGTTAATGGGTTGGGTTTCTTCTTTTAAAGGTTCTAGGTATCCAAGTTTTAATTCCTTATTATTAAAAGTTTCTTTACCAATTTCAGAAATAAAAACATTCAAAACCAACAAAGAAACAGAATCAGAAATCATATTAAAAGGGAGGGAGTTTTTAACAAAATTTACAAGGGAGTAGAACAAGATTGTAGAAGTCTTCTAGTATGATACAAGGAGACCAAATGTGAAATGGAGATGCTGAATGGAGAGTTAACAGAAACTTATTCAAAGATTAAATTTCTTGAGCTTGAGGTGGTTCAAACCTATGCTAAAGTAGAGCGAGTCTCCTCCAAGAAGCTTATGAAGTACTTGCTCATCAAAAACCTTTCTCTGACAAAAGCGGATTAGGATACACTAGAGAAAGCAGTTCGGCTGCCAATATATTCAAGGAATTGAAGTTTGTGAAAGCCAAGGAATCGATGGTAGCTACCACTGCTATTGAGGAAGTCAATGTGGAAAAGAAGAGGGAATGTGAATGACCAATAAGTGCTGATAAAGCCTTGTAACCAATCAGTGGTCAAACCTGAAGCTAAAGGGAAATCACTTCCAAAATCACAAAAAGGTTTGAGAACTAAACATTTCTGCCATCATTATAGGATTCAAGGACACACCAAACGCAACAATTATAAGCTTAGAGCATTGAAGAATACAGGTGCTCAAAGGTTAAAAGGACCAAGAAATGACAAAAGGAATTGGAATGCTGAGCAATCAAAAGGTCAAGAAGGTGATCTCGAGGTGAGGGATGTGATGAGGTTGATTGATGCATTCACCACCTATTTTGCAAGCTTTTCCAGAAGGTTTGAAAGTCACAATGATCGTACCCAATCTACTAGGGATATCACTCCAAACGCAAGTGTCATGTGGGTGAAGAAGGGTACACATGCATAAGCATTATAGCATGCTCATGCATTAATACTTCCGATGTTTAGGGTCATAGGTTCATGCATCATGACATGTATAATTAAATTTGTGTCAGTTGCTTCTGGTTTATAACATGCTTCTTTTACAAGTTTTGGTTTGTACCTATTTTTGTTGATCTTACTTGTTCTATTTTTGAGTGTGTTCAAAAATTCAAAAACACATAAAAATTGAAAAATCTACAAAAAGTTTGATCGCTTGTGTTGTGTATATCACATGTAAGTTTGGTCTAGTACCTTTATACTAATGGTGTAGTGCATTTACGAGCTTAGCTTGTTCTGTATGCACATATATCTATGTGGGAGAAATCTTGAAAACTATCTATGATTGTTGTAAATAGATCTTCAAGCTTGTCATGAATGATTGGTCAATGGTCTTGATGGTTTTGATACTTGCATAGACTTGTACCTATATCTCTTCCCACTTTATTTTTTATGTTTTTGCTTAAAGAGCTCAACAAATGTAAATTTCCAAATGAAAAGAGATAATGAGTTGCAAAAGCCGTCACACATACTAGTATTTGACTAGGAAAAAGGGAAAGCGACATTTTAATTTAAAATGTATGGTACTCAAAAAGCCAAAGGCTAACTCTCAATGTTGAAATATAAAAAATTTCAAGCACTGATCTCAAAAATGAGATGTATTGTTGATAAAGATCAAATGTTATTATTTGTGTAGAAGTCAAATGAAAAGCTTCTAAAAATTGTAATAATTCTTTTGTGGAAGGTCATATATGTTCATTTCTGTAATTGAGATAGACCACTTGACTTAGTATCAGTTGTGTATGACTTGATTGAATTGATCATTGAAGCTTCACTCTGGTCTAAGGATTATTCCACATTTGATACTCACCCATAACAAACAAGACTTTGTTCAAATAATGCTTAATTCATTTGTGTGATTGTACATGTTCAAATGTAATGTATATGCTCAAGAGCTTGTTGATCAAACCCAAAAAGATGTTTAAGTGTTTTATATGTTTTCGAAAGTGATTTTATACTTTCATGTTTTAGTTTTTGTTCAAAATGCATTTTTGTGTTTTTCTTCAAAAACTGGTTCAAAGGCAATTTTGCGAGAAGCTCGCGACTTAGAGCTTCCCATGAAAGGACCTTAAGGGAAATAAAATTTTTCCTATTTCATACAGAGAGTCTTGCGATTGTCTCACGAGTATTTCGCGACTATACGCTTCTTGCAAAATGAGTTTTAGACAAAAACTGGAAAAACACAAGTTTCATACAGAGGCTATCATGACTGTCTCATGACCGTTTCGAAACTAAAAGCTTCTCACGAAAGCTTTTGTGCTTCAATGGTGTTTTTCACAACTAATTTCATGACTCCTTAACCTACAAAATATGCGTGTTTTTGGTTTTATAAGGCTGATGTGACACTTTTTTTAAACACTTTCTATTTCCCTTGCCTTGTCTCTCTCGAACCTCTTTCAACCTAACACTTATTTTCACTCAAAACCCCATCATTTTCAAGAGTGTTTTCTACAAAATCAACATCAAAGTATGCTTTCTAAAATATTCTTTTCATTTTTGTCCTAGATTATGCAGAAAGTTTCTTAAGGTTCTAAAACTTGGGGATTTTCGAAAAAGGGTTGAGATTTTTTATTTTAAGCAAAAAATTTTCAAAATTTTGACTAGGATGTGTCCCATTTCACTTGTGTGTAACTGTGTTGGCTCCGTGTGGCATTCTAAACATGTATTGAGGCATTTTCACTTATGTTCATGCATTGTTCATTGGTGTAGTGCAATGTTGCATGCTATGTGTTTGACAGAATGTCCATTTGACATACTTGTGTTGATTTGGACTCAAATGAGTTCCATTACTTGGGTTTACTCTTGATTGAACATGTTTTACATGTTTTGGTCAATGGGTGTGTGTTCTACACACTTTGCCTAATTTGTGCCTCAATGCCATGCCATGCACCACCTAGGTACACACTAGGCACCCATTAGGCACACACCATGCATCACCTCTTGCACACACATGCACACAAATGCACAATTGATATTTACCAGCATTTTGCTAATGTTCACTTATCTTAGCACTTATAGCATGCTATTTTGATTTTGTTATGCTCTGTTTTAAGAATTTTTATTTCTGTTTTGGACTAACTTGAATCTAATCAAATTTTGTGGTCTGTTTTGTGTTTTTACATTTGGTTCCTTTTTCTACTTTCTGTGTTCATGTGCAGATGTCTTCCACCAAGCATTCATTGTCAAAGAAATCCTTCGAGTGTGCATGCATGGATTCTAACAACTTCAAGTCTGCTAATGCAGACATGGCCTATAACAACTGCTACAAGTGAGCCACAATAATTATGGAGAGAGTTGTACAATTGGATACCCTTAAGGACACTTTCATTCCTGATATGTTCAAGGAAAGGACATGGACGAAGCTACTGAACCCGAGTGGAGTTGTGTACTCGGAAATCATAAAAGAATTCTTCTCGAATGCCAGTGTGGAAGGATATCACATAAACTGCTAGGTAAGACACAAAGAGTTTGTTATCACAAGGGAAAGTGTTCAAGACTTCTTTGAAGTTCGTGCTCCTTCACAACCAATCATGGTGCAATATGAAGTCCCTCCTCACTCTTGGTGGCACATTTAAAAAGTCCTCCATGAACACAATTCCATTCAGTCCAGAAATGAGGGCTTTAGCTTATGTGATGATCCACAATCCTTATCCAGTCACCAACCTGACGAGACTATCTGCTCTAGGGATAATCTTCTTGTATGATCTCTTCACTCACAAGGAGATTGATATTTGTGGACACATCTTCCACCTCCTAACCAAGAGCATTGAGAAGCGGAACTCCAGAACAATCATGCCATTCCCCTCGTTGATTATGGTCCTTATTGCAAAGGCAAAGCTCAAACTTCCGAGTGGTCTCATTGTGGTTCAAAAAGACTATCCCATTAGTGCACATACAGTGACTCGGAGCACAGCTCACATCAAAGGCTCCAAAATCGGTGTGTCTTCAATACCAAGGGATCGTGTTGAGGAAGAGGGTGGTGATACAGGGGAGGAGATTGATAGATTCACTTCTGCACCAAAGACTTCAGCTCAGCCATCATCTTTAGCACCTACACGAGGACTAGACAGACTTAATCACCTCCTTACTAGAGTAGAGCAGATGTACACTATGCTAGACTCCCATGTGTAGCACACCATGAACCAATTTGCATTTGTCCTGGGTCAAATCACTACTTTATCTTCACAGATCGAGGATTTGTCCATGGCATAGGGATCAGATTCAGAGTCCGACCAGTTCTAGCCTCTTTGGCCATTTTGGTCAAAAAGGGAGAGAAAATGTTGAGGGGGAGCTTGCACAGTTGAGGGGGAGCATAGCTTAGACCATAGAGATTGGGTCATTTATAGGCAGTTTAGCACAATTTTTAGTTTTTATAACTCTTGGATAGTTGTGTTTATTGCTTTCTTTTAAAGCTTAAGTACTATGTTTTATATTTCAATTTAATATTCAATATTTGTGTTTATCCCAATGCTTTGTAGCATTTTTTTTTTTTTGGTACTTTTAAGATATTGCTAATATGTCTTAAGTACCTTATACTTGTACCATAGTAGGATATTATTTCGTAGATGCAAATACTTCGTGTGTTTTGCATTGGTTGTGTGTTGGACATGCAATTGATCCTTGTGATTGATGTTAATTGCATTGTGTGTCCGGATGAGCATTTACTAGCTAAATGTTCATTGTAGTCATTCTTTAATGACTGACCTTGTTTAATCAAGATATGCTTTAAATGTTGTATTATTTATTAACTTGATCGCATTTTACTTGCTTATGTACATACCATATATTCAACTTGTCATACGTTTAATGAAAGTTTTGTTTGTGTGCGAGTGTTTCAAGTTATAGGTATATACGTGCAAGTGCTGCACAGCTTCCAGATTAGGTATGAGTGAGTTTTGCCACTGTTCCCAAACTCACATTTAAGTTTAGAGTCTATTTTAGGGGTTTTGTCATAGAATAGCCAAAAGGGGAGATTGTAAAATTGTAATTTACAACTGTATGTTTTATTGGCTTTAATTCCATGCCAAATTTGATTGTAATTATGTCCAATCTTTTGTACCCTATATTTAATGTGGGATTTAATAGTAAGGGTTGTGGGTGAGAGAGAGAGTGTGAAGACTCAAGGAAAATGGAAGACTAAAGTGTTTTCGTGGGTAGCTCGTGACTAAGCATCCTATGAAATGATGCATGTGCCCTGCACATGACTGGAATGCAAAGAGTCAGAATAGGATGGAGACAGTTGTGTTTTGCGAGTATCTCATGGGGCCTTGCCTACGAGATACCCACAAAACATTCTGTTTTGCCAGATTGTCCTATCTGATACACACTTTTTGTACCCACATTATATATACTCATATTACCAACATTTGTAGAGGAGTTCTTCTGAAAGAAAACCCTAGCCACAAACCTTGAGAGTTAGAGATTGTGACACCCACATTTCTCTACACAATTGCTTGTGGATTTTCCTCAACTCTTACCCCTCCATTTCCATACCATTGAGAGGTTGATAGCCTAAACATTTACCACACCCTTTCAAAGTATTCAGTGAGGTTTTAGTGCTGCTAGGAAGCATTGGTAGAAGCCAAGCTTTGGTTGATGCAATTGGGCATATTGTGGGATCCGAAAAGCTAGACAAGACACAGTTCTAAGAAGCCTTGTTGGAGTAGGAGCTTAGAGGGCTTAGGAATATCGGGTAGATTAGGCTTGAAGGGTATCTTGCTAACCCATGTATCCCAACTGATTGTCTAGTGGATCGATTACCGTTTGGAGGGCGGCAGAGAGGTTTTTTTATCGAGTTCTTCAGTTTACTCTTCGATAACACATCGGTGTGTTATGTTGTGATTGCATTCTTCTTCCTACTCTTTTACATTTCATTTTACTACTGTGTTATTATGATTATGGATTAGAGTAGCTTGTTTGTTTATCTGGTCACATTTACTCTATTCCGCACTTAGTATTAAGTTAGAGTAAAATCAATCGAGCCGTAACTTTTATTTGGGGGCCTAAACAACTCTTGTGTTTTCAACACATTTTCAAGCTTTCAATTGGTATCCTCTTTCCCATGGAATCTATTGTGATATGCAACGGATCGTTGTGGTGCTTCCCCTTTTTGGTTAGATTCTTGTCTGAATAGGAAATGGTGAGTTCCTTATTGATGGACCCAATCATAACATTCAGATACTAGAAGGTTGCGGTTGTAGGGACTTGGATTTGGTTAAGCAAGTCTATTAAATTTTGTCGATGTCTGTATGAGGCCTTGAGTAAACCCCATAAGAATATGTTGGCTTATGTCTTCTGTAGTTACTTGAGGATTTCATCTTCTGCGACAGATGTTTGTTGGGTGGATCTATTCAAAGCTTCCACTGGGTTGTCAGTCTTTATATGTTCACTTGTGAAGTGAACAATTTTATTTGGATTATTGGGATTCGTATCTTGGGGTTTAAAGTGTCTCCCCCCATCCACATCCATCAACCATTAACATGCAATGTGATTTTAACTGGGACTGACCTAAGGGTAGGTTCTAAGTTATTATGTTGTAAGGCGGGTTTATTGTTTTATTGTTTCCTATAGTTAGGACATTACACCTCCCAATTTGTAATATAATGAACATTATGTTAGTCCAAATAGCATGGTCTATCTTTTACAGTCAACAAGAAATGATCCAATGACTTAGGCTATGAGTTGGTGAGTTCACCACTGGGTACCCGAATATAATAAAGACTGGCAATCCATGGTTACTACCACCACAAAATTGTTGAAAAAAGATGTATACATTGTTGTTTGGATGGCACACACTATGACAGTTAGGGAAAGCTTTTAACAAATAATACAAACAAAAAATATCATATAACAAAAATATTATACAACATCTCATCAAACATAAATAAACAAACAAACAACTATACCATGCAAGACCATATAAAACAAAGGTACATATTTGTTCATTTAAGTCTAATATGAAACTTAGCCCTCGACATCCTAGTGGAGTCGCTACTATGAGAGACCTCGAAAGTAAGGGTGCCTCTCAAAAAAGAGAGATTTTTGGTAGAGTGCTTTTTAGGGCACCTCTCTTTCTGGATAAGTGATATGGAGTCACTACTTATTTTCTTTTATTCTTTCATTGATTTATTCTTTCATTGATTGAATAAAAAATTACATATTGGATAAACTTGAAAATTACATAGCTTTGGGTCCTAGTTACAATCTACCAAAATAATTACATGGCTTTTTATTCTAGTTACATTCTACCCAAAATAATAAAATAAAGATAAGGCTAGATCTACTTTACCAAAGATCTAAATCTTGAGGCTAGGTTAAGGAATGGAAAGGTGTTAGGCACCCATTCAGCTTAGACAAAGTCTGGTCTTCTAGACTCTTGTGACCAATGTACATTTTTATACATGTCATGAATGATATGTCGAACATATGAATGAAAAATTAAATCACATAAATTTATTTATGAATGAAGTCTCTTCTTTTATTTAAAAAAATTCAAATATGTTTTGGTCGGTAAAAAAAAAGTTAATTTTGATTTGTTGAAATACCAAATCTATTTTGTAGTATGAAAAAAAGTGGCTTTTGGAGATAAAAATCCAGATCTATGTTGTGATGATAAAAAAAAATGGTTTTGACAATAGAAAAATCAATTTTTTTTAATATATATTTTAAAAGAATGAAAAAGATTTTTTAAGAAGAGAGTTTCATTCATAATTTAAATTCATGCAACATAAATTAAATAAAACAAACACAATCATGTTTAATCTTTTTCTTTGTTTCAAAAATTTGCATGCATTATAAAATCAAATCTGTATCTAAGGAAGATACAAAGCATTTCTTTTTTTTTTTTTGGGATAAAAAATGTTTGGATTTGTATCTAATGAAGACACAAACCAATTTTGATTACAAAAATCTAGATCTACATCTAAGAAAGATGTAGATCCATTTTATTTTGAAGAAAAATTCAGATCTACATCTAATGAAGATGCAGATCTATTTTATTTTGAAGAAAAAAAGTTAATTACATGCAAGTCTTTAATACTAAGAAACAGATTATAGCAACGACAAAGGAATCAAGAGCATATTTTTAGGAATTAAATTGACGAGGTAGAATATGAATATTTGAAACAATTAAGCACGCATCATCGTGATATAAAGAAGCATCAAAACAAAAGGGTTAGAAAAAAACCTCTTGCATGAGCACTCTTCTTCTTGAGAGGATGTTTTATGGTTCAAAGAAACTTATTCAGTTATCTTTGAAACTGAAAAACCCTAGCTTCAATAGAAAATTAGAGAAGGGATCAGAATATATGCCTCTCGTAGTGTAAAAAAAATGTGTTGAACTCTGAGGTTCAATCTCTATTTATAGAGGCTAGAAGACCCTGGAAAATAGGAATAGACGATTAGGATGCGAATCTGGGTGCATCCTTTTATGAAAAGATCGAAAAGGGTGTGCCTTATTGTCACCCGAAGGCTGTTCGGCCAAAGCCCAAAAGGGAAAATTTGACCCTTTTAGAGTGCTGTTCGGAAGTCCAAAAGTGCCAAATTTGCTCTTGGACACCTAATGCTCTTCCATGTTCGGGTGTTGTTTGGAATCCTCTTCTAAGGTTTTTTTACCGTTCCTTGCACCTAGTCGTGTTTTCATCCTCTATCTATAATTTTTATATCTCTTTTCTGGATAATTCAGGCTTCTTAAGAAAATTTAAGTTGTAGATAAATATCTTGAAATGAATCTTGATAAAGTTCAGATTATCCATAATTTTATTGTTATCCAATCATCCCTTCTGTTCCTATGCATGCATCTCTATTTTAAACACTAATCATCAATCAATCACAAAATTATTTAATTAATTTAATGTTTAACCAATCAGAATTAATTTAAATTGATCATGCGTGGTCGACTCTATCTAGACACAAGACATGTTGATTGCACAAACTTGATCATGTGATATCTTTTGATCCAATGGTTCGATTTGGGAACTGGAAACTCTGTTACGATCGTTATAACCTCAAGATCATTTTTATGGTATTCAATGAATGAATTGATGCATGTAATGCAAAGAAAAATTTATGCAATTAATGCAAGAACAAATTGATGCATGTAATGAAATCATGATTTTTGGGTACATGGTCACTTTAGTCATTCTCCTTGATTAAATCATGGGTGAAAAATTGAGTGTTTACACTTATATTGTTGAAATTAGTGGAAGGAGAAGATAAGGGAAGGGGGGAGATAGAGGGTAGGAAGAGGGGATGTAGTGGAGGAAAAATGTGAGAGAAAGGGGAAATAAGGGAGGGGTAGTGGTGGAGGAAAGAGGAAGGGGCAAAGGAGAGGGGGAAGGCCGATCGGCAGCGAGCTGAGGTAGCGACGGGCTAGGAGCAGCGACAGTAGCGAGCTTCGAGAGGCGGTTATGAGGGAGAGAGTGAGGGAAAGAGAGAATTGGCTGAGAGAGATTTGAAAAATGTTTGGCTGGAAGTGAAAAATAAGTGTGGAAAGTGAAAAAAGGGTTGAAATATGTTTAAAAAATTTAGTGACAACTTGTATTTCTTCGCTATTGGCTACAATTAGTGATGAACTTGGATTCGTTGCTGATAATGATATCCATAATTGATGTTTTTAGCAACGACTTGGTTTTCATCGCCAATAATGATATTGCTATTCATGATTTATTTTTTTAGTGACAACTTATTTTTGTCGCTACTTGTCACATTCAGCGACAAAATGGATTTTGTCACTAATAGTGTTCCAAGCAACCCCTTTAGTGACGAAAGTTTTTGTCACAAAACACTTAACTTCTAGCAATGAAATAATCTGTTATTGTAGATGAATTTAGTTTCACGCCCACATTTTCATTTGGTGCCCTTAATTTTTTTATAAATAGGGACGAAATATAAATTTCTTCACTATATGGTAATTTTTTTGTGACGGAAAAATTTTCATCACTAAAATTTGTTGCTAAAATTACATTTTGTTGTAGTGTTTGTTATGTCTTGGGCTTAGGCCCATCTGTGTTTTGTCTTGTCTTGTCTTGGGCCTTAAGCCCATCCTTATTTTGTCTAGGGGCATTAAACCCACCCTTGTGTTGTCTAAGGCCTTAAGCCCATCCTTGTCTTTTCTAGGGACTTTACACCCATCGTTGTGTTGTCTTGGGCCTTAGGCCCATTCTTTGTTTTTTCTTGGACTTAGGCCCATCCTTGTTTTTGTTTTGGAGCCTTAGGCCTATGTCATGTCATCTAGGGTTGTTGCCTTATTTTATCTGTTGTCTTGGGTCCTTGGCCCAATCTTGTTTGTCTAGTGGCATTACACCTATGTCTTGTCAAGGTTTGTCCTCTTTTAGTGTCTTCAAGTTTCTTTTTTGTGGGTCTTATCTTCTTGGGTTGTGCCTATTCTTTGTGTTCTCATTCTAGGGGCATGGTTAAGTAGGAATTGAATGTAAAATTTAATGTTGGTGGTCTTCATGAAATGTTTCTCATAAGAATAAGTCTCTTGTAGGTGACCCATCATTTCTCCTAAAAAGAATCTTGCACAACCATCTTCATCTTCAATTTCTAATAATCGTCTCATAAGAACTGATCTGAATTCTATTAATCAAATGTCATCAAGTGACCAAGATATTTTGAAAAAGATGGAAGAAATGATGGCAAGGATGACCGCTCCTATCGTTGAGAGGCTTCACCACCTTGAGGAGGCTTAAGGAAAGAAGAAGAAGGTAGTGCAAGAACCTCAAGATGAAGACTCTATTTTGATGATGATTTTAAGGAGAAAAGGGGCTTAAATTAACAAGGAACCTAAGAAGAAAGAAAAGTCAAAAGAAACCGAAGAGATGAGTCATGAAATTGAGAAGTTGAAAGGCATGCTTAAGAGGTCCCAAGGTATAGAGGACTATATGCTTGATATTAAGGGATTGTGTCCATTTCCTAATGTCCAACTCTGTCCAAAGTTCAAGATGTCAAAGATGGATTCTTTAGATAGTACTGGAAATCCCAAGAATCATTTGAAGCAATATATTCTTGCCATGAACCCTCTAGGTCATACCAAGGAGCAAATCATTTTGGGTTTCCCTCAAACTCTTAGTGGTGTAGCCCTACAATGGTTTCTCTCATTGAAAAATGCTAAGATGAATGATTGGAACAAGATGGCTAAAGCTTTTGCGCAGTAGTATTAATACAATGTTCAATTGGATGTGAACCTTAGAGACTTGGAGAATACAAAGCAATTGAGTAATGAGTCATTTTTTGATTTTCTAATGAGGTGAAGAGGAAAAGCTTCCAAGATGCGTAATCGTCCTAGTGCGAAGGACCAAGTGAGGATGGTCATGAAGAATGTATTGCCTACTTATGGGTGCCAACTTGCACCAATTCCTTTGAAGACTTTTGTTGATTTGTATGATGCTAGTATACAAGTTGAGGATGCTATTAATAGTGGAATTATTGAGAAGAGTGATGCAAAACCTCAAAAGAAGTTTGGGGTAGGGTATTTAAGTAATAGTGGTAACAATGGTGGTAAGACAAGTGAAGTTAACGCTGTTAATGTTTGAAGGGAGTTTACTCCATTGGGAATGAATTTATCCCAAGCACTTGAAACTTGTCAACCAAAGGGCTTATCAAGCCATTGGATCTCAAAAGGTATACTTCAAAAACCTCTGCTCCAAACAACAATGCAAGTGAGTATTGTAAGTACCATCAGAACCATGGTCATTCTACTGACAAGTGCACTCATCTCCGTCATGACATTGAAAACCTCATTCAATCTGGCAAGATCCCTAAGCCACCCATCAACCTCTCAAACATCAAGAGTAATCCTTTCTCTGACTACAATGCGGTGCATCCTTTTACTTGGGGTTGATTGATTAAGAAGTGTAGTCTTTGTTATTGCATCCACAAGAGTCTTTCATTGCAATTTGTTTTTTTAATTTAGAAGTGTCCTTGTTATTTCAATTCACCATGTCTTGGTTGTTTCAATTCAATGAGTCTTCCAATTCATGCGCTCTTTTAATTTCAACAATAAAGTGGTTTACAATGGTTTGAGTTTTATGATAAGTTCTTAGAATTTTCAAGTTGATTTGATTCTCAATACGTGATGTTGCATGTTTGCCCATAATTGAACAATGGAAATTAGGATGAAGAGAGGCCATTATTCTACTATCCTAAACACATTTCCCTTTGCTCACCCCTTTTGAGCCTTCAAAATTGTTTTCTTTCAAAGTAACCCATGTCAAGGATTACCCCGTACAGGAGGGCCAATGCATGGAATAAAGTGTTGGATGTACTAAAAAAAAAGAAAAAAAAAAAAGTGAAGAGTAAAGTGAAATAAAGAAAAAAGTGAAAGTGATGAAATTAATCCTTGACCAAGTTGTACCCTCAAGAAAGTAAGTTTGAGCCCTTGTTATCCATTTCGTTGTGAGCCGAGAACCTAAGCCTTCTTTACAAGCCAAGTAAAAGTCCTCTCTTATTAATTGAAGTTGATCGTGTGAACTACGTTAGGCTCATGTAAATTTTGTAACTAATGTATTGAGAATTTGAATCAACAAGTTTTTATTTATTTATTTATTTATTTATTTTAAGTATAGGCTATAGCACTTGTTCATTGCATTGTATTTGTTTGCTTATTGTAATTTGTAAAAGCAAAAGAGCCTACTAGGCTGAAAACTCGCAAGAGTGGTTTGGGCAAAAATTAGGGCCTTAAATAAAAGTATAAAAAAATGCTCACTAGGTTGAAAACCCATAAGGGTGGCCTAGGCAAAAGTTAGGGTAGGAAAAAAGAAAAAGAAGAAGAAGAAGAAGAAGAAGAAGAAGAAGGAAAAAAAAAAAAAAAGGAAACCAATCAAGCTAGGGGTAAGTTGGACCCCACAAGGAGGATGTGTCCTAATGTTGGACATTTTTTAATGCATCTTAATGTTGGATGTAAATTGCTCGGTCGAATGGTCTCCTTTGGCATAAGTTGCTCATTCTTGAGTGGCCTATTTGTTTTTGGATATAAACTTCTCGCTTCAAATGATCCCTTCCCAACTTTAGGTAGAGTCCTTAAAACTCGAACATCCAAATTTTTTTTATGGTACATTTCTTGTTTGCATGATTGCATGCACGTATGCATCGAAAATATCTCAATTTTGTTTTTTTCTTTTATGTGGTTTTTCACACTTCCTGTTGGAAGTGCACCAATCATCTTTTTGAGCATGCCCCCATGTTTGCATGTTTTCTTGCATGTTTGTGTGTTTGTGTGGACTCAAAATTTATTAACTTACAAAATATTGTTTTTTCAAGCTTTTAACTATACTTACAGTGCAAGCAAAGTTAGAAGAAGGGCATTTGTAGACACCGTATTTAGTATGTGTTAATAAATTTTGGTCCTTGACCCCAATGATGAGCTTGAAATATGTGAACCAAGGGTAATTAACGAATTCACAATAGTTTGGAAGCAATCACAACTCAAAAGTGCTCAAATCGCTTTGAAATCAATACTAAGAAAATGACCTTTACTCACTATTTTGATCCATAAAGAATTTTTTAGTGAAGTTTGTTTCATTGGAACTTAGACATCCTGGGCTTCATTTTGAACATAAATTTTTTCCTGATTTGGACTTATATTGAGTGAGGTATGATAGTTTGAATTTGGGCGAATTAGGCAGTCCAATTTTCTAGGTTTTAAAGCATCATTTTAAGAGCCCATAACATCATTATTTGATGTGAGCCGGCCATGGACCCTTAAGCACGTCCATAGATCATTAAACAGCCCCCTAAAACCCTAATTTTACTTATAAATACTCACCTTATGCCTCCAATGAAAACCCTAGCTAGGGAGAGTGATTTTTTGGCCTCCATCTTCTCTAAGACCTTTTTTACTCTTCTCAAAATCCTAGGACAGCACCTTAGAACTTTTTTTACAAAATTAAAACCTCTCTTTAGCTAGTTCTAAGGCAGAAACTATTTTCCAAACTTGATTTCTCAAAAACCTATTTCAAGTAAAGTTTTTTCTTGAGTTGTGATTACCTAAACTATTATGTTCTTTTGATTATTCTTGTCCTATTAATCTAATCTTTGTGTTGTAGGCACTGTGGGGTGGGTTAAACAAACTCTAAACTCATAATCTAAAGTAAGGTGAGTGATCTTTCCATGAACTTTTTCTTTGTTCAATAAGATTCACATGGGTTTCTTAACATAGTTTTTATATTTGTTTTATTTGATTTGTTTGATGTTCATGATTATGTTTGATATGTATTTATCTGATTTTAGGTTGTTTATAATATGTTCTTCTTGTTCTTTTATTGTTATTGCAATCCCAAGGTTAGTTTAACATGTTTATTGATTTAATGTATTTTAGTTTAATTATTTGTTTTGTTTCATGTTTTGTTGTTCATGTTAATGTTTTATGTTTTTTTTTTTTAGGTTAGTTTGGTTTTTCAGGGTTTCTAACATGCTTGTTTGATCTCACATGTTATATGTTTATTTGATTAAATCTCTAAAAATATAGTTTTTTTTTCAAATCTGTATTAAAGGCTGTGTACACATACTTGTATACACATACGCATATTTCATATACGCGTATGCATACTTGTGTATGCACACACATCCCGAATCCATATTTCGGTAAAATCTTGTTTTTATTATCTTTGATCATTTTCCATATGTTATTTGATTTTGTTTGACTCTGTTTTAGGTCAATTATTTAGGTTTAATTGCTTTCCATGTTTTTTCAAATCTTTTGCCATGTTTAGCTTATTTTATAAGCTTTCTTTATGTGTATGTTTTAATTGTTATCTTCTTCCTCTTTAGTATAATATGATTGACTTGTGTTTTATTTTTTTTCCTTTTATATTGTGGTGCGATATGTTTCTAACATGTTATGTGTGTTATTTCCTTAAGTGCATGATGTATGTTTAGGATAAGGATTAGGGCTCTCCTAAAAAACTCTTTAATTAAATATGGCCTAGCAACACATAATGGAGGCCGGCACACAAGCCAAGCGGTCTTGGGTGCCTCACACCTCCCCAAGCCATATCCAAACTCTAGACCAATAATTTGGTACGTGGACTCATGTGTATAAGTGGTTGGCCTAAAAGGCCCATTATGGTTCCTAGACCTAATCTTGGTGGCGACTCCATTAGTCCACAACAAGTTATATAAGATAAGAGACATTTACATAAAGAGAGAAAAGAAACAACAAATGTGAGATAGAGGTGAAACACATACATCATCATCATATATATAGAAAGAAGAAGTACAATTTGTAAAAGGTCACATGACCATGGTACATGAAATGAGAACTATACAAAAAAACCTCACTACATATCTCAAAAAACTCTCATCCTAACTAGTCTATCTCTACACTAGCTCTCCCCTTAATAATATGACTACTCTCTTATAACCAAAATTACTCCCCCATTTTGTCATAAGTGACAATGGGTGAGTCACTAAGAAATAGTCATCTCATCTTCACTAGAAGAGGCAGAAGCATCGTCACTCTCATCATCTCCATCATCAGAAAACTCCTCAATAGGCTCGGGTGAGGGAGAAGGAGCAAAACCTCTGAGATGAGACTATCGACAAGTGATGCAACCAATCCTGGTGTTCATCTGACACATCTCATCAGAAAGATGCCTCTACTCTAGAAGAAGAAGATGGAGTAGATGAAGAAGAGGGTCAAGAAGAAGGAGATAAAGAACCACGATGAGTGATTAGATTCTAGGAAGGAACAGACTTTTTGGGTGCCATTGTCAAAAACTAAGAAAGGAAAGAGAAAACAAAAAATCATAGTAGAAGAAATGCTCAAGAAATAAAAAAAAGAGAAGAGCAAATCATGGTAATGCATGAACATGTGATGTGCAAAACAAAATTACATCATAGACAAAAACCCAATCTAAACTACAGTACTCACAATTATAATCATTCACACAGTCCTAGAATGCATGAAACATGTGAATAAAATGCTAGAGAATGCAATGCATGATCATATGATAGCATAGCAACAAAACTTATCCCAAAGATTTCATCAAAACACAAAAACCGTAAAATTTTTTAAGAAAATAGAGAACCTTGGTCTAAAAGCATGAAATCCATGAAAGATGAGGAAAAGAAGAGATTAAGGCTACTTACCAAAGGATTTGAGGTTGGAGTAGGCCAAAATTGATGAGGGAAGAAGGTTTTTGTGGAAAAAAAGAGGTTTGGATCAAAAGAAAAGAGAGAAGGATTGAAGTGTTTGAGTGAGAAATGATTCAAGTCAAACCTCATATATATATAGATCTATGTATCTCAATAGATCGAGAACTAAAGCTTGATAGATCAAAAGGTATCGAGAAGGTATCGATGGCAAAAATGCTTCAATAGATCAAGTACGTATCAAGAATGTGTTGAGTAGACAGAGAGTTCAAAAGAAAAGCTTGTTGTATCTAGATATCTATCAAGAGGTATCAAAAAAACCTAAAAAGATCTTGATGAATCGAGAATGTATCGAGATGCTATCAAGCAACCAAAGAGTTTGGAAAAGAGGCTCAATAGATAGGGGTATATGTTAAGAAGTTGTCGAGAGAAACCCAAAAGGCCTCTATAGAAATTGTATGAGTCAAGAGGTATCGAGAATGTGTCACCAAACCAAACCAACCATCCAAGAAGCATGTTAGTCACTCAAACATAGCAACATCTCTAGATGCAAAACATCCCTAGGTCAAAACACACTAAACAAGTCTAACTAATTTTATTTTGAAAAACAAGTTAAGACAGTTTTGTGAGCATATACTACCACATGTATACACTACCACATGTATTCTTTGTGGTAGCCAAATCATATTGTACCTCTATAATAGTATCAAGAGTAGCAAAGAGTATGCGTGTTGTGTGTGAAACTTTTGCAAGAAAGCATAAGTGTTTCATCATATGAAGAATAATGATATAAGCGTATCAAATACATCCAAACACAATCATAACTATTTGATGGGGATCATCACCTTTGAGGTACATCATATAACTCCCACATCTCCTAACAACATGCTTGCAACCATATTTAAAAGCATTTTGATTATTTTTACTTTTGATGTTATTTGCATATTTTTGTTTTAAAAAATAAAGATGCATATCATGCATGGGCATATAAGAGAGAGAAAAGAAATACCCAAATATGTTAGCCAAACATCCTTTTCTTGCTATGCAAGTGCTACACCTTATTAAGCATGGCTTTTATGAATTGCACACAGATGTTATACAATTGATGAGTTTTAGTGGTGAGATGGTTATTTATGTCTTTCCCTTATTATTTTTTAGTCCATCCCGACAAAAAAAACTATAAAGATATGAATGATAAAAGATTAATCAAATCATACAAATCACATAACGAGCCATAAAACTCACATTGCTTAGTTGCACATGAAGATTTTCATCTAAGCTACAAGTGATACAAAGTTGAGAACTTTGTTTCAAGGCCATTCAAGGTACACAAGCACTAGTGTATACAAACACACATTGTTTTTGTATTTTTCAGATTTTTTCCTTAAAAAAAAAAAAAAAAAATTGAAAGCAAGAAAACAAACACACAAACTGATATACAAAAAATCATTAAAGACTAGACTAACTTAAAAACAACCAACCAAACACCCAAGAGATGCAAAGACAAAGATGAAACCACTTGAAGGAGTCTTTTTCCTTAGAAATAGGAGACTTGGAGGGAGATGAAACTTTCCTGTTCTAAGGCCATTGAAGGGTAGAGAATGAGGGAGGATTAAACCCATTGAATTTTGTCAAGAACATCACAACCTTTATGAATTCCCCAAGAGGAGCCAAAGAGTTTTGAAGTCGATTTTGGCCTCCAAAAGATAACACACTATTGTTTTGTTGAATGGCAAGACATTTACAACAATTTGGATGAGTGTGTCCTAATGCTCCACAGTGATGACAGAAATAAGGTTTCCTTGTTTGAGACTTCTTATTAGTGGAGTGATGAGTGTTCTACCTTTAACAGCCTTAGGGGGTGCTCCCAGAATGGATTTACCCTTATCATGCTTAATTTCACTCAGATTTTCCATTTTAGGCTCAATTATCTCAGGTTTCGCATTAGAAGCAGGAGATACAAACACAACATTATTCAAAGCACTAGAGGAAGTATAACAAGAAGAGAGAGAGTGATCATACCTAAGACCAATTCTATCAAATGCAGCTCTTTGGAAATTCAGCATTTCATCCTATTTAGCACTTGAAGTTCTTTCCAATTGAGCTCTTACTTGAAACAGCTTAGAATCCAGTTTCTTGGTCTTCTCAGCCATGAAATTGCTCTCAAACCATAGTACTCTGATGGTTTGATTTACTTCATCAACTTTGGTGGAGAGTTCTTCTTGTTCCAACTCCACTTCATTCAGCTTCCTTATGGCTAGCCTATAAAGCATTTCATGCTTCTCAGAATTCTTGTACAACTTTGAGTAGACAGTATGGATATCATCTTTTTCATCCATCTCTTCAATTTTGGACTCCATCAATTCCTCTTCCTCATCAACCAGTTCTTTAGACTCCTTGGATAAATCAACAATAGCTATGAAGGTGCTGACTATCCCTTCTTGATCAGTACCCTCTAAGTTAGCTTCTAGTTCGGTATCACTCAAGGTGGCAGCCAAGGCTTTCCTTTTGCCAATTGACTTGAGATATGTAGGACATTCTTGCTTCATGTGTCCATATCCTTGGGAGCCACAGCATTTTGGACCAATTGTAATGTTGTTGTTTTTCCCACCTTCTTTGGATTCTCTCTTGAATTTACCTTTGAGACTTAAATTGAGAAAATCCAAATTATTTTATTCTTGATGAACTTCTTGAATTGTCTAGTAATGTAAGATTTGAACTTTGAGTTCTCATCCTCAGACTACTCATCTTCTTCATCATTCTTGGCTTTTAGAGCCATATTTTTGCTTTTGCTTCCTTTGCCAATCCTTATTAAACCTGGTTCATAGGTTTGCAAATTTCCAATCAATTTTGTCAAAGGAATAGAGTCAATGTCCCTTGATTCTTCAATGATGGTGATCTTAGCAAGGAACTGCTCTAGAAGAGATCTGAGGATTTCCTCACGATTTTAGGCTTTGGGATCTTCTCACCTAAGTTGAAAGCAGAGTTCACTATGTCTTTGAGCTTAGCATAGAATTTATCAAATGCCTCATCATCATCCATTCTTATTTCTTCAAAACTTGTGTTAAGCCTTTGAAGCTTGGAATCTTTCACAGCCTTAGTAACTTCATAGATGTTTTAAAGGATTGTCCGTGCTTCATTTGCATTCTTAGTGGATGAGATTTTCTTAAACTCCTCATTATTCATAACACTAAACAAGGCATTCAATACTCTGCTATTGAAATTAGTAGCTTTGATCTTGTCATCATCCCAAGATGTGGGCAAATCAATAGGTTTAGTCCATCCAACCTTGACAGTTAACAAACCTTTTCATTTAAAGACTACAAAAAAAACTCCCATGTGTACTTTCCAGTATGCATAGTTAACACCATCAAACTGAGATGAATAATCAATGATTGTCCACGATCCATAACAACAGGGGTCAATGGATCACACAGTAAAGATTAAAACCTTATTAAAGTGTGCCCACATTGATACAACTTGTTAGGTTAAGATAGCTTGACCTCAGTTAATTACTTCAACTACCTAAGTTGATCAATTAAGTCAAATTACATGCAAATCGTGAAGGCACCAACAAATCAACAAATAACAAATATGCAGCGGAAAATAAATAACTTCTTGATTTGTTGACGAATAGGGAAAACCTTTCATAAGGCGAAAATCCCACTGGGTGAATTTAAGTTCACCACTCCCAAAAATCCACTAATCAATAATCAAGCAGTTCCAAATATAAGGAATCTTACTACTATCCTAGTCTATCTCAAAATACCAACTTTCACTTAAACCTTTGCTTTAATACCCATTTGGACTTAATCTTGTAGCAGCCTTCTTTCATTTGTCACACAAATCTCCAATCTGTAACTAATTCCTTTGCACGGATCGCAGTACATGACTAACATAATGAATTTGAATGGTTGTTGTTGGCTGTAAAGTTCTTCACTTCATCAATGACAAAGATTAGGGAGCACTTGGTTACAAAACTCTATGGCATATAATCGCAGTAGATAGAGAAAAATAAGTTATTGGTCTCTGTCTCTCTTAATGATGGCTATTAAAATAAGACTTATATATGTCTAGGGTTGTGAGAAAAAAAACCCTAAACAAATACATCAATATGGGTCGAATTTCAAATCTAGAAATTTTGACATCGTAATTCTCGATAGTACATCAATATGTATTGAGCTTCATTTAATTCTTGATAGCAACTATTTGTCGAGCTTTAATAAAATAGCTTTTCTTCACTTGTTTCTTGGATCGATCTTCATGTCTTTAATACTACCACTTGATATGTATCAAACCCAACTTAGATCTACCCAATTTACAACTAAAGTGTGTTTTGTCAAAAGATTAGCCAATTACATAGATAATATGACCCTAACAAGGTTGAAGGGTCCAATTGAGGAATCTTTTTCAATTAAAACCATCCAAGAAAACCAAAAGAATATAATTAAGGGAAAATATGGGGGGAAAAAACACCAACCAAAATAACACAAACCATTTTTGTTAAAAATCCAAGTACATATTTTTGGGGTTACTACATGTCCTTTTCACATTTTCCCATGTCTTTCCCTATATTTTGTCAAACTTTTGGTTTGTTTAATTTTTTTTAAAATTTTTATTTTTATATTTATTTTTATTTGTATTATTACTGAAGCCTTTGGAGCTCCCACAATTTTCCACATCACCACTATTTTTTTTTTTAATATCTTAAATATTTATTATTTCTCTTCAACGTCTGATTCATTTCTTTTCATTAAATATATATGAGTCTCCTTTTACAATCACTCCTCTCATAAGTTACTAATCCATTCAAAATCAAACACTAGAGAAATTTATTAAAAATATATATATCTGTACTCATAATATATTTCATTATTTAGTTATAGTAAATGGTCAATTTTTATGTTGGTATTTCTCTTCCATTCTTTGTTGAATATGTACTCTGACCTTATTCGCTTAGTTTTGTCTCCATAACTCACAAACTCCACCTTCTCTAGCACCATTCATCTTTCTCTAGCACCACTCATCTTTGGCTCCACCTTTGTGGGCATCACCATCTCTCACTTACGACAATTTCTTCCCCTCTTTCACCTTCAATTCTTCTTTTCCACAACCCTGTCGGCACCTGGGTTTCTACCGTCAGGTTTGTCGTTGGGTTTCTACCTCTATCGAATTTTGATTTTGATTTTTGGTAGCTAATTTGAGTTTGGGGTAAGTTTGTAGAGAAATTAAAGTTTGGGTTTAAGAATATTTGCTTATTCATGGTTGTATCCTGATTGAAATTAGAGAAGCACCCAACACTCGAGGCAGAACAACCCCACTTAAATAGTTGCCCTAGTCCCTACCGTAAAGCGAATCCTACCACAAGTCTATCTGTGGTAGTGGGGGTGGCTGCCTTTTCAATTGTCATCATTGGCCACTTGGCCTCACTAAGTCTATCTCTATCTCTCCTCAAATTTAGACTCTCTGTTCTATAAATTTTTTTCCCTTTACAAGATATTTTTTTATGGTGGAATGCTTGTGATTAAGATGACTAATATTTAGGTAATTGTTATCTGAAGCTTGGTGTTTTGTTTAGTTTAATTGTTTCATCTCAAGACTTTCATTGTTTTTATTACTTCTTTACCTGATTTTAAGAGTAGCATCTACATTTTTGAGGGGTTTTGTTTGATCCTTATTTTTTTAGTTATGCTAAGGTTTGTACTTTAAGTTTGGTATAACCACAGAAGTTAAGATCCATAGCTATCATTCTACTACTCACTTTTATTTTTTGCTTTCTGCCATGCACATCGAAGGACCAAGTCCATAGAGTTTAGAAGTAGTCTACAAATTCCAGCAATAGCAAAGTGCATAGCAAAGTGAGAAGGTAGAGCTATGTTTTTACTTCTACCATATCTATTTTTGAAGCATATTTTGTGAGACTTAATTGTGATCCAAGCTAATATATTGATTATTGAATCTAATAGGCAAATATTAGTGTTAGGTTCTAAAGATTTAGGAATTTATGTATTTAGAACTCTAATTTGTATTATTGGCAAATCCATGATCAAAACAGGTTGTTTAGTCTTGTTTAGACTTGCTCAAAGTTGTGCATTTATGTAAAGTTAGAATCGAGTGGCTGCAGAAAGTATTAGTGACTTTCGGCCTGGCTCGACGATCGAAGCTTAGACTTGATTGATCGAATATCGGGCAGAATGTGTTTTTCTACAAAATTCCAACTTAGCCCTAACTCCTGAAATGTTTAGGCTTTTATGTGTTTGCCCTAGGTATATAAGGCAAACCTTATCCACATTTTAGAGGTTGCTCATATTGCTGTTTTGTGTAAATCTCTTGTGAGATCTAGATGAGCTTTCCTTTACACAAAGATTAGGGTTTTCAAGAAGGAGATGTTATCTACACCTTAATGATCAACTCAGTTGCTGCCATTGAAGCTTAAAGAAAAACAAGCGTGGGTGCTTGTAACCAGTGGTGAATCCCAAAAAGGAGTCCGTGGATTCGGAGCTTGCACGTGGTCTTGTCAGTAAGTTCTACTGGTGGGTAGTAATAAGAAGTCAAGCGTGGGGGCTTGTAAGTCTTATTGTATGAACTTTGATTCTTTCAAGATAGTGGATTCAAGTTTACCTTGAGGATAGCTAGGTCAAATTCTCCCCAGATTTTTACAGCGTGATTTCTTGGATCATCATATCATTGTGTTATTTACTTTTCTGCTGCTTTATATTTTTGATATGATTCTTTGATTGTGATAACCTAGATTTGCATAATTTGACTAAGTTAATCACTTGGCTAATTAACTAGGTTAATCTGGTTGGGTTAAGGGGTCAAAAAACCGTTTAAGTAAGTTATTTTTCATTGTTACTAGGGAAAGGATTAAAAAGGTTACTTATTGATAAAACTAAATAAATGACTAACAGGGTTGAAGGGTGATTGATACATGATTGCATGTCATAACACTGAAGATATGGCCCTAGGTAGTACAGTGGAGAATTTAAAATCCATTGCATAATATTTATCTGCAATTGAATGTCCAAGCAATTTGATTTGTCAGATATAGGCTTGACAACAAATTTGGAAGTACTAATGGATACATGTTTTGGAATTTTTTCTGTTACATTGATCACGCCTCATTACATCACGTAGTTACATAAATTTGTGCCATCGTTACATTTTAAAAAAACTAAAAATTATACCTTTTCATTAGGCCTATTAAAGGAACCATTTTATTTTTCTTAAATGGGTATTTCTATTTTGTTTCAGTGTTATTGTTGCAAACTTAAAACTGCTGGTATGGTTGCACATCGTATTCAAACAGTATTACTCCAAAAGCATTACCAGTAAAGTTTTTAATTTCTTTTTAAAACTCTCTCCATTGTTTCCTCCAACATTCTCTGTCTCTGCAACTCTACCCTTATTATGAATGCTCCTCTACAGACTTCATTCAAAATACAAAACAGCAAACATAAGGGGTAGAGAGAGAAATATGAGGGATTTTACAATTGTCAGTGAGCTTCCCTCCGCTTTCTAGCTTCAATCCACCATTATACCTCTAGAAACATTACCGATAAAATTTTTAATTTTATTTTTAAAAATTGCTAATAAAAATATGATTTAGGTTTTGGTATTTCAATATAGTGTTTAGATTTGCGTTTCATTTGGTAGATTAGTCTAGGAGCATTTGTTTGTATGATAAATCTTCAATAACTTATGATTTTGATTGACTCTATATTTTTAAATGGTTTTTATCATTTTTACTTATGCTAAGTAATTCTTTTATTGTAGCTTTGATAATGAACTGGATATGGGTTGTTTTAAGTGGAATCTTATAGTGGGTTGTATTTGAAATTGTGACTTGCACATAGGTTTATTTGATTTTGATTGGCCCTTGATAAGGTTTTTCTAAGTAAGAAAGTTTTATTTTTTATTTTTTGACTAATTGCAATAGTTCTTACTTACACTATTTGAATATATATTTTTTTGTTAATTAACTAGCCCGACATATATGTCTATAGTGGATAAATGTGATAGTTCTTACACTGTTTGAATCTATAGTTTTTTGATGTCTCCGTTTCTCCATTACTTTCTTTGGGGATTGATTTAATTTTTATTTAATTTAAAGTTTGGTTGGGTGGACTATTGGGATATCAGTTGCATTACAACATATTTGTTACCAATTTAAACTCTACTCTTGCAATATGCCTTAATGGCTCTCCTTCTTTTTTCTTTCCTTTTTTCGGTAGATTACTTCATGCTTTCTAAATCTCATTCAAAGTAATTTGTTGATTGGTTGATATTTTTTGGCAACATGTAAAACCCAAAAATATGGAATCATTGATTTAATGAAAATTATTAATGCAAAAAGACTAATTGCACAATTTTTATAAACATTTTCTATCAAATGTAAAATAGCATATGTAGCCACCAAACACTCTACTGCTGACAAGAAAAATAAACTGAAATTTTGTCCCAACATAAGACAATATACATAGGCTGAAATTTAGTGCCACCAAAATTAGGCCTTTAATAGAATGGAATTGAAAGCTCTATTGGTATAGAGGATAGAACGAAGGAAATGAAGGTCATATTACTTGAAATTGATTTACTTGATATTGGGTTTCTTCCGTTTAAGACTTGTATGAGATTTATTTTAGACTTGCTTGAATTCGTGCAGGATATCTGTGGTTGTCAATACATGAGTTGAGATTAGCCAAATAGGCAGTTTGCTTAGTTACAAGCTATTTGATTAGCATGGGCTTTAGGAGATGATGGCTAAAAGAAATTGACCATTAACGCAGATTTTTGGGTGAAATGGGTTACATATGCATAGCATAAACACAACTAAAGAGTGTGTTAAAAAGGTGACCATCATAGTAGAACAAGAATATATGGGGTCTGTGAAATATGTTGGGGTTTATGCCCTAAAATCTAATTTATTGTCATGTTATAAATAATTAAGTTGTTTAATTATATGAGACTATTTATGAACTAATGGGATATTAACATAGTCCTTGAGATGCATTGCATGTTGTTTATGAGATTTAGTTACAGAAGATATAAATCACAAGTTCCTTGTAAACTCAAAATATAGTTCGCAGTCAGTGATAAAATTGGGTGTTTCGTCTGCAAAGACTATAATATGTCAACTAAGATGGTTTGTCTTGATCATGGAAGTGTAGACTTCTAGTTGATGTGTTTATGTGTCTTAAGAGTTAAGACATATTGAATTGGACGGCTGTGAGATTAATTATTCAATCAACAACTGTCACCTGAATAATTAATCTCACGTCTTCTAATTTCATAGACTCTTAATCCTGAGAGGATAGTGAACCCGATCGTGAAATGTAGGTTAGTTTGATATATCAGGAGTGAGATCTAATATTCACAGTCAAAACCTTAGTATGTTGGGTAACCACATGTAGTGTTAAGGGAACACATATTCTCAAAATGGAATCCATAATCTCTTTTTATAGAGACACGAAATATCCCCCTCAAACAAGTTTAATGGAAACTGGTTATTCAGGGCACCCACCTGAGTAAGGAGTTACTAAAGCTTATATTTATTGAAATTAGATTTCAATAAATGTGAATAACAACTAAATTAAACCGAGTACTCAAGGATAAAATAGTTGTTTACAAAGTGACAGTTCTTTATGACTTTATTCACTATTGATATTTCATGGAGGGGTCATATGATATCATTAGAGTCTTGGGATATAATTGTTGGAGAAAACTAGTTTTTGTATCTCATACAAAAATACACGCAGCGGAAGCAACAAAAACACGGATCTACTTCAATCATGAAAAATAAACATATAACCATGAATTCTAGAATCAAAGAATAGAAAGCGTACCTTGGTGCAGTGAATTTCAAAACCAAACTTGAGAATACCTTCAATCTTCATTTCAATTCCACATGGTACCCAAGATGTGTGGTCTCTCAATCAGTCCTTTTGTACATAAACTCTCAAAGAAAAAACCTTCTTCTTCTCCTTGTGGAAAAAAACTGATTTCTTTTTCTTTTCATCTTACGTACATTAAAACCATTCTCATAGTTTCTTTATTTAATAACACTTATTAAATAATGATTGATTTCTAATTGGGTTAGCCTTTTGGGCCTACCCAATTGGGCTTTAGTTTGTGGCTTGAGATGGGACCAAAAGGACCAATAAGATACTAGCTCCAATGGGTCTTGGGCTTTTCTATCAACTCTTGAAAAGTCCAAAGTTACCATTAATTATATTCAATACCACTATAAGAATATAATTGCACTCTAGGCCTTATCTATAAATTATATCCCAAGACTTTATTATACATTCAACCCCTTCATAAAAATATTCGTAGTAATACAAAGTCATTAATATTGACTGCCACTTTGAAGATTACTACATTTTAATCCTTGAGTACATGGTTCAATCCTTTATGTTATTCATTATATATTTATGAAATCCAGTTCCATAAATATATACTTTAGTAACTCTGTACTAAAGTGGTTAGGCCCAACACTTTGAATAACCAAACCCATTAAACTTATATCAAGGAAATATTTATATCTCCGTTAAGAGATTATGAATTCCATCTTGAGAATATATGTTGCATCAATACTAAATGCGGCTGCCCAACATACTGAGGTTTTGACCATAACTTATAGATCTCACTCCTAATATATCAAAGCAACCTATATCTTATGATCAGGTCCATTATTCTCTCAGGATTTAGAGTTGATGTAAATAAAAGTCGTGAGCTTTATTATTCATTTGACAGTTATTAGGAGAATAATAAAGCTCACAGCGGTCCAGTTCAATATGTTTTAACTCTTAAAACATATCAACATACCAACTAGAAGTCTCCACTTCCATGATCAAGACAAATCATCTTAGTTGATATGTTATAGTTTTCGCAGATGAAACGCCCAATTTCATCACCGACTATGAACTAAAATTCTGAGTTTACAAAGAACTTGTGATTTATATCTTTCTGTGATTTTTCACATAAATCACATACTATGCATCTCATGGACTAAGATAATGTCCCATTAGTTCATAAATGGTCTCATACAATTAAACAACTTAATTATTCATGACATGCCAATAAATTGGATTTTAGGGCACAAACCCTAACAATCTCCCACTTGCCCTCAAAGACAATTTACCACATATCCGACACTTATCTCCCTATAGAGTAATTCACAGTCACTCTAAGGCAAGGCTTGGAAACAAGTTTCAGCTAGATTTATTGCATAAATTATCTTTTCTACTACTACTTTTCATGTACTCATAACTTCTCTAATGAGATGATACTTACGCTTGATGTGTATCTTCACCACCTAGGATGAACACATATCTTGAAGTCCAACTTCATGAATCACAATCAAACTAAGAGTCAGTATTTGTATGTCTAGTTATTATCAAAACCTCACTTTTGTGGAAAAGCATATAATCCCTCATTTTCCTAAGATATTTGAGTATATGCTTTACTCCCACTAAAATAAGTGATCTTTGATTCACTTGATATTTGCTTACTATGCCCACCGCAAAATAGACATTTAGCCTAGTATTTAGCATAGCATAAAGACTTCCTATCGATTTGATATAAGGACCCGTCTTATATGCTCTTTCTTTTATATGTCTTAGGACCATAGTCCTTTATAAAGGAACTTTAAACTTAAAAAGAAATAATCCTTTCTTGAAGTATTACATGTTATACTTGGCTAAAATCTAATCTATTTAAGCAGTTTAAGATAGACTCAACATCCTAATTTCTGAATTTTAACAAAATTATAATTCTTAGGATGTGACTAGTCTTTCCCAAGTACTTTATATCAAACTGGACTAGACAACCAAAAACTCCTTTGATGACAATAACTCTATATCATTCTAAATTATTAGAATGTCATCAACATACATTAAGAAATTTATTATTCTATATAGCCTTTACACATAAGGCCTTTTAAATACTTGATCAAAATTAAACCATTTGATTGCTTGATCAAAGATGATATTTTATGATTTAGATGCTTGCTTTAGTCCATAAATGGATTTTAAGCAACTAGCATACTAAACACTACTGGTTCTTTGTTATGAACAAGTCTAGTTACATCATATAGATGACTTCCTCAAGATTGCTACTAAAAGAAGCTTTCTTGATATCCATTAACATATTTCATCCTAATGAAATATAATGGATAAGAAAATCTAGATAGAGTCAAACTTGACTATTGGTGGAAATAGACTTTAAATAGAAACTAATTCTATTCTTATAACCTTGAATCAGTAATCCATATTCATATCATCTATTGCCTTTACGTATGACTGATGATCAAATTCATATCCTTGTGGAATGACTTCAAAAGTTTATCCCAAAAGTATGAATTTATTTGGTAATCCTCCCACTATGATATTGTACCCGTGTATTAGCTATATATCTAGAATAATGTATTGTGGTGTATCTAATACAACCAACACATTTCCAAATGTACTTTATAGTTATCTTATAACAAATTTTGACATTTTTCTTCTAGAACAATCTACCTTTACTTTGAAAGAGCCCTATTCCTTTATGTATGCACTGACTTAAATAAGTCATTGGAACTTCATTCCTTTACGAAAAGACGCCCTAGATCATATTATCCTCTAAATAGAATTCATAGATTGTGAATATAACAAAATAATGGTTCTAAAAGCCCATCTTTCACAAATCTTGAATCCCATTTAAATTAATAAGATCTAGATATAAGTGCCAAAATATACAAAACCAAAGGATGGAAACTTTCTCTTTAAAAAGTAAAACATATAAATTTCCATCTAGAAAACAATTATGGACAATCCTTAGCTTTACCAAAACATAAACAATTTTCTTTTGGTCATGCTTTTGAGACTAATTTCCTTTTGGCAATTACTAGGGAAACTAACTTGTCCAACTGTTTGGTATTATAATTCCTCTTCTTATCACCCTTACCTTTCGGTTTAGGCTAAGAATTTGAATTAAATCATATTGATCCTAGCCTTAGTTTTTAGGATGTCTTCCGTTACATAGAATTCACTAATCAATTCAGATAATATAAAAAGAATTTATTTTCAAAACAATCTGAATTGATCAAATGATTCTAACAAAGACTTGTGGATTACATCCACATGAGATTAACATTTAATCTCTACATTCAAGAATTCCAATTCATTTTAAAAATAAAATATTTTCATAAAATGATACAGAATTGGAACTTCTTAAGCTTTTCTTAGCACTCAATATGATTTATACCAAACATCTCATTTAGACTTAATATAAATTCTAAGTCTAGTACTAACTCTTACATGTCATGCAGTAGCACAATTGAGATAGAAGCCAATAAAACATATTAGCATTTCAATGGAGACTATGATCATATCATAAACTATCTTCCATAAATGCATCATATATAGGAAATTATGACAATGTTGAATCAAAACATGAATATTTACTTCAGCTACTTTAAGCACCATGTCCAAAATTATTTCTTAGTTAATGTGATTCAACTAAAATAGTAGCTAGAGGACAAAATTTATGACAACTTTATTTTGAGACTATGAACTTAAATACCAGGACATTATCATTTTGCATCCATAACCATATAATATGGAACCTGAAAACCATACTATACTAGGTGCAACGACAACCTAATCCCGGAATTAATATTCCTCGGAAGCGAGGTCATACCAATCACTTTGATCAGGTGAGAATTATTTTTATTATTAATGCTATCATGGTAAGTCTTACCAAACAAAAATAATTTGCCGCTTTTCCTTTAGCCTCTAAGTAATAATAGCAAGAACTCAGCATAGAGGATGCTATCAAACTTAGTCTAGTGTACACCATTGTCTAGAATCATGTGTAGCCACAATTCATTCCTTTAACAGGCTTATTTTGTAGTACCATGATAAAAACACCCTCCGCATGGAATGCAAAGCTCGAGGCTAAGACAAGGTGTTTGATCAAACCACTATAAACTAGGGAATTCAATCTTGTAGTACCATGAAATAAACATCCTCCGCATGGAACGCAAGGCTCAAGGCCAAGACGAGATGTTTACCCCACACCACTATGAACCAACAATGGAGGTCGTGAGATCCAACCTTTGTATCTCTTTCCCACTAGAAATTTTAAAATAAGTGGATTGTCTTGAAATCACTGTGATCTAATCACAATTTTAACCCTACACATCAAATGTGTTTAATTGTTTAAATTCAATGTGATGTAACCATGTCACGTCACAATAGTGTAACGAACATTTGCGTAATCACAAAGAAGTTTAACCATGTAATCCATGAAGTAAATACCCTCCGCATGGAATGCAAGACTCGAAGTCAAGACCAGGTATCTATTCACATTACAATAAACTTAACAAAAGGGCTATTTTAGCACTCCCACTCATTATTTGGGTTTTTCTTAAATAATTGTGATCCTATCACAACTAATAACCTTGCACTTGATAAAGACTCTAATCTTATTAGAATCACTAACTAAAATGGAAGTCCTAAACTATTTAGGATTCCTTAAACACTAATGAATCAAAAATTAGCTATATAGAACACTATCCTTAATTTACTAGATAAAATATTCTAATCTCATTAGAAACTATATAACTTTAATTAGAATTTTAATCTCATTAAAAAACCTCTAATTAAAATAAATTAAGGACTATTAATCATTAAATGATTTAGTATCAAGAGTTCTATTAAACTAACATCTTTGATATCATTAGATCTTTTAGTTAGAACCATGTGTAATCTAATCACACATAACCTTGCTCTTAAAAAACTTGAAAACACTTAGAAAAAATTCTGATTTTCTTTCTTTCGATCGATCGAATGTGCCTCTCGATTGATCAAAAAAATAAAAAAAAAAAATTCGAACTTGACCACCTGACTTGTTCGATTGATACTCGATTGCCTCTCGATCGATCGAAAAACAAATTCGATCGATCGACTATCAATCGAAAATCAATCTACTTAAAAAGTCTGATCACTGTTTCACTCGATCGATCGAAATCGATCGAAAGTGATTTTCGATCAATCGAAACTCGTGAAACTTGAATTTCCAGAAATTTTCTAAGGCAGTTTTCTAGGGCTTTTCTTGAACAAACAACTAATCATTTTTGAGTTCTCTTCCAAAAACACATTTTTGATTTTATCAAGGAAGATTTTCAGATCAACCATTAGGGTTTTCAATATATATCACATATATAAATCATGGCATATGAATTCCAATGCTAATATCATAGAAAGAAATTTGTACAATCTATTATAGCGTTTACTCAGTAGATTCGCTCCATGAAACTTAAAGATACTGTCTAATTATCTTGCATAGTATATTGAGTTTCACAAATCTTAATGATAGAAATACAAAAATTCATAAAACCATGATTATCAAAACATGTCTACACAAAAGAACACACTCAAGGACACAATTATGCAGAAAATTTTACCACAGAAAATTAAATCACCAAGAAAACGTTTTTTCTTTGATTCTAAAATTCAATCACATGTTATACAAGCATGATATTGAAGACCGCTCTGATACCATTGTTGGAGAAAACTGGCTTTTGTATCTCATACAAAAATACACGCAGCGGAAGCAACAAAAACACGGATCTACTTCAATCATGAAAGATAAATATGTAACCATGAATTCTAGAATCAAAGAATAGAAAGCGTACCTTGGTGCAGTGAATTTCAAAACCAAACTTGAGAATACCTTCAATCTTCATCTCAATTCCACATGGTGCCCAAGATGTGTGGTCTCTCAATCAGTCCTTTTGTACATAAACTCTCAAAGAAAAAACCTTCTTCTTCTCCTTATGGAGAAAAACTGATTTCTTTTTCTTTTCATCTTACGTACGTTAAAACCATTCTCATAGTTTCTTTATTTAATAATACTTATTAAATAATGACTGATTTCTAATTGGGTTAGCCTTTTGGGCCTACCCAATTGGGCTTTAGTTTGTGGCTTGAGATAGGACGGAAGGGACCAATAAGACACTAGCTCTAATGGGCCTTGGGCTTTTCCGTCAACTCTTAACAAGTCCAAAGTTACCATTAATTATATTCAATACCACTATAAGAATATAATTGCACTCTAGGCCTTATCTATAAATTATATCCCAAGACTTTATTATACATTCAACCCCTTCATAAAAATATTCGTAGTAATACAAAGTCATTAATATTGACTGCCACTTTGAAGATTACTACATCTTAATCCTTGAATACCTTATCTATAAATTATATCCCAAGACTTTATTATACATTCAACCCCTTCATAAAAATATTCGTAGTAATACAAAGTCATTAATATTTACTGCCACTTTGAAGATTACTACATCTTAATCCTTGAGTACCTGGTTTAATCCTTTATGTTATTCATTATATATTTATGAAATCCAGTTCCATAAATATATACTTTAGTAACTCTGTACTAAAGTGGTTGGGCCCAACACTTTGAATAATTAAACCCATTAAACTTATCTCAAGGGAATATTTTATATCTCCGTTAAGAGATTATGAATTCCATCTTGAGAATATATGTTCCATCAACACTAAATGCGGCTGCCCAGCATACTGAGGTTTTGACCATAACTTATAGATCTCACTCCTAATATATCAAAGCAACCTACATCTCATGATGAGGTCCATTATTCTCTCAGGATTTAGAGTTGATGTAAATAGAAGTCGTGAGATTTATTATTCATTTGACAGTCATTAGGAGTAAAGCTCACAGCGGTCCAGTTCAATATGTTTTAACTCTTAAAACATATCAACATACCAACTAGAAGTCTCCACTTCCATAATCAAGACAAATTATCTTAGTTAATATGTTATAGTTTTCGCAGATGAAACACTCAATTTCATCACCGACTACGAATTAAAATTCTAAAATTCTGAGTTTACAAAGAACTTGTGATTTATATCTTTCTGTGACTTTTCACATAAATCACATACTATGCATCTCATGGACTAAGATAATGTCCCATTAGTTCATAAATGGTCTCATACAATTAAACAACTTAATTATTCATGACATGCCAATAAATTGGATTTTAGGGCACAAACCCTAACAATAATTTATTAATAAGGCCTAGAGTGCAATTATATTTATATAGTGTTACTAAATATAATTAATGGTAACTTTAGACTTGTCAAGAGTTGACAAATGAATATTTAAATAGCGTGTAAAACACCTTAAATATTTAGACCCCCTAAATTACAAATGACCAATTCAAGCTTATTATCAAACAATGTACGTGTAGAAAATGAAGATAAGCTAAAATAGAATTGATAAAACAATCTAAACCAAATAAAATTATAATCACAGTAGAAATTAAATGGCAAAGATTAAGGGAAGAGAGATGCAAACACAAAGACAACACAGCAATGTGTTATCGAAGAGGAAACTGAAGCCCTCAGCATAAAACCTCTCAGCCACTCTCCAAGCGATCAATAATCCACTAGAGAATGAAGTTGGGATATATGAACAGTAGAAGACCCTCCAATCCTAATCTACCCAGTGTACTTAAGCCATCCAAGCTTCTTGCTCCAACGAGGTTATGTCTAACCTTTGTCTTCTCTAGATAAGGATTTGGCTAATGTACCTCTCAAAGATCTAACAATGGAGAGGGTAAGAGTAGAGGAATTTGGAGAAACAAGAATGAAGATTGTGGATAAGTCAATCTTATTTTTCTTTAAGGTTTTTCTCTCAAAGTTCTCTTTGGAATCTCTTTACAATACATGGGTATAAGGGGTATTTATACTAGTGTGTGTTTAGAATGCGAAAGGTCAGTTTTTTCCAAATAGAGTGGTCTAGTGACTTGGCCTTATGACTTGACTGAGTTGCAAGCTAATTGCCTAGCCAGATTGGAAGTTTTGTCCTATAGTGCTCTAGCTGGCATGACTTTTCAGCTCCTCTGCATGCTTCACACGTGTGCCTCCTTTGGCGACTTGCCAGCCGTGAGCCAGTCGTGAGATCCAGTCACGAGGCCCTGCTAATTGCACACTTTTGAGCTTTTCTTCATACTCTCTCACATACTACTCTTACATGATTCCTTCATGAATACAGGGTTTTTAAATACTGAATTACAAGAAAATTGGCATGGATTAAAGCCAACATAAATGGTTGATGAAATTTAACCTTGCAATCTTCCCCTTTGGCTATTCCATGACAAAACCCCAAAATAAACTCTAGTCTTAACATGTGAGTGGGGAACAGTTGAACAAAACTTACTCACACCTAACTCTAGAATCTATATAGCTCTTGAACCATAAGAACAAGTATCTCTTGAAAAACAACAACACAATATGATCATTGTATGCAGAAAACTTGTAATACATATGAAGCAAGCACAATGTGATCAAGCAATATATAGTAAAGCAATAAAGCAAGGCTTGACCAAAAATGAATAATCACTATAAATAATGATCACAATGCTCATTTACACAAGGAATGAACATCCGGACATGCAAGCTAATACGCCCAATGCAAAGTATTATTTGCATGTCCAACACTCAACTGATACAAAAACACAAGATAATTGTATTAAGGATATAAAATCCAACACAGGGCACAAGAGTGATGTACTTAAAGAAAATACATAATAGTGTGTGTTTGTGTATGTTGGTACTTTTGTACCTTTGATGGCTATTGAAACAAAGTTTCTAAACTTTGTGGCTCATGGTTGTGATGAATACGATTAAGATTGTCTCTTATATCTCATATTTATATTAGTCCTTTTGACGGGAAGGACTAGAAAATCCTAAGAAAATGGCATAAATAACCATCTCACCACTAATGCCCGCCAATCATGAATAACATTTGTATGCTTCAGCATAGCAAAATTGTGATGTTTTAGCTTACATAACTGGGTTCTTCTTCTCTCTCTTATATGCCCATGCATTATTTGTTCAAAAAGAAAATATGCAAAGAAAAATAAAAGCGAAAAGAATCAAAATTGTTTTAAATATGGTTGCAAGCATGTTTCTAGAAGATATGAGAATTATAGGATGTACCTCAAAGGTGATAGTCCCCATCAAGCAGTTATAATTGTATGTGAGTGTATTTGATTTTTTTCATATCTCAAATCTTCATAATATGACACACTTATGCACACTTGCTATGTTTCACACACAACACGCAAACTCTTTGCTACTTTTGATACATGTACAAATACAATGTGATTTGATCATCACAAGGAATACATGTGTTAATATATGCTCACTAAACTGTCTTAACTTGTTTTTAAAATATAAAATTGGTTAGACTTGTTGTGTGTGTGTGTGTGTTTTGGATTTATGAATGCTTTGCATATTTGTTGAGAGATGTTTTGAGAGCTTAACATGTTGATTGGATCTTTGTTGAGTAGCTTTCTTGTTGCATTCATCTCTATGTGTTTTTCCCTTCTTTGAAAAACCTTTTTTCTTCAAGCTTGACAGCTTCTTGACAAATTCCCTTCTATTGAGCCCTTCTTTCTCCTTTTCTCGACAAATCTTGACAGAATCTCGATCCGTCAAGATTTTTGAGTTTCTTCTTGATAGATTCTTAATAGCTTCTGCGATCCATCGAGCCAAATTTCTATGCTCTCTGTTTCCTCAATACATTCTCAATAGATTCTCAATCCATCGAGATTTCTAGGTAGCTTCTCAATAGATTCTCGACATATATCTCAATCTATCAAGGTATTTTTATGTGCTCTCTATCAGCTTAATAGCAGCTCGATAGCTTTTTGATTGGTCGAGACCTTCTTGTATGCATTGTTTTTCACATGTTTTGCATCTTTCTATTATCTTGTCATCCATAGCATCTTATTTCATTACATTCATGCTTTTATATGGATTCCTTATACCCCCTTAATCATCTTTGATCATCTTTATGTTTCTCGGGTGAAACTATATAGCTTCTTGTACCCTTTGTCAATCATGACAAAAATGGGAAGAAAATGTGGTTTCCTTTTAAAATTCTACATGTTAGGGGGAGAAATACATGTCTTTGTAAGGGGGAGTTGTGTTTCATCTTGTTAGGGAGAGCGTTACCTCCTTGTTGTTTTAGGAGCTTCTTTAAGCTTCTTGTATACCGATCTTGTGACCATTTTTACATATATTGTACTTATCTTTACACATGTTGTTTCTTCTTTATCTTTATATGCATGTTTTTTTTTATGTACGCAATCCTTATTTTTGTTTCACACATGATGCCTTGATGAGTTTTGTTTAAGTGTTTTAGAAAGACAAGTTGTGAAAGTCTATCATGTCGAGAACTCTCTTATTGCAAGGTTTTCCAAGAGTTTGTAGTAGGGATAGATTTATTTTGTAATACAACAAGTGGTTATGAGTTTTGTGATTTAAGACTTCCCTCATGATTCATTTGTTTTGTTGTGGTTTTGTCATGGACTGCCAAAGAGAGAGATTATTAGGGACATATTTTATGGAATTGGTCAATCTTTTGACTAAATACACTTTACTTGTAATTGGGTTGATCTAAGATATGTTTAAAACTTCAAGAAACATGTTGTTCAAGACAAGTGTTAAAACCATGAATATCTGACCATGAAACAAATGAAGAAGAGCTGTTCATTAAAGCTCGATAGATACTTCGACAAAAACAGTATCTATCGAGATCTAAGAACAAAACTTGACAGAAACTCGACAGAAGCTGAATCTTTCTAGATCTACAAAATTAAAATTTCTAGATTTGATTTTCAGCCCATGATAAAATATTTGTATAGAGTTTCTTTTCTCACAACCTTAGACATATATAAGGCTAATTTAAAAAGCCGTCAAAATAGAAGAACACACGCAAAAAGTGACTAAGTGCCTTATTCTCTCTACAAGAAGTTACTTTGTCTTTTATGCCTTAGGGTTTTGTAACCAAATACTTCTTGATCTTCATTGTTGATGAAGTGAAGAATTTGTTGGAAAATCTGATTTTGTATCTCATACAAAACAAACAACGAAAACAACAAACATGGATCTATTTCATTTATGATTGATAACATGTACTATGTAAATTTCAGAATTTAAGAAGAAGATAGCGTACCTAGGAGTAGTGAAACTCAAAACAAAATATTATAAGTATTTAAGAACACTTTTAATTTTCACTTCAAGTCCACTTTACACCTAAGAAGTGTGGTCTCTCAATTAGTTTCAAAGGGAGAATAATCGAGTGGCTTCACTCACACATACATACCATTTCACAATGATGTCTCTCTTAAAATAAATTATGTATGTTTCTCCCTTTATAACTAACTGATTATCTAATTGGGCTGGCCTATTGGGTCTTTTCAATTGAGTTTTAGTATGTGGTTCGAAGTGGGACCAAAAGGGACCAATAAGACACTAGCTTTAATGGACCTTGGACTTTTCTGTCAACTTTTGACAAGTCCAAAGTTACCATTAATTATATTTAATACTACTATATAAATATAATTGCAATCTAGGCCTTATTAATAAATTATATCACAAGACTTTATTATACATGTAACCCCTTCATAAAATATTCGTAGTAATACAAAGTCATGAATGAAGACTTCCACTTTGTAGATTACTACATCTTAATTCTTGAATACCTGGATTAATCCTTTAACTTATTCATCATATATTTATGAAATCCAATTTCATAAATATATACTTTAGTAATTTCTTACCAAATTGATTAGGCCTAATTCTTTAAATAACCAAACCCATTAAACTTATCTCAAGAGAATATTTTATATCTCTGTTAGGATATTATGAATTCCATCTTAAGAATAAATATTCCATCAACACCAAATGTGGTTGCCCAACATACTAAAATTTTGACCATTACTTTCGATCTTACTATTGATATATCAAAGCAACTTACACTCTATGATTATGTCCATTATTCTCTCAGGATTAAGAGTTCATATAAATAAAAATTGTGAAATTTATTATTCATTTGACAGTTGTTATGAGAATAATAAATCTCACAACGATTCAATTCAATATGTCTTAACTCTTAAAACATATCAACTAGAAGTATCCATTTCCATGATCAAAACAAATCATCTTAGTTGATATGTTATAGTCTTCATAAATGAAATGCCCAATATCATCACCAACTACGAACTAAAATTCTGAGTTTACAAAGAACTTATGATTTATCTTTTGTGATTTTTCACATAAATCACATACTATGCATCTCATGGACTATATGATAATGTCCGAATATTCATGTTCCCATTATTTTAGATAATAATAAAACAACTTTATTAATCACAACATTAAGTTATACATAATGTTATATATAATAACGTACATAGCATCATACAATAGGATTTAAGGGCACTAATCCTAACAGAACTTTACAGCCAACAACATCTTTAAGTTGCTGGAGTTAGTCATGTACTGGGATCCGTGCAAAAGGGTGGCGTTAATATACTGAAGAGTTTAGATGTTCTGAAACAGTAGAAGGTTTCTGCTGTAAGTTCATCTACAGGGATTGTAGAGACTAAGGACAAAGGTTTTGTACTAGATCTGAAACTTTTCTTTACTATAGTGAATTGCTTTTCGGGAATGTTTCCCCCGCAGGATTTTTACAGTGAAACTAGTTTGTTTCATTAGTTTTCCTAGATCATTATATCTTGTTTTATTTACTATTTCACTGTGTATGATATTGGCATGATATTGATGTTTGTTTGTTTTAACAATGTTTATTCATAATAAATTTAATTAACAGCTTGGGTTTAAAACTTGTTAATTCTATCAACCGAGGTCTAAACTTCCCAACAGCCACATAAATAAATACAGTAACATTTTACAATGAGGGTGTTCTACAGTTTTACTCTATATCCAAACAAAGCCATGCCCACTACAAAGACACTTCTGGTACATTATCGCTTTCATAGTCATCTTGTTCTCTAGTTAAACAATTTGCGCCTTCTCTTTTTTACTGCTGAATTGTTTCTATATATGCATTAAAGCTTTATTGCTGAAGAAATGGAGCTTTAGATGTTTGTACTTGCTCTAAACCCTTGCAAAACATTGCTGAACAGAATGTGATTTTTGACAAATAATACAGTTTTAAAAAATATTTTCAAAAGTAGCAATGCTACAAATATATATACATATATATATCTTTGTAAACGAGTTCCACAAAAAAAATCATATTTCCAAGAGATGATTTTAAAAGGATAATTCGCTTGTAACCCTATGTATATGCATGAGATAAATAAACATATTTTTTTATAATATATTTATATTTGAAAATATAAAATAGCTACTTATAAAATAAATATAAATTTAATTGAAACAAATGAAAAATCATTTCTTAAATTGTTATCCATTATATTCTCAAAATATTTTTTCCAACCATTATTTGTATAATGATATAATAAAAAATATATATTATCAACATATGTTATTAATTTTCTATTTAGCTAGAATTTAGTTAACGTTGATTAAGATTTGGTCTAGATGAGAATGAAATCTAAGCTAAAGCCTAAGTCCAACATTAATATAAATTCTATTTCCATTATTTTATTTTTAGTTTTTCTCAAATTCCCGTTGCAATCACAACCACGTCAATACATTTTCTTTTTTTCTTTTTTCTTTTCGGCTTTTAAACTAATAAGTAATAACTCTTTGGATACAAAAATTAAAAAAACCATATGAAAAATGTGGTGCAAAATTCGATTCTAATTGAAAATCTCATTGAATTTTCTCTCAGTTTTTGTTATATATATATATATATATATATTTGGTAGCTCATGTAATGCATGAGAAAGTTTAACATATTAATATTATGACTTCAAATAAAAATAATAATAATAATAATAATATGACTTTATTTTTTGTCTTTTACTTTTTTATAATTATAAAATTTGATAATTATATATGTTACTTTTAATAGAAATTTTTGTGCATATGAATTATATATTCTAGTATTTTTAAACATTTATTATGATTTTTGTTAGGTTCTAAATATTTAGGAATTAATGTTTATGTTCTAATTTTATGTAAGTTGGAAAACTGAGAACAAAAACATGTCTAGTTTAAGTGCTAGACATTGCTCATGATGATTGAAGTCAAGATTCAAGAACATTCAAACTACAAAAAGAAGAATTCATAATTTGCAGGGCTTGACTAATTGAAAGAAAGACTCAACCAATCAAACATCATGTTTTGTAGAATTTTAATCAGGCCCAAAGCCCACAAAAACATTTAGGGTTTGTGTCCAACACTACCTAGTATAAAAGGAAACCCCTAAATATGTTTTAGAAGTTCTTGGAAGTCTTAAAAGTTACTCCTATGAGATTTATGAGGTTTCTGTAGTCTTCTAACTCAACAAGCATCTACCGGAAAGAAGATCCATATACAAGAACTAGTGAGATAATTTGGCATACAAGGTCAACTACTGCTGATGATTTAAATCTTTGAGTGGGATCTCAGAGCCACAAACATGGGTGTTTTTGTTTAGCAAATTCAGACAGAAGAATCCGTGAATTCGGAGCTACGTGTTGTCACGTGAGTAAGTACTACAAGTGGTAGCTCTAGATTTAGGGAAAAATCTATTGTAGGACTTCCATTTTATCATAGTGAATATGTTGCCTTGAGGATAGTTTAGGTTAAATCCTCTTCAGGTTTTTTACCTTGGAGCTATTGGTTTTATTGGTTTTTCTAAGTTATCATATCATTGTCTTCTTTACTTTTCTACATTTACTGATATGATTGTTTGTGTTTAACTTAGATCTGAATAATAAACCTAAGTAACAACTTGGCTAATTAATTAGGTTAAACAATCTGAGTGTTCAGGGGCCTAAATAAACTAACAAGTGATATCAGAGCAGGTTTGATTTGATTGGATTAACGTCCTGAGTGAGATCTTTGATCCTTGCTGTTATGAATAATTTTAAGGGTCTTTCTACTCATATTTATGAAAATTTGAATAAAGAAGATGCTAATGTTTCTGTTTATATATTAATGCTTGTGAAACTCACCATAAGAAATTATCTAAATCTTTGAAAATTGATAAGAAATTTTAGGAAGAGTTAAAACTAGCTAATTTTGAAAAAGAGGAATTAATTGTGAAATTGGATGAATCCAATAAAGAGAATTAATTTTTGAGAAATCAATTTTTCTCTCAAGATAAAAAGATGAAAAGTTTGGAGCAAGAGTTAATTGAGTCTAAATTTGAATTGAAAAAATTGTCTTGTACCAAACCTGCTGTTATTGATTACAGATCTATTTTTGTTTCCATTAAGCCTAAAGATGAAAAAGTTTATATTCCCCCATTCAAGAGGAATTATAAAGAAAATGATTATTTTGCTAGGTAAGACAAAGGTAAAAATTCTGATGTAGACGCTAAAGTTTCTAAACCTGTGTCTAAACCAACTACTATAGTACAGAATAAATATGTTTTTGTTCCTACCTATTATTGTGGTGTTGCTGGTCACATTAGACCAAATTGTTCTTTGTTGAGGCAAAAACCAAAACATGTTACTAGATTTGTCTCTAGGAATACTAATGTTCCCAAATTTGTTCCTGTCTGTCACTTTTGTGGTGTTATTGGTAACATTCATCCTAACTGTCTTAAATTGAAATTTAAGCATTGTTTTAGTCTAGGATATGTGGTGATATTTCTCCTATCCTAAGTTTTGATAAATTGTTTCATATGCTTTTAAAAAAATTAAAGCTTGTCGGCTTGTGAAAGGAAATTGTAGGATTTTTGTCTCTCTCATAAGAAGTTTGTAATCCCCCAAATATACTCTATCTCTCATGGCTTTTCACCTACAATGCTAAAGACTCGTGTTGTATGGGTGAGAAAAGATTTGCTAAGGTGAGTGTTGTTTACATGTCCTTAATTTAATTCTTTCACTTATTTGAGGACATGTTTATTTTTTCTTTTTGGTTGTTTTGTTTTCTTAGGTTGTTTTGATTATTAAAAAAAAAAACTCCAAAAACATTGAAAATTTTCAAAAAGATAAAAATATTTTATTTTGGATCTTGTTTTATTTTTCTCGATGATTGCATGAATTATAATATCTCTCTTTTGAGTTAGAACATGCTTGATATTGTGGAGAAACAGAAAAAATATGTGTTGCATGACAGAGTTCATGAGCTACTTTTATTTCTGTATGAGTATGTACTAGTTTGTACATGTACTCATGGGTTAATTAAGAAATTGTTATTTCTTGTTTGTGTGCCCCCTATAGCTTAGTTGAGCACTATCATGCATTGTTGTTGTATTTTATTCATTTAGCATAATGTATGCTTTTTTATTTTTGGTTGTAATATAAAAATACAATTTTATTTATTTTATTTTATTTTTGTATTGCACACCACTAAGTGTGTAATTAAGTTGGGCCAATGAAATTTGAATTTCATGATTGTGTACTTTGTTTAGCTTTGATGAGCTATTTTTTGCAATTTGCGAGTTTGTGCTATGTAGTGCTTAATTGTGTGAGCTGTTTATAATCTTTAAATAAACAATCTTGGTTTTGATGTCACATTCTTTTGATCGTAAGGACTAGAAAATCCTAGGTGGAAAGCATAAATAACTATCTCATCACTGTTACTTGCCAATCATGAACACCTATGTGCTAATCATAAAAGCCGTGCTTAGTAAAGTGTAGCACTTGCACAACAAGATAAAACGAGGTGTTATCTTTCTTTCTTTTTTTAAATGTGCAACAAGGGTATTTTCTTTTTTATCTCCTATATGCCCATGCATGATATCTTTGATTGTGCTCAAAAGTAAAATTAAAAAAAAAATCAAAAGAAAAAGAAAAAGCAAAAAGAATCAAAATACTTTTACATAATTGCAATTGTGCTTTCTAGGAGATTTGAGGGTTATGTGATATAATTAAGTGATAGTCATTTTCAAACTAATGTAATTGATGATGTAGAAAATTTGTTTGATTATTATCTACAATTGACTTTTCTGTACTTTGTACACTTACTAGTTGTGCACACTATAAACAAATCAATGCTAAATCAAGTACATGAGAATGTGTGTGTGTTATCTAATATGGCCATCTTTAATAGCATAACATTTGGTGTGTACATGCAAATTTTTGTTTTGGGTGAGAATTTGAAGAAAAATGAGATTTTCATGTTTTAGAAGTTTAAATTTTGTGATTTTAACTTATTGATTGGATTTGATATTTGCATTTGAGTGCCTTTAAGTTTTCTAAACTTTTGGGATCTTGTTCATATGCATTACATCTCTTAAAAGCTTCTTTTCAAGTTGTTTTTCTCCTTAAAATCTCTAAATTTTTAAGTTTTAAAATTTTTAACTGCTTCAACCAATCAAAATTGGGAGTTTTTGTGTTCAAAACTTTCTGCCTCTCTGGATTGATGCTTGATTAATGTTTGACCGAATGAAACAGGAAAATTTTCAGTTTTTAGATTCTTGTTCGATCAGTCTTTTCATACTTCATTTGTGATAGGATTCACATGCATTGTACTATTTTCTTTATCCATCTTGCATTTTTATAATCATATCACTCATTATTTTTCACACACAATATGCATACACTTTAAAAATTGATTGATTGATTTTTGTGTTCTGTACATTTTAGTATATGGTTTTTTTTTTTTTTTTTTAAATCTATGAACTGCTAAAAATTGGGAATATTTTTTTTAAAGATATTTTTGATAATAAATGTGCAAATATTTTCTCTACTCTTAAGGTTGATTTGTGTTCAAAACACCTTGACACATAATAAATGTGCATGTTGAATTTTTATATCATTGAGATCTATATTGTATAGTATTAACTGATTGTGCTTGGAAATGTTTGCATACATCTATTCATGGGTCACATAGTGTCGAGTTTACATCTATTGAAAGAGAGAATATTTGTATTCTTGTCTATCCACAACTTATTTTTTTAGTTTAGTTTGTGTTGCTTTATTTTTCTCCATCTCCTATATTTTTTCCAAAACTATTTTTAAAACCTATGCTCTTCATAAGGGGAGTTGCCTCTATTTTCTAAACAGCTTATTTTTTATGGTTCCTTGACGAATGAAAATTTTTAAAAAAGTTACTTATTACAATGAATGACAATGTTAACATTAAAAAAAAGAAAAAAAAAAAAAGAGAAGTCACAGATCATGTTTGCGATGAGGCTAGTAAATTGATAATGTAGTCAATTTGTGTTGACCAATCCCCTGAATTTCAGAGAGCAAATAGATATTTTTAGTTCATTTTTTCTTAAATCTCGTGATGTGCTTGACTTACCTAAATATAGGAAAAAAAATTTATCTTAAAACATAGGAATCAATTTGTATATAAATAAATTACAAAATTAATCTATTTCCACCTTATTTATTTATCACTAATTCCAAATTTAAGCATTTTTAATCCAAATAACAGTTTATCCGGCGCATATCTGAGGTCATAAAGAATTTTATATGATGTTGACCTGTTGAACGATCTCAAAGTTTCTCTTGGTAGAAAATAGTTAATTTGCTGTCAATGTGTTTCAATTCCCTATAAATTTCGTATGATCGTCAAATTTGTTTTCATCTTCCTGTTAACCATTCTCAACTTATCAGATCTTTGGGAAAAACTTGAATTTTGTTTCTAGTATTGCCTTCGACATTTCTTCATTTCGTTTCTCACATTTAATATTTCTCTATTCTTCCCCGTATACACCAAAATCCTTCACCTTTTCATCATCACAAACAAGCAACAATAAGTCATGGCATGTCCTCACTCACTTCCTTACTTGGTTGCATTGGCAACAACATTCTCCATTGTCATTCTTTGTAGCTTATCTCTCATTGAGGCTTCCAATGACGGCTTTAGCGTGGAGCTCATGCACCGCGATTCTCCAAAATCTCCCTTCTATGACCCTACTGAAACTCCCCAACAACGGTTAGCCAATGCTTTGCATCGTTCCATTAACCGTGTCAATCATTTTAGGCCAACTTCTTCATTCTCTACCAATGCAATTGATTCAGAAATAATCTCAAATAGTGGTGAATACCTCATGAAATACGCTGTCGGTACACCACCAGTCCAAGTGTTAGGAATTGCTGACACGGGCAGTGATTTGACTTGGCTACAATGCAAGCCTTGCACTGCCTGCTACAACCAAACAGATCCAATTTTTGATCCTGCAAAGTCAAGCACATATAAAATAGTTCCATGCACTGCACCCCAATGTAAGACTATATCAGGACGTTGCGTACGCGCTAATAATTGCGAATATAACGAGAGATATGGCGATGGATCTTCCTCAGGCGGAGACCTTGGTCTCGACACTGTCACACTGGGATCAACTGCAAAATTCCCTCAAACTATCATAGGATGTGGACATGATAACAGTGGAATTTTTAGTGAAAAAGGTTCTGGGATTGTTGGCCTTGGAGGCAGCGCGATTTCTCTTGTTTCCCAATTGAGTACTTCTATTGCTGGCAAATTCTCCTACTGCTTGGTTCCATTTGACAAACCCGATGCCACAAGCAAATTGAATTTTGGTACAAATGCCGTGGTATCAGGTCCTGGAGCCGTGACTACACCCCTAGGTACCGGTGAAACTGACGTCTATTACACCCTATCACTCAAAGCAATTAGTGTTGGCCCAACAAAAATCAGCACGGCTTCTGCCACCGCAGCAGGGGGCAATATTATCATTGATTCAGGCACGACATTGACATTTTTGCCATCAGACATGTACACCGGTTTTGAAGCAGCATTAAAAGCCCAACTTAATTATCGAGTCGTTCCAGACCCGCAAAAAACCTTCAATCTTTGCTTCGACTCCCCCGAATCTACTTTTAAAGTTCCAACTATCATAGCTCATTTCGCCGGTGGTGCAGATGTGACGCTGAGTGCGACCTACACTTTCCTTGGAGATAAAACAATTTCGTGCATGGCTTTCGCCCCTGCAGGTGACTCAGTCGCCATTTTCGGTAACTTGGCCCAAGCTGATCAGTTGGTAGGCTATGATATTGTCAAGAGAACTGTGTCGTTCAAGCCAACGGACTGCACCAAGGCTTAACAATGCCTCTCTACCCATCTTATGTTTTTCTTTTTCTTTTTTTCACTCTTACAAATTCATTCGTTAGTTTTTTGAGAATAAAATAAAAAGAAATTGCTGGATCGTAGTTCTAATAAATTATGAATTGAATTTTCCTCAAAAAAAAAAAGAAAAAGAAAAAAGAATTGGCCATAAATCATATGATATGCATTGAAAAATTCATAAATGTATTTATATATTTTTGCACTGATACTCTAGATCATTTTAACGAGAATTTCATGATTTTTAACATGGGCATAAATTTATCGTGACATGATGTTTGGACTTTCGGTCAAACCCTTAACTAAACACCAATTAGGGTTGGTATAACTTGGTCAAAATATTAATTTGGGGATTTAAAACTCTTTGACAAGTAAAATGATTTATTCAATATATGTACAAAACAAAAAGAAAAAAATTATTTCATATAATTACTTTTTCTTTTTCATATTATTAAAACAATTTTTGGCCTTTTAGGGACTAAATTGGTAATTTGGCATGGAAATCAAAGCCATACAAGATATGGTATGAACATTAGAAACAACAACAATAATAGGCCTCTTCCTTTTCACGTTCTTTTTACATTGCCAAGAAGTAAGGCATTTGTGAAATTATTTTTCAAAAAAAAAAAAAATGTTATCCTTTTTTCTTCTAAACAACGTCAATGATATTTTAAGGTCTAAATTTTATTTATTTATTGTTAAAAATAAAAGGTCAGGTCATAGGTTAGTCGATTGGGTCAGATTAACCCATTTTTATTCTAGGTCAAAAATTTTGGGTTCAGTTCAAGTCCAATTTTGTTATCTCTAATTTGAATTTTGGTTGGTGTAAGAAATTTATCTAGATGAACGAGAAAATTTGTTCCCAAATAATAACAATAGTAACTTACAAGATTTATTGGTGGGATTATAACCTATAAGAAATGTTTTAACTTATTGTTTGGATAAATTTTCAACTAATACGTGTGTCTTGAGTTGATTAATTTGTTGTTATAACTAACTTTAGGCAGTTAGTTAGTTCCGTTATTTTTTCCCCTCTCGGTTATAAATACAAATCTTCAGTACCACTTTTTGTATTTCATTTTATATTCCATTAATCATAACTTGTCATGGGAAATTATTATGTACTCTGTAAGTACCATAAATGCGTACTCACATCTCTCACATAAATAGTAGGTCTCACTAATTAAATTCATGGTGTGACCCACCATTTATGTGAGAGAGGGAAGTACGCATTTATGGTACTCCAGGAGTACCGAAATTATTGTATACTCCCGGAGTATCATAAATGTGTACTCCCTCCTCTCACATGAATGATGGGTCCCACTAACTAAATTCATAGTGGGACCTACCATTCATGTAAGAAGGGGGAGTACACATTTATGGTACTTTGAGAATGCCTAATAATTTTCCTTTATATTTCACTGTGATATCTATATAAACAAATGAGGACTAGTCATTACTCATTATGTAATCAATCATTTCCAATGTGAAATTAATCATAACATATGTCTCTAAAGATTTTTCTTTTGCTTCCTTTGGACATTAAATTTTTGCTATGGAATCCTCTTTGGGTATTTTTTTTTTTTTTTTTGCTTTATTTCTTTTTCTCATGCCCATAGGATGGGTAATTCTATAGTTCATAGTCTTGCTAAACATGCGAGACATGTTAATGGTTATTTAGTGTGGATGGAGGATTTTCCTCCAAAGCTTCATGATGTTCTCTTTGCTTATTTTGGCTAATTTTTTTTCTTTTCTTCTCAAAAAAAGAAACGATAAATTAAAGTTCATCATGAGGCCTTTTCAATGACTCCCCACTTGAACTAATTAGTGCTTGTTTAATTATAATTTAATTGAAATTAAATTATAATCACACGTCACAAAAATGGCTAAGGCTTTTAATCAAAGATTTGATATTTTTGTGATATTGTTTCCATTTCAATTCTGATTTGGACTGGTGAATTGTCATTTTAATGGGAATTTCATGATTTTTAACATGGGCATAAATTTTTTCGTGATCAGATGTTTGGACTTTTGATCAAACCTTGACTAACCCTAATCAGGGTCGGTGAAACTTAGTCAAAAATAGTGATTTTAGGATTTTAAATTCTTGGACAATTAAAATAATTTATTCAATATATGTGTTGAACAAATATTTCATGTAGTTACTTTTTTTTTTTTTTTTTTCCTTTTCATATTAATAATGCAATTTTTGGCCTTTTAGGGCTTAAATTGATAATTTTGGCATGCAAATCAAAGCCGTACAATATATAGGATCATCAATATAAACAACCACAATAATAGGCCTCTTCCTTTTTTATGTTCTTTTTACATTGCCAAGAACTAAGGTATTTGTGAATTTATTTGTTAGAATTAAAAATGTTAATCTTTTTTCTTCACAAACAACGTCAATGATATTTCAAGGTCTAATTTCTATTTATTTATAGTTTAAAATAAAAGGTTGGGTCATACGTTAGTCGGTTAGGTCGGGTTAACCTGTTTTTATTCTAGGTCAAAAAATTTGGGTTAAAGTCAAGTCCAATTTTTCTATCTTTAACTTGAATTTCGGTTGACATAAGAAATTTGTTTGGATGAAGGGGAAAATTTGTTCCCAAATGTTAGGTTTTAAATATTTAGTAATAAATGTTTAGGAACTAAATTTGTTGTATGTTGGCAAACCAAGGATAAAAACATGTCTAGTATAAGATCTTAGTGTCTTTAAAGTGTTTTAGACATTGCTCAAGTTGATATAAGTCAAGATTTAAGAACGTACAATCTGCAGAAAGAAGAATTGAAAATTTGTCAAGCTTAACCAATCGAAGAGAAGCCTTGACTAATTGAACTGTGATCTGCAGAATGTTGATTGAAGTCCAACAACCTACGAAAATGTTTAGGGTTTGAGTCCAACACCTACTAGGTATAAAAGGAAAACCCTAATACACAATTTTCAAGTCTTAAGAGTTACTCCTGTGAGATTTTTGAGGTTTTGTACCTTCTAACTTTATTAAGCACCTACCGAAGATCAAATCCATACTCCTAGTACTGGTGGAGTAAAGTTGTAGCCAATCCTTTAGCTATTAAGTGTCCTGAAGATCAAGGCATGAACAGGTGGTTCATGTGAGAATAGATCCAAATCAAGGAAGTTTGTGGAGTTTAGAGCTCAGTTTTGTAAATCTCAACTTGATATACTTAGAAATGAATTGTTTCATTGGTTTTCTTGTGTCATCACATCTTGTGTTATTTAAATTTCTGCTATGCATGTTGATTGTTATGAATGTTTAACCTAAATCTGATTAATTGACCTCAATAACTACTTGGGTAACAAATTGGGTTCAACATATTGTATTTTTCAGGGGCCTAAAACTTAACAAGTGGTATTAGAGTAGGTTAGCTCTTGATTTGGTAGTTTTCCCTAGAGTTGATCATTGTCCCCTGCTGTCATGGATCGTGATCACTCTCTGGTGATCCCTGTCCACTTTGATGGTAATAACTATGTTTACTGGAAGGTGAGGATGAAAACCATCTTGAAATATTTGGATGAGAAAGTTTGGTTGTCTGTGGAAATTGGATAGAAAAAACCTACGATTCATATGGCTCAATGGATTAATGACTAAAAGGAAGCAACTAGCTTTAATAGCAAGGCAATGAATGCAATATTCAATGTTTTTTCACTAGAAGAATTTGAAAAGATAACTAATGTAGAGGTTGCTCACACTGCATGAAATAGCTTACAAACTATGCATGAAGGAACAAAAATTGTGAAAATCAATAAGTTGCAATAGCTAATTTCTTGGTTTGAGAGTTTCAGAATAGAAGATGATGAGACCTTTGATGAGTTTTATGCTAAACTCAATGACATAGTAAACTCTGCTTTTAACTTCGGTAAAGTTTATGAGGAACCTAAGATAGTTAGAAAAATCTTAAGATCCTTAACTGAAGACTTTAGACTGAAAGTCACTGCCATTACTGAGAGAAAGGATGTGGATACAATCCATGTGGGTGAATTTGTTGGATCCCTACAAACTTATGAGTCTGACTTAACTAAGACCAATAAGTCCAAATTTGTAGCCTCAAAATCAGTAGATGATGTTGATGAGATCTCTTCTACTTATTAGATTGCTTATCTTGGCAAACAATTTAGGAACTTTTTTGAAGAATAGTAATAAAAGGGCAAGAAACAAAAACTTTGTCAGCCATAAGAATGTGAAGAAAAATGAACAACCTAAAGGTGTTTCATTTGAAAAAACTAATTTTAGTAAAGATAAGGTTGGTCAATCTTCTTGAAACTCTTTAGGTCAACAATGTTTTATATGTCAAGGTTATGGGCCTGTCAAAGCTAAATGTCCCACAGACTTGAGGTCTATAGGTAAAGCTATATATGGCTGTCACTTTTAATGATAATGAGGAATCAAATCACGAATCAAATAGTGATCAAGAAGGTAAGTTCATGGCCTTCACTGCTACTACTATAGTAGATGAATCATTGGTTATAGATGAGTGTCCTTTTTATGAGGAACTCTCTGAGAATGTTGACTTACAATAAGATTACTACAAGCTGTGCAAGATTGCAGCAAAAGATGCCATGAATGCTGACTTGCCTTTGAAAAAGATAGACACTCTTGAACTTGAAAAGAAAAACCTTTTAGTCAAAGTGTTTGATGATAATGAATTGATTAATACTATTAAAGTTGAGGACATGACTTTGGCTGAAAAGGTTAAGGATTTAGAAATGGAATTGAATTTTGCCAGAGAACAACTTGGTAGGAATTCTAGCTCTAAGCTTGATAACATGTTGAGTGTCCAAAAATCTTCTTCTAACAAGACTAGACAAGGATATGTTGAGAATGGTTCTTCTCATCTGTTGACTCATACTAAGTTTGTGTCCTCTAGTGTTTGTGCCTAAACCGGAAGTAAGAGTTCAAAAGGAAGAAATTCTAGCCACTAGAAGAATCAGGGTAGATCTAAGTGACACCAAAACTAAGCAATCTGCTCATCTTGTAGCTAAGAAACAACACAAGCCTCAATGGCTTTGTCATTTTTGTGGTGGAGCTGGGCATACTCACCTAAACTACTTCAAGTTGCATGCTTGCAAGCAAGCGACTAAACTATGCCAAAAGCACAAGATCCTATGACACTTATTCATGATTTGGTAAAAGCTCTTAGCCCTTTATGCCAATTCTGTAGTTGATCATAAATCTCATATGTCTAAAAACTCCAACTGCAAGCCTACATCAAAGAAGGTGTGGATGCAAAACAGTCATCATAAATGAGCCTGTTTGACATGGTCTTTGTGTTTCATCTTTGGATTCTTTGGACAATTTTTTTTGTTAAAGGGTTTAATTTTCTGCATTACATTCATGCATTTTATTCTAGGCTTGATTAGGTTGTTTTTAATTTCTTTTTTTTTTTTAATAAAAAATTCAAAAAAAATTTCATTGCACACCATTTAGTGTGTGATTAAGGTTGGCCAATAAAAATTTGCATTCATGATTGTGTACCTTATTTAGCTTTGATAAGCTTCATTTTGCACTTCACTAGTTTATGCCACTATATGCTCTATTATGTGATTTGTATTTAGTCTTTAATGAAACGATCTTGATTCTGATGTCACATATTTTGATCGTAAGGACTAAAAAATCTCAAGAGAGAGGCATAAATAATCATTTCACCACTGTAACTCGCCAATCATAAATATCTGTGTGCAAATCATTAAAGCCATGCTTGATAAAGTGTAGCACTTGCACAACAAGAAAAAAGATGTTTAAAAATATTATATATATATATATATATATATATATATACAGGGTATTTTCTTTTCCATCTCTCATATACCAATGCATCATATCTTTGATTGTGCTCCAAAAGAAAATTTAAAAAAAAAAAATCAAAAGAAAAAGAAAAGGCAAAAAGAATCAAAAAGCTTTTAAAATGATTGCAAGCGTGTTTTCTGATAGATGTGGGAGTTATAAGATATGACTCTTTAGATGATAGTCACTTTCAAACTAATGTGATTGATAATGTAGAAAATTTGAGTAAATTCTATCTACATATCACCTATTTTGTGTTTTATACACTTACTAGTTGCACACACTACATGCAAATCGATGCTAAATTTTGTACATAAGATTGCGTACGTTGTCTAGTCTGGCCATCTTTAATTGCATGAGAAGTGATGTTTAATACACTTTTCTTGATTTGGGTGGAATTTGAAGAAAAATGGTTTAGAAGTTGTAAATCAAGTGATTTTTACTTCCTGTTTGTGTTTAAGTTTGAGAACTTGACTGCAAAATGTTTTTGAAACCTTCTGGATTTTTTCATGTGCATTTCATGTCAGAAAAACTACTCTTGAATCGGTTTTTTGCAAAATTTCGAGATTTTTTTCCAAAATTGAAAATTTTTTCACTAGTTTGATCAATCAAAGTTAATCCTCGACTAATAGAAGAATCCCAATTTTTAGGCCAAAACTCTCTACCCAGTTCGATTAAGGCTTGATCTTTCAAAATTTTCCAAAAATATCTTTCAATCGATGCTCGATTCCTCTCAACTAATCAAAACTTGAAAATTTCTAATTCTTAAGCCTTTGATAGATTAGTTTTTGTCCTATTCTATTATTTTTCTTTGACTCTTCTCGATCCCTCTAATAACTTTTTTTTTTTTTTTTGTCTTTTCTAAGTCAAAGCTTCAAGGGTTTTGTTCTACACATCTAGTAAGGCTCTTTTTGATGTGGAACAGACCGCCATGGCATTTTTGGACTTTCACATGTGCTTGAAATTATCGCACAAGGCAAAAAACCACTAGTAGAAATCATGGGCAACAAAATCGAAATTGCATAAAATTTGATAGGCTAAAGTGAAATGGCATTCTGAAAAATAGTCATTGCTTTGCCACAAGTTACCCCCTTGAAAATGGCGAATTCTTCCATTTTGCCCTCGAAAACTACGATTTTGCTATTTATAGTAATTTTTGTTTCCTTAATAACTTTTTGCTCAAATATTAAAATAAGGTCCCTGCTTATTTTGGGACGACATTTAAGATTAGTAATTTATGATTGTGCATTTAACTCAATTTTACCATTTTTATAAAATTCGGTATTTTGCCACCTAACCTCGTAATTAGTGTGAATTAAGGTTTTAGACATTTCCTAATCTTCTTAGGGTTTTACTTTCTCAATGTTTATATATTTTGTAGCTGTCACAAGAAAAACAGATTATTATTAATAAAATACATACTTTTTTTCGAATATTTTCTCTAGTGGATTCCAATTTATCACCTTATGGATTCAAGGAACCTCTCATGGATTTGCAAATTTACTACTCAAAAACTAACAGTTTAGTTTCTATCAATCAAATAGAGCATTGTATATGCTTTCTTCAGGCTTTCAAGACATCACTATTACCCTTTCTTTTTTATCAAAATTACATTCATACATGCATAAATCATTCATTTTTCTTGAAATTTTCAGACTTAGAAATTTTAGGGCTTTTTATGATTTTGGGTGTTTTGATTTAAAATGATGAATGAATTTTTGTGTACACCTGATTCCTATGCTTTAATTTAAAATTTTTCATGGTTCTTGAAATTTTTTGAAATTAGGGTTCATGTGTTGTTGAAGAAATTGGGGATTTTGTTCAATTGGGCTAAATTGGATAAAATTAATCCTTGTTATTGATTGATTGTTTGTTTATAACATGTTCTATACTTGTTGTGATTATCAATTTCTCAATTTGTGTGTTTTTAAAAAATTAGAGTTTATGTTCTTCATAAATTGGGGATTTTTTATAAAATTGGATTTTCTTAGTCAATTTTCAAAATTCTGTGATTTTGAACTCCTCAATGCATTAGTTTCATGCATCATTTGAGCCAATGCATCATGCATCATATAGATTTTCAAGATTGCATTCCTATATCTTTTTGATCTCTCTAATGTAGTTTGCCCTTGGTTTTCTTCGTGTTTCTCTTCTATTACTTCCTTTTTAGATCTTAAAAATTGGGCCTAAGAAAACTACTACAAGGAAAGTGTCTAGGGGTACATCATCCTCTAGTGAACTTTTTGATTCCACTAGGTATCACACCATTGAGAACTTCAAAAAATATGATACCTTGGTCAAATTTAGGTCCATTTGGACTGAGAGGAAAGTACATCTAGATGAGTTGGATCCCTTCACTCGGTAAAATCTAGATTCTAGGTGTTGGTTCCCTATTTGTATAGGTTTAGAGTCTCCTTCTGCAACTATAATTAAAGAATTCTACTCTATTTTGTCTGTTCATTCTGCTGTATCTGGTGGTCACTTCTTAACTACATGAATTCAAGATGATGAGTATCCAATCACTAAGAAAGTAGTGGCTGATGCTCTCTCTATTCCTATTGTCCGTAACCTAACATATCCATACATTGATCCTTCCTCTCTCAGTGATGTCATGTCACTTCTATGTGGAAAACCAATGACATGGGCAAATAATCCTGGACTTGACACTAGTGAACTGGCCGAAGTGAACTATTTATTGTATAGGATCGCATGTCATAGTGTTTTTCATATTTCTCATATGCATACGATTCCTATTGATTGGTGTATATTCATGTATGCCCTTGTCACTAGTGCCTCCATTCTCTTTTCATTCAAACTATAGTAGAGGTCAACAGAAACATGTCTAAGAATTGTCTCTATCCTTAGGATCTTAAAGTATCTAGGGTTGTTTGTTCGTCCTCTTCTAAGCTTGTTCATCATATGGCACCTATGGGTTTTGAAGCAAAGCAAAGCACAAAAGAAACTCTAGCAACAAGTGAAGGAACAAGAAAGTGACAAAGAGTGGATCCTCCTCAAGGAGATGAGCAGATTGATCCAACAGTTGTTGCTGATGAGGATGCTCCTGCTACTAGCACATCTAGAGATTCACCATCTCTCCGCTCCATGATAGAAAGAGTGCTTGAGACACAACTGTCACATCACACCATGATAAAGGCCTTCTTTACGACTCAAGTAGCTCATGGATAGCTCTTGGACTCACTAAACATGGATGTTTCTATTTTTAGCGTTGAGTTCAATTAGTATAAGAGTTCTTTTCCACCACCTCCACTCTCAAATGACTGAGTTGATTGCCTTTGGCAATACGTAACAAAAAGGGGGCAGTAGTAAAGTAGGTTTAGAGAAGATTTCTTGTACTTAGGGGGGGTTGTTTGTATTTAGGGGGAGTTCTATTGTTTACTTTTTTTTTTTTTTTTTTTATCTTTGTTTAAGCTTTTTCTTTACTGTTTTTATTTTACTTGTTTCATAAACTTGATGATTATGAGATATAATGTTTTCCTTTGGTTTCCTTGTTTTATTTTTGGTTTTGTGGTTCTAAGTTATGTTTTTACTATATTTTTCACACATACCCTAATTGTCTGTTTTCAATATTTTAGGAATTTATAGGTTAATTCTTTTATGATGATGTTGTCTATTATTGCAACTTGTAGATAGTAGATTGTGATTGAATTGTATAGGGCAATTCATTGTAATTGGATTAGTTCTTGAATTGAGAAATTCATGTTGTGTGTAAGTTTTGTCATAGATTGCCAAAAGGGGAGAATGTTAGGTTCTAAATATTTAGTCATAAATGTTTAGGAACTATATTTGTTGTATGTTGGCAAACCAAGAACAAAAATATGTCTAGTATAAAATCTTAGTGTTTTTGAAGTGTTTTAGCATTGTTCAAGTTGATACAAGTTAAGATTCAAGAACGTACAATCTATATAAAGAAGAATTGAAAATCTATCAAGCTCGACCAATCAAAGACAAGTCTCGACTAATCGAACTATGATTTGTAAAATTTTAATTGAAGCCCAATAGCACACAGAAACGTTTTGGGTTTGAGTCCAACACTACTAGGAATAAAAGGAAAACCCTAATACATGTTTTTCAAGTCTTGAGAGTTACTCCTATGAGATCTATGAGGTTTTATACTTTCTAACTCTATTAAAAACCTACTAGAGATCAAATCCATGTTGCAGCCAAGCCTTCAGCAATTAAGTGTCCCGAAGCTCAAGGCATGAACAGGTGGTTCATGTAAGAACAAATCTAGATCAAGGAAGTCTGTGGAGTTCAGAGTCCAGTTTAGAAATTGTATTAGAATTACTTCGAATTGGAATTCTTGATTGTAAATCTAAACTTAATATAGTGGATTATTCTTTTGGGATGGTTCCCCCATGTTTTTTTTTTTTTTTTTTTTACCTTGAAACAAGTTGTTTCATTGGTTTTCTTGGGTCATCACATCATGTGTTATTTAGATTTCCGATGTGCATCCTAATTGTGATGAATGTTTAACCTAGATTTGATTAATTGACCTAAGTAACTACTTGGCGAATAAATTAAGTTAAATATATTGTGTTTTCGAAGGGTCTAAAACTTAACACCAAATAATAATAATAATAACTTACAAGATTTATTGGTGGGATTATAACATATAAGAAATGTTCTAACTTATTGTTTGGATAAATTTTTGAGATCTTATCACTTCAAATATATCCTCTTTTTGCAACTTAGCTCTCTTGGAATCTCACCCCTTACAAAACACCTCAGATTCTATATAAGGTCTAACTATTAAAAGCATGAAGTGATAACCTCAGGAATGAGAGAATCAATGTCTCAAGTTTGATAGATAAGTATGTGTTTGTTTTGTGAGAGGGTGTTCTTCTTATTTATACATGAATCTTGACAGTTATTATTCTTGTTTCTTTGCAATCTGTCACACTATAATTGCTCTAATTCCATAAAACTTAGCTAAGAACCCCTCTGGTAATTAATTGCTGTAACATAACCGTCACCTTTCACCTACCGCTGACTTGCCGTCACTTGATTAAGACCTTGTGAATTTAACTATCATACTTTGGCATTCAATAATATAAGGGTAATTACACTTTTTAACCATAAACTATACCCTATTTTACATTTTGCTCTCCCTAAACTATCAGAATACATGATTAAACGTTCAAAGTTATAACTCTATAACACTTAACCCATTACCATCTTTTCTTCTCTTTTCCTTTTTTTTTTTTTTTTTTTGGGTGAGAATACGAAGTATTGTAACACACACATACGCACAGGAAGTAGCATTAAAACACTAATTTATCCTCTACCCAGAATAGATGGCAAGGAATTATGTGTTACAAAGTTATAACTTTGGGTGGAAGGGGGTATCATGTTTTTCAATAGTTCACAGGGCAAAGTGTAAAAAGCAATACAGTTTAAAGTGGAAAAATATAATTTCCCCATAATATAATACTACTTCTCTTCTCTTCTTCTTTTTTTTTTTTTTTCTTTTTTTTGGGCGGAGAAAACTACTTGTCTTATTTTAACGGCTTCGTTTTACTACCAACCAAAAAATGACATTATATTTGAAATATATTTATGCATTTATCTACATATTAAGGCTTGGTTCTAAAAGTTTCTCAAAAAAAAAAAAAAAAAAAAAGACTCGGTTCTAAAAATAAAAAAAAAATAAAAATAAAAATAAAAAGAATTAATATTTGATACTTTTAATATTGCCATCTGCAAATTATTTAAATAATTTCCCTAACAACTCCCTAACGTTACATGGAAATAATTGATTCTTGTAATTCTGTAAAAATGCATGCAAATCACGCGTTACCAAAAATGTTTTCCTATTAACCATTATCAAATTATTAGATCTTGCCTTTACTAAAAAAAGTCAAACAAAATCAACGCAATGATGGTAAGAAATTCGATTTTGTTTAAAACACAAATAGCGTATCTTCATTTCCGTGTCTCTCATTAAATATTTTCCCTGTTCTCCCCCCATGTAGGGAGCTATATATACACTCAAATCCTTTCACCTTTTTACCGTCACAAACAATCAACCAGTCATGGCATCTCTTCACTCCCTTCTCTCATTCGCTGCATTGGCAACTACATTCTCCGTTGTTTTTCTTTGTAGCTTCTCACTCACTGGGGCTTCCAATGGGGGCTTTAGCGTGGATCTAATCCACCGTGACTCTCCAAACTCTCCCTTCTATGACCCTTCAGAAACTCCTTCACAGCGCATAGCCAAGGCTTTGCGTCGTTCCATTAACCGTGTCAATCATTTTAAGCCAACTTCTTCACTCTCTACCAATGCAGCTCAAGCAGATATAATCTCAAATCAAGGTGAATACCTCGTGAAATACTCTGTTGGTACACCACCAGTCCAAATCCTAGGCATTGCTGATACTGGTAGTGATTTGATTTGGCTACAGTGCAAGCCTTGCAATGGCTGCTACAAGCAAACAGCTCCACTTTTTGATCCTACACGGTCAAGCACATACAAAGAAGTTTCATGCTCTTCATCCCAATGTCAGTCTCTAAAAGGAACCTCATGCTCAGGCAGCGATGATTCAAGTTGCTCATACTCTGTGTCTTACGGCGATCAATCTTTCTCAAATGGAGACCTTGCTGTTGACACTCTCACTCTGGGATCAACTACAAGCCGCCCTGTGCCTCTCCCTAAAACTATCATAGGGTGTGGACACAATAACGGTGGAACCTTCAATGCGAACGGTTCTGGGATTGTTGGCCTTGGAGGCGGCGCGGTTTCTCTTGTTTCCCAATTGGATTCTTCTATTGATGGCAAATTCTCCTACTGCTTGATTCCATTAACTTCCCAAGGCGATACCACAAGCAAATTGAATTTCGGTAGTAATGCCGTCGTTTCGGGTTCTGGAGCCGTGTCTACTCCCATAGTCCCCAAAGATATTGATACCTTCTACTACCTAACACTCGAAGCAATTAGTGTAGGCGGAAAGAGAATCGAATTAACCAAGCCTTCCCAATCCGGAGATTCAGCAGAGGGCAATATTATCATTGATTCAGGCACAACATTGACAATATTGCCATCAGATTTGTACCCCGATTTTGAATCAGCAGTAAAAGCCGAAATTGATTTAGCACCTACTGAAGACCCGAGTGGAGTTCTAAGCCTTTGCTACGAGTCACCATCAGATGATTTTGAGGGTCCAAATATCACAGCTCATTTCACCGGTGCAGATGTGAATCTGAGTTCGAGCACCACCTTCATCAGAGTAGATGAGCAAGTTGTGTGCTTGGCTTTCGTTGCTGCATCTGATGAACCAGGGTCAATCTCCATTTTCGGTAACTTGGCCCAAGCCAACGTGTTGGTAGGCTATGACGTTGTTAAGAAAACTGTGTCTTTCAAGCCAACGGATTGCACAAAGCTTTAAGATGGAAAATGAAATTCCTCTCTTTATCTGGTGCTTTTCCTTTTAGTTTTTCTTTTCCGCTCGTTTAAATTCATATGTTTTACGAGTGTAATAAGCATGGATTTGTGAATGAATTAGCTCTAAATTAAAAAGCTTAAATATTTATCCATTTTTCTTATTCACTTTAGTAACAATTTGGTGTCTTTGTTTAAAAACCACATAAGTAAATAACATTTTACAATGAGGGAATTCTACTTTTATTATGATCTATCCAAAAAAAACCAGGCCAACTAGACAGACCTTTCTGGTACATTATAGTCATCTTATTTTTTTCCATTGATGGAGAAGAATTTGAATTCAGCAAGCTAGCAACCCCTTCTCTTGTTACGTACGGAAACTTTTCTCAAGATTCATCACTGAAGGAAAGGAGATGTACACATTGGTACATTCTCTAAATCCTTTCGAAACCATTGCTGAACAGAAGGGGATTTTTAATAAATATTACAGCTTTAAACTTTATTTTGTAAAATAACAAGGCTATTAAATTAATTCTCAATATATAAGATATTTGTAAATGGACTCTTCAAGGAACACTCATTTGTTCATGACACGATTTCATAAAGAGAACTTGGTGATAATTCTTGCAATGCACTGGAAATTTAAACATAATATAGCTCAAAAAATGCACATAGTACGATTTTTTCTCCCTTTTATATTTTTGTCTAAATTATGTTAATTATTAATATTAATAGAGATTTATTGTTTATATAGAATTATATATTCTAACATTTTGGCATTTATTTATGATTGCGTTTTTGTATATAGAAGTATATATTTTATCATTTAAAGAAAATATGATTTGATGAAGTTTTAATTAAGTGTCTAAATGTAGTATAGAATTTAAAATAATTTAAAATTATATAATATAAAATACCCCCTTCGTTAAAATCATAACATATCATATTTCTTTAAATGTTAGAATATATAGTTCCATATATAACACAATCACAATACATGTGTAGTCCATGGTGCTACAATCTATAGTTCTATACACAAATACAATCATAACAAATACCAATTAATTTATATATTTAGAAAAATAAAAGGGAGAATAAATGATATAAGGTTATTTTTCCATGATGTGTATCGAAGAGTTAGGCTATTTTGGATATACACCACGTCAGTTTCTTCAAGATCTTCTCCCCTCTTCCTATGTGTGTGTGTGTGTGTTAAGATACTTAGTATTCTCAAAAGAAAACAATGGGTTAATCTCACATTGGAAAATATAAGTGTGAGTTAAAGAAGTTCAAAGTCTATGTTGTGTATCCAATCCATTTAGATATACACCACTGTCAATTTCTTTAAAACCTTCTTCCCTCTTCTCAAGAGATTTAAAGTTTGTACTGTGTATTTAATAATTAGACCCTTTTGGATATATACCACTATCAGTTTTTTTAAAACTTTCTCCCCTCTCTCCATGTGTGTGTTAAAATACTTAATATTCTAAAAATAAATAAAAAAATAAAAATACAAAATAAAAAAACCTAATATATATATATATATATATAATGCTAAGTGGCTACCTAAAATTTTTATTATAATTTAAATATTAAGGAAATAACATTATTGATGAATAGAAATAAATTAAAAAAAAAAAATTTCCTTACTTCTATTAGGTGGAAGGTTAAATGAAGGAATATCCAAAAAATAATTACATCCAAGTACACAAAGAATTTGACAACAAATTTCACATCTGTTAAGGTGACAATTTATAATTAGTGTGCCATAAAGTGATGATAATGGTAACTAGATAAGAATGATGTTAATTGATACAGAGTAAGTCTAAGTACACAAAGACTTTGACAACAAATTTCACACTTGTTAAGGAGACAATCTGTAAATGGTGTGCTATATAGTGGTGGTCCAAATGAGAATGATGTCACCATCAATTATATTCAACCAACTTAATAAGTTGTACCCCCTCAAAAAAAAAAAAAAATAGTAAATAATAATAATAATAAACTTAATGAGTTACGAAAGGAGATGTGAAATTTGTTGTGTTTGTAGCATTTTTCATTAATACATTAACATAAATGTAAAGTTTTAATAAAGCAGAAGACTAAATAAAGAGATTTCTCTTTCCTTCTCAAGGAATGTGTCACTTGTCTAGATTTAGACCACTATGGCTACTGTTCTCAATATAGATAGATAAATAAATAAGGGCACACAATGGGAAAATATCATACTAGGTAACAACTTATCATTTTAGATTACCATTCATATATTTCTCAAAAAAAAAGAAAAAAAGAAAAAGAAAAGAAGGAGGCCTACTATTTAAATGATCGCGTTAATATAAGAGGTATATACACAAATCATACTTATCAATCTCATTTATTTGTTCAAATTTTGTAATTTTTACCCATTGGGAAAAAGACAATCCTTCGACCAATGTGAGCATGTCATGTTCTGAGTTTCAAACATAAAGAATAATTTTTAAAATGATAATAAGACCAAAAAAAATAAAAAATTGTGCTAAAAATTATTAGCGGAGATAGGTTTGTTCCACCTCCTCTCTAATGATCCGTTTCGATTGAGGGGAGTAGAATAGAACAGAGTAGATTTAACATAAAATTAGCTTCTTTTTAACCAAGTTTACTCTACTCCTCCCTCTTTCCCTCCTCCATCCAAACAGACCATAAAATATAAGTTACATACATACAATAGATTTATTCAAAAAAAAAAGAATGAAAGATATGTATGATATATATGAAAAAAATTAAAATAAGTTACATACATATGATAGATTTATTCAAAAAAAAAAAGAAAAAAAAGAATGAAAGATATTTATGATAGATATGGAAAAAATAAAAGATAAGTTACGTACATATGATAGATTTATTCAAAAAAAGAATGAAAAATATGTATGATAGATAATTAGATATGGAAAAAATAAGTTCTAAAAAAAAAATAAAATAAAAGATATGGAAAAAAGTAAAGATAAGTTACATACATATGATAGATTTATTCAAAAAAAAAAATGAAAGATATGTATGATACATATGGAAAAAAATAAAAGATAAGTTACATACATGTATGATAGACTTATTCAAAAATAGAATGATAGATATGTATTCAACCAAAGAATGAAAGAAATGATATGTGTGGAAAATATAAGAAGATAAGTATGATGTATTATTTAAAAAATTAAAAGAAACTTGTTGAAATTCAACTCAACTTTCTTATGCCGCTACAGTTTTTAAATCCAAATCAAATTCATCTTTCTAGGAAAAAAATAAAAAATAAAAAATCGTCTTTCTCATTATACTATAACCCAAAGATCGAGTTGGAGCAGCAATATTTTAACTAAAATAACTCCAAAAAACTTTTTTTTTTTTAAATCTTAAAAAAGAAAAAATGCACACACACTCACGTTCTATTTGTTTCGGTAATAATGTTTTCTATAAAATTAGTCATTTTCTAAAACAGTATTTTCTATAAAATTATATTATTTTTTTTATGTTTGGTAGTAACCTTAAATTAAATGAGAAATAATCCCCAAACTTTCCCTATTTAGCTTGTTGTGAGATGGAGTTGTTTTCCAAAAATTATTAATAGAGAACTATTTCTAAAAATAAGCCATACTTTTTCAGTTAATCAAAGATAATTTTCCATTTACTTATTTTTATTTTATACTACCTAACATTGGAAAACATGGAAAACTATTTTTACACAAAGATTTTCGTCAAAACAAACAAAGCATCAAATGCCCCTATCCCTCCATTGATTTTTTTTTTTTTTTTTTTCTAGTTATTCTATGAGCTCTTACATAATTTCAAGCCTAAGTTTTTGCTAGAAACTCAAAATTTAAATATTAAGACAAATAAAGAAAAAAAAAAGTTAAATTCTAAATATCTTTTTAAAAGCAATTAAGGCAATGAGGTGATATACATTTTTTTAGGTATATTGCTATATTTTTAATCATTCCTCTTTTTTATTTATTTTGGGTAATCAAAATACATACTTGAAATTATGTACTTAAATTAATCTTTTAAATTGATTGTTATTGGTTATGAATTGGTTCTAGATCAAACTTTAGGTTGTATGAAACATAAATTGTATTGACAAAGGAGTATATAATTGTTATAATTGTATGAAAAATAAATTGCTATATTTGTTTTTGCCCCCTAATCTAAAATCGTGGTTCCGTGACTTATGTCAATATGGGTTAAGACTACAAAGTATGTGACAAAATTATTTGTGAGTGACCGTTTATAAAAATAGAAATAAGTTAAAATGCCAATACTACTTCTTTGTTAATCCTTAAAATAAATTTGTTTTAATCTACGTTCCTTTTTAAATTTTAATTACCGTATTGAATGCAGCAGTTTTATATAACCATTTATTTTTATTTTTATTTTTATTTGAGAATCAAGATTTTATATATATATATATATACAAGATAGAATTTCTACTTTAATCTAATCTTAGTGTATATGTGTGAGAAGCTTCCTTCTGGAAACTTGAACTCCGGCCCTTACTCCCTACATTCTATAAGTATTATACTTATAAAGTGACCATCGTACTAAGGATGCGCGATGGTGAATCCCGGCCCGTGCTCCCCATGCTTTATAAGTATTATACTTATAAAGTGACTATCGTACCAAGGATGCGCGATAATGAAAATCAAGATTACTGTTTAAATGATTGTGATAAACAAAGAATAAATACACAACTTGTTCTAAACAATCTCTTTTACTTGGTTAGATTTTGCACCCAATGGGCAAAAGATTTTGCCTTTGTCACTATCGTCTAATGTGATGACCTTTGTCATATCCTAACAAAATGAATAATTTAAAAAATGCTTATCAGACGATAAGTTACCACTCAATATGATGTAAGAATACTCCAAAGTATGTGACTAAATTACTTTATGTGTGACTTTATTATTGTCTCTCTAAAGTGAGAGAACATGAAAATTAGAAAACAAAGATAAGAAACGAGGGTTACCATATGACATGGCAGAACCTATATGTGTGTGTATATATATATATATATATATATATTCTTGCTTTAAGAAATTGATTTGCATAACACTCGATCATTTATCTCTCACATCAAATATTATTTTCATTTACTTGAAGCACAATTTATTTGAATCATTTATATCTTTGAAATAAATAGCCTTAAAGACTTAAAAGTACAATATAATTTGGTTGCCTTCCTCATTTTTCTCTCTTTGTTATATATATGATTATATTTGATCATTGTCAAAATTCAATAATATATGGGTCATTATGGAGCGTGTAGATGAGTTTTCCATAATTGGCATAGCAAACAAGAATTTCTGTTTGAAAAGTCAAATACCATTAATTTATTAATATTCTCTTTATGACCTTAATTTATTTGTGGGAGCATTTTTTAAATTAAAAACTTAAATTTTGAAATTCATTATACATGCCATCTTTATTCAAATTATTTAAAAAAAAATGTTTTAAAATAATTTTTTGATAAATATTTCTAAGTGTATTTTAGAAATTTTTTAACTTTTTTTTGAAGAGATAAGACAATGATGTTTTCCTAAATAATTAGGTTTTTCTAACTAGGCCAAAAAATTTAAGATGGAGGGAGTAAGCTTACTTTTAATAAGCACACGATGTAAAAGCCTACTTTTAACCCCAATTTACTTACTTGTGATTAGCTGAAATTTAAATTGTTTACTTATAATTTGAAATTTAACACTTTATCCACTTGAAATTAGTTTAATTAGATTTCCTTAGCCCATATATGTTAAAAACATGGTTAAATATGTAATTTTGCTTCACTTTTATGTTTTTCTTCTCCGAAAACACAAAAAAAGAATAAAAATACAAAATCAAATAAAATCAAAAACTTAAATTTCAGTCAAACCACAAACATGTAAGTTATACTTTTCCCTTTATATTTAAATAAAAAATTAGATGCGTTAACAATCATACTTCCAAGAAAAAATCAATGTCAGTCAATTCAAACTTTGTACGCGAGCGGAACTTAAATGTCATTCTATTTTCTTTTGCTGTGAAGGAATTCAAGGAATTTAATTTATTCTCTCTTATTGTCTATTGTATTCCTTTTGTTTCGAGGAAAGGATGTTGGTTCACATTGATTTCAATTTCTATATCTCTTTTCCCTCCTCTAATGAATAGTGTTGATAGCAAAGCTAGCTTCAAGATTCAGCATAGATCAACATGTCTACAACAGCTCCGGCTATCTATTTCAGACTCTGACTTCACTGACGGAGGTTTTTCGGTCTAGCGGCATCACCGGCATCATATAGGGGAAGAGTTTGGTTGGGGTTTTAAATTATTTATTTATTTATAAATATTTATATTTGGGTGATAGAGTTTTTAATTTGATTACGACTGGGTGCATAACAGTGCCTACTCTTTTATTTAAAAATACATGATTTATTATTATTTTATTGTTAAGTGTAAAACTAAGCTCTTATACCAGGTTCTTATTAAACTCAAACTCTTAAAATAAAGACTTTTTAAGTTTTAAGACCTCAAAAGCTTTTATTCTATTATTTTAGGGACTTATCCAAATTTTTTTTTTTTTAACTCACGTTAAAATGTTTTTTTTTTAATATTTTAGAAACCCACGTTAAAAAGTTGCTTTTTTGCTTTTGGTAAAATTTAATAATTTGCATCAATTTTAATTTGGGATTAATAAATTTTCCAATCACAAAAAAACTTAGAAGCGTGATAAGCATTATGCGTTTGTATCAAATATTAAAATTATAATTGATGCAAATTATTAAATTTTACCAAAAATAAAATAAAATAAAAGAACCTCTGAACATGCATGTGAGTGCGTCCTTAGAGGTTAGTACTATATTACTAGCTTATAACTTATGGTTACCTTTTAATTAAATATTTTCATTACTATTTATTTCAAAATTAGTATAAATAATACTTTATCTTTGAAAAATGCTGTACATGTAAAGCACATTCTCTATTTAGAACTATTTATTTAAATGCAAAAAAATGTAGACATTACTTCTTAGTGGGTTTGGTTTACTTTCAAAATTTTTTTAACTAGAATTTCTTTTTGTTTTAATGAGAAATTGCCACATCACCCACTAATTAAATAAAAAATAGAGATTAAACTCATTATCACTTGTCATTGTGTATTTAAAATAAAAAGAGACTTCCAATTAAAAAAGTACTGTAAATAATTCAAACCCTTTCTTAGTAATAGGGATATACTCCTAACATAACAGGAAGAGTGTTCATGTGTGAATGGAGAGACACATATTGCATTTTCCATATTTTTTGGAGAGATATCTCAATACGTCTATGACTAGCTTCATTGCTCACTCACGATATCCCCCCCCCCCCCCCCCCCCCCCAAATTTTTAAGCTCTTCTGGTTACTACAGCTAACCTTCAATTTCAATTTTCCACTACTAAAAATGTAGGCTATAGCCACATTTTTAAAACACGACTGTAGTTGCTAAAAACACAGTTATAGGTCCATTTGGTCTATAAATCCATTTTAAAGCGTGGCTTATAGCCGCAATTTTGGTTAAGTATATAGCCGCGTTTCTTAAAAACATGGCTCTAACCTGCATTTTTAGTACTTTTCAAAGCAACATAATAACTATCTGATTACAAATATCATATATATTTACTGAAATTGAAGGGGGGAAAAATGGAATATAGATGAACCCAAGTCTGTTGCCTAATGCTTTGAGCGGCTATAGAGAAAAATACACAAATATTCTAATCTGAGAATAAAAATCCAATTTTCTTTTGACGATTTGTAATTATTTTCGAGTTGTGGAGCATTAAGGCCTCAATGGAGAGGAACCAAAAAGTTGGAAAAGATAAAGACATTGAGGTAGCAAAACAGAGGGTTTCCTGAAATATATATTACATGCTAAATGGATCAAATGAAGAGATGAAAGGGTGAGGCCACCATGGAGCATTATAGTGACTAGTGAGCATAGGTATGGCAGCTAATGTTTTAAATGATGTCATTTTGGGGAGATGATTGTGTGTATGTGTGTGTGTGTTTTTTTTAAATTAGATGGGGGGTTTTGTGTATACAATGATTCGCAAGCATTAAAAAATAAACTTCATGTGAATTAAAATCATTTGTATCTCTTATATACCATTTATATCCACAACCTAACCTTTTTCCCTACATTATTCATAAACTATTACAAATATGTGAATTAAATCTTAAAGGATAAAACTTTGGCACAGTACTTTAGGTGCTGTTCCTTAGATTCTTCTCTTAAGATTCAGCCATGTGGCTATTTAACTGAAAAATACACTTCCATCTCATAAAAAAAAAAAATCCACATAACAGAATCTTAAAAAGGAAATCTAAAGAACAGCACCAAAGTACTATACTTAAGTCTTACCCAAACTAAAAAGAACCAAACCCAAAAATAAATAAAATAAAATAACTCAATAAACAATTTTAAAAAATCCCTTATGAGATTGATTATATGATCACATTCTTTGTTAATCTAATATATGTTGCACTTAACGCAACGGCTTTATGTGATTGTACAATATAAAGAAAGAATCACCCTTGGCCGAGGAATGATCCCCTCTTACCCATTTTTTGTTCATAATATATATATGTGTGTGTGTGGGGGGGGGGGGGGGGGGGGGGGGGGGAATATTTGATATCTATTATTGAATTATTTTAGCTTAGTCCATATAACAAAATAAATAAATCACCCAATTACACAGTGCAACAAAAGTGGGTCATTCTACTGTACCCCTTATTTTTTTTAGTGAGTACCGTAACCACCCAAATCTATACCATTAATTGGTGTTATTTTAATTGTGACTGTTGATTTAAGTTTAGTTGGAAACCTATTACCAGGAGACTAGGTAAGTATATAAAAGCCAAAAAAAAAAAAAAAAAAAAAAAAAAGGTGATTTTCTCTCTACTTCATATCCTCTCTTGGGTGCTCCCTCTTTTTCCCTCTCTTAAAAAAACCTCAAATTGCTTCTTCTCCCATGTCCATCAACTTCACTTCATCCCATTAGCATCCTCATTTACTCACCACTGAGGGTTTTTTAAGGGATCGACTCGTTTTGATTTTGCTTAAGGTAAGAATCAAACAAAACCCTAATTTTTGTGTCATTGTTTTGTACCCTTTTTTTCTTTTTTGATTTTTGAGAAAATTTTGGAAGGTCGCTCTTAAATTTCATTTCACTGTAACGTTGGCAAAGTCCTGTGCTGGTAAGGTACCAATTTTGTTTTTTCATAGTTTCTCAAAAAAAAAAAAAAATGTTCTTTCATATAAGTGGCACAGAAAGTGCTTATTCAAATGCTTTTTTAGGGATTCAGTTTTTCCAAAACTTGTGGCTTTGTGCTCTACTCATCAGGGGGTGTGGGTTCTTGTTAGTGTGGTGTTGAAATTTTATTTGTATTTATTTTATTTTATTGGTTAGCAGAGGAAAAATGCAACAACTATGTATTTCAGGGGGAAGGGTTTTTATAAAGAAATAAATTTTTTCTTTTATGTCCTAGGGAGGACACGGGTATAGAGTTGCTATTTTGTTGTTTCTATTTCATTTTTCTTTTCTATGTGCTGTACAACTAAGTTGTAATTCTGTAGCTATTGTAGCATCTCAAAATCAAATTTTGAATGTTGTTTTGAGTGTTTTCTAGTTTTAGAGTTTGAGAGCTGTTGTGTTGCATTTTACTAGTACAAAATTGGGTTTTTTTGTACTTTTGCTTGCTATTTGCATCTCAAGTTTTTCGTGTCTATGCTAATAAAATTTTCTGATTTATATAAAAATAAAAAAATAAAAATAAAATTAAAGAGATTGTAGATCAAAATAATGAAATTTTTAGAAACATTCTGTTATTTTATATTGACGTGTTGAATCAGTCAAAGGCATTTTTGGATGGCCAGCTAGAATGAAACGGACAGCTACTTTTTCTACTAGTGCCTACTCAATGGGAAGGTTTTTTTTTATTTTTTTTTTGTGTTTTTTAATATTTTTTTATGACTGTCTCAGTAGGTAAATTTAGTTGCTCATGTCATAGACCTACTGATGTCCAATTTCAAGGGACACATTACCTCTCCCCCCTCCCCCCCCCCCCCCCCCCCTTCCCTTTTTTTAAAGAAAAAACCTCACTGCCATATAGCACTTTGAAGTGAGTGATTATCTACTTGAGACCCGGCTTAAGTCGATTCACTGGGACTTTTGCAACAACTTGTGCCTAGTCACTCCAATGCATTGCCCATATGCTTGCTTAAGCCTTGATATTCTGTTATTTGGGTAAATATTAAGGCAAACCAGTTATTGCACACAACTATGCACACACTTCTTGCACTGAAATCATGATAGTTATGTGCTACAATTGGTATTTGTCAGTATGAAATAAACATTGCCCATATTATTTACTCTTCTTTTCTTCACCAGCCTATGGAAGTACTTGTTTTATAGGGTTTTGACTTAAATTAGCACAATCCTATTTACTAAGCAAATAGCACAAATTTTACATTCCATCCATTAATGAGACTGGCTGAATCAACCCTTACAATTGGAATTGTTGTTGTTTTAATCAATCTGACCATTTTACATGCCACTGAACTGAGTTCATCTGTCCCCTGCATCTTAGTATCATTCTGCTGAATGAACTTCAATTCCTTAGAATTGCTATCTTCCATATCCTGAAATGAGTCTCTCATAATAAGCTGCAAAGAACGAATTGCATTAATTTCTAAAACCTCCCAAGGCAAGCAAATAGGAAAAATAGAAAAACAACCCCACCAACAAATTCCCTCACGCCTTAAACCATTGCACTCCTTATTCTTCTTTACTCACCAAATCCTAAGACTTTTTCTCTTCCAATTTAGACCAATAGACTGAGAGGAGGTCAAAAGCTAAAGCTAAAGCTATAGCTAGATAGCTCTATACTATACTTTGGATTTCTATTGCGGTGCTTGCTTTGCTTGCTTTCCCTCTAATTATAACATTATCCCTCCATCCCATGTGTGTTGTTGTAGTGAAAATTTGCATAGTATGTAAATATATGAGTTCCAAGGCCAGGCTGCTGCTGGTTTGGTCTTTGAGAGACTTGATTAAAGAGGTGGACAAAAAGACACCCATATTTCTACTCACAACTGAGATTTTAAGAAAGCTTTTGCAGGCCATATTGGCCATTTCTTTAATTTAAAAAGCAAACACACTTTCTTAAGTGTTACTCTAATTCAAGGGAATATTCGAATCGTATTATTAATTAACTTCCTCCTTTACTTTTTTCTTCTTCTTTGGCCTTTATGTTCCTCCTTTGTTTAATTAGATTGAATGTTCTTATTATTGTTTGGAAACTTGAATTTTTCTTTTGTTGTTAACTTTTTTCCCCCTCATTGTTCGACAAATAATAGACACCATCTTGGAAATTGGGGTTGGTGGGGTTGTAATCTCTCTTTTCTCACACACATTTTGGCATGAAATGAGGGTGAAGAAAATGTAAGATATTTGAAACTTTTTTTTAAAGGTGATGGTATGTTTCAACCATGCATGGCATTTAGGCCAAACTCACTTGCCTACTTGTGGAAACAAGAAAAACACTCTCTTTACAAACTCTAGTTTCTCTCTCTCTCTCTTTCTTTCTCTGTCATTACTATTATGCCCTGTGTTTCTATGTGTGAGACTTCTCTGCTCACACATGCAGGTAGGTTTGCCTCCTTGTAACCCCCCATATATTTTCTCAGGAATGAGTGAAATGGAAGAAGCTTTTCAGTTTTTGATAGGTTGAACCAATAATGCCAGACCAAAAAATAAATCCACAAGGCCATAGACTACAAATGTTAGTGGTACATAGGTTCACCAATTACCATACCTAAAACCGTATGGGTTAAAGGGGACATGAACTTCCCCTAAACTGTCCTCTGTTGCAAATCTAGAGGGAGGATTTAGAATCTAAATGTTTTAGGTTAAGCAAGTCTAAAATAGAGTACTTGGAGTTTAAGTTTAGTAAAAGGAGATTTAAAGATAGAGTGGTATAACTTGTAGGGCAAGAAATACTTTAGCAAGAAAAGACATTTCTAGGACCTTTCAACTGTGAAATTTATTTACTTTTTAATGTATGTTATTGCTTACCTTGTTTTTATTTCATCCTATATTGCGATAGGAGTATGGGGAGAGTGAAGAACATTGAAGAGCAAGATGCTATTGAGGAGCAAGATGCTCTCCAAGTTAGCCCTCCGAAAAGACCACTTGGATCATTTTTAATTTATTAGTAAGATTCACGCAATTCATGATATATTCACTTGTCTTACAGTTTTCCCATAATTTGCTTTAACTGCTTCTTTATCAACAGTGTCTACTTTTTGTAGGAGAACTAGTCGGAATGTTTGCGATACAAGTTGGCATCAAATCTAGTGCTTTCAAAAGAAAATGAACAATGTTCCAAAATAATAGAGAATACTAGAAATATTCCACTACATGATTATTTTTGGTCATTCAAATGACTGTGATTTGTATAAATTGATGACTAAATTTTCTAGAAAATGGTGCAATTTAGTGAATTTTCTCTTTTATTGAAAGGGAGATTGAATGTGTATCATTCATGAATCATGATTACAAATGTATGTGTTGTATGCACACATGCAATGTAGTTGACAATTAGATTTTTGATGTTGCCCGTGTGAGGTTGGCTAGGAGTGCTCATGTTTACTGAAAACAATTGAATGTAATTGTTAACTATTGATAACATTGCATTTTGGCATACTTTGAAATCTAAAATTATTTTGAAATGTAGTTATAGCTTGCTACTGGTTAGGTGTGTTTTTGCTTTTGCTTGGTTTCTTCATTTTGTTATTTCCTAACAAGAATATCATTAGCTATTTTAATTAGAATACATAATTTATTTGCTTCTAAATTTTACACTCTCTTTGCCTTCATATCTGGGATATCAAGTTCTTCAAGAACATGCTCTAAGGCCTAAATTTGTTTTAGGTTTCAATTTCAAGTTCTTCAAGAAAACACACCAAGGCCTAAATTGTTTGAGGTTTCAATTTTTCTTCTTCTTTAGAGTTCACAATTACATCATTGTATGGTCTAAATATATAGCTTCTTTGGAATCATTTAGAGGAGCAAATGTTTCCTAACAAATAACGTTTGCTTTGGGTCACCTTTTTTTTTTCATTGAGAAAATTTAACACCATAAAGACACCAAAAAAGTTGAGATGTGTTTGATTAATATACTCATGAGATGTCAATAATCACCAAGTTGTCTTGAAAATCTCTAACACGCCCAAAATATCTTTACAATCACTAAAAAAAAATCCAAGATATCACTCTAACATTGCCAAATTTAGTGGCTTTGATGCTATTAAGGTCATTTCCAAAATATTTAGTATTGTAATCATTCTAGGTATTTTTAGCGTTGCTTTGTTCATTTTCAGTAATTTTATTTTAATAATTTTGAAGGTTTAAAAATGTATTTTAGTCATTCTATATATTTTTAGGACTATTTTTTGAAATCCTTAATTTCTAGGTATTTTTGTTAATTTTCAAGTTTATAACTATTTTGGGAAAATTCATTGTTAACATTTTAATTATTACCAAGATTGTTATGAATCAATAAAAGTATATGTGATATTGGTACTGCCTAATGTGACTAAAAAATAACAGAACTATTGTTTTTTTTTTTTTTTGAAAAAAATAATAGAACTATTGAATATAACAAAAGTATGATTATATGTGATTTGGTACTACCCAATGTGACATTAGAACTATCAAATGTGTGAAAAGAATAACGGTACCACCAAATGTAACAAAAATACAATTAGATGTGATGTTGGTATTGTCTAATGTAATGATTAAACTGTCAAATGTGAGAAAAAAGTAACGGTACCACCGAATGCGACAAAAGTATGGTCACTTTTAAGGTTCTAAGCATATTTAAGTAATTTTTTAGGTTACGAGGTCATTTCGGTCATTTTTTAGGTTTTGATGTCATTAAGTTATTTTTTAGGTTCTAAGGGTCTTCTAGTAATTTTAAAGGGTGTCAAAGGTATTTTAGTCATTTTCAAGTGTTGTGGGGTATTTTTGGTCATTGTTTTAGGTTATTTAGTTATTTTGATAATTTGTTTTTTTATGTTTTAGGGTAATTTTGGACATTTTTTTAGGTTTTAGGGTCGTTCTGTCATTTTTTAGGTTTTAAAGGTATTTTGATCATTTTTTAGGTTCTAAGGTACTCCAGTAAATGTTGAGGGTTTCAAGTTTAATGAGGTATTTTGGTTATCTTATAGGTTTCAAGAGTATTTCAAAAAATTTTAAGGTTTCAGGGTCATTTCGGTAATTTTCAAGGTTTAAGGTACATTACAATCATTTTTTAGGTTCTAAGGGCATTGTTATCACTTTTTAAGTTACAAGGTCATTTCAGTCATTTTTTAGGTTTCATGGTCATTTAGGTAACTTTTTTTTGTATCTAAGGGTATTTTGATTATTTGTTAGGTTTAAAGGGTATTTTAGTCCTTTTTTTCGATTTTAGGGTCATCTCAATCATTGTTTAGGTTTTAAGAGTTTCGGGGTTATTTTGGTAATTTTTTAATTGTTAGATTGTGTTTTGGTAATTTTTGTATATTTAAGGGTATTTCGGAATTTTTGAGACTTTAGGAGCATTTTTGTTATATATATTTTTCGATTATTAGGTAATTTGGTGGGGTTAGGTTGGGTTGGCTACGCCCATATGTAATGTTGGTACTTCCTAATGTGACAATAGAACCATCAAATGTGAGGGGGGGAAAAAACCACCAAATGTGACAAGAGAATAGTTACATGTGATGTTGGAACTACACAACGTGAGAATGGAATCGTTAAATATGAGAAAAAAGTAAGGGAACCACCGAATGTGACAAAAGAACTGCCACATGTGAGGTTGGAACTGGAACTACACAATGTGAGGATAGAACCGTCAAATGTGAGAAAAAATAAAGGAACCACTAAATGTGACAAAAGTACAATCACATGTGATATTGGAACTACATAATATGAGGATAAAACTTTCAAATGTGAGAAAAAATAAGGGAACCAACGAATGTGACAAAAGAATTGTCATATGTGATGTTGGAATTGCAAAATGTAATGATGGAACTGTCAAATGTGAGAAAAAGAATAAGGGAACCTCAAAATGTGACAAAAGAACTGTCATATGTAGTGTTGAAACTACACAATATGAGGATGAAATTCCTAAATATGAGAAAAAAAAAAAAAAAAAGAGTAAGGGAACGATCGAATGCGTCAAAAGAATTGTCATATGTAAGGTTGGAATATGTGAAGATGGAATTGTCAAATGTGAAAAAAAAAAAAAAAAAAAAAAAAAAAAAAAGAGTAAGAGAACTACTAAATGTGACAAAGAACTGTCACCTATGATGTTAGAACTATACAATGTGAAGATAGAGTCATCAAATATGAAGGAAAAAAAAAGTAAGGGAACTACTAAATGTGACAAAAAAAACTGTCACATTGTGTAATTCTAACATCGCATGTAATGATGAAACCGTCAAATGTGATAAAAAGTAAGGGAACCACCAAATATGACAAAGGAACTATCACATATGATGTTGGAACTGTACAATATGAGGATGAAATCGTTAAATGTGAGAAAAAAGTAAGGAAACTACTGAATGTGACAAAAGAACTGTCACATGTGATGTTAGAATTGCACAATGTGAGGATGAAATCGTTAAATGTGAGAAAAAAGTAAGGGAACCACCGAATATGACAAAACAACTGTCACATGTGAGGTTGGAACTGTACAATGTGAGGATGAAACCGTTAAATATGAAAAAATAAGTAAGGGAACCACTAAATGTGACATAAGAACTATCACATGTGTAATGTTGGAACTGCACAATGTGAGGATGAAACCATTAAATATGATAAAAAAAAAGTAAGTGAACCATTGAATGTGACAAAAGAACTGTTATATGTAATGTTGGAACTACGCAATATGAAGATGAAGCCATCAAATGTGATAAAAAAGTAAGGGAACTATCGAATGTGACAAAGAACTGTCACATGTGATATTAGAACTGCACAATGTGAGGATGAAATCGTTAAATGTGATTAAAAAAAAAAAAAAAAAAGTAAGGGAATCACCAAATATGACAAAACTTTATTAAAACTTGAAAAGGGAAGAATATATAGACGGTATCAAAACTTTCCTAAAATAATCTATTAAAAAATGTTCTAAGGGAACCCATTAACCGAACCCAAACCTTAATAACATCTAATTAAATGAATGATGGATTTAAGGAGACAATTTGCAAAGAAAAGAAAGAAAAGGTCTTATAATGGAAAGCCTTATATTTCAAGAGTAAATTAAGGTGGCAAATAATGGTGCACATTTAAGGCCATATATTATTAATGGAATTAATAGTGCATGCAATTTTTTCCATTTATTATCGAATAATTGTCATCCATGCAGCGAACAATCCTAAGACTACAACTATTTAGCCAATTTTTGTCACAATTTGTCATGCGGCAAGTTTAAGTAGTGAATGAGTGGACCCACTATTTTTTCTCCATCACTCACAACTTGCCACCTGGCAAGTTGTGGCAATAGTGGTCTTAGCATTTTTTACAAAACTTTATTAAAAATTGAAAAGGGAAGAATATATAGACGGTATCAAAACTTTCCTAAAATAATCTATTAAAAAATGTTCTAAGGGAACCCATTAACCGAACCCAAACCTTAATAACATCTAATTAAATGAATGATGGATTTAAGGAGACAATTTGCAAAGAAAAGAAAGAAAAGGTCTTATAATGGAAAGCCTTATATTTCAAGAGTAAATTAAGGTGGCAAATAATGGTGCACATTTAAGGCCATATATTATTAATGGAATTAATAGTGCATGCAATTTTTTCCATTTATTATCGAATAATTGTCATCCATGCAGCGAACAATCCTAAGACTACAACTATTTAGCCAATTTTTGTCACAATTTGTCATGCGGCAAGTTTAAGTAGTGAATGTGTGGACCCACTATTTTTTCTCCATCACTCACAACTTGCCACCTGGCAAGTTGTGGCAATAGTGGTCTTAGCATTTTTGACAAAACTTTATTAAAAATTGAAAAGGGAAGAATATATAGACGGTATCAAAACTTTCCTAAAATAATCTATTAAAAAATGTTCTAAGGGAACCCATTAACCGAACCCAAACCTTAATAACATCTAATTAAATGAATGATGGATTTAAGGAGACAATTTGCAAAGAAAAGAAAGAAAAGGTCTTATAATGGAAAGCCTTATATTTCAAGAGTAAATTAAGGTGGCAAATAATGGTGCACATTTAAGGCCATATATTATTAATGGAATTAATAGTGCATGCAATTTTTTCCATTTATTATCGAATAATTGTCATCCATGCAGCGAACAATCCTAAGACTACAACTATTTAGCCAATTTTTGTCACAATTTGTCATGCGGCAAGTTTAAGTAGTGAATGAGTGGACCCACTATTTTTTCTCCATCACTCACAACTTGCCACCTGGCAAGTTGTGGCAATAGTGGTCTTAGCATTTTTTACAAAACTTTATTAAAAATTGAAAAGGGAAGAATATATAGACGGTATCAAAACTTTCCTAAAATAATCTATTAAAAAATGTTCTAAGGGAACCCATTAACCGAACCCAAACCTTAATAACATCTAATTAAATGAATGATGGATTTAAGGAGACAATTTGCAAAGAAAAGAAAGAAAAGGTCTTATAATGGAAAGCCTTATATTTCAAGAGTAAATTAAGGTGGCAAATAATGGTGCACATTTAAGGCCATATATTATTAATGGAATTAATAGTGCATGCAATTTTTTCCATTTATTATCGAATAATTGTCATCCATGCAGCGAACAATCCTAAGACTACAACTATTTAGCCAATTTTTGTCACAATTTGTCATGCGGCAAGTTTAAGTAGTGAATGTGTGGACCCACTATTTTTTCTCCATCACTCACAACTTGCCACCTGGCAAGTTGTGGCAATAGTGGTCTTAGCATTTTTTACCAAGTGGAATAGTTTGTACTAGTAAACTTAATAAATTTGAAGTATACTAATTATAACTTGCCACATGGAATGGTTAGTCCACATGGTCTTGAAGTAATCTGATGAAATTGTCACATGTCAAGAATAGGTAGCTCAAAACTTCCCAAATGGTAAAGCCTAAAATTAAGCTTTTTATAACTATTTATATACTATGAATTAGATTAGATTGAATTAGATGAGGTCAATTAGAACTCAAATTACCTCATTTTCTTGACCTAGGGGTTTCTGTAAACCTAATAGCCAGTGAAAGTCGGTGCCCACCTTTTGGTTGGGCTAAAGGTTTCCTTGCTCTCTAATCAAGGAACGTTGTTTGGTGTTACGAAAGTATACCATGGTGTCCCTGTCTGAGAAGTGGGAGAAATTCTCACTATCAAATCACGAAGGAAACCAGTACTTGGTTCAGGAGGATAAGATTGAAGAAGGTAACTTCTTGGCAGCCAGTTTCTTCACCAATCGGGTACTAAGTATGGAGGCTATTGCACGTATGTTCAAACTTTTGTGGTGTACAAGGAAGGGGTTTGAAGTACGAGACATAGGCAACCACAGGGTTTTGTTCGAGTTTAAGGATCCATCAGATGTGGACCGAGCCTTGAAAGGAGAGCCGTTGTCCTTTGATAAGAATTTGGAGGCTCTTAAATGGGTGTCAAGGCACACTGATGTGCGAAACTTGGTTTTTGATGGGACCAGTTTTTGTGTTCAGGTGCATAATCTGCCCATTGGTAGTTTCTACATAGGAGTGGCTAAGGAGATTGTGTCAGTGGTCGACATGGTTGATGCAGGGACGGAACTATTCAAGGGCAGAGGGGGGCCATTGCCCCCCCCCCCCCAAAAAAAAACCTTTGAAAAAAAAAAAAAAACTTAGTATGTGTATTAACAAAAAGAATTTTAATTCTAGCTCTTAAATTTATATACTTGACCCCCCTCACCAAATTTACAAATTGACTCAAGAAAACCAACAAATAGATAACAAGCAGAATCTATATAAAAAAAAATGCACATATCCAGATAATAAGAAAATTTTTTGGACAAATCATAAATCCGATCTAAGCAAAAGCAATAACAACAAATTAATTACAAATCCTAGCAAAAAAAAATCCCAAAAACCCAATAACTTTTACCCAATTTCTCCCTTTCTCTTGAGAGCTCTATGCCCCTCTCAAATGACTCTACCCTCATAGCCATAGAAACAACTCCTATATCACATATTGATTACTTCATCCACACATTAATTAGACTTTAAAAATATTAAGATGTGCCAATTGACTTGCAAAACTCTTGATTATAAAATCCTATTATTAATTTTTTTTCAAAAGAAAAAATACAAATAATAAATAATAAATTAATGTTAATAATGCAACTTTGTCAACCTCTAGTATTGATATTCCAATTTTTTAAAACCTAAGAACAAAGAACTTTGGCCCCCCCCTAAATTTGAATCCTGGTTCCGTCCCTAGGTTGATGAGAGGGAGACTGAGAGGGGAACGGTGATGTTGAATCGAAGGTGGACAAGGACAACAATCTTTTCTCAGATTTTAACACAGGGACTAACACTTCTATGGAGCAAGGTGTGACTGGGATAGAGCTTTGTGCGCCTAAGGAAGTTACTGGTGGGCGTGATGTGGTGCAAAGTAGGGAGGTGAGTAAATATGACATAGTGGGTATTAAGCCGAAGTCACCACAGGCTTTGCCATCGAAGGTAACTCAGCTTTATCTTCATAGGAGGATTTGGACCCCATTGATAGGGACTTGGCAAAGTTTGATCAGAATAGAAGTGGAGTTTCAGTGAATGAGTCAGACTTGAGGATTGGTTTGAGTCGAGTTTCAGTGGGTTCAATGGTAGCTAGGTCAACACAATTTCTGAAGAACTTTTTTTGTCCCCAATGCTCCAACTTCTCTGTTTACAATGGGTAGTAAGTTTGACCCTTCTCGAACCACTGTTTCGAAGGTTTCACATTGGCAAAAGGCCCCTAGGAAGAATAAGAAGGAGCAAGGGTCTGTATTAGTGAAAAGGGTGACTCGAGAATTTGATGAGGAGATGAAATAGGAGGAAGGCAACAGGCAAAGGTGGGCAATATATGAAGTTGATCCATCGGTGGAGGCTAGCAACCAGCCCTATTAACAGCAATGAAACTCTTAGCATGGAATTGCAAGGGGCTTGGAACCGGCTTGCAATTTAGGAGCTTGTAGACATTGTACGAGCACAAGATCCTATTGTTGTGTTTTTGTCTGAGACATGGTCAAATAGGGAACAGATGGTTAAGATAAAGGAGAAGTTAGAATTTGATGATTTATTCATTGTCCCGAATGATGGTCAAGGTGCTGGATTAGCTTTGCTTTGGAAAGGAAGCATAAAGGTTTGGGTGGATAGTTTCTCAAAATACCACATTGACTCAATTGTGGATGGGGACTCAGAGTGTAATGCCCCAGCCCACTTATATATATAAAAAGGGGGTGGGGGGGGGGGGGGGGGGGTGAGGGTGAGGGGTCAGATTTTAGGGAGCCACACGTGACCCACCAACCCCTTATTTTCCCCACCACACACCACACATTCACAAATATCTCTTCTCTCAGTTGGCCACCTTCCTTCCTCATTTGTTTCGTTTCTTTTTCTCACAAACACACACTCCTCTCTTTACTCCCTCACACTCCCACGGTACCCACTCCACACCACCACGTCCACCATCATTTTTCTTGCAAAATCACTAGAAAACTCTCTAGTAACCTTTAAGGCACCTTCATCTCTTTTGATTTAAGGTAAGACTCCCAATCTTTTGGTGGGTTTATATGCTTTTACTTGAGGTTATGTTTATCTAAGCATTAATAAAAACACCCATGTGATTTATGAGCATTAGAAGTGATATTTATGTGTTCTTCTTGACTTGACATGCCTCAAACTCCTTACATAAGGCTGTATTCATCTCCTCATCAATCAACATAGGCACACACTCTAACAAGCTATCTGGAACACTACCCTCTGTTGAAGCAAAGAAGGACTTGTAGTATTGAACCATAACCTCACCAATTTCTTCTTGACTTGATCTCCATACCCCATCCTCATCTCTAATCCCTTCCATACCATTTTTCCAAAATCTTTTTATGGCACAACAATAAAAATACTTAGTATTTTATCCCCTTGGTTTGCCCAAAGAACTCTAGAACGTTGAGCCCACATTGTTGCCTCCCTATCTTGTAAAACCTCAATTTCTTTCTTAACCCCTCTAACCCGAAAGTTGTTCCCACTAATCATGGTAGCCCTTTCTTCCTTAGCTAAAATCTATTTTAACTGATTCAACTCCACCCTCACATTACCAAACACATCTTTCTCCCACCGACCCAAATCCTTACCTCATCTTTCCACTTTTCTCAAAATATTCCCCTCATCCCCTAGCCTACTTCCACTACCCCAAGCCGAAAATACCACTTCCTTACATCTTGAATTTGAAAGCCATATTTGTTCGAAACGAAAGAATTTTTTTCGAATAGGTGGAATCAAACCCGAGAGTGAGATGAGAATAGGTACATGGTCAAATGATGTACAAGATAAATGAAACACTCTTGAACCTACAAACTTCATGAACCAGCTATTTGTGACCAAACATCTATCCTGCCTTTCCCAAATTGAAACTCCATTTTCGAAGTGCTTACTCCATGTAAACTTTGAACCTTCAAAACCCAAATCCATAAAACCACACTTATTGATCACTTCTCTAAATTGTTGCATCTGATAATGATGTCTTCGTGCACCCCCAAGTTTCTCATCTTGTCTGATGATCTTGTTAAAATCCCCACAACACAGCCAAGGTTTCTCTTATTGTAAATTTAAATTCCTAAGCTTACTCCACGCTTCATGTCTTCTTGCAGTATCGGGTTCACCATAAAACTTGTAAATCTCCATTCATTATCTTTACTTTTATCGATCAACGCATCAATATAATATCTATCAGAATATTCCACTGTTAAATTAACCAAAGCTTTCCAATACAGAACTAAACCTTTGCTCCTTCCCACTCTTGGCACAAACCCATCTATGATCAAAACCAATACTACTCTGAACAAACTCTAGCCTTGCATCATATGTAAGTGTCTCGGCTAAAAACACCACAGCGGGATCTTTTGCCCGTATGATTTCCATGAGCTCCCTCCCTGTATGTAGGTTCCCAAGCCAACGAAAGTTCTATGCTAAGCAACACATTACTGTTGGCGAGGTTGCATAACAGCTCCCGCCACTATTGATGGTGATTTTTCGTTCCTAGGGTCAAACTAAAATCTCTTTGCTGACACTACAAGAAGGTTTGCCTCTATTCTTGTAACTTTTTTTCCCCTAAGAGGTTGCATAGTCTCTAGCGTGTTGCCCTTTATTTTTCTTTCTCTGCGTGTCCAGGTAGAAGCAACACATATTGGATCTGAATGGAGAGAACTAGCTTATAGGGAGTCACGTGATTTTTTAAGTGGGGATAAATGACTTAAATTGTCACATGAGGTAGGGTTTTTTGTTGCTCTCTTGCCTGACCCTAGAAGTGTAGCCACCCCAAACTCCTTAGCCAAACAAACTTCCTCATTATTTGCTTCCACATAAGATATGGTCACATTATTTTTTCTTAATTCCACCTTTTTTTCCAAATCAGAAACGGACTCATTAATTTTGTTTGATTCCTCCATTATTTCCTCAGTAACTTTGGCTTTTGAACCCAAATCCTCCTTCCTATTTCCATTCATCTTATTGCATATTAAGGAGGAAATTTTACATTCGGTCAACTCTCGGTTAACCAAGGGGCATATTGGTCATTTTGACTTAAACTGGAAATTCAAGGGGTTTGATGCCCTAACGGGATAAATCATGTGGATCTAGACATTTCCACGACCTCCTGTTAGGTTCTAAAGATTTAGGAATTTATGTATTTAGAACTCTAATGTGTATTGTTGGCAAACTATGATCAAAACAGGTTGTTAGTCTTGTTTAGACTTGCTCAAAGTGTGGGCATTTTATGTAAAGTTGGAATCGAGTGGCTGCAGAAGTATTAGTAACTTTCGGCCTCGCTCAATCGATCGAAAATTAGACTTGATCGATCAAATCTTGGGCAGAATGTTTTTTCTGCAGAATTTCCAACTCAGCCCAAGCCCATCAAGGATTAGGGTTTCAAATCTACTTCTCCCACTATATAAAGAAAACCCTAAACCACATTTTTTAGGACTTTTAGAGAGAGAGAAGAGAGTGCCTCTTTTGTATCTAGGGTTTTGTACCCAAACCTCTCTAAGTCTTTGTTGCCCATATTTGCGGTTTATGTGAATCTCTTGTGAGATCCTTGAAGAGCTTTCCTTCACATAAACTTAGAGTTTTCAAGGTAGAGATTTTATCTACATCTTGATGATCAACAAGGTTACTGCTATTGGAGCTTAAAGAAAAACAAGCGGGGGTGCTTGTACTTGATTGAAAAGTCCAAGAAAGAAGGAGTCCGTGGATTCGGAGCTTGCACGTGGTCGTATCAGTAAGTTCTACTAGTGGGTAGCATTAGGAAGTCAAGCGGGGAGCTTGTAGTCCTTCTGTATGAACTTCGATTCTTTCGCATAGTGGATTCAGGTTTACGTTAAGGATAGCTAGGTCAAATCCTCCCTAGGTTTTTACCATGTGGTTTCCTAGATGATCATATCTTGTGTTATTTACTTTTCCGCTACTTTATATTCTTGATATGATTGTTTGATTGTTTTAACTTAGAATTGCATAATTTGACTAAGTAACAACTTGGCTAATTAACTAAGCTACTCAACCTGGTTGTGTTTTAAGGGTCTAAATTTCTAACACCTCCGATAAGTATCTTTGATTATGTTACAGTTGTAACGTTCTTTGATTATGTTACAGTTGTAACATTCTTGGCTAGGGGTGTTTGCGGTGCGGTTTTAGGCCATTTTTAGCACCGCACTTTACGATGCGGTTTAGCCAAAATCATAACTGCACCGCACCTCATTTTTGCTGTCACATGTGTGGTGCGGTGTATAAAAATTCACTTGCTATATAAAAATTCAACATATATATCACCATACAATTCAAAATGTATCAGTAATATCACTATCTCAAATTCTCAGGTATACATCAAACATGTAATGAAGTCAAGTACTTTGAATAAAGTAGAGTGGCAAACAACTTAAATGTTTTAACTATCAAAATCTAATACTCTTCAATCCTCACTTTAGATCAAGAATATGAAGTAAAGAGTTTATGTGAAACACTAGGTACAAAGCAAAAAGGATTTACCCATACTCAAAGCAATTCTAGTCATGCCTACTAATTTCAAGTTTCAATTATGAAAACCATAATGTAAACAAGTCTAAAGCAAAGCATGAAATGAATTACAAATCCAAAACATAAAAAAAAATATCTAACATAAAATATATATATATATATATATATATCTAACTTAAATATCTAACATAAGAAGCTCCAAGTGCCATATACCAATGGCAACACAACAATCAATAAAAAAAATAATATAATTAACAAAGAAAAAATTTAGCAATAGAACAATGAGATACGGCTAATAGTCTGGTGCGATGGCAGTGAATTGAACAAAGAAAAACTTTAACAATAGAGTGACTTTAACAACTTGTCCTAAGTGAATGGTATAATAGGCCAATATATTAATTTTAACAAAGAAAAACTTGAATTTAACATATGACTACCTCAATAGTAAAAGCAATTGGTACGGCAGTGAGTAGTCTAGGAGACTAGGACTCTAGGTTGAAGTGTGGCGGCTAGGGTATTAAATTATTAATGTATTGATCTTTTGTCCTTATTTTATACACACACACACACACACACACACACACACACACATATATATATATATATATATTTATTTATTTATTTATTTATTTATATTTAATATTAAATAAATAAATAAATAAATATATTAATATATATAGATGGTGCAGTGCGGTACGGTTTGTACGGTTTTTATATTATAAAACCGCAAACCGCATTGCACCATGCGGTGCGGTGCACTGTTACCTACGGTACGGTGCGGTTATGTCATTTTGCAGGTGGTTTTGGTGTGGTTTTTGCGGTTTATGCGGTTTGTGTGGTTTTGGTGAACACCCCTATAATCTTGGCCAAAGCAATATGTTTTGGTTTTAATTCAATGAAACCTATTTGGTAAGAGTATTTAAATATAGTTTTTTTTTTTTTGTTTTGCAATCCATAAAATAATGGGTCCCACACTTAAATTTATTGTTTAGCTAAAATTTTCTAAATATAGTTTTCAAAACAATTGTATCCTATTTTTATAATTTAGAACAGGATTTTGAAAACAACTAAAGGAATGTTTTCAAGATATAGAAAATATTTTTAATAACATAATTGTAAATAAATTGAAAACAATAAACCTCCCATAATTCTTTTATCTTTTAAACTAAGGAGTTTATATTTATCAATAACATAATTGTAAATAAATTGAAAACAATAAACCTCCCATAATTCTTTTATCTTTTAAACTAAGGAGTTTATATTTATCCCAAAACGAATTCACACCCTTTAAATTTGAAACTTATCATTTAAAAAAAAAAAAAAAAAAAGTACACGATGAACTCTACTTCCTTATCATTATTCACCAAAAAATAAATAAATAAATAAAATGTAATCTACAAATTCTACACATTACTTTTTGTAATTTTCTTTTAAAATCTCAAAAATAGAAATGGTCTTCCAAATAATTATTATTATTTTTTAGTATTTAAAAAATTGTTCTTAAAAGTGAGAGCCAAACACGTAAAATATTAAAAAATTTATCTAAAAACTAGTTTCAAGTTCAATTTTTTTTTTTAAATTCTTTATATATATATATATATATATATATTGTTTTGAAAACAAAAACAAAAATCCTCCTATCAAATAGGCCCTAGAGCTCTCAAAAGACTAACGTCCATTATAATTTTCTCAGTGATATTATTTGATATTGTTTTGCAAAGCATTCAGTCATTTAGAGACTTACAGAACTACTGAAAAAAAGCAACCCAAGCAATACTTAGGGATAAGCACTGTGCTTATCAACTCTTATTCAAAGACTTCCTAACTGATAAGGATAAGCACTGTGCTTATCCAAAGACTCAAAACAAATATGAAATCTTTTCACATTGAACTTCGAGACAAGGCCTTGAAATTATAAATCACATTCATTTTGGTGCCTCTTTTGAAGTGTAAACTTCATGAAGAGCTTGGTATTTGGTGATCAGTTTGTCTCGAGGGGGCCAGCTTTCTTTAATTATTGGAGCATCTGCGAAATTCTGGATCCATTCTAATAATAAGGGAAATTTTTCATGATCTATCAAGGTCGCACCACATACCTCCTCCAATACACTTAGCAAATTAGCAAGCCAACCAAAAGCAAGGTCTACAAGTCCAATTGTCTCTCCATTGAAGAATTTTTTTCCAGTAAGTTGTCTTTCTACAAATCCCAAGTTCTCCTGGGCTGTAACGATAGCTTCCTCCTGATCCTTCCCTTGCTTGATAAAAGCATTCCATATTGATGGCAAAACCTGCATTGGTACTCAGTAAGATATATAGTCATACTAACAAGTATTTAGGATGGAACAGTAGTTTTGCATGAACTTAACATAAAAATTAGTTCCAAAATTTTAGCAAAACAACTAAATCAGATTTATGGGTGATGAATTTTTACTTTTTTAGATTTAATTTAATAGGATTTAAAACCTATAATATCCACATCATAATTTTTGCTCATTAGGATCACAGTCCAATTTCTAGTATAGGCAGATTTATCTAGAAATTCAATACTGTACTAGAGACTATTTCGGTATCAATAAATAAAGGTCTATTGTTTTGAGATTATTGTTAAAAAAAATGTGTATATCTTATCTGTATATATTAAAAAGTTTCGAAAAGTTAATTATTACTTTTTTAACTGTCAAAAATATCCCTAATTTAATTAATATATTCTTATTTATTAAAAAGAGAAATAAGGTTAAAATGGCAAATCAACTAAAACTTTCCCACTACCCTCACACTTCCCACTTCTAGCCTCATTACCCCATGTTTCTAACCAAAAATAAGAAAAAAAAGGATACCCACCAATGATTCCTATTAAAAAAAAAAAAAAAAAACTACCAACAGCTCCAATAAAATAAGCTTCCATAAAAAAAAAAATTTTAAAAATTTATTAAAAAAAAAAAAAAAATTACTCACATCACATAAAATTATTTCACCACAAACGCTTAACATTCATAACACACCTTTTCTTTTTTTTTTTCTTTTTTTTTTTGTGATTAGAAAATATATTAATCCCAAATTATAATTTATTAATTATTAACTTTTACCTAAAAAAAAAAATATAAGAGCCTCTGAGCACGTGCTCACGTACTTGCTCAAAGGTTAGTGCGTGTGTGTGTGTGTGTATATATATATATCTTCTTCTCTATCTATAAATTAAGAATATTCACAAAGTTAGTTATGGCTTTATAAAATGTCAAAAATACTCATAATCTAATGTTAGGAACCCGGTGGTTCCTAATGGAGATTGATGGGAATTATAGGGAAATGAATGGGAATTGTAGGGAAATTGACTTAATTCGGGATAGTCACCCTCCATAAAGAGATAGAGAGAGAGAGAGAGAGAGAGATTAACTAATGCACTAAGAAATTGGTTTATACTTTATTGATATTTAATATGTTAAATGAGCTCTATGAATTAAACAATGTGTTAAATGAGCTACATGTACTCAAATCCTAACTAACTCATCATAATCTCAACTAACTAACTAACTAGGGATTAAAATAATTATTTCATATTCCTAACATTTAATTAGATAATCTTTATAATTAAAAAATAAAAAATAGGTTTAAAATTGTAATTCAAAAAATAAAAAAATAAAAAACCAAACTACCAAATAAGCTTTTTTTCCAAAAAATTAGCACACTCTCTATTTGAATATATCTCATGCACATTTGATACATTTTTTTTCTTATAAACTAGTACACACTAAACCCAGCAATTTACTTTTTTTTCAAATTCAAAATTTTACTTTCTTAAAAATTCATTCCATGTAACCTCACTAATAATAGATAAATTCAAATTAAAAAATTATATTAAACTCAAAATGATAAAAAAAAAAAAAATCCTCATCACACGTGTGAAACAAGTGTGATAAGGCTGGTATATATTATTTGCATGTGCATGACTTTAATTGTTTGGTAAAAGCCCATGTAGATTTTTATGGACATTTACAAATACAAGTTTCTACATAATCCATTTCATAAAACGAAAAGACAAAAAAAGAAAAGTCTAAGCCCAATTACAGCCCAACAACATATTTATATGACTAGAGAACTTTTTTTTTTTTGTTTTTTCCGAATGTTTTTTTTTTTTCCCGAACTTAAACTTATAAGTTGGAAGTAATAATTATAATAAAATAAATTTAATGAGGACTACTAGAAGTGACGTGGGGGTGGGAGGAAGTAGTGGATTAAGGGTCGACCTGGTTCCAGTATCTTGTGCACTCCACCCAATATGTTGGCCATGTATTTAAAAATTATCCCATGACAACATCTCATCGGTTCGGTGTACAAGAAGCACTGAACCTATACTTCTGTTGATAAAAATAAGCACTAAATCCATTAAACAATTGGACTGTGGATAATAAAACCAAATAGGTTGCGTTCTTCTTTTCCTTTGTGTTTTTTTTAGAAACCAACCTGTGCTTTTCAAATTCTCACAACTTCCATCCATCCTAATTTTTTCAATTTCTCACAACGTCCAAAACTCTTTTTTCCCACTTTTCCTATTTTCATACACGCTTCTAACTAATTATAAGCTCTCTCTACTTTAAACCAACACAAAATTGCTAGTATGTTTTTGTACCGGCGAAGCTACTGGGACCACAACTACTAGTCATACCAATTCATATGATGCGAAATTGACTTCCTTAAATTCAAGCCTAAATGTTTTAATGACAATAAATTTTATTAATTGAGCTTATTGGAGCATGATGACCATATATATTCAATACATGAACAAAAAATCTAATTATCAGGAAAATAAAATGGATAGAATTGGAACACTAACAAGACTGACTTTGATATGATCTGCCGAGTTCACTCAGAATCCAAAACCACTAAATTAACTCGGTTAAATTTTTCAACAAAATATATTTGCTATTATTTAATGCAATATATATATATATACATATAATTTTTCTAATAAAATTACTTTCTTTCCTTTGAACTGTGACTACTAAGAAAGAACAACATAAATAACTAATTACTTGAGTCTTAAATGGAGGATCAGTGGTTACTTTACCTTATCATCTCCAAATTTGGCCCAAAAGCGTGCCGTGGCTCGTTCAGAAGGATCTTCAGGCAGTAACGGATTTTGCTTCCATGTCTCATCGATGTATTCAAGAATTACAAGTGACTCCAGTAATGGTTTTCCATTGTGAACAAGCACTGGTACCTTCTTGTAGATAGGATTATACTGAAGAAGTAAAGAGCTCTTGTTGGAGAGATCTTCAAATATGGTATCATATTGAATGCCCTTGAAGTCTAGTGCCCAAACGACCCTTAAAGGAAAGGGACTTGACCAAGTTCTGAAGAGCTTCAGTTCCGCCATTATTATGAGTTGATTTGCTGTTACCATAGCTGATGAGGCCATTATAAAGACATTTTCTTGTGGAATTTGGATAACATCCCTATATTTTACTCTATTTGTAAATAAACCATTAAAAAATGGTAGAATCTCGCCAGTGCCCTAAAGTTTTGCCGTAATATATTAAAAGGCACAGTTCAATAAGGTAAGGGGCTGTTTGGTTTGAGCAAAAAAAAGAGCATATTTTGTATTTATTTTCAGCTTTTTATGTGACTCATTACTAAAAAACTTTTTTGGATTTGTATTTGTATTCAATTTTCATTTTTCATTTTTAGTATCCAAAAAAATAAGATTTAAATACAAAAACTAAATACAACTTTTTGGTGTTTCATTTTTTTGAAAATGAATATAGTGGTATTCTCGTAAAAAAATCTTAAATATGTGAGTCCACTATTACTAGCTTGTCAAATTTTTGGTGTTTCATTTTTTTGAAAATGAATATAGTGGTATTCTCGTAAAAAAATTTTAAATATGTGAGTCCACTATTACTAGCTTGTCAAATCAAAGATCTCTCTCTCTCTCTCTCTCTCTCTCTCTCTCTCTCTCTCTCTCTCTCTCTCTCTCTCTCTCTCTCTCTCTCTCTCTCTCTCGTGGTTGTCATAAAAAAAGTTGAAGTGAAAGATAAAGTAGAATCTAATACCAAACAAAAAAATAGATGGAAACAAAAAATAAATACAAGATTTTAGTATAGAAAATAAGTACAGAAAATCAAAATGGAAAATGAATACAACCTTAACACAAACCAAATAGACCCTAAAAGAATAGTTGGGCATGCATTTAATTTCATTGGTATCCTTACTTTATTTCGAGCGAAAACATTCTTTTTAAGATTTTGGTAAAATCCGGTCAACAATCATGAGATTTTAACTAATACCGATCAGGTTCAAAATATTTAAAAACTAATAAACTTAGTTCCTATTCATAAAAGGTGGAAAATGAATAATAATTCAAGAATTAAGTTAGTCAGTTTTGAAATGTCTTAAATCTATCTAGCATTAGCCCAAATCTCATGAGGGTTGTTAATTGTATGTGTGTGTGTGTATATATACAATTATGTGTATATATATATATATATATAAGTGAATAATGCTTTTTTTTTTTCTCTTATTACTCTTGTATTATATAGAAATCATTTTATGCTCATTATTGTCTTTAAGTATGGTTGTACCTTGTAACATTATATATATAGTTATACATGAGAAAATAACTTATATTAAATCATGTTACAGATATAATTTATATATAAGAAATTTGACCAATAATATATTTTTGATTATATATATATATATATATATTGGTCCTCTTATAAAAAAATAAAAATAAAAATTTGACTCTTCCATTGCAAATCCAAAATAAATTGCCACTACATAGTAGTTAATATATGCATATATGCAACATCTATGATTGGATGGAAAAGTCACATGAATAATAAGCATTATAAATGGTTTTACACATATATTGAAAGGTAGACACTGGTGAGGCAGAGAGGGAGGTGGGTTTTGAACCACAAATAATAAGCATTATAAAATATGCCATTATCAATGGTATATCACTTATATTGTAATATTTTATCTATTTATTAGTTTTCATCAAGTAGAAATTTCTAGTTAATGTAAAATTTGTTGTCTAGACAATGCAGGGAGGGAAGAGGAAGGAGAAGAAAACAAACATTTTTAAAAATGTTTTGAGCAAAAAAGTTATCCACTTGTTTTAGACAAATAGACATTCTCTGTCCTTAAAACCAACGCTGCTGCAATAATTAAATTTTTTTCCGTTTTGGCACGTTGAACTGTTCTTTATGGTGAAGGTTTAATATGTTCAAGTATTTTTCTCAATTTCTCTGTGTGTCGTCCCCTTCAATGAATTGAAAGTTGAACATCAACAAAATAATAGGGTATAACAAATTAACAATACAGAATGCAAATTTCCAAAGTGCAAGGATGGTTTGGAAATAGATTTGAAATTTGATGAAATATTTACGTGAGGTCCCATCCATTTACATAAGCTCTGATGTCATGTTTGTACATGTGTCTTTGAATTGGAAATTATTCTATAACCAACATTTTATTAATTTTGATTTGGAATCTTTTGATTGATGGTTTTGGTCAGTCAAGCTGACTTTTCTTTTTTATATTCTTCTCTAAGGACAAGGGTCGATGCTGCTTTTTTATCTTTCTTCTCATCGTTTATAATTATTCCAATGGGGCTACATTTTTTCTGCATCTTTACTAGCGGCCAGAGAGGCGGGTAAATGCGATATAGAGAGGATGACTAGTTGAGGTCCAATCCAACCCCTATCCGTTGAAATCAGGCAATTTTTTCGGCCCACATATAAACTATTTGAAATTAAGAATTTATCCTTCTGGTTTTATTTTTATTTTATTTACTCTCTCCGTTTCTATTTATTTATCTTCTATTTTATTTTAAAATGTTTCAAACTATTGTTATGTTTTTAAAATTAAAAAATATTAATTTATTAATATTTCTATTATGCTCTTATTTTATTTTCAAAACTATTTTTGATAAATTTATTTAAGGGTAGTATACATTTTTATACAGCAGACAAGATAATAAATAATATTCCTTTAAAATTTTGAATTTTTAAAATAGAACAAACAAATTAAGACAAAGAGAATATTTTTTAACTTTCAAATTAGTAATAACTAGTTAGTAATTATGTAATGTTTGAAAAAATTTAACAAAAGATGATCTTCTCTCTTTGATATTTTTATTTCTCCACAAAATATAGAATTTGATAATTATGTGAGATCTAAGATTTGACCATTTTAGAATTACCTCAATGGCAGAACTAGTGCAGTCTTTTGTTCAGCACCATGTTGATGATTACATAGGATTTGTACGTAACACCACTAAAGCATGGGGGAATGCATAAGTGGTTGAATCTCAACCTTACACATAAAGTGGCTATGAGCAAGGGGAGAGGAAGTGTTGGCTAAGGGATCTTGTCTTAATCCACGCTAAAGGCGTGACTAACTTGGGAAGGAAGTAAGATTTATACCTGACATAGTACTCAAACACTCACAAAAAGGAAGATAGTGACTTTCTAAGGTTAGAGACTATGAAGACACCCCTTATTGGTTGAATGCACAATGAGTCACCTTAAAGACACGTATACCAATCACAATACTCCTGATGTCCCTTTCAATGTTCAAGACTTGTCTCCCAAGCAGTGGCAAAGCTACCTACATACGGGTCTTAGTGCCACGTCAGTACAATTCTTATGCCCTAGTCAGCAAATAATCTTAATGTTGTGAAAAGGTGTTGAGGTCCAATTCGTGTAGCAAGAAGAATCGACATCAAGACCTTATGTATGTTCAGATTTCCAGCAAAAAATGCTATTAAAAAGTTCAGCAAATTCCAGTAAAAGAACTGGGCCGGGATCCCCAAAGGCTCGGGATCCTTGGGATGCACAACATGCTCTAAGTAAGATTGAAATGGCTCAAAGCATAAAGGATGAAGGACAAACAGGTCTTAAGCGCCCAGTCATACGTTAGAAAGTGTAAAGCAAACATTCATGAACAAAGGAGCTGCACCTCAAGGAACCAAGAATGAGAAAACCATAAGTAGAAGTGGCTGGGGAGGAGCTTTCAACCCAACAGTAAAAGATTTCGATTGTTTGGGAAAAATGACAAGGATGGAAGACAGCCAAAAGCTGAAAAAGCGAAGAGGGCCAAAATAGCTAGGATTAGCAACCTATGGGGAATTTGGAATAGAATGTTAACTAAGGGCTTTCAGCTTGGTTGGACCAAAAGGAAGAAATTATGAGTAAAAAAGGAAAGGACCAGCCCCTGGGTAACTGGCACAATACGGGCTTTGAGGGGCATAAGAGAGAAATCACTGGTACCTCGGAGCCCTAGAGTCACACTATAAAAGGAAGAGAAAACCCATGCTGAGGGATATTCATTCATCACCATTTTGATCTGAGAAAAGATATCACAACAGAGCCATAGAAAAAACTCTGTAAAACCCAAAGAAAAACAGATAACTGTCTCTCGGTATCCCCAAAAATAGCCACTATAGCACATACTTGGATTTGAAAGGATTCAAACTTTGCAAGTCTTAGAGGTTTGAATAGCCATCAAAGTCTACAATTTTTGAGTTAATTTGAACCTTGTATCATGTCTTAATAAGCACATTGTAATCCACAATCAAGAAAAATAATGAAATACCTCATATTGATTTGAGGATCTCTAACAATTATTTGGTGTATTCCTTTATTACATTGTCTTCATTTACTGTTTTTTGCTAAAATCCTTCTCACCTAACTATTTTGGAAGGCAAAGCCCAAGCAAAGCCACTCGAACTTGAGTTCCAAATCCCACAAGTCTTGTGAAAAAGCACCAAATCTGTGAGAATTGGGGTCAGGATCCTCGTGACCGAATCATTCTCATGAAACTCATTTACATATATGTATATGTATTAAAATGTATATTCTAATATAAGAAACTAACAATTATTTGAAGATATGCGTATTGTATAGTGTGTTTTTATGTAGCACCCATAGAGGTAAAGGGAAATGACAAAACTCTATTGCATAATAAATATAGAAAAAGATCATATAGTTCAGAGAACCAGCAATCTGGGTTCTTACAGGCCTAGTACGCCTCGGGATCCCACGACAATATCCCCAGGATCCCATGACAGTACGCTTCGGGGTACCAAGTGAATAAACTCTTTTAAATGTTTATACAATAAAAGATAAGCCTTAAATACTCTATTTCAATCTTCTTCTCATTGTGAATATTATGAACACTTATTTTACTTATTTCGTAAGAGTAAATGGTCATTTTACGAGGCTAAAACACTTCTAATTGTATTTTATTGCTTAGGAGGAATTGCATTTTTCATATTGAGAAGCTTTATGTGACTTGCGCATAACTTGGTTCGTAATCAACCCCATTTAGCTGTGGTGAACCAAGCCCAGTCCACCAAAACAACAAGTATTTGGGCCCAAAATCCTTGTCTCTACTTAGGCCTGTGTGCTAAGAAAAAAAACACTCTCACAAAAGGTCCAAGATAGAAAATGATGACTTGACACCTATCTTTGTATTCAACAATATTCCTTAGAGTATAAAGGGGACATATAGCTATTCTATTAGGGCAAGAACCCAATTAGATATTTTTGTAGATGAAAGTGAAGAGTTGGTAGGAAAGAAAAGCAACTTGATTGTAAACTGATCTTTTCACACATAATACAAGCAGAACTGAGCAAGAATGTTACCTTCTTGCTCAAACTGTGGTTTTTTTTAATCCATTCTTTAGGGTTTTCCACGTACATTTGGTGTTTCTTTAGCAATTAGTTTCTTCTTCTTGTTTAAATGTGCATCTTTTTTGTGTCCTATCATCATTTTCTTTTTCTTGTTTAAGTGTCATGTCAAAGTTTGCATCTTTTCAAGTTTTCTCATATAGATATACTATTAGATAACTTATTTCACTTTTCTATATAAGCTCAAATCTGACTTGCACGTACATTTTTGGTCACTCCATTGGGGATCTCTAGTTATTTTCCTTTTAAAGGGTGTTTTATTGGGTTGTATACCTCTATTTGTAGTCACTTCCTCCATGCCCCCAGGAAGAAGATGGTTACAAGGATATCAACTGGTGTAGGTGAGAACCATTTGTCAGAACCAAGTGTAGATCACATATCCATGCATTCTAAAGGCACAGAATCTTAAGGAAAGGCTAGTCATCGTGAGAACAAGGGGATCCTAGCTGCCATTGAAGATCTTCAACGTTCTCAACCTACCATGTGGGTAGAGTTCCAATCCCTACGTTAAGAGATAGCCATACCTCAAGCCCCTCAAGGTGGTCAAGATCCTCAAGGATCTCCTTATTTGACTAAGGAAGATATACATGTTATTTTGTTCGAACTCAAGAAAATGGAGAGTGCTATTTACGTTGACACTAGACCTCCTTATCCTGAAGAAATAGTTGGGAAGCCTTACCTTGCTAACTACACGCCTCCCATAATTCATAAGAGTGATGGCATAACGAGGAACGCTAGAGAGCACATCAGACGGTATATAGATGCACTGACGGCTCACTCTCATGACCATGAACTAAGGCTTAGAGAGTTCTCCAAGTCTTTAGAAGGCCAAGCTTTTACTTGGTATACCAGTTTTGCACCAGGGTTAGTTCTAAGTTAGAACGATCTGGCAACGCAATTCATGAAAAGGTTTTTCTCTTTAGAAGAAAAGCTCATGTTGTCAGATCTACAACACGAGAAGCAAAGGGTGTCTGAGGGGTTGCTGAAATATATTCGTAGGTTTCGGGATCTCTCTTTGTTGTTATGACCCTCTGGAGGAAGAAAGACTAGAAGATATTTGCATTGTGGGTATATTGTATGAATACAAACCTTACCTAGAGAATCTTTATACCTCTAGTTTTACAAGGCTTGTAGAAGCCACTCAAATCCTTTCACCTTTTCATCGTCACAAACAATCAACCAGTCACGGCATCTCTTCACTCCCTTCTCTCATTCGCTGCATTGGCAACTACATTCTCCGTTGTTTTTCTTTGTAGCTTCTCACTCATTGAGGCTTCCAATGGGGGCTTTAGCGTGGATCTAATTCACCATGACTCTCCAAACTCTCCCTTCTATGACCCTTCAGAAACTCCTTCACAGCGCAGAGCCAAGGCTTTGCGTCATTCCATTAACCGTGTCAATCACTTTAAGCCAACTTCTTCACTCTCTACCAATACAGCTCAAGCAGATATAATCTCAAATCAAGGTGAATACCTCTTGAAATACTCTGTTGGTACACCACCAGTCCAAATCCTAGGCATTGCTGATACTGGTAGTGATTTGATTTGGCTACAGTGCAAGCCTTGCAATGGCTGCTACAAGCAAACAGCTCTACTTTTTGATCCTACAAGGTCAAGCACATACAAAGAAGTTTCATGCTCTTCATCCCAATGTCAGTCTCTAAAAGGAACCTCATGCTCAGGCAGCGATGATTCAAGTTGCTCATACTCCGTGTCTTATGGCGATCAATCTTTCTAAAATGGAGACCTTGCTGTTGACACTCTCACTCTGGGATCAACTACAAGCCGCCCTGTGCCTCTCCCTAAAACTATCATAGGGTGTGGACACAATAACGGTGGAACCTTCAATGCGAACGGTTCTGGGATTGTTGGCCTTGGAGGCGGCGCGGTTTCTCTTGTTTCCCAATTGGATTCTTCTATTGATGGCAAATTCTCCTACTGCTTGATTCCATTAACTTCCCAAGGCGATACCACAAGCAAATTGAATTTCGGTAGTAATGCCGTCGTTTCGGGTTCTGGAGCTGTGTCTACTCCCATAGTCCCCAAAGATATTGATACCTTCTACTACCTAACACTCGAAGCAATTAGTGTAGGCGGAAAGAGAATCGAATTAACCAAGCCTTCCCAATCCGGAGATTCAGCAGAGGGCAATATTATCATTGATTCAGGCACAACATTGACAATATTGCCATCAGATTTGTACCCCGATTTTGAATCAGTAGTAAAAGTCGAAATTGATTTAGCACCTACTGAAGACCCGAGTGGAGTTCTAAGCCTTTGCTACGAGTCATCATCAGATGATTTTGAGGGTCCAAATATCACAGCTCATTTCACCGGTGCAGATGTGAATCTGAGTTCGAGCACCACCTTCATCAGAGTAGATGAGCAAGTTGTGTGCTTGGCTTTCGTTGCTGCATCAGATGAACCAGGGTCAATCTCCATTTTCGGTAACTTGGCCCAAGCCAACGTGTTGGTAGGCTATGACGTTGTTAAGAAAACTGTGTCTTTCAAGCCAACGGATTGCACAAAGCTTTAAGATGGAAAATGAAATTCCTCTCTTTATCTGGTGCTTTTCCTTTTAGTTTTTCCTTTCCCCTCGTTTAAATTCATATGTTTTACGAGTGTAATAAGCATGGATTTGTGAATGAATTAGCTTGAATATTTATCCATTTTTCTTATTCACTTTAGTAACAATTTGGTGTCCTTGTTTAAAAACCACATAAGTAAATAACATTTTAAAATGAGGGTATTCTACTTTTATTATGATCTATCCAAAAAAAACCAGGCCAACTAGACAGACATTTCTGGTACATTACAGTCATCTTATTTTTTTCCATTGATGGAGAAGAATTTGAATTCAGCAAGCTAGCAACCCCTTCTCTGTTACGTACGGAATCTTTTCTCTAAAGTTTCATCACTGAAGGGAAGGAGATGTACACATTGGTACATTCTCTAAATCCTCTTGAAACATTGCTGAACAGAAGGGGATTTTTAATAAATATTACAGCTCTAAACTTTATTTTGTAAAATAAGAAGGCTATTAAATTAATTCTCAATATATAAGATCTTTGTAAATGGACTCTTCAAGGAACACTCGTTTGTCCATGACACAATTTCATAAAGAGAACTTGTTGGTAATTCTTGCAATGCACAGGAAATTTAAACATAATATAGCTCAAAAAATGCACATAATACGATTTTTTCTCCCTTTTATATTTTTGTCTAAATATAAAATATGATAATTATGTTAATTATTAATATTAATAGAGATTTATTGTTTATATAGAATTATATATTCTAACATTTTGGCATTTATTTATGATTGTATTTTTGTATATAGAAGTATATATTTTATCATTCAAAGAAAATATGATTCGACGAAGTTTTAATTAAGTGTCTAAATGTAGAATAGAATTTAAAATAATTTAAAATTATATAATATAAAATACTCCTTCCGTTAAAATCATAACATATCATATTTCTTTAAATGTTAGAATATATAGTTCCATATATAACACAATCATAATACATGTGTAGTCCATGGTGCTACAATCTATAGTTCTATATACAAATACAATCGTAACAAATACCAATTAATTTTCATATTTAGAAAAATAAAAGGGAGAATAAATCATATAGGGTTATTTTTCCATTCTATGTATCCAAGAGTTAGACTATTTTGGATATATACAATGTCAGTTTCTTCGACACCTTTTCCCCTCTTCCTATATGTGTGTGTGTTAAGATACTTAGTATTTTCAAAAGAAAACAATGGGTTAATCTCACATTGGAAAATGAGTGTGAGTTAAAGAAGTTCAAAACATATGTTGTGTATCCAAGAGTTAGGTCCTTTTAGATATACATCACTATCAGTTTCTTTAAAACATTCTCCTCTCTTCCTGAGAAGTTTAAAGTATGTATTGTATATCTAAGAATTAGACCCTTTTGGATATATACCACTGTCAGTTTCTTTAAGACCTTCTCCCCTCTTCCCATGTGTGTATGTTAAAATACTTAATATTCTAAAATAAAATTAAATTAAAAAATAAAAAAAAAAAAAAAAAAAACCTAATATATATATATATATATATATATATTATATATATATAATGTTAAGTGGCTACCTAAAATTTTTATTATAATTTAAATATTAAGGAAATAAAATTATTGATGAATAGAAATAAATTAAAAAAAGTCCTGAAAACCTTCTATTAGGTGGAAGGTTAAATGAAGGAATATCCAAAAAATAATTACGTCCAAGTACACAAAGAATTTGACAACAAATTTCACATCTGTTGAGATGACAATTTATAATTAGTGTGCCATAAAGTGATGATAATGGTAACTAGATAAGAATGATATTAATTGATACAGAGTAAGTCTAAGTACACAAAGACTTTGACAACAAATTTCAAGGAGATAATCTGTAAATGGTGTGCTATAAAGTAATGATAGTGGTGGTCCAAATGAGAATGATATCACCACCAATTATATTCAACCAAGTTAATAAGTTGTGCCCCCTAAAAAAAAAAAAAAAAAAAAACTTAATAAGTTATGAAAGGAGTTGTGAAATTTGTTGTGTTTGTAGCATTTTTCATTAAGACATTAACATAAATGTAAAGTTTTAATAAGGCAGAAGACTAAATAAAGAGATTTCTCTTTCCTTCTCAAGGAATGTGTTACTTGTCTAGACTTAGACCACTATGGCTAGTCTAGGGATGTTCACCAAACCCACATAAACTGCACAAACCGCAAAAATCGTACCAAAATCGCACGTAAAATAGCATAACCACACTTCATTGCAAGTAATAGTGCACCGCACCGCAGCACACCGCATGGTGCAATGCGATTTGCAGTTTTATAATAAGAAAACCGCACAAACCACACCATACCGTACCCTCTCTATGTATTAATATATTTATTTATTTTTAATATTAAATATATTATTAATAGTTTAATAACCCTAGTTTAAAAAAAAAAAAAATTAATAACCCTAGCAACTGTTAACTAGAAAAGTCAACCCAAAATAAAGAAAAACTAGCTCAATAATTTAAAACTTGGCCCAAAAAAAAAAAAGGAAAAATTAGTTTTGGGCTGAATAGGAAAATCCTAAAATTTGAAAAATATATCGACTTCAAACTGCATCTTATACATAATATCGCACATGTAATCGCAAAAATAAAGTGCGATGCCACTACAACAAAATGTATTTTTAGTGACGAAAATTTTCGTCACTAAAAATTCAGTTTTTCGTCACTAAGAACCTTTAGTGACGAAATTGGACTTTTAGTGACGAAATTCGTTTCGTCGCTGTAGCCCCGTCACTAAAAGTCCCGGCAACTTTTAGCGACGAAAAATTTCGTCACTAAAAGTCCAATTTGGTAATAAAAAAAAAACTTTTAGCGACGAAAACGTTTCGTCGCTAAATGTTTTCCTCGCTAAAAACAGTATTTAGTGACGAAAATATTTCGTCACTAAAACCATTTCAGTTTATTAAATCATATTTAGTGACGAAAAATTTCGTCACTAAAACTATTTTCGGGTACATATAGTGACGAAAATATTCGTCACTAAAACTATTTTTAAAAAAATCCATGCATATATAGTGACGAAAATGTTCGTCACTAAAACCATTTCTTATAAAATTCCACTGTATTTAGTGACGGAATATTTCGTCACTAAAACAATTTTTTGTTGCCATTTTTGTGATGAAAAAATTCGTCACTAAAACATATTTTCTATTTTTATTATTTTCATGACGTTGATACTAACCTGTAACCTATCATTACATTATTCAAATCTCAAATTTGATTAACACAATTATTTCAACAACACATTTATAAAAAATCAATCCATACATTCCACAAGTTAAAATTAAAACAAGTATCAAATTCAAACTCCTTCCATACAATAATTGTTTGCAACACATACAATAACTTAAAATGTTTTATAACAATACAAAAAATGTAGCATAATATAATTAAAACCCCCTAGAGCCAAAAGATGTCCTCATATGTCTTCAAATAATGCCAAAAGTAATCCCTTAAAGCCACCAATAAGAAATCTGCACAAATATAAAAATACTATTACACTAAAATCGTAAAGTAAAAACATTAACTATGTCATAAAAAAATTTCTAACAATTAGTTTCAAATGATACATAAAAAATGAAGTGTTACCTATAAGTGATTTAACTTGAAGATGAACCACCCCCATAGTTAAAACCGTCATCATAACCCTTGCTTCTCAAAAAATTAAGAATATTCTTTTGGATCTCATCTTGCTTAGCTCGCGCCTCTTGCTCCTTAGCTCGCTCTTCTTCGTCCCTAACTCTTGCCTCTTTGAGTTCAAGTATCTCATTTTCTAACCTATGAATGTACTCTACCGAGGCACTAGATGAGGCAGTGGTTACTAGAGAAGAAGAAGGTCTCATGCCAAGTCCTTTTACAATACCAGATTTTTTCTTAAAAACCAAGTTTGAGATTTCCTCTTGTGTAAGGGGAATTGCATTAGGATCTTGACAATGATCCTCTTGCACTTTGAGAATAGTTTCCTACCATTTGAGAGAGGAAAAAAAAAAAACAAACAACAATCACAACATTAATACTACATATGTAATAACTTTACAAACATGATAAGAATGGAATAATAGGGATGGAATGATACACATACATATGTCGCTTCATCATCATGGTGTATCCACTTATTTGTGTTTGGATTAAAATGAACATCTTTGTAGACTTTTGCCAATTCAGGAACTTGACCGCCATTATTATTTGTCTAATTAATTAACATTCGAGTGTTAGTTATTTATAGTTAATTAATCACATGTAATATACTAAGATTTAAGAAAATGAAAAAACACGCACCTCCTCATCAACCCTAACAGCAAGTGCCTTTGTCCCGCATCTATGTTTGCCTGAAGTTTTGCTTCTATTTTCAGAATTAATTCTTGATTTTTCCTAATAAAGAACATTTAAGATATTTATTAAATCATTAATAAAACAATATAAATTTACTTCATCATTTGACAACATAATATAGTAAATATTGGATAATAATAACATACGCATAAATAATTTACCAGCCAGTCCTTATTGGTCCATCTCCCTTCAATAAGTCCAATCCATTGCTCAAGTGTGACATTCTTTGGCGGGTGGATTTTTGCATAGTCTTCATCATGAGATTGTACAAGCTTCTTATAAGTCTGATACAACTTGTTAGAGCCGCTACTCAATAATCTTCCACATTTTGTATTTACTGTTTTCGTTACTAAGTTGGAATCTCCTTCAAGCTCAAACTGATCCTGTAAAATGAAGTATATATGTATTATAAAAATATTATTATATGAATTAATATAGTTAGTGACAACAAAGACGAGTTAAACGTTATTAATATAAATTTACCACGATATTTTGAAGCACCACATCTCTAGTAGCAGCATCAACACTTTTCCAATTTTTTACATTGTAACTGGACAAATTACTTCGCACTTGTACCCCAATTTGATTGACAAGCTTGCACGCATTCTTCCCAACAGGAGCATCATACTCTGCAGCTATACGTACTGGTAGTTTACCACTTTTTTCAACAAGTGCACGTACTGCTATACCACGTGTTGATCCACGGGTATTTCTGCTAGCAGATCCTATTTAAAAATTATCAATGTTATAAAATTATACATTCTATGTACATTAAGTATAATCTCAATAGTAAAGACAAGATGCAGTTGCAAATAAGTATGTTCTATGTAATTACCAGTCGTGCTAGTTAATGCATCGGTAGCCTCCGCACTTGAAGAACTTTGGGCGAGAGGATTTGCTTCAAGAGATGTTTCTGTAGATTGAACCGTAGATTGGACCGTAGATTGGACCACCGGGATAGATGCCTCACCTCGTGAGCGTGTAAGTCGTCCTGGTGCCATCTGTAACTAGAAACATATATATAATAGAACAACAAAGTCATTACAAATAATAGAACCAAAGTTATTATCTATTGCACCCTATGGAACATCTATTGTACCTTATGGATTAAAGAGTTAGATGACTCAACATCATTCTCATCGTCACCAATAGGTGGTATATAATCATCATCTACCACAACACTAGCTCTACTTCTTTTCCCTTTTGCACAATTGGACTGAGCAGAATCCTTTAGAGAAGTTGAGATGTGCTTCAATCCCAAAGCATCAATTATCTCTTGGTTTTGCCTCATTCTATCCAATCTTGTCATCTCATACCTCGGTATATTATGAGTGTATTTGGCCTTTTTGGGCATTTTTTGAAACTATGTATTGACATGAAAGATAAGTACAATTGCTACTAACTTAACATTATAATCCACACTATTATCCATATCAAGCAATTTATACGTGCAAAATTTGAATACAATTGCTACTAACTCAACACAACAAATGACCACATTAATATCCATATCAAGTTCACGATAAACACAAAACATCTCAATAACAATTACTACTAACTTTACATATTATAGTCCATATCATTATCTATATCAAGCAATTCACAAGTACTAAATTTGAACACAATTGCTACTAACTCAACACAACAAATGACCATATCAATATCCATATCAAGTTTAAGATAAGCACAAAACATTTCAATAACAATTGCTATGTAGACAAGCATAAAACTTTAAGACAATCACATAACATTTACGACAATTGTTATGAACTCTACATATCATAATCCATATCAAGATCAACATCAGGTATGTCATGCTCTTCATTTTGATTAGCGTCTCTTGAAGTTTCACCTTCAAGAATAACCTCAGTTTCAACATCACCCATATAATACTCAATAATATTGTCTTCAACATTGATAGGGACAATATCAACAATTGCTTCTTGTTGGAATGCGTCACTATCTTCTGTATTATCATTGGATTCTCCGCCCCCGACTTCTGGGACATCAAACATTCCCCTATGTTGGATGCATTGCACAATTTTCCATGGGTCACGCAATTTCGTATCTTGAAGGTAGAAAACTTGTTTCGCTTGACTAGGAAGTATAAAAGGGTCATTTTGATACCATCGACTTGTAACATCAATGCTCGTGCAGTGTGCATCAGTTCTTATCGTTCTCCTTCGACCATTGGTACTAGTATTATACCATTCACACTGGAACAAAACAACTTTATGGCGAAACATATACTCTAATTCCCAAATTTTACACACATGACCATAGAAGTCGTGCATTTCTCCTTCATGATCCCCTTCGGTACATACACCACTGTTTTGAGTTACACGACGATTGTCTAAGTCCCTTGTATGAAACTTTACACCATTGACCATACAAACAGTGTACTCCTTCACATATGGCTTAGGACCATTTGCTAATGACCATAACTGTTTAGTAGTTTCTGATGACTCGTTAACTTTCAATCTATTCATCTATAATGACATACAACAAATGATATCCTATTAGTAATAAGCAATGACGAATAAATTTAAATGTTTAAATTTATTAGTGTGATTAAATTTCAAATGTCTTACACGTTCTCTAAACCACTTGGGAAACTCTTGTCGTTGGATTTGAGTTATGGCTTCTCCAGTAGGATTATGCAATGTGTTTTTGTGTTCGCTGTTAAAAATAAAATGATTTATTTTCAACTAAGCAATGCAAATAATATTCAAAACTTGATTAAACAATATATGCATATGAAATCACATACTTTAAATAAGGCTCTAGCTCAGGACTATTATACAGCAAGTACCAATGAGCAGTATCAAGCAATGCACGAGACAAGTCGCCATCATTCCGCCTACCACCTGTAGGTCGGGCAGTTTGTGAAAAAACTATCAATTCTTCGCTACATTCACCAAAATCTTCATTTCTTTCTCTTCGGTTATGCACAGTTTCAATCCCATCAATATACAAAGACCAATTGTTAATACATTCTTTAAGAATGTAAGCCTTTGCAATCGAACCTTCTGGTCGAGCTCGGTTGGAAACGTATCTTTTCAATTTTCCAAGGTACCTACAAGGTAAAAATACACATAAAATGTGATTTTATACCATGTGGAAAAAATGCAATTGATGAATGCATCAAAAGATCTAGTTACCTTTCAATTGGATACATCCACGATATTGTACCGGGCCTCCTAGAATTGCTTCTCGAGGCAAGTGAACAGCAAGATGAACCATAACATCAAAGAATGCTGGAGGAAAGAATCTCTCAAGCTTGCATAGTATAAGAACTATACGTTCTTCTAGTTTCTCCAATTCACTTCGCTTTAAAGTCCTTGAGCATAAGTCTTGAAAGAAGTTGCCAAACTCAAACAATACAATACTAATGTCTTTATCTGCAAACCCTTGCAATCCAATTGGAAGAATTCGTTGTAGTAGCACATGACAGTCATGACTTTTCAAACCAGATAATCTACCATTTTTTGCATTCACTGACCTTGATATGTTGGCTGCATAGCCATCCGGATACTTGACTGATTTCAAAAAGTCATAAAAACCATCCCTTTCATTGGGACTTAATGAAAAGAAAGCTCGAGGCTTGGCATATGATCCATCAGGACGTTGTTTCAAATGCAACGTGTGCCTGAAGTTCATATTTTGCAAGTCTATCCGAGCCTTGTCAGTGTCCTTGTTTTTCCCCTCAATGCCCAACAAAGTACCATAAGTACTCTCACTAATGTTCTTCTCCACATGCATGACATCAATGTTGTGCTTAAGCTTCTTATTTTTCCAATATGGAAGCTTATACAAAATACTTGCTTTTGACCAATTTGGCTCCCCAATAAGTTGTTTCTTCTTGTTACTTGGATGCTTTCCTAAAATTATATTTGGCATTCTATCTAGCTGCTCTTGTATCTTTTCCACTTGTAACTCTAAGGATCTCTTCCGCTTCTTTGGTAAACCATTATGCAACCGACTATGTCTCCAACGATGTTCCATAGGTAAATAAGCTCGATGGTTAATGAATCCAATTTTACTTTCCAAAGCTTCTGAATATGGTTGATCATTGCAAGTGTAACAAGAATGATAACCCTTTGTCCTCCACCCGGACACGTTACCAAATCCAGGATAGTCATGTATTGTCCACAACAAAGTTGCATGCATCTGAAAATGCTCTTTACTATAAGCATCATAAGTTTCTACACCTTCTTCCCACAACTCCTTCAACTCATCAACCAATGGTTTCAAATAAATATCAATCTCATTCCCCGGTTGATGGGGACCGGGAATAAGCAAGGACAACATAAAATATGGCTCCTTCATAACCAACCAAGGCGGTAGATTATAAGGGATAAGTATGACAGGCCACATACTATAGTTGTTGTTCATATTCCCAAAAGGATTAAATCCATCTGTAGCCAACCCCAACCTTACATTGCGAGGTTCAAGAGCAAAATCAGGATGTTGCAAATCAAACTCCTTCCACTCCTCACTATCAGCCGGATGCCTCATTATCCCATCATCCACACGTTTGTCTATATACCATCTCATGTCCTTAGCTCTTTGGCTTGACATGTACAATCTCCTTAGTCTCGGTGTCAATGGGAAGTAACGCAATACCTTGTGAGGAATCTTCTTACCTTGAGTACGTGTATCTTTGTACCTAGGCACCTCACACACCGGACATTTATCAAGATTTTCATTTTCCTTCCAAAATAGTGCACAATCATTTTTGCATGCATCTATATGCTCATATGACATGCCCAAGTCACGTAATATCTTCTTTGCTTCATAAGTTGACCTTGGAACCAAGTTACCTTTCGGTAAAACTTTTATCAGCAATTCTAGCATCATATCAAGTCCCTTATTACTCAAGTTTGTCATTACCTTTACATTCAACATCTCAATAACAAACTTCAAGATACTATAATCAGTGCAACCCGGATACAACTCACGCTTTGCATCTTCCTCAAGTTTGTCAAAATGACGTACCTCCTCATCTTCAGTTGCATTTCTTGGTTCCCCTCTAATTCGGTCATCTACCAAGGCATCGATACCATCCATATGATCACCATCCGACATTTCATTATCATGAATATTCTCATTCAATACATGAGTTTCTCCATGATGATACCAATTAATGTAAGATTGCATAATTCCACGATGAAGCAAATGGATACGCACAGTTTGAGGAGATTGTCGATAGCAATTCACACAATGAATACACGGGCATGGAATATTACCACTCAAGTCTAAAACCGCTCTTGCAGAATCAATAAATGCATTGACCCCTTCAATATATGAATGACTTAATCTGCCATCGGGTGTCTTACCTATTGTCATCCAACTTTTATCCATGTTTGACTACAATTATAAGATGAATCCTACTTTAGTAAAATAAGAACAACGCATACATAATGTAAACCAACAATACTCATTCACATTTGCAAGAAACTAAAAACACTTCCAATATAAATGTAAACCACCTTATAACACCATGCAAGCCACCCGCTTACTCCAATACAACAACCCACCACAAAACCAATCACAAACATCGCAAGTATAGAGTGTTTATAAGTATTGAAATCGAATAAAGTAATATTCATCGCATCTAATCAACAATACTCATTCACATTTGCAAGAATTGAAAAACACTCCCAATATGTATTTAAACCACCTTATAACACCATGCAAGCCACCCGCTTGCTCCAACACAACAACCCACCACAAAACCAATCACAAACATCACAAGTATAAAGTGTTTATAAGTATTGAAATCGAATAAAGTAATATTCATCACATCTAATCAACAATACTCATTTACATTTGCAAGAAACCAAAAACACTTCCAATATAAATGTAAACCACCTTATAACACCATGCAAGCCACCCGCTTGCTCCAATACAACAACCCACCACAAAACCAATCACAAACATCTCAAGTATAAAGTGTTTATAAGTATTGAAATCGAATAAAGTAATATTCATCACATCTAATCAACAATACTCATTTACATTTGCAAGAAACCAAAAACACTTCCAATATAAATGTAAACCACCTTATAACACCATGCAAGCCACCCGCTTGCTCCAATACAACAACCCACCACAAAACCAATCACAAACATCTCAAGTATAAAGTGTTTATAAGTATTAAAATTAAATAAAGTAATATTCATCACATCTAATCAACAATACTCATTCACATTTGCAAGAAACTAAAAACACTTCCAATATAAATATAAACCACCTTATAACACCATGCAAGCCACCCGCTTGCTCCAACACAACAACCCACCACAAAACCAATCACAAACATCACAAGTATAAAGTGTTTATAAGTATTGAAATCGAATAAAGTAATATTCATCACATCTAATCAACAATACTCATTTACATTTGCAAGAAACTAAAAACACTTCCAATATAAATGTAAACCACCTTATAACACCATGCAAGCCACCCGCTTGCTCCAATACAACAACCCACCACAAAACCAATCACAAACATCACAAGTATAAAGTGTTTATAAGTATTGAAATTAAATAAAGTAATATTCATCACATCTAATCAACAATACTCATTCATATTTGCAAGAATTGAAAAACACTCCCAATATATATTTAAACCACCTTATAACACCATGCAAGCCACCCGCTTGCTCCAACACAACATACCACCACAAATCCAATTTCCAACATCACAAGTATAGAGTTTTATAAGGTTTTCAACTAGAATTTACTTACTTTGCTCAAGCTAAGCTTACAACTTTCAGAAAAAATCCAAAGTTATTGTAAACAATATGTATTTAGCCTGCAAAAGAAAAGTAAAATTTATAAGTACTTAGGGCATATAACTATTTATTTTCATTATATAATCATAACACTACATTGTTTTATCTAATGAACTAGAGAACAAATACTTATCCAATGAAGTAGGATATCAAAAAAGTAGGCTAGTAGGGTATTCTTAGCAATGCCCAGTAGAATGGTTAGTTTATTTTCTAGGTCTCAAATGTATCAGTCCACTCTTTCTACAATTTCATTGATTTTCTTGTTTTCTCAATGTGAAACCACTTGGAAAGTTTGGGAAAAAGAATAAGAGTGAATTTTTCTTGGGGGTGAAAATGAAATGCTTGTTGTTTTGTTTGGATTTTTAGTGTGGGGATTGATAATTGAACCTTAATTGCTCAATGTGATATCTACTTTGAGGATTGGATAATTTTTTTGGAAAAAAGGAACTTTACTGCTTACTATGAATTTTGAGGAATCCATCATTGATTACAAAAAAGAAGTTTGTATCTTACGTCTTGGCATTGCAATGAACCTTCTTTTTTTTAGAGAAAATTTTACGTTTTTAATAAGGAAAGCGTTGAGCTTACAGTAGACTGGCCGTAGTCCTGCGACATAGCTTCATAAAATGTTAATGGTCACTCTTCATTCATATACTAATTTCTTTGGTTAGACTTTAGATATATATGTCATGTAAAGACCACTACTTGTTTGCCCTTTCTTATTTGTTAGTCTAATTGAGAGTGCAGTTTCAGCAGTTACAAATATACATGTAAACCACAGTTCAATTTGAATTTGGGGATCTCCATCAAGAACAATTTATTCAAATTCAATTCACATTCTTAGTGCAAGAGAAAACTTCAATGCATCATACTGAAAACAAAAACTCATAAGATCAATCAAACAAAAACAACTCCATACTTACTGAATCAGCATATCTCCAGTTCAAATATTGCCAATGCAAAATTATAGCCTTAATAATTCTTATTGAACAAATTTTCTTTTACTGTTTTTTTCTCAGCCACCAAACAGCAGCATAACATAGAAAACCCAACAGAATATATCCAAAATAACAACTAATAACTTCATCGGCATCGATTTGCAAAACAAATATCCGAACCAAACTCCACAATCCGCATAATTAAAAACACTAACAATAATAATAATAATAATAGTAGTAAAGAGAGAACAGCAACATAATCAGGAACCAGAACCCAAATTAAAAAAAAAAAAAAAAAAAAAAAAAAAAAAAAAAAAAAAAAAAAATGAAAAAAACTCAAAAGGAGAAAAAAAAAAAAAAAAAAACCTGAATCGGAGAAGGGAGCAAAAGCGACGCCGGGTGCGACGCTAAAGCGACGCCGGTGAGCCGCGGTGCGTCGCTGAAGCGAAGCCGAAGCGTCGCCGGTGCTTCGCTGACGCGAAGCCGAAGCGTCGCTGAAGCGAAGCCGAAGATGAAGCGTCGCGAGTGCTCGCCGGTGCGTCGCGAGTGCTCGCCGATGCGTCGCGAGTGCTCGTCGCGACTGCTCGCCGGTCGTCGCGAGTGCTCGCCGATGCGTCGCGAGTGCTCGCCTTAGCGACGCCGATCCAAGCGTCGCCAAGCCCAGGCGTCGCCGATCCAAGCGTCGCCGAGCCCAGGCGTCGCCGATCCAAGCGTCGCCGAGCCGATGCGGCGCTGAATCGGAATGGGAAATGCGACAGATCAAGCGTTGCTTTTGCTGGGTGTGTGCGTTGCTTTTGCTTTTGCTGGGTATGTGTGTGCGTTGCTTTTGCTGGGTATGTGTTTGTTTTTTTTTTTTTTTTTTTTTTTTAGAGGAAGGGTATGTGTTTGTTGGGTATGTGAGTCTGAGGGAAAAACATATACTGCACCTTTAGCGACGAAACATTAAACTTTTAGCGACGAAATAGTTCGTCGCTGTAGCTTAATTTTTTTGGCGCAACAATTTTTCAGCTTGGCGCCTAAGTGCTATAAAGCTTTTAGTGACGAACCCGAGTTCGTCACTAAAGCATACTTTTAGTGACGAATCCGAGTTCGTCACTGAAAATGTATTCATATGTGTTACACTTATATGTTTTTAGTGACGAAATCACATTTCGTCACTAAAAGTATGCTTTAGTGACGAAATCACATTTCGTCACTAAAAGTATGCTTTAGTGACGAAATATGAATTTCATCACTAAAAACAATAATAGATTTACCTATATATGTTTTTAGTGACGAAATCCCATTTCGTCACTAAAAGTATGCTTTAGTGACGAAATATGATTTCGTCACTAAAAACATATATAGGTAAATCTATTATTGTTTTTAGTGACAAAATTCATATTTCGTCACTAAAGCATACTTTTAGTGACGAAATGTGATTTCGTCACTAAAAACATATAAGTGTAACACCTTCCTTTTTTTAGTGACGACTATTTTTCGTCACTAATACTTACTTATAGCGACGAAAGTATTTTCGTCACTAAAACTATCCACAGCAATACCTACAGTGACGAAATATTTCGTCACTAAAAAATTCAACTTTTAGCGACGAAAAATTTCGTCACTATAGATTAATTAAGTTGGCGCCAAAGTTTCCCTCCTTGGTACTTATTTTTCAAATTACAATAGCGACGAAATTTATTTTTCGTCGCTAAATGTAATAGTATTTTTTCATTATTAGTGACGAAATTCATATTTCGTCACTAAAGCTATATTTTTAGTGACGAAAAATATTTCCTCACTAATTTTCGTCACTAAAAATACATTTTGTTGTAGTGTGCGGTTATGGTTTTGGCTAAACTCTAAACTGCACTACACTGCACTGCACCGCATATGTGACCGCAAAAACAAGGTGTGGTGTAGTTATGGTTTTAGTTAAACCGCACCGCAAAGTGCGGTGATAAAAAGGCCCAAAACTGCACCGCACCATGAACACCCCTAATGACTACTGTTTTCAATATAGATAAATAAATAAATAAGGGCACATAATGGCAAAATGTCAAACTAGGTAACAACTTATCATTTTAAATTACCACTCATATATTTCTCAAAAAAGAGAGGGGAAAAAAAAAGGCCTACTATTTAAATGATTGCATTAAAATAAGAGGTATATACACAAATCATACTTATCAATCTCATTTATTTAGTCAGATTTTTGTAATTTGTACCCATTGGGAAAAAGACAATCCCTCGAACAAAGTGAGCATGTCATGTTCTAAGTTTCAAATATAAAGAATAATTTTTAAAATGATAATAAGACCAATATATATATATATATATATATATATTACGCTAAAAATCTCTCTTTAATGGTCCGTTTGGATTGAGAGGGAGTAGAATAGAGTAAAGTAGATTTAGCACAAAATTAACTTATTTTTAGCCAACTCTACTCTATTCATCCTCCTTCCCCCATTCATCCAAATAAGCCATAAAAGATATGTTAAATACATACGATAGATTTATTAAAAAGAAAAAAAAAAAAAAGAATGAAAGATATGTATGATATATATGGAAAAAATTAAAATAAGTTACATACATATGATAGATTTATTCAAAAAAAGAATGAAAGATATTTATGATGGGTCATACTAACGGGTGCCCTAAGGGCACTCATTAACAATTCATTTTAGGAAAATTTTGACATCACTTTGATGAGAAATGAAAAAGACTGTCACAACCTTAATTGTTTTTTTTTTTTTTTTTTTTCTCATAAAAATTTTCTTTAACCGAATTGTTAACTTTCTTTAACTGAAAAAGACAATCTATTTCCCATTTATGATAAATATGGAAAAAATAAAAGATAAGTTACATACATATGATAGATTTATTCAAAAAAAGAATGAAAAATATGTATGATAGATAATTAGATATGGAAAAAATAAGTTCTCAAAAAAAAAAAAATTAAATAAAAGATATGGAAAAAATAAAAGATAAGTTACACACATATGATAGATTTATCGAAAAAAAGAAAAGGAAAAAAAGACTGAAAGATATGTATGATACATCGGGAAAAATTAAAAGATAAGTTACATACATATATGATAGATTTATTCAAAAATAGAATGATAGATATGTATTCAACAAAAGAATGAAAGAAATGATATATGTTGAAAATATAAGAAGATAAGTATGATGTATTATTTAAAAAATTAAAAGAAACTTGTTGAAATTCAACTCAACTTTCTTATGCCGCTACAGTTTTTAAATCCAAATCAAATTCATCTTTCTAGCTTCAAAAAAAATAAAAAAAATCGTCTTTCTCATTACACTATATAACCCAAAGATCGAGTTGGAGCAGTAATATTTTAACTAAAATAACTCCAAAAAACTTTTTAAAAAAAGAAAAAATACACACACTCACATTTTGTTTGTTTCGATAATCATGTTTTCTATAAAATTAGTCATTTTCCAAAAAAAAAAAATCTGTAAAATTCTATTATTTTTTTTTATTTTTGATAGCAACATTAAATTAAATGAGAAATAATCTTCAAATTTTTCGTATTTAGCTTGCTGTGAAATAAAGTTGTTTTCCAGAAAATATTAGTGGAGAAGAATCTCTAAAAATAAGCCATACTTTTTTAGTTAATCAAAGATAGTTTTCCATTGACTCATTTTTATTTTATACTACCAAACACTGGAAAACATGGAAAACTATTTTTACACAAAGTTTTTCATCAAAACAAACAGAGCATCATATTGCCCCTATCCCTCCATTGATTTTATTTTATTTTTTTAAAATGGTTATTCTATGAGCTCTTACATAATTTCAAGCCCTAAGTTTTTGCTAGAAGCTCAAAATTTAAATATTAAGACAAATAAAGAAAAAAAAAGTTAAATTCTAAATATTTTTTTAAAAGCAATTAATACGATGAGGTGATATACATTTTTTTAGGTATATTGCTATATTTTTAATCATTTTACTCTTTTTTTATTTATTTGGGGTAATCAAAATACATAGTTGAAATTATGTACTTAAATTAATCTTTTAAATTGATTGTTATTAGTTATGAATTGTTTCTAGATCAAACTTTAGGTTGTATGAAACATAAATTGTATTGACAAAGGAGTATATAATTGTTATATTTGTTTTTGGTAATTTCAATTGATTTTTTCTGATTAATTTTGCTTTTAAATTTTTCCTTTAATTTTGCCCCCTAATCTTTTTTTTTTTTGAGAAAAAGGTAATAGAAACTTTATTACTGAAAAAACAAACTACACTACATCATCCAAGTCCTGTGGAAGTTCTTCTATCCACACATCGGTATCAGCAGATAAAACTGCTCGTCTAGCAAGGGCATGAGCTAACTTATTGCCCCCTAATCTAAAATCGTGGTTCCGTGACTTATGTCAATATGGGGTAAGACTACAAAGTATGTGACAAAATTATTTGTGAGTGACCGTTTATAAAAATAGAAATAAGTTAAAATGCCAATAATACTTCTTTGTTAATCCTTAAAATAAATTTGTTTTAATCTACGTTCCTTTTTAAATTTTAATTACCGTATTGAATGCAGTAGTTTTATATAACCATTTATTTTTATTTTTATTTGAGAATCAAGATTTTTTTAATTTTATTTTTTATTTTATACAAGATAGAATTTCTACTCTAATCTAATTTAAGTATATATGTATGTGAAACTTTCTCCTGAAAACTTAAACCCGGCACTTGCCCTCCACACTCTATAAGCACTTATATTTGTAGAGTGACCACTGCACCAAGGGCGCACGGTGGTGAGATATTACCATTTAAATGATTGTGATAAACCAAGAATAAATACACAACTTGTTCTGAACAATCTCTTTTATTTGGTTAGATTTTGTACCCAATGGGAAAAAGATTTTGCCTTTGTCACTATTGTCTAATGTGATGACCTTTGTCATATTCTAACAAAATGAATAATTTAAAAAATGCTAATCAGACGATAAGTTACCACTCAATATGGTGTTAGAATACTCCAAAGTATGTGACTTAATTACTTTATGTGTGACATTATTATTGTCTCTCTAAAGTGAGAGAAAATAAAAATTAGAAAACAAAGATAAGAAACGAGGGTTAGCATATGACATAGATGAACCTATATATATATATATTCTTGCTTTAAGAAATTGATTTGCATAACACTCGATCATTTATCTCTCGCATCAAATATTATTTTCATTTACTTGAAGCACAATTTATTTGAATCATTTATATCTTTGAAATAAATAGCCTTAAAGACTTAAAAGTACGATATAATTTGGTTGGCTTCCTCATTTTTCTCTCTTTGTTATATATATGATTATATTTGATCATTGTCAAAATTCAATAATATATGGGTTATTATGAAGCTTGTGGATGAGGTTTCAAAAATTCGCATAGCACACAAGAATTTCTATTTGGAAAGTCAAATACTATTAATTTATTAATATTCTTTTTATGCCCTTAATTTATTTGTGAGGGAATTTTTTAAATTAAAAAATAAAAATAAAAACTTAAATTTTGAAATCCACTATACAAGCCATCTTTATTTAAATTATTTATAAAAAATTAAAAAATAAAATAAAATAAATTGTTTTAAAATAATTTTTTGATAAATATTTCTAAGGGTAATTTAGAAAATTTTTAACTTTTTTTTTTTTTTTTTGAAGAGAGAAGACAATGATGTTTTCCTAAATAATTAGGTTTTTCTAACTAGGCCAAACAATTTAAGATGGAGGGAGTAAGAGATTATGTTTAATAAGCACATGATGTAAAAGCTTACTTTTAACCCCAATTTACTCATTCGTGATTTGGCTGAAATTTAAATTGCTTACTTGTAATTTGAAATTTGACACTTTACTCACCTGAGATTAGTTTAGTTAAATTTCCTTAACCCACATCTATTAAAAAAATGGTTAAATATGTGATTTAACTTCACTTTTATGTTTCTCTCATCTAAAAACACAAAAAACATAAAAATACAAGATCAAATAAGATCAAAAACTTAGGGTATGTTTGATAACTATTTTTTTTCCCTTATTTTCTGTTTTCAAAAATAGTTTCCTATTTTAAAGACTAAAAAACTTGTTTGGCAACCCAAAATAGACATAAAATAAAAATTGTTCTCAAAACTCAATTTGTGAAGAAAACTAAAAACATGCAAAATGTTGTTTTCAGTTTCTAATTTTTAATCAATGAAAAAACATATTTAATTTAGTGAATCTATCTCATTTAATGAGTTAGCATTAGAGTGCAAATCTCAGTAACAACATATTTTAGTATTTTCTATTTTTTCTTTAAAAAACTATCTTTTTTAATTTCAACTAACCAAATATGTTTTTAATTTCAAAAATACAAAAAAAAAATCTGATTTTTCTTTATATTCCCAAAAAAACGTTTTTGAAAATAGAAAACAAAAACTATTACCAAATGTAATCTTAAATTTCAGCCAAACCACAAACGGGTAATTTGTAATTTTTTCTATATTTTTAAATAAAAAATTAAATGTGTTAACAATCACACTTCCAAGAAAAAATCAATGCCAGTCATGTTAGGAAATTTAGACCTCGGCTGATAAAATTAATAAGTTTTAAACCCAAGTTATTAATTAGATTTATTATGAATAAAACTTGTTAAAACAAACAAACATCAATATCATGTCAAAATCATGCAAAAAAAAAAAAAAAAAACGACAAGATATGATGATCCAGAAAAACCAATAAAACAAACTTATTTCATAGTAAAAAACTTGGGGAAAACCTTCTCGAAAAGCAATCCACTATAGTAAAGAGAAGTTTTAGATTTAGTACAAAACTTTTGTCCCTAGACTCTACAATTCTCGACTCACAGTAAAAACCTTCTACCGGTTCAGAACCCTTAAACTCTTCAATATATGAATGCCACCCTTTTTGTTGTACGAATCCCAATACGTGACTAACTCCTTTGCACGAATCCCAATACGTGACTCACTCACTAACTTGAAAAAAAAAAAGAATGTTGGCTGCAAAATTCTTCACTTCATCAACAATAAAGATCAAGAAGCACTTGGTTATAAAACCCTAAAGCGCAAAAAACACAGTAACTTCTTTCAGAGAAAATAAGGCATCAGTCACTTTTTGCATATGTTCTCCTTGTATTTCTTATGTGACGGCCTCTAAAATAAACCTTATATAGGTCTAGGATTGTGAAAAAAGAAACCCTACTCAAATACATAAGCCTGGCCCAACAATAAAAATCTGAATTTTCGTAACCTCGACAGATAGCAGCTGTCGAGGAGGTGCCGAACAGGTATCGAGATTTAATAAATCTTAATAGATAGCAGGTATCGAGGAGGTGTTGAGAAGGTGTCGAGGGGACAGAAACTTTCTCGATCGATCGAGAAGCTATCGAGATTGCGATAAGCATCAGCTGAAGAGCTCGACAGATAGCTAGGTATCGAGGAGCTATTGAGCAGGTGTCGAGATTTAATTAATTTTCACTTCAGCTTGTTTTTCTTGGATAGACTTGATAACTTCAACACTTGATCTTGAAACAAGATTTTTTGAAGTATTAAACATATCCTAGATCTACCCAAATACAAGTAAAGTGCGTTTTTTCAAAAGATTAACCAACTACATAAAATATTGACACATGTTCTTACCAAGTGAACCACATATGTCCTAACAATCTCCCCTTTTGGCAATCTGTGACAAAACCACAGCTAACAAATGACCATATGAGAGAAGTCATAAATCACTCAACTCATATTTACTTGTTGAATACAATAAAATCTATCCTAACATAAACTCTTGAAAAAATTTGCAAGAAGAGAGTTTATGGCAAGTAGACTTTGACAACCTGTATTTCTGAAACACTTTAAACAAAACTCATCAAGGCATCTTGTGTGAAACAGAAATAATAGATTGCATACAAGTATAATGAATATGTGTATAAAGATAAAGAAGAAACAACATATGTAAAGGTAAGTGAAGAAAACATACATCAACATATAAAGAAGATAAAGTCAATGTATGTAAATAATGGTCACAAGATCTACAAGAACAAGGAAGTAAGCACTCCCCCTAACAAGATGAAACACATCTCCCCCTTACAAAGGAATGTATTTCTCCCCCTAACATGTAGAATCTTTAAAAAGAAACCACATATCTCCACAAATTCTCCCCTTTTTTGTCATGATTGACAAAGGGTACAAAAAACTAAAAAGCTTCACCCTAGAGACATAAAGATGATCATAGATGATCAAGGGGGCGTAAAAAATCCATATAAATGCATGAATGTAATGAAACAAGATGTTATAGATGACAAGATAAAAGAAGGATGCAAAACATGTAAAAAAACACATCTTTCAACAAGAAAAATGTTAAACACATAGACCCCAAAACACACGCACACACTAAACAAGTCTAGCCAATTTTATATTTCAAAAACAAGTCAAGACAATTTAGTGAGTATATATTAGCACATGTAATACCTTTGTGATAGCCAAATCACATTGTATTTGCACATGTATCAAGAGTAGTAAAGAATATTGCATGTAGTGTGTGAAAAACATCGCAAGATTGCATATGTGTATACATGTTATGATGATCTGAGATATGAGAAAATAACTGTTTGATGGGGACTATTACCTTCGAGGTACATCTTATAACTTTCACATCTCCTAGAATACACGCTTGCAACCATATAAAGCATTTTTGATCTTTTTGCTTTTAATTTTCTTTGCATATTTTCTTTTATTTTAGCATACCATACATGGGCATAAAAAGAGAGAAAAGAAATACTCAAGATGTTAAGCATTTGACATTACACTTTTCCTATACCGAAACATACGAATGTCTTTGACACTGCATTTTTGCTATGCCGAAGCATACAGGTGTCATATTATGATTGGTGGGTAACAGTGGTGAGATGGTTATTTATGCATTTCTCTTAGAATTTTCTAGTCCTACTCGTTAAAAAGAGTGATATGAGTGTTAAGTTCAAGAGATAACTTAATCTTACTCATTACAAACAAGAATCACAAAGCTCACTTGATTAGTTGTACATAGAGATACTTATCTAAGTTACAAGAGATACAAAATTTAGAAAACTCTGTTTCATTGGCCATCTAAGGTACACAAGTACTAAAGTACACAAAACACACACTATTTTTGTATTTTTCTGATTTTTTTTTAATTTTATTTTTATTTTGAAAAAAAAAAACAAAATAAAAACTAAACAACCAAACAAAAACAGACAAACAACATGAAAGCAAAAAGAAAGATGCACGCATATGCATAAAAGCATGATAGAAATGTGCAGATACATAAAACCATGATTCCAAAAACAAATAAAAATCAAGTAAAGACAGTCCTACTTTAGATAGAAAGAAATAAAGTAGAGGACAAACAGAAAAGACAATTAAGTCTTAGGCTTCTTTTTCACCCACACAGCACGAGTCTTTGGTCCTGAAGATGAAAAGGCACGTGTCCTAGTATGATTACTAAAGGAAATAGAGAAATTAGAATTCCCTTGAAATTGAGTCAAAAAGCTCAAAGCTTTTAATAACTTACTAAGAATAGGTATAGAGCCTTTAGACAAAGGATGAGACCTATTAGACACTCGCTTATGACGAAACAACTTGAAACAATTAGGGCGAGTGTGATCAGAATCACCACAATGGTGACAAATATAAGTAGTTTTAGAGCTACTCAACTTCCTAGAAGGAGGTCTAACCTTAGAGGTTGACAACTTAGGACAATTTGGCCTAATATGACCAATAATATGACAATAATGACAAGTGGGGACAAATTTAGAATTTTTATTCAACCTAGGAGGAGTTTTAGACATAGGTTTAGAAACTTCAGCGTTAACATCAGAAATTTTACTTTTGTCTATCCTAGCAATATTAGCTTTCAACTCTTCATTATTCCTTTTAAATGGGGGAATATAAAGATTTTTTTCCTTTTGAGTTAGGCTCAACAACAAGTTTAGCACTAGTTGATTTTTCAACTTCAGTTTTAAATTCAACTAGTTCCTCTTCTAAACTCTTAATTTTGTCCACCTGAGATGAAATTGGATTTTTAAAATTCTCATTCAAATTATTGGCTTCATCCAATTTTGCAATCAAATCATCTTTTTCAAGCCTGATTTTTTTAAAATTAGCTTTTAATTTTGTAGAATATTCAAAGGATTTCATACAAAAATTATAAAGCTTGCAATAGGCATGTTGAATATCACCATTATCATTCAACATAAGATCTTGCAAATCAAAACAATCAAGAGTTTCCATGACAACATGGGTCAATGGATCAACACAGCAAATATTAAACCCTAATCAGAGTGTGCCTGCTCTGATACCACTTGTTGGGAAATTTAGACCCCAGTTTTAACAAGTTTTAAACCCAAATTGTTAATTAGATTTATTACGAATAAAACTTGTTAAAACAAACAAACACCAATATCATGTCAAAATCATACAACAGAAAAATAAATAAGACAAGATATGATGACCCAGGAAAACCAATGAAACAAACTTATTTCACAATAAAAAAACCTGGGGGAAACCTTCCCAAAAAGCAATTCACTATAGTAAAGAGAAGTTTTAGATCTAGTACAAAACCTTTGTTTCTAGACTCTACAATTTCCGTAGATGAACTCACAGCAGAAACCTTCTACTGCTTCAGAACCTCTGAACTCTTCAATATATAAACACCACCCTTTTTGTTACATGGATCCCAATACATGACTAACTCCTTTGCATGGATCCCAATACATGACTCATTTACTAACTTGAAGAAGAAGAATGTTGGCTACAAAGTTTTTCATTTCATCAACAATGAAGGTCAAGAAGTACTTGGTTACAAAACCCTAAGGCACAAAAGATGTGGTAGCTTCTTTTAGAGAGAATAAGGCATCAGTCACCTTTTGCATATGTTCTTCTTGTATTCTCTTATATGACGGTCTCTAAAATAAGCCTTATATAGGTCTAGGGTCGTGAGAAAAGAAACCCTACTCAAATACATAAGCCTGGCCCAAAAATAGAAATCTGAATTTTCGTAACCTCGACAAATAGCAACTATCGAGGAGGTGTCGAGCATGTGTCGAGATTTAATGAATCTTGATAGATAGCAGCTATCGAGGAGGTGTCGAGTGGACAGAAACTTTCTCGATCGAACGACCAGCTATTGAGAAGTTATCAAGATTGTGATAAGCATCAATTGAAGAGTTTGATAGATAGCCAGGTAACGAGGAGCTATCGAGCAGGTGTCGAGATTTAATGAATTTGCATTTCAGCTTGTTTTTCTTGGACAGACTTGATGACTTCAATACTTAATTTTGAAACAAGGTTTCTTGAAGTATTAAACATATCCTAGATCTACTCAAATACAAGTAAAGTGTGTTTTGTCAAAGAATTAGCCAACTACATAAAATATTGACATATGTTCTTAACAAGTGAACTACATATATCCTAACAAGTCAATTCAAACTTTGTACACTAGCGGAACTTAAATGTCATTCTATTTTGCTTTGCTGGGAAGGAATTCAAGGAATTTAATTTATTCTCTCTTATTTTTTTATTTTATTCCTTTTGTTTCGAGGAAAGGATGTTGGTTCACATTGATTTCAATTTCTATATCTCTTCGCCTTCCTCTAATGAATAGTGTTGATACCAAAGCTTCAAGATTCAACATAGATCAACATGTCTACAACTATGAAGCACGGGTGCATTTCCGGATTTAGGTGTGGGAGCGAAACTCGGCAATTTTTGAAAAAGTAAGGTGTGGATGTAGCGGAATACGACAATTAAAAAAATTATTAAAAATATTTTTATTTATATGTTCTATATATTTTTACTATTAAAATATTTTTAAAAATGAATTTTTCAAAGCCCTCCTCTTCTCATAACCTTTGTCTATGACAGTCTCACTGTTGACAAGTCAAGACCCTACTCTTTTTTTATTTATTATTTTTTAGAAAAAGATAAAACCCTAAACATAAAGCAACACCTTTTTGTTTTTCCAATTATGCCCCTCACATGTGCCAAAATAGCCACTTGACTTTGGGTGCAACTAGGTGGTCCAATAAAATACAAAGCAAAGGGCATTTTGGGGTAATCAAAGTCTTTTTATATTGCAACTCACTTTGTCACGGGCTAACAGAGTAGCATTTGTGTGTTATTGTGGGCTCCTTAGGAGCAAGTCCCCCTCTGCTAGAGTGCGAGGCCCGCCTGCAATCATTTCTCAACAACCAAACGAGGTCGAGGAGCAAGTCAATCATGATCATCTCTAAAAAAACGAGATTCCTGTATGATCGCCGATCATTGAGTGGCTGCTTTGCACCCTTTTTTTTCTTTTTCTTTTTTTGAATTTCGGCTTGTTTCGGCATTTCGGCAGTTTCGCTCGATACAACTCGAGTCAGTGCGCAAATCAACCTGATTTAGTGTGAATCGGCTTGAGTTTGCAACACGAGTCGTGGAAAAAAAAAAAAAAGGAACACAGCACCGACGGAAAGGCAGTAGCGTCACTTGCACGTCGCCGCGTCGAACGCGGGTGCGGCAAGCGTTTTTTTGCGTCCATGCATCCCAACAACTCTAGCTATCTATTTCAGACTACGACTTCATAAACATAGGTTTTTTGATCTAGCAGCATCACTGGCATCACATAGGGGAAGAATTTTGGTTGGGGTTTTAAATTTTATTTATTTATTTATAATTATTTGGGTGATAGAGTTTTTAATTTGATTATGACTGGGTGCATATTAGTGCCTACTCTTTTATTTTAAAAATACATGATTTATTATTATTTTATTGTAAAGTGTAAAACTAAACTCTTATACCATGTTCTTATTAAACTCAAACTCTTAAAATAAAGACTTTTTAAGTTTTAAGACCTCAAAAGCTTTTATTATCTATACTATTATTGAAGGGACTTCTCCTATTTGGACTAGATTTTTTTTTTTTTTTTTTCCAAAATACTCCTATTTTCCTAGATTTAAGTAGAAATGGAATTAAAGGACAACAAAGTAAAAATACATCTTTAACTCCTACTAAAATATTGTTTACAAAATAGAATCACTCTCCCACTAACCCACTTATTCAGAAACAAATTTCACGTTTAAACTTTTCTCTTTCTTTATTTTTTTAATTGGTTGAATTTTTTTTTAAACCCTCATTAAAAAGTTTTTTTTTTCTTTTTAAATAATTTCGAAACCCACGTTAAAATGTTACTCTTTTTCTTTTTTGGGTAAAATTTAATAATCTGCATCAATATTAATTTGGGATTACTATATTTTCCAATCACAAAAAAAAATTAGGAGCGTGATAAGTGCTATGCGTTTGTATCAAATATTAAAATTATAATTTGATGCTAAACGAAATCAATAGGCTGGACAATTCGATTTCGATGGGCTAAAGGTGGTAGCGAAGGCCTGAAAAAGAAACAATATCAAAGGAGACCGAGGTGGACCGGCCTAAGACCCTCCGATGGCTAAGTTAGTATCTTCCTCATAAGTGGAATTCTAACTATATTGTAGTAATGTCAGAATAGTCTCATACCTGTGCCTGATTCAGACCGGCCCTTATATAGGGAACCATGGGGCAGTTATTTGGTTTAGTAACTTCCCCAAATGCTATAGAAGTAGTAACTGCTAATGGAAGGAGAAATTACTGGCAATGAACATAGGTTGATTAACTGCCCCAGAACTCCATAATTTTACCGAGTGTTACATGGCTGTCTATGTGCTTTGCCCATGGACGACTCTTTGTGTATAGATTGATGTTGTGTGGTCGTCCATGAGCTTTGCACATGGACAACTCTTCCGACCTGATTGCCTGAGGTTTATTCAATCGATCAATAATCAGGGATGACATATCTGAACGAATTAGAGATGGTGTGGCCATTTGGCTAACTGGTGCTTATAGACGACTCCTTTGGACGAACCATAGATGGTAATTTTTGCTATCCCATCATAATTGATGCAAATTATTAAATTTTACTCAAAAAAAATTAAAAGAACCTCTAAGCATGTGCGTGAGTGCGTGCTTAAAGGCTAGTATTATATTACTAGTGATGGGATAGCAAAAATTACCATCTATGGTTCGTCCACAGGAGTTGTCCATGATCACTAGTTAGCCAAATGGCCAGACCATCTTTGATTTGTCCAGATATGTTGTCCTTGAGTATTGATTTATTGAATAAACCTCAGGCAATCAGGTCGGAAGAGTCGTCCATGTGCAAAGCTCATGGACGACCACGCAACATCAATCTATACACAAAGAGTCGTCCATGGGCAAAGCACATGGACGACCTTGTAACACTCGGTAAAATTCTGGAGTTCTAGAGCAGTTAATCAACCCGTGTTCATCGCCAGCAATTTTTCCTAAGTATGTAACTTCCATCAGTGATTACTACTTCTATAGTTGTTGGGGAAGTTATTTCCGTAATTTCAGACTTCCACGAATCTTGGGGAAGTTACTAAACCAAATAACTGCCCCAAGGTTCCCTATATAAGGGCCAGTCTAAATCAGGCACAGGTATGAGACCATTCTGACATTACTACAATACAATTAGAATTCCACTTGTGGGGAAGATACTAACTTAGCCATTGGAGAGTCTTAGGCCGGTCCACCCTGGTTTCCTTTGATATTATTTCTTTTTCATGCCTTCGCTACCACCTTTAGCACATCGAAACCGAATTGTCTAGCCTATTAATTTTGTTTAGCATCAATTGGTGCCATCTGTGGGAAGGAGAAAACTTCAGGTTTGGCAGTTTATCCTTCTCTGACAAAAGGCTGTATGGCTCGGACTAGATCAAGGGCCACTAGCCTAGGCCACCAAGAGAGTAGGGATGCTTCCAACCATCCCAACCGAGATCACCAATCAACACCTGTCACGTAACCACCTTCCATCCAACATATACAGTCCATGGCAGCTGCCATGGCGGAGTTAATTCGCCAGAATCAAGAGTTGACTAGGGAGATAGATAGGTAGCGCCGTGAAGGATATGTTGAGAGACAATCCTAAAGTCAAGAAGATAAAGGGGGAAATGATAAGCCTGTGACTTAATCAAGAGGCACTACTTCGTGAAGGATGCCACATTTGGAGAAGGAAATGGATCAAAGGAGGAAGGTTATGGATGAGATGACGGAGAACATGAGAAGGGCAAATCCCGTAGAGGATTTGGTTCACCGAATAGATTCCCCTTTCATGGCTTCCATCAATGGCCATCCCTTACCTCCAATGTTCAAAATGCCTTCCTTGGATTCATATGATGGAGCGTGTGATCCTTTCGATCATATCGCTACTTTCAAGACTACAATGCATCTCTAAGGGGTTCCGGACGAGATTATGTGCAGAGCCTTCCTTACCATACTTAAGAGGCTAGCGCGAGTATGGTTTAGTAAAATACCCCCGAATTCAGTAAGTTCTTTCGAGAAGTTAAGCAAATTATTTGTTAATAATTTCATTAGGGGACAGAGACACAAGCATTCCTCGTCCAGCTTGTTAACTATAGAGCAAAGAGAGAATGAAAGCCTGTGTTCCTTCATCACATGCTTCAACAAGGAAGCCCTGACAGTAGACGAGGTGGACGACAAGCTACTATTGGCAGCCTTCCACAATGGGGTTAACTCGAACTTATTCATTCATAAGCTGTATGAAAAAGAGCCCCAGTCCATGGCTGAACTTGTCCATTCAGCCCAAAATTTTATGAACGCAGAAGAGACAATCGTAGCTAAGAAGAGGAAGAAAGCTAAGAGAATGGAAATCAACCCCACGCGTCACTCTGATCAAGGGCCTTGTCCAAAGAATGGATGAATGGAAAATAAAAAGGATCAAGACAGAGATAATAGGAAGGCAGGCCCATCAGCAAGGAATCAGAATTACATACCCTTAAATGCCCCACTCGATCAGGTGCTCATGTAAATCAAGGATGATCCTTCCTTAAAGTAGCCAGAGAAATCAAGGATGATCCTTCCTTGAAGTAGCTAGAGAAGATGAAAGGAGATCCTAACAAGTGCAATAAGAATAAATATTGTCGCTTCTATAGAGATCATGGGCATGATACAGACGAGTGTTATGACTTGAAGCAGCAGATTGAGAATCTCATTAGACAAGGAAAGCTGAGGCATTTCATTGGAAGGGATCATAAAGTTGAAAAATTGAAAGCAAAGATGGAAGAGTCATCACGGGCCCCACTCAGAGAAATAAGGGTTATCATTGGTGGGACTTTGACAGGACAATCTTCCAAGACAAAGAAGACGTATGTCAAAGCGGTGCAAAATGTCCAACTCTCTAGACGACCCCCAAGGACGAAGGAAATAGACAAGCCAAGCATTTCTTTTATGGACGAAGAAGTTGAGAGGATTCATCATCCACATGACGATGCTATTGTCATTACCCTACTCATTGCAGATTATACAACCAGGAGGGTGTTGGAGGATAATGGAAGCTCGGCGGATATATTGTATTATCCCGCCTTCCAGCATATGAGGCTTGGACGAGATCAACTTTGTCTAGCATGCTCACCATTGATAGAATTTGGAGGAATAAAAGTGCAGCCCGTTAACACCATTACATTGCCTATAGTGGTGGGGTCATACCCCGCAGCAGATAACTAAGGAAGTGAATTTCCTTATTGTGGATTGTTCATCCTCATACAATGCCATCATTGGAAGACCAACTTTAAATAGTTGGAATGCAATAATATTTACCTACCATCTATCAGTCAAATTTCTTACAGAGTGCGAGATTGGACAAGCACAAGGAGATCAGTTGGCAGCCAGAGAGTGTTATCTAGCCATGTTGGCTGTGGACGAGCAAATACAAACTATGGGTATAGAAGAAAGAAAAATTGTTGCAGAACCGACTGAAGTATTGGAAGATGTTTTATTACAAGAAAATTATCCTGAGAAGTTCACTAGGATTGGAACAGGTATTAAGGAGAAAATGAAAGAAGGCCTTGTCCAGTTTTTGAGGAAGAATACCAATGTTTTTGCATGGAGTTATGACGACATGCCTGGTATTGATCCAAGGGTAATTACTCATCGATTGAATGTGTTCCCCTCTTCTGAGCCTATTCGACAAAAGAAGAAAGTCTTCGCTCCTGAAAGAGACAAGGCTATCAAGGAAGAGGTTCAGAAACTGACTATAGCACATTTCATCTAGGAAGTCTATTGCCTGGATTGGTTAGTAAATGTAGTGATGGTAAAGAAGGCAAATGGCAAGCGGAGGATGTGCGTAGACTTCACTAACTTGAACAAGGCATGCCCTAAGGATAGTTATCCTTTTCTACGCATTGACCAATTGGTGGATTCTATAGCTGGCCATCAGTTGTTGATCTTCATGGACACCTTCTTAGGATATAATCAGATAAAGATGGATGAGGCTAACCAAGAGAAGACCTCTTTTATTACCAGTCAAGGTTTGTTTTGTTACAAAAGTCTGTGTATTACATTAGTTGAGCATTAAGAAGAGCAGAAGAAAGGTACCCACTGATAGAGAAGTTAATTTTTACACTGATAACATCTTCTAAGAAGTTAAGGCACTACTTCTAGGTTCATGTCATCAATGTCATGACAGACCATCCACTCAAGAAGGCAATGAACAAACTAGAAGCTGCAGGATGACTAATCCAATGGGCAGTTGAGCTTAGTAAGTTTGACATTTGGTACCAACAGAGGAATTCAATAAAGGCTCAAGCCCTGACAGATTTCATTGCAGAGTTCACTCCAAGTCATGAGGGCTTGGAGAGAGAAGACAATAACAAGTGGGTCGTCAATGTAAATGGATCGTCTACATTGCATGCAAGAGGTATAGGAGTTGTCTTGTAGTCACCAGAAGGGAATAAATTGAAATACAAGGTTCGCTTGCAGTACCAAACAACTAGCAGTAAAGTGGAGTATGAAACCCTACTTAAAGAGTTATAGTTGGCTAAATCTGTAGAAGCGGGCTCAATACTTGTCCTGGGAGACTCATGGTTGGTCATAGGCCAAATAAATGGGACATGTGAAGCCAAGGAAGATAGAATGAGAAGACATTTGAAGGAAGTGGTACGCCTCATGAAGAAATTCAAAGAAGCTAATTTCATTCAAATCCCAAGAGAAGAGAACATAGAAGCAGATACTCTAGCGAAGGAAACCTCTGCTAATGAAGCGATTGACAAGTTTGATGAAATACAGTATATGCCAAGCATAGACCTCCCAGAAATGTTACAGATAGAAAGTGAAGAGAATTGGATGACCCCGATAGTATCATATCTAAAGGACAGAAGGCTTCTAGAAGGGAAGGATGAAGCCAGGAAGCTCAGAGTTAAATCAGCCAGATACGTCCTTGTGGACAAAGTGCTATATAGAAGAAGTTTTTCACAACCATACCTAAGGTGCTTAGCCCTGGACAAGGCGAATTACATGCTAAGAGAAGTTCATGAAGGAGCATGTGGTAACCATTCAAGAGCTAGATCACTCGTCCACAAGGTCATCCATGCAGGGTACTATTGGCCAACCATCCAAGTTGATGCTAGGGCATATGTTAAGGCATGTGATCAATGTCAACGTTTCAGTAATATTCTTAGATAGCCATCAAAATACCTTACCCTAATGATGGCCCCTTAGCCTTTTGCACAGTGGGGTTTGGATATTTTAGGCCTCTTTCTAGCTGGAACCAAATAAATGAAGTTTTTGGTAGTGGGGATAGATTATTTCAACAAATGGGTGGAAGCTGAACTCTTAGTGAAAATCACACAGCAAAATGTCAAAAACTTCATTTGGAAGAGCGTCATATGCAGATTTGGAATACCCAGGGTTCTAGTGTCTGACAATGGACGACAGTTCGACAACACACCTTTCAGGGAATTTTGTGAACAACTTGGAATAAAGAACCATTACTCCTCACCCTTCCACCCACAAGCCAATGGACAAGCAAAAGTGGCAAACCGTTCCTTATTGAAGATCATCAAGACTCAGCTTAAAGGGGCAAAGGAAGTATGGCCAGATGAATTACCAGGTGTTTTGTAGGCTTACAGAACAATAGCGAGGACCCCTACCGGGGAAACTCCTTTCAAACTAGCTTATGGGAATAAAGCAGTCATACCTGCAGAAGTGCACATGGCCAGCCATAGGGTGATAAGGTATCAAAATGAAGAAAACAAGGAACAGATTCATCTTAACCTCGATCTCATAGATGAGGTAAGGATGGACGCAGAGCAAAGAACAGTAAGGTACAAAAATCTCAGGGCAAAGCAGTATGATGCCATGGTGAAATCTAGGCGCTTCAATATTGGGGATCTCGTCCTAAAAAGGGTTTCTTTGGCCACCAAAAACATGGCCCATGGGAAGCTGGGACCAGATTAGGAAGGACCTTATAAGGTTATCAACTGCAAGAGGCAAGGATTCTACTACTTGGAAGCCCTGGATGGAAGGAAACTGGAATACCCTTGGAATGTTGAACACCTAAGAAGGTACTATCAATAAAACGTCATCCATGGACAAATATTGCCTCAGGACAAACTCCATGGACGATTGAAGTAATTTATTGCTTCAAGTGTTATTTTCTTGTGTTTGCTTATTACTACTATTGTGTTTTAAGTGTGTAAGTATTTTGTGTTACTCATGGACGAAGTTATGTTGTATAAGTATTTTTAATTTCCTAAAGGCACTAACTCTCAAGCATGTGCCTTGATTGTGGACAAATGATTACATAGTATGGATTTCCAAATATATATATGATGTATTTCTAAGCAGCCAAGCAGTCCAACACATGGACGAGCATTTGTTGAAATTACTTTCGTTAAGGACAATTAAATTATTGCAAGTTTGAATAAATTCTTGAGCTAGCCAAAAGACGATGTTCATGGACGAATTAAGGAAGCATTTTAAGGGTTCATTTTTACTCCAGCTTTGTGATTAAAGAACTTCATCCATAAGTTCAAGCTAAGATAAAATGTTTTTCTAATGGTATGGATGATACTAATAAAGTATGTCCATAAATCCTTAAACATATTCAAATATGATAGAAACAATGAAAATAAAAAACATTCATTCATTCATTCATAAACTCTAAGGGTAGATGACCACCGTCCAAAAACCCTTAAAAGTAGAGTAATAGTTCATAAAACTCGTCCATAAATTTGGACGAGGGAATTGTACTTGAATAAATTTAAAAAAAAAAAGAAAAAAAAAAAAGAAGAGATAAAAGCCCAAAACACTAAGGCACTTCCAAACAAAAGTAAAAATATAAAAACTTTCTAAAGCTGAAGTCACTTTGGTGGATGGGTCTTCAGATCTTCCTAGGTCACCTCGTTACTAGCATCATCCTCCACATTGACATCCTCAGAGCTCGTCACAAGCAAGGAACTCTCTATAGTGAAGGGGGTCTTAAATGTATCGAAGTTCAAGTCGGGGAATGCATCCTTGGCATCAACACGGAAATTCTCATACCCAACTGTATAATGGCTGTCTAGATGATTCTTGTATTCGTCAGACTTCTTAAAGGCTGATATGGCTTCCTCACGTGCTTTCTCCAAGGACGAAGGAAATTCTGAGACTTGTCCTTCAAATAAGCGATGCGAGTATCCTTCTTAACAACATCTACTTTAAGTTCCTTAACCTCATCCTTCAACTTCGTCTCTATTCCTTGCAAGCGATTGAGATCCTTAGTCAACCTGATCACTTCCCCCTTTTTCAATAGAACTTCATTGTTTAGCTCCTTAGCCTTATCATTCGCCATCTTTGCCTCCTCAGCAAGTTCCTTGGCCTGGCACGTCGTTGTGTAAAACTTTGACATAGCCTATGCATGGACGAAGGAAAGTTAAGAAATTTCATCTCTAAAAAACTTATTGAAAACACACAAAGACGAGTGAAAATCATACCTTAAAGAGGTCATGGATACCAGAACGTTCAAATTCCTTCACTGACATCTTATAACATTCATTAATCTCATTGTCAGTGGCGATTCCTTTGAACGTCCTTCATGCATAGCCCTCATCTAGCACCAAGTTGGAAGGAAGATCAGATGGCTCTAACAGATGAGACTTACGAGGAGTCCTAGCTAGAGGGGGAGTAGGATCATTTTGAACATGATGAACTATTTGGAAGGGCTCAACATTGGCAAGAGGGTCATCCAGATTCACTGTTGGAGGTGTAAATTTGGGGACCTTGGGAAGAGATGAAGCCCTGTTGGATTTCTGTCTATTGGAGCCTTGATGAATAGGAAAGTTGTCCAGATCCATAGCACTAGAAATCTTTTTAGATTTCCTCTTCCCAGTCTAGATGGAAGCTTTCTGGATGACTAATGGTACAGGAGCATCCTCGTCCCCACTAGTTCCTGTTTTTTCCTTATTTTCCCTCATTGTAATTATTCCTACGACAAAGGAAATCAGTTATAAAAAAAAAAAAAAAAGGGAAAGGAAATGAAGTAGAGCTAGACGATACTTACTTCTACGAGTAGTTTTTTTGTGTCCTAGGTTCTTAGCAGTAGGTTTTGGACCAAGCCCCCATGTAGCCAAACTACTAAAAGTCACTAGATCGTGAAAAGTCCTTCTAGGGAAGGCACATACTTGGTCAATTTGATCCAAGTAAAATCTTTCCAAACATGGACGAACAACAGCTGCACCAATAAAATGAAAGGTGGTTAGGTGATTGAAAATTGGAAAATGTGTAAGGAATAAAGGAAATAACATGGAAAGAAAACATACCCTCAGGACGAAGGCGGCCTATGAGGCTGGTAAAAGGAGGAAGGGGGCATTACCCACATCTATTGGGTCTCCAACCCAATTTCTAAAAATAATAAAAAAAAAAATCTTTTTTCCAGAGCCTGTCAGACGAGCTGCGACCCTTTATTAAGCTATAGTGAGAGCCTTTGGACGAGAACTGGTAAAAACCAGCAGTCTTTTTTATTTCTGAGGGCTTATAACAGTAGATGAACTCATCCACTGTTATAGGACATTCCTCATCTAGTGCCTCACGCCATAGCACTTGCATGGCAACTATCGTCCTCCAACCATTGGGGTTAAGTTGGTTTGGACCAATGCCCAACTTATGAAGAAGACCTCTACAAAAAGAATTTAAGGGAAACCTAAGACTAGCTAAAAGATAAGATGTGTATACTTCCAAACCAGAAGAAGAGGAACAACACCACTCTCCTTTCTTGGGTAGACAAGGTTCAAATTCCCTAGGGATTTGGTATTTATCTACTAAAGTTTTTAACTTAGGGGCGTCTAGGGTGGACGCTACTTCAGAGGCACAGCTATATATTACGTTTTCCTCTTCCTCTTCCTCGTCCTAAAAAGGGCTAGGTGGTGCTCTGGACAAGCTAGTCCCAACTCCAAAGGCCATCATATGTTGCATTTCCCGAAACTCTTCTATGGAAATGCTAGGAACCTCGGACGAATAACGCTCGTCCGAGGAACTACTACTACTATAAATTGTGCTACCCTCACCACTCTCATAACTCTCAGATGAGACATACTGATATTTGCCTATTTCTCTCTCTATACTACTAGACGAAGACATAGCTAAAATAAAGATCAAGATGAAAACCTAAAAAGGAAGAGGAAATACATGACAGAACTAGGACAAGGGCTAGATGACGATCTTGGACGAGATGGCAGAAGGGAGTTTATGAGAAAGGTAAGGGGCAAGAAAGAGAATGTGCCTATTTATAGGGCCCAGAAGTAGGGTCAGCGAAGCGACACCATCCATTAAAAGGATGACACGTGACAATCACCTGAGAAAATGTAATCGATGTAACTACTCAATGAATTAAATCATGACACGTGGCTACATAAAGGGAATTAAATCCCCACAATATCCTTGGATGACACCCTGGACAAAGGGGCAACTGATGGGATAACAAAAATTACCATCTATGGTTCATCCAGAGGAGTCATCCATGATCACCAGTTAGCCAAATGGCCAGACCATCTCTGATTCGTCCAAATATGTCGTCCCTGAGTATTGATTGATTGAATAAAACTCAGGCAATCAGGTCGAAAGAGTTGTCCATGTGCAAAGCTCATGGACGACCACACAACATCAATCTATACACAAAGAGTCGTCCATGGGCAAAGCACATAGATGACCATGTAACACTTGGTAAAATTCTGGAGTTTTGGAGCGGTTAATCAACCTGTGTTCATCGCCAGCAATTTCTCCTAAGTATGTAACTTCCATCAGCGGCTACTACTTCTATAGCAGTTGGGGAAGTTATTTCCGTAATTTCAGACTTCCACGAATCTTGGGGAAGTTACTAAACCAAATAGCTGCCCCATGGTTCCTTATATAAGGGCCGGTCTAAATCAAGCACAAGTATCAGACCATTTTGACATTACTACAATACAATTAGAATTCCACTTGTGGGGAAGATACTAACTTAACCATTGGAGGGTCTTAGGAAGGTCCACCCTGGTCTCCTTTGATATTGTTTCTTTTTCAGGCCTTTGCTACCATCTTCAACCCATCGAAATCGAATTGTCCAGCCTATTGATTCCGTTCAGCATCAACTAGCTTATAACCTACGAGTACCTTTTAATTAAATAGTTTCATCACTATTTATTTCAAAATTAGTATAAATAATATTTTATCTTTGAAAAATGTTGTACATGTAAACCACATTCTCTATTTAGAACTATGTATTTAAATGCAAAAAATGTAGACATTACTTCTTAGTGGGTTTGGCTTACTTTCAATATTTTTTTTAACTGGAATCTCTTTTTGTTTTAATGAGAAACTGCCACATTACCTACTAACTAAATAAAAGATAGTGATTAAACCCACTACCACTTGTCATTGTGTATTTAAAATAAAAATAGACCTCCAATTAAAAAAGTACTGTAAATAAGTCAAACCCTTTCTTAGCAATAGGCATATACTCCTAACATAACAGGAAAAGTGTTCATGTGTGAATGGAGAGACACAGATTGCATTTTCCATATTTTTGGGAGAGATATCTCAATACGTCTATGACTAGCTTCATTGGTCACTCACGATTTTTTTTTTTTGTTCCCCCCCCCCCCCCCCCCTCCTCCCCCCTCCCCCCCAATTTTGAAGCTCTTCTAGTTACCTTCAATTTCAATTTTACACTACTAAAAATGCAAGCTATAGCCACATTTTTAAAACACGACTGTAGTTCCTAAAAATGCGACTATAGGTCCATTTTGTCTATAACTCTGTTTTAAAGCGTGGCTTATAGCCACAATTTTGATTAAGTCTATAGCCACGTTTTTTAAAAATGTGGCTCTAACCCGCATTTTTAGTACTTTTCAAAGCAACATAATAACTATCTGATTAAAAATATCATATATATTCACTGAAATTGAAGGGACAAAAAATTGGAATATAGATGAACCCAAGTCTGTTGCCCAATGCTTTGAGCGGCTATAGAGAAAAATACACAAATATTCTAATCCGAGAATAAAAAACCAATTTTCTTTTGACGATTTGTAATTATTTTTGAGTTGTGGAGCATTAAGGCCTCAATGGAGAGGAACTGAAAAGTTGGAAAAGATAAAGACATTGAGGAAGCAAAACAGAGGGTTTCCTGAAATATATATTACATGCTAAATGGATCAGATGAAGAGATGAAAGGGTGAGGCCACCATGGAGCATTATAGTGACTAGTGAGCATAGGGATGGAAGCTAATGTTTTAAATGATGTCGTTTTGGGGAGATGATTGTGTATGTAAGCTAATGTTTTAAATGATGTCGTTTTGGGGAGATGATTGCGTGTGTGTGTGTGTGTGTTTTTAATTAGATGGGGGTTTTGTGTATACAATGATTCGCAAGCATTAAAAAATAAACTTCATGTGAATCAAAACTTAAAGGACAAAATTTAGATACAGTACTTTTGGTGCTGTTCCTTAGATTCTTCTCTTAAGATTCAGTCATGTGGCTATTTAACTGAAAAATACACTTTCATCTCATGAGAAAAAATTCACATAACAAAATCTTAAAATGAGAACTTAAGGAATGGCACTAAAGAACTGTACCTAAGTCTTACCCAAACTTAAAAAACCAAACCCAAACAAAATAAAAAAAATAAAAATCAATGAATAATTTTTAAAAATCCCTTATGAGATTGATTATATGATCACATTCTTTGTTAATCTAATATACGTTGCACTTAATGCACAGCTTTATGGGATCATACGATATAAAGAAAGAATCACCCTTGTCCAAGGAAGGATCCCCTCCTACCCATTTTTCGTTCATAATATATATATGGAAAATATTTGATATCTATTATTGGATTATTTTAGCTTAGTCCATATAACAAAATAAATCAATCACCCAATTACACAGTGCAACAAAAGTGGGTCATTCTATTGTACCCCTTATTTTTTTTAGTGGGGTACCGTAACCACCCAAATCTATACCATTAATTGGTGTTATTTTAATTGTGATAGTTGATTTAAGTTTAGTGCGAAACCTATTGCTGGGAGACTATGTTAGTATATAAAAGCCAAAAAAAAAAAAAAAAAAAAAAAGAACAAAAATAGGTGATTATCTCTCAACTTCATATTCTCTCTTGTGTACTCCCTCTTTTTCCTTCTCTTAAGAAAACCTCAGATTGCTTCTTCTCCCATGTGCATCAACTTCACTTCATCCCATCAACGTCCTCATTTACTCACCACTAAGGGTTTTTTAAGGGATCAACTCGTTTTGATTTTGCTTAAGGTAAGAATCAAACAAAACACTAATTTCTTTGTCATTGTTTTGTACCCTTTTTTCTTTTTTTGATTTTTGAGAAAATTTTGGAATTTCGCTCTTAAATTTCATTTCATTGTAACGTTGGCAAATTTCTGTGCTGGTGAGGTACCAATTTTGTTTTTTCATAGTTTCTCAAAAAGGAAAAAAAAAAATTGTTCTTTCATATAAGTGGCACAGAAAGTGCTTGTTGAAATGCTTTTTTAGGGATTCAGTTTTTCCAAAACTTGTGGCGTTGTGTTCTACTCATCAGGGGGTGTGGGTTCTTCTTAGTGTGGTGTTGAAATTTTATTTGTATTTTTTTTTTATTGGTTAGTAGAGGAAAAATGCAACAACTATGTATTTAAGGGGGAAGGGTTTTTATAAAGAAATAAAATTTTCTTTTATGTCCTAGGGAGGACACGGGTATAGAGTTGCTATTTCATTGTTTCTATTTCATTTTTTTTTTCTATGTGGTGTACAACTAAGTTGTAATTCTGTAGCTGTTGCAGCATCTCGAAATCAAATTTTGAATTTTTTTTTGAGTGTTTTCTAGTTTTAGAGTTTGAGAGCTGTTGTTTTGCATTGTGCTAGTACGGAATTGGGTTTTTTGTACTTTTGCTTGCTATTTGCATCTCAAGTTGTTTTTGGTGTCTATGCTAATAAAATTTTCTGATTTATCCAAAAAAAAAAAAAAAGATTAAAGATATTGTAGATCAAAGTAACGAAATTTTTAGAAACATCTTGTTATTTTATATTGACATGTTGAATCAGTCAAAAGCATTTTTGGATGGCCAACTAGAATGAAACAGACTGCTACTTTTTATGCTAGTGCTCTCAATGGGAAGGTTGTTTTTTTTTTTTTTTTTTTTTTTTTTTTTTTTTTTTTTTTTTTGTGTGTGTGTGTGTTTTTTAATATTTTTTAATGACTGTCTCACTAGGCAAATTTAGTTGCTCGTCATAGACCTGCTGATGTCCAATTTCAAGGCACACACACTTCTTGCACTGAAATCATGATAGTTATGTGCTACAATTGGTATGTGTTAGTATGAAATAAACATTGCCCATATTATTTACTCTTCTTTTCTTCACTAGCCTATGGAAGTACTTGTTTTTATAGGGTTTTGACTTAAATTAGCATAATCCTATTTACTAAGCAAATAGCACAAATTTTACATTCCATCCATTAATGAGACTAGCTGAATCAACCCTTGCAATTGGTATTGTTGCTGTTTCAATCAATCTGACCATTTTACATGCCACTGAATTGAGTTCATCTATCCCCTACATCTCAGTGTCATTATGCTGAATGAACTTCAATGCCTTAGAATTGTTATGCTCCATATCTTGAAATGAGTCTCTCATAATAAGCTACAAAAAATAAATTGCATTAATTTCTAAAACCTCCCAAGGCAAGCAAATAGGAAAAATAGCCAACAACCCCACCAACAGAGTCCCTCACGCCTTAAACCATTGCAGTTCTTATTCTTCTTTACGCACTAGATCCTTGGATTTCTATTGCAGTGCCTGCTTTGCTTGCTTTACCTCTAATTACAGTATTGTCCCTCCATCCCATGTGTGTTGTTGCAATGAAGATTTGCATAGTGTGTAAATATATGAGTTCCAAGGTCAAGCTGCTACTGGCTTGGTCTTTGGGAGACTTGATTAAAGAGGTGGACAAAAAGACACCCATATTTCTACTCATAACTGAGATTTTAAGAAAGCTTTTGCAGGCCATATTGGCCTTTTCTTTAATTTAAAAAGCAAACACACTTTCTTAAGTGTTACTCGAATTCAAGGGAATATTTGACAGGTTGAACCAATAATGCCAGACCAAAAAATAAATCCATAAGGCCATAGACTACAAATGTTAGTGGTACATAGGTTCACCAATTACCATACCTAAAACCTTATGGGTTAAAGGGGACATGAACTTCCCCTGAACTGTCCTCTATTGCAAATCTGGAGGGAGGATTTAGAATCTAAATGTTTTAGGTTAAGCAAGTCTAAAATAGAGTACTTGGAGTTTGTAGGGCAAGAAATACTTTAGCGTGAAAAAACATTTCTAGGATCTTTCAACTGTGAAATTTATTTACTTTTTAATGTATGTTATTGCTTACCTTGTTTTTATTTCATGCTATAGTGTGATAGGATTATGGGGAGAGTGAAGAACATTGAAGAGCAAGATGCTGTTGAAGAGCAAGACGCTCTCCAAGTTAGCCCTCTGAAAAGACCACTGGGATCATTTTTAATTTATTAGTAAGATTCATGCAATTTGAAAGTTCAATATGGGTATGAAACACCCTTAAACGTTTAGACCTCCAGAAACAAAATACCAATTCAAGCTTTATATCAAACAAGTAATGTGCGGAATATGATAACTAGCTAATAACAGAATTGATAAAACAATCTAGGCCAAAGATAAACACATCCACAGCAGTAAATATGAGGCAAAGATAAAGGAAAGAGAGATGCAAACACACGGACAACACACGATGTGTTATCAAAGAGGAAACCGAAGTCCTCAGCGTAAAACCTCTCCGCTGCCCTCCAAGCGGTAATAAAATCCACTAAAGAATATAGTTGGGATACATGAACAGCAGAAGACCCTCCAAGCCTAATCTACCTAAGTATCTAAGCCCTCTAAGCTTCTTGCTCCAACGAGGTTATGCCGAACCTATTTCTTCTTTAGCTTGCCGGATTTCGCTACTTGACCATAGCATCAGCCAATATATATTGGTTCCTTTCCAAACTACTTCCTAAAGCACCAAATGGACCTTCTCATAGACGTGGGTGTGGTGAGATAAGGGTTTGGTAAATGACCTCTCAAGGGTATGACAATGGAGAGAAAGAGAGTAGAGGAATTTGTAGAGTCTCTTTAGATGAAGATTGGGGATGAGGCAATCTTGTTTTTCTCTAGGGTTTTCTCTCACAAAATTCTCTCTGGAAGCTCTCTCAATATGATGGGTATAAGGGTGTATATATAGTAGGGTGAGAAAGGAATGCAAAACATCAGTTTTTGCCAAAGAGGGCAAGTTGGCGACTTGGTCTCGCGGCTTGTCCAAGTCGCGAGTTCAAGTCGCAACGTAACAACCTGGCCAGACTGGAACTTTTGTCCTATAGCGTGACAGCTGGAGCGACCCTTCAGCTTCCCAGTGTGCCTCTCACATGCCAGCCTTTAGCAGCTTGCCAGTCGCGATCCACCCATGAGCCCTAGCCGCGAGCCTCTGTTTTTCTTGCACACTCTTGAGCTTTTCTTCACATCTTCTCATATACTACCCTTACAATTTTCCCACCTAAATACAGGGTTGCTAAGTGCTAAATTACAAGCAAATTGGTCACGGAATAAAGCCAATTAAATGGTTGATTAAATTCAACCTTACAATCTCTCTCTTTGGCTATTCTGTGACAAAACTCTACAACAGACTCTAGACTTAAACGTGAGTTGGGAACAGTTGGAAAACTCACTCACACCTAACTCTAGATTCTGTAAAGCTCTTGAACATATGAATAAGTAATTTCTAAAACACAATAACATAGCAATATCATTGTATGCAGAAAACTTAATATGCATATGGAGCAAAATAAGCATGATCAAGCAAAAATGAACATAGGCATAAAAGTAATAATTCATGGCAAGATCAACACCAGTAGTCACTTAAGAAAAAGTGATTACTATGTTCATTCACACAAGGAATGAACATTCAGACATGCAAAAATGATAAACTCAATTGAAGAGAATCATTTGCAAATCCAACATTCAACCAATGCATACAAACATATATGCATCTAGGAACAATCCTACACATGCACAAGAGTGTTGTACTTAAGATAATGCAAGGCATTAACAAGTACCAAAGCATAAAGCACAAAGGCCGCATATGCAAAGTTTTGCAAATACATGACACAAACCATACAAGCCTACAAACAATGCATAAGAACAAGAAACAACCCTCAAAGCTTACACAGGTATCAATGGGTACAAACCTACAATCAAACAGTGCTTAAGGCTGAATAACATCATACTATATAAGTAAACACCAAAGATTCAGACTAAAAACCAGTGTATCAAACTTAAAGAAAACACATATTTAAACTCCCCCTCAAGAGCTGCCCCCAAAAGTTCTCCCCCTTTTTGATCGGAATGGCCAAAAGGTTAGTGATCCTGGCTGGTATGAATGCTATAAAACTTGGCAGAGAGAACATCAAGCTGGTCCTGCATTGCTATCATCCTCTCTGTCTGTTGATTCTGAACATCGCGGATTGTATCAAGTCTCTCCAGGATGATCTGAAAGGTATCAGGAGGTACATGTGATGAGGTAGAAGGTCTGCTCCTCTTGACTCTTGCTCTAGGTGTGGAAACTAGTCCTGCCCCTTCTGCTTCAATCTCCATAGGATCACCTTCTTCGTGGACACCCTCTTCTTCTTCACCTGGAAGACGACTCTGTATTCGTATTAGAGTAAATTTGTTGATGGCTGATAGAGGAGGCATGGGACTGATATCTTATGGGATTACAACACCTTTTTCTTTGAAAATTCTCATGAGAAGACTTGGAAACACTAGCTTGGGCCTTGAGGTGGTTTTAGTTTCATCCATTATAGTATCAAAAATGTGGGAACTGATGTCAATAAAGGTGTTTTCCTTAAGATCCATAAGAAAGATGGCTCTGGCATTCGTAAATGTAGTCATCTTCCTTATAGGGTATAGATTGTACATCATAATTATTGTTAAACACCTCATGTCTTTAGGAAAGTCAGAAGTGTTGAGACATCTCTTTTCTAGAACTCCACCAATCTTTTTCTGGACAATTTCTAGAGAGACCATTTTGTCCTTGTAGTTCATGAATTCATAATCTTCTAACCCCTCCAATCCTAAAACCTTATCAATGTCATGAGCATCTAAAGTAAACTCCTTTTTCCTCACCCAACAACTCAACTCCTCCTCCTTTATCACAACATTGGCATAAAATTCTCTGATTAGTGGTTCACACACTAAAGGTAAGTCACCCAGAAGTTTCTCCCAGCCTCTTCCTTCAAAGCATTTTGGAATGAATGTATCCCTCAAGTCATGTAAATCCACAAATCTCTCCTGGATAATTGTTCCTTTTACGAAGGAATCTCTGTATCTCTCAAAATGCTTGACTGATCTAAACAGGTTGTTGTCCATTTTCAATCTTTTATCAGCCTTCTTAGTAGGGGTCTTCTTCTTAGAGGATGTGGAAGCCATCTGTAAACGGTCAAAAAAGTCCACAACAAGGGCACAACACAATATGTGGAAGTATACTCAAATTAGTAACCATATAGTTATAAGGAAGAACATAGTGTTGGGCAAAAACACAAACCAAGGATAGATGATAACAAAGAAATAAGACATCACATAATAATCACAGATTAAACAAGTTCAGTCTGTAAAGATGAAACTTTCATACAAACAGATGAAAGCAACTGTCACCGATACTTAACCAAATGAACATGGAATGTGCAAGAGAATCCCTAGAGGCAGGGTCACACTCAAGATGTGTTAATACACACACAGAACAGATTGAACCACATAAACATAAGGTCATACACATGGCAAACTCAAGTTTCATTTAGGGAAACATCATAGAGAAACCAACAACCGTATACCCAATGGATATAAACATTCAAATATCAAATTTCAAGCATGAAAACCCATGAACGAGAAGGTGAAATCATGGAAACCTATAATGGAGCAAACTCAAGAAACTAGGCATAACCAGGAGGGAACAAACCAAACCATAAAAACAACATTTTTAAGCATAAATGTGTAGAATACCCAAATAGCAATCCGAACAGTAAAACACATAGATTCAAGAATATTTTACATAAAACATGAAATTGGAGTGAAGAACAAGAAAGCCCATACCTTTTTCTTGAAGATTTATGCAAAAATGATGCAGAGATGAAGGATTTTTTAGTGAGAATCGAAAGCTTTGAGAGAGAGAGTGAAGAAGACAATGAACAGTCACTGAAAATCGAGGGAAAAATGAAAAACAATTTTAAAAACTGTTTTCAAAAACGCAAAACACGCGTTTTTTGCAACTTAACCAAGTTGCCAATAAGTCGCCAGGGCAAGCTGCGAAACACTGTGAAGGTAAGATTCTAGAAAAATCTTCTAAGTGTTTTTCGCGACTGGAAGGTTTAGCTACGAAGGAGTCGCAAGCTGAGCCGCAAAAATCTCTGAGTAACCCTCGCGATTGGACATTCCACCCGCAAACAAGCTACCAAAATGAGCTACGAAAAGAGCAAAACTCAAATTTTTCAAAAATTTTCTAAGTCTTTTTCGTGACTAGAATACTGACTCGCCAGTAAGTCGCGAAAAATCTCTGATTGAGCTCGCGACTGGGGCTTGCAACTGTGTCAACCCGCGACTTAGTCGCCAAAGCAGGGCAACACAATTTTTGAAAACAATTTTGCATTTTTGTAAAAACAAAATACTTTCCAAAAACAAAACAAAACACTCAAAAATCTTTTTGTGTTTGACCAACAAAGATTGAGCATGTGAAAGCACATTTAATCAAGTACAATCACACAAATGAATATGACATTCATTGAAAATAAACTTGTGTGTTGTGTGTGGATATCAAAAATGAGATAGTCCTTAGTCCAATGTGAAGTTTCAATGATCAATTCAAACAAGGCATACACAACTAGCACTAGATAATGTGACCTATCTCAATTATAGAAGCATGCATATAGACCTCCCACAAGAACTTGATAGCAACTCTTTGAAGCTTTTCATTTGGCTCCATATTCAACATATCATTTGCCATTTTTGAGCGAAGAAACTCTCATTGAGAGATAGATGCCTAAAATTTTTGATATTTTAATTAATGAGTTAGCCTTTGGCTTTTTGAGCATCACACATTTTATTATGGTCACTTTCCATTTTTCCTAGTCAAATACTAGTATGTGTAACAGGCTTTTGCAGCTCTATATCTCTTTTCATTTGGAGATTTACATTTAGAGAGCTCCTTTTAGAAAAAAAAAAACATAAAAATAAAAAGTGGGAAGATATATAGGCATGAGTCAATGCATGTCTCAAGATCAATAAAACCATTCACTAATCATTCATGACAAGGTTGAAGATCTATTTACAACAATCACATAGATTTCAAAATTTCTTCCACAATGATATGAGTGCATGAGAGACAAGCTAAGCTCGTTAAATGCACAGAGCCATTAGTATAAAGGTACAAGGCTAAACTTACTTTGAGACAAAAATCAACAAAGTGATCAAACATTTTGGATTTTCAAATTTTTATATGTTTTTGGATTTTTGACACAAAAGCAGTAGAAGAATGATCAAAAACAAGAAAAATGAAAAGGCATTTTGAACACAAACAAACCACAAATTAAACAGATACTTAAAAACACAACGCAAATAACCAATCATATCCACAAAGCATAGAAAGAATTGATGCATGGACATGTTATAATGCTTATGCATGAGTATCCTTTGTCACCCACATGAAACGTGCGTTTGGGGTGATATCCTTGACGGATCGGGTACGAGAGTTATGACTTTCAAACCTCCTATTGAAGCTCTCCAAGTAAGTGGTAAAGGCACCGATCATCTTCATCATGTCCGTCATTCCTAGATCATTGTTTTGACTTCTTGGTTTCTCACCACCCCAAGACCTCTTGTCATTCCTTCTTCCTCATGATCGAGGTGCACTTGCATAGTTGTCTGCTCTCAGCTTTTGACAGTTGGGTCTAGTATGTCCTCCCAGTCTACAATAGTGACACACATACTTAGTTCTAGGACCCCATTGTGGTCTTGAGAGAGATCTTGCTCTGATTTCGTGTCTGCCCATAAATGGATTTCGTGGCTTATTCACCATCCATTGCTCACTCACATTCTTCTTCTCAGCCTTAATAGTCTCAGGGATGATTTCTTCTACAGTAGGCTCTTTGGCCTTCACAAATTTCACTTATTTGGTAGCTTTGGCTGATGAGCTACTTCTTCCGGTATACCCCAATCCAGACTTATCTAAGAAACGTTTTTGAGATGAAATAACATCTTCCAACTTTCTAGAGAAGACCCTTTCAAACTTGGCTTGCGCTTGCACCATCTCTTGCTCAAGGAATCTTACTTTGATGTAAGCTTCTGATAACTCTCCATTTAGTGTCTCAATCTCACATTTAGCCTCTTTATATCTAGCCAGTAGACTTTTGTAGTCCTTTTTAGCCCTTTTCATCTTCTTTACAGCCGCCTTTGCAACCCTTGCATACTCACCTGATTTCTTAAGGAGTAAAGTGTAATTCTCTTCAATACTCAATGTACCTTCATCCTTTTCAGCTTTTAATTCTTAAACAACTCCAATAGACTCCAAATCAGAATGTTCACCAAGCTCCTTCACAAGTGTATCCAAGTCATCTGAGGATTCCATATGAGTAATGCTCATGAATGCGGAGAAATTTCCTTCTCCATCACAGCTCTCGTCAGAATTAGAATTTGACGAGTCTAAATCACTTAAAGTAGTGGCATAGACTTTTCCCTTCAACTTCAAGTAGTTTGGACATTCCTTTTTAAAATGGCCATACCCATTACATTCAAAACATGTAATTCCTTGTGAGGATTGGGAATCTTTACCATCTTTTCTTCGGAAGTCTTTCTTCTCTTTTTCGGCACTCTGGAATTTTCTTTTGTCACCAAATTTTCCACTATTCTTGAGCCTTAGGAATTTCCAGAAGTTCTTTACAAGATACGACACATCTTTATCTACTATATCCTCTTCCGAAGATTCATGAGACACTATCCTCTTATCAATTGTCTTAAGAGCAAGGGATTTTCTCTTCTTCGCTGAAGGAAGAGACAACTCAAATGTCTGTAGAGAACCAACCAGCTCTTGAACCTTGATTTCATCAAGATCTTTGCTCTCTTCAAAGGCTGTAACTTTGGCACAAAAACTTTCTAGTAGTGACCGAAGGATCTTCCTTACAACTTTAGACTCCTCCGTCTTTTCCCCCAAATTAAATTTGTCGATGACCACCTCGTTTAGCTTACTATAAAAAGAGTCAAAGGACTCATCCTCATCCATCTTTAGCTGCTCAAAGTGAGTGGTCAGCATCTGAAGTTTGGTGTCTTTCACCTTCTTGGTTCCTTCATAGGTTGTCTCTAGAATCTCCCATGCTTCCTTAGCAATAGTAATATGAGAAATCCTGTGAAATTCTTCTGGAGAGATACCACAGAAAATGGCATTCAATGCTTTACTGTTTGCATTAGCTGCCGCAAGAGCTGCCTTGTCCTAAGTGGATTTGGCATCCACTGGCTTTGTCCAACCTATATCAACTGCATCCCACATAGCCTCATCCATAGAACACAAAAAGGCCCTCATTCGGACTTTCCAAAAAGCATAGTTATTACCATCAAAAAATGGTGGAGTAGTGAGAGATTGAGACCTATCCATCTCAACAAGGGGTCAAGGATCACACTTAGGTATTAAAACCACTACAAGTGTACCTGCTCTGATACCAATTGAAAGTTCAATATGGGTATGAAACACCCTTGAACGTTTAGACCCCCAGAAACAAAATACCAATTCAAGCTTTATATCAAACAAGTAATGTGCGGAATATGATAACCAGCTAATAATAGAATTGATAAAACAATCTAAGCCAAAGATAAACACATCCACAGCAGTAAATATGAGGCAAAGATAAAGGAAAGAGAGATGCAAACACATGGACAACACACGATGTGTTATCAAAGAGGAAACCGAAGTCCTTGGCGTAAAACCTCTCCACCGCCCTCCAAGTGGTGATAAAATCTACTAAAGAATATAGTTGGGATACATGAACAGCAGAAAACCCTCCAAGCCTAATCTACCCAAGTACCTAAGCCCTCCAAGCTTCTTGCTCCAACGAGGTTACGCCGAATCTATTTCTTCTTTAGTTTGTCGAATTCTGCTACTTGACCATAGCATCAACCAATGTATATTGTTTCCTTTCCAAACTGCTTCCTAAAGCACCAAATGGACCTTCTCACAGACGTGGGTGTGGTGAGATAAGGGTTTGGTAAATGACCTCTCAAGGGTATGACAATGGAGAGGAAGAGAGTAAAGGAATTTGTAGAGTCTCTTTAGATGAAGATTGGGGATGAGACAATCTTGTTTTTCTCTAGGATTTTCTCTCACAAAATTCTCTCTGGAAGCTCTCTCAATATGATGGGTATAAGGGTGTATATATAGTAGGGTGAGAAGGGAATGCAAAATGTCAGTTTTTGCCAAACAGGGCAAGTTGGCGGCTTAGTCTCGCGACTTGACCAAGTCGCGAGTTCAAGTCGCGACATAACGGCCTGACCAGACTGGAACTTTTGTCTTGTAGCGTGATAGCTAGCGCGACCCTTCAGCTTCCCAGTGTGCCTCTCACGTGCCAGCCTTTGGCAGCTTACCAGTCGCGATCCACCCACGAGCCCTAGCCGCGAGCCTCTGTTTTTCTTGCACACTCTTGAGCTTTTCTTCACATCTTCTCACATACTACCCTTACAATTTTTCCACCTAAATACAGGGTTGCTAAGTGCTAAATTACAAGCAAATTGGTCACGGAATAAAGCCAATTAAATGGTTGATTAAATTCAACCTTACACAATTCATTATATATTCACTTGTTTTACAGTTTTCACATAATTTGCTTTAACTGCTTCTTTATCAACAGTGTCTACTTTTTGTAGAAGTGGTCGGAACGTTTGCAATACAAGTTGGCATCAAATCTAGTGCTTTCAAAAGAAAATAAACAATGTTCCAAAATAATAGAAAATACTAGAAATATTTCACTACATGATTATTTTCAGTCATTCAAATGACATTGATTTGTATAAATTGATGACTGAATTTTCTAGAAAATGCTGCAATTTAGTGAATTTTCTCTTTTATTGAAAGGGAGATTGAATGTGTACCATTCATGAATCATGATTACAAATGTATGTGTTGTATGCACACATGCAATGTAGTTGACAATTAGATTTGTGATGTTGCCCGTATAAGGTTGGCTAGGAGTGCTCATGTTTACTGAAAACAATTGAATGTAATTGTTAATTGTTGATAACATTGCATTTTGGTAGACTTTGAAATCTAAAATTATTTTGAAATGTAGTTATAGCTTGCTGCTGGTTAGGTGTATTTTTGCTTTTGCTTGGTTGCTTCATTTTGCTATTTCCTAACAAGAATATCATTAGCTATTTTAATTAGAATACATAATTTATTTGCTTCTAAATTTTACACTCTCTTTCCCTTCATATATGGGATATCAAGTTCTTCAAGAGCATGCTCTAAGGCCTAAATTTGTTTTAGGTTTCAATTTCAAGTTCTTCAAGAAAACACACTAAGGCCTAAATTGTTTTAGGTTTCAATTTTTCTTCCTCTTTAGAGTTCACAGTTACATCATTGTATGGTCTAAATATATAGCTTCTTTGGAATCATTTAGAGGAGCAAATGTTTCCTTACAAATAACGTTTGCTTTGGGTCACCTTTTTTTTCATTGAGAAAATTTAACACCATAAAGACACCAAAAAAGTTGAGATATGTTTGATTAAAATACTCATGAGATGACAATAATCACCAAGTTGTCTTGCAAATCTCTAACATGACCAAAATATCTTTACAACCACTAAAAAAAAAATCCAAGATATCACTCTAACATGGCCAAATTGAGTGGTTTTGATGCTATTATGGTCATTTTCAAAATATTTAGTATTGTAATCATTCTAGGTATTTTTAGCACTACTTTGTTCATTTTTAGTAATTTTTTTTTATTAATTTTGAAATTTTAAAAATGTGTTTTAGTCATTTTATATATTTTTATGACTATTTTTTGAAATCCTTAATTTCCAGGTATTTTTGTTAATTTTCAAGTTTATAACTACTTTGGGAAAATTTTTGTTAACATTTTAATTATTACCAAGATTGTTATGAATTAATAAAAGTATATATGATATTGGTACTACCTAATGTGACTAAAAAATAATAGAACTATTGTTTTTCCTTTTCTTTTTTTTCTTTTTTGAAAAAAATAATAGAACTATTGAATATAACAAAAGTATGATCATATGTGACTTGGTACTACCTAATGTGACATTAGAACTATCAAATGTGTGAAAAGAATAACGGTACCACCAAATGTAATAGAAGTACAATCAAATGTAATGTTGGTATTGCCTAATGTAACAACGAAACTATCAAATGTGAGAAAAAGGTAAGGGTACTGCCAAATGTGACAAAAGTACAGTCATTTTTAAGATTCTAAGCATATTTAAGTAATTTTTAGGTTATGAGGTCATTTCGGTTATTTTTTAGGTTTCAATGTCATTAAGTTATTTTTTAGGTTCTAAGGGTCTTCTAGTAATTTTAAAGGGTTTCGAAGGTATTTTGGTCATTTGCAAGTGTTTTGGGGTATTTTTGGTCATTGTTTTAGGTTTTTCGGTTATTTTGATCATTTGTTTTTTTTATGTTTTGGGGTAATTTTGGACATTTTTTTAGGTTTTAGGGTCGTTTTGTCATTTTTTAGGTTTTAAAAGCATTTTGATCATTTTTTAGGTTCTAAGGGTATCTAATACTATATATAATAGCAGAAGCCTTTTACTAGGTGTTGACACGTTAACAAAAAGTCCCCCTTAAAATGCTGCCACGTATAAGTTAAAAGGCGATAAATTATGTTTGTTGGCAATTTGCACACCGTTTAAAAGCCTCTCATTATAAATAACAAAAAAAAAAAAATAACCGGTTAAAATGAAAGGACGCACGAAATAGAAATAGAGAGGCGATGAAAGAGAGAGAGAGAGAGGCGACGAGGAAACGGGGAAAGAAGCAGAGAAGGAGAAAAAAAAGATAGAAAAAAAGATTGAGATACGGAGATGAGAAGGAGACAGAGTTCGTACGGCCGGCCGGCTATCACCATCTCCCCACCACCGTTCATCCGTTGCCGGACTTAGGCTACCGAAACCGGCACCGGTAACCTAAAGGTGCACGCAGGATTTGAGATACAGACACAGAGAGAGAACTGCTACTGGTAAGTTTTTTTTTTTTTTCATTCTTCCTTAGATCTGGGTATGAAATATGAATTAGTTTTGAGAAATCTAATTTGGTTGGATTGATTTGTATTTAGGTATTTGGGTTACATTAGGTTTTGATTTAATTTTTTTGATTCGATTTAGTTTCTCAGTATACTAAAAACTTTTGGGAGTATTTGGATCCAATTAATTTTGTGTTTGATTTTGGTTTAATTTTAGGGTATTTATAATTGGCTTTGGACAATCAAGTTTTAGAGGCCAAAAGTCCGAGGACGGTAGAGAGAGAGTCGGTTAGACACAGGGTGCAGAGAGAACTACCAATTGGAGATAAGTTTTGTCGTTCTAGTTTTTTAATTTTTTTTTTTAAATTGATTTTTGTCTATTTGGTATGGTGTACGAGGATGACTATGTGCTAGACTTTTGGGTTTGTTCTGATTTTGGTTTTGAAGGCCTACAAGACATTTGCAATGGTAGTAAGGTTATAAAATTTTGGAAGGAACAGGTGAGCTTGCAGGCGGGACATGGTTGGTTTGTAATTTGTACCAAGGATGGGAGTGTGGCTTTTCTCATAAATGTCAGGGAAGATTGGTCTCTGACAAAAGACAAGAGAAGAGGGGACTTCCCAGTTTTGTTCTTGATGGTGTTTTTATTTTTAAATCAACTTTTGTATTGCCTCACACTCTATCTACATAATTACCAAGTTCAGGTACTTCAATCTCTCTCTTTAATTTTTGGTTAATGTCATATGATATGATTTGCTGTAGCAGTTTTTTTGGTTGTTAGTGTGTGAATTGAATTAGCAAATCAATGAGCATGACTGCTGTTAAGTTGGCTGGTTTTGCATGTTAGACCAAGTGGTGTGCTTAAAACTGATAAAGACGTTCAAAGATCTAAATAAAAATTTTCTGATAATCTACTATTAAAAAAAAAAAAAAAAAAACCCTGCAAATATGCTGTATTCATAGAGCTTTGCATATAATCATAGAGTGAATTATGTCTTTTTGGAGGAACAATTAAATTGAAGCTCACTTATTTCAAAAATTTGATGTTTTCTATCTTGAAATAGGTTTTCTTATATAAAGGATATTTATCAGATGAGCAGTGTGACTATCTTACCACTTTGGTACACCGTTTAATTTTTGAATTGATTCAAAAATATGTATAGTCCCTGAATATAAATAGATGTTCTGGTTCTGCCGACTGAATATTCCAGTGACTAAAGTCTTAGTAATTGATATTTATAATTATTGGTTATTTATTCCTTAAGCTATTGGCATATCCGGCTGTATTGTAATGAGCTACAAATTTTTTTTTTCTTAACAGCATTGAAGTCATGGAAGCCTTGGCTGCTAGGAGGACCGTGGTGTTATTTTAGATACTAATGGATGTGGCTTAAGCTAGAAGGTCAAAAACACATTTGATTTTGTACGAGATAAAAGTTGATGGATCTCAAGTTGAGATGTGCACCAAAAGTCAGTCAAATGACGGAAATCTATTCAAAGTTCCTATTTCATATGAACCTGGTATCTCTAGCCTGCGAAGTTATAAGCAAGGGGATGCTACTAGAACAGCTGCAAATTGGACGCAGAATTTATCCATGTATCAGTTGCAGGTTATGGCTAAATTCCAAAATCCTGAAGAATGTCATGGTCATTTTGGTCATTTTGTAAAGGTTCTAAAGGTATTTCAATCATATTTTAGGTTTAAAGGGTATTTCAGTCATTTTATAGGTTTTAGGGTCATTTTTTAGGTTTTAAGGATATCCTTGTAATTTTTGAAAGCTTCGGGGTTATATTGGTCATTTTCAAGTGTTAGGATGTGTTTTGTCAATTTTAATATATTTATGGGTATTTCAAAAATTTCAAAGGTTTTAGGATAATTTTTGTTATATATATATTTGTCAATTATTAGGTAATTCGATGGGGCTGTGTTGGGTTGGCTATGCCCATATGTGATGTTAATATTGCTTAATGTAATGATGGAACTATCAAATGTGAGTAAAAAATAAGAGAACAATTGAAGAAAAAAGGCCACTTAAAATTCTGACACGTTTAAGTTAAAAAGCGATAAGTTACATTGTTTAGTTATGCTACAACATCGATTAAAAGCCTCCCAGCATTGGTGAAGTTTAGAAGAATGCAAAAATTGTCAATATCCATATGCTTCAAGAAATTTATGGAAAAGGATTGTGCTAAAAAGCATCAACCAAATGTACATGGCTTAGGAAAAGAGTAGGTGGCTGTAGATTTCTCTGTGAGATATAACAAATGTAACTTTGATTTTAGTGCCACCATCTTTTAGTTTTTTACGTGGCAGTACAGTGATTGGTATTCATAAAACTCTACCATCTAACTTTTTCAAGAGTTTTTTTTTTCTGCCCCAACAAATGTCTTTTGTGCGGTTTTTGTATGTATTCTTGAAATTAGTTGTCCTCTATGTAGTTTAATTTGGATAGCTATAATAAGAATCCTATAATCGTGACAACATAGTTTGTATAATTGAGGTTTTTTGTATTTTCTTCATTTGACCATATTTAATGCATAAACCCACCTTTAATTTTAAGGGAGTTTCTTATCATTTTAAAAAATAATAATAATTAAGAAAATAAAATAAATGGAAAGTTTTTTCCCTTTTACTTTTTTTCCTTTTCATTTTCTTTTTAAAAAGCAATTTTTTTAATTTTAATTATCTATGGAGTTGTCATAATATTTTTATGATTTTACATATTTTTCCATGAATAATAAATAAAAGTAGTCCGCGCATTGCGCGGGTCATACGCTAGTTCCAGTAATTCTTGAAGGTTTTAGGTGCATTTTTGCCATTCTCAAGTTTAATGAGGTATTTTGGTCATCTTATAGGTTACAAGAGTATTTCAAATTTTTTTAAAGTTTAAAGGTTGTTTTGATAATTTTTAAGGTTTAAGGTGCATTACAGTCAATTTTTAGGTTCTAAGGGCATTATTATCACTTTTTAAGTTACCTGGCCATTTCAGTCATTTTTAAGGTTTCATGGTCATTTAGGTAACTTTTATTGTATCTAAGGGTATTTTGATTATTTTTTAGGTTTAAAGGGTATTTCAGTCATTTTTTAGATTTTTGGGTCATCTCAATCATTTTGTAGGTTTTAAAAGTTTCGGGGTTATTTTTTGTAATTTTTTAATTGTTAGAATGTGTTATGGTAATTTCTATATATTTAAGGGTATTTTGGAATTTTTGAGACATTAGGAGTATTTTTGTTATATATATTTTTCAATTATTAGGTAATTTGGTGGGGTTGGGTTGGGTTGGCTACGCCCATATGTAATGTTGGTACCGCCTAATGTAACAATGGAACCATCAAAAGTGGCAAGAGAACAGTTACATGTGATGTTGGAACTACACAATATGATAATGAAATCATTAAATGTGAGAAAAAAAGTAAGGAAACCACCAAATGTGACAAAAGAACTGCCACATGTGAGATTGGAATTGCACAATGTGAGGATAGAACTGTCAAATGTGAGAAAAAAAAATAAAGGAACCATAGAATGTGACAAAAGTACAAACACATGTGATGTTGGAACTGCATAATATGAGGATAAAACCTTCAAATGTGAAAAAAAATAAGGGAACCAACGAATGTGACAAAAGAACTGTCATATGTAATATTGGAATTACAAAATGTGAGGATGGAACTATCAAATGTGAGAAAAAGAGTAAGGGAACCTCAAAATGTGACAAAAGAACTATCATATGTAATGTTGGAACTGTAAAATATGAAGATGAAATTGCTAAATGTAAGAAAAAAAAAAAGTAAGGGAACCATAGAATGTGTCAAAGGAACTGACATGTGTGAGGTTGGAACATGTGAGAATGAAACAGTCAAATGTGAAAAAAAAAAAGTATGGGAACCACTAAATGTGACAAAAGAACTGTCATTTGTGATGTTAGAACTACACAATGTGAGGATAGAACCGTCAAATATGAAAAAAAAAAAAAAAAAAAAAAAAGGGTAAGAGAACCACTAAATGTGACAAAAAAACTGTCACATTGTGTAATTCTAACATCACATGTAAAGATGAAACTATCAAATGTAATAAAAAAATAAAGGGAACTACCAAATGTGACAAAAGAATTGTCACATATGATATTGTAACTGTATAATGTGAGGATGGAACCATCAAATGTGAGAAAAAAGTAAAAGAATAACTGAATGTGACAAAAGAACTGTCACATGTGATGTTGAAACTACACAATGTGACGATTAAATCGTCAAATGTGATAAAAAAAAAAATAAGGGAAGCACCAAATGTAACAAAGAACTGTTGGAATTGCACAATGTGAGGATAGAATCATTAAATGTGAGAAAAAAGTAAGAAAACCACCGAATGTGACAAAAAAACTGTCACGTGTGAGATTAGAACTACACAATGTGAGGATGAAATCGTCTAATGTAAAAAAAAAAAAAAGTAAGGGGACCACTAAATGTGACATAAGAACTGTCACATGTGTAGTGTTCGAACTGTGCAATGTGAAGATGAAACCATGAAATGTGATAAGAAAAAGTAAGGGAACCATCGAATGTGACTAAGAACTATCACATGTGATGTTGGAACTGCACAATGTGAGGATGAAATTGTTAAATGTGAGAAAAAAAAGTAAGGGAACCACCGACTATGACAAAACTTTATTAAAACTTGAAAAAGGAAGAATATATAGACAATATCAAAACTTTCTTAAAATAATCTATTAAAAAATGTTCTAAGGGAACCTGTTAACTGGACCTAAACCTTAATAACATCCAATTAAATGAATGATGGATTTAAGGAGACAATTTGCAAAGAAAAGAAACAAAAGGTCTTATAATGGAAAGCCTTATATTTCAAGAGTAAATTAAGGTGGCAAATAATGGTGCACATTTAAGGCCATATATTATGAATGGAATTAATAGTGCATGCAATTTTTTCCATTTATTATTGAATAATTGTCATCCATGTAGCAAACAATCCTAAGACTACAACTATTTAGACAATTTTTGTCACAATTTGTCATGTGGCAAGTTTTGAGGAGTGGATGTGTGAACCCACTATTTTTCTTCATCACTCATAACTTGCCACCTGGCAAGTTGTGGCAACAATGGTCTTAGCATTTTTTGCCAAGTGGAATAGTTTATACTTGTAAACTTAATAAATTTGAAGTACACTAATTATAACTTGCCATGTGGAATGGTTAGTCCACGTGGTCTTGAAGTAATTTGATGAAATTGTCACATGTCAAGAATAGGTAGCTCAAAACTTCCCAAATGGTAAAGCCTTAAATTAGGCTTTTTATAACTATTTATATACTATGTATTATTTGGGCAAGGTGCAGTCGGCTGAGATGGCTGAAGCTTTGGTGGCTCGAAGGGCTGTGATCTTTGCAAGGGAGATGAGTTTATTTGACATTATTGTTGAAGGTGATTGTCTTACTGTTATTCAGGCTTTGCTGTATTGTGGCCCCTGTCCATTGCTATTTGGCCATATCATTGATGAGACAAAAAGACTTGGTGGAGTACTACGAAGTTGTTTGTTCCAACATGTTAGGAGGGATGGGAATAGATTAGCTCATATTTTAGCTAAAAAAGCAGTTTTATCTGCAGATCTTGAGGTTTGGGTAGAAGACTTACCCGAGGACATGGATGTTGTTTTCCAGTCGGATCTTCCTTGAGTTTGGTTTTTGTTTCATTTTTTTAGTTCGTTGTTCTTTTAATAAAATTTTGCTTACCTTTTTCTCAACAAAAAAAAAAAAAAAAAAAAAAAAAAAAAAAAAAAAAAAAAACTCAAATTACAACATTTTCTAGACTTAGGGGTTTCTATAAACCCAGCAGCCAGTGAAAGTCAATGCCCACCTTTTGGTTAGGCTTAAGGTTTCCTTGCTCTCTGATCAAGGAACGTTGTTTGGTGTTACGTAAGTATACCATGGTGTCCCTATCCGAGAAGTGGGAGAAATTCTCACTATCAAAGCACGAAGGAAGCCGGTACTTGGTTCAGGATGATGAGATTGAAGAAGGTAACTTCTTGGTAGCCAGTTTCTTCACCAGTCAGGTACTGAGTATGGAAGCTATTGCACGTACGTTCAAACTTTTGTGGCATACAAGGAAGGGATTTGAAGTTCGAGACATTGGCAACCACAAGGTTTTGTTCGAGTTTAAGGATCCATCAAATGTGGAACGACTCTTGAAGGGAGAGTCGTGGTTCTTTGATAAGAATTTGGTGGCTCTTAAATGGGTGTCAAGGCATACTGATGTGCAAAACTTGGTTTTTGATAGGACCAGTTTTTGGGTTCAGGTGCATAATCTGCCCATTAGTAGTTTCTCCATGCGAGTGGCTAAGGAGATTGTGTCGGTGGTCGACATGGTTGATGAGAGTGAGACTGAAGAGGGGAACGGTGAGGGGTGAAATTTCTTACAAGTTCGAGTTTTTCTCAATCCCTTAGGCCCACTGTGCAAAGGTAGAAAGATTGGTCAGAAAGATGGCTCAGCGAGTTGGGTTAGTTTTAAGTATGAAAGACTCCCTAATATTTGCTACTGGTGTGGCAGACTTACTCACCATGACAAGGATTGCCTATCGAGGTTGAAGAAGAAAGGGATTGTGCTTGATGTTGAGAAATAATTTGGCTCGTGGCTAAGGACTAGCACTCCAAATCCATCACGGCAAACAATCATCAGTGTTGCTGGGTTTGAAAAGGATGACGAGGTTGGCAACACCAAAAGCTCAAATAATGTTGAATCGGAGGCGGACAAGGACAACAATCTTTTCTTAGATTTTAACACAGGGATTAACACTTCTATGGAGCAGGTGTGACCGGGATAGAGCTTTGTACGCCAATGGAATTTTTTTTTTTTTTTTTTGTGGGCGTGATATGGTGCAAAGTAGAGAGGTGAGCAATGAAACAATGGGTATTGAGCTGAAGTCACCACAGCCAATTACGGTTGTGCATATCCCACTGGTAGCAGGCTTTACCATTGCAGGTAACTCAGTTTTATCTTCACAGGAGGATTTGGACCCCATTGATAGGGACTTGGCAAAGTTTGATCAGAATGGAAGTGGAGTTTCAAAGGATGAGTCAAACTTGAGGATTGGTTTGAGTCAGGTTTCATTGGGTTCAACGGTAGCTGGGTCAACGCAATTTTTGAAGAACTTTTTTGTTGCCAGTGCTCCAACTTCTCTATTTACAATGGGTAGTAAGACTGAACCTTCTCGAACCACTGTTTCAAAGGTTTAACATTGGCAAAAGGTACCTAGGAAGAATAAGGAGGAGCAAGGGTCTCTGTTAGTGAAAAGGGTGACCCAAGAATCTAATAAGGAGATGAAGGAGGTGGAAGGCAACAAGAAAAGGTGGGCAATTTATGAGGTTGATCCACCGATGGAGGCTAGCAACTAGCCATATTGACAACAATGAAACTATTAACATGGAACTGCAAGGGACTTGGGAACCAGCTTGCAATTCAGGAGCTTGTAGACATTGTACGAGCACAAGATCCTATGGTCATGTTTTTGTTTGAGACATTGTCAAATAAGGAGCAAATGGTTAGGATAAAAGAGAAGTTAGAATTTGATGATTTATTCATTGTCCCGAATGATGGTCAGGGTGGTGGATTAGCTTTGCTTTGGAAAGGAAGTATAAAGGTTTGGGTGGATAGTTTCTCAAAATACCACATTGACTCGATTGTGGATGGGGACTCAGAGAGTGCTTGGCGATTAACAGGGTTTTTTGGGGAGCTGAATACAAATCATTGGACTGAAGGATGGAGCATGCTTTGAATGCTCAATTTACCGTGGTGTTGCTTTGGAGACTTTAATGAACTCTTGGAGGTGAAGGATAAAAAGGGTGGTGATCCGAGAGCACATAATCAGATGCAATTGTTCAGGGATGTTTTAGACCAGTGTAGCTTTGTAGACTTGGGGTATTCATGGTTGGATTTTACTCATCATGGTCGGAGAAGAAATGAATTGATTTGGGAAAGGTTGGATCGGGAAGTGGCAAATTATGATTGGTTGTTAAGATATCTCACGGCTAGGATTTGGCTTCTATATTGCTTCACTTCAGATAAGGACACCTTTTCTGGCCTGCTAAATGAGTACTACTCTAAGTTATTCTCCTCCTCTAAACCTCATGATTTTGAGCGTATTTTGGATGGGGTTGATGTGGTTGTTAGGTTCTAAAGATTTAGAAATTTATGTATTTAGAACTCTAATGTGTAATGTTGGCAAACCATGATCAAAACAATATGCTTAGTCTTGTTGTTCTATGATTGTATTTCCTTTGCGCTTTCTATATTATGTCTGTCTACCATAACTTGTTAGCAATAACTCTGCCTACTGTGAGCTCTTAAATAGACTTTGGCAGACACGGCAAAGATTTTGCACAAGCCGGGCCAAGGTGTGCTCTAATTGGGTCGGTCTTAACTCCTCACCCAAAAACAACTTGGGCTTAGTGCAGCAGGAATTTGCCCAACATCTCCATCAAGGCCCACCCCCTTACACTATGATTAAATTTATAGATAAAATAATATAACATGTATTTGGTTGTAGTTTACTAGATTTTTTTTATGCATTGAAATTGAATGATTGTTTGCCTCTGATTTAGCAATCATTAAATTATTAGTATTTTTTAATCTTATTTATTATACTTAATGGGTGACAATTTTATTGATGGTAATTTAGAAAATAGTACACTTTTGGGTTTTGATGTGGAGGCGTCAACTTCTAATGAGCGTCATTCCAAAATTCCAAGGACTGAACCCAAAGAACATCATGGAAGTGGAACTAGAAGAAATTCAATTAAAATTTTCATCATTTACTTCAAATGAAGTTGATGTTAGAACTTTAAAATTTGATCCAATATTATTAACTTGTATATTGATTATTAAATTGTATATAGATTACTATTTGAGATTTTATACTTTATTACATAGAGAGAAACTAATTTTATGTTTGGGCCCTTCCAAAGATAAAATTTTGACTTTGCCACTGCTTAGAAAGAGAACAAATACATTTATCAGCTCATAATCTGTTTGCTTGTTCACACTTAGGCTAGGCACACACTAATTTGAAACATGGACTATGATGATATAGATTATGATGAAGGTTATAGCATAAGAGATATAGACAATAATTGGTCAAACAATAATATGGATTATGAAACAGATTCTGATTCTGACAGTGATATGGATGACTATATTCATAAATATAATAATAATGCAAAAAATTGGAGTATATTAACAGGAGATAAAATCCGACAGACTAATAGACATAGCTTCTTAGACATAATTAATAAAAAATTAGAATCTACAGAAAATGATGAAAGATCTACGACATATACTAAAGTAGAAAGAAAAAATGATAGTTTTTGAGAACTCTATGAATAAATGAAAATTTTAAATTCACCTTTAGGAAAAGAAAAAGAATTTGAACCCCATCATAGATCACCTTTAACAAAAGTTATGACAGATAATTGCCATAATAGGTAAAAGGATAATTCGATATCAATAAATATGATAGATGGTAGAAAAGATGGCTTAATAGATAATTCAAAAGCAACTAACAGAGCTATATCTATAACATATAAAGACAAAGAAAAGGACGAACTAAAGAAAGAAACTAGTCATAAAGGAATTATGCATGAAGAAAATGAAAGACAAAAGATTGATAACATAAAAGAAGGCCATGCTTGGGAAAGACCAACACGTATAGAAGATAAAGAAATGTTTAAAAAAGGAATGGTAAAAGAGATGATAGAAGCAATTGAAAGACAAGATAGTAGAAAGTTAAAGACAAAAGAAGATGTAGGGAAAGTTATAAAGGACATGCTAGAACTAAAAACAAATAGTACCCTTGAAAAACCATTAAGTAGGAAGTTAGAAGTAAAAGAAGAAATAGAACAAGAAAGAGCCAAAGATAGAGAAGTAGTCAACAAAGGAAGGAAAACTAATAATGAAAGAAAAGAAAATAGTGATAGTGTAGTAAAAGCAAAAGTAGTCAACAAGAGATGTAAAATTAATAATAATAATAGTTTAAAAGAGGTAATTGATGAGAGAATAAAATTAATTGAGAAATCTATGATAGATAACAGTTTGACAGAATTAAATAAAAAGATAGAAATTTTTAATTTACCCTTAAATATAGACAGAGAAAAAGAAATAGCAGTTTTAAATACTACTAAGTCATCAGATAATGAGAAAACTGGCAGACATGTTAGACATATTATTTGTCATAAATGTAAAGAATATGGACATACTAAAAAACAATGTGCTAGACAGAATAAAATTTCTAAACAAATTAGTAAATTAGAATTTGAAAAAGATACAATAAATGAATTAATGGAAATATTTAATATAAGTCAAGATAGATCGAGTAAAGAAAAAGGAAGAACTAAAATCAACCAACCCATTTAAAGTCAATAAAAGAAAAAGAAAACAAAAAGACATAATAATGAACTTGATAGATAGCCTACCTAATCAAGACAAAAAAAACTATTTACTAAGTCTGAAAGAATCTATAGACATACCTATTGCCTGTATTAGATGTAAGAAATATAGACACCATGTTACAAAATGTAGGAAACAAGAAAAAGCCAAAAAAGAAAAAGATAAGCAAGAAAAGATAGAAAAGAAAAAAGATAACAAAGAAATAGAATCAGTAACTTTACAAAATTTAATGAAAAAAGCGAAAATACTCAAACAAGAAATTAAAGATATTAAAGAAGATAATCATATATATATATATATATATATATAAATGAAGGGAATATTGCAGAAATAATAAATTTAAAAGAATTATCTAAACCCCCACCTTTATTAGAAAAAGAAAAAGACAATGGTGATAAACAAAATTTCTTGAGCTTAATTGACAGAGTAATCTTCCAAAAATGGTATACAGAAATTACTTTAGTAATTAATAAAGAATTTTCCTTGATAGAAATTGCTTTAATAGACTCAAGTGCTGATATGAACTATATACAAGAAGGAGTAGTACCTTTAAAGTATTATGAAAAATCATCTGAAAGATTAACCCAAGCTAATGGAGAAAAGATAATAATTAATTATAAAATACCTAATGTCCACATATGTAATGATGGAGTATGCTTTGAAACAGTTTTTGTTTTAATTAAAGATCTTTCTTCCAAAATCATTCTAGGAAATCCTTTCATGGCTTTACTTTATCCCTTTTTAATGACAGAAGATGGAATTAAAACTAATGTGCTAGGAAAAGACATACTTTTTAAATTCATCTTGCCATCTATCTCGAAAGAAATCTATTCCCTTGATAACATTTCCATAATAAAGGAAATTGATAGAAAAAGAATTGACAGAAAGAATAGACATTTAGAATCTTTAAAGATAGAAATAATATACAAAAGAATTACTGATCAATTAATAGACCCTATACTACATCATAAAATAAAATCATTCAGACAGCAAATTGAGGCAGAAATGTGTTCTAATCTCCCCACCGCCTTTTAGCACAGGCATCAACATAGAGTACAATTACCTTATGAAAAAGACTCAATGAAAGATAGATACCTACTAAAGCTGGACCAATACAAATGAATAAAGAATTATTAGAACATTGTAAAAAAGAAATTGAAGATCTTTTAAATAAGGGTTTAATCAGAAAAAGCAAGTCTCCTTGGAGCTGTGCTACTTTTTATGTTAACAAACAGACAGAATTGGAAAGAGGAGTTCCAAGATTAGTTATAAATTATAAACCTCTAAATACAACATTACAATGGATAAGATATCCTATTCCTAATAAGAAAGATTTGCTTGACAGACTTCATGAAGCAACCATATTTTCTAAATTTGATGAGTAAAGCGGATTTTGGCAGATACAAATAGATGAGAAGGACAGATATAAAACCGCTTTTACAGTTCCTTTTGGTCATTATGAATGCAATGTTATGCCTTTTGGATTAAAAAATGCACCAAGTGAATTCCAAAATATAATGAATGATATATTTACACCTTTTATAGAATTCTCAGTTGTCTATATAGATGATGTGTTAATTTTCTCTAAATCAATTGATGACCATTGGAAACATTTAGATATATTTGTCAAAGTAATTAAACACAATGGATTAGTTGTTTCTGCCACTAAGATAAACTTATTCCAAGATAAAATTCGATTTCTAGGACATAATATTTATAAAGGAACCTTAAGCCCCATTGATAGAGCCATTCAATTTGCAGATAAATTCCCAGATGAAATAAAAGATAAAAATCAGTTACAAAGATTTCTTGGTAGCCTAAATTATGTTTCAGATTATTTTCAAGGACTAAGAAAAATATGTAGACCCTTATATAAAAGGCTAGAAAAGAACCCCCCTACATGGACAAACAAACATACTATGATAGTTCGACAGATTAAAAAATATGTTAAACAACTCCCTTGCATTGTTATTCCTTCACCCCATGCTTTTAAGATTGTTGAGATAGATGCTTCAGACATAGGTTATGGTGGAATCTTAAAACAAGTAATAAAAGATGATACTAAAGAACAAATTGTTAGATTCCATTCTGGCTCCTGGACAGCTACCCAGCAGAACTATAGTACTATTAAAAAAGAAATTTTAGCTATTATATTGTGTGTTTCAAAATTCCAAAATGATCTTTTTAACCAAAAGTTTTTAATCCAAGTTGACTATAAAAGTGCTAAAGAAGTTTTACAGAAAGATGTTCAAAATCTCGTTTCCAAATAGAGTTTTGCAAGATGGCAGGCTATTTTAAGTGTTTTTGATTTTGATATTGAATATATTAAAGGTGAATCTAATTCTATTCTTGATTTCTTAGTCCGTGAATTCCTACAGGGAAGATGAGCTCCCCTACAGAAAAGAGCAACTCCCCAAAACCCAGATCTAAACAGTCTTATGCTGCTCCATCGATCCCTCCTCCCCCTAGTAGATTTCTCCCTTGCCCCTCCTTCAGCTCACCTAGTTTCTCTTCAAACAGACCCCAAGAAAGAACCCTAATACCCTGTAACCCAAACCCTTTCCAACCACTTTCTCCAAGCTCAATCCAATATCTAAACAGTCTTATGCCATGCCCTTAACTCCTCCTCCTCTAAAAACATCATTCAACATAGTTGCCTCTTCCTTTCCCCCGTTAACCTCTCCTTCTCCCTCTAAACAATCAACAGACAAACCCTCTACCTCTCAAACTCAAACCCAAACCCCAAGAGAAGATCACAGTGTTGAACTCCCAAAAAATTCTTGGAATTTTATTTTATGGATTGAAAGAGAATACCAGCATATTAGAGATCCCTTCTCACTAGTTAGACAGCTACTACCCCAGGATGGGAGCACCCTCAGACAGAAATATTAAAGACTCAGACATTCTATGAGTTTATTCTAGTTAGCATAGACTCAATCCTAGTTAAACATATGCCTTGCTCCCAAGACCCAAATAGAATTGGTTATTCTAAAGTAGTTATAAAATAGATTCTCACCCCTTCCCAATAGAGGGCAGAGCCCTGGATTCCTAGAAAATTTTCTCATCCCTTTGTGCCTCAGTTTTATAATTATTATGACTATATGGAAGCGTGGGACAGATTCCTTTTATTCAAAAACAGTATTAACAAGCACACTTGGTTTTTTTGATTTGATATGTATAGAAAGAAAGACATGATGATACCCAAATGGTTTATTGACTGGTGGACTTCTTATGGCCCTGAAGCTATGATGCTTCCTCCTAATCTCCTCAATGCTTATGAAAGTTTCAAGAAAGAACCAAAAATACAGCATCTTAAAGATTTTCCACATCTTTTACAGTTCTTTTACAGGTTTTTGGATCTCCCATGGATCATCAAATGGGAATACAAAATAGAAAGCATCCTCGGTATCCTTTTCCTATGCTCACCAAGAAGTTTGTGGAATACTTTAATTTTGATCATATTTGCCAAGAATTGCAGAAAAGGACCTCTCCCTCCCAGACAGAAAATCCTAATTTCTTTTTAGAAAAAGACAAGTCCAGTGTCAGCTTGCCTCCGTCTCAAACAGAAGATAGATTAAAAAGCAATTGCTTGAAGCTGCATCACAAATATCAGATGATGAAGATGACATAATAATGGAATGATCCTCTCCAAATTACAGGACTCATCCAGAAGCATTTCAAGATTCCCAGGATCCCTATGATATGTGACAGATAAGTGATAGATAAGACAAAAGGACAACAGGACAAAAAATTATTCACAAGCAAGCATGACAAAAAGATCTGGAGAGATATTTGACAGAATATTAATTGCACGCATACTCAGACAGATTTTCTACAGATTCCACAAGATCAGACAGACTACTGTTCAAGATTTACTTTTACTGTTCAAGATTTCATAAGATTCTGCCGACAGATTAACTTGAGTTCACTTTACTTAACTCAGGTTACTTTTGGAGACTTACCATGGTTCACTTCATCTATAAAAGGATAGACTTCGAAGACAGAAGATAAGTTCCAACTTTAGGTTCCAATTCCCAGGTCCAAAAATTCCAGAGAAAGTTTTAGGTTCCAACTGTAGGTTCCAATTCTCAAGTCCAAAATTTCTAGAGAAAGTTTTAAGAAAGCCTTTGTAATAGCCTTCCCTCTCAGAAAGACTTTTGTAACTTCCCCTTTTGTAATCTTGTAACCTTTCTCCTCAGACAGTTTTACTTTGTAATCTTGTAACTCTTCAGACAGTGTTTTATTTTCAAGCCTGTATTAAAGACAGTTCATTTTCAAGTGTAATCAAAGACAGAAGTATTTTCAAGTAAGATTTTATCAGTTTCAGTTTTCATATTCCATACTCTGTTTTAACTTATTTTGAATATATCTGTTTTGCTATTTTCTTCTTTATCATCTATAGAAGCATAAATAGATATATTCAAAATAAGTTAAAACAATGATAAAATAGATGATAAAGAAGAAAATAGCAAAACAAATATATTCAAAATAAGTTAAAACAGAGTTTAGAATATGAAAACTAAAACTGATAAAATCTTACTTGAAAATACTTTTGTCTTTGATTAAACTTGAAAACAAACTGTCTTTGATACAAGCTAGAAAATAAAACACTGTCTGAAGAGTTACAAGATTACAAAGTAAAACTGTCTGAGGAGAAAAGAGTTACAAGATTACAAAGTAAAACTGTCTGAGGAGAAAGGTTACAAGATTACAAAAGGGGAAGTTACAAAAGTCTTTCTGAGAGGGAAGGCTATTACAAAGGCTTTCTTAAAACTTTCTTTGGAAATTTTGGACTTGAGAATTGGAACCTAAAGTTGAAACCTGTCTTCTGTCTTCGAAGTCTATCCTTTTATAGATGAAGCGAACCGTGGTAAGTCTCCGAAAGTAACCTGAGTTAAGTAAAGTGAACTCAAGTTAATCTGTTGGTAGAATCTTGAACAGTAACTTAAAATATCTGTCCTATCTTTTTCTAAACTACTTTTGCACATGTTATTGAATAGTAAAATTTTTCTATCTATCAGGAGGCATGCTAGTGAATAGTGATCTGTCTTGTGTGTCTAGTGAATAGTTGTCTGTCTTTAATAGTGATCTGTCATCTTTGCCTATTTGGGAAAACTCTTCTATCTATCTTCTCAATTTGTATCTGCATAGTTGTCATAATCTAGCGGATTAGTGTTATCCTCATACTGCTCATGCTCATGGGGCACTCCATAATCATTACATAAAGCATAATATGAAATAAGAAGGAAAACAGGAACATGATCCTTGGCTGTCATTAATCTGGGATCTTTAACAATCCTTCTTTTCCCAATTAGCCTTCTTGCTGAAGGTCTTGGACCATACACAGCTATCCTGTCAGTGTAGCCATATAAATGGAAATCTCTATCTAAATCTTGTTGTACTTGATAAATCTTGTTACACTTGAAATTAGACCATTCTTGAGCCAGAGCACTTGGATCATCCAGTGATAAGTAAGTATCTCCTGAATACCAGTTGTATTCAGGGATAAAGCCTCAATCATGAATAAGAACCAAAATATGCGCTAGCTGAGATTCCATATAATAGCTAGTGTCCCAAACTGAAAGTGTACTCCAAATTTCTATCTTCATATAATTAAGTCCTCTAATCTGTGCTGCTACTTCTTGAATGACTTTGGGGAATAAACTAATCTGAATTGCAGAAGTTATAACTAATTTGCTAATAAACCCTGCTTCTAGCATTTCAGATAACTATAAAGGATCACGAATTACTAGATCCTCTGTCTCTGTATTGATAAGCAATCCCGGGTAGGGATCATATCTGTCTCCTATTCTTTCATGAACTTTGTCTGCATCTCCAAAACTCTCATACCATGTAGCTTTATGAGATAACCATATTTCACCTGTCATGTCTTCTGTTCTGATAAATGCTGTAGAAACAAATACCTTAAAAAGATACATCCATCTGTCATAAGAACTAGTTAAAGCTGTATGAGTTAATATTTTCTGTTGTATTTCAGGAAGTAAATTTCTGATGGCAAGCATTGTTTTTTGCTGAATCTTAGGGTGGAGCTTTGAAAAGCTTGTTCCCATAAGAAAGCTTTTTAGAGACTATGATTCTGTCTTTGTGGAGCTTGAATCTCCATCCTCCTTGCCTGGGAGTTGACAACCGAGAGCTTCAATAAATGCCTTGTTGTTAACAAGATGTAATTCCAAAGCCTGAAGGATCTTTTGGAATAAGTCTTTCTGTTTAAGGGTAAAAGGTGCCTGTAAATTATCAAGAAGTAGTTTAATATGAAGAGGAAGATTTGTAAATTCTCCGTCCTGAAACATGAGATCAGTGCGGAGCACTTTTTGCCAAGTTACACTATTTTCACCACATGAATACATTGCTTCTGCTTGCAACGTATCCTAAAGGGATATTGTCTCTAACAAGACACCTTCCTGCCCATCTATAATCCTTACTGAAGGCTTTCGAAAATGTTTGGGCACTGCTAGTGCCTTGCCCTTTCCTTTCCTGTTTGCTTGGGAAGTTCTGTTACTTATATTAGTCTGCGAATGGGATTGGGGAAAAGGATTATGTCTTGAAATATTATTTTGAGAATAAACATTTTCATGCAAGGTCTTTTTCAAACATATTTTTAAAATCTTTTTACTAGTGGCTTTCTATGAAATTTCTTTAAAGTATTTTATAAGAAAATCATTTTTAAATTTCAAAGTATATATAGTAAAACAAACTTTTTCCTATACACTTTTGTGCCCTTGCTGAGTAGTAATAATATTGGAGCAGGCATGATGGAATCTGTCAAAGTGAGTAGAATCCGAAATATTTTCAAGATCTGTTATGATTCTATGCGTGCTATCCATTTATGTATATATCTCATTTTGTGGGAATACAATTTCTCCATAAGTCTTTTATTAATTACTAAATTAGTCTAGAGAAAATCTATAAGAGACTTATAAATCATGTCTGTCAAGAAGTTAAATCTGTCTTCACTCAAGAAATTATCACAATTAATATCTTCTTTAATGATTAATAAAGGGGAGTCTGTCAAGTCTTCTTTTATTAAAATATTGTTACATGAGTGTTTGAGATTACTATTACTACAAAGGGTGCATGAATGCTATCTTTTATAATTTTATTTTAGTACATCTGTCTAACTATCTATTTGTTTAGTCCAATCAAATTAACTTATAAGCATAGTTCTATCTTTTGTCATGGATTCTATTTCATAAAGTGGTTGGACTATTTTTTGAATTATATGTTGGTGTCTATGTAGATGAGCAAATGGGCAATAAGAACAAATCTCTGTCTCTGGACGAATCTCTGTCTCTATGTCTTGTTTATCCTTTTTTTTATGTCATTTTCTATCAACTGGTGAGCAAGTGATATTTTTTTCTCTAAAAATGACCAACTTCTTTTAGTTCTATAGATTCCTTTTTTATTAGTATCCTGTAGGATAGCGATCTTGTAGGGGAAACTAATTTCTTTTGGAATAAAAGGTAGAATGGAAGTAAAAGGTACGTTAGTTACATTAGTTTTAATTTCCTTTTTTGTTTCCATAAAATAATTTAAAGAAAAATCACATATCTCATTGGGTAATTTATGATTAATTAATCTAGTAGCCGCCTGAATTAATTTTTTCTGTATACAATTCATGTTAGTGCTTGAGTCTATTAAAGCAATTTCTGTCAAAGAAAATTCTTTATTAAATACTAAAGTGATTTCTGTATGCCAGTTTTGAACGACTACTCTGTTAATTAAACTAAAGAAATTATGTCTATTGCAGTTATCTTTTTCTATTAAAGGGGTTTCTATCATGGGTCTAGGAAATTCTTTCAAGTTCATTATTTTTTTTAAATTTTTTTATTTATATTTACGGAATTATCTTCTTTAATATTTTTATTTTCTTGTTTTATTATTTTTGCTTCTGTCAATAAGTCCTGTATGGTTACAAGTTTTACTGATTCTGCGTTGGGGTTTCTATCATGGCTTTTTCTTGTTTACCATATTCTGTAACATAGTGTCCATATTTCTTACATCCAATACAGGCAATAGGTATATCTATAGATTCTTTCAGACTTAGTAAATAATCTTTTTTATCTTGATTAGGTAATTTATCTATCAATTTCATTATTATGTCCTTTTGTTTTCTTTTTCTTTTATTAACTTTAAGTGGGTTAGTTGATTTTAGTTCTTCCTTTTTCTTTACTTGATCTATCTCTTTTTGGCTGACATTAAATATTTTCATTAATTCATTAAGTGTGTCTTTTTCAAATTCTAACATACTGATTTGTTTAGCAATTTTATTCGGTCTAGCACATTGTTTTTTAGTATGTCCATATTCTTTACATTTATGACAAATAATATGTCTAATATTCTCATTATCTGATGACTCAGTAGTATTTAAAACTGCTATTTCTTTTTCTCTGCCTCTATCTAAGGGTAAATTTAAAATTTCTATCTTTTTATTTAATTCTGCCAAACTGTTATCTATCATAGATTTCTCAATTAATTTTAGTCTCTCATCAATTACCGCTTTTAAACTATTATTATTATTAATTTTACATCTCTTGTTGACTACTTTTGCTTTTACTACACTATCACTATTTTCTTTTCTTTCATTATTAGTTTTCCTTCCTTTGATGACTATTTCTCTATCTTTGGCTCTTTCTTGTTCTATTTTTTCTTCTACTTCTAACTTCCTACGTAATGGTTTTCCAAAGGTACTATTTGTTTTTAGTTCTAGCATGTCCTTTATAACTTTCCCTACATCTTCTTTTGTCTTTAACTTTCTACTATCTTGCCTTTCAATTGCTTCTATCATCTCTTTTACCATTCCTTTTTTAAACACTTCCTTATCTTCTATTCGTGTTAGTCTTTCCCAAGCATGGCCAACTTTCATGTTATCAATCTTTTGTCTTTCATTTTCTTCATACATAATTCCTTTACGACTATTTTCTTTCTTTAGTTCATCCTTTTCTTTGTCTTTATATGTTATAGATATAGCTCTGTCAGTTGCTTTTGAATTATCTACTAAGCCATCTTTTCTACCATCTATCATATTTATTGATATTGAATTATACTTTTGCCTATTATGCCAATTATCTGTCATAACTTTTGTTAAAGGTGATCGATGATGGGGTTCAAATTCTTTTTTATTTTCTAATTGTGAATTTAAAATCTGCATTTTTTCCTAGAGATCCAAAAAACTATCATTTTTTCTTTCTACTTTAGTGTATGTTGTAGATCTTTCATCATTTTCTATAGATTCTAATTTTTTATTAATTATGTCTAAGAAGCTATGTCTATTAGTCTGTCGGTTGATTTTATCTCCTGTTAATATACTCCAATTTTTTGCATTATTATTATAATTATAATTATAGTCATCCATATCACTGTCAGAATCAGAATCTGTTTCATAATCCATATTACTGTTTGACCAATTATTGTCGATATCTCTCATGCTATAACCTTCATCATAATCTATATCATCATAGTCCATGTTTCAAATTAGTGCATGCCTAACCTAAGTTTGAACAAGCTAACAGATTATGGGCTGACAAATGTATTTATTCTCTTTCTAAGCAATTAATAATTACTGGCGGAACTTTATTACTAAACACGGATATCCTTGCCATCGGGACCACCTCCTCGGGAAACTCCATTACGGGACCACCAAAACAACACCAGTTCGTCAGCTAACAAAACGGGCTGACCAACGTGAATGCTATGGTTTGCCAACGAGTGTAAGGCTGACCAACACTATCAAGGAGCAAGTAGTGGCTATACTGTAATATGAGTTCCTAGTAACTTCTTAATTGCAAAGAAATAAAACTCATACACCTACATCCATGGCTCTGATACCATTAACTACCCAGGAGAGAGCATAGCAATAATATAGAAGCATAAACAATGATAAAATATATGATAAGGAAGAAAATAGCAAAACAGATATATTCAAAAATAAGTTAAAATAGAGTATGGAATATGAAAACTGAAATTGATAAAATCTTACTTGAAAATACTTCTATCTTTGATTAAACTTGGAAACAAACTGTCTTTGATACAAGCTTGAAAATAAAACACTGTCTAAAGGGTTACAAGATTACAAAGTAAAACTGTCTGAGGAGAAAGGTTACAAGATTACAAAAAGGGAAGTTACAAAAGCCTTTCTGAGAGGGAAGGCCATTACAAAGGCTTTCTTAAAACTTTCTCTGAAAATTTTGGACTTGAGAATAGGAACCTAAAGTTGGAACCTATCTTCTGTCTTCGGAGTCTATCCTTTTATAGATAAAGTAAACCATGGTAAGTCTCCAAAAGTAACCTGAGTTAAGTAAAGTGAACTCAAGTTAATCTATCGGTACAATCTTAAAATATCAGTCCTGTCTTTTCCTGGACTACTTTTGCACATGCTGATGAATAGTAAAACTCTTCTGTCTATCAGGAGGCATGCTAGTGAATAGTGATCTATCCGGTGTGTCTGGTGAATAGTCGTCTGTCTTTAATAGTGATCTGTCATGTTTGCCTGTTTGGGAAAACTCTTCTGTCTGTCTTCTCAATCTGTATCTACATAGTTATCATAATCTAGCAGATCGGTGTTATCCTCATACTGCTCATGCTCATGAAGCACTCTGTAATCATTGCATAAAGCACAATATGAAATAAGAAGGAAAACAGGAACATGATCCTTGGCTGTCATTAATCTATGATCTTTAACAATCCTTCTTTCCCCAATAAGCTTTCTTGATGAAGGTCTTGGACCATACACAGCTATCCTGTTAGTTTAGCCCTATAAGTGGAAATCTCTATCTAAATCTTTCTATACTTCATAAATCTTGTTACACTTGAAATTAGACCATTCTTGAGCTAGAGCACTTGGATCAACCAGTGATAAATAAGTATCTCCTGAATACCAGTTGTATTCAGAGATAAAGCTCTAAGCATGAATAAGAACCAAAATATGTACTGGCTGAGATTCCATATAATAGCTAGTGTCCTAAACTGGAAGTGTACTCCAGATTTCCATCTTCATATAATAAGTCCTCCAATCTGTGTTGCTGCTTCTTGGATGACTTTAGGGAATAAGCTAATCTGTATTGCAAAAGTTATAACTAATTTGCTTATAAACCCTGCTTCTAGCATTTCAAATAACCATATAGGATCACGAATTACTGGATCCTCTATCTCTGTATTGATAAGTAATCCTGGGTAGGGATCATATCTGTCTCCTGGTCTTTCATAAACTTTGTCTACATCTCCAAAACTCTCATACCATGTTGCTTTATGAGATAACCATATTTCACCTGTCATGTCTTCTATTCTGATAAATGTTGTAGAAACAAATACCTTAAAAAGATACATCCACCTGTCTTAAGAACTAGTTAAAGCTGTATGGGTTAATATTTTCAGTTGGATTTCAGGAAGTAAATTTTTTATGGCAAGCCTTGTTTTTTGCTGAATCTTATGGTGGAGCTTTGAAAAGCTTGTTCCCATAAGATAGCTTTTTAGAGACTATGATTTTGTCTTTGTGGAGCTTGAATCTCCATCCTCCTTGCTAGGGAGTTAACAATCGAGAGCTTCAATAAATGCCTCGATGTTAACAAGATGTAATTCCAAAGCCTGAAGGGTCTTTTGGAATAAGTCTTTCTATTTAAGGGTAAAAACTACATGTAAATTATCAAGAAGTAGTTTAATGTGAAGAGGGAGGTCTGTAAATTCTCCATCCTGAAACATGAGATCAATGCAGAGCACTTTTTGCAGAGTTACACTATTTTCACCACATGAACACATTACTTCTGCTTGCAATTTATCTCAAAGGGATATTGTTTCTAACGAGATGCCTTCCTGCCCATCTATAATCCTTACTGAAGGCTTTTGAAAATGTTTGGGCACTGCTAGTGCCTTGCCCTTTCCTTTCCTATTTGCCTGGGAAGTTCTGTTACTCATATTAGTCTGCAAATGGGATTGGGGAAGAGGATTATGTCCTGACTGCAAATAGGGTTGAGGAAAAGGATTATGTCTTGAAATATTATTTTGAGAATAAATATTTTCATGCGAGGTCTCTTTCAAACATATTTTTAAGATCTTTTCACTGGTGGCTTTCTGTAAAATTTCTTTTAAGTATTTTATAAGAAAATCATTTTTAAATTTCAAAGTATATTTAGTAAAACAAACTTTTCTCTGTACACTTTTGTGCCCTTGCTGAGTAGTAATAATATCAGAGCAAGCGTAATGGAATTTGTCAAAGTGAGTGGAATCCAAAATATTTTCAAATTCTGTAATGATTTTATCCATGCTATCCATGTAGGTATTTATCTCATTTTGTGGGAGTATATGAAATACAGTTTCTCCATAAAGTCTTTTATCAATAACTGAAATAGTCTGGTGAAAATCTGTAAGAAACTTATAAATTATGTCTGTCAAGAAGTTAACTTTGTCTTTACTCAATAAATTATCACAATTAATATCTTCTTTAATGATTAATAAAAGGGAATCTGTCAATACTTCTTTTATTAAAATATTTGTTACATGAGTATTTGAGATTGCTACAAAGGGTGCATGAATGCTATCTATTATAATTTTATTTGGTACATCTGTCAAACTATCTGTTTGTTCAATCTAATCATATTGGCTTATAAGCATAGTTCTATCTTTTTCATAGAGTGGATGGACTATTATTTGAATTATATGTTGGTACCTATGTGGAAGAGCAACAGGGAAATAAGAACAAATCTCTGTCTCTCTGCCTTGTTTATCCTTTTTTATGTCCTTTCCTGTCAACTGGTGAGCAAGTGATATTTCTGTCTCTAAAAGTGACAAACTTCTTTTAGTTCTATAGATTCCTTTTTTATTAGTATCCCGTAGGATAGTGATCTTATAGGGCAAACTAATTTCTTTTGGAATGAAAGTAAAAGGTACGTTAGTTACATTAGGTTTAATTTCCTTTTCTGTTTCCATAGAATAATTTAAAGAAAGATCACATATCTCATTAGGTAATTTATGATTAATTAATCTAGTGGCCGTTTGAATTAATCTTTCCTGTATACAATTCATGTCAGGGCCTGAGTCTATTAAAGCAATTTCTGTCAAAGAAAATTATTTATTAATTACTAAAGTGATTTCTGTATGCCAGTTTTGAAAGATTACTCTGTTAATTAAACTAAAGAAATTCTGTCTATTGCAGTTATCTTTTTCTATTAAAAGGGTTTCTATCATGGGTCTAGGAAATTCTTTCAAGTTCATTATTTCTTTAAAATTCTGTTTATTTATATTTATGGAATTATCTTCTTTAAAATTTTTAATTTCTTGTTTTATTATTTTTGCTTCTGTCAATAAGTCTTGTATGGTTACAGGTTTTACTGATTCTGCGTCATCCTTTTTCTTTTTTATCTTTTCTTGCTTGTCTTTTTCTTTTTTGGCTTTTTCTTGTTTACCACATTCTGTAACATGATGTCCATATTTCTTACATCTAATACAAGCAATAGGTATATCTATAGATTCTTTCAGACTTAGTAAATATTCTTTTTTGTCTTGATTAGGTAGGCTATCTATCAATTTCATTATTATCTCTTTTTGTTTTCTTTTTCTTTTATTGACTTTAAATGGGTTGGTTGATTTCAGTTCTTCCTTTTTCTTTACTCGATCTATCTATTTTTGACTTATATTAAATATTTCCATTAATTCATTTATTGTATCTTTTTCAAATTCTAATTTACTAATTTGTTTAGAAATTTTATTCTGTCTAGCATATTGTTTTTTAGTATGACCATATTCTTTACATTTATGACAAATAATATGTCTAACATGTCTGTCAGTTTTCTCATTATCTGATGATCCATCAGTATTTAAAACTACAATTTCTTTTTCTCTGTCTGTATTTAAAGGTAAATTTGAAATTTCTATCTTTTTTTTTTAATTCTGCCAAACTGTTATCTATCATAGATTTCTCAATTAATTTTAGTCTCTCATCAATTACCTCTTTTAAACTATTATTATTGTTAATTTTACATCTCTTGTTGACTACTTTTGCTTTTACTACACTATCACTATTTTCTTTTCTTTCATTATTAGTTTTCCTTCCTTTGTTGACTACATCTCTATCTTTGGCTCTTTCTTGTTCTATTTCTTCTTTTACTTCTAACTTCCAATGTAATGGTTTTTCAAGGGTACTATTCGTTTTTAGTTCTAGCATGTCCTTTATAGCTTTCTCTACATCTTCTTTTGTCTTTAACTTTCTACTATCTTGTCTTTCAATTGCTTCTATCATCTCTTTTATTATTCCTTTTTTAAACATTTCTTTATCTTATATACGTGTTGGTCTTTCCCAAGCATGGCCATCTTTTATGTTATCAATCCTTTGTCTTTCATTTTCTTCATGCATAATTCCTTTATGACTATTTTCTTTCTTTAGTTCATCCTTTTCTTTGTCTTTATATGTTATAGATATAGCTCTGTCAGTTGCTTTTGAATTATCAATTAAGCCATCTTTTCTACCATCTATCATATTTATTGATATCAAATTATCCTTTTGCCTATTATGCCAATTATCTGTCATAACTTTTGTTAAAGGTGATCTATGATGGGGTTCAAATTCTTTTTCTTTTTCTAAAGGTGAATTTAAAATTTTCATTTTTTCATAGAGTTCTAAAAAACTATCATTTTTTCTTTCTACTTTAGTATTTGTCGTAGATCTTTCATCATTTTCTATAGATTCTAATTTTTTATTAATTATGTCTAAGAAGCTATGTCTATTAGTCTGTCGGTTGATTTTATCTTCTGTTAATATACTCCAATTTTTTGGATTATTATTATATTTATAAATATAGTCATCCACATCACTGTCAGAATCAGAATCTGTTTCATAATCCATATTACTATTTGACCAATTATTGTCTATATCTTTTATGCTATAACCTTCATCATAATCTATATCATCATAGTCCATGTTTCAAATTAGTGTGTGCCTAGCCTAAGTGTGAACAAGCAAACAGATTATGAGCTGATAAATGTATTTGTTCTCTTTCTAAGCAATTAATAATTACTGAGGAACTTTATTACTAACCACTGATATCCTTGCTATCAGGACCACCTTCTCGGGAAACTCCATTGCGGGACCACCCAAACAACACCAATTCGTCGGCTAACAAAACGGGCTGACCAACGCGAATGCTATGGTTTGCCAACGAGTGTAAGGCTGACCAAAACTATCAAGGAGCAAGTAGTAGCTATAATGTAATATGAGTTCCTAGTAACTTCTTAATTGCAAAGAAATAAAACTCATACCATTAACTACCCAGGAGAGAGCACAGCAGTAATATAGAAGCATAAACACTGATAAAATAGATGATAAAGAAGAAAATAGCAAAACAGATATATTCAAAAATAAGTTAAAACAGAGTATGGAATATGAAAACTGAAGCTGATAAAATCTTACTTGAAAATACTTCTATCTTTGATTAAACTTGAAAAAAAAAAACTGTCTTTGATACAAGCTTGAAAATAAAATACTGTCTAAAGAGTTACAAGATTACAAAGTAAAACTGTCTGAGAAGTTACAAGATTACAAAAGGGGAAGTTACAAAAGTCTTTCTGAGAGGGAAGGCTATTACAAAGGCTTTCTTAAAACTTTCTCTGGAAATTTTGGACTTGGGAATTGGAACCTAAAGTTGGAACCTATCTTCTGTCTTTGGAGTCTGTCCTTTTATAGATGAAGTGAACCATGGTAAGTCTCCAAAAGTAACCTGACTTAAGTAAAGTGAACTCAAGTTAATCTGTCGGCAGAATCTTATGAAATCTTGAACAGTAAAAGTAAATCTTGAACAGTAGTCTGTCTGATCTTGTGGATTCTGTAGAAAATCTGTCTGAGTACGCATGCAATTAATATTATGTCAAATATCTCTCTAGATCTTTTTTCTAGATCTTTCTGTCATGCTTGCTTGTGAATGATTTTTTGTCCAGTTTTCCTTTTGTCTTATTTATCACTTATCTGTCACATATCGTTGGGATCCTAGGAATCTTGAAATGCTTCTAGATAGGTCCTGTAATTTGGAGAGGATGATTCTTTATTGTGTCATCTTCATCATCTGATATTTGTGATGCAGCTTCAAGCAATTGCTTTTTAAGCTGTCTTCTATCTGAGATGGAGGCAAGCTAACACTGGACTTGGCTTTTTTCTAAAAAGAAATTAGGATTTTATGTCTGGGAGGGAGAGGTCCTTTTTTGCAATTCTTGGCAAATATGATCAAAATTAAACTTATTCCACCATTTTAATTTAAAAGCATGGGGTGAAGGAATAACAATGCGAGTTGTTTAACATATTTTTTAATCTGTCGAACTATCATAGTATGTTTGTCTGTCCATGTAGGGGGGTTCTTTTCTAGCCTTTTATATAAGGGTCTACATATTTTTCTTAGTCCTTGAAAATAATCTGAAACATAATTTAGGCTACCAAGAAATCATTGTAACTGATTTTTATCTTTTATTTCATCTGGGAATTTATCTGCAAATTGAATGGCTCTATCAATGGGGCTTAAGGTTCCCTTATTACTAGGAACTCATATTACAGTATAGCCACTACTTGCTTCTTGATAGCATTGGTCAGCCTTACACTCGTTGGCAAACCATAGCATTCGCGTTGGTCAGCCCGTTTTTTTAGCTGACAAACTGGCGTTGTTTGGGTGGTCTCACAATGGAGTTTCCCGAGGAGGTGGTCCCGATAGCAAGGATACCAGTAGTTAGTAGTAAAGTTCCGCCAGTAATTATTAATTGCCTAGAAAGAGAATAAATACATTTATCATCTCATAATCTATTTACTTGTTCGCACTTAGGCTAGGCACACACTAATTTTAAACATAGACTATGTTGATATAGATTATAATGAAGGTTATAGCATAAGAGATATAGACAATAATTGGTCAAACAATAATATGGATTATGAAACAGATTCTGATTCTGACAGTGATATGGATAACTATAATTATAATTATAATGCAAAAAATTGGAGTATATTAACAGAAGATAAAATCAACCGACAGACTAATAGACATAGCTTCTTAGACATAATTAATAAAAAATTAGAATCTATAGAAAAAGATGAATGATCTACAACATATACTAAAATAGAAAGAAAAAATGATAGTTTTTTGGACCTCTATGAAAAAATGAAAATTTTAAATTCACCTTTAGAAAAAGAAAAAGAATTTGAACCCCATCATAGATCACCTTTAACAAAAGTTATAACAAATAATTGGCATAATAGGCAAAAGGATAATTCGATATCAATAAATATGATAGATGGTAAAAAAGATGGGTTAATAGATAATTCAAAAGCAACTGACAGAGCTATATCTATAACATATAAAGACAAAGAAAAGGATGAACTAAAGAAAGAAAATAGTCCTAAAGGAATTATGTATGAAGAAAATGAAAGACAAAAGATTGATAACATAAAAGATGGCCATGCTTGGGAAAGACCAACACATATAGAAGATAAAGAAATATTTAAAAAAGGAATGGTAAAAGAGATGACAGAAGCAATTGAAAGACAAGATAATAAAAAGCTAGAGACAAAAGAAGATGTAGGGAAAGTTATAGGAAAGGACATGTTAAAACCAAAAGAAAATAGTACTCTTGAAAAATATACTATTTATTACTTCTCCCAACCATTTATTACTTCTTTTAGGTAAGATATCATCCCAGTAGGATATGTTCCCAAAAGAAGTCATGGCAGGAAACCAAATATAGACCCCATTTTCCCTCCACCACCAAACAACGCCCTTTGAATCCCCTTGACCGTGAGCCCACCTCCCTTGTATTGGCTAGGTACAGGTTGGTGGTGCCCCGACCCTTTTGTGCTTGCTCCACTATCTTTTGTTTTTGTCTCCCACGCCATTCCTGCCGTAGCAGATTATTTATGTTTCGTCTGCTGCGTGTTTTTGTCTTATTTCTTCACGTGTTTCCTGCTGCATTTGTGGTTTCCTTTAGTTTGACTCTTCCTTCACGCAATTCCTACTGCTAACACTTCCTGCTGCTCCTTGTTTCTTTTCATCGTTCTTCTTCATATCAGTTTTCATGCCTATTTTTTTATACAAAATGATTTGGGCCTTTGTGGGCCAAATAATGTTGACTGGATCAAAAAGGCATTGGGCCCAATTTATCTTCATCTACCAAAGCCATCCTGCCAGAGAACTGTATTTTGCGGTAAAGCTGTATTCTACGGCAGACTTGTATTCTACGACAAATTTGCGTTTTGCTATAGATTACTTTCATTTGCACTTCTTTCTTTGGACCCTTCTTGTTCTTTGGTCTTCTTGTTAGGCCTTTGGGCCTTGCTCTTCATTGGGCTTTCTTTCTCATAAGCCTTCAGGTACATATTTGCAAAAATGGGCATTTACATTTAGCCCCCTGAGCATATGGATTGCTCCTGCAATTCGTATGCGAAAACTCATGCGATTCTCTTTTGCAGGTTATTTCATAACTCACATGCAAATGCCTCTCTTATTTTCTTCACGTGCCTGCTATTTCAATATTTACTCTCATTAGGCAAGTTGTTTTCCATCTTTCTACAATTTTACAACCCTCCAAGGGTAGCTAAAAAGTTGTTGTTCATGAGGGTGATGCTGGGTCTGTTGGGCCTCTTTGGGCCTGCTGTAAGCTTTCCTTTTGCCCTTTATGACTTGTGCCTGCTAGGCCTCTTTGGGCCTGCTGTATGCTGTCCTTTTGCTCTTCATGACTTATGCCTGCTAAGCCTCTTTGGGCCTGCTGTATGTTTTCTTTTGCTAAATTTCATTAGCCCAGTACTATCATTAGGCTTGTACTATGCAATTTCGGGCTTCCCTGGCTCATTTCATTGCTTTCAGGCTCCTTTGTCTCATTTTATTCTTTTGGGCATCCTTGGTCTGTTTCATCACTTTTGGGCTCCTTTGTCCCATTTTACTCTTTTGGGCATCCTCGGCCCGTTTCATCACTTTCGGGCTCCGTTGTCCCATTTGGGCTCCTTTGTCCCATTTTATTCTTTTGAGCATCCTCGGCCTGTTTCAATTCTTTACTCTTATAGGCTTTTACTAATTTCATTGGGCTTCCCCGGCCCAATTACTGTATACTATCTTTGGGGCTCATGGGCTTGCCATCAACCTCTTACTTTCTTTGTTTACATTACTTTGGGCCTGCTATAGCCCATTCTCACTTTTTCACATCATACACTGCCCATGGGTTTGTTATTCTCTCATTCCTAGCTCCTTTAAGCCTGTTTGCTCCCTCATGGCCTATTTGTTTATTTCATGGACCTGTGATCCATTATTCCTGCCGCTTGGGCTTAATGGTTTTTTTCTCACTTTACTAACTCTTTTCTTCCCATATGGTTTTCATTCAAAAGGATTTTTGATGATGATGATGTGTGCATCCTTCTCTTCATCATTTCTTCGCTTGTTTCTTGGTTTGCTTCTTGGAAATTCCTTGTGATCTTGAACTTCTACAATGGTACTCATTTCTTTATGTCTACGGTAATTTGTATACTTATTTCTTCACATTTCTATAGTAGCACGTACTCATTTCTTTTCTTTTGTAGGGATAAATACTCATTTTTCTGCTTCCGCAGAATATGTAGACACTTTCTGCCGCAATACATGCACTTATTTCTCTGCGTCAATACACCTCTTACTCTGCTTCTGCTAGAGCAACATCTATATTGTAGGAAGTGAAGGTTGTAGCAGATTCTGTGGCAGAAGAAATAGGCTTGACTGCTTACTTTCCCCACGTATTCCTTAGCATCATCTCTTCATCTCTTCATCCTTTCTTGTTGGGTTCTTCTTCATTATGATGTTTTACATTTTCTCATCTCTGCAGAATGCTCAAAATTGGCTCTTTGGATTCTTTAACTCTTCTTTTTGCCAACTTCGCGAACAACACTTTTGCGGAGCAAGGATTTTTCCTTACAATCTTCATTTTTCTTTTCTTTTAGCCACTTAAGGTTGCTTCACTTCGGGCTTCATTCACTCTCTAAAAAATAGAGAAAGTGTTTTCTTCTACCACCTTCGCATCTAAGTTGACGACTGAAGAGAGTTTCATCAAAATAGCTCTGCCACTTCACTTTCTTCAAGCAGAGCTCTTTCACAAGAGAAAAGCTTCCTTTAAGTGTGTAGATCAAAGGGTGACTTCACTCCCTTTTCTTGTGCCTTCTTCTTCTCTTTGCATTCACATATCTTCTTTTCTTTTTCTTAAAACAAAGCGTAAAGCTGACATTGCAAGCCCTCATCATAGTGGAGTAATCTTTCATTTGCTGATAATGTATTCTTTGCCCAAATGAATTTTTTGCGAAGAAGGATGTTGGGCCTTTGCTGTTTGCATTGCGGGCTGTTTCTGATTCTGCCACAAATTCTGGTCCTGCTGCAAAATTGATCTTCCTGCAGAAGTGACTGAGTCTACCACTCATTTTAAGGCACCTACAAGTGGTGCCACTATAGATATTTTTCCAAAGGGAAATAAGGATGCTTTTATGAGAAATCTTCACTTTCTAAACACTTTCTTTGTCATTCTGTCACAGCAACTATTGATTTCTTTGTGTTTGCTTTTTTTTCTTCTTTAACATATTCTTCTTGTCATTTTGCCATAGTCTTTAGTCATCTTTTGTCCATATTCGCGGCTCCGCTCTTGGGCCTTTTCCCTCCTTTCATCAAGCCCCTCTAGGTCTTTGCACCTTTCTGCTGCAAAGAGTTCCTTTTCTTTTTCTTTCTACCGCATCTGCATAACTCTTCAGAGATGGAGTCATTACTTCTACCAGGCTCATTACCTCTATCCTGTAAACCAAGAAAAAAAGTGAAAACCCTGTGGCTGACTTTGGTGAATTTCTATAAGCCCAAAGAGCGTCTGACAGGTGCTATGTAGATTCCGCGACTAAGTGTGAATCAAGTTGACCTCTAATTGGCAACTGTGGCATTTTTTACAAATTCTGCCGTGTCTTTCTTTATGGTAGGCTAGTAGTAGCTCATTTGTAGCAGGCATCTGAAAAGCTTTTTCTTCCTCTGGTGCTCCCCACACTCTCCTGAGTGTATTTCTTTTATAATTTCTTTTGCTTCTTCAGGGCCCAAACATCTTGAGGGGTCCCCATCGCACACTTTTTGGAAAATGACGGCATTGTGCAAAAATGTAGCGTGTTGCCAACCTCTTAGGCTTGTATCTTTTGCTGTGCTTTTGCGGCAGGTCGCCTTCTGTTAGGTATAGCATGAATAGGCTTATCCAGTCTTCGTTGATGAACATAGTGTAATTTTCCTCTCTATCTGCCATAAGTTGGTAGGTCCCACACTGGGTTTGGACTTGATCTGCATCTTTATCCATACTTGGTCGATAAAAATCTGCCCTTTGGAGTCTGCGGTAAAGGCTGACTTCCCCGCAAAATCCGTAAGTCCTGTCATATACTTCTTTTAACTTTCTTTAGGCTTCCTCCTACCACACACACCTGAACAAGACACCACCAGGCATCCTGCAGTACGATTCTTCTCTCACCAAGACGTAGTCTTTCAATACATTTAGTTTTGTGTCATTTCCTTCCTTCGTCAAAGCTTCTTTTATGGGGGTCTGCTAGTCCCCTTCGCACTGTTCTTCTTTGAATCTTTCTTTCAGCCTCTCAATTATGGACTCTTTTCTCTTACCGACCTCTACTCTAGTGTTATCCCCTTCGAACATTATTTACGAGCTTAATGCAGCCAAAGCACTGGCAAACCGATTTTCATTCCTTGAAGCATGTTCTATTTCAAAAGTTTAAAACTTTTCTTCTATCTTCTGGGCCATACCAATGGCACATGAATTGGTGGCTAGGTAGAGTAATAATGACTTTTTGTGGATTGGGGCTTGCACAGTAGGATGGTTCATCATGATCTGCTGTAGCCTTTCGAAGGCTATCTGCTGTACTTCTTTCCTCAAAACTTTGCCCCTTCTATCTTAGTGTGGAATACCCTAGCAGGCAGTGTGGAACACCCTAGCAGGCAGTACGGAATGCCCTAGCAGGCTATGTGGAACACCCTGGCAAGCTGGGCTACTAGCTTGGCCTTGTGGTCCACTTGCACAGTAGGAAGGTTCATCATGATCTGCTGCAGCCTTTCGAAGGCTATCTACTGTACTTCTTTCCTCAAAACTTTTCCCCTTTTATCTCAGCGTGGAATACCCTGGCAAGTAGTGTGGAATGCCCTGGCAGGTTATGTGGAACACCCTGGCAGGCTAGGCCATTGGCTTGGCCTCGGGGTCCACATTCAATATATACACTATTAACCCAGGATCCCATCCTGGCATTTTCACTGTAACCCCATGCAAAGACATCTTTGAATTCTTTCAGTAGTAGTATCAATTTTGATTTCTCCTTTTCTAAAAGTCTTAAGCTAATTGAGATAGATCTTGGTTCCTGTGGGTCCGACCCCAAGTTAATTTTCTCCAATTTTTCTTTTGCCATAACCTATACATCATTTTCTACTACAACTTCTTTGTTTTTCCCTTCATTACTCTCCTCCTCCAAGATTTCTTGAACCACACAACACACCAAGTTTTTGTAGAAGATACATGATGTTGCTGCTTCATATAGATACTCTAAGCACTTTGTGGCAAGCTTTCTAAATTTTCTGCAGAATGGGCCTTAGCCCTCTAGCATGTGAGACAACTGGATGAGTCTTTAACTTTTTGAAGAAGACTTCTCAATTTTGTTGCAGAATGAGACAGCCCCCAGTATATGAGAATAAGCCCTTAGCTTTCAACAGAAAGCTTCCCATGTTTCCCACAAAATAAGTTTTAGCCCCCAGTATGTGAGACAACCGGATGAGTTTGATATCACCTTCTCTTGGTGTTGATGCTCCATCATATGGTTCATGCATTTTTCAAGTATGCCTTGGCTTCATTCCACTACAAGCACAATTGCTTCCCATGTATTTTCTGCTACATATGATTGTGGCTATAGCTCTTCCATAGATTCTTTCTAAAGACTTGCGATCATGGCTCCTTTGCGGGTTTGATTGAGTGTAGGCCCCATTATGGGCTTTTGCCAAGAACTCACAACCATGGTTCCTTTGCTGGCTTCTAGCTAAGAATTCATAACCACGACCCTTTTGCTGGCTATTGCCACCAAGACCCATATTTCATGGGTTTCTTCTTCGCTTGCTTTGAGTATGGGAATATTTAAATGGAGCTTGCTACGTTTCTTGCTTTATGGTTGGCTAGTAATGGCCAAAAGTCAACAGCCTCTAATATAGAATTTTCCCATGACATACCCACATCTTCTTAGGACAGTGTGCTTCTTTATTCTTGTGGCAGAATGCCCTTGCAGCAGAACGCCTTCAATAAAAACCACGAAATAGTTTTTTGCGGTAATAAGATAAGCAACTCTATTCACGGCAGGATGTGTGTCAGCAATTGTTTCTGCTATTTCCCTTTTGTACACAAGCCAAAAGAAAGATGTTTGAGTTTGTCACTATTGCAGAGTTCTTTTAGGATGAGACATGGGCATTAATGAGTTTCATGACTTGAAGAGTGATGGTGGAGTTGCATAGTTTGTAGAACTAGTAATCTGATACATTCTTTTTTAGAAACATCATAAAGATAATGATCATTAATGCCACTCTAGGCATAAATCTTTTGAGGTGCTTCGCAGAAAACTTCTCAACTCTTCAAGGTTGTTGAATCGGTTTGCTAGACCCGATAATGGACAAAGAGCAACTTGTAAGCAGCTTGTAGATTTGGTCTTCTTTATGGAGAGTACACAATTATTGAGTTGTTGGCTTCATCCCAAGGTCTGGATTTAATTTGGACACTTCACAACCATATCACATGCCTTCAATGTATGCTTTGGTTGAAAGCAGATGTTTCAATATCACCAAATAGATTACTTCTCCCTCCTCCTTTCATTGATACTGATATATTTGCTGATGTAGTAGCAAAAAATTGATTCAGCAAAAGTGAATATGAAAGGCTTTGTATGCACCTCTCTTACTTTAAGAACAAATCTCAAATTTGTTGTGCTAAATTTTGTGGTAGGATATTCTGTAAAAGGGATTGTTGGAATACAAAATTCTGCTACAAAATATTCTACCGTGAACAATCTGCTGAAGAACATTCTGGAATTCAGCAGATTCTGCTGTAAATAATCTGCGGAGAGATCTACATTCTGGCTTTTAAAATTTTCTTCTATAAAATATTCAGCAGATGAACATTCTGTACTTATGAAATTCAGCAAATTCTACCGTGAACAGTCTACTGAAGGATCTGTACTTTTTGCTATGAAATTTCTACGGAGGGACATGTTGCACTTCTAAATTTCAGCAGATTTTGCTGCGAACAGTTTGCCGCAGGACCTATACTTTCTGCTGCAAAATTTCTGCGGAGGGACATTTTGCACTTCTAGAAAATTCTACTAGAAGATATTTCACGGAAGAAATAGTTATTTGCAACAGTATAGTAATGATAAAAATTTTCCTTTAGCTACATTAGCTTTTTATTTATTTATTTATTTATTTTTTGTTTCTAGCTTTTGGTTCTTCAGGGGAAGTAGAGCTAGAATCACTAGCATGGAAAAATGATCAAAACCTTGTGAGGGAATGAAGGGATTTTTTTCTCCTCTAAGTGCTAGATCTGAAGGTGGAGATGGAGAAAGTTTAGAAAGCTTCTAGTGCTTCCTTAAAATAAATGAGAGCAAAAAGTGGTGGAACTTTTGGTTTTGCATGTTTGAATAAGTGGCTTGCCACGTGTCCCACATGCATGACAAGGAGAACAAGTGGCATTTAAAGGATGGGACCAAGTATTGTGAAGGCCTTCTATTGCAGAGTTCTCAATATATTTCTACTCTGTTTTAACATTGTTGTGCAGAGTTCTGCCACGGCACTGTCCTGCTGTAATGTTGCTATATTCTGCCACAGAATTCTACTACGATACTGTCCTACCGTAACGTTGCTGCATTTTGCTACAGAGTTCTGCTATGGCACTGTCCTGCTATAACATTGTTGTATTCTGCCATAAAATTTTGCTACAGTACTGTCCTGCTGTAACGTTGCTGTATTCTACCACAAAATTTTGCTACAGTACTGTCTTGCGGTAACACTACTGCATACTGCCATAGAATTCTGCTATGGTACTGTCCTGCAGTAACGCTGCTACGTTCTGCCATAGAATTTTGCTATGGTACTATCCTACGATAATGTTGCTGTATTTTGTCGCAGGATTCTGCTATGGGACTACGAACTTTGTACTTCAACTTATCTCCTTTTGGGGATTGTAGGACAACTCCTATCCCTCTTGCATGTCGTGTAGACGAACCGTCTATATGGACAACCCATTTTTCCTCATCATCCGTCTCTTCTAAGTCACTATAGCTTGGTGTGAACTCCGCAATGAAATCTGTCAGGGCCTGTGCTTTTATTGCATGTCGTGGTTGATATCTATGCTAGGTGTATATTGGACTTTGCCACACTCACCTGCGGCATCATCTGCTAAAGCCTCCTTTGCCAAAGTATTCGCTTCCATATTCTCTTCTCTTGGAATTTGTACAAAGTCAGCTTTCTTAAACTTTTTCATAAGGTGCATCACCTTGTTTAAATACTTCCTCATCCATCCTTCTTTAGCTTCATACATTCCGTTTACTTGACCCATGATCAGTTGAGAGTCTCCCAAGGCAAGTATTGACTTTGCCTTTACGGATTTTGCTAACTCCAACCCCTTTAGTAGGGCTTCATATTCCACTTCATTGTTAGTTGTCTAGTACTGCAAACAAACTTTGTACTTCAACTTATCTCCTTCTGGGGACTGTAGGACAACTTCTATCCCTCTTGCATGTTGCGGAGACGAACCGTCTATATGGACAACCCATTTTTTGTCATTGTACGTCTCTTATAAGTCACTATAGCTTGTCGTGAACTCCGCAATAAAATCTGCCAAGGCCTGTGCTTTTATTGCATGTCGTGGTTAATATCTAATGTCAAATTCACTAAGCTCAACAGCCTATTGGATTAAACGTCTTGCAGCTTCCAATTTGTTCATTGCCTTCTTGAGCGGATGATCTGTCATGACATTAATCACATAAGCTTGGAAATAATGCCTTAGCTTCCTGGAAGTTGTAATTAATGCAAAGGCAAATTTCTCCATCCGTGGATATTGTCCTTCCGCTTCCCTCAATGCCTTACTGGTATAGTACACAAGCTTTTGTACCTTGCCTTCTTCTCTTACCAATGCTGAGCTTACGACATACGGGGTGACTGCCAAGTACAAGTATAACTCTTCTCCTGACACGGACGGGCTTAGTAAAGGAGCCATAGTGAGATACTCCTTCATATCTTCAAAAGCTTTCTGACACTCGTCAGTCCATTCAAATGCTTTTTTAAGAACCTTAAAAAATGGCAAACATTTGTCAATAGCTTAGAAACAAACCTGTTAAGAGCAGTGACTCGTCCAGTTAGGGACTGGACTTCTTTAATATTTCGTAGAGGCTTCATGTCTAGTATTGCTTGAATTTTATCAAGATTCACTTCAATCCCTCTATGGGAAACCATAAATCCAAGGAATTTTCTTGATGACACTCCAAAAGCACATTTGCTAGGGTTGAGCTTTATGTGGTATCGCCTAAGTGTATCAAATGTTTCCTACAAATCATCTAGATGATTTTCCTCATCCTGACTCTTCACTAGCATGTCATCTACCTAGACTTTCACATTCCGCCCAATCTGTGGATGAAACATGTGGTTAACCAATATTTCATATGTTACCCCCGCGTTCTTTAAACTGAAGGGCATCACCTTATAATAGAACAAGCCTTGACTGGTGACGAAGGCTGTCTTCTCTTGATCTGCCTCATCCATCTTTATCTGATTGTATCTTGAGAAAGCATCTATGAAGCTAAACAACTTGTGGCCTGTAGTTGAATCTACCATCTAGTCAATGCGTGGCAGCAAGTAGCTATCCTTGGGGCAAGCTTTGTTTAGATCGGTGAAATCTACAAACATTCTCCATTTGTCATTCGCCTTCTTGACCATTACTACATTGGCCAACCAATCCGAATAGTACACTTCTCGAATGAACTTTACTTCAATCAACTTTTGAACTTCGTCTTTGATAGCATTATCTCTCTCAAGTACGAACACCCTTTTCTTTTGTCGCACTAGCTTGGAGGAATGACATACATTCAGACAGTGGGTAATAACACTGGGATCTATACCCGACATGTCCTCATGACTCCAAGCGAACACATCAGCGTTTCTCTTTAAAAATTGGACAAAGCCCTTCTTAATTTTTTCTTCCAATTCTGTCCCAACCCTAGTATACCTCTCAGGGTTATTTTTATCTAGGGAAATATTTTCTAACACTTCGGTGGGTTCAGCTACAATCCTTTTTTCTTCTATACTCATCATCTACACTTACTTGTCTATGGCAAGCATGGCCAAATAACACTCCCTTGCTGCAAGTTGGTCTCCCTAGACTTGTCTTACCCCATGCTCCGCAGGGAATTTGACTGACAAGTGGTAAGTGGACGTGACTGCCTTCCAACTATTTAGAGTTGGCCTTCCAATTAAGGCATTGTATGAGGACGAGTAATCTACCACAATGAAATTTACATCTCTATTTACTTGCTGTAGATATGCCCCCACCACCACTGGCAACATAATAGTACCTATAAGCTGTACCTTCATTCCTCTAAAACCTACTAGAGGCGACTGTACTGGACGAAGCTGGTCTTGTCCAACCCTCATTTGCTAAAAGGCTGGATAATATAGAATGTCTGCCGAGTTTCCATTGTCCAGCAGCACTCTCCTGGTTATGTAGTCAGCAATGAGCAAGGTGATAACAATAGCATCATCGTAAGGATGGTGAATTCTCTCAACGTCCTCGGCTGTGAAACTAATCGTCTGTTCATCTGTGGACCTTACCTTCAGTTATTTTCCAGAAAGTTGGACGCTCTGCACTACCTTCAGGTATGCCTTTTTTGACTTAGACGACTGGCCTGTTGAACTCCCTCCAATGAAAACTCTTATTTCTCCTAGCGATGGTTATGATAGTTGTTCTACCTTCCCTTTTAGTTTTTCATCCTTGTGGTCTTGTCCAAGGAAATTTCTTAGTTTTCCTTGTCTTATGAGGTTCTCAATTTGCTTCGAGATCAAAACACTCGTCTGTATCATGCTCATGATCCCTATAGAAGCACCAATATTTGTTCCTGTTACACTTGTTGGGATCCCCCTTCATCTTCTCTAGCCATTTCAATGAAGGGTCATCTTTAATCTGCATCAGAACTTGCTCAAGTGGCATATTTAATGGAGTATATTGCTGATTGCGTGCTGAAGAACCTGTCTTTTTATCCCGATCTTTTTTATCATCCGTCCGTCCCTTCTTTGGATGAAGACCTTGGTCTGGGTGGCGATTTGTCTCCATTTTTTCTGTCCTATTTCTCTTCTTAGCTATGATCGTATCTTCTACATTCAAGGACGAGTTCAGCCATGGTTTGAGGCTCTTGCTCATAGAGTTTGTGGATGAACAAGTCTAAATGAACTCCATTGTAGAAAGCTGCTAGCAGTAATTTGTCATCCATCTCATCTACCGTCAAGGCTTCTTTATTAAAACGAGTGATAAACGACCACAAACTCTTATTTTCCCCCTATTCAATTGTTAGCAGACTGGACGTAAAACGTTTGTGTCTTTGACCACCTCAATTCTTCAAAAGAACTTACGGAGTTAGGGGGTATTTTGCTAAACCACACTCTGGCTGGACCTTTGAGGGTGGTAGGAAAGGCTCTACATATTATTTCATCTGGCACCCCTTGGAGATGCATTGTGGTCTTAAAGGTGGCAATATGGTCAAAAGGATCTTGATTCCCATCATATGAATCTAGAGAAGGCATCTTCAACTTTGGTGGTAGGGGATGGCTGTTGATAAAAGCTGTAAAGGGAGAATCAGTCCTATGAACCTAGTCTTCTACTGGGTTTGTCCTCCTCATATTCTCTTTCATTTCATCCATGGCCTTTTTCATTTGGTCCTTTTCCAAATGAGGCACACTCCGCGAAGTGGTACCTCTTGATTGATTTCCATGTTCAATATTGTCTTTGTCCTCTTGACTCCAAGTTTGCCCTCCTTCTTCATGCTCTCCATGCATCTGTCTTCTCAAGTCAATCTGCCTCCTTAGTGCTTGGTTTTGGCGAGTTAACGCTGCTATTGCCACCGCCATAGAGTGCATATGTTGGACAGGGGATGTCTGCATGGCTGGTGCAGATTGGTGATCACTGTGAGGATTACGTGATGCATCCCTGCTTTCTTGACAGCCTAGGCTAGTAGCCCTTGATCTGGTTTGAACCATCAACTTTTTGTCTTGGAAAAATAAATTGTAAAACAATTATCGTTCCCACAAACGGCGCCAACTAATGTTTCCAAGAAAATCAATAAGTTAAATGATACGGATTCTGTTGATGCAAGGCCTGAAAGGAAAACAAAGATAGTCAAAGGTGACCGATGGAGACCCGGTCAAAGATCCTCCGATAACAAAGTTAGTTCTGTTTGTCTTAATAATTGTAAATGGAAAAAAATAATGACTCTTTTTTTTTTCTTTCCTTACCTTCCTGCGAGTGAGTCCTTTATATAGTGTTTGCTTAAGGCAGTTACTTTGTAACTTCTTTTGTCATTGCGGATCCTTGAGGTAACTTCCTTAACTGCTATGAAAGTTACAACATTTGGGGTTTCATCCTTAACCGTTTATTGTAGAACGGTGGGTAGTGATGAAACATTGCAATCGATGAGAGCAGATGCAATCTCTTTTGTCTCGTTCGTTCGTTTTTAAGGACGAACGAGACACTGTTTCAATGTCTTATTCGTTCGTCTTTAAAGACGGATGAGACATTGTATCAGTGTCTCGTCTGTCTATCCTTCAGGACAAATTGGACTGCTTTGGACGAGTTCCTTGAGATTTTATTAATGGCCCCTTTCTCTTCATGGACAAGGCATGTGGACGAGCTGGGAGTTAGCTTTTTCTCCAACACCATCAGAACCAATAACAATTTATCATATTTGATTTGTTATGAAAGTGTTGTGAAAATTATTGTGAACAAACCAAAAATAATATAGCAAATATACTACAACTTTATGCATTCACACAAAAAAAAAAAAAACTGCCAGCAAAACAGTAAAAGTTAAACAAACCAAAACCACTATAGCAAAACTACTGTAACTTTTCTCATTCACTTTTTTTATATATAATATAATATATATATATATATATTTTTTTTTTTTTTTTTTTGACTTATAAGAAATTGACACCTCAATAATTGTGAAAATATTGTGAAATTTGTTGTGTCTGTATAACAATATCTATATGTGGGTTCTTATAAATATATATTTTTTTTAAAAGTACAAACAGAAGACTAAAAAAAATCATTTTAGCTACTGCAGTTACAGTGCAACTTGAACAAACCAAAGTGACACTATAGCAACAGTGCCACTTGGTACTATAGCTACTGTTCAAAAAAAAAAAGAGAGAAAAAAGAAAAAAAAAATAAAAAGACAGTGGCTAAATAAACCAAAATGGCACTGCAGAGGCATTGCCTCATTTTATATATTTAATAGAAATAGATATGGACATGACGTTAGTTTGCCTTCCTTGGTTTTTTCTTTTTCTTTTTCTTTTCTTTTCTTTTTCTTTTTTCTTTTTTTTTTTTTTTTTTTTTTGTCAAGAATACTAAGTATTTTTAACACATACACACATGAGGAGAGGAGAGAAGGTTTTTTAAAGAAACTTACAGTGGTGTATATCCAAGAGGTCCTAACTCTTGGATACATAGCACAAACTTTAAACCTCTTAAACTCACATTCATTTTCCAATGTGGGATATCTATTTTTTTCTTTCTTTCTTTTTTCATGATTATATGGATTCTATTTATAGGTGGGGTGGCAATTTTTATCCAAACCCATGAACCCACCCATTACCCACTTAATTTGAATAAGTCTTGGTCTAACCCAATTAAATATTTAGGTTAAATGAATAAGACCCAAATGGGCAATTCAATTAAATGGGTTTTGATGGGTAAACCATTGGGTACCCAACTACCCATTTAAAATTTAAAGTTTAATACTTAAAAAAACAAAAAGCCAAAAACCCTAACAAAGAAGAGATCACTGCAGCTAAGGGTGTTCACCAAACCACATAAATCGCACAAACTGTAAAAACCACACCAAAACCGCTTGCAAAATGGCATAACTGCACATCATCGCAAGTAACAGTAATTCACACCGCACCACATCACATGGTGCAATGCAGTTTGTAGTTTTATAATTAAAAAAACCACAAAAATCACATCGCACCGCACCCTCTCTATATATTAATATATTTATTTATTTTTCATATTAAATATATTATTAATATTTTAATAATCTTAGTTTTCAAAAAAAAAAAAAAAAGTTTGATAACCTTAGCAAGTGTTAACTAGGAAAGCCAGTCCAAAATAGAGAAAAACTAACTCAATAGTTTAAAACTTGGCTCAAAACAAAAGGAAAAATTAGTTTTGGGTTAGGTAGGAAAAGCCTAAAATTTGAAAAATATACTGATTTCAAACCATTCAAATTGCATTTTATACATAGCACCGCAAAACTAAGGTGCGGTGCAGTTATGGTTTTGGCTGAACTTTAAACTGCATCGCACCACACCACACATGTGACGTCAAAAATAAGGTGCAATACAGTTATGGTTTTAGCTAAATTGCATTGCAAAATGTGGTGGTAAAAATGGCCCAAAACTGCACCACACTGCAAACACCCCTAACTGTAGCTACAGCCAGCAGTCTCTTCTTGTATCTAATATAAATATTTTCTCCTCCATTTTCTAGGCATTTTCTTAGCTACCAAACTAGACAAAATCTAAATACCTTTCCCTTTTCAACTCTACCTTGTAAAACACCCATAAAAGCTCACTCACTCATGCAGAAAGAAGAAGAGCACAGAATGAAAATTGGGGGAAACATTATTAGGCTATGATTTGGATTCAGTGTCAAAAACGACATTGGAGGGACCCAAGACAATGTGCTATGATTTGAACTTCATGGCATCAAAACCATGGATATCATTCACTCGAATACATCTTACCAATCTGTAATTACTCTATATTTTACTTAATTTTGTACTAATCCTATGTTTGTTTGCCAAGAAAAGTTAGGAGAAAGGAAAAAATAGCCATCTTAGGTTCCATTTGGTGTTTGTGTATTTGCTATTTTGCTCTATTTTAGGGCATAATTTGTTTTGAGGGAAAATATTTTCTGGAGAAAATTTGAATTAGTTTTGGATTGAAAAATCTATTTGATTTGCAATTTTGCACATTTTAGATCAAGGTGGATAGAGACTTGAGAATGATTCCTCAATTCTTATGATTTGATTAGTATTTTTTTTTTTTTTACTTATCTTCTATTTGGTTGCCAAGAAAAGTTAGGAGAAAAGAAAATCTACAGGTTAGTTTCAGTTTCAGCATTCATATGTTTTGAGGGAAAGGTGAATTAGTTTGGCTGAAAAAAAAAAAAAAAAAAAAAAAAAAAAAAAAAAAAAAAAAAAAAAAAAAAAAAAAAAAAATTCACAGGTAAGAGAATTTCTTGTTGAATTGTTGAATATAAATTTTATAATGGGTTAAATGGGTGGGTTGGAGATTAAATGAGTTTGGTAGATAATGGGTATTTTAATTTTTTTTTTTTTTTTTAAATGAGTCAAATGAATAGATGGGTAATTATATACCTGACTCATTCATGACCCAACCCAAATCATACCCAACCTGCTCAATTGCCACCACTACCTATAGGTAATCCATTTCAATGTTGGGCCACACCGTCTTGTTTTGTTAGGAAAATTATATTTGGTTTTGGGTAGGGGTGAAGATCTATGTTTAGTGGTTTGATTAGTACTGTGTATTCTTTTACCTTGATGGAAGTTTTAAAGGTTGGTTGTATGTTAATGTATATTCATATTTTTAATAATCATGTGAATTGATGGAGGTTGACTAAAATTGCACTAGTTGCATATCTACGCAATGCTACGCAATGCATAAAAATAAATAATTATTTTGTATTGTAATATAATGTACAATTTTTTCTCTAAAATTTATTGAAGAAAATTTGTTATCCCTAAAAATTAAACAGTTTCTATTCAGTCCAATTAGGTCTACTTTGGTTCAATTTGGTCCAATCGGTCAATTTCAATCCTCTTCAATCCATTTTAAACTAATTGGGCCTTAAATTGATTCTTTTTGTAGATTGCTTATTCAAGTTTAGCTCAAAAATTCTTTTTTTCTTCTTCTTAATTTTTGAGTTGAAAAGTATGAAATTTTATTATATTTGGGCTAAATTCTTTAGTTTTGAGTTAAAAAAAAAAAAAAAAAAAAAAAAAGGAGGGGTCATTAGAAATTAGAAATATGAGCTCTAAAAATGCAGTAAAAATGATACATATTCAAAAGTCTTATTCGGTCCACATTGGTTCTATTCGGTCCATTCTGTTATCTTCAGTCCAATTTGGTCTTATTCGGTCCATTCGGTCCTATTCGGTCCATTCAGTCCTATTTAGTCCATTCTATCCACTGAAGTTTTATACGGTCCACTTTAGTCGTATTTGTTCCATTCGGTCCACATTAGTCCTATTCTATCCACTTCGGTCCAATTCGGTCTATATTGGTTTTATTCGGTCCATTTTGTCCACTTTGGTCTTATTTGATCGAATTTGGTCATATTCAGTGCATTCTATCCACTTTGGTTCTATTTGGTCCATTCTGTCCACTTTGGTCCACTTAAGTCCTATTCGAGCCATTCGGTCCATATTGGTTCTATTCGGTCCATTCTGTCTACTTCTGTACTATTCAGTCAACATTAGTCTTATTTAGTCCAATCTACCCACTTCAATCCTATTTGGTCCAATTTGATCCTGCTTGATCCATTTTGTCCACTTTGGTCCTAATTTGTCTATTCGTTCTTATTCGGTCCCCTTTGCTCCTATTCGATCCCCTTCAATTCTATTTTGTCCATTCAGTCCACCTTGTTCCTATTTGATTCTATTTTGTCCATTCAATCCACTTTGTTCCATTTGGTCCAATTCGGTCCATTTTGTTTCACTTCGATTTATTTTTGTGCACTTAGCCACTTACATAATGGGAAAAAACATGTTTAGTTTGAAAGCACCTATTTTAAATCCAAATTTATTAAAATTATATATAAACCTTAAACTCGTAATATGTAAAATCTTAAGCATAGTATTTATTGTTGCTATACTTTTATTGAAAATAATATAAGAAGAAAAAAAGTAAAAACAAAAAATGTAGTAATAAACACCAAATTATCATGTTATGTAATAAAATAATATTATATTTTTATATACTATCTTTATAATACAATATGAAAACATATATGAAATTAAAGAGAATAAAAAATATAACAACTTAAAAAAACAAAACCTAATCACACTAACCCAAAGTAAAGTTCCAAATAATACAAAAATACATCAATCTAAAGTAGAGATGCAAAAAAAATATTTTAAAAAAAATCCACCAAAAATGGAAAAAAAAATTGAGAGAGAGAAATAACATTTTGTCTGTGGAAAACTATGTATGGGATATGAAAGAGAATTATAAATTTATAGTAAGAGGTGGGGAGTAAGAAAAACCAAAAATAAAAGAAGACAAATGGATAGATAAAAAGTGATATTAAGGAAGATAAAAGTGGGGAGATGAAAAGGTAAAAGGGAGAGGAAAAGTTAGAGAAAGTATAACAATAAGTTAAGAAATTAAGAAGAAAAAAAAGAGTTTAAAAAAAGAGAGAAAATGTTGAAAATAAGTAGATGTTGTGGCCGTTGATGTGGCTCAACAAGAGTGACAATAAATACTACACTTTAACTTTAAGATATATTTAGGTATAGATGACTATATGTTAAGAACCATGTAATTTTTAAACGTATAATTTTTTATATTTTAAATATTTTAAATTCTAGAAAATTTATTAGTCTTAGATTGGATAGTAAATATCATAATGATAATACATAACTCTGTAGTCTAGATATTTTCTCATTTCTAGAAATTGTTCTGGAACAAGATCCCAATTCCATGCTTAAAACAAGTACAAGAAGCACACAACAGTTCTAATTGAAATGCCCTAGTAGTTCCAAATTAGTTACACTACGCATATACTTGGACGTTAAGACGAGGAGTGAGATGGACTTCAAGTGGGGTGGCTTTCAAGTTGGTTTGTCCTGCTTTCTCAGTCATGTCCACAGGTTCATTTGCAGGGGTTGAAATTTCAAAAGCGTGCAACAAGGTTGCTAATGTGAGTTGCATAACTTGTAGCGCAAATGATATCCCAGGGCACACTCTTCTACCACTCCCAAATGGTATGTATTCAAAATTCTGGCCCCTGACATCAACATCCTTGTGGGATGTAAGAAACCTTTCAGGTTGAAATTCATTTGGATCTGACCACACATGTGGGTCTCGATGGAGCTTTGGAAGATTAATAATGAGTCGAGTGCCTACTGGGACATGATAACCAGCCAAAGTGCAATCTTCAATGGACTCGTGTGGCACTGAGAGTGGCGCGGCAGGATATAAACGCATTGTTTCTTTGATAACAGCTTGGAAATAGACCAAATGTTTCATGTCTGATTCCTCTACGAGCCTTTCTCTACCAACTTGGAGGTCTAATTCTTGTTGGACTTTCCTTAGGACCTCATGGTTGTTGAGAAGTAATGAGAGAGCCCATGTTAATGTTGCTGTTGTTGTGTCTGTACCCCCTAAGATAAGGGCCTACAAAAATTTTACATAATAAGAAGAAAAAAAATGCATTTAGCTTAGCTTACTTGTTTAAAGATGAGTCAAAAAGTGTCTTTAAGAAAAAAAAGTTAATTATTTTTAAATAAATAAGTTAGGTTTAAACAAATAGGGTTTTTTTTTTTTAATAATTTAATTAGGTCAAAACTTAGATATAGTATTTTGGTGCTGTTTTTTAGATTTCTATCTGAAAATTTAGCCACGTAGTTATATTTACCAAAAAATAAACTTCTATACCATCAAAAAAAAAAATCACATGACTGAATTTTTAAGAGAGAGACTTAAGGAACAACACTTAAATTTTGTCCATTTAATTATTACATTAAGTAAAACAAGGGATTTCAATCTTAATTCTCTTCGTGAAGATTTCGAAATAATATTAGTGAACTCTTAACACTTTTAGCTCAAAAAAATTAGTTCATGTACAATAGGTATATGCAGGAGGATGAGATTTAAGAATCCAAAAGTATTATGTCTAACTTTTTCTTTTTTCTTTTTTCTTTTTTTTTCTTTTTTTTGATAAGAAGTATTATGTCTCACTTATGGCTTCATATCGGAAATAAAAAAGTTTAAGTTCAAGAAATTGGTCTTTTAGTATCTTATTTATATAAGTCGACAAGTATATATCCTTTTCTTTTCTTTTTTTGTTTATCAACTTTTATTGGTATCTTTCTATATAAAAAGTAAAATAATAAAATAAATAAAACTTGTATTGGTATCTTATTTATATAAGATCAACATAGAAGATTGATATGAAATGCCAGGTGCTAGGAAGTCTACCTTGGCCTGGGGAAACAACTGAAAATAGCATAGGAGGGGTCCAAATTTAAAAAAAAAAAAAATATATATATATATATATATATATTAGTGTGTATATATATATATATATATATATATATATATATATTTCTTTGTTTATCATAAACTTGGTTTGGCATGAGTAGATTACCTTTTTGGGTCTTTTCTATAAGATTCAAGTATTGAATATTGACACTAATAGTAGAATTATTTAAAGTCCGAAGCATCTTTAACCAGGTCACTAATTGATGTTGATTTTGTATCAAAAAATCAAGTTTCATTATACTATTATTTAAGAGGCTTCCCCCATTTGGGGTCCTTATTTTTTAGTTCAAAAATGCCCTTACACTTCTATGTTTAAATAGAGACAAAACTAAAAAACAATCTAATAAAAATGCAACTCTAACTTCTACTAAAATACTGCCTAAAAAATATGACCATTTTTCTATTAATTTTCAAATTAATTTATTCACTTATAAATTAGATTTTCAAAATAAAAATTATATATATACATATATATTTATAATAATAAAACACAATTTTTTTCTACAAAATAGGGTCACTAAAAAAAACACACATCGCATGTGCGAAGCACGTTTGACGGAGCTAGTAACTAATAACACCTTTTCATTAGCTGCTGTGAGCATTTTTTTATATTAAATCTTCATTATCGTATATATGCAGAATGAAGATAAGCATGCATGACAGTACGAGATAGACATGACAAAACGGGGGGATCGGGTTGGATTCGGGTCGGGTCAATCGGATTACGGGTTGGTTGGCTCGGGTTGACTCATATTTTTCAAACAATTTTTTTTTTTTCAATTACAAAAAGACTAATATCAAACTAAAAAGACTAAGAAAGAAGAGCAACTCACATTGAGAGTGCAAAAGATCTAGATTTATATTCAACTTCCAACAGAAGCAAAACAACTACATCTTGATTTAATGCATGGAACTTAAGCTGTTAAGCACATATTTTTTCATACACAACTTACAAGCCTTCCACCGCCTTTGTCATCAAGTAACCAACTCAAAATTTCTGACAAGCATCTTTCTTTTTTCTTTTCTTTTTTTTCTTTTTTTGATACCAAAAACTGGGAGTACAAAACAAATGACATTAAGAGTTCACTGAAGAAGGGCAGAGGCTGAATGTGTGAAGACTGATTCACTGAAGAAGGGCAGAGGCTGCCAGGCCGGACTGAGAACTCTGGAGGCGCAAGAGATGAGAATTGAGAAGTAGAGGAAGTGAGGGTTTGTACCGTTTGTTACTTTCTTTGTATAATTGATTAATTCATTGTTTTGTGGCTTTGGACAATGCAGCGAATCGGAGTGGACTACAGCTAGCAGCCCATAAAGCATTGAAATTGTGATAAAGCCTTCTGAGCACTTCTAAGCACTTGGCCGGTTGGCCTTTGACTAATTGACTTGCCCTTGGCCCCTTGTCACTTGTGTGTTGTGTTTGTAGACTACTAGACTTGTAGACTTGTGGTGGCTTTACTGACTTTGTCTTGTCTTAGTCTTAGTTGTCTACTGTCAAGCTGGTTGTGCTTTATTAATTATTACTAGTTTTGATACTCTGTGATTTATGTACAAAGTATCAGGACATAATTTTTTTTATAAAAAAAGTTTGTGTTTTTTTAACGGGTCAGGTTACGGGTTATTCGGGTCGGATCATGTTGACTCGCAAAAAGATTAGGTCGGGTCACAAGTCAACTCGTTTTTATTTCGAATAAAAAAAAATAGGTTCAGGTCGGGTATTTTTCAGGTCAGGTCGGGTCGGGTCAGAAAATTTTGACCCGTATTGCCATGTCTAGCACGTGAGCATGACAAGCATAAAGTTTAAAATATTGGACCACCAAAATTTTCTCCCTATTGTCCAAGCTTCCCTTTCATAGACGCCAATAATTTGTTAAAATTTTTGGAAAGTGAGAGAAAAAAAAAAAAGTAAAAAAATTCAACATATAATTATTGATCTGGACCACTTCCTGTGCTATTTTCAAGGTGTTTGAGTGTATGATACCATCCAACAGAGCGAATATGACAAAATTATTGTCACATCTAAACTGCTATATATAGGAAGAAAGAAACACATGTTATCTTGTGACCTAGAGAAACCTACCATTAGGTTTAAGGTAGAAATCTTCTCAAATTAAAAAAAAAAAAAATTTAAGGTAGAAATTATTTTATAAGTGATGTTGGAAATATTATACATTTTACTAAATAATATTATAAACTAATGATTCAATAATGACAAAAGAGTGATGTTAGAAATACTATAAATTTTACTACATAAATTTCATAATTTGAAATGTCATACAAAAAAAAAAAAAAAAGTAATTTCCTTTTAATTTTTAGTATGAATAAAAAAGTGATTCAAACATTCATTTATTTATAGTAGTATTATTTAAGTGGTAACAATATTATTCATGTTACATCAGTTTCTAAGTTTTTTGTGATAAAATTTATAATAGCTTTAGTATTTTTCATCACACTTTAAATGGTATAAAATTACTAATAATATTCTCATCACATCAATTTGTACGTTTTTTTTTAAAAAAGTTTGTAAATAACTTTATCATTTTCCTTATTCTATATATTTCACTCTTTTGCAAAAAAAAAAAAAAAACAAAAAAAAAAAAAGTAATTACTGTTCAACGTAAAATAATTACTAATAGAAATGCTAAAGTTTACTATTAAAAAAACAAAAGAAAAAAAAAATGATAAAGTTTACTGCCCCAAAAAACTATTTGTTATAGAATTTTCCTATTAATTTGATAAGGTTTCTTTTTCATTTTCTTTTTCCTTTTCTTTTCTTTGGAAGTTAACAATTAACAAGTTTGATATATACCTTCAAGCCTTAAGACTTCTCTGCTTCTCGCCTCTTATCTCCAAATTTTATTATCAAGGTTTGTCGAGCAAATGCTTTGAAATGAGTGAAGGTTTATATATATATATATATATATATATATATATATATATCTGTGTGTGTGAGAAATAAGAAGACTCAAAAAGTACTTTTCTATGTCATTATAGAAAGGCTTACAAACTAATCTAACAATCAATGTGATTTGTAAAATATTATCAACATAATATATAATTTTTTATTCTTGTTTAAAAGTTCGTACGCCAGTTTATAAAATTTATATACTAAAATGTGTAATAAGTATAGCATAACTCTATGAGATATTCCTAGAATGTAATGGAGGAGCATTCAAATCATCTACCAAACTCAACCATGAACTGACTCCTAAGTCTACTAGAATGCATACTTGATATTATTGGATGAATGATAAGAAGTTTTAATGTTCATTATATTCAATATATGCATTAATTCAGGGGCGGACTTAAAATTTCAAGTGAAGGGAGGGGGCAGAGTATTAAAAAAAAAAAATGGACAAGTCCAAATTTATAAGTTAGCACTGTGGGCAAGTCCTTTTTTTTATTTTTTATTATTTTTAATTTGTGTGACAATTTAATTTTAAGGGAAATTACAGTAAACCTATAGTTTTAAAAATCGGTATAGTCAAAGAACCGCAAAAGGGACTGGTTATTGGTTCTATGGTCCAACTAGAATCGAACTGATGTTGCCATAAATAATTTAATTAATAATTTAAAATTATATAAATAAATGAAAGTTTTTTCTCATATACTAATAAACTAATAGTAATAAATATGTATGTTTGAAAAATATATAACATCTTTTTAAAGAATTTATGAAAGTTTTGAGCATTTTACATCTTATATTTGCAAAAAAAAAAAAAAAAAATGCAAAATGTAACAAAGAGGATCTTATATCTAGAAAAGTAAAATAACAAATCCACATTTTATACATAGTAAGTTTATAACTGAAATTAACAATAATGTAATAATAAATTTGTACTAAAATGAATTATTATTTAATATTTTAAAATTATATATAAAATATTATTCTACATTTCTTATATATAATATATAATATTATGTATATTACTATATATTTTGTTTAATTATCAGTACTATGTAAGTCCTTAGAAAAAAAAAAAAAAAAAGTTCCTCACCTATAAGACTACAACATGGCTCTCTACAACTGCATAATGAATAATTAAATATAATAATAAAAAAAAAAACTCTATTAACTACCCACTTATCCCACTGCTAACCTACTCCCTTGACCACCACTTTATCTTCTTGTTACCTTCATCGAATTTGTAGGTTGTTTAAAGTTTTAGTTTCTTTATCCTTTATATCCTCTTGAATATTATTATTTAAGAGATTTTTTTTATTTGGAATCTTCATTTATTTATTCAAAAATGTAAATATTATTTAAAAAATACAACTTTAACTTTTATTAAAATATTATTTAAAAAATATAGTCACTTTCTTATTAATTTGTAAATTACTTTATTTAATTATAAATTCTAAATGCATAATATTAACAGGAAACATATATGGCACTAAAAATTAAAAAATTAAAAGAAAAAGTCTCATCAGATGCAACCTCAGCTAGGTCCGTCATTGAATTAATAAAATTGGAGTATGAGTGGCTTACCAGGCAGGTAGATTTGATGATTGTGTCAGCATCATAACTTGAAGTCTCATCATCATGGTCTGTAACATTGGACAACATCACATCCATAAAGTCTCGGCGTCCCTTCACTTCACCTGAAATCTTCACTTGCTTATGTGTTTCTAGCCATTCTGCAACCATATGATCCAACTTTTTTGCTGTATTCTTCATGGCTTTCTCGTACCCTCCCAAGTCAAACCACCTTAGATACGGTATTGCATCTGACAACACAAATGCCCCAGTGAAATCGAAAAACTCTCTCAAAGCCTTTCGGTGTTGATCATTCTCTTCATTCTCAACATTGGTCACAGCCCCACTAAATTTCTCTCCTACAACCATCTTCAATACTATGTTTAGAGTTGTGTAACCAAACCATCTTTTCATATCCACCAACACTTTATCATTCTTGACCCAATGGTCATATATGTCTTTTATAGATGCACTTACCTCGGCTTGTCGAATGTGTTTGAGCAACCCAAGGCGGTGATTTGAGAGGACCTCAAGCGTGGCTATTTTGCGTAGTTGACGCCAATAGGGACCATAAGGGCTGAACCCAAACATGGCATAGCTGTAACCCAAGAGATCTGCGGCTAAAAATTTTGGACGGTTGGCAAAGGCTTTGTCATTGGTAGTAAAGCACTCTTTGGCTATCTCCCAATTGCTAACTACTAGAGTTTGATGCACACCCATGCAGATAGTGAAGATTGGTCCGTACTTGTCAGCCATATTACCCAAGGTTATATGGGGTGGTTGTGATCCTCCTAAAAGGTGGAGGTGGCCAATCAAAGGCCATGCGCCGCCAGCTTCAGGTGGAGCTGTCTTTTTACTAGCAATTCTTTGAAGTCTTCTTGATAACCATAGTAGAAAGAAGGGAAACAGGAAAAGGGCGAATATGATGGCCATAGAAAGTTGTGAAGAATGGGTACATGAAGAGCATGGGGGTTTGTGATAAGGTTAGGCAACACCACAACAAAAATTATTTTAGTACCGACATCAATCACAATAATGATTAATTTATTAGCACAATATTGGGTCAAAGATCAATCTTCAACTCAGCAGTTAAATGAATACGAAAAACAAATTCGTAGGTAAATTCATGGTTTTAAAAATTGGTCCGCTGAAAGAATCGATATAGGGTGTATTTATCAGTTTTATAGTCTGTTGGGTGGTCAAATTAATGATGTCATAAATAATAAATAAATAATTATTAATTATAAAAATAAATAAATAATTTTATAACTAGTTATTTTAACTAAAAAAAATTAATAATAGTAAAACATTAAAGATTAACTTACAAACTTTTGACACCACTTAACAAAATTCAACCCAAAAATAAAAAAATAAAAATAAAAAACCATAAAAAGATAAAGTGTAACAGTTGCAAACCATTTTTATTTATTTTTTAATTTGTCTAATAACAAAAAGAAAGTCACCAATGGGTAACAATATCATTCATTGCCTACTTGATACTTTTTACCCACCTATCCTACCCTTACACGTTTATATCATACTCAGCACACATTTTGAAAATCTACATCCACACGTTTTAGTGTTTTAAGGATAATTACAAATTGCCCACCTGTGGTTAGGCCCGATTTTTATGTGCCTACCTGTGGTTCAAAGTTTGACACTTTGCCCACCTGTGCTTGTCACCGTTACCCAGCCGTAACCCACCTCTCCACTCTCCGTTACTCTAATACAAAAATAAGCAAAAAACTCACTCCCACTCAGATCAAACACTCTCAAAACTCACTCTCACTCCCAAAACTCCATTCGACTTGCTCACCAAAACTCTCACACTATCACTCCCAAAAATCAATCACTCATTCACTCCCATTGTGCATGCAAACCGAGCCGAGGAAGACAACTCCTCTGTTCAGCTGTGGCAACAAGACTCATTTACTCCCATTGTGCAATGTGCTTCGCTGCACTTGAGGTTACTGGGATTTGATCGTGCATGCAAGCCGAGCCGAGCCGAGGAAGATCAAGATTATTGCTTCTCTCTTCAGCCATTGCAGGTAGATCAAAACCCTTTTTGCTTTTTTAATATTTGCAATCTAGGGTTCTAAATTGGGTTTTAAAATTTCTTCTTCCAAAGTGGGTTTAATTTAAAATTCTTTCTTCCAAATTCGGTTCCTGCTTAACCATGGAACTGGTTAAGCAACAACCCAAATTTTTTTTTGTTTACAGAGTCGAAGAAATTTCCGAGCAAAAACCCAATTTTTTTTCTACAATTGCTCCTCATTTTTACAGTTGAAGAAACTTTGTTTTTGGACTCTGTTAATATGATACTTGATTTATTTTTTTTTTTTTGATAAGTGACACTTGATATATTGCTTGAGGCCAAGTTGGCACATAGAATTGAAGATTCTGAAATGGCCAACTGTGTGTGTGTTTTTTTTATTTTGGTATGTGTTTTGAAGGACTTTAGATAATATGGCTTGAAATTAAATTGTGAGCACTAAATTAGATTGTGAGCACTGAATTAGATTTTGGTATGTGTTTTGAAGGACTTTAGATAATATTTAGGTAGAATTAGATTTTGAGCACTTGGCTGCACATATTAGTTTGATTGCATATTAGGTAGATTGGCTGCACATATTAGTTTCAAGTACTGATGCACTGATGCAAACTGATATATGCTATATGCATCAGCGCATCAGTACTTGGCTCCACATATTAGTTTGAAGTACTGATGCACTGATGCAAACTGATATATTTGCATCAATGCATCAGTACTTGGCTGCACATATTAGTTTCAAGTACTGATGCACTGATGCAAACTGATATATTTGCATCAGTGCATCAGTACTTGGCTGCATATGTTAGTTTCAAGTACTGATGCACTGATGCAAACTGATATATGCTATATGCATCAGTGCATCAGTACTTGGCTGCACATATTAGTTTGAAGTATTTGAAGTACTGATGCACTGATGCAAACTGATATATTTGCATCAATGCATCAGTACTTGGCTGCACATATTAGTTTCAAGTACTAATGCACTGATGCAAACTGATATATTTGCATCAGTGCATCAGTACTTGGCTGCATATGTTAGTTTCAAGTACTGATGCACTGATGCAAACTGATATATGCTATATGCATCAGTGCATCAGTACTTGGCTGCACATATTAGTTTGAAGTACTGATGCACTGATGCAAACTGATATATTTGCATCAGTGCATCAGTACTTGGCTGCACATATTAGTTTGAAGTACTGATGCACTGATGCAAACTGATATATTTGCATCAGTGATATAAGCTTGAAACTAACTGAAATTGCATTTAAGCTTGAAATTGTTTGTATTGTGAGCACTTTTATGGAACTAACTGATGCATTAGTTTGTATAGGGCCATTCTGGAACTAATTGATATATGTAGCTAAACTCTAATGCATTGATACATTAAGCTTGAAACTAACTGATATAAACTTGAAACTAATTGAAATTGGACAACATGATAGAATTAGATAATTGATCCTTTCATATAAATACATGTTGCAAGCCCATCTCATACTTTATTCTGTTGTGTTTTATATGCAGATGGCTGACTTGGCATTCAATTTTGAGATTCATCATGGAGGGGAATTTGTGTGGAACCCGGATTTGGTATATTTAGGAGGTAGTACTTCATTGGTTGATAATGTTGACCCAGATAGACTTAGTTATTTTGAAATACAAGGTATTTGTTCTGATGTGGGGGCAATTAGTACAAGTAGGTATCATTATCTTATTCCTGGAGGTAATTTGGAGCAAGGGTTAAGGCTTATAAATGGAGATGATGATGTAGTTTATATGTGTGAGATTCATGCTGCTTGGCCTACAAATAAGATAACATTATATGTTGAGGGTGGTGAGGAGCCACTTGCAGTTGAACAACCATTTGGTAATGAGGAAGTAGCAAATGATGATGATGTGCATGAGGTGGGTCAGAATGATGATGATGATGTGGTGGTGTTGCATGAGGGAGGTAATGTGGATGCTGAAGGAAGTCAGAGTGATGATGATTGGTTAGAGGAAGGGTTTGAGGGGCCAGATTTTGATGATGATGTATTTGGGAATGTAGATGATGGGCCATCTACACATGCAGCCCTACATAGGCCCTCTAAAGGAGATAATGGGCCATCTACCCATACAGCCCAAGAAGGAGATGATGGGCCATCTACACATGCAGCCCAAGAAGGAGATGATGGGCCATCTACACATGCAGACCCACATAGGCCTACTGCAGCTGACAATGACCCACCTCTTAAAGAGGGTGAATGGATTGACCCACCTCTTGAAGATGACATGGAAAGTATAGTGGGGTCTGATGATGATCAGCCAGCAACAGCTACTGCTGCAAAAGGACCTGAGTTTAATGTCCAAACTGACAGGAGAAAACCATAGTTAAAGAAAGGAATGAAGTTTCCAAACTCTAAGGTCTTTAGGGAGGCATTGAGGGAATATGCTATAAAGAAGCCTGTAGATATCAAGTTCAAACTGAACGAGAAGAAGAAGATTTCAGTTTATTGCATAAATGAATGTGGATGGAGGTGTTATGCATCTCAACTACCTGAGGAGTTGACATTCCAAATAAAAACATTCAATCCAGAGTGCACCTGCCCTAGATCCTTCAAACACAGCCAAGTGACTTCAAGTTATGTTGCAAAGAAGTTTATGCAAGAGTTTGACAAAAACCCCAATTGGAAAGTGGCTGCTGTTCAACATCATGTGAAGCAAGCACTTGAAATTGACATATCTGACAGTCAAGTGTATAGGGCAAAAAGGAAAGCTACTGACTTGCTTACTGGGGATGAACAATTGCAATATGGGAAGCTTAGGGATTATGCAGAGATGATAAGATTGACTGATAAAGGAAGTAGGGTTATTTTGCAAACTGAAATGGAAGATGAAAATACACAGCCCAAATTTAAGAGAATATATATCAGGTATAATGCACAAAAACTTGGGTTTTTAGGAGGTTGTAGACCAATCATTGGTTTAGATGGGTGCCACTTGAAAGGGAGATTTGGGGGGCAAATACTTTCTGCCATAGCTAGAGATGCAAATGATAATATTTTCCTAGTTGCATTTGCTGTTGTTGAGCAAGAGAACAAAGATTCATGGGTATGATTTCTACAGCAATTTTCAGATGACATTGGGAATCTAGAGCAACTTAATCTGGTCTTCATCACTGATAGGCAGAAGGTATGACCTACAATTGTACTAACATATTTAACCCACATATTTAAAGTTCAATAATACATGCTTCAGTTTACTTCAACATGTTTAACCAACATATTTACTTGATTTGTTTTGTATATGAATTAGGGCCTTATACCTACAATTGAGATGCTGTTCCCAACTTGTGAGCATAGATATTGTGTGAAGCATATCTATAATAATTTCAAAATAGATCATAAGGGCTTGGAGTTGAAGGATGCACTGTGGAGATGTGCTGGAGCCACAACAATTAGGGAGTTTGAGAGAAGAATGCAGGAAATGAAGGATTTGGATGTCAAGGCATGGGAGTATCTTGCTGACATCAATCCTGCACAATGGTCTAAGTCTCACTTTAGTAGTAGAGTTTTGTGTGACTGTTTAGCTAATAACTTGAGTGAGTCTTTTAATGCCATGATCTTAGAAGCTAGGGATAAGCCAATTTTAGCAATGTTGGAGTGGATTAGAGTTAGGCTCATGACCAAACAATACAAAAAGATGAAAGGTATAGCAAAATACACTGGAAAGGTTTGTCCTAATATTCAAGACAAATTAGAGAAGTTAAAACATGAATCCATACCTTTCAGTGCTACTCCAGCTGGCAACTTCATGTATGAGGTTGATAATGGTCATGAGAGACATATGGTTGATTTGGCTAAGAAAGTATATAGCTGTAGGATTTGGGATTTGACAAGACTTCCTTGCAAACATGGGATCTTTGCTATTGTTAAGAATTTGGAGAGAGTGGAGGACTATATGCATCCTTGTTACTTGAAAGAGACATTTGCTGAAATTTACAAAGAGATAATACAGCCAATGTCTGGCCAATCTGAGTGGGTTGAGACTAACCTACCTGCTCCTGTTGTTCCTCATGTGTATAAACCACCTGGCAGACCACCAAAGCAAAGAAAAAGAGATCCTGAAGAGCCAAGGAACCCTTATAGAGTTTCCAGGCTGAACAAGACAATCAAGTGTGGGAAGTGCAAGAAAGAAGGACATAATGCAAGAGGGTGCAAGGCAGGCATCACTGGTGAAACTCCATGGCAGAGAAGAGATAGACTTGCTAAATCACATGTTGTAAGTATTTCCATGCTTTGAAATATATTCATTTCCTCCTATGTGTATTTCATGTATATTTAACTTTTACAACCCTCTTTGTAGGCACAAAACAGTAAATCTACAAAAACAAAGCAAACTGCATCTCAACTACCAAGTACTAGCTCCCAGCCTGCATATACAGCTTTTGGTCAAACTGCATCTCAACCTGTACCAAACAATAGATCTGAGGCAGCAACTCAACCTCCAACAACTAGATCTAGAGCCAAGTGGTTCTCTTCATCCTCACAGCCGAGCTTCCATACCCCTAGAGAGACATGGGATTCTTTACCATCTCAGGCATCTTTGCTTTCTTCTATTTTGTTTATTTTTTTTCCTCTTGCTATTGTTGGACCATCTTACTAATTGCTGGATTTTGGTTATGCAGCCAAGTGCATCTGTGAGCACTAGTGGTGTACCAAGTCAAGGAAGTGGTGGTGCTGCTGCTAGGGGGTTTAAAGGCAAAACATATGTTGTATCAAGGCCGACAAAGTTTCAACTAGTTGGTGGAAAGAGCAAGAAGGCAGCTGGCAATGGCACTAAAAGCATTAAATGATGGAAGATGTTAAAGTGGCAGACCACTTGTTTTGTTGTAGTTCCCACTTGTTTTGATGTAGTCTCCACACTTAATGTATGTCTGATGTGTAAAGTCAAAAACAATATTGGCAATTTCGGTGAAATGTGTATGTCTGATACAATAGTGGACTAGTAGTTGGGTTTTGGTTGGAAGATGGGTAAAGTCACAGGTTGTGCGAAAAACAATATTGGCAATTTTGAATGCATGTGACATAAAGTCACAATGGCTGTTCACTTTATTAAAAGTAGTTAATATGTATTGGTTGGATAAAGTATTTTGTTGTGTTGTGCTTGTCTTTGCTGTTGGTGGATTTACACAGGACTGTGTTTTGCTTTTGATGAATTTACACAGGTGTGCACTGACATAATAAAGGAAATTATGTCTTTATTGATTTACACAGGTGTCTTGCTTTTGATGAATTTACACAGGTGTCTTGCTTTTGATGGATTTACAGCAAAATTATGTCCACAATCTTTATATGCAAAATTATATGCACAATATTTATGTGCACAATTATGTGCACAGTCTTTGAGCTTTGTCTTTGAGCTTAACAGGAGTGATTTTTATGTGCACAATCTTTATATGACATAGCAAAATTATGTGCACAATTTTTATGACACAGGTATATGACACAGCAGAGTTATTTATATAGGCCAAAACAAAGGGATTCTCAACTCCTTTTATATTATTGCACAATCTTTCCAACACAAAGTAAAATGTGAATTGACAAACCAAATGAGAATGCTTTATGGTAGGTTATTAATCATTGGCAAGTTCCAAGTTCCATTCCCATTATTAACATTTCCACATAACACTTTGTGCCAATATATATCAATCACAAAATGAAGTAAACAAAAAAATTATACTAAATAATATTTGCACAAAGTGTTAACATCTCAATCACATTTTAACATCCCCATTTCAAGGGATAGATACAATAACAATTCAATTACCTAATCATGGTAGATTAAGGTTCCTCACCCTTACATTGTTGTTCATTGAGGCAAAACACAACAACAACATTACAAAAAGGAAAAATAACCATGACAAAACTAGTGCAACCTTGTACAATCTCTCACTCTCTTTAACCCTCTTAATTTTCTCCCTAGCTTCTACATAAAGCTCATGAGTTTCTCTTTCCCTTCGGTTAGATCTTTCTTCCATTTGCCTAGTTGTCATTTCTCTCTGATTTGCAACCTACAGTTCATTCTCAAGCATACTTATCCTTTCACGGTCACTCTTACAAGTTTCGTTATCCACCCACTGAAAGAAGCCACATTTGGGACTAACCTAATCATTACAATTATAACAATTAATTCCACAATTCACAAAAAATCACAATTAATAATTCAATTCAATTCAAATACAACAATGTAATTGTTTCTTACATTAAATTGACTACAACCGAGGAATCTTCTTTCATAGTTACCAGCTTTTCAACTTGTTCGTAGGGCACAATGCTCAATAGTACATAAATGACCATTTTCAGCACGATAGAAACCACTAGTTGTAGAGCCATTACCAGTTGATGAAGACATAGCAAAAATTTGTTACAAGCTTATAGACTAACGAATCTGTTACAAGCATTAGATATATTAGATATATGGCTGTACATGCATATACAATAAGCATTAGATATATGGCTGGCAGCCAAGAAAGTGTATTAGAAAATTTGAAAGTAGTTGACATGTGAAGGAAAGCAATTAGCATGAGAGAGATGTATCGATAAATTAACTTAACAAAACCATACATAGATTAAATGGGTCCCTCACATTTGCATTGTGGTCCGTGGTCCCTCACATTTGCATTGTTCTCCATACACATACAGAAGTTGTATATAAACAACAAAAATCAAACAAGTTATAAAAATATAATCAAAGAAAGTGGCTTTATATAAACAACAACTCAACAACTTCATATTGGCTGTATATAAACAACAACTCAACAACTTCATACTGTGATTAAATTAGCAACTAGTTACACAACTACTATTATAATCTTTCATGAAACAAAAGTAAGGAAAAAAAAAACCCAATTCGAAGAAACATGGAATCAAGAATAGTTTAAGAAACTCAAATTCAAAGAAAGAATAAAAAAAACCCGAAAAAACATTAAAAAACCCAATTTCAAACCCTAGGTTTCAAAAATTAAAAACTAAAGAGGGTTTTGATATACCTGCTGATGCTGAACAGAGGACCATGCAAGCTCAAAACCCAAATTCAATAACCCACGGTGGCACCCAAGCGCATGCACGATCAAAACCCACCCATAATCAAAACCCAGTTCCATTGGAAAGTTTGCGAATCGAAGCCCATTGCTGAACAGAGTAGGAGCAACTGTTAGCAACTTGCTTCCTCGGCTTGGATTTGAAATTTAGAGTTTCAAATGATGCTTGTTGTAGGAGTCATAGTGTGAGAGTTTTGGTGAGCAAGTCGAATGGAGTTTTGGGAGTGAGAGTGAGTTTTGAGAGTGTTTGATCTGAGTGGGAGTGAGTTTTTTGCTTATTTTTGTGTTAGAGTAACGGAGAGTGGAGAGGTGGGTAACGGCTGGGTAACAGTGACAAGCACAGGTGGGCAAAGTGTCAAACTTTGAACCACAGGTAGGCACATAGAAATCGGGCCTAACCACAGGTGGGCAATTTGTAATTATCCCTGTGTTTTATTCAAACTTTCAAACAACTCTCTGAACTTAAGTTTCTTTGCTATTCACTTTTTGCCATAGTTTAAAAAATCGGTACAGTGAAAGAATCAAAATATGAGCTAAATACCGGTTTTATGGTCGAACTGGTGATGTCATAAATAATTTAATTATCATTTATTTAAATTATATAAATAATTAATAATTTTTTAATATACTAAAACTAACAAACCAATAGTAACAAATATGTTTCCTTGAATACAAGTATATAAGTATATAATATAACATCTTTTTAAAGAATTTAACATAATAACATTACGAAACAATCATCCTTAACATAATAAACTTTCAAAAAAACCAAATAAATAAGTTCATTAGTTATTACATTTACATCCAAATGGCAAATAACAAATAAGCTCATTACATCCAAATAGCAAATAAGTTTTAAAGTTTCAAACAAACAACTACTAAGTTTTAAGACCCAAGCCTCATTTGTTATGAAGATAATTGAAATCAATATCATCATGTGAACCAAATGCTCCACCACTAGCATCACTATCATCATCCTCATCCTTATCTTCTTCATCTTCAACATGAATAGGATGATTTTTATCCCTAAATCCGGGAGGAGCATCATCTTCATCATCAAATGATTCCAAATTGATGTCATCATCATCCTCAATCAATTCATTGTCCATATCTATACAAATTCCAAAACCAAAGAACAATATATGAAATAACAATTCTAATAATCATTTCTCATAAATCATAAATAGTCTAATTAAAATATGCAACTAGGCAAATAATTGTTATAAGCTAACCTCTTTGTACGTGGCTAGAAGACGCTTCTTCGATTGGATAGGCTCCCTCTTCATATAATGCATTCTCTATCTCCTCATGATCCAGAAATGGAGGTTCCTTATCTTCCACTACCCAAAATTCAATTTTATTGATACTTGCATAATCAATAGGATCAAAATTGAACTTCTTCCTTTTGACTCTATATCATAAGATGAACATAATGAATAATTTAATTAGTAACCAAATCACTTATATATCACAATCACAAAGAACCCATTTGATCAAATCAGTGAATCAATCATATTTCCCCACAAAAACATTGAAACAAAGAGATTATATAATATATACATTTCTTTCAATCGGTAGTTATAATGAACAAACACAAGATCATTAAGTTGTTGATGCTCCAATCTATTTCTTCTTTTGGTATATATTTGTTCAAAAACACTCCAATTCCGCTCACATCCTGAAGAGGTAGCTGTTTGGCTAAGGATCCGAATTGCAAACTTTTGTAAGGTTGGAGCACAAGATCCAAACAACTTCCACCACTCATCTAAGTTCCATATACAACACAAAACAAAGATACAATGAATCAATAAAAATAGCTATACTTATCCCAAAAATATAAAAAAGAGCTATGATCTTTAAAACATATTTTCATTTTATTATTAGCTAAAGTAAACAATATCTTACCCAGTTGAGATGTCTTGGCTAATTCTTGAGCAAGTTGGGTTCCAAAAGTTTGTTCACACTCTCAAAATAGCCTTAATTCTCCACCAACTTCAATCGACCAGCTGAAACTTTTGATTCAATAACATCTGTCACAGTAGATTGTGTCTCTAACCTCTTATTAAGAGAGGATGAGTCATATTGGAATGCAGGATTCAACCAGTAAGCAGCAGCATGAATATCTCTATAGAATTGATTATTCCAACGATCCTTGATAATATTAACGTAAGGCTCCCATAGTCTCTTCTTGTCCTTGAATTTTTTTTTTATTCCATCAATTACTCTATACATGCCATCATATACACAACCCATAGCTAGTTTTTCATCAGAATCAACAATGCGTAATAAATGAATCAATGGTGACATAATATGCACAATTACATGACAATCATTCCAAAATTAATTGTCAAGAATGATTTTCACCACTACCTTTGCTTTCTTATCTTTTGCATATCTTGATTCAACATAAAATTTGCTAGTCACCAATGCTTGTAAGTCATGCTTATGTTCCTTAAGACTCCCTAAGGCAATGAAAGTAGTAGCAAACCTAGTTGGGCCTGGACACACAATTTCAGTCCAATTTTTTCTAGTCCTCAACCAAGTTTGCAAAGCCACATAGTTATAGATGAACACTATGATCTTGGATGCATGCTTTGCAAGTTTAGCTACATGATCCATTTTCCTAATCTCCTTAAAAATTAGGTTTAGGCAATGTGTTGCACAAGGTGACCAACTAATGATCCTGTATTTTCTACACAAAATTCTTCCAACAGCTACATAATTTGCAGTAGTTAATGACCAAATGTACTATATTTGCAGGACCAACCCACCTAACAATTTCATCAAACAAGTTACTCAAATTAATAACATCCTTAACCAAGTCAGAAGCATCAATAGAACGTATAAAAATAATTCCTTTAGGACAATAGACAAGGAAATTAATCAATGTTCTATGCCTACTATCAATCCACCCACCAGCCAGTACTGTACAACCAGGGTTAGCCCAATATGATCGATGAGAATCAACAATCAATTGGATTCTCTTTTTGGGTCTCTTAACAAAGGCACTCGAAAGGTATGATAATTTGGGCCTCTATATCCAGGACCATAAGAAGCTACATCATTAAACATAGGTTGATAATAACTAGAATTCATAACATTAATTGGAATGCAAGCATTATACATCCATCTTGCTATAGACATATCAACCCTCCACTTCTTTTCTTTGCCAGCAAGCACACTTTTAATAGAAGGTTGAGCTCCCGGTGTTGTTCTAGGAGTGAAGTAATTATCAATGTCACCAACCTTTCTATTGCCAAGATTGGATCTTGGTGGAAAACTACTAGGACCACTTCTATTTCCCCCCCCCCCCCCTACCTCTAGGAGTAATTTCTTGGATATCTTCAAATTCTGGTGAGTCCTCTAATGGCGAATAATTAGATGCTTCTTGATCTTTTTTTGTTTGTTCTTCAGATTTTGAAATTTCCTTCAAATTCTCAACTATTTGAAACCTAACATCATAAGGTACACCCATACATGTAGCCACATCACCTTTAATTCCAGCTAGATGTCTTTTCATCCTATTGATGCCTTCTCCTTTATCACTTTTTCCACAATGTATACATCTATAACTACTTTTTCCATCTTTTACTACTTCAATTACATGATTCCATGCGGGATCACATTTCAGTCTCATAGATGAAGAATTAGCATTAGGGTTGTAGAAGCATGTTCATTTGATGGTACACAGGCGGACTCCATTTCACTCAACAATTTCAAACTGGTAGCAACCATTTTATCAACAAATAAATTCATCAACACAACATACACAATCAATAGTATAATACTCTGTAAACTATATTTCACAAACAATAATACTTTGTAAATCAAATCCACCACATACACAAAATCACAAATAAACTAAAATGCTATTGTAAACTAATAATTGAAGTTACCACTTACCAGTGAAGTCACAGGAGGAGAACTTGAGATGAAGTCGAGAACATGAATTGAGACTCTGAGATGAAACCAAAAAAAAAATTATCAAAATCAAAATCAAAATCATTAAAAAAAAAAAAAAAGAATATTAATTATTAGTTTCTTACCTGATGAAGCCGAGAGAAATGAAAAAAAAAAAAAAAAGAACCGAGAAAATGAAAAGAAAAGAACATTACCAAAGGGCGAGGGCGAGAGCGAGACCAACCAAGAAGGAAACCCAAAAACCAGACACCGAGAAGAACAAGTTCCCTCTCGTAGATCAAGCTTTCAAGCTCGTCGCCGATGCTTGGGCCGTCCTAAACAATGCGGTGAAGAAAGCCCTATACAACAACAAGCTCACTCTGTTTTCAAAGTTAAGCTCACTCTGTTTTCAAAAGGAAAAAATAAAAATGAAAAAAACCCTAGCCTGCTTGACTGATCGTGAACTTCAGAGAGTGCAGAGAGAGATGCATGAGGTAGAGAGAGTGCAGAGAGCCTTGAGGTGAGTGAGGTAGAGCGAGCTTGATTGATTGTATAATGAGAGAGTTGAGATTTGAGAGCTAGAGGTGAGTGAGGGAGTGAGGTTGAGGCAAAGTGAGGCGTAAGTGAGATGAGAGAGTCTGAGGGTATATTGGTTAGGCTTAGGGTTAGTTTTTAGGATTTTAGTGTTAATTTCGAGGACTAAAACGACATAGTTTTTCTGGAAAAGACAAAAAAAACCCCAACCGGTCATTAACCGATTCGACCTCCAGTTTTTCTGGTTCTCAGGTTGAACTAGACGGTTTTTATTGTTTACCTAGTTTTAAGCCATTTCCAGGTTTTTATCATAACCAGACTGGATTTGAGGTTGGTTCTCAGTTGAACCTACCGGTCCAGTCCGGTTTTTAAAACCATGCTTTTTGCTAAAGTTTCATTTCTCGATTTCCCAGCCAAAATTGGGAATTAATCCTGTTTGCCAAACAATATAATTAGTAGGCACTGTTACAAAATTATATTTTTTTATTAACATCTCAAGTTTAAAAGCCTCAATTTAGGACCTATAAATCGAGTTTTAAAAACTTGATTTCAGTATTCTGATCATGTCTGATGTGGCATTTTTTCTACGTGGCGTTCACCTGAAAATCAAGTCTCTAAGACTCGATTTGTAAGCCAATCAAGTAAAATGTTTTAAGCTTGCATCTTTAGCCTCCTTACACATATGTTCAGCTCTCTCATGTGCAAACCATTCCCCCTACCCTACCCCACCCAACCCGACCCCACAAAAAATGACTCATTATCACCATCACCATTCACCACAAACATCAACAACCACTAAAACCCACATTTTGCCTATCCCACATCAAAATCCACCCACCACCTTGGGGTTTGTAGAAGATCATGACTGAGCAAAAATAAATAAATAAATAAATAAACCTAAGGCAAGTAAGCCCAAATCCATGACGAGAAAAACCCTAATCCACAGTGGCAAATCTACGGTGAGCAAAACGTAGGCCCACAGTGGCAAACCCAAAAATGATCTGGCCACCATTCTGTTAACCACTCCTAACCCAGCCACCAATTTCATCTAATCTGATTTCATCCAAGCCCAGCCAGCCACCACTCCCAACCCACCTACCCAAAATCAAAACCCACCCATCACCCCACCACCACATACACCCCAGCAACCACCAAAAAAAAAAAAAAATAGCAACCGTAAAGAAGAACAAGCGTCAAAGCCACCAATCAGCAACCATTACTGCTTGGATCCATCACCACCACCACCTACATGCAGTTTGCCAGATAAAAAAAAAAAGGATTGTAGATTAGGTGAGAGAGGAGAGAGGGGGAGAATGGTTAAAAGGAAAGAAAAGAGAGAGCAGTGTGAGAGGACCCAATCTTACCCATAGCCCAATTTGATGGAGGTTGAAAGGTAAAAGAGGCAAGAGATGGAGGTAGAATGGTGAAGATGAAAGAAAAGAGAGAGCAGTGAGAGAGGCTTGACAAGCACCTCTGGCATACATGTCCTAAGTTTATAGGCTTTATTTATTTTTTGTTTCTTTGTATTTTTTATTCCTTTTCCCCTGTAGGCATTTACGTACTTTTGCAGATAGGGATGTTTTTATATTACTTTTCTGGTTGTTGTTTTAAGGAGTTTTTCATGGGCCACGGTGTAAGGGGGAGGTGTGGTCAGGTTGTTTTAAACTACTCTAACGTTGTGTCTCTTCCTTTTGTACTTTTATACATTAATATATTTCTATCACTTTTGTCAAAAAAAGATGCAGGACATTTTACTTGGTTGGCTTATAAATTGAGTCTCTAAGACTCGATTTTCAAGTGGACGCCACGTGAAAAAAACGCTACATCAGACGTGATTAGAACACTGAAATTGAGTCTTTGAGACTTGATTTATAGGCCATAAATCGAGTCTTTTAAACTTGAGATATTAGTAATATATATAGTTTGAAAACAATGCCTACTAATTATATTGTTTTGCAAACAGTGTTAATTTCCAATTTTAGCCTGGATTTCCCTCTTCAATATTCTCTCCCTCTCTCTGTCTCTCTTATCAATACAGGTATATGCAAGTGCAATTATGCAAGAGCAGAAAACAAAGGATGAAGCGAATTGCAAACAGATAAAGTCATATAAAATTTGCTTCGTTTTTGGGCTCCTTCCTCAACACAAAGATAGGAGATCTGATATTTTTGGAGTCACTGTTAGTGTCTTAGGGGTTGTTCGGTTTTTAAAAAATCATCACCCATCACTCCTGACTCAATTTTCATCACTCATCACTCATCACTTATCACTTAAAATATCCCAACTCCCTAAAGGTGGTAGGTTTGGCACACTATTTCCAACTTCTCATAACTCAATTTTTTTACTTTCTATGGGACCCACACCTGAGCACCATGTCAAGCAATTCTGTTAGTCTACCCGCCTCTCACTCATTTCATTTTGCCACCACCATAGTCACAGTGCCAAAGTGCAACCAAAGAAGTACAAACAACAAAAATTCTTATCAATAAAAATTCCCCCAAACCCAAAAGCCATTTTCCAACCCTCAAAATATGTAGCAACAAATCAAAACTCTATTCATACTTATTTATGATACACCACCAAATCCAAAAAAAAAAAAAAAAACTGTCTATCAAAATAGCAAGACCTATCTCTCACACAATCATTTTAATCAAAACACAAACCTAACAAGACCCAATTCAAGAACCATCATGTCTACTTATGGGGCCACTCTCTCTCTCATATACTATTTTCATAGATCCCTTTTTCTTTTTCTTCTCTCTCTCTCTCTCTCTCTCTCTCTCTCGGATCAACGACAAAGCTCGATTCAAGGATATTGTCGTACGATGAGAAAGTACGTCCAAGGCTTGGTCATTGGTGGCCCAAGCTAGCCCTCTGACAAAGCATCGGTCTAAGACTGAGATTGAGACTAAGACCCATTTGTGAGTTGTTTGTCGGATGGGTCGGTGTGGGAAGGGTGAAGGACAAAGAACGGCAGGCAGATCAGAGAAGAGAGGCCGTGAATGGGGAGGGCTAAGATTCTTTTGTCTTTCGATGTGGGTGAGATTTTGCTCTGAAGAAGAACAAAAAGAAGAAGAAATAAATAAGAACAAAGAAATAAAGAAAAGTGGAAAAAAAAAAAAAAAAAAAAAAAAAAAAAAAAAAAAAAAAAAAAAAGAGGAGAGTGATTGGTGGGAGAGAGAAAGGAAATCTGACTTGACAAGACTAGTGGGTCCCATGTATGAGTGTTTAATTACTAAAATGCCATGAAAATTGAGTTTTGATAACTTGAAAACACATAAAATGTGTTTTCAATTTTCATACCTCATCACTAAAAAATTAGAGAATTGAATGATGAAATCAAAAATTAGAAACACATCCAAACACACTACTCAATCGTGGAACCCACCAATTTTGAGTTATGGGTCGGTTTTTAACAATAACTGGACCAAATTAGTGTCCAGTTTCTAGTTGAACCAGCCAATCTAGTCCAGTTTTTAAAATCATCCGTAAAACAGATCTCATTATATAAATGTAGTAAAATCTATTTCAATATTTTACTATATATAATATATTAGTCCTTTTCATGAGCTACCGTGAGCTACCATTTTTTTTTATTTTTTTATTTTTGATACGTTGATTAAATATTTAGTATCATATATTTGCAGAATCTTATATAAGACAATTAATTATCATCGAATTGTTGTTGCCACTCTCGCTTTTCTAAAGTGGTAGACCCTCCCATAAGTTAATTTTATTAGGATTATCTCTAAGTAAGCCATATTAATCAAAACAGAACTCGATAAACCCACTTCCATTAGTACTAATTTTATTCAAGATAAGCATACATGACAGTATGAGCCTATGAGGGCATGACACGCATAAAGTTTAAACTTATCAATCAATCAATCTCACTTACTTAGACTGACTATTTAGGGAATGAAATAATTTTTTAGGCATTTGCTTTGCTCCCATTCATAGAGGCCAATAATTTGTTGAAATTTTTGGAAAGTGAGAAAAAAAAAAAGTAAAAAATTTCAACATATAAATTTTTTTTGCCGAATAATATGTAACATATAATTATTGATCTGGACCACCTCCTATGCTATTTTCAAGGCGTTTGAGCAAACCCAAGGCGGTGATTTCCACCTCCTATGCTATTTTCAAGGTGTTTGAGCAAACCCAAGGCGGTGATTTGAGAGGACATCAAGCGTGGCTATTTTGCGTAATTTGGGTTGTGTCTAGTGTGAGAGTAAATTGAACTGGACACCATACATATTTAAAAATGGGCACATGTCCTGATTATCTATTGAATGAATTTTTTTTGTCCTTCCCTCGGAAGTCCCTCTCTCCATGTGGTCAACTTAAGAAATCTCTCAGCAAGGGTTCAAATTTCTTGAAAATATCCCTAGCCATCGAGATTTTAAATCATCTTGTGATGCCCCAAACCGACTAATGATATCATCATGAGTTAGATATGTGACAAGAAGATTCTCAAAAAAAAAAAAAAAAAAAAAAAAAAAAAAAAGATATGTGACAAGAATTGCACATTTATAATATATATATATATATATATATATTGTTTTCATCACCAAAACACATTTTATTTATTTTACATTATCACTTTAATAAAACTTACCACTTATACCATTCTTTATTTTTCAATTCGTCCCATTAAATGAATATATTTTAAAAACAAAAACAAAAACAAAACACCAATGCTAAAATATTAGATGCACCATGCTACATATACTGTTTGCTACAGTAATAAATGAGTGGATGAATGTGTTTTTAAGGGTTTTGTTCGCTACCTGGTAAATTTTACATTACCCAATGGAAATGCTCTTATAAGTTTACAAGGTCTCAAAAACCTACTAATGAAATCATTTTCTAACTAAAAAGAAAATCCAAAAATTACTTTGAATTCCAAGAGTTACAATGACCCTAAATGTCTAATATGTTATAATACAATCCTAAAATTGATTTACACACCATTCCGATACGATTTCAATTTCAATCTGCTTGCTATTCCCTAAGATTTGAAATAAAAGAAGGAAGTATCTTGGCTTAACAGCTCAATAAGTAACCAGTGATCTTAATGAGTAGGGCCATACGTAGAGAGAAAGAAATTGTTCATAGTATACAAATTTCATAAGTTTGGTGTTAGGATTTTTTTGGTATCGGCTAATTCCATGACAAATATGCCTTTAAGTTTTGCAACTTGTGACTAGGAGCCCGATAATCTTAGGAGACAGAATTTTTGCTCCTAATACAAGTATTTTTGTTAGGTTCTAAAAGTTTAGAACAATTGACCGTGAGCATAAACTTGTCTAGATATAGATTACTAAGTTTACAAGTATGATTAGACAATGCTCAAAGCGTTACAAGTCAGAATACAAAAATAAGGAAGCTACAGGTTCAGGAAATTCAAAACATGTTAGGTTTGATCGATCGAGATTGTGGTTCAACTGATGGAGATGCGTTTTTGCAGAATTTAATTAAAGTCCAACAGCCTATTAAGCCTATTAAGTGAATTAGGGTTTTAGATCAAATTCACATAGTATTCAAAGAAAACTCTAATGCATGTTTTAAATGGTTTTTTTAGAGAGAGAAGAGTGCTTCTTGTGCATCCAATTGTAGATCTAGGATTTTTGTATCCAAAACTCTCTAAAATCTTCTATCGGCAATATTCTTTGAAGAAACTCAAGATCTAATGTTGTAGAAGTTATTGCTATTACTAGTCATCAAAAGGTGATAGAGATTTAAACTTTCAAGGGTGGTCTTAGAGTCACAAACTAGAGAGTTAGTGTTGATGATGTAAATCTTTAAGTGGAGCTCTTAAAATCACAAACTGGAGCGTTTGTGTGCCTCAAATTCAAAATAAAAGAGTCTGTGAATTTAGAGCTATGGTCATGTGAGTAAGTACTACATGAGGTAGTAATATATTTAGGTTTAAGTCAATTGTAAAAACTTCCATCCTAGTAATGAATTGTTGTCTCGTGAATTGTTTAGGTTAAATCCTCCCCAGGTTTTTTTACCTTGAAACTGATTGTTTCATTAGTTTTCCTGGGTCATCATATTATTGTGTTATTTACTTTTCCACTATGTATGATATGATTCATTATTGTTTAACCTAGATCTAATTCATAAACCTAAATAACAACTTAGTTAATATATTAGGTTAAACAAACTGTGTGTTTCAGGGGTCTAAAAGTCCAACAATTTTGAACGCTAAAATCTTCAAAGGTTGGAACAAAAATCAATCAAGAAATGAGTATTGATGAAGCTAAAATCGTCAATTGGGTCACTTGTTCAATCCAAAACTTTAGATAATATTGTAGGACCTGCAAGATAAAGAGAGATAGATCGAAGAAACCACTAGGCTGTGCCCGGTGGGGAGCCTCTCATCTATCTTAATGAAATGAAAAAGAGTAGGGAAGAGAAATGCAAACAAAGATAACACCGAAACGTGTTATCGAAGAAGAAACCGAAGAACTCGGCGAAAAACCTTTCCACTGCCCTTCAAGCGGAAATCGATTCACTAAACAATTAATTGGGATACATGGGTTAGCAAGAAACCCTCCAAGCCTAACCTACCCGATGTACCTAAGCCCTCCATGCTCCTACTCCAACAATGATCCTCGGAACCGTGTCTTGTCTTAGTTTTCCGAATCTCACAACAAGCTCCATGTTGCATCTGCCATCCTTGATTTCTTCCAATGCTTCCTAGCAGCTCCAAAACACTCTCAACACTCTGAATATGTGTGGGTTGTGTTTGGGTACAAATCTCCTCTCAATGTATGACTATGGGAGAGGGATAGAGAAGAGGCTACAATGATTTCTCACTAAGGATAAGTAGCTCTCTCTCAAAAAGATGGATGTGTGTGTTGTAAAAAACTTATCTAGGTTTTTTCTCTCTAAAATGTCTTATATACATTTGTGGGTAATGAAGGTATATATAGTATAGGTGAAGGGTAAGAAAGTCACACTTAAAAATCATCCAGGCAGAATGTTTTCTAATTATCTCGCGAGAACGCCTTACCCGCGAGACACTCGCGAAAACGATAGCCTAGCACGACTCTTCAGCTTCCAGCCATGTGCTCCTCACATGGCTCTTTCGCGGGTTAGCTTCCAACGAGACACCCGCGAGATTCACTGATTCTTCATTTAAGCTTGAGTCTTTACCAACTTAATACTAAACCCAATATAATAAAATCCCACAAAATACAAGGAAATAAATAAAAGCAATTACAACACTTTTTGTCATGGAATAAAGCCAACATAAAATATTGTTGTAAATCACAACTTTAGATAATTATTAAAGGAGAGATAATAGCGAGTTAAGGAGAATAAAAGAGGGCTTCAAAAAAGATATTGACAAGGTAGAAGAGAAAGAGATATGAGTATAAAAAAATATTAATACTTGTTTTAGTAACTTATTATAATTTTTAAAATAAAATTTTTAAATTTTTTAGACATGACTCCACTATTGTAACATGCATTTTTGTGTTCTGGTGAATCTAAAATAGCTATATATCTTCATTGCTGCTAATGCTCTAACTCTACCAAAAAATATAAAAAGTTGTCAAAGCGATATATTGAGTTATTAGAAATATAAATTTGTATATTGTATAAAATAGTAAAAAATAGCAGTAAATCCGAAACAGTACACTAATATTAAACGGTATCCGAAATATATCGTACCCCTAGCCAAACTGGTACAGTCTCCAGTACGATATTGACTTGCTCAAAAGACTAACGTCTATTATAATTTTCTCAATCATATTATTTTGCAAAGCATTCAGTCATTTAGAGACTTACAGACTATTGAAAAAAAGAACTAAGCAACCCAAGCAATACTTAAGGATAAGCACTATGCTTTCTTATTCAAAGACTTCCTAATTGATAAGGATAAGCACTGTGCTTATCCAAAGACTCAAAACAAATATGAAATCTATTTAATCCTTGAAATTATAAATCACATTCATTTTGTTGCCTCTTTTGAAGTGTAAACTTCATGAAGAGCTTGGTATTTGGTGATCAGTTTGTCTCGAGGGGGCCAGCTTTCTTTAATTATTGGAGCATCTGCGAAATTCTGGATCCATTCTAATAACAAGGGAAATTTTTCATGATCTATCAAGGTCACACCACATACCTCCTCCAAGACACTTAGCAAATTAGCAAGCCAACCAAAAGCAAGGTCTAAAAGTCCAATTGTCTCTCCATTGAAGAATTTTTTTCCAGTAAGCTGTCTTTCTACAAATCCTAAGTTCTCCTGGGCTGTAACGATAGCTTCCTCTTGATCCTTCCCTTGCTTGATAAAAGCATTCCATATTGATGGCAAAACCTACATTGGTACTCAATAAGATATATAGTCATACTAACAAGTATTTAGGATGGAACAGTAGTTTTGCATGAACTTAACATAAAAATTAGTTCCAAAATTTTAGCGAAACAACTAAATCAGATTTATGGGTGACGAATTTTTATTTCTTTAGATTTAATTTAATAGAATTTAAAACCTATAATATCCATATCATAATTTTTTCTCATTAGGATCACAGTCCAATTTCTAGTATAGGCAGATTCATCTAGAAATTCAATATCGTATTGGAAACTATTTCGGTATCAATAAATAAAGGTGTACTGTTTTGAGATTATCATTAAAAAAAAAAAAAAAAAAAAGGTGTATATCTTATCTGTATATATTAAAAGGATTCGGAAATTTAGTTATTGCTTCTTTAACTGTCAAAAATATCCCTAATTTAATTAATCTATTCCTATTTATTAAAAAGAGAAATAAGGTTAAAACTTTCCCACTACCCTCACACTTCTCACTTCTAGCCTCACTACCCCATGTTTCTAACCAAAAATAAGGGAAAAAAAAAAAAAAAGGCTACCCACACACGATTCCTATAAAAAAAAACTACGAACGGCTCCAATAAAATAAAATAAACTTCCATAAAAAATTTAAAAAAAATAGAAGAGCCTTAACACTCATAACATAAAATTATTTCACTACAAACGCTTAACACTCATCACACACCTAGGTTTTTTTTTTTTTTTTTTTTTTTGATGATTGGAAAATATATTAATCCCAAATTATAATTTATTAATTATTAACTTTTACCCAAAAAAAATAGAAGAGTCTCTGAGCACGTGCTCATGCACATGCTCCGAGGTTGGTGCATGTGTGTATATATATATCTTCTTCTATATCTATATATTAAGAAATTCACAAAGTTAGTTATAGCTTTATAAAATGTCAAAAATATCCCTAATCTAATGTTAGGAACCCGGTGGTTCCTAATGGAGATTGATAGGAATTATAGAGAAATTGATGGAAATTGACTTAATTCGAGGTAGCCACCCTCCATAGAGAGAGAGAGAGAGAGAGAGATGCACTAATGCACTAAGAAATTGGTTTATACTTCATTGATATCTAATATTGAATTACAATTATGTATTTACAAGAGACTAGTTCTAATTTTATTAGCCCACATGACTTAAAATAATTGGCTAGTTAATTCAACATGTGCTCTTTGAATTAAATCATGTGTTAAATGAGCTACATGTACTTAAATCTTAACTAACTCATCATAATCTCAACTAACTAACTAACTAGGGATTATAACAATTATTTTAGATTCCTAACATTTAACTAGATAATCTTTATTATTAAAAAATAAAAAATAGGTTCAAAATTTTAATTCAACAAAATTCAAAGGAAAAAAAAAAACCTACCGGATAAACTTTTTTTTCCAAAAAATTAGCACACTCTTTATTTGAATATATCTCATGCATATTTGATACATTTTTTCCTTAAAAACTAGTACACACTAAACCCAACTGTTTATTTCTTTTCAAATCCAAAATTTTACTTTCTTAAAAATTCATTTCGTGTAACCTCACTAACAATAAATAAATTCAAATTGAAAAATTATATTAAACTCAAAACTAAAAAAAAAAATCTTATTGCACGTGCGAAACATATGTGATGAGGCTAGTATATATATTATTTGCATGTGCATGCTTTTCTTTTTTTTCTTTTTTTTTTTTTTTTTTTTTTTGATAAGGCATGTGCATGACTTTAGTGGTTTGGTAAAAGCCCATGTTGATTTTTATGGACATTTACAAGTACAAGTTTCTACATAATCCATTTCATTAAACAAAAAGACAAAAAAATAAAAAGTCTAAGCCCAATTACAGCCCAAAAACATATTTATATGACTAGAGAGCCTTTTTTTTTTTTTTTCTAGAGGACTACTAGAAGTGACGTGGGGGTGGGAGGAAGTAGTGGATTAAGGGTCGACCTGGGTCCAGTATCTTGTGCACTCCACCCAATATGTTGGCCATGTATTTAAAAATTATCCCATGACAACATCTCATTGGTATTATCCCATGACAACATCTCATTGGTTCAGTGTACAAGAAGCACTGAACCTATACTTCTGTTGATAAAAATAAGCACTGAACCTATACTTCTGTTGATAAAAATAAGCACTAAATCCATTAAACAATTGGACTGTGGATAATAAAACCAAATAGGCTGCTTTCTTCTTTTCCTTTTTTGTTTTTTTTAGAAAACAACCTGCGTTTTTCAATTTCTCACTTCCAAAACTCTTTTTTCCCACATTTCCTATTTTCATACACGCTTCTAACTAATTATAAGCTCTCTCTACTTTAAACCAACACAAAATTGCCAGTATGTTTTTGTACCGGCGAAGCTACTGGTACGACAACTACTAGTCATACCAATTCATATGATGCGAAATTCACTTCCTTAAATTCAAGCCTAAATGTTTTAATGTTTTATTCAATGACAATAAATTTTATTAATTAAGCTTATTGGAGCATGATGGCCATATATATTCAATACATGAACAAAAATCTAATTATCAGGAAAATAAAATGGATAGAATTGGAACACTAACAAGACTGACTTTGATATGATGTGCCGAGTTCACTCAGAATCCAAAACCACTAAATTAACTCAGTCAAATTTTTCAACAAAATATATTTGCTATTATTTAATGCAATATATATATATATATATATATATAATTTTTCTAATAAAATTACTTTCTTACCTTTAAACTGTGACTACTAAGAAATAACAACATAAATAACTGATTACTTGAGTCTTAAATGGAGGATCAGTGGCTACTTCACCTTATCATCTCCAAATTTGGCCCAAAAACGTGCCGTGGCTCGTTCAGAAGGATCTTCAGGTAGTAATGGAGTTTGCTTCCATGTCTCATCGATGTATTCAAGAATTACAAGTGACTCCAGTAATGGTTTTCCATTGTGAACAAGAACTGGTACCTTCTTGTAGATAGGATTATACTGAAGAAGTAAAGAGCTCTTGTTGGAGAGATCTTCAAATATGGTATCATATTGAATGCCCTTGAAGTCTAGTGCCCAAACGACCCTTAGAGCAAAGGGACTTGACCAAGTTCTGAAGAGCTTCAGTTCTGCCATTATTATGAGTTGATTTGCTGTTACCATAGCTGATGAGGCCATTATAAAGGCGTTTTCTTGTGGAATTTGGATAACATCCCTATATTTTACTTTATTTGTAAATGAACCATTAAAAAATGGCAGAATCTCGCCAGTGCTCTAACGTTTTGCCGTAATATATTAAAGGGCACGGATCAATAAGGTAAGGGGCTGTTTGCTTTGAGCAAAAAAAGAGAGTATATTTTGAATTTATTTTCAGTTTTTTATGTGACTCATTATTAAAAAACTTGTTTGGATTTGTATTTGTATTCAATTTTTATTTTTCATTTTTAGTATCCAAAAAAATAGGATTTAAATACAAAAACTAAATACAACTTTTTGGTGTTTCATTTTTTTGAAAATGAATATAATGGTATTTCTGTAAAAAAATTTTAAATATGTGGGTCCACTATTACTAGCTTGTCAAATCAAAGATCTCTCTCTCTCTCTTGTTGGTGGTTGTCAAAAAAAAGTGAAGTGAAAGATAAAGTAGAATCTGATACCAAACAAAAAAATAGATGGAAACAAAAAATAAATACAAGACTTTAGTATAGAAAATAAGTACAAAAAATCAAAATAGAAAATGAATACAACCTTAACACAAACCAAACAGACCCTAAAAGAATAGTTGGGCATGCATTTAGTTTCACTCGTATCCTTACTTTATTTAGAGCGAAAACGTTCTTTTTAAGATTTTGGTAAAATCCGGTCAACAATCATGAGATTTTAACTAATACTAATCAAGTTCAAAATATTTAAAAACTAATAAACTTAGTTCCTATTCATAAGAGGAGGAAAATAAATAATAATTCAAGAATTAAGTTAGTCATTTTTGAAATGTCTTAAATTTAGCTAGCATTAGCCCAAATCTCATAAGGGTTGTTAATTGTATGTGTGTGTGTATACAATTATGTGTATTTATATATATATATATATATATATATATATAAGTGAATAATGCCCTTTTTTTTCTCTTATTACTCTTGTATTATATAGAAATCATTTTATGCTCATTATTGTCTTTAAGTATGGTTGTACCTTGTAACATTATATATATAGTTATACATGAGAAAATAACTTATATTAAATCATGTTACAGATATAATTTAGATATAAGAAATTTGAACAATAATATATTTTTGATTATATATATATATATATATTGGTCCTCCTATAAAAAAATAAAAATTTGACTCTACCACTGCGAATCCAAAATAAATTGCAACTACATAGTAGTTAATATATGCATATATGCAATTTCATCTATGATTGGATGTAAAAGTCACATGAATTAATTAAATGGCAAGAGGAGAAATAGATTCTAAATAGTTTTACACATATATTGAAAGGTAGATACTACGGAGGCAGAGAGAGAGGTGGGTTTTGAACCACAAATAATAAGCATTATAAAATATGCCATTATCAATGGTATATCACTTAAATTGTAATATTTTATCTATTTATAAGTTTTCATCAAGTAGAAATTTCTAGTTAATGTAAAATTTGTTGTCTAGACAATGCGGGGAGGGAAGAGGAAGGGGAACAAAACAAACATTTTTAAAAATGTTTTGAGCAAAAAAGTTATCCACTTGTTTTAGACAAATAGACATTCTCTGTCCTTAAAACCAACGCTGCTGCAATAATTAAATTTTTTTCCGTTTTGGCATGTTGAACTGTTCTTTATGGTGAAGGTTTATTATGTTCAAGTATTTTTCTCAATTTCTCTGTGTGTCGTCCCCTTCAATGAATTGAAAGTTGAACATCAACAAAATAATAGGGTGTAACAAATTAACAATACAGAATGCAAATTTCCAAAGTACAAGGATGGTTTGGAAATAGAATTGAAATTTGATGAAATATTTACGTGAGGTCCCATCCATTTACATAAGCTCTGATGTCATGTTTGTACACGTGTCTTTGAATTGGAAATTATTCTATAACTAACGTTTTATTAATTTTGATTTGGAATCTTATGATTGATGGTTTTGGTCAGTCAAGCAGACTTTTCTTTTTTATATTCTTCTCTAAGGACAAGGGTCGATGCTGCCTTTTTATGTTTCTTCTCATCGTTTATAATTATTCCAAGGGGGCTACATTTTTCTTCATCTTTACTAGTGGCCAGAGAGGCGAGTAAATGCGATATAGAGAGGATGACTAGTTGAGGTCCAATCCAACCCCTATCCGTTGAAATAAGGCAATTTTTTTGGCCCACATATAAACTATTTGAAATTAAGAATTTATCCTTCTAATTTTATTTTTATTTTATTTACCCTGTCCGTTTCTATTTATTTATCTTCTATTCTAGTTTAAAATGTTTCAAACTATTGTTATGTTTTTAAAATTAAAAAATATTAATTTATTAATATTTTTATTATACTCTTACTTTATTTTTAAAACTATTTTCAATAAATTTATTTAAGGATAGTATATATTTTTATACAGTAGACAAGATAATAAATAATCTTCTCTTAAAATTTTCAATTTTTGAAATAGGACAAATAAATTAAGACAAAGAGAGTATTTTTTTAACTTTCAAATTAGTAATTATGTAATGTTCGAAAAAATTTAACAAAAGATGATCTTCTCTCTTTGATTTTTTTATTTCTCTACAAAATATAGAATTTGATAATTATGTGAGATCTAAGATTTGACCATTTTAGAATTACCTCAATGGTAGAACTAGTGCAGTCTTTTGTTCAATACCATTTTGATGATTACATAGGATTTGTACATAGCACCACTAAGGCATGGGGGAATGCATAAGTGGTTGAATCTCAACCTTACACATAGAGTGGCTATGAGCAAGGGGAGAGGAAGTGTTGGCTAAGGGATCTTGTCTTGATCCATGCTAAAGGCGTGACTAACTTGGGAAGAAAGTAAGATTTACACTTGACATGATACTCAAGCACTCACAAAAAGGAAGATAGTGACTTTCTAAAGTCAGAGGCTATGAAGACACCCCTTATTGGTTGAATGCACAATGAGTCACCTTAAAAACATGTATACCAATCATAGTACTCCTGATGTCCCTTTCAATGTTCAAGACTTGTCTCCCAAGCAGTGGCAAAGCTACCTACCTACAAGTTCCAATGCCACGTCAACGGAGTTCTTATGCCCTAGTCAACAGATAATCTTAATACTATGAAAAGGTGTTGAGGTCCAAAATTTCACAACAAAGCTCATTCCATAAAAAATAAAGAAGGCCAAATTCGTGTAGTAAGAAGAATCGACATCAAGACCCTATGTATATTTAGATTTCTAGCAAAAAAGGTTATTAAAAAGTTCAACAAATTCCAGTGAAAGAACTGGGCCGGGATCCCTAGAGGCTGCCAAAGGCTCGGGATCCTTGGGATGCACAACATGCTCTAAGTAAGATTGAAATGGCTTAAAGCACAAAGGATGAAGGACAAATAGGTCTCAAGCACTCAGTCATGCGTTAGAAAGTGTAAAGCAAACATTCATAAACAAAGGAGTTGCATCTCAAGGAACCAAGAATGAGAAAACCATAAGTAGAAGTAGCTGGGGAGGAGCTTTCAACCTAACAGTAAAAGATTTTGATTGTTTGGGAAAAATAATAAAGATGGAAGGCATCCAAAAGTTGAAAAAGCGAAGAGGGCCAAAATAGCTAGGATCAGCAACCTAAGAAGACCTTGGAATAGAATGTTAACTAAGGGCTTTCAGCTTGGCCGGACCAAAAGGAAGAAATTATGAGAAAAAAGGAAAAGACCAGCCCATGGGCAACTGGCACAGTATAAGCTCTGAGGGCACAAGAGAGAAATCGCTGGTACCCCGGAGCCCTAAAGTCGAACTATAAAAGGATGAGAAAACCTATGCTGAGGGACATTCATTCATCACCATTTTAATCTGAGAAAAGATATCACAACAGAGCCATAGAAAAAACTCTGTAAAAATCCAAAGAAAAACAAAGGATTGTCTCCCGATATCCCAAAAAATAACCACTATAACACATACTTGGATTCGAAAGAATTCAAACTTTGCAAGTCTTAGAAGTTTGAATAGCCATCAAAGTCTACAATTTTTGAGTTAATTTGAACCTTGTATCACATCTTAATGAGCACGCTGTAATTCACAATCAAGAAAAATAATGAAATATCTTATATTGATTTGAGGATCTCTAACAATTATTTGGTGTATTATTTTATTACATTGTCTTCTTTTACTGTTTCTTGCTAAAATCCTTCTCACCTAACTATCTTAGAAGGCAAAACCCAAGCAAAGCCACTTGGACTTGAGTTCCAAAATCCCACAAGTTTTGCGCAAAAGCACCAAGTCTGTGAGAATTAGGGCCAGAATTCTCGTGACTAAATCATTCTCATGAAACTCATTTACATATACATATATATGTATTAAAAGTGAGAGTCAAACACGTAAAATATTAAAAAGATTTATCTAAAAACTAGTTTCAAGTTCAATTATTTTTTAAAATTGTTTTTATATTGTTTTGAAAACAAAAACAAAAATCCTCCTATCAAATAAGCCGTAGAGCTCTCAAAAGACTAACGTTCATTATAATTTTCTCAGTGATATTATTTTGCAAAGCATTCAGTCATTTAGAGACTTACAGACTACTGAAAAAAAGCAACCCAAGCAATACTTAAGGATAAGCACTGTGCTTATCAACTCTTATTCAAAGACTTCCTAATTGATAAAGGATAAGCAGTGTGCTTATCCAAAGACTCAAAACAAATATGAAATCTTTTCACATTGAACTTCAAGACAAGGCCTTGAAATTATAAATCACATTCATTTTGGTGCCTCTTTTGAAGTGTAAGCTTCACGAAGAGCTTGGTATTTGGTGATCAGTTTGTCTCGAGGGGGCCAGCTTTCTTTAATTATTGGAGCATCTGCGAAATTCCGGATCCATTCTAATAATAAGGGAAACTTTTCATGATCTATCAAGGTCGCACCACATACCTCCCCCAATACACTAAGCAAATTAGCAAGCCAACCAAAAGCAAGGTCTAAAAGTCCAATTGTCTCTCCATTGAAGAATTTTTTTCCAGTAAGTTGTCTTTCTACAAATCCCAAGTTCTCCTGGGCTGTAACGATAGCTTCCTCTTGATCCTTCCCTTGCTTGATAAAAGCATTCCATATTGATGGCAAAACCTACATTGGTACTCAATAAGATATATAGTCCTACTAACAAGAATTTATGATGGAACAGTAGTTTTGCATGAACTTAACATAAATATTAGTTCCAAAATTTTAGCAAAACAACTAAATCAGATTTATGGGTGATGAATTTTTATTTTTTTAGATTTAATTTAATAGGATTTAAAACCTATAATATCCACATCATAATTTTTTCTCATTAGGATCACAGTCCAATTTCTAGTATATGTAGATTCATCTAGAAATTCAATACCGTACTGAAAACTATTTCGGTATCAATAAATAAAAGTATACTGTTTTGAGATTATCGTTAAAAAAAAAATGTGTATATCTTGTCTGTATATATTAAAAAGATTTGAAAGTTAGTTATTACTTTTTTAACTGTCAAAAATATCTCTAATTTAATTAATCTATTCTTATTTATTAAAAAGAGAAATAAGGTTAAAATGGCAAATCAACTAAAACTTTCCCACTACCCTCACACTTCCCACTTCTAGCCTCACTACCCCATGTTTCTAACCAAAAATAAGAAAAAAAAAGGCTACCCACACACGATTCCTATAAAAAAAACTACCAACGGCTCCAATAAAATAAAATAAACTTCCATAAAATATTTTTTTTTTTTTAAAAATAGAAGAGCCTTAACACTCATAACATAAAATTATTTCACTACAAACGCTTAACACTCATCACACACCTAGGTTTTTTTTGTTTTTTTTGTTTTTTTTTTGGTGTGATTGGAAAATATATTAATCCCAAATTATAATTTATTAATTATTAACTTTTACTAAAAAAAAAATAGAAGAGTCTCTAAGCACATGCTCTGAGGTTAGTGCATGTGTGTATATATATATATATCTTCTTCTATATCTATATATTAAGAAGATTTACAAAGTTAGTTATAGCTTTATAAAATGTCAAAAATATCCCTAATCTAATGTTAGGAACCCGGGGGTTCCTAATGGAGATTGATGGAAATTATAGGGAAATGTATGAAAGTTGTAAAGAAATTGACTTAATTCGAGGTAGTCACCATCCATAGAGAGATTAGAAGAGAGAGAGAGAGAGATGCACTAATGCACTAAGAAATTGGTTTATACTTCATTGATATCTAATATTGAATTACAATTATATATTTATAAGATACTAGTTCTAATCTCATTAACCTACATGGCTTAAAATAATTAGCTAGTTAATTCAACATGTGCTCTATGAATTAAACCATGTGTTAAATGAGCTACATGTGCTTAAATCCTAACAAACTCATCATAATCTCAACTAACTAACTAACTAGGGATGACAACAATTATTTCATATTTCTAACATTTAATTAGATAATCTTGATTATTAAAAAATAAAAAATAGGTTTAAAATTTTAATTCAACAAAATTCAAAAAAAAAAAAAAAAAAAAAAAAAAAAACCTACCAGATAAACTTTTTTTTCCAAAAAACTAGCACACTCTTTATTTGAATATATCTCATGCATATTTGATACATTTTTTCCTTAAAAACTAGTACACACTAAACCCAATAGTTTCCTTCTTTCAAATCCAAAATTTTATTTTCTTAAAAATTCATTTCGTGTAATCTCATTAACAATAGATAAATTTAAATTGAAAAATTACATTAAACTCAAAATTATTAAAAAAAAAAAATATTCTCATTGCACATGCAAAATGTGTGTGATGAGACTAGTATATATTATTTGCAAGCGTATAACTTTTTTTTTTTTTTTTTTATAAGGCATTTGCATGACTTTAGTGGTTTGGTAAAAGCCCATGTAGATTTTTATGGACATTTACAAATGCAAGTTTCTACATAATTCATTTCATAAAACAAAAGACAAAAAAAGAAAAAAGTCAAAGCCCAATTACAGCCCAACAACATATTTACATGACTAGAGAACTTTTTTTTTTTTTTTTTTTTTCTAGAGGACTACTACAAGTGACGTAGGGGTGGGAGAAAGTAGTGGATAAGATCTGTTTGGTTGGAAAAGTGAAAGAGTGAGAGGATAAAAAATTGTGGGAGGATAAAAAAGTGAGAGGATGAAATTTTTTTTAGTTTTTCCTCTTATGTGTTTGGTTGGAGAGGTGAAAAAGTGAGAGGGTAGAAAACTCTTTTTTTTAGTTAGAGAGAAAAAAAATAAAAAAAAAAATGTAATTTATATAAAATTGAATATTATATAGCCTTATTACATAATATGTAATAAATAAATTTATTTATACCCATTAAATAAAACACCATCATTTTTACACTATTATTTTTACAAAACACCCATATTAATTTATCTATTATAAATACTTTTTTTATTAAAATAATATTTCCCTTTTCTTTATTATTTCCCAACTAACCCTCACCTAACTCCTCCTCCCTTTTTCTGATTCATAAAAACACATCTTTATCTCCTCTTCTCTCTGTCTCCTTTTTATCTCCTGTCTGTGTCTCCGACTATCTTTCTTCTCCTTCTTTCTTTCATTTTTTTTTTTTTTTTTTTTTTTGGTGAGGAGTTGCGGGTGGATGGCCAGATTTTGGACTAAAGTTTTTGGATGAACGTGAGTTTGTCAAAAATAAAATGATAGATGATGATTTCGTTTTTTGGATGGGTTTTTGGATGAACACGGTAAAAATTTCTTTTTTTTTTTTTTTTTTTTGAGAATATTTTTCTTTCCTCCTCTTCTTTTACAATTTGAGTTTTATGCTTTTATTATAGATGATGATTTTGGGCAGTGATTTTGAGTTGGATTTTCTAATTATTTTTCCGTTAATTTTGTGTTGATTTTGGGTTAAATTTTTGTGCTAGATTGCAGTGTTTGGTGGTGGTGCTGGGTTTAGTGGTTATTTCCTGCTTCTTTCTTCTTATTCTGCCGCGCCCGCGCTGGGTTGTTGTAAACGTTGGAGAGGGCATTTTTGTAACAGTGCAAAGTGGCAATTTTCTCTCATGCCTTTTCCTTCCGATTTGGGGAGACGAAATTTGTGGGTTCGGAGAGAAAACTTTCTCACGGGTTTTCTACTCTCCCTATTTTCCTCTCTTTCCTAAACAGGGAAAAATACAGTTTTTCACTCAGTTCCACTCTATGTTTTTCATCCCCTAGAATCACTCCAACCAAACACAGTGCAAGGATCGACCTGGGTCCAGTATCTTGTGCACTCCACCCAATATGTTGGCCATGTATTTAAAAATTATCCCATGACAATATCTCATTGGTTCAGTGTACAAGAAGCACTGAACCTATACTTCTGTTGATAAAAATAAGCACTAAATCCATAGATAATAAAACCAAATAGGCTGCTGTCTTCTTTTCCTGTGTGCTTTTTTTTTTTTTAGAAAACAACCTGTGTTTTTCAATTTCTCACTACTTCCAAAACTCTTTTTTCCCACTTTTCCTATTTTCATACACGCTTCTAACTAATTATAAGCTCTCTACGTTAAACCAACACAAAATTGCTAGTATGTTTTTGTACCGGCGAAGCTACTGGTACGACAACTACTAGTCATACCAAATCATACGATGCGAAATTCACTCCCTTAAATTCAAGCCTAAATGTTTTAATGTTTTATTCAATGACAATAAATTTTATTAATTGAGCTTATTGGAGCATGATGACCATATATATTCAATACATGAACAAAAAATCTAATTATCAGGAAAATAAAATGGATAGAATTGGAACACTAACAAGACTGACTTTGATATGATGTGCCGAGTTCACTCAGAATCCAAAACCACTAAATTAACTCGGTCAAATTTGTCAACAAAATATATTTGCTATTATTTAATGCAATATATATATATACTTACTTTTTCTAATAAAATTACTTTCTTACCTTTAAACTGTGACTACTAAGAAAGAACAACATAAATAACTGATTACTTGAATCTTAAATGGAGGATCAGTGGTTACTTTACCTTATCATCTCCAAATTTGGCCCAAAAGCGTGCCGTGGCTCGTTCAGAAGGATCTTCAGGCAGTAACGGATTTTGCTTCCATGTCTCATCGATGTATTCAAGAATTACAAGTGACTCCAGTAATGGTTTTCCATTGTGAACAAGCACTGGTACCTTCTTGTAGATAGGATTATACTGAAGAAGTAAAGAGCTCTTGTTGGAGAGATCTTCAAATATGGTATCATATTGAATGCCCTTGAAGTTTAGTGCCCAAACGACCCTTAAAGCAAAGCGACTTGACCAAGTTCTGAAGAGCGTCAGTTCTGCCATTATTATGAGTTGAATTGCTTTTACCATAGCTGATGAGGCCATTATAAAGCATGGATTCCCATCACGTGCAGCACCTAGGGTATTGTGCACCTGGTGCAATATCATCTGGTGCAACTTTCTACATGTTGCACCTGATGTGAATCCATGAAGGCATTATCTTGTGAAATTTGGATAACATCCCTATATTTTACTCTATTTGTAAATGAACCATTAAAAAATGGCAGAATCTCGCCAGTGCTTTAAAGTTTTGCCGTAATATATTAAAGCGCACGGATCCGTAAGGTAAGCGGCTGTTTGGTTTGAGCCAAAAAAAAAAAAAAAAAAAAGTGTATTTTGTATTTATTTTTAGTTTTTTATGTGATCCATTACTAAAAAACTTGTTTGAATTTGCATTTGTATTCAATTTTAATTTTTCATTTTTAGTATCCAAAAAAATAGGATTTGAATACAGAAATATAACTTTTTGATGTTTTTATTTTTCTTGAAAATGAATATAGTGGTATTCTCATAAAAAAAAAATTTAAATTTATGGGTTCCATTATCACTAATTTGTCAAATCAAAGATCTTTCTCTCTCTCTCTCTCTCTCTCTCTCTCTCTCTTGGTGGAGGTTGTCATAAAAAAAAGTGAAGGGGAAGATAAAGTAGCAACTGATCCCAAACAAAAAAATAGATGGAAACAAAAAATGAATACAAGATTTTAGTATAAAAAATGAGTACAGAAAATCAAAATGGAAAATAAATACAACATCAACACAAAACAAACAGACCCTAAAAGAATAGTTGGGCATGCATTTAGTTTCAATCGCATCCTTACTTTATTTAGAGCAAAAACATTCTTTTTAAGATTTTGGTAAAATCCAATCAACAATCATGAGATTTTAACTAATACCAATAAGGTTCAAGATATTTAAAAACTAATAAACTTAGTTCCTATTCTTAAGAGGAGGAAAATGAATAATAATTCAAGAATCAAGTTAGTCAGTTTTGAAATGTTTTAAATCTAACTAGCATTAGCCCAATTTCATGATGGCTGTTAGTTGTGTGTGTGTGTGTGTGTGTGTGTGTGTGTGTGTGTGTGTACAACTGTGTACATACATATAAGTGAATAATGCTTTTTTTTTCCTTTCTCTTATTACTCTTGTATTATATAGAAATCATTTTATGCTCACTATTGTTTTTAAGTATGGTTGTACCTTGTAACATCATATATATAACTATACATGAGAAAATAACTTATATTAAATCATGTTACAAATATAATTTATATATGAGAAATTTGAACAATAATATATTTTTGATTATATATATATTGGTCCTCGTATAAAAATAAATAAATAAATAAAAATTTGACTCTACCACTGCGAATCCAAAATAAATTGCAACTACATAGTAGTTAATATATGCATATATGCAATTTTATCTATGATTTGATGGAAAAGCCACATGAATTAATTAAATGGCAAGAGGAGAAATAGATTCTAGATAGTTTGATACATATATTGAAAGGTAGATAATGAGGAGGCAGAAAGAGAGGTGAGTTTTGAACCACAAATAATGAGCATTATAAAATATGTTATTATCAATGGTATATCACTTAAATTTTAATATTTTATCTATTTATTAGTTTTCTTCAAATAGAAATTTCTAGTTAATGTAAAATTTGTTGTCTAGACAATGCAGGGAGAGAAGAGGAAGGGGAACAAAACAAACATTTTTAAAAATGTTTTGAGCAAAAAAGTTATCCACTTGTTTTAGACAAATAGAAATTCTCTGTCCTTAAAACCAACGCTGCAGCAATAATTAAATTTTTTTTCGTTTTGGCATGTTGAACTGTTCTTTATGGTGAAGGTTTAATATGTTCAAGTATTTTTTCTCAATTTCTCTGTGTGTCGTCCCCTTCAATGAGTTGAAAGTTGAACATCAACAAAATAATAGGGTATAACAAATTAACAATACAGAATGCAAATTTCCAAAGTACAAGGGTGGTTTGGAAATAGAATTGAAATTTGATGAAATATTTACGTGAGGTCCCATCCATTTACATAAGCTCTGATGTCATGTTTGTACATGTGTCTTGGAATTGGAAAATTTTCTATAACCAACGTTTTATTAATTTTGATTTGGAATCTTGCGATTGATGGTTTTGGTCAGTCAAGCTGACTTTTTTTATGTTTCTTCTCATCGTTTATAATTATTCCAAGGGGGCTACTTTTTTTATGTTTCTTCTCATCGTCTATAATTATTCCAAGGGGGCTACATTTTTTCTTCATCTTCACCACTAGCCAGGGAGGCGGGTAAATGCGATACAGAGAGGATGACTAGTTGAAGTCCAATCCAACCACTATTGGTCTGTTTGGATAGCACTTATTGTTATTGAAAGTTACTGAAAACTGATTGTTGCTAAAAACACTGTAATAAAATAATTTTTAAATGTGTAAATAGTATTGTGGGACCTACTTTTAATATTAAATATTGCATGAACAATGTATGAACAGTGTGTGAACAGTGCGTGAATAGTAAATTTTGTCCTCCAAAGTCAAAAATGCCAGCCAAAAAAAAAAAAAAAAAAAAAAAAAAGAGGGAGAAAACGTGAAGATCAAAACGCGCTGCAACAAAACCTGCAATCCAAACCCACACTAGACGTTGAAATCAGGCAGTTTTTTTGGCCCACATAAAAACTATTTGAAATTAAGAATTTATCCTTCTAATTTTATTTTTATCTTATTTACTTTCTCCGTTTTAATTTATTTAACTTCTATTCTATTTTAAGATGTCTCAAAATATTATTATGTTTTTAAAATTAAAAACTATTAATTTATTAATATTCCTATTATAATCTTACTTTATTTCCAAAATTATTTTTGATAAATTTATTTAAGGATAGTATATATTTTTATACAACAAACAAGATAATAAATGATATTCCCTTAAAAATTTGAATTTTTGAAATAGGACAAACAAATTAAGACAAAGGGAGTATTTTTTTTTAACTTTCAAATTAGTAATAACTAGTTAGTAATTATGTAATGTTCGAAAAAAAAAATTAACAAAAGATGATCTTCTCTCTTTGATATTTTTATTTCTCTACAAAATATAGAATTTGATAATTCTGTGAGATCTAATATTTCACCATTTTAGAATTACCTCAATGGTAGAACTAGTGCAGTCTTTTGTTCAGCACCATTTTGATGATTGCATAGGATCTGTACATAACACCACTAAGGCATGATGGAATGCATAAGTGGTTGAATCTCGACCTTACACATAGAGTGGCTATGAGCAAGGGGAGAGGAAGTGTTGGCTAAGGGATCTTGTCTTGATCCATGCTAAAGGTGTGACTACCTTGGGAAAGAAGTAAGATTTACACCTAACATAGTACTTAAGCACTCATAAAAAGGGAGATAGTGACTTTCTAAGGTCAGAGGCTATGGAGAAATCTCTTATTGGTTGAATGCACAATGAGTCACCTTAGAGACACATATACCAATCACAGTACTTCTGATGTCCCTCTCAGTGTTCAGGACTTGTCTCCCAAATAGTGGCAAAGCTACCTACCTACAGGCCCTAGTGCCACATCAATATAGTTCTTATCCCCTAGTCAGTAGATAATCTTAATGCTGTGAAATGGTCCAAGATAGAAAATGATGACTTAACACCTATCTTTGTATTCAACCATATTCCTTAGAGTATAAAAGGGACATGTAGCTATGCTATTAGGACAAGAACCCAATTAGATATTTTTGTAGATGAAAGTGAAGAGTTGGTAGGAAAGAAAGGCAACCTGATTGTAAACTGATCTTTTCACACATAATACAAGCAGAGCCGAGCAAGAATGTTACCTTCTTGCTCAAACTATAGTTTTTTTATCCCTTCTTTAGGGTTTCCACGCACATTTGGTGTTTCTTTAGCAATTAGTTTTTTCTTGTTGTTTAAATATGTGTCATTTTCATGTCCTATCATCATTTTCTTTTTCTTGTTTAAGTGTCATGTCAAAGCTTGCATCTTTTCGAGTTTTCTTATATAGAGATACTGTTAGATAACTTATTTTACTTCTCTATATAAGCTCAAATCTAACTTGCACGTACATTTTTGGCGAGTCCACTGGGGATCTCTAGTTATTTTCCTTTTAAATGGTGCTTTATTCGGTTGTATACCTCTGTTTGTAGTCACTTCCTCCATGCCTCCAAGGAAGAAGATGGTTATTGGGACATCGACTGGTGTGGGTGAGAACCATCGGTCAAAACCAAGTGTAGATCACATATCTGTGCATTTTGAAGGTGCAGAATCCTCAGGAGACGCTAGTCATCGTGAGACCAAGGGGATCATGGCTGCCATCAATGATCTTCAACGTTCTCAAGCTGCCATGTGGGCAGAGTTCCAATCCCTACGTCAAGAGATAGCCATAGCTCAGGCCCCTCAAGGTGGTCAAGGTCCTCAAGGATCTTCTTGTTTGACTAAGGAAGATATACATGTTATTTTGTTTGAACCCAAGAAAATGGAGAGTTCTATTTACGTTGACACTAGACCTCCTTATCTTGCAGAAATAGTTGGGAAGCCTTACTCTGCTAACTACACACCTCCCATACTTCCTAAGTATGATGGCATAACAGGGAACGCTAAAGAGCACATCAGACGGTATGTAGATGCATTGACGGCTCACTCTCATGACCATGAGCTAAGGCTTAGACAGTTCTACAAGTCCTTAGAAGGCCGAGCTTTTACTTGGTATACCAATCTTGCACCAGGGTCAGTTCTAAGTTGGAACGATCTGGTAATGCAGTTCATGAAAAGCTCTTCGCTTTGGAAGAAAGGCTCATGTTGTCAGATCTACAACACGAGAAGCAAAGGGTGTTTGAGGGATTGTTGGAATATATTCGCGGGTTTCGGGATCTTTCTTTGTTATGTTATGACCCTGTGGAGGAAGAAAGACTAGAAGATGTTTGCATTGCGAGTATATTGTATGAATACCGACCTTACCTAGAGAATCTTCATATCTCTAGTTTTACAAGGCTTGTAAAAGCTGCAAGGAGAACAAGTATGTCTATGAGAAAGCCTTCAAAAGGTTCCAATTAACAAGCTATGAGTGCTCCTAGACAACCGTGGAGAAGAGAAAACAAAAGGGTGGAAGTTGCTATGGCAGAAGAGCCTAAGAAGATGGTCAAAGGAAAGAAGAGGGAGAGAGGTTGAATTCCCCCTCCTTTCATTGTGTCTACTAAAGAATTGTATAGCATCCTAGAAGCTTGGGTGAAAGATGGTGTAGTGACGTTGCCTAAATGTAAGCATGAACCTACAGAAGAGGAAAAGTGAAATCCACTTTATTGTAGGTACCACAGGAGATGTGACCACCATACTATGGACTACTATGCTTTCAGGAATATTTTCCACAATAGGGTAGCCAAGGGAGATTTGGTTATCAAGGTGAGGAAGAGGGTTGACCCAAGGATGCGTAGACTAGAGGTTGCAATGACTTTCTTCATGGGTCGTGAGGATCCTATGGAAGAGGAAGCGAAGAACATGGCTAGCAGTATCTTAACACCTCTACCTTTGGTAGATGAAGAGATGTTAATGAGAATTCAGCATGAAGATAAAATATACTCCTTTCCTGAAGGAATAGGTCTCAAACAAATGGCTAGAAGAGAAGTGACACAAGCACCAAGGTGATAAATAGAAAGTAATCATGAAGTGGCCATTGTTGAAGAAAGTTTGATGCAAGTGGCATATCAGGAAGCAAAAGATTCAGTCACCTTTTCTAATAAAGATCTAGTCAACTGAGTTGTTGATGGCGATAGGCCTTTATATGTTACTGCCTTTTTGGGAGCATCTCGAATCGAAAGGGCATTAGTAGACACTGGCGCATCCACCAATATTTTTCCTCTACCAACTTTTGATGCCTTGGGAATTCCAAGGGGAAGAATTATTCTTGAGCCAATGTAGGTAGCAAGAATAGAGGCCTTACAATAGAGTACCCTTGGGCATATGTCTTTGGATCTTATGGTTTGACCAATTCAGGCAACCACTCTTATGCATGTGATGGAAGGGAATACATCCTACCACATCATTTTAGGCCGTCCATGGTTAAAGGTGTATAAAGCGGTGGCTTCCACATATCATCAATGTGTTAAGGCCATTTGGAGGAATAAGCAAGTAGTTATTGAGGCCACCAAGATACCTTTTGATAGAGCAGAGCATCGTTTTGCAGAGGCAACTTTATATCAAGAGTATGAGCTTAAGGGTGAAAATAGGATTCTTCCTTTTAATCCTATTGCTCTACAAACAGAGGAAGAAAATGATGGTGAAATGGTAGAACTAGAAAAGCCTCCCAAGATAAGAAGGGTTGTCGGGCCTGATGGCTAGGTGATATATGAATTACGATGGTTAATGGAAGGGGATAAAAAGGACGCCAAGCCTAATTCCCTTAATCCGACACAACAACCAAAGGAAATTCATGTAGCTGAGGAGTTTGTGAAAGAAGCTGCTGAGTGCATGAATGATGTCATTAAGAATGTGCAAGAAGAACTTGTTAGGTTGATTTGAATAACATAGAGGAAAGTAAAAAGCTAGTAAAAATCAGCAAGAGTCTGTTTAAAGAAGAGAGAGGAAAGCTGGTAGCCTTGTTGAGAGAATACAAGGATGTTTTTGCTTGGAGCTATCAAGGAATGCCAGGTTTGAGCCCAAACTTGGTAACGCACAAGTAAAAGGTGGATCCTAATGCCAAACCTATGAAGCAGCCTTTAAGGAAGTATCATTTGGATGTGGAGGAAAAGATAAAGCTTGAGATGCAAAAACTTTTAAAGGCAGGATTCATTGAAGAGATTGAATTCCCAAGTTGGTTAGCTAACATAGTTCCTGTGAAGAAGAAAAATGGCCAAATAAGAATTTGTATGGATTTTTGGGATCTCAATAAAGCTTGTCCAAAGGATGAATTTCCACTTCCTAATGTTGATATTTTGGTAGATGTAGCTACTAGTCATGAACGTTTCTCCTTTATAGATGGTTATAGTGGGTATAAGATCTTTATGGACCCAATAGATGCCCTGAAAACTGTCTTTAGAACACCCTTTGAAAACTATTTCTATAGGGTGATGCCTTTTGGATTGAACAATGCAAGTGCAACATACCAAAGAACTATGATTTTGAACTTTAGTGATATACTTCATAAGCAGGTGGAAGATTACGTTGATGATCTTGTGGTGAAGGCAAAGAATCCTTTTGAGCATTTGGTGCATCTAAGACAATATGTGAATCATAACTTGAGGATGAATTCTTTTATGACATATGTGAATCATGTTAGGAACATATGTCAATATAGAATTAGCTAATCTTTTGACAAAACGCACTTTATTTGTAATTGTGTAGATCTAGGATGTGTTTAATACTTCAAGGAACAAGAGTTCAAAGTCTAGTATTAAAACCATGAAAATTAGACCAATAAACAAGTGAAGAAAAACTATTCATTAAAGCTAGACAAATTCTCTACAGCTACCGACAAATAGTATCTATCAAGGTTTAATGAATCTCGACAGATAACTTGACAGATACTATCTATCGAGGTCTTGACAACTGCTTAACAGATGTATCTATTGAGAATTATGAAATCTGAATTTTCAAGTTTGATTTTTGGCCCATGCTTATGTATTTGTGTAGAGTTTCTTTTCTCACAACCCTAGACATATATAAGGATTATTTTAAAGATTATCACATAAGAGAATACAAAGATAACACATGCAAAAGGTGATCGAGTACCTTATTCTTTCTGAAGGAAGCTATTGCGTTTTTGTGTCTTAAGGTTATGTAACCAAGTGCTTATTGATCTTCATTGTTGATAAAGTGAAGAACTTTACAGTCAACAATTTTCTTCAAGTTGGTGAGTTAGTCATGTACTGGGAGCCGTGCATCATTGATTAGTCACATACTGGGATCCATGCAAAAAGGTTGGCATTCATATATTTAAGAGTTCAGAGGTTCTGAAGAAGTAGAAAGTTTCTATTGAGAGTTCATCTATGGGGATTGTAAAATCCATGGACAAAGGTTTTGTACTAGATTTGAAATTTCTCTTTATTATAGTGGATTGCTTTTTGGGAAGGTTTCTCCTCAGGTTTTTTTTACTATGAAACTAGTTTGTTTTATTGGTTTTTCTTGGTTATTATATCTTGTCTTATTTACTTTTCCGCTGCATTTATTTTTGACATGATATTGATGTTTAATTGTTTTAATAAGGTTTATTTATAATAAATCTAATTAACAACTTAGATTTAAAACTTGTTAATTCTATTAACCGAGGTCTAAATTTTCCAACAAACCCCTCCAAGTGTGTCTTTGGGGTATCATTAGGGAAGTTCTTAGGATCTCTTTTTCATCAGAGAAGGATTGATTTGGACCCTACAAAGGCCAAAACAATAACTACCCTCAGTCCTCCTACAACTCAAAGGAGTTGAAAAGTTTTGTGGAAAAAGTTTCTTATTTAAGAAGATTCATTTCAGGCCTAGCTGAGATTTTAAAGCCTCTCATGGAGCAGACAAAGAAAGGAGTGACTTTTGTATGGTGTGACCGATGTCAGAAGACATTTAAGAAAATTTAGATGATATTGGCAGATCCCCACACCATGGTGGCCCCTATACCTGGAAAATCCCTACTATTGTATATAGCTAATATAGAGCAATCCTTGGGAGCATTATTAGCTCAGGAGCAAGAAGGAGTAGAGAAGCCAATGTATTATATTAGCAAACTTATGAAGGGACTAGAGTAAAGATACTCAACTGCTGTGAAAGTATGTTTGTCTCTAACCTTTGTTGTGACAAAGTTTAATCATTATTTCCTAGGGCATCATGTGTAATTGGTGACTAAGAGCAATCTTGTGAAGTACCTCTTGACACGCCCTCAGTTTTCAGGGAGAATGATGCAATGGGCCATCCTAACATCATGCCTTGATATTGAATGCATAAGACTAACCGCCATCAAAGGCTAGACAGTAGTTGATCTGCTGGCTAACTTTCCTAGGACAAGTGATTTTTCACCTCCTCTACAGGAAGTGATGGTAATAGAGGAGCAAGAATGATCAATGTATTTCTATGGGTCATCTACATTTCAAGGGGGAAGGATAGGAGTAGTCTTGAAGTCACCAAGGGAGGAGCATGTGTTTGCCTATAAGTTGCATTTTCCTTGCTCTAACAATGAAGCAGAATATGAAGCCTAGTTGGTGGGGTTGAAGCCTGCTAGTAGGTTAGGCGTACAAAGGTTGAAAGTGTTTAGTGATTCTGAGTTGGTGATAAGATAGGTTGAGGGAATTTATGGAGTAAAGAATCCTAGTTTGGCTACTTATAGTAGAGGATTATCCAACACTTTACTTTCATAGAGTACAAAGTGGTAAACATGAATGAAAACAAGCTTGCTGACTCGCTAGCCACCCTAACCACTAAGTTTGTATTAAAGAAGGAAAAGGTGAAACTTCGAGTTGAGAAATAACCTAGTTTAATTCAGGAAGAGCTATTTTTCCCTCAAGATTGGTTAGAACCCTTGTTGAGAGCAGTGACTCAAGGGAAGTATGTTGGGTCAGAGTTACCAACAAATATGAAAGCCTTCCTTAAGATCAATGGAGATTTGTTTCTCAGGGGAGCAGAGGGTTTGCTAATGAAGTTTGTCTCAAGGCAAGAGAGACTGACCATGTTGCACAGATTTCACTATGATATTTATGGTGTAAATCTTGATGTCAACCTATATAGAAGACTATAAAGGTTGGCAGTCTTCTAGCCAAAAATGGCCAATGGTGCTAAGGAAGAACAGCGGAGTTGTAAAACTTGTTCTATCATTCCTCTAAACCAAGCAGAGGTACTTAATGGCAAACTGTTGGAAGAAGAATGGCAGGATCCATACTTGAGATACATTTTACAAAGTGTATTACTTGCTGATTGGGTACAAAGAGAAAAGCTGAAAAAATTTGTGACCAGGTTTAAAGTGGTAGATGGGAAATTATTCAATAGAAGTTTCCAAGGGAGATGAATGGTATGCATTCTTTCTAAGGAAGTCAAAGGCATTCTATCAGACCTGCATGAAGGAGAACCAACAAGACACCCTAGTAGGAGGAAGCTATGGCAAATGGCTTTGCACTAGGGATATTACTAGCCCACAATGCAAAGGGATGCATAAGAATTTGCAAGGAAATGTCAAGAATGCCAAAAGCGATGAGAAAAAAATACACACCAGCTATTAAAGTCTTCATTTAACTGTGGCTCCATATCCATACCACAGTTGGGGTCTAGATTTTATAGGACCTATAAACCCCCCCTCTCACATTGAAGGATGTACATCGATACTGGTAGCCACTAAGCTAGTTACCAAGTGGGTAGAAGTTGTGGCTATGAAGAAGGCAACAGGTAGCTCAATGACTAATTTCTTGAGGGAGAATATAATATGTTATTTTAGGGCACCCAAAAATATTATTTCTAACAATGGCACATCATTCATGAACAAGGATGTGTGCCATTTAATAGAATGGCACTCCATTTCTCACACAACATCGACACCTTATTATCTTAAAGGAAATGGTCAAGCTGAGGCCTCTAATAAAAGATTACTGAAGATATTGGGAAAAATAACTAAGGAGAATGGAAAAGGGTGGAAGGAAGAGCTGCCTATAGCTTTGTGGGCTCATAGGACAACTAAATCACAAACTACAAGAGCTTCACCCTTTTCTCTAGTTTATGGCACAGAAGTTGTCATCGCAATAGATTTAGTAAGGCTAGCAGTAAAATTGGCAAAGATTGTAGGAATACCTAGAGAAGACACTTTGGAAATCATGGAAGAAATGCATGACAATACTTCCTCTCATAACCGCCTTTACCAGGCTAGGCATGAAGGCCAAGTTAGAGAAAGAAAGTTTCAAGTGGGAGAACTTGTTTGGAAGACTGCATCGCATGTATGAGGAGTTGCTGCAGCTGTTAAACATAAGTTTTCTCCATAAAGGGAAGAACCATACATAGTACAAGAGGCACATTCAACAGGACATTATTGGCTAAAGAATCAAGTAGGTATAAAGGCATATAGCCCCATTAGTGGAGCTTACCTTAAGAAATATCATGCTTAATCTTGTAGAAATATTTTTTTGTGGCCATCATGTCAAATTGATTTTGTGTTTTACAAAACTCATACTATTATAATTAAAGACTTATATGCAGCTATTTCATGTGCTATTGCTTATAATACGCATGTAAAGTCTAAATAGTTGGGCAAAATAAGGCATGGTAAAGTTTATAGTACAACCCCATGGCCTTCCAAGATAAAAAACTATATAAGTATTACAACTTGAAAATTAAAAAATGTTTGGGAGAGAACTAAAATTTTCAAGAGAGAAGTTTGGATCGCTCAAAGCTCCCAGCTCGCCTTTCTTCCCAATCTCTTTCTTCAAAGAGTTACGTTCTATAGTGATACCTTCTATTTGAGCTTGAAGGGTAGAACTTGCTTCTTGTTGGGATGTTAATTCCACATGAAGCCTTTTATAGATTCCTAAAGCTAAGTGATTCAAGTGACATGCACCTATAAGGCTAATTCTGCTTCCTTTACTTTGTTGATACACGAGTTCTCCTTAACTCTTAATTCACGAAGTGAGGATAAGGAAGCATGAACAAAAGGTCCTGCCTTCTTTAAGTCCCTCAATGTAGTGACACGGCTTTTTAACCAGCCAACATTGACACTTAGGCTCTCAGCCTCACTCCAGTGTGGAAATGAAATTGTCAAGAGGAAGAGCAAGACAATCCTCTTTACCCTTTGACTGTAGTTGGGATATGATAGACCCAATTTGTTGCAAGAGAAAGCCCATAAGTGACAAGGTCCACTTGCTGGTATCCCATATGGTTTCGGGATATTTAGAGAGAAATACAGAACAAATTGCTCTCAAATTGGGAGAAACCAATGAGAGCAATGTGATAGGCCACAAACTGAATAATCCCTTGTGATTTAAACCAATTAATTAATTAGCCAAGTTTTTAATCAATCAATCAATTAATCATGCAAATGCATGGAAGCACAAACAAATCACCAATAAACTAAATAAGCAACGGAAAATAAATAATAGGGTGATTTGTTTACGAATGGGGAAAACCCTTGCGGCAAAAACCCAACCGGGTGATTTTCAGGTCACCACTCTCGAAACTCCACTATTGTCAAATCAAGCGGTTACAAGTAAAGGAATCCCAAGTACCTTACCAACCTATAGTTGAACCCTTACCCCAATGCCCAATTGGACTTGATCTGTAGTGACAGTTCCCATCTTTGATGCATGGCTCCCAAGTACATGACTAACCAAAGCACGGATCCCAATACGTGACTTCAAATACCAACTTAGAAGGAGAGGTTGGCGGCAAAGTTTTTCAATTCATCCTATTCGATGAAAATCAGGAAGATGCTTGGTCATAAAACCTTTTGGTGCAAAATACACAGCAACTTCTTCAGAGAAGATGAACTAGGTCAAGAACTTCATCTTTGATCACAATTTGCTTGAACAGAGATTGCTCAATACTTTTGCAACTTGTGTACATCTTGACAGCTCTTAAAATAATCCTTTTATATGTTTAGGGTTTGGAGAAAAGAATGCCCAAAAGCATATTCACGATCCCAAGAAAATCATATCAAAAAATCTAACTTTATAATTCTCGACAGATAGCAAGTGTTAAAAAGTTATTGAGCAGGTGTCGGGATTTAATGAAATTACAATTCAGATTGTTTTTCTTGGATAGACTTGATGACTTCAACACTTGATCTTAAAACCTTGTTTCTTGAAGTATTAAAAACACCTAGAACTACCTAATTACAAGTAGAGTACGTTTTGTCAAAAGATTAGCCAATTTGATAGGCATAATCTGAATGACCCCTTGTGATAAAATCAATTAATTACTTAGCTAAGTTATTAATTAATCAATTTATCATGCAATTGCATGGAAGCACAAACAAATCACTAAAAACTAAATATGCGGTGGAAATTAAATAATACGGTGATTTGTTTATGAATGGGGAAAAATCTTGTGGCAAAAACCCTACCGGGTGATTTTCAAGTCACCATTCCCGAAATTTCACTATTTTTAAATCAAACGGTTACAAGTAAAGGAATCTCAAGTACCTTACCAACCTACAGTTGAACCCTTACCCCAATACCCAATTGGACTTGATCTGTAGTGACAATTTCCACCTTTGATGCATGGCTCCCAAGTACATGACTAACTAATGCGTGGATCCCAGTACGCGACTTTAAAACACCAACTTAAGGAAGAGAGGTTAGCTGCAAAGTTCTTCAGTTCTTCAGTTCATCTTACACGATGAAGATTAAGAAGATGCTTGGTCACAAAACCCTTTGGTGCAAATACACAGCAACTTCTTCAAAGAAGATGAACTAGGTTAAGAACTTCGTCTTTGATCACAATTTACTTGAACAGAGATTGCTCAATGCTTTTTCAACTTGTGTACAACTTGACGGCTCTTAAAACAGTCTTTTTATATGTTTAGAGTTTGGAGGAAAGAAGGCCCATAAGTATATTCACAGATCCCAATGAAATCAAATTAGAAAATCTAATTTTATAAATCTCGACAGATAACAGGTGTCGAGATAGTTATCGAGCAGGTTTCGAGCTTTAATGAATTTGCACTTCAGCTAGTTTTTTCTTAGACAGGCTTAATGACTTCAACACTTGACTTTGAAATCTTGTTTCTTGAAGTATTAAAAACACCTAGAACTACCCAATTACAAGTAGAGTGCGTTTTGTCAAAAGATTTAGCCAATTTACATAAATAAGTGATATATGTTCTTAGTAAGTGAAAAACACATATGTCCTAACAATCTCCCCCTTTGACAATCTGGACAAAACCACAACAAACAAATGAACATATGAGAGAAGTCATAAATCATTAAACTCATATTCACTTGTTGAATACAATAAAATTTATCCTAATACAAACTCTTGAAAAATTTTGTAAGAAGAGAGTTTATGGTAAGTAGACTTTAACAACCTGTATTTCTGAAACACTTTAAATAAAACTCATCAAGACATCTTGTGTGAAATAGAAATAATAGATTGCATACAAATATAAAAAAACTTGTGTATAAAGATAGAAAAGAAACAACACATGAAGAGAGAAATGAAAGAAACATACATCCACATATAGAGAAAATAAGTATAATGTATGTAAAACTGGTCACAAGACCTCATATACAAGATCAATATATCTATAAAGAATAGAAAAGAAAAAAAAAAAATCAAAACCTTACTACATCCCTTAAAATATCAACACTCCCTTTATAAAAAATGCCCTATACTAACTCTCCCCCTAAGATGACTTCTCTCATAACCCAAAACTACTTCCTTTTTTTGTCATGAGTGACAAAGGGTAAAGTGTCATGTAGATATCTCATCAGTAGAGCTAGCATTTTCATCATCATCATCCAAAGCGTCAGCATCATCATCATCCTCAAAGTCTGAAGCAGCTAGAAAAGGTGGTAAAGGAGTAGCCTCAGGAGCAAAACCACCTATGGTCGCCTGCCATCGCGCAATACGATCAACACAAACATTCACCTGATACAACTTAGAGGAAAGTGTATCGAGACGAGCATCCATGCGCTGCAGCTGCGCCATGATGTCTCTAAGAGATACATCGTCTGTAGAGGAAGAGGGAGCAAATCTGGATGAAGCTGAACGAGAGGGAGGAGTAGAATCCGTTTGTCACGACCTAAACTGACCCTCATTACGTTTTACGGTAGCGGCATCTATGGCACAGATGTGTGTGAAGTGGTCAGACATAGGAAAAGGAATAGAAAAATGGTGTAAGATTCTCGTGATAGTAGAAGGAAAGATGAACTTATCACGGGATGCCGAATTTAGATGAATATCTATGATAGAAAGGATAAAATAAGGAAAATCTATAGTAAGATGCTCAAGAAGAGATAACAAAAATCGAGTACGAGGCTCTGTGATGGAGTTGTAGTGAGAGAGTGGATGGAGTACAAAAGTCATCACCATGTTTAGGAATCTAGGACCTTTTGCAAAAGGTTTACATGATGTGTACTGATGCTCACCCCAATCAGTTGGGCGCTGACAAAAGGCAGAAATGAGCTCATTTTTGGATATAGTCCTCAGACGCTCACAGGAAGGATAGTTAGGAAACTCTATCCTAGGAACCCTAAGCACATCCACAACTAGCCGCGGTGTGACAGGAATGCGCGTACCTCAAACGCGAGTGAAAAAGAGAGGTATTGAACGATTAATCCCATGCATGTTGGAGTAAAACTCCTGAATAAACACGAGAGGACAGGTGATCGGGACGGCACACAGTGACTCTCATCCCCTATTGTGAATGACAAAGGGAAGGTTAGTGTCAGCGAAGTCCGCCAAAATGACATGGCGTTCCAAATGAACACCTTATTTAGAAAAGTTCTCTGAAAATGCCTTGTGGGCATCTCCATCACGGAACCGAAGATTTAGAAGAGCAGAATCAGAAGATGAAGAAGCTGCAGAATGTAGAGGGTTCCGAACCGGAGTGGATTTACATTTGGGTGCTATAGACACTACTAACGTAAACAGAATGAGAAAGAGATGAAAAGGGAGACAATCAGAAAAGTCCCAAAACAGTTCACATATATCAAATATATTGAACAAAAAGTACGTATGCATGGGGAATGCATGAATATGTGACATTTAAATTAAAAAGCATCATGGACTCAGCCCAATCCAATTCTACCAGCACACAAACATAGAACACACATCTAAATGCATGTAAGTATCATTCTAATGCACATGAAATGCAATGTATGACATTTTGAACACATTTAAGTGAAAACCCAACCCAGAATTTCAAGAAAAACTCATTAATTTTGAAAAACCCCAAAAATGTTGAAAACCCCCAAAACCTAAGTTTCAAAACATGAAATGCATGAAAAAGGAAGGAAAATGAGATCTTACCAAGTGATTAGAAGCAAGGAAGGGCCGAAAATCAAGTGGGTTGAAGATTTTGAGTGAGAAAATCAAGTTTAGGAAAGGAACAGTTGCGAACAGATCGAGAGAGATCGAGAGAAATGAGATCAGAATCATGACAAAGCTTTAAATAGGAACCTTAGTAATTCTTGATAGCTAAGGTGTCGAGAGGTATCTAGGAGACAAAAACTTTCTCGATCGATCCACAAGGTGTTGAAGAGGTGTCGAGATTGCGATAAGAAAAAGGCTTAAAAAGCTCGATAGATAACAAGGTATCGATGAGGTGTCGAGGAGGTGTCGAGCCAGCTATAAAAGGCAGTTTTTCGAGAAGTGAAAAACACAAATATGAATGCAATCCAACATACACCTGAACCATTGATCCAATCAATATATAAAGCTCTCAAGACAGTTTAGTAAGCATACATTAGCACAAGTAAACACTTGTGATGGCCAAATCACATTGTACCTGCACATGTATCAAAAGTAGCAAAGAATATTGCGTGTTGTGTGTGAAAAGCATCACAAGATTGCATATGTGTATACATGTTATGACGATCTGAGATATGAGAAACTAACTTTAACTCACACACAATCATAACTGTTTGATGGGGACTATCACCTTCGAGATATATCCTATAACTCTCACATCTCCTAGAATACACGCTTGCAATCATATTTAAAGCATTTTTGATCTTTTTGCTTTTTATTTTCTTTGCATATTATGCATGGATATAAAAAGAGAGAAAAGAAATACCCAAGATGTTAAGCAATTGACATTACACTTTTGCTATGCCAAAGCATACGAATATCTTTGACACTGCATTTTTACTATGCCGAAGCATACAAGTGTCTTATTATGATTGGCAGGTAACAGTGGTGATATGGTTATTTATGCCTTTCTTTTAAGATTTTCTAGTCCTAACCGTCAAAAAGAGTTATATGAGTGTTAAGTTCAAGAGATAACTTAATCTTACTCATCACAAACAAGAGTCACAAATCTCACTTGCTTAGTTGTGCATTAAAATGCTCATCTAAGCCACAAGAGATACAAAATTTAGAAAATTTTGTTTCATTGGCCATCCAAGGTACACAAGTACCAAGTACAAAAAACACACACTGTTTGTGTATTTTTCTGATTTTTCAATTTTTTTTAATTTTTATATTAAAAAAATAAAGAAAACTGAAAGTAAACACACAAAAACATGTTAGACAAAGCAAAGCATAAAACTAAACTGACTTAACAAAAATGCAAAACACACAAGCAATGCAACAAACAAAACCAAGAAGATAGAAGAAAGTGATAAAATCATTTAGAATCTTTTTTCTTTCACACCTTGGAAGAACCTCTCATTTGATTGAACCCTTAAACTGGTTGTGATGGGGAATAATTGAAACCGTTCAAGTTCGAAAGGAACATGAGGACTTTCAGAAGATCTCCAAGAGGAGCAAGAGAGGATTAAAGCTGATTTTGGCTTCCTGATGCTATCATGCAATTGCTCTGTTAAGTGGCTAGCCACTTGTAGCAATTTGGTCGAGTATGATCGGTAACTCCACAATGATGACAGAGATGCTGCTTCTTTTGTTTAGAATTTTGAGAGTTAGCCTTCTTAGCCCTAGGGTTATTAACATCTTTCTTATCTTACTTAGGGGGTGCTCCTAAGATAGATTTACCCTTGTCTAAGTTCTCACTAGCTAATTCAATTTTAACATTAGTGTTCTCAATATCAATATTATTAGCAGGAGAAACAAAAACAGTAGCATTAGTAGAAGCAACATGAGAGGAAGAAAAATCATACCCTAAACCTGTTCGATCCGAAGCAGATTTCTGAATGTTGAGCATCTCATCAAGCTTTGCACTTAAAGTCCTCTCCAATTGAGCTCTGACTTGAAACAGCTCCACTTCAAGCTTCTTGGTCTTCTCAGCCAAGAAATTGTTCTCAAACCTCAGTGTACCAATAGTTTGATTCACCTCATCAAACTTTGTGGACAACTCTTCACGATCAAGTTCCACATCACTGAACTTTTTGGTGGCCAGCCTATACAATTTCTCATGCTTTTCAGAAAGCTTGTATAGGCTGAATGGATATCATCTTGATCATCCATTTTCTCGAATTTTGACTCCACCAACTCTTCTTCTTCGTCCACATCTTCAACAATCCCTTCAGTAGAATTGACTGTGGCAGTGAAGGCATTCAAAATTTCGTCATCCTTATTGTCGGAATCTTCTTCGGGCTCAGTGTCACTCAAAGTTGCAGCAAGTGCATTACTCTTTCCAATGCTCTTGAGATATGTCGGGCATTCATGCTTCATGGACCGAATCCATGACATCCAAAACACTTTGGTCCTACAGGAACGGTGTATTGACCGCTATCCTTAGCATTCTTCTTCCCTTTGTCTTGGCTCTTAAACTGAGAAGAACTGGATTGTATACGGTCCTTGTCGAAGTTCCTCCTATTGGCATTTTTCATAAACTTCTTGAATTGCCTTGTAATGTAGGACTTCATCTTGGAATCTTCATCATCGGAAGACTCATTTGTATCACTGCTCTTTGCCTTTAAGTCCATGCTCTTACTTTTACTCGTTTTGCCAATCCTAGATAGTCCTAGCTCGTAGGTCTGTAAGTTTCCAACCAGCTCAGTCAAAGGAATTTTTTCAATATCCTTTGATTCTTATATTGTCGTAATCTTGGCATGGAATCTCTCAAGTAGAGATCTGAGCACCTTCCTTACGACCTTAGGTTCAGGGATAGTTTCCTCAAGATTGAAGGCTGAGTTCACTATGTCCTTGAGCTTGGCATAGAACTCATCAAACGACTTATCCTCTTCCATCTTAATCTTTTCAAAGCTTGTAGTGAGCCTCTGAAGTTTTGAATCTTTGACAGCTTTTATTCCTTCATAGGTTGTCTGGAGGATAGTCCACGCCTCCTTAACAGTTTCAGTTGAGGATATCTTCTTGAACTCCTCATTGGTGACCGTGCTAAATAGGACATTTAACGCTTTGCTGTTGAAGTTTGTTGCCTTGACCTTGGCGTCATCCCAATCGGCCAGTTCTTCTTTTGGCTTGGTCCAACCAATCTCTACAGCTTGCCACACCTTCTCATCTAAATACTGCAAGAAAGCTCTCATGCGTACTTTCCAGTATGCATAGTTAGTGCCATCAAATAAAGGAGGTATGATTAATAACTGTCCTCTATCCATGAAAAATAGGGGGTCAATGAATCAACACAGCAAAGATTAAACTTAATCAGAGTGTGCCTGCTCTGATACCACTTGATAGGCCACAAACTGAATGACCCTTTGTGATTAAACCAATTAATTAATTAGCCAAGTTATTAATTAATCAATTAATCATGCAAATGCGTGGAAGCACAAAAAAATCACTAATAAACTATATAAGCAGCGAAAAATAAATAACACGGTGATTTGTTTACGAATGGGGAAAACCCTTGTGGCAAAAACTCCACCGGGTGATTTTCAGGTCACCACTCCCGAAACTTCACTATTATCAAATCAAGCAATTATAAGTAAAGGAATCTCAAGTACCTTACCAACCTACAGTTGAACCCTTACCCCAATACCCAATTGGACTTGATCTGTAGTGACAGTTCCCACCTTTGATGCACGGCTCCCAAGTACGTGACTAATCAATGCACGGATCCCAGTACATAATTTCAAACACCAACTTAGAAGGAGAGGTTGGCTGCAAAGTTCTTCAGTTCATCCTACACGATGAAGATAGGAAGATACTTGGTCACAAAACCCTTTGGTGCAAATTACACAGCAACTTCTTCAGAGAAGATGAACTAGGTCAAGAACTTCGTCTTTGATCACAATTTGCTTGAACAGAGATTTCTCAATGCTTTTGCAACTTGTGTACATCTTGATGACTCTTAAAACAATCATTTTATATGTTTAAAGTTTGGAGAAAAGAATGCCCAAAAGCATATTCATAGATCCCAAGAAAATCAGATCAGAAAATCTGACTTTATAATTCTCGACAGATAGCAGGTGTCAACAAGCTATCGAGCAGGTGTCGAGATTTAATGAAATTGCACTTCAGCTTGTTTTTCTTGGACAGACTTGATGACTTCAACACTTGATCTTGAAACCTTATTTCTTGAAGTATTAAAAACACCTAGAACTATCCAATTACAAGTAGAGTGTGTTTTGTCAAAAGATTAGTCAATTTACATAGATAAGTGACATACGTTCTTGACAAGTGAAAACACATATGTCCTAACACAATGTATCAGACTTTGTCAATGTGCTTTCACCTTTTTATTCCTTGGAAGTAGTTTTTGTTAAATCTTCTTTCTGTTAAATCCCCTCTTTTAATGTTAGACTCTATTTCTTCATTGGAAGTCATTTCTTGTACAGAAAAGTCTGGGGTTGAAGAAGTGACTCCTGCTTTGGGTTGAGCTTAAGGAACAAAGCTTGTAATCTGTCAAAGGTCAAAAAATGGAGAAAGGAAGAAAATTTGCTTGTGTCTTGGGTTAAAGAAGAGGTTACAAGAGTTAGTCACTATAGAGAAAAGAGTGTACCTTGGGCTTCTTGATAGAAGGGGTTTCTACATTCTTCTTTCTTTTAGTGCTTGAAGGTTTGGCTCTTGGAAGGGGCTTCAAAGTCAAATCTCCCTAAAAGATAGGTGGGACATCCATTTGTTGGGCACCACTCTCCCCAAAATTCCAAACACATTCTCTAATGTCAGACCATCATGACTTAAACTTGAGTGAAGGCGGTCCATTTTTGGTAGGGGAAATAAAGGGGATTTCAGGGCTTAACACTAAAAAATTGATGAGATTTTCCTTTTTAAACGCTAGAGAGGCCACAATAGCAGGTAAAGTTAAAGTAGAGAGATGTCCCAGTGTGCCTTGGTCAAAACGAAATTGGTGGGCAATTCTATGGGGTTTGTAGGATTGAGTTTCATACTCATCTTGAAAACGTGCCTGAAGATGAGAAGGAAAAGGAAAAGTACAAGCAACAAAAGAAAGTTCTTCCTCAAACCAAGGAGTATCTCTGTAACGAGAAACAGAAGTGTTTTCTAAGGAGGTGAACAATGGAGGAAGTCCACCTTCCAAAACATAGTAAGGTCTAGTTGTCCAATTAGTAGGGTCATCCAACACTTTACTAAGGAAATTGTTTGAAGATACTGCCACTTTGTTCCAATGCCAAGAGCGTGGCAAGCCTTAGGGTGATAGCAGACTGGTTTTATAGGAGCTTAACACTCTAGGGATAGGGGCATAATTCCTAAAGTGTTCCTATAACCATATTTGTAAAAAAAGCAACGAGTATAAAAGTTTCAACTTGAAATCTACCCAGGAGTGTTACAAATCAAGAGTAAAGTGATCTAGATGGGAATATAAAGTTCCTAAAAAATAAGGGGCAAGGGGAAAGGATTTTCCTCTAGCTAGTTTAATGGCTAAAGGGAAATGTCTACTTAGAATCTTTTCATAAGGATATCCCTCAAATAGATGGCGAGAAAGTAAAAAGGCAATAAAGGCTTTAAGTTTGTAAGAACTAGAGTTACCTTCTCTAACAACAAAGTCAGTATCTTCTTTCAAGAAGTCTCCATTGGCCTCCTCATTTACGTCATCAGCATACTCCCTCCAAAAGTATTTGATCCATCCCCAAAAGTCAGCTCTGGAACCTTTGTCTCCACCAACACTAGTATCTTTTGGTACTTCCTCATTGGAGGCTTTACCTTTCCTTGCCTCCTTTAGAACCGGTTTCTTCAAAGTTTTCTTCACTACGTCCTCAAGGAACTTTATAGCTTTAGACTCATCAAAATTTTAAAAAATGTTGACTACTTCACCATCACTGAATAGGGGAACTCTCAATATCTCATAGACATCTTCTAGAGATGGACAGATTTCTTGACACCCCTTAAAGAATGTATGGGTGACAGAGTTCCATCGGTACAAAAGAGAGAGCAAACTTTCACTATCTTTGCTGATCTCTAGGTTAGAAAACACAAGAATGGTCTCCACAAGTCTCACCCTTTGCAAGATGTCCATGAAGGGAGGATGAGCCAACACTCTTCAACAGCAACTTCTCCAACCTTTGGAAACTAAAGTGTGAGATTTAAAAACCACATCTACGGGGGGAGCAAAATCTCCTCTACAAGTGCCAAGCCTAGGAATATGCTTTAATTCTAGTTCATAGTCAAAAGATCATCAGGTTTCCCACATGCTGTGTAGGGAGGATCATCAAAACAGGGGCTGAATCCCAATCAAGACTTTTGTCAAATAGGTAATCTTCGAAGAAAGGAGAGGTGATCCATTGTTCTTCTATGGAAGGATTTGCATCTCCTCCTAGAAGGGGTTTATTGCCTTTTGAAGTGGAAGCCTCCAAATATTTGGCAGAACTGAATCTTAAACCATATTTTACACCCTTGATTTTGTGTGTGAGAAGAACTCTGGGTTTCAGGTTAAAGAAGAAGAAGAAGAAGAAGAAGAAGAAGATAAGGGAAAGGAGAAAAATAAGGAAGGGAAATATTTTCTTTTCCTTTTTATACTTTGAGAATTTAATATTTTCCCTCCAAAAGAGAATGGTTCAAAAAGGGAGACACCTTTTTAAAATTAACACGTGTCAACATAGGGAGAAAACTAAGTTCTTAACAAAGGATGACAGTTGATGGTGCAAAAATCAAGAAAACTGCCTTCACAGTCAAAGTGTGACCCTTCACCAATGTAAGGTTGAAATTTATTAACCATCTTGTTGGCTTTATTCTGTGCCAATTTGCTTATAATTTAGTAGTTGGTAACCCTATATTTAGATGGGATTCATATAAGGGCAGTGTGTGAAGAGAATGTGAAGAAAAGCTCAAGTTTGTGCAAAGAAGCAGAGTTTCGTGGCTAGGACTCGTGACTAACTCGTGATTGGCAAGCCACCAATTGTAGGCACGTGAGAAGCACACAAGGGAGTTGAAGGGTTGTGCCAACTATTGCACTACAGGACAAAAGTCCCAGGCTGGTCAGGCCGTTACCTTGCGACTTGAACTCGCGACTTGGATAAGCCACGAGGCCAAGTCGCCAAGTTACCCTGCTTGGCAAAAACTGACCCTTCGTATTTCAAATACACATCGCTATATATAGACTCTTATACCCATGAAATCTAAAGAGCTTTGATAGAGAATTTCTGTGAGAGAAACCCTAGAAAAAAAAAGATTGCCTCATCCCCAATCTTTACCTAAGAGACTTTACAAATTTCTCTACTCTCTTCCTCTTCATTGATACATCCTTGAGAGGTTCTTGACTAAATCCTTATCTCACCACACCCACATTTGTGAAAAGGTACATTTGGTGCTAAAGGAAGCAGTTTGGAAGGAACCATTGTCTATTGGTTGATGCTATGGTCTAGTAGCGGAATCCGATAAGTTAGAAAAGAAAAAGGTTCGACGTAACCTCGTTGGAGCAGGAAGTTTAGAGGGCTTAGGTATCTGGATAGATTAGACTTGGAGGGTCTATTGCTGTTCATGTATCCCAACTACATTTTTTAGTGGATTATTACCTCTTAGAGGGCGGCGGAGAGGTTTTATGCCGAGGGTTTCGGTTTCCTCTTCAATAACACATCACGTGTTGTCCTTGTATTTGCATCTCTCATCCTTTGTCTTTGCCTTTTATTTTCTGTTGTGGATGTGATTATAATTGACTTAGATTATTTATTAATTTTGTATTTAGCTTATGTTTATGTTCCGCACATTAATTTTTTTATAATAAGCTTGAATTGATTTTTTGTAATTTGGAGTCTAAACATTCAAAGGTATTTTACACGCATTTTGAACTTTCAATTGGTATCAGAGCGGATACACTCACTGTGGTTTAAATACTTGAGTGTGATCCTTAACCCTTTTGAGATGGATAGGTCTCAATCTTTAAATGTTCCACCATTTTTTTATGGTAACAATTATGCCTTCTAGAAAGTTAGAATTAGGGCATTTCTATGTTCTATTGTTGACACCATGTGGGATGCGGTTGAAATAGGTTGGACTAGGCTGGAGGCTGCTAAATCTACTTAGTTCAAGGCAGCTCTTGCGGCAGCCAACGCTAACATTAAAGCTTTAAATGTTATTTTCTGTGGTGTGTCTCCAAATGAGTTCCGCAGGATATCTCACATGATAGTTGCCAAGGAAGTTTGGGAGATTTTGGAGACAGCCTATGAGGGAACTAAGAAGGTGAAGGACACAGAGCTCCAAATGCTTACCACCAAATTTGAAGAGCTCAAAAGGGGTGAAGATGAATCATTTGATTCATTCTATAGGAAGCTCAATGAAATTGTTATTGTGAACCTCAATCTTGGTGAAAAGATTGAAGATACTAAGGTGGTGAGAGAAATTTTGCGGTCCTTACTGGAGAGCTTTCGAGCAAAAGTCACAGCCATAGAAGAAAGTAAAGACTTGGATGAGATCAAAATTCAGGAGTTGATTAGGTCTCTCCAAACATATGAACTGGAATTGCCTTCCCACAAAACGAGTAAATTGCTTGCTCTCAAAACTATCATCGAAAGGATGAATGATCCCTCCGAAGAAGGTGGAGTGGAGAAGGAAGTAGCATATCTTGTGAAAAGCTTCCACAAATTTTTGAAAATGAAGAACAGTGAGAAACCTTTCAACAAAGGGAAATTTTTATCTTCAAGAGGTGAAAGGAAAGAATTTACAAGGAAAGAAGGGAAGGATTTTCAATCTCCTTCGGATATTATGTGTTTTAAGTGTAATGGACATGGACACTTCAAAAAGAATGTCCCAACTATTTGAAGTCAAAGGGCAAGGTCTATGCCACTACTCTAAGTAACTCAGACTCATCAAACTCAGATTTGGAGAAAAGTTATGACGGAGAAGGAAACTACTTTGCATTCATGACCATTGCACATGTGGAGTCCTCAGATGATTTGAGTAATCTTGTAAAGGAGCTTGGTGAGCATTCTGATTTGGAGTCCATGGGAATAGTTGAAGAGTCTGAAGATGAGGAAGTTGGAGAATTAGTGGGATTGCAAAAGAGTTACAACTCACTCCTTGAGAAGACCAGTGAATATGCTAAGGTGGCTAATGCAACCATTAAGAAGATTAAGAGGGCTGAGGAAGATTACAAGAGTCTTCTGGCATGATACAAGGAGGTGAAGTGTGAGATTGAAACACTAAATGGTGAGTTATCAGAAGCTTACACAAAAGTGAGATTTCTTGGGCAAGAGGTAGTGCGAGCTCATGCCAAGATAGAGAGAGTCTCCTCCCAGAAGTTAAAAGATGTTATTTCATCCTAAAAACCTTTCTCAGACAAGTCCAGGTTGGGATACACCGAAGGGAGTAGCTCATCAACCAAGGTTGTCAAAAAAGTGAAGTTTGTAAAGGCAAAAGAACCGATTGTGGAAGAAACTATTCCGGAGAAGGTTAAGACTGAGAAGAATAAGAAAGTGGCCGATCAACGGGTTTTCAATAAGTCTCGTAATCAGTCAGAATTCAGATATGAAGCTAGAGAAAGATCATTTCCAAGATCACAGCAGGGTTTTAGAATGAACTACCTCTGTCACTATTGCGGAATGCAAGGACATACTAGACCCAACTGCCATAAGCTAAGAGCACTGAATAATGCAAGCACTCCTTGATCACGAGGAAGGAGAAATGACGAGAGATCTTGGTGTGGTGAGCGATCAAGAAGTCAAAAACATGATCCCAAAATGATAGACATGATGAAGATGATTGGTGTCTTCACAAATTGCTTGGAAAGCTTCACACGAAGGTTTGATAGTCCAAACTCTCGTACCCAATCCTTAAAGGATATCATCCCAAACGCATGTGACGTGTGGGTGAGAAAGGGTACTCATGCATAAGCATCATAACATGTCCATGCATCAATTCTTTTTATGCTTTGTGAATATGTTTTGTTGCATGCTAAGCCTTTGTTTGTTTTGTTTTGTTGCTTGTGCATTTGTTTCGTGTTTAAAATGTTTTTACATTGCATTTGATCAATCTTTCATTACTTTTATGTCAAAAATTCAAAAACTCATAAAAAGTAGAAAATCCAAAAGTTGATCAATTTTGTTGAGTGTTGTTTCAAAGCATGTTTTGCCTCGTACCTTTGTACTAATGGCTTTGTGCATTTAACGAGCTTAGCTTGTCTTTCATGCACTCATATCATTGTGGAAGAAATTCTAAAATCTATGTGACTGTTGAAATAGATCTTCAACCTTGTCATAAATAATTAGTGAATGGTTTTGTTGATCTTGAGACATGCATAGATTTGTGTCTATATATCTTCTCATTTTTAATTTTATTGCTTTTAATTAAAGAGCTCAGCAAATGTAAATCTCCAGATGAAAAGAGATATTGAGCTGCAAAAGCCTGTCGCACGTACTAGTATTTGACTATGAAAAAGGAAAAGCAACCAAAATAAAATGTTTAATGCCCAAAAAGCCAAAGGCTAACTCATCATTTTGAAATATTGAAAATTTCAGGCATCTATCTCACAATGAGATATGTTTATTTAAAAAGATTGAATGATTTGTTGAAAATGGAGCCAAATGAAAAGCTTCACAGAAATGTACTCAAGTTTATGTGGGAGGTTATATATGCACATTTCTGTAATTGAGATGGGTCACATTATCTAGTACTAATTATGTATGCCTTGATTGAATTTATCATTGAACCTTCACATTAGATTAAGGACTATCTCATTTTTTATACTCACACACAACACACAAGTCTATGTTCAATGAATGCCATATTCATTTGTGTGATTGTACTTGTTTAAATGTGTTTTTCACATACTCAAATCTTTGTTGATCAAATACAAAAAGATTTTTCAGTGTTTTAGTTTGTTTTTGGAAAGTATTTTGTTTTCACAAAATTGTCATAAATTTCAAAAACAGGTTTACCCTGTTTTGGCAGCTTAGTCGCAAGTAAGCCCAGTTGCGTGCCCTAGTCACATGATCGCGGGTAAGTTTTGACGACTTGTTCACGGGTGAAAGGTATGGTCGCGATGGATACACAAAGATTTTCGTGGCTCAGATTGCAACTCCCTCACGGGTAGACCCTCCAACTGCGAAAAACACTTAGAAAATTTTTCTAAAAATTCAGTTTTGAGTGTTCTGGTGTTTCACCTTGGCGACTTGATGGCGACTTACCCCAGTTGCGAAAATCGTGTGTTTTGCAGAAATTGGGTCAGTTTTCAAATGTTTTTAAAAAGTTTCCCACGAACCTTTGTGTGACTATTCACTTTCTCCCTCAATTGTAACTCACCCACACTCAGTATTCTCAACTTTCAAACTGCCATTGTTGCTCAAATCCCAATCCTCTATCTTCAAGATAAAGGTATGTGTTCTAATCTTCTAATTTTTTATATACTGATGTGTTGTCTGTCAAGTGAGAACTTGTTCAGCGTTTGTACTACATTTGTTCGAACATGGGTATGCTCTAATCTTTGGGTACTACTATTTGGAGTTTGTCTACTCCTGCTTTGGGGTGTTTAGTTTTGGGTTGTTCATTATAGTGAATGTCTTTTGTTTGACTGTTATTATTGTTGTGAATATTTTGGTCTTTTGGATGGGTTTGTTAAATGGGTTTTTGTTGCCAATGGTTTGTTCAGAATTGCTTCACATGGTGTTTTGACTTATCTGAGTTTTCTTATCTTGATTGTTTTTGTTTTTGCATATCACTTTCATGATATTGTGTTGAAATGTCTGTTGTCTGTGACACTTTGCTACTCATTTTTGATAGAGTGAGTTGTAATGCCTATTACTCTGTGTGTGTTTAGCATCTGTTTCCTATTTTGTGTGTTTCAGGTCTTCAGCAATGCTTAATTTGTCACATTTTTGACTTAGTACTCGTTCTGTGATTTTATGTCTTCTCAGTCTGTTTGGTCTTTGTACTCTTATCTTTTGACTAAATCTAACAAAATGAGTGTGTTGTGGATTTGGTACTTTGCTGTATGTTTGCTCTTTTATAGATGTCTCGACGATCCTCCAAAGGAAAAGAGGTTATAACAGAAGAGGAAACATTACCTGTTGCAAAACGAACACGTTCTTCATCACAGCCATCTACTGAACTCAATAGTGATTTTTTAGGACTCTTCAGCACCTACATGCTGACTTAAGCATTTTTGACCGGGCAACTCCTATAGTGGAACGGGAAGTCATATTTGACACTTTGGAAACCACTTTTGTCCCTCGGATCTTCGAGGCAAAAGATTGGGCAGAACTATTTGGAAATTTTGTTGATCCAATGGTTGAACTAGTGAAGGAGTGTTTCGCCAACACAGTTGATCTTGAAAGTGAACTACACTGTATGGTAAGAGGAACGGAGTTCATCATCAGTCCGAACACCATAGCTGAACTTCTCAAAATCACTAGACTTGAGAATGCCGACCTAACTCCTTATGATGATCGAACTCCAGTGATTCATGACATTCTCCAAGTTCTTGGTCCTGGCCATGACATCTCCAATGTCGGCATATCTAGAAGTACTACCAAGTTTACACCTGAGTTAACAACATTGAAGTTAATCATGTTTATCAACCTCTATCCGTTGACCAACACGGTATATATCAACCTTGGAAGGGCTCAATTTCTATGTGATCTCATCACAGGCACCACCATTGACATCTGTGCATATATCTTTTATATCATAAGAAAGATAGGGACTCGAATAGTAGCATAAGGGTGCCTTCCATTTTGTAGTCTCATTATGAAACTCATTCTAAGTGAAGGTGTTACTCCCCCTTCAGTTGGGAAAATATTTGCTCGTCCTCGACCAATCTCTATGTCCACTCTACAAGTTAGTAGAAGTCATTCATTCAAAAGTCCAAAGAGTGCACATTTCTTTCCTACTACTCCATCTACTCCTGAGTCAGATACACATGTACATGCCACCCATGTATCACAGCAACCTAGCACTACACAAGTACAGTCTGCCCCTCAACCTGATAGGTTAGAGATGCTATTTGAGAACCTCCATAAGCACCTTGAGGAATTGGAAAAGACTCACAGAGAAGGCCAAAGAGAGTAGTCAGAGAGAGTGGAAGTCATGCAGGACCAGATCGATGTTTTAGTAGCATAAGTTGATAGTATTTTCACCAAGTTACAACAATTTTCTTTTTTTTTGGTGGCAGCTCTTGAGGGGGAGTAGCAGCTTTTGAGGGGGAGTACAAATTTTGAAGGGGAGTGCCAGTTTACTTAATGCTTATGTTTTCATTATTAGTTTGATACTTTGTGGTTTATGGTTGGTTTCAAAACTCATGAATATGTTATGTTTTAAAACTTTAGTTTTATGTATATAATATGTTGTTTATTCAGCATTTTCTTTATGAGTTTTTGGTTTGTACCTGCTACCTTTCTAGGTTTTAAGGTTTATGTTTTTGATTTGTACCTATGTTGCTTTTGTAAGCTTTTAGGGTTGTTTATGCACACTTGTAGGCCTTTGTGGTTTGTCTCATGCTGTATGCAACCTGTGTGCTTTGCTAAATCAGCACTTGACTAAATATTATGCATTTTCTTCTAAGTACTATCACTCTTGTTCCCTTGTAGGATTTTTCCTAGATGTACATACTTCTTGTACTGTGCATTGGTTGAGTGTTGGCCATTCAAGTGATTTGTCTTGTGTTTGTCAGCTTGAATGTCCAGATGTTCATTCCAAGTGTGAATGAGCATTTTGATCACTTGGTTATAGTGATTGCTTGTTTTGGCCTTGCCATGGTTTATTGCTTTATTCCATTGTGCTTGATGGCATTATGCTTGCTCCATATGCATTACAAGTTTTCTGCATACAATGAACTTATTGTGTTGTTGTGTTTCAGGAGTTCTTATTCTTATGGTTCAAAAGCTTCACAGATTCTAGAGTTAGGTGTGAGTGAGTTTTCTAATTGTTCCCAACTCACGCGTTAAGTCTAGAGTTTGTTTTAGGGTTTTGTCATGGAATAGCCAAAGAAGGAGATTGTAAGGTTGAAATTTATCAACCATTTTATTGGCTTTATTTAATACCAATTTGCTTGTAATTTAGCACTTAGTAACCTTGTATTTAGGTGGGATTCATGTAAGGGTAGTGTATGAAGAGAGTGTGAAGAAAAGCTCAAGTTTGTACAAAAAAGCAGAGTTTTGCGGTTAGGACTCGCGACTAACTCGTGACTGGCAAGCTGCTAACTACAGGCACGTGAGAAGCACACAGAGGAGCTGAAGGATCGCGCCAGTTGTCGCACTACAGGACAAAAGTCCCAGGCTAGCCAGGCCGTTACCTTATGACTTGGACAAGCCATAAGGCCAAGCCGCCAAGTTACCCTATTTGGCAAAAATTGGCTCTTCGTATTCCAAACACACATTACTATATATAGACATTTATACCCACGAAATCTAGAGAGTTTTGAGAGAGAATTTCTGTGAGAGAAACCCTAGAGAAAATAAGATTGCCTCCATCCCCAATCTTTACCTAAGAGACTATAAATTCCTCTACTCTCTTCCTTTCCATTGATATATCCTTGAGAGGTTCTAGACCAAATCCTTATCTCACCATACTCACGTCTGTGAGAAGGTACATTTGGTGCTAAGGGAAGTAGTTTGGAAGAAACTAATGTCTATTGGTTGATGCTATGGTCTAGTAGTGGAATCCGGTAAGCTAGAAAAGAAAAAGGTTTGGCGCAATCTCGTTGGAGCAGGAAGCTTAGAGGGCTTAGATATCTGGGTAGATTAGGCTTGGAGGGTCTATTGCTGTTCATATATCCCAACTACATTTTCTAGTGAATTATTACCGCTTGGAGGGCAGTAGAGAGGTTTTATGCCGAGGGTTTCGGTTTTCTCTTCGATAACACATCGCGTGTTGTCCTTGTGCTTGCGTCTCTCTTCCTTTATCTTTACCTTTTATTTTCTATTGTAAATGTGATTATAATTGGCTTAGATTGTTTATCAATTCTGTATTTGACTTATATTCATGTTCTGCACATTAATTGTTTGATAATAAGTTTGAATTGATTTTTTGTAATTTGGGGTCTAAATGTTCAAAGGTGTTTTACACGCATTTTGAACTTTCAACCAACAGGTATGGTTTAATTTGTTGCATTTCACATATTTTTTTTAGCTGACATGTTTATCCTTTTATGTGTTGTGTAGGAATTTTATATAAAATAAATTAAACATAAAATATAACATAAGGAAAAACAGTAAACATGCAACAAAATAACTTTTCATTCTTTCATATACTTTCTTGTATAAAAATTATTTTTCCTACAAAACAAGAAAGAGGGATTTACATGATTTGACCTTTATAGCCTATCACCTCTTTCCTAAATATCAAAAGAAACACAAATTTATGACAAAATAAGTAAGATAAAGTTTTTACAAATTAAGCCAATAAATGGCTAAACAAAACAAACATAACAAAAAAAAAATAATAAAAAAAAAAATAAACAGCAGGCTTGATGGTGAGCAACTTAAGTAGACCAAAGCGCGTAGGCATCTGTATCATCCCCAGAGTCCTCTTGGGATAATCTGGAGCCTGATACTCCATCTCCTCATCATCATCAACATCTTCTTCTTCTTCCTCCTCCTCCTCGCCTTCATCATCCCCCAAGTTAGAATCATCAGGGGAGTCTTCAAAAGAATTGTCAAAGGAGTCTGACTCCTTAAAGTTAGAGAGCCCTGAAGCACTGGACTTCAAGCTTGATCGACCAAGCCTCCGCCTTCTCTTGTGCCTGGTGAAAGCATTCATAAATGTAGCAGTTGTTGCCTCCTCAGCATAATCTTCAGCCTTCAACCTTCATCATCTTTCCAGTTGAAGGGAGCGACCTTCTCGAGAATGAAGGCTTGAAGAGGCAAAGGGTGAATGGGAAAAGGGAGGGGGGGGGGGGGTGCACAGGACTTGGTGGTGGGGAAGGAGTATGATCACTATAAGCACTCTCAGAGGAGGTTAAGGAGTGCATTAGAGAGTTGGAACCAGTGGAAGAAGGGTTCGACATTTTTGGAAGTTAAGGTTTTCTATAAGAAAAAAAAAAAAAAAAGATACAAAGAGAAGAAAGTATGAAGAAGAAACATTTCCTATTTAAATATTCTACTACAATTAAGTGAAGAGACGTGACATTTATGAGGAGTAATGTCTGTATGCCAAAATGCAAGAAATGAAGAGGCGCCAAAAAGGCTAAAAACACCCATGTGAGCCAAGTGTCCATTTTCGAACGTCACAAGGCATGATTACTAGAGTGTTAATGCTTGAACCAATGTGACTGTCAAAGGCCTTTACCATTAAACGCCATTGACAGTCAGGGGGCTAATGTACATAACACCACTAAGGAATGGGGGAATGCATAAGTGGTTGAATCTTGACCTTACACATGGAGTGGCTATGAGCAAGGGGAGAGGAAGCGTTGGCTAAGAGATCTTGTCTTGGTCCGTGCTAAAGGCATGATTGCCTTAGGAAGGAAGTAAGATTTACACTTGTCATGGTACTCAAGCACTCACAAAAAGGGGAAAATAGTGACTTTCTAAGATCAGAGGCTATGAGGACACCCTTTATTATTTGTGTAAAGTTGTGATTTACAACTATATTTTAATGTTGGTTTTATTCCATGACAAAAAGTGTTGTAATTGCTTTAATTTTGTTTTTGTATTTTGTAAGATTTTATTGTATTAGGTTTAGTATCAAGTTGGTGAAGACTTAAGCTTAAATGAAGAAGCAGTGGATCTTGCGAGTGTCTCGCTAGAAGCTAACCCGCGAAAGAGTCATGTGAGAAGCACATGACTGGAAGTTGAAGAGTCATGCGAGGCTATCGTTTTCGCGAGTGTCTTGCGAGTAAGGCCTTCCCGTGAGATAGTCGCACTGCTTGGAAGATTTTAATGTGTGACTTTCTTACCTTTCACATATACTATATATACCCTCATTACCCACAAATGTAAAAGAGACCATTCAGAGAGAAAAACCCTAGATAGGTTTTCTACAACACATACACCCATCTTTTAGAGAGAGAGCTACTCATCCTTAGTGAGAAATCATTGTAACCTCTTCTCTATCCCTCTTTCATTGTCATACCTTGAGAGGAGATTTGTACCCAAACATAACCCAGACCAATTTAGAGTGTAGAGAGTGTTTTAGAGCTTAGGAAGTTTTGGGGATTTGCCAAAAGAAGCCAGTGAGACTTGGTGGATGCAATCGGGCGTATTACGAGATCCGGAAAGTTAGACAAGACACAGTTCCGAGAAGCCTTGTTGGAGTAGGAGCTTGGAAGGCTTAGGTACATTGGGTAGATTAGGTTTGGAGGGTCTTTTGCTAACTTATGTATCCTAACTAATTGTCTAGTGGATCAATTACTGCTTGGAGGGCAGCGGAGAAGTTTTTTGCCAAGATCTTCGATTTCCTCTTCGATAATACATCGGCGTGTTATCTTGTATTTGCATTCTCTTTTCCTTTACTCTTGTGTTTTACTTTTATTATTGGTTATTCATGTTTATGCACTAGAGTAGTATCGATTGTTTGCGCTTCATTTACTCTTGTTTCTGCACTTAGATAAGTTAAAGTAAAATCAACCGAGCTGTAATTTTTTAATTAGGGGTCTAAATAACTCTTGTGTTTTCAATACGTTTACGGGCTTTCAGGTTGAATGCACAAGGAGTCACCTTAGAGACATGTGTACCAATCATAGTACTCTTGATATCTCTCTCAATGTTCAAGACTTGTCTCCCAAGCAGTGGCAAAGCTACCTACCTACAGGTCCTAGTGCCACGTCGGCCCAGTTCTTATCTCATAGTTAGCAGATAATATCATAGCTATGAAAAGGTCCAAGATAGAAAATGATGACTTGACACCTGTCCTTGTATTCAGCCATATTCCTTAGAGAGTAAAAGGGACATGTAGCTGTGCTATTAGGGCAAGAACCTAATTAGATATTTTTGGAGATGAAAGTGAAGAGTTGGTAGGAAAAAAAAGGCAACCTAATTGTAAACTGATCTTTTCACACATAATACAAGCAAAGCCGAGCAAGAATGTTACCTTCTTACTCGAATTGTGGTTTTTTATCCCTTCTTTAGGGTTTTCCACATACATCTGGTGTTTCTTTAGCAATCAGTTTCTTCTTCTTGTTTAAATGTTCGTCTTTTTCATGTCCTATCATTACTTTCTTTTTCTTTTTTGAGTGTCATGTCAAAACTTGTATCTTTTTTAGCTTTCTTATGTAGATGTGCTGTTAGATAACTTATTTCACTTCTCTATATAAGCTCAAATCTAACTTGCACATATAAGATCTAAGATTTAAATCATTTGATTATTGTTAAGGACGTTTTTGTGACAAAGACTGAATTAATATAATGAGCCCAAAACTCCCTTTGGGTTCATTTAAATTGTGATTAAATAGGGAGATTCAAGCCCAAAATTTCAATATTCAATAAATAAAGGTTAGTGGTGCATCACAAGAAAGAAATCAAAGAATAAAATAACAAAGAGAAGAAAAATATGTATAACATATTAAATCTAGAACTTTTTTGCACATACAGCAAGAAGAGGAATTGGAGAGAGGTGGTGAGGGAGAGAGAGAAGACTCCTTGATACCACTATTTTCACCTCTAGGCATCAAAATCATGTTGCTCTTTCATGGTTGTATAGGATTTTGTTCTGGAGTTGGAATTCTAATGGTAAAACATTGCTTGCCTTGTTTGATATGAATGAAGGGCTTTTATACTAATGGTTCGTTTGGATTGAGGAGGAGGGAGGAATTAGCCAACTTTACTCTACTCTCCCTCTCCCTCCCCTCAATCCAAGCAGGCCTTAAGTTTTGAGTGTTTTTAGTAATTGATTTTGATCAATATATGAGGCTTTGGACCCTTGAGTTAGGCAAAAGGTAATTCTTAGTTAGCTTTTGTTTAGGTAAAGCAATGATGTGTCTTTTAGCATAATTTGGGAAAATCATTGTCCCAAGGCCATTGCCTGCTCTTTCCTAGCTAATTTAGAGCATTGTGAAACTAGTCTTAGTGGTGTTCAATAGCCAAGGGTGCTAGCTAAGCTCTAGGGGCTAAAATGGGTTGGTTAAAATGTTCAGCCACATATAGCAAGAGTTAGAAGCCTCCAATTGAGTGAAAATTTTGGGTACCAAACCCTTTCCATGAGCCTTAAGTGTTGCAAGTATCCTCCAACACACATGATTTGGGTTCATGCAAAACACTTAAAACAGATCTATTCATACCCTCCAAACTATATTGCTTCAAATTCCCTTATGTTACATGGGTCTGGATCATGTTTAAACTAATAAAGTAAATTAGAATACATAAATTCGACTCACAAGGAAGTTGGACTTAGCTGAATCAGACTTGTCGAAAATCTATCGCGAAAATGGGTATCATCAATAATTTTAGAATTATCTTGACTACAGAATTAATGTGGTGTTTGGTATTTGCACCATTTTGATTATTATGTGGGATCTAAGATTTGATCATTTTAGAATCACCTGAACTATAAAACTAGTGCAGCTTTCTGTTTTGTACCAAGTCTTGCTCTCTTGTCATTAACTCCTTTAATTTTATCTTCTAAGGTAACTGGTCCAAATGTTGGCTGATTCTTTTAGTTAGTCAGATATAAATCTAGTAGCTAGCTGCCTTTCTTTCTTCTTTACTTTCTCTCTTGTTTTGCTTTCTTCTTACTTGATGGATTGGGTTGCCTCAATCCTTCTTCAGGCTGGTACTAATTAAAATCTGGGCCAGCCAATTTGAATAGCCTAGAAGGCTCCTGAGTGAAGATATTTCTTCCTATAGCCCATTTCGTTTAGTTAAAGGGTCTTCGACTTTGATAGAGAAAAGCCATGCCTTCTAAACTTGATTCGTTTGGTGAGGGAGTTTTGGACATTTGGACACAAGTTCAAGAGTCAAGTGATTATTTGCTTACAAGTCCATTCGGTGTAGTGTGGGCTTTTCATTAAAAAAGGATGCTCATGGTCATCAATTTAACCAAAAAAGTCATGAGTCATATACGAGGATGAAAAGACCTTGGTTAATAGTTAGAGTCTGCATAGGTGAATAAGGCTAAAGCCCAAAAAGTCATGAATCATGTATGAGAATAAACTTGGGCCCATTTGTTACTATTGTTTAAATAACATTACATGGTATTTTTACACACCATTTGATCTACACGTATTTTCAGAAAATACAAATAATATTACCAAAACAACATTTCCAAATGGGCCTATTGAGAGCCAAATTCAATGGAAAAACAATCGTATGGTGACTATAAGAAATGCATTGTCTAATTCAAACAATTTATCTTATCACTCATCCATATGATATAAGTGCATTTATCATGTAATATTTACGAGGATGAGTATCTTGAAAAACTCTAAATCAAATTTATAACTCTTATAAGCGGGGTAGATAAAGTAGCTCTCTATGAGATTTGGACTTATTATCAAATATATGTTCATGAAAATCAGGATTAATTAGCACAAAGGTCATTTCTTGTAAAATACTAATAAAAGTCATGTCAACACCTTGATTGTATTATAAATGAGACCCCTACTGATTATGAAGTTGAGTTTACATATATAATGATATTGGCCAGGGTGCCCACAACAATTGTTCCTTATTAAATATAGATAATATAGTTCATCTTCATCACCTTATCATTTTATGCGGGATACCTGCGCAAGAATCCTCCTATATATCTTCTTGCAATTAATTATAGTAATAATGAGTATGTATGGCCAAATTGAGCACAGGCTGGAGCCGGTTGTGCAGTTGTGATCAATGCGACCTTATTCATAAGTGCCAGAGATTCCAAATGCAAATATGTACGTACAACAAAGCACATGTAGGAAAGTCCACAGAATTCAATGCATATACAGTAGCTAAGCTAATTACAAAACTGTTCGAGACCTTGCGTGGTGATCCCACGTAAAGGACCATTAATAACATAAATGAGTTGCTTGGACTTATTCATGTCACAAAATGTAGAACAATAGAAAGAATTAGAATAACTTCAAAACTAAAAGTATGACTAAAATTATATGTCAAAGATTGTTTCTTCCATTATCACATAATAAAATGAGTAAAATAGTTCTAAATATGTTTGAAAACAGACTTTTTAAAATGATTATTTTAAAGCTTACTATATATCATCAAGTTTTAGAAAAAATTTTGATTATAAAGGGCACTAGTTATATATTTTATTTTCGGATAATAATTGGTCCACACGCTATTATTACACAATTTTTCGTGACTTTGAAGATTCATCACTCATTATCGTATACTCGTTGCAAAGGTCATTGGAGCTGCTTTCTGATAAAAAGTTAGACAGAAAACAGAGAAGATTTTGGCTTTTGCCAAAGCTTTGAGTTGGGTGAGAATAATAAATACGTAAAGGTATGCAGTGTTGGAGTGGTTTGCGAGTTGAGTTTGTACTGGCTCATATGAAAGGTGGGCGCTGCTCCTTTTACACATGATGTTAGCCAGAAGAAGTTGCGTCCAACTCCAAAAAGACACTTTTTTTGGTTTCTTGTAAGCTTTCATGTGAACTTATCTGTATATCCCTTGGTTTATACTTGATACTCTGTATACGTATATGTACCGTTCTGTCATTTCAAAGTCACATTATTTTACTATTTTTGAAAATTATTGTCTATTTCATCAATATTATTTGAACGGTAAAAATCTCGAAATTATATATAAATTTACGGTTTCATCAATAATTTTTTTTTTCCATTTTCTTTCTTTGATTAATAATGTTTTTTCGGTAAATATTTTTTTCTTGTTTCCTTCATTATAGTTCTTTATCTATTTCTTAATTTGTTGTGCATAGTTAATTTGGATTTGCAAACTAATCACACCACAAGATTAACTAATATTATTGTGAAAACTTTGAGGTTCATTAGTTGGCTTGTGTGGTGTACGGGAGATTTGAATGCAGACCTCTAATGCTCTCCCCAAACACACAAACCAACTTCTAATACTAATTACTAAGCATTGATTTTTTATTTTATTTTTGTTAAATTACATATTATTAGTTGGTCCCGAATCTTGGACCTTGGTTTCTAAATTGTTTAGGAAATTCCAACTTAAGAAACAATGATGCAGGAAGTACCAAAGATGGAACTTAGGGTCCGTTTGATTAAAGGAGTGGAAAAATATGAAAATAAAAAATGGTGGAATGATAGAAAAGTAGGAGGATAGAAAATATTTTAATTTCTCTCATTTTTATTTGATTGGAGTGAAAAAGTTGAGAGATGGAAAACGTAAGTTTATATAAATTTACTGATATACCCTTATTAAAATTGATGCCCAATTAAAAAAAAATGACAAACAACCAAGAAAAATACAATCACCCAAATTTATTAAAAAAAAAAAAAATCACGTCTAAGCCCCAAAAAAAAGGAATAAAAACAAAACAAACATTATCATGCCCAAGGCCTAAAAAAAAAAAAAATTTAAAAGAAAGAAATAAAGAAAGAAAGAAGAGGCAACCTGCAACGTTCAGTGGAAAGCAAAAGAAAAAAAAAATGAGAACAAAAAGTTTTCGCTTGTTATAATTGGAATTAAAAAAAAAAAAAAACATAGAAGAAAGTTGCACAAGGACATTTTTGTCATTTAATTATCATATTTTTCTCGATCAAGTTTTCTCTCCATTTTGAAAAGAAAATTTTTGGTGAATTCGGGAAGAAAACACCCACATTTTTCCCTCTATTCCTTCCAACCAAACACTCTTCAAAAAGTTTTCATTTTTATTCTCTCTTTCCTTTTTCTTTTCTTTTTTTTTTTTTTTTTTTTCACCTTCCCTAAAATTCATTGTACCAAACACTTCGAGGGATTTAAGAAACCATGATCTGCATACAAGATGACCAATAATTGATTCATTGCCTTGACAGGCGTTCTTGGCACCAAATGAGTCAATAAAAGGATGATAAAGGTTTGACCACGTGACATCTGACTTTAAATTTAATGACATCAATTAATATATATATATATATATATATGAGTTCGATTTAATTAGTTACCTCTAATATAACTTTAAGTAATGTTACATCACTTAATATTTTTTTAATTAAATGCGAATATTAACAAATTTACTATTAGATTACATTATCTTTATATATTCTTTATGTTTGCAAAATTTTAAGGTGATCAAAAAATTAATATCCATATCATCAATCAATTGTTAAAATTCAAATTTTTGTAGTTTAAAATAATGCATAAAATATGAGTTTATGGATCAAATGGTAAATAGCATCCGATTGATATGAAAATTGGCATGCATGTTAAGAACATATAGAATATGAAATTCAACGATTGGATTTTTAAAATATTAATTTAATAACAAGTTATTAGGTGATGTAATATTGCTTAGAGTTACACTAAGTGTAACTTGAACCCAACTGTATATATATATATATATATATATATATATATATAAGCAGAGACCTTATGCGGGAGTGCATGAGGTTCTGTCAAGTAGCACTCTAATTTTGCATTTAGTATTTTTCACCTCTTTCATTAAGGTTTTATTTTTATTTTTATTTTTATTTTTTTATTTATTTTTTATTGTTACCTAAAAGTTTACATTAACTTATTTTACTCTTCCTTCTCAAAAAAAACTTATTTTACTCTTATCTCATTATTATCTCATTAATTGACTATACTTCTCTATTCTTCATGTCTTTTAGCATACCCATCGTTTTAGTATTTAAATAAATAAATAAAAAGCAAAAAAAAAAAAAAAAAAAATTAAAGACTAACAGTAATAACTAACTAGGTAAGACCCTAAAGAGAGATAGAGAGACACAAAAATATTGTGGATTGTTAAATAAAATGCACTATTTCACTAAATATTACCAACACAAAAGACCAAAGATTGACAAAACATTTGAAAATGGTAGAAAGAGGAATCTAAGGAGTCACCACCTTTGTTATACACGCCTTCTACTACTATCAAGATGCCGAAACCCCTACGGGTAATTTTTTTTTCCTTTTAAAATTAAGGCCTTAAATATGATTTAGGTTTGGGTAATTTTGTTAGATAGTTTTTGTTTTAGGTATATTAGTAATGAGAATATTTGGTGCACAATGTAAAGTCATATTCTACCATAATTTAATTTTAAATCATCTATAAGATACATTCATACACACTTGTCCACATCATGTTTTAATATCACACTATCAATAAGTAGAAGATGGTAAGAGACTTGGACATACTTTTATTTTATAGTATAAAATATGCAGACACAATACAAATTAGTTGATTTTTATGGTTCTGTTATTCTTTTGCGTTTATCATTGGTTACATGATTTTTTTTTAAAAATTAATCTTACCTTGAAAATGCTACAAATATACAGTGAAACTACTAAACTAATTTTTAATTTCTTAAAATATATGTTTTTTTACTCTAATTTAGTTTACTTTTACTTTATAATATATGTATAACATTATTCAAAACCGTCTTACATAAAATATCAAAAAATTGTATGTTTATCGCATGGGCAACTTCCTAGTTTGTCAAAAGTCAAGAGTTTTGTAGTTTAATTAGCATCTCTCAAAAAAAAAAAAAATAAATAAATAAATTAGCACCTCTCTATGTACAAAGTACTTCTAGTTTAGAGGAAATATGGCTCGAGTTGTGGATTTAATAGTATGTTGAAACTATTTACAAAAATTATATATATATATATATATACCATTTGTATTGCTTCTCTCCTCTACACAACCCTTGTGGCATTCTAATCGTACATAATTCAACGCTTACAATGCCCAAAATTAGGCGAAGTTTTAAGGATATAAGCTTGAACTCCACTAACTCAGCAGGAATCTGTGACTAAACACTTCAAACGTAGTCCTTGCTTTATATATATCTCTATTGCGGAGATATAGTGGCTGCTACACCTTACTTTCTCCACCTCACAACGAAAATTGTCTTTACACTTAATTTTAAATGTTATACTTTAGTTCTTATATTTTCAAAATTGTTTTAAAAATGTACTTATCATTACTGGAAAATATTAACATAGCAAATAGAATTTATGCTTTGTCATCAAAGTGGTCTAAATTTTGTGAAATATTATGTTAACGATCAAATATGCAATTTAAAGTTTTTAATGATTAAAATTTATTACGAAGGCTAGGTGGCATGTAATTTACAAATAAATAAACAAAGACCACCAATTAGACATGCAAATTACCAAAGGATCAAGTCACCAAGGAGTAAAGGTTGTTCTTGGAGTCTGGTAATGTTTTGACCTCAATATAATTCAAGTTCTTAAGACGTGCCGTGCAAGGCAGCTCACGTACCGTTCGGGGCACAGGGCTTAGGTCAACACTTGTATAATAGCCAGCAACCAATTGGAAGCGAGCAAGATGGTGATGAATGGTTGGTCTAAACCTTTGACTAGCGACTTACATCGAAAGCAACAAGGCTTTAGGCTTAAGCCATGTATTTAAGGTGGGCCCAATATTCTTCAAAAAAGTGACCAACAAGGTCAAAATCCTCTAGAATGAAAGATGCCGATTAACTAAAATCTAAAAGGACTAAACTAGCTGTAGGTAGTTCCTGCTGTCTGCTGATTGAATAAAGTTGGACAGGATTTACTTCTTTGATAAGCTGTGTAGGGGTTAGGATTGTGGCAGGTCAAAGAATCGGCAAAGCTGGGATGATTCCTTTTACAAGAGACAAGTATATTGCCAACTCTTTCCGGGTTGTAAAGTTAATTAAAGCATTAAATTAGCATGAAAAGGAAGTTTACTAAACATACCCAATCAAGGGGAAAAAAAAAATATATTTGCTCACGTACCAAATTATCGATTGTCCAATAAACTTACATAATTTTAATATTCTTGGCTCAACTCACTTTTAAGTGAGGCTCAATACATGACATTTTAAAATAAGAGACAATGGAGGAGATAGTAATCAAAATCATGACCTCTACTCCAATACCATGTTAAATTACTATTGTCTTAAAAGTTTAAGTTATTTAAAAATGATAAATTTAATCATTTAACCACATAATTCTAATATACTAGAATTCTGATTTGTACTTAAACACTTAATTACCAAGTTATTCTTCATATAGGATACACTTTTGTTGCATCAAAACATGTTTCTTATTATGTGTAATTTGTCCATTTATTTTCAAAATATTGGTTATTTGGCTAGAAAACTGCCAAGGCCAAACATGTTTCTTATTATGTGTAATTTGTCCATTTATTTTCAAAATATTGGTTATTTGGCTAGAAAACTGCCAAGGCATCCTTCAATTAATTAACAGAAACCAAAAACACATTTCAAAATCAGAAGACTAATTCAAAATGTGATTATATTGTGCATTAAGTATCAGTTATCACTTATAAGCCACAAACCATATTTACCACTGCAGATGGATCAAGAAAATAATCAAGGGGAAAAGGTTGGAACTGTTTGACCAAATACCAAGAATTCTGAATTTGTATTAAAGCATATTCTGAATGGCTACAAACCAATGTTTTGAAAATTTGCAGGCTTCATCCAAAATCAGACGACTAAGTCTACATGTTGATTATATTGTGCATTAATTTCCAGATATCACTTATAAGCTAATTCCAATCATGACTAGTAACCATTTACCACTGCAAATGGATCAAGACAATTCTGTGACTGTCTGAGTCATCCTTGGCAATATATGCACAGCAACCACTTGCAATTCAGGGGGTGGTTCCACCACCCAGAGTCTCACAGGCCTCACAACAACATCTACCACAACAACCCTTTCCCCTTTTGCACAAACCACACAAACTCTTCCTCTCCCGGCATCCATTTGTTCAGCCCCTTTCAGCTGCACCAACTCGATTAGCTTTTCCCAGCAATCCTTCTTAGCATCATACTTGCTTAAAGCTCCCTTTGCTTCATCCACCACATACATAGCCATCTCATCCATAGTTGCTACTGGTCCATTCCACCCAGCAAGCATTCCTTCTGGCATGTCCTCCCACAGGTCACTCTCAACATCATAAATAGCCCCTTCTTTCACAGCATTACCTTTTACATTTACCATGCAAAGCTTCCCTTTATAACCAACCGCCTCAACACTTTCCCTACTGAACCTACCATCTTTAAGCCCCGCCTTCTTTTCCCACTTCGAATCTGAACCGTTCTTCAAGTCCCACCTTTCCATAGACCTTGCTACATCTCCGCTATAATTCGAACCAACTCCACTTGCCACATAAACGGAACCGGCTACAGAACCAGTCGCGCACCAACGCCGTGGCATGGAGAAAGGAGGGCCATAGAACCACTTATTGTGTATTGGATTGAAGACTAATGGACGAGAAAGTGCAGGCACGAATTGGTGTGTTGTGGCTGCAATAAGGACAAGGTGACCGGAGACAGTTACCATCTGAATAGGTAGCTTGCGTGACAAGAAAGACGGGTGGCGGTGAAGGATGTGGAGAGGAGGGTCAGGTGGAGGACTAGGGAGTGGTTGCCATGTTGATGATATGGGATCTAAGGACAAGAACTTGATTGAATTGGTGTTACTGTCATACATATGATTTCTCAGAGTTTGATGAGAAGGCGATGGAGAAAGAAGAGCATAGAGGGAGAAGAAAGGAGGGAAGGAAGGAGAGTAGATAAGGCGACGCCATGAATGACTAACCTTGTAAAGGAGGGAAGGATGTACAGAAGAGAGGCAAAGTTCTGCAAGGTGATTAGGCAAGCCTGGCAGTAGAGTATTGCTATGGATGTTGTCTGATGATTCTTCGCTGGTTTTATGGTTGGCGTGTTTAGAGTTGGATTCCATGGCAGCAAAGAGTGGAGAGAACTATTTCTATTAGGCATGGCTCTTGCCAGTTATGCCTCTGGCCTTTTATCCTTCCGTGTGGTTCACTTTTGCAGGTTTGCTTGTTCTTAGTGCATACCATTAATGCATAAAGTTGGCATTATCTTGCTTGGCTAAAAATTGCGAAAGTGACAACAGAGTACCCGTGTTTGATATTTTTTTCTTATATAAGAAATTTACAAATAAAAGATAAGAAATGTAAACAAAATATTGTAATTGGCGTAACTTCCAGTTAACTCAATTGGTGACTTTCAGTTAGCTTAATTGATAAAGTTTTTTATGATTAAACAAGAAATTAAAATTGATTGGTGTTATAATTTGATGATAAAAAGTTATTATCTAGAATGGAAGTTATGTTTTAACAATTTAAATAAATAAATAAATAAAACAACGTATTTGGCCCAACATTTCCATTTAGTTTGGTTTTCCAAATATATGCCTATAAGGCAATAATTAACATAGCCTAATTTCTCAACTTAACATAAGGATTGTCCAACCCATACTCATGCCTGACACAAAAAATCGCCCAAACTAGAGGAACTTGAGTCGAAGATAATTTGATTCAAGCACTAGATTAGTCAATGGCAAGTTCACACAAGCAAAACTTGATCATCTTGAGACACCTCCTTTTTGCCTAGTGACGTCATTTGTCATTCTTCGACATTCTTTGCTTTTTTTCAATCTTCATTATTGAGATTATTAGTTCTAATAAAATTTTCGTCAGATCTAGTGAGACTTTTGCTAGATCTACAAAGATATATACTAAATATGTTGAGTTCTCCATCAAAACCAATAGAGGTCCCAAGATCTTTGCCACAATGCCAACATCAACAAGATGATCGGTGGGTTTGACTAATCTAACAACCCAGAATTCTCATGCCTTGTTAGTTAACAACCCACGTACAAATCATTGGCTTAGACAATACCACCCCAAAATGAAAGATTTTTTTTTTTTTTATAAAATAATACAATATGCCCATTTTGTTAATTGTTCATGTGAGATAAAAGCTCAAATTCATGTATTGGGCTTAAAGCCCTATTTGAAGACTAAAAGTTTGTCCAAAGAGGAATAGACGATTGAGAAAGACCCCAAGTGGGGGAGATATACCTGGAAATGATCGAGGAACATGGTCTGAAGAGAGCATCAGTAGTCCGAAGAGTGTTATTCTCAGATATAAAGAATCTCAGTTAAGCCAATACCTGGAAGGTTCGAGTGACCTTCCTAGCGATTCCAATGATAAAGATAAACTTCAGGCATATATGGAGATGATAAGAACAGAGAAATATCTAAGGGAAAAAGCTACTACCACCACATTAAATGCATTGCATCAACTTTTCTAGCCGCATTAATGTGGAGAAGACCTCTGAACAGTGCAGTCTTAATTATCGCCACTCATGGAGAACCGACGAAGATATTTGATGGGATGTATTCTCAAGTGAACGTTTAGATGAAGACAAGTGGACGATCAAGATAGTCCAAAGAAAAACTATATAAATGTAAAAGACCCCTTACAGAGAGAGGGGGGGGGGGGGGACAAAAAAAAAGGAGAAGAAAAAGAGAGTTTGCTGTAGTTCTAAGAGTGATACTGTATTTCTAAGAATTATATTAACTTTGAAAGCATTAATTTGTCTCTTCGGACATCTATCTATCTGAATTTCACGTGTGTTTCCATACTTGTTCATACTTGGTAATTTGCATGAGACGTTGTTTAGAACACTCAGTCTAGCTCTTTCACACACTCTCTACAAATTCATTGTGTTGGGCTTATTGGGCTCATATCCCATATCCTTTGGGCTTGGACTACAAAATGAAACCCCACAATTGGCGCCGTCTATGGGAAGAGCTTGGTCAGGAGTGAAAGTAACGATTGACGATGGCGGAACCAGGGCAACAACCAGTAGAATCTAGGGCATCCTAACATGCTGATCCTTTTCTAAACTTGGAGTAGAGAGATGATTGTGAAGGTATTGTACACACTACGCATACTGATTGAAGCCAGTCACAAGGTGGAGGTCACGTGTCTCATGCAGAAAAAAACAAAAACATGCAAATGGAGATTGACCAGTTGTAAAGGGAGTTGCACCATGCAAAGAGGAGGTGAACTTCTTCTTACTCCAATGATAATTCTAATGATGAGCTGAACATCACCTATAAACAGAGATCTAGAACACCGGTTAGTAAGTCTTTTTCCTGCGAAGAAGAGCATTATCATAAGTAGCAACCTCGAAGTCCATCACGTGGAGGCGTGGGGAATGATGCTATGAGCAAGGCCTTGAATCAAATTTCCAAATCACCTTTCATGCGTAGGATTGAAAAGGCAAGACTTCCTTGCCGTTTTCATCAGCCGACATTCATTATCTATAATGGAAAAACAGACCCTGTAGAGCATGTGAGCCACTTCAACCAGAGGATGGCAATCCATTCTAAAGATGAGGCTTTGATATGCAAAGTTTTCCCCTCCAGTCTTGAGCCTGTTGCGATGAGATGGTTTGACAGTCTGAAAGCGAATTCCATTAATTCCTTTAGAGAACTCACTCAAGCATTTGGTTCTCATTTTGTCACTTGCCGGAGAGTCGCTCGGCCCTTAGCTTCACTGCTATCCTTAAGCATGCAAGAAGGTGATACCTTGAAAACATACTCAGATAGGTATTAGGAGATGTTCAACGAGATAGAAGTGATTTTGATGAAGTTGCCGTTAATACTTTCAAGCTCGGTCTACCGGTCGACTATGGTTTAAGGAAGTCTCTAACCAAAAAACCTGTCACCACTGTGCGTCAGTTGATGGATAGGATTGATAAATATAAAAAAGTCAAAAAGGATCAACAAGGAAAAGGCAAGGATAAGATTATCCCTCAGGAGAGGAGGGATTTCAGGTCGGACCGTTATAATAATAATAAACCCCGAAGAGATTTCGTTGGATAGTCAGGGTCGGCGAATCCTCAATTAGTCAATGTAGTATTCCAAGAGTCGATGCATCAAGTCTTGGAGAAGATAAAAAATGAACCATTCTTCAAGCGACCAAACACGATGGTAGGAAATCCTAAGAGACGTAATCGTAATCTCTATTGCCAGTATCACCAGGATCATGGGCACACCATGGACGACTGTAGAAGTGTTTGGGATCATTTGGAACAGCTTGTATGTGAGGGGAGGTTAAAACAACTCCTGCATCATTCCAATGGTTAGGGAAGTCAAGCAAGTTTAGAATCTCAAAGAGATGTTTCTTCAAAACCCCCCTTAGGAACAATCAATGTCATCTTCACCGCACCTGGAAGGACAGGGTCATATCCCTCCAGGATAATGTTGGTAGCTCGTTTACTCGCAGGAGACATTAATCAAGGTCTGAAGAGGGTTAAAATGGATATTCCACTAGTTCTTGGATTCTCTAACAAAGAAAAAACTAGAACATCCAACCCCACGATGATGCTTTGGTAATCACCCTTAGAATTAGAAGGTATGATGTAAAGAGGGTAATGGTAAACCAGGGCAGCGCAGCCGAGATAATGTACCCTGAACTCTACAAGAGGCTGAACTTAAAACCTAATGAGTTAACGCCTTACAATTCTCCCTCAGTGAGCTTTGAGGGAAGAGTTGTCATTCTAATGGGTCAAATACGACTATCTGTGCAGCCTGGTATAGTAGTAGTAAAAGTAGATTTCATTGTCATAAACGCCTATTCGCCTTATACTGCGATTGTGGCTAGACCTTGGCTTCATACATTAGGGGCTGTTTCCCCTAATTTGCATCAGAAAGTTAAGTATCCGTCTGAAGGACAAGTTAGTGAAATCTGGGGAGATCAGTCCGTGGTCAGACAATGCTTAGTGGCTGCTATCCAGCATAAGTCCGAAATTGAGTCATCGACCTAGACCAAAAGGGCTTTATAGCAATTAAAACCTCAAGCATCGTTCGTCGAAGATTCAGTTGAGGACGCTAGGTGCGAAGATTTGATAAAAGTTATTATCGGAGAAAATCCGAAAAAGTTCTTTCAAGTTGGATCTTATCTACCTCTTCAAGAGAAGGAAGAGCTAATAGAGTTCCTTAAAAGAAACCTTGATGTATTCGCCTGGAATACTTACGAATCCCTGAGGGTGGATCCAGAATTCATATGTCACCATATGAAGGTCAACCTATTGACCACCCTTAAGAAACAGCCTCTTCGGCGCCCATCCAAGGAGCATGTTGATGCAGTAAGAGAAGAAGTAACAAAACTCAAACAAGCTGGAACTATTAAAGAAGTTTTTGTATCCTAAGTGGCTAGCAAATATCGTAGTAGTGAAGAAGAAGAATGGGAAATGGCGAGTATGTGTAGACTTCACTAACTTAATTAAGGCTTGTCCTAAGGATCTATTTCCTATGCCAAAAATTGATCAGCTAGTAGATGCCACTGTCGACCATCCTCGAATGAGTTTCCTAGATGCCTTCCAAGGTTATCACCAAATACCATTAGCCCTGAATAATTAGGAGAAGGCTGCTTTTGTCACCCCTATTGGAAACTACCACTACAAAATGATGCCATTTGGTTTGAAAAACACAGAGTCCACCTATCAAAGAATAATAACAAGGATGTTTAAGCCACAGTTAGGTAAGAGTATTGAGATTTATATAGATGACATGGTGGTGAAGAGCAAGATTGTTTCAGAGCATGTGAAAGATCTTGAAAACATTTTTGAAGTTCTCAGAAGATACAAATTGTGTTTAAATGCCTCCAAGTGCTCATTCGACGTCAGATTAGGCAAATTCCTAAGTTACATGGTAACCTATAGGGGGATTGAGGTCAACCCAGATCAGATAAAGGCCATTAACAATTTACAACCTCTTCGGAATCCCAAAGAGCTCCAAAAATTGACTGGAATGGCTGCAGCTCTGAATCGGTTTATTTCTCGGTCGGCAGATAGGTGTAGGCCTTTTTTCTCATTGATCAATAAGTGGAAAGGATTTGAGTGGACTAAGGAATGTGCTTTAGCTTTTTAGCAACTTAAGGATTATTTAGCTTGGCCACTAATTATGTCTAGTCCTAAGCTAGATGAAGTCTTGTTTGCCTACATTGCTGTGGCTCCTTATGTTGTGAGTTTGGTGTTGATATGGGTGAACCAAGGTGTACAAAGGTCAGTTTACTATGTGAGTAAATCATTGCATAAGGCCGAAATTCGATATCTACCACTGGAGAAAGTTATCCTGGCAGTAGTGCTCGGTACCCAGAAATTGCCTCATTATTTCCAAGCTCATATGGTTGTTGTCCTTACTCAACTCCTACTTAAAATCATACTCAAGAGCGTAGATTACACAAGAAGAATAGCCAAATAGGACACTATCCTAGGGGCTTTTGACATCAAGTATATGCCCCACACCTCCGTGAAGGGACAAATCCTCGCAGATCTAATAGCCGAGTTCACTGAACCTGCGTTAGAAGAATTAATACCAGCACAGAACATGGATGAAAAATCGGTTGGCGTAATCTCTCAAAAAGGCCCATCACCCTGCAAGGTGTATGCAGATGGTGCAGCAAATTAGAAGGGTTTTGGAGTGGGGCTGGTGTTAATATCTCTAGAGAGAATTGTTATCGAAAAGTCACTAAGACTAAGCTTCACGGCCACAAATAATGAGGCTGAATACGAAACTCTACTGATGGGAATGGCTATGGTTCAGAGAATGGGAGGAAAGTTAGTGGAGGTCTTCTCAGACTCAAGGCTAGTCGTTAGACAAGTACAAGAGGAATTTGAAGCGAAAGATGAAAGAATGCAGGAGTACCTAAGTTAAGTTAAATGCTTGCAGTCGGAGTTTGAATGTTTTAATTTGCTGCACATCCCGAAGTGGAAATGCACATGCTAATTCTTTGGCCACGCTCGCCACATCCTCACTGCAGGATTTGCCTAAAGTTATTCTCGTCGAAGACTTGCATAAGCTTATGGGAACAAGAAGTGAGGTTGTTCAAGTTCATCAAATCAGAGCCGAGTTCAGTTGGATAGATCCTATAGTTAAATTCCTGAAGGATGATATTTTGTCTGAAGAGAAGTTGGAAGCCGACAAAGTTCGAAGGAAGGCAACTAGATTCTGGTTATCTGAGAACCATAAATTGTACAAATGCTCCTATTCAGGGCCATACTTGCTGTGCATGCATCCTGAAGCAGCTGAATCACTCCTCGAAGAGTTGCATGAAGGAATCTGTGGTAGCTATACTGGAGGTAGATCTTTGGCTCATAGAGCCATTACTCAAGATTATTGGTGACCAAACATTCAGAAGGAAGCCCATGAATATGTTAAGAAATGCGATCAATGTCAACGGTTTGCGCCAAACATACATCAACCAAGAAGGGTCCTTAATCCACTGTCTAGCCTATGGTTGTTTGTTCAATAGGGCTTAGATATCATAGGTCTATTCCCCAAGGTCGCAGGAAATAAAAAGTACCTTCTGGTCAGCATAGACTATTTCACCAAATAGGTTGAAACTGAGCCTCTAGCCAACACCAGGGACGTAGATGTAAAGAAATTTATCTGGAAAAATATTGTCACTCAATTTGGGATTTCTCATACCCTCATCTTGAACAAGCCTTCAGTTTGATAGTAAAACATTCAGGAATTATTATGGCGAGTTGGGGATCAAGAATATATACTCCACCCCTGCTTATTCCCAAGGGAATAGGCAAGCAGAAGCTGTTAACAAAGTCATAGTAAATGGACTAAAGAAGAGACTAGATAGCACAAAGGGCAAATAGGTAGAACAACTGCCACACGTACTTTGGACATACAGAACTACGCCTTGTAGTTCTACTGGAAAGACCCCCTTTTCAATGACCTATGGGGCTGAAGTTGTCATACCTTTGGAGACTAGGTTCCCAACATTGAGAACTAGTTCGTTTAGTCTGACCGGCAATAGTGAGTTGCTAGAGAAAAGTCTAGATCTGATTGATGAAAAGAGGGAAAATGCAATGGTTCAATTAGCACATTACCAACAAAAACTCAGGCAAGGCTATGATACCAACATAAAACTAAGGCCTATAGAACCTGGTGATTTGGTGCTCAGAAAGGTTGTGGGCACTATGAAAAACCCAGCTTAGGGAAAGTTAGGACCTAATTGGGAAGGGCCATATCATATTACCTCAAGGGCTGGCATTGGGGTATATTTTTTGGAAGACTTAAATAGTCATGTAATACCACGTCCTTGGAATGTAAACAACCTTAAAAGATATTATTATTAATCGAATCTTTTCTTTAATCAATATGCCAATTTGTTATATAAAGTTTTTGGATAAGTGTTTAAACTTAAATCCAATCATGCCTGAAGTCCTCGGACCAGATGATATGAGTTAGTTAACACTCATTTATAATTCTCTTAAGTGTTTAAACTTAAATCCAATCATGCCTAAAGTCCTCGGACCAGATGATATGGGTTAGTTAACACTCCCTTACAATTCTCTTAAGTGTTTAAACTTAAATTCAATCATGCTTGAAGTCCTTAGACCAGATGATATAGGTTAGTTAACACTCATTCATAATTCTTCTAAGTGTTTAAACTTAAATCCAATCATGCCTGAAATCCTCGGACCAGATGATATGAGTTAGTTAACACTCATTTATAATTCTCTTAAGTGTTTAAACTTAAATCCAATCATGCCTAAAGTCCTCGGACCAGATGATATGGGTTAGTTAACACTCCCTTACAATTCTCTTAAGTGTTTAAACTTAAATTCAATCATGCCTGAAGTCCTTAGACCAGATGATATAGGTTAGTTAACACTCATTCATAATTCTTCTAAGTGTTTAAACTTAAATCCAATCATGCCTGAAGTCCTCGGACCAGATGATATGGGTTAGTTAGCACTCCATTACTGATTTAATCCAATCACTCTTTGCAGATGCTATGCTAAAACCAATTTAAGTAGGGCATTGATTCTTATGTTCATTAACGATTCTTATGCGATTCATTTATTCATTATTCATACAAGCTATTCATATCACTAGTAAGACATTATTGTTATATTTGCACAAGTCACAGTAGTTATCAATCGAGCGTTATTATTAACAACAATAAATCTCTCAATATGTGCAATGAAGATATAGAAGTTAAAAGAAAAACAATTTCATTGATTAAAAAGTACTTAGCAATTCCTTACAAAAAAATATATATATATAATTATGGAATAAAATCCCTAAATACTTAAGTCTTCGTTTGGGTGGCCGAGGAGTCAGTTAGCTGGCTAGGCTAAGCAACAGCAGTGTTTGGGGCTTAATCTTTAACTTCAGGAGTTCTCTTCTTCTTCAGATCTTTACTTTTTTCCTGAACATCCTCGGAGTGCTTACCTATACCATCACCCAGAACAGACTCTTTGGTAGCTTCAATAGGAGCAGGAGGGGTTTGGTCAACTGGAGGCTGCACCAAGGCTTCTAGGAGTTCGCAAATGTCAGGGTAATAATAAATACTCCCAGATTGCCTCAAGTCAGACTCTAGAAGGACCCCAGCAGTGTCGAGGGCTTTATCCCAAGTTATATCATAGTATTTTTAGCAGACCTTTGCAAACTCCTTAATAAGTCTGACTTAGGTCTCCTTCACCCCGAGCTTATAGGCTGCCTGTCTTTCGGCCTCGACTGCCTCCATGGCCAACTGAGCACTAATCTCGGCCAATTGGGCAGCTTCCTTGGCATTCTGCAGCTCAGCACGAAGACCTTTGACCAACTCTCTCTCTGTCTTTAGATTGATCTCAGTCATGCGCAACTGCTTGCGTTGGTCTTCGGCCTACTTTTCAGCAGTCTTCAGGCCAGCATCAAGATTATTCCGTTGGCTGGTTATTTCTTTCAGCTGCTCAGACAATCGAGAATAATCTTCCTTCAGATTACCCAGATACTTTTCAACCTCAGACCGAGTGTGGGCCTTGGCCTGGGCTTCATTATAAGTCCTTTTATTCTATTCTTTGGCCACATAAACCTACTGGGTAATCTACATAGTAGAGTGAAAAATTTCAATAGAAAGCAAAGAAAAAGGAACGAATAAAAAAGATCAGCATCTTAATTGAAGAAGTGGATTAATTCACTTACCATGGCTAAATCTCTTTTAAGGGATAAGAAGAGTTCATATTTGCTGAAGCACCTGTAAGACTCCATGTCCTTCAAAAGGAGAAGTGGTTGCTCCAGGGTTTCAGTAACTAAACCTGCCCTCCCCCCGTGATAATTTCTGAGGGAGGTATCATAGAGGATGAGAGCACCGTCTAGTTCCAGCTTAGGGGACCAGGTGTGCTGTCCTTAGTGCACCTCAGCAACAAGAAAGTCATCTCTGCTATCAGTAGATAAATCCCTTTTGCTCTGTTGGTCCTTGACCACTTTCTATTACTTGGTTCCTTTTGGAGGCACCACTTCCCTTTCTTCAGTATCTGTGAGGGGCCTCTTCTTCTTCAGATTTGGAAATGGCTGTACGCCGAGATCTGAAGGTACTTGAGGAGGTGGTGGAGGAAGGCTAATAGTTGGTTGAGATGTACCAGTCCCTTTGGCATCAAGCACCTTTTTCTTAGCCTTCATTAAATTCCTCAGACTTGCCATATCCTCCTTTTCTTCCGAAGAATCGTCTGGAAAGGCAGTAACCAAAACAGGATTGCGAACACTAGACTGCTAGTCAATTTCCTCCTCGGCGTCCAAAACTTGAATGACTTGAACCCTTCCTAAAGCTTCTCCTTCAAATTTGAACTTATCAATCTGCTCCTCAAGGGAAGAAGTCGAGGAAGCAACTCTTTCACCACTACTACTGGTTTGAGGGGAACCTGCTGAACCAACTAGATGAGTAATGGTACCGCCTGTGGATTTGAATGTGGCACTGGGGCAAGATCGAACGACGCTTGAAAATGACACCGAGATACATCTATTTGGTTAATCTGATAGTCTCCTTGCGTTATAGCGTTGCCGACCGGCTAAAAATCGCTCGATTTTGGTGTGTAACCGAGAATAAGATGGGCAGCCCGAAGTTGTCTGTCTTTACTTACGAAAATCTCTGATCTCAGTAGATAGTTAAGTGTGGCAGTATTAGTCAGGCTGAGCCGAGAAGCAACTTGCCTTTTATCTGTTAACATCACAACGAAATTAACAATAATCAGAAACTCAAAGATCCTGATATGGAGAAAAGAAAAATAATGTTAAGTGATAAGTAGCCCAAGTTTATTGTTAGGAAACCTAAATCTGGGATATCCCACCTAACTCTCCTAGTTTGGCTGGGCAATGAAGACCGTCATGCTATATGCCCAAGACGATCAGATAGTCATCTTTCATCCATTTATTAGACTTGGGTAGGCAGGAAATGAGCCTAATGATGTCGAATCGGGATTTAAGATAATATCCCACTCCTTTTTGGCTATGACATTCGTATATGTGTACTACGTCAAGCCAGGTGAGCCTCAGTCCTAAATGACGATTCAAAGCATCAATTGCCCCTAAGATCCTAAACATATTAGGTGTGCATTGATCAAGAGAAAGCCTATAGTTACGAAGATAATTTTTGGTAATTGGACCCATAGGGAAAGTCATTCCTCCTTCTATGAATGCTATCATAGGGATTACAACTTCTCCCTTTCTTCGGTCGAATAATATCTTTTCTAAGGGACAATACCTCAGGTTTACTCCCTGTGGTATGCTGTATGTTTCCTTAAATGCCTCTATTAAGGTAGGACTATCGACCAGGTACTGAAATTTACCCATTTTTGGTTAAATAGAGAGAGACACAGAATAGTAATTGAGAAATGAGAGTTTGAGGGCGGAGAATGTTGGCCGAGAGGAAAATGAAGGGTTCGAGGAGATTAAAACTTACACAAACAGGGTTGGGGAGTGATCCTTAAATCCTTGGAAGGATTTACGTGAATTTTTGCAGAAATGAGATGGATGATTTGAAAAAGTTGATGAGCTTGAACGTTTGAGTTCGCTGGAGAGTAAGAAATCGCAAAATAAAAGAGAGAGAGTCTTCTTTGAGGCTTTATATAGGGGCCAGAAAGTGGGTGGGAGTTATCCCGCCCAGACTCTGAGGAAAAATATCGTCCGTAGGATCGGTGATCCACCGTTGGATGCAAGAGACAAAATGCCACCTAGAGCAATTAATACCACTTCGTAAATACCGAAACAACAATGGCAATGATGAAGCGCCTAGATCTATGCTCACACACGTGTAAACTCAGGTATTCTTCGCGTTTTTATCTTTTATTTTCTGTAACAAATCAAAATCCTATTTTTTCTGCTCAGATACGAGAGAAAAATTAAAATTTTGAAGGGCTATTATGGGGATAAAAGCCCAAATTCATGTATTAGGCCTAAGATCCTATTTGAAGACTAAAAGTTTGTCCGAAGAGGAATAGATGATTGAGAAAGGCCCCAGGTGGGGGAGATAAACTTGGAAATGATCAAGGAACATGATCCGAAGAGAGCATTAGTAGTCCGAAGAGTGTGTTATCCTCGGATATAAAAAATTTCAGTTAAGCCAGTACCTGGGAGGTTCGAGTGACCTTCCTAGCGATTCCAATGATAAGGATAAACTTTAGGCATGTATAGAGAAGATAAGAACAGAGAAATATCTAAGGGGAAAATAGACATAAACAAAAATAAAGACAATTATAAGAACAATTTTGGACAAATGCAATATAATAAAATCAATTACTAGATCCTCTCAAGTTTATATACAGTATTTAATGTAAAACAAAATTATAAAAATAACAAAAATCTCAACTCTCTAGTATTATTCTAAATATTAATTGACCACAAAAACCAAAACTTAGTGAAGCCAATACCACAGTAATATTTCTACTCCAGATAGGCATCTACAACTCTCAATAATCACAACAACTAAAATCCATCCTAGAACAAAACTATTATTTACTATTATTTTCCTACCTTGTATGTGTCTCTACTCTCTCGACCTCCACCCACCCCCCCCAAAACAACAAAATGAAAAAGTAATATTTCGTTGCTCTCAATTGCACTGTTGCACGTGCACATGCCACACTTTTTATCCCTCTTCTTTTCTGACTACTCTCATCAACAACAAGACACACTCCCTACGCAATACCAAAGCAAGCTTTTGGCTTTATATATATATATATATATATATATGGCGTATGCTAGTGTGTCACGACCCAAATCCGTAATAAGCATTTTAAATACAATATTAAATCTACCATCTCAACAATAGAAATTAAATTAAATTAAATCCGCTAGTTTATAACAACTATCCTCTCATAATGGAACTAAATCATAAGTCATAACTCATTTTGTTTTTATAGATTTTTTTTATAGGATTTTTTTAGATGATTTGTAGTTTCGCACCTAGAATAATCATAGAGCACAACTTAAAACACCAAAAAGTCAAGAACTTCCAAAAAAAAAAAAAACTATCATTTTAATTTACTAAACATTAATTAGCCCTATGGAGATCAGAGCCCAAATTTGTATATTGGGTCTTGGGCCCTATTCGAGGATATGGATATGTCTGAGGAGGAGCAAATGATTGGGAGAGACCCCAAAGTTGAGAATCACACAAGTAAAGAATGGAGGAATATAGTCCGAGGAGTAGCTCCTTCTCGGATACAATGAATATCGATCAAGCACACATTTGGATAATTTAGATGACCTTCCAAGGAGTTCCAAAGATCAAGATGAACCTCAAGCATGTACAAAGGTGATAAGAACACAGAAATATCTAACAGAAAAGCTGCACCACCGCATTAAGTGCACTGCAGCAACTTTTCTAGCCACATTTATGTGGAGAAGACCCCTGAACAGTATAGTTTCAGCTACTACCATTCACAGAGAGTCAAAGAAGGTATCTGATGGAACAACCACTCAAGTGAATGCTTAGATGATTAACAAGTGTAGGATCAGGATGGCCTGAAAGGAACTATATAATGTAAAAGACCTCCCATAATAGGAGAACGGAAAAAAAAAGAAGAGAGAAAAAAGAGAAAAGAAATTACTGTAGTACTAAGAACTGTATTAACCTTAAGAATATTGGACTAATTCATAATCTATCTCCTCGGACAATCATTGTATTGAAGTTTATATGTGTTTCATGCTAGTTCATCTTTTGAAATCCTTATTAACCGTTGTCCAATCTACCACAAGCCCAGTTCTTTTACCCACTCTCTACAAATTCATTGTACTGGGCTCATTGGGCTTATATCCCATATCTTTTGGGTTTGGGCTATGAATTGTGACCTTACAAGCCCAAAATCACATCAAACCTAATTAAAACATGAAAAATTAAACTTCCAGTGCATCCTAAAATAATCTCAAAATATCGAGTTTAGAATTCCAAGAAAAAGATAATAGATTGGTCTAAGCAAACTTTCACAGTTCACTTAAGTTGCTTTAAGAGTAACCCACTGGTTTATTTAAAAGGATTATAGCAGTAGACTGGAATGAGGTAATTTCAACTGCTTAGTGCGAGACAATATCACATGGCATTCTTTTTATTTTTATACAGGATAGAATTTCTATCACATGACATTCTTTTTTTTATTTAGAGGAATCACATGGCATTCTTAAGAGCATATATAAGTATATTTTTTCGATAGCATAAATAAGTATATTTTATCATGAAAGTTGCATCATATAAATATATTTTGATATAGGAAAATCAGAAATTTATACATAAATAATAAAAATGAAAAGTTAACAAATGTACTAAGATCATTGGTATAGAAAATATTTTTGACAACTTTTCATATTTTTTATGAAAGTGGTATTAAAAATTTCTTAGATGGTGGGAAAAGCCTAATATAGGGTAGGCTAAGCTAAACATTGATGCCTCTTGTCTTGGTAACCCTAAGGTGGCCAGAGGTGGAGGTCTTGTGTGAGATGAGTTGGGTGGATGTCTTAGTGGATTCTCTAGAAAAATTGGAATAATCCCCAGCTTCTTAGTGGAGATATGGACATTAAGAGATGGTCTTATTATGTGCCAAAACCTCCAGTTAATAGCTCTAGAAATAAAGTTAGATGCTAAAGCTATCGTGGATCTTCTGGCTAATTCTAGTTATCCTAATAATGACGTCCCTTCCATTGGGGATAATTGTAGGCTATTGGTTTCCCAACTTCCCCAAATGCATGTTAGGCTATGTTTGTTTTGAGTGTAAATGAAATTCGGAAAATATTTTTCACCCATCAGCGTATTTGGGTGCACATGTAAGATAAAGTCAAATGGAAAATCTTAAACTTTGGCCGTAAAATAAGCCCTTTGACCCAGAAAATCATTTACGCTTCTATTTTACCTTCAAATGATTTCCGAACTTAGACACTCGAAGAGAGAGAGAGAGAGAGAGCAAGAAGAGAGAATGAGCTAGAAGAACAAACAAGCCATCGGACCACTGCCCTAACCCCAAATACGACGGCGAGATCGTGCTGTTGAGATTGCACCATCGAGATTGTGCTGCATGAAACCTATCGCCGCTTGACCAGTCTCGTCGCCCATGACCGATCTCTCTCTTTCTCAATCTACCTCTCCCTTTCCCTCAATTTGCGATCACTCTCTCTTCCTCCTCCCTCTCTCAGTTTAACCAAATTTTTGAGTTTAACAAATGGTTTTGTTTTGATTTTTGTTTCCTTAATTTTATTTATTGAAATTTTCTATTACAAAATTTGTTTAGTAGCTGAGAAAATTTGAGGAACTAGTAGGAAAATAGCATTTTTAGAATGCAACCAAACACCTGAAAACATTTTCCAAAACAATTTTCATAATGCAACCAAGCACTTGAAAATATTTTCTTTTCCCAAAAATATTTTCACCTGAAAATATTCTACACTTGGAAAATATTTTACATATTGCCAAATGCAGCCTTAGGCATTACTAATTTACTATTGCAAAACTAGTAGATATACTGATAGTTTGGCATGGTTGGGAGTCAATCAAAACTTTGATTCTTTGTTGTATGATAATTCGCTTTTGGACTTATTAGATTGTTGTCATTCAGAATTGAATGATGTGTTCTATAGCAGGCTTTGTCCTAAAGCTAGTTTGGTTCTCTAGTTTTTAATGCACCTCTTTTTTACTTAAAAAAAAAAAAAGTAGAAGTCATTCACCACCATAAACAGTACTTTTTCCAAAGGTTAACACCTACCCTATGTTGACATATGTTGTAGAAAATTTATTTTCAAAACAGTATACTCCTTTAAGAATTCCATAAATTTTAGTTCATATAGTTCTATGTTGTAGAAAATTTATTTCAAAACAATATACTCCTTTAAGAATTCCATAAATTTTAGTTCATATAAGCAATCATAAAATGGATGTTTTACCATGAAACCATTGTTCTTCTACATAGCTTATTTTTTAAATAAATAAGTCAATAAAAATAAGCTCATCTCCTTATCCCTAAAACAATAAAAAAGAAAAAACAATCCATTGTGTCTATTTTGTTGGAATCTATTCATTAAATACAATCTGATGTCCTTTGTATCCTATTATTAAAGCTTTCACACATGCTAAGGAAAATATCACTCAACCCATCACTTCTGAACATGTGTCTAGCCCATACTGTTGTGTTATGCCCTTTCAACCAAACATATGCAACATCATCAATGTCCTTCATCTCCTTCATGACCCTCTCAAATTCATGTGCATATGTTGCTTTTGCTACTTTTCAAAACAAATCCATAATCAGGACATCAGGATGATGCTTCCTCAGGTTGTTGTACAAATGTCTACAACAAATCCTATGCTCATACTATGGCCAATTATCTACAAATGTCTGCACCAACCCCTACCAAGAAAGACAATAGTAGTTAGCATATATACATTATACACTAGCTTATTGTATGCAATTAAGTTCAAAACAATAATGTTAGAGATATATTCTGCTGGTTAGATATGAATGCCCACCTCTTGCATCACTAATGTCTTCTAGCAGCAAACCATAAGTCATTAGTTTCAGCTTCTAGAGGAAAATATTATTCATTAAGGTCTCTAGCAACTGTAACAAACAGTTGGCCCTCATCTTGGTTTTTAGATGGCAAGCATCCAAACCAACTATTGACCTACAACCTACCAGGAATCCCTACTCACACCCAAACCAGCAAATATACAACCTCTCAAAATAGGGCACTCCGGTCTATAAGTCCATCTCAGCTGCCAAGTCTCCTTTAATAAAGGTGTCTTCATTAGAACTATACTACCAAGACCAAATCTCCTCAGTTCTGCGCAATAATCCCACAACTAATTGTATTGCTCAATGTAAGACTCATCAACAAACTCCTAAGCCATTTCCCTAGCCCTACTGGCCTTCCCTACACTAATATTTAGCACATACTTCTCATGCACAACATCTTGAATGTCCTTCAGCTTAATATCAAGTTGCCTTCTCACTTTTTTCATCAACTTCATTGTAAGGAAATTGGTTGAACACCTAGGGTTTTTGTAGCTCCTGGTGCATGTGTGCTCCAAGTTCAAGGTCTTCAACTACTAACTTATCTCCCTTGACATCTTTGCTAAGTAAGCAGTAAACTTGCAAGCATGCTAGCATCTTACTCTAACCCTTAGTTTATCATTCTTCACAAACTTCACCCCCTATGCACCATTCATTCATACCCAGTAATAGCCTCCTTGAACTCTTTAGGTGAAATAACTGATGTCTTTCTTAAGAACTAGGTGTTCAGGATTGGAAACTGGTCTAAACACTAGGAACTTTTTCCTCTTAGTGACATTGTCCACATTGGACCCATATCCATGATTGATAGTACCATCACCCTCATTGTCACTATCACCATCACCATCACCCTCACTATCAGATGATGACTCAGTTAGATTTAATAGCTCCTCACTTGTGTAGTCTGAGTTCATTACACTAGCACCCATCTGATCTAGTATTTGCACAACTATATCACTATCACTGGCACTACTATCTTCATCTAGATATCTCTAGTTGGGGTTCATTTGTCTAACTCCTTCCACATCACTATAAGTAGTACTCTCATTACTGTCACTGGTGACAAACCTATCCTCTTGTGGTTCCTCAACAACCAGTTCCTTCCCTTGTCTCCTACACCCAAGTACTTCAACTTATGCGTCACTTTGGTTATCATGGACATTAATGGGAGCAGCAATGCCTTCACTATCATGATTTCTATCAACAACATCCTTACTACCCTCATCACCATCATGATAGAACTCCCCATCCCTACCACCACCCCAACCCCCATCCATACCAGCATCCATACCATCCTCATACAGTTGATAATGACTATCCCAATCATCATCACCATCATAGAACTCTTCCTCGACATTAGAACCACTACTATAGAAAAAACACTGACCATTATATATGTACCCATTAGGGTCACTAATATCCAAAGGCTCTACATACTTAGACTTTACAACAAGATCTAGAGTCACACCACTACCCTCATTCAGGGGCAACTGCACATACATTTCAGGGAGTTCAAATGAACCCCTTGACTTGAAAAATAATAATAATAATAATAATAATAATAATATATTTCTTTACTAATTTAATACTTTTAAAAATATTTTTGCAGCCTTTGTTTTAAATCTTGCACACTCTGATCACATATAAACTTATCTCACAATCAAACAACAACTTATTGTATTATTTATGGATGGATTACTGTGGTTGTGTGAGTTAATAATTATACAGTGTAAGTGGAGTTGAGTTTTTTCATTTAGTTTAAAATATTTTTATAAAAAAAAATGACAAATATATAACCACAATTGCATAAAAACATAAATATTATACAAACTTAATAAAATAAAATGGTCATACTTATATTGACAATAGATAATGAAAACTGATAATAAACTATTATCAGACGATTTCAAAAATATGAAAACTCGTAGAAGGAAATTGTAAAATTTCATGTATTTTTGTGTTTTTGTTTTCGATAACTCAATATATGCAAGTTTTTTTTTTTTTTAATTAAATTTTTGTTTAATTTAATTTTTTTAATGACCCCCCTAGAAAAAATTCCTAGAGCCGCCACTGCCCTCATTAATATAGATAGGCTCATGTATTGGATGCTCTACATATATATGAATCTGTCCATGACCTCTCACCAAATCAATCATGAACATTGCATCATGATCATCATTAATCAAGTGGAACATCCTACCCTCCTCATTATCCCAAGCATTTTGTACCATAGCCTACTCACAGATGTATACCCAAAATCTTTACAGATGACCTCAATTTCTACTTAAACCACTTATTAGGATCATAATCATCTACTACCCTCACATCACCCCCCCCCCCCCCCCACATACTCTTTAGGATTTTCATTAAAATACCCACCATGATGCACATACAAAGTAAAGAACTCATCAATTCTACATGCATGAAACATATAATCAACATTATTTAATCCAATAAAACAACACTCAACCAAACAGTCAAACATGCACTGACACTATTACATTCAAAATAATATTCCTCCAACATGGTATTCAAAACATTATTTAATTCAAGCTTAATGATAACAGGGAACACATGAACAACCTTGATCCCTTAAAGGCCAAAGAGAAAACACCAACCAAATAGACAACATTATCGAAATCAAAGCATAAACAATCATTTAAATAGTGGTCCCTAACCCATGAGAGAGACAAAATATGGTATGTGTTAAAAGTTAGAGAGAGAGAGAGAGAGAGAGAGAGAGAGACATAGATACATACACAGAGATAGAGAGAGAGTGAAAATAAGTTACCTTTTCAAGCTTCAAATTTAGACCCATTGCTACACACTTGAAACTTCACCCGCTAATTCTCACGACGTTCTCCCTCTTCCAATCACATTAATGTTCCCCCCTTCAAATCGCAAGATTCGATGTGATTTTTGTGTGAATCAATATCTCTGTTCATCAATTTAGGTTTTCTATTGACGACGGTTTTGAATTGGGGATTTTAGGGTTCAACTAAAATTCTGAGGTTTTAGGTTTGGGTAATCAATGAGGTACATAGTTGATGAGTGAGGTCACATGGGGTCACATGTAGGGTTGAATGGCGGGAAGCTAACGTGGAATGGTCAGGTGTAGGTCACATGTAGGTCACGTGAGTTTCAGGGTACACGTAGGATTAGTTTAATATTATTTAAATGGGTGGGCTTAACACATAAGCGCTCTGTCTGCCACATAAGAGATTTTTGTTAGTGAGTTCACGGCATTAACCAAAATAGAATTGATTTTCTGCTTTTAGGAAGTAGATTTGTAGCAAAATCAAAATAGGGATAAAAATGAAATTTGCTTAAAATGTAAGAACCAAAAGTATATTTTCGCCTATATCTTTTCGTGACAAATGTTCAAAGTCACAAGTGAGGAGCTAGTTGAGGATCTGAGTTTATTTTGTTAAAGCAATTTGTCCACAACATCTACACAAACGCGTTGCCCTATGCTCTAAGGTAAAAACTAGAGCCTATCCAGTTTAGTCAACAACAACGTAGCCTATGCTTCTACGCCACCTGGATTCAATAAGCCACGAGGGTGTCGCGTGTTCATTGGCGAATCCCAATGGCCTCATCAGCTTATGAAGAAAGCGAGTGATAGCTGAATAGGCTAATAGCTGATTGGTCTCTCCTTAATTTCATCGTTATCATTGAGTGGCAGAGCAGAGACAGACATAAATCTAATCTATTCTCCATAACACAAACGTTGTTGTACTTTGTATATCTCTCTGTTACAGTTTAACCCACCATCTCCAATGGGACAAGTCCTAGGCCGATTACAAGGTGAACACCTTTCAGTTTTCTCTTTCAAATTACAACAGTGCCAATCTAAAAGCTTTTGTTTGATACTAATAAATCTTGTGCAGGTAAACAGTGGAGGCAAAAGCAAGTTAGGAAAATATCGGACAAAGTGTTTGATCGTATTAAAAGTCAGTCTGGAACTGTCAATTTGACATTTGAAGATTTGTACATAGCTATTCTTCTTGTTTACAAGTAAGAACTCAAAAAAATTTCTTTGCCCAATATTGTATTATGTATTTAATTACTATTCAGCTTAGTCTATTTCTTACTAAGAATGATTTTTTATTGTTTTAAATTTGGCCATGTTGCAGTGATATCAATAAGAACTTACCGGGGCCGCATTTTGATCCACCCTCCAAAGAACGAGTCAGGGAGATGATTACGGTACTCCTAATTCATTGATTAATTATATAGATATTTTTTTCAATGATAATGGTGAAACTATATATGAGCTTGTGTGGTGAAGTGAATTTGATCAAACTAATGCATGTGTGTTATGTGGAGTTGACTGTTTTCGATAATTATTGTTGATCCGTTTGATCTGTATTTATTTGGCAAGGGTCTAGAGGCTGATTTATTGGGAATGAATTTCGATCATTTGTGAAAGAAATTGATGGAAATCAATATAATCATGATAAATCCTTCTCTTAAGACAACAAACTTATAACTCAAATGGTATGTCTTGGTGTTTCTAATGGAACAGTTTAGGATTCAAATCCCCTACCCCAACTATTGAATTATTTAAGGCGAGAATGTTTGCAATGCAACCCAATGAGAAGATGTGAGGGAATGGCATTATATTCGTTCCAGACCAATTTATGATTATGTAAAATATGATCATGGCAAGGGGCTCATAGCCTGGTGGCATGTCTAGCCATTCCCGTGGGGAGAGTCTGTGTTCAATCTGGCATGTCCTCCATAGCTTAATGTAGCAAAAATGAAATATAACACTCTTAAGAATATGCTGGCGATTCAGCTACTTAAATGTTTAGATGGGTTTCAATGGTCACTTACTCTACTTAGAGGAGCCAATATTCAATTCAGCATTTCATCATCTGCTAAAGTCTCTAGCTTAGCTAATATTTGTGATTTAGAAATGAACCTTGTCAGCCTCGAACACAAGTTATTTTTCAGCATATCGTTTCCTGTCTCCCATCAAAATATTGGCTTGGCAGCTGGCTACTTAGATTGTTTTCATTGTGCCCAAGGAGACTAGTAAATTTTTTAACCTATTAACCATTTCGATGAAGTTGATTTTATGCTTTTCCTTTAATTTTGCATTTCAGTAGTTACTTACTTGTAAATCCCCTTAATACTGGTAATCTTATTCTTAAGTAAATTCAGAGTAGATATAGTTTTTTGAGAGAAAAAGGGAAAGGAGTGCATCCTTGGCATTGGCGCCTGTGGAACCCTCTAAACTGGAACTACATGTAGCAAACTCACCGTATAAGACAGTACTTGTTGAAAGGCTGCAAAATCAGGCTGATGCTGCTTTCTATCTTCAAAGGCTAAACAATACCTCGTCTTTGTGTAGGGATGACATGACATGGTCTCTGGTTGCATTGGATGTGCATGTGTTGATCTTAATCCATCCCTCAAAATGCTATCAGTTTATAAACTTAGTCCCTTGCTCATAGGATTTTTAACCAATTATGAATGAGATTCGTTTGTTCCTTTCTCCAAACAGTTGAGAGGAACATGTGAGTAATTCAACAGTTAGATTGTTACTGCCCATTGTCTTCTATGTTGCATTTGAATACATGAGTTTATTTTTGTTTTATAATCTGAAGAAATTCCTTGATGAAATTTGGTTTTTTATCAATACTTTTGCATGATCTTTGTTGGAGACTAGTGTTTTCAAAGTTCTGTGAAATCCTTATATTTTAATGTAACACATGAAAATCGTGTAGGATTTTATGTAAAAAGAGTTTATCCAATTCAATCAATATTAGCAATAGCTTTGTGGAAATTAGACTGTGCAATCATCATGGAAAATTGTCGTAGTCTGTTTAGTGAAAGCTGTTATTTCTATGCTGTATTAAGCATGGGAGGTTTTCTTTTTGTCATTGCTTCTGTTTATAACCTGTTTAAGGTGTCTGTTTCAAAATAGTTGACCTCTAGAGCTTGAGGGCCTTGACTACATGTACCCAGCTCTGATGACTTTTGTAGCAAATTATAGCTATGTATTGCAGAGAATGAATATGTGAATTTGTATTATTCATTTTAGTCAAGAGTAAATATGGTTTGCAATATGAGCCAATGCCTGTTCTTCCTTCTCTAGACCTTGAATGCAAGTAAGAACGATCCTATTAAGGTAAGGGGGTGGGGATATGTAACGTGAAATCTTTTAAATTTCACATTATTAGATAAATGTTTATGGAGGTTTGGGATAAAACATTAGCATTTTAAGAGACAAGTTAATTTTGTGAAATATGGGAAGGATTGGGACTATGATATTAGTTTGTGGAAGAGCATTAGGTGTGTGGCAATCTTTTTCTTTGTTTTTTTGTTTTAATATCAGGGTTGCTTTTAGTATGATATTTAGTGTGATGATGTTGCATTGAAGAATAGGTTTCGGACTTGTTCTTGATAGTGGTGACAAGGAATGTTCATTTGCATCAAGTTTGTATTTGGTGGGAGTTTAAGTCGGTTGACTTTTTCCTTGGAGTTAATTGTACTCCAATGTTCCATTAGGTGAAAGGCAAGATAGAACTTGTTGGAGACTTTCTACGCATGAAAGGTTTGAGGTCTGCTCTTTCTATGAGGTTCTTAGAGGTCTCAACCCCCTTCTCCCATTAGGCACAATCTATGATTGTAGTGTTTGCATGTTGGATAGGAAGACTCATGGTCCGTTTGGATTGAGGGGAGAAGGAGGGGGAGTGAAGGGGAGTAGAGTAAAATTAGCAGAAAATAAGCTAATTTTGGGTTAAATCTACTACTCTACTCTCCCTCCCTCCCCCTCAAACCCAACAGACCATTAGTCATTATGAGAGAGATTAGGGATAGTTCCTTCCCATATATGGTCTATTTTGCAATAGAGCAATGATCATACTTTCAACAATGTAGAGCTGAATGGGAACTCAGGCTGAATATATTTATTTTTTTATTTTCTATTTTTATATATTCTCTCTCTATTTGAGTGGCTGCAAGGTTCAAGAAGTATATATTATATCTCTTTGGGACTTTATAGCTCTTTTCAATTTTCAATTGCAACTTGCTGAAGAATGCCCTAAAATCATGTTGTATATTAGTTCTTCTATTTTTATATAAGAATCTGTCCTACTAAAGTAAAAAGATAATGTCTTTTTTTTTCCTCAATATCCGCAGGACTATGATTTGAACCTTGATGGGGAAATTGATCATGAAGAATTTGTGAAGTTTATCCAGCAGCTTACAGCTGAGACACTAATTGCTGTTAGTCAGGGACTGATTGTCAGTCTGGTTGTGGCACCAACAGTTGCAATGGCAACAAAGAGGGCTACTGAGGGTGTCCCAGGAGTTGGGAAGGTGGTGCAAAAGCTACCCAATTCTGTTTATGCATCCCTTGTGACTATTGCAGTTGTTTTCATTCAACAGTCAATTCAGGAGTCCGACTAGAGGTTGCCTTCCTTTTAAACTGAATTTATACATCCTGTACACTTCATGACTCGGATTTATTTTCATACTATTTGTAGATTTGGTTGTTAAGAATTATGTTTTAAGGGTTGTAACTTTGCTAGATCTGTTTATATGCAGTTGTGATGATTAACTCCTATTGCAAGCCTCACTGTAAAACGCAAAATATTGCTTGAGCTTTACTGAAATTGGAAGCACTTGGTCTTTCTGAGTCAACCACCCTATATTTGATTAGAAAAAAACTTAGGTACAGTATCTTAGGTGTTATTCCTTATGTTCCACTTTTTAAATTCAGCCATATAGCTACTTAACTTAAAAATACACTATTTTCTTATGAGAAAAAATCCACATGATAGAATCTTAAAAAGGGAACCTAAAAAATAGCACCTAAGTACTGTACCTATGTCTTGCTCATTTGATTAATCGGGTTTTTATGTATTATTTGCTAGCACATATGGCTTATGAGATATGGAACAAAATTTTGTAAGGAATGGAACAGAATTTTCCGTTCTATTTTGTCCAAAATCTGCCAAACAGGGAAATTATGGGTTTCCCTACTCTTCTTGTATTTTCTTTTCTCCCCCATTTTCCAATCCCAAACAGCCAAACTTCCTGCAAGAGTGAAATTGTTCTAGTCCAAGTTTTAGCAGGTAAGATTGCCATCTTATTTCTTTTCTGAAAAAAGCAAATAAGAGTCACCCTTTTTTTTTAAAATGTCAACAATCCACAAAACTTTGCCATCACCTGCCGTCCAGACTCAAGCACCAACAATAGATGCATCCTTTTGGATGGATTATTTTTGTCTTAACCCAGTATGTGACAACTCAAAAGATTATCTATGTGTACTTTTAGTCAACCTACTTAATAATCATGAATTGTTTAAATAATATAATGAATCACATAGATGGTTTTATAAACCGCAACATAATGGATTGAAAACACTTTCACTCCAATTTGGAGAAAATCTTTAATTTCTTCTGTTTCTATCATTTGTAAATTCAGTTCTCGAAATCTAGAGCCTTGAAATCTAGTCACTCCTTTGTATAAGGCTGTCCCAATAATTAAAGCTACTATTTTCTTTTTCTTAAGGTTGTGCAAGATTCAGTTTGGATTACATAAGAGGGAAATGGGAGGTAAGGAGGGCAAGAAAGAAAACAAAAGGGCTTTTGAGAATAAATGGGATTGGATTTTTATAGCAAAAATTTTGTAAATTGCAAATGGAGATCCAATACTTTTAAGGTTCGTTTGGTAGGAGAAGTGGAAAAGTAGGAAGATAGAAAATATTTGGTTTTTCCTCTCATGTGTTTGGTTGAAAGGGTGAAAAACTCTTTTGTTTGGTTGAAGAAAAAAAGAGAATGATGGAAAATATAATTTATATAAATTGACTATTATACCTTTATTACATAATATGTAAGAAATAAATTTATTTGTACTTATTAAATAATATAAAATTTACCACGTTATACATATAAATTTATATTATTACATTTATTATTATAATAATGTAAAAATTACAATAGTGTACATATAAATTTAATTGGGCAAAAACGTGGTCATACAAATTTATAGTGTACATACAATAGTGTTTTTATTTGTTTTTTTTTTTTTTTTTTTCCCCTCAATTATTTAAGGTCCCTTTTAGCTAAGGCAATTTTTATTTTAAAAAAAAATAAAAATTTTTTTTTATGTTTTTCCAAAGGATATGTACATAATACATGGTAGATAAAAGAAGGAAAAAAAAATCTCAATGTCATACGGAACCTGGACACAAGAAACAATACAATGTTGATCAGGTCATGTTGAAAAAAAAAAAAAAAAGGAGAGAGAGAGAGAGAGAAGAGAACTTGGACGTTGGTGTGCTGTGAAGGTAAGGATGAGAAGAGGCAAAAGTGATAAGAATTGAGAAAAGGCAAAAGTCAAGTCATTAGGTCATGAATGAGGGGTAGGTGAGGGGTATTTGTGTAAAAGTGCTTTCACAGCACTTTTCTCTCCACATTTTCCTCCTGATTTGGGAGGATTAAAAAAGTGAGCCCAGGAGAGAAAACTTTCTCCCCTGTTTTTTGTCTCTCTTATTTTCCTTCCCTAACAAAAAAATGGAGAACAACATTTTCCACCCTATTTTCCTCAACCTATTTTCTATCCTCCTTGTTTTCACCCCAACCAAACACACCCTTAAGCAAGACCGCAAAAATTAAATCCAAAAAAAAAAGAAATTATTGCTTCAATGCATTCAGAAATGAACTCAAAAAAGAAAATTCATTGCGGAGAAAGAATAGTGTATAACCATGACAATAAGAAAATTCAATGATTAAAAAGTGTGACAATGAATGCTCAGGCCCCAGACAGTTTAGTTAATGCAGTAAAGATATAGCTCCATAGAAATCTAATGACCATTCTAACTTCTATTATTACACTACTAAAAGGAGTTGATCTCAGTTGAATGCCTTGTCATATAACTGCAGAGCTTTTACTGCCATAAAGGTTTGGGTCTAGCAAAGACATGGTACAGCCAAGTTGCTTCAAGGAGAATTCAGCTTTTCAAGCTTAGCTTTGGCCAAATCAAGTTGTTCTACCCAGCACAGCAAATAAGAGAAAAAAATACATATATTAGCCGTTTAGCACCAAGAAAAAATATATATTACCAAGTCAATAGTAAAGATTTCATACTCTGTTCGGATGCTGTAGCTTTCTGGATAGTCGTTTGGAAAAATATGTTCCCATTTTTCTGATAGACAGCCTACAGTATACAAGGACAAAATGTTATCTCAAAACTAGGAAGCTTCTTGCCACTGAAAGAAAGGAAAGGAGAAAGTTTAAATTTTGCTTTAGATTAGTTAACAACATGTTGAGAAACATCCACAAGTCAAAGCAATTATATAAAAAAGAACTGACTGTTCAAAAGCAGAACATACATCACTTGCAGGGTTTTCTAACAATTTCTAACACTGAATTTAATTTTGAGCCAAATACATAGTTTTCATCAATTAAAAAACTAGATTGTAGGTTATTCAAAAGTTTCTCAGACGCTACATGATACCATAATCGAAATGCCATTATGGTCCATCATGGAGATTTATTCTGTTTCTTAACTCTCAACTCCCCCATTTAAAAAATTACTGCTAGGCCACAACTAGCACTTCTTGGTGTCTCCTATGGAGACATTCAGGGTTCAAATCTCTCTCTCCCAACTATCGAATTATCAATCAATAAATAAAATTACTGCAAGAATTATATAAAAATTGTCACATAGTCACATACTATTATTTTAAGGAAAACTAGCTATCATGCAATAGTCCCACACTCCTGCTTTTTCATAGTTTATGAAAATAAAATTGTGCTGACTTCAGATTAAGTACTCATTATATAAATGGTAGTAAATTAGTTTTATCACCCTTTCAATGATGATGTTGATGATAATACAAGTTGAACCAGCCAACCTAAAAAGAAGCAGAAAGTAAACACACATATCCAAAGCATGTAGATTAAACTTAGAAACCTTCTTTGGAACCAAGATCAAGCTGAAAACAAGGGACATAAAGTCTGCATAACTTGATTTCTTCAATCTTTCAAATACTGGAGGTTCTACATTTTTTGTTTATTTTTTTGGGTCTCTAGTGACAAGTAAGATTATCATAAAGGTGCTAAAACAGGTGCAACCTAAGCACACACAGAGTATACATAAGGCTTTCCTAAAACAGAAAAAAGAAAGGAAAAAAACAAATAGATAATGTTATATTAAATAATTAAATTCACAACTTTTTAACTTAAAATTTTGGGACAATCAATAATTTATCATAGTATTAAACCAGGAGGTCCTAGGTTCAAACCCTCGTCTACACCTTACCCATGCATTTTATGCCCACATGTGGAGGATTGTTATATAAAATGATTCATTTCACCGTGAAGAAGTGTTAGATTAAATGATTCAATTCATCATTTTCTAACAACTTAAGCATTTGGAATAGTTGGTAATTTATTATTAAAATTTAAGAGCCATCATGAAACATTAGGAAAGAAACCAATCCTATAAAGGAAAGATGGTTTGAGATGCACTCAATTAAGCCTTGAGAATCCATTTTAAATCTCTACCAAGGATTCCCCTTTTCCCTTCAAAAAACTATTACTCCTCAGTCCTCAGCTACCAAATATTTCACATCAAGCTAGAAAGTACAGCTTCCCAGCTAAACTATGCCCTCTCACAGCTATTCTTCCACTTCAGCAGGCAAGCGTCTTAACGACATATCTAAGTGTAACCCACCAAACTCCAGAAGGGTTAAAAATAAGTAACAAATCTAAGACACAGAATACTGAGTTGGAATACAGTATCAACTAGGATAACCTCCCAATATTACACATGCTAACCAAAACTAAAAGAGTCAATGTAAACTAAAATCCCACCTATTAATGCCTTAAAGTTCTAGATTTAGATATGGAACACGGATCTTGGTTTCTTGAGCTTTAATCTGATCAATCTGCAGGAAGTGGATTGGCAGGTAGCAAATTGGAGTAAATGTTGCGAAATCTACTAGAGTCAGCATAGTGGCTGTGTGTCAGCCCTAGTGGACCACTATAGAAATGCTAAAAACCCAGTACAGATGCAATGGGGCTGCAACAAATCCCTTTTTCCTTCCTTTCCTACCGAAAGTGCCATGATAGAGAAAACTCAGGCAGTTCACAACTTCTGTGACCACTATTTTAACCATGGTTTTTGTTTAATATTTATGCTAATTATGCAATACCACCCACAACAACACCCCCCCCCCCCCCCCCCTCTACCCCCCAAACTTCTCTAAAGTACAATATATCCTAAGAATGGATCATTCAAACTTGTAGCTGTATTGGCACATGAACTTCCATTATTTTATAGTTTCTTTTCTTCTAATATTCTAAAATTTGATCACATTCTCAAAAAAAGTTCAATCCCAATCACCATCCACATCCTTATTAGAAGCCAATCCCAACTACAATTAAAGGAATTTTTCTTTTTCCAAAATATGGTGTTAAAAGGATATTAAAAAAAAAGTGGTTCACAAATAGATATCACTCTGATTGTCTTATTCATGTTTAGCACCATCCATAAGCCCACTCACAGTGACAGTCTCTACGAATACTGCCTAAACAGTGGAAGTGATAGAAGAAAAAAAATATTCTCAAACCACCAATCGGGTCCATATACTTCAGATGCTCTATTGGCTTTTTCTTGGAGCCTCCGATTGTGCTTGCTTTGTTTCCAAAAAGCCCGACTCTAAGCCTCAAACTACATTTATTGTTGACCTAATATTGAATAGACTAAATAAAACCATCAATCCCTTATAGGTCTACTTCATGCAGAGACGGCAGGAAGTAGCCAAAGAACACAAAAAAGCTACAACAGATTATGTAAAAAGGACAAAGACTCAAGGTGTAGCTATGGAACACAGATCTGATTGATTTCTTGGGCTTTAATCTGATGGACTTAGAGGAAGGCGCTTCGCAGGTGGCAAATAGAGTAAATGTGGGCAATCTACTAAAGGCAGCATATAGCCCTGTTTCAGCCAGATGTGACATTAATGCCTGACAGTTCTAGATTTAGATATAGAACACAAATCTTGGTTTCTCGAGCTTTAATCTGACCAAGGTAAAAGGAAGTGGCTTGGCAGGTGGCAAATAGGAGTAAATGTTAGGCAATCTGCTAAACGCAGCACAGTGGCCCTGTGTCAGCCCTATTGGACCACTATAGAACTGCTACAAACCCACTACAGACGCAATATGGCCACAACCGATCTCTTTTTTATTCCTTCCCTCCCTAAAATGCCATGATAGCACCCTAAAAAGTCAGGCTGTTCACAGCTGCAATATGTTGGACACATGAACTTCCATTGTTTTTTTAGTTTCTTTTCTTCTAATATTATAAAATTTGACCACATTCTCACAAAAAAAGTTCAATCTAATTCACCATCCACATCTTAATTACAGACCAATCTTTTTTCTATTTTTTTGAAATATAGCGTTAGACCACAAAAAAAGATTGCATATAGATATAGCTTTGTCATATTCATGCCAAGAGCCTTGTCACTCAAACGGAACTTCCTATTGTTTCCAATATAGACCTCCAAGGTTTAAATCCCCCCTTCCCCTTTGTAACTATATTTTTTTTAATAAAAAGACTATGTCATATTCATGTTAGCACCATCCTTAAGCCATCTCACATTGAAAGTCTCTACGGATACTGCCTAAAATACGAAAGTGACAAAAAAAAAAAAAAAAAAAAAAAAAAAAAAACCTCTCAATCCACCACAAGATGTAGAGACAAAATCTCCTATTGTCACCAATCAGCACCAAATACTTTAAAGAGCAATTTTTGAAAAATTATAAGACACGGGTACGTCACCCAAATGAAGTGTCTGTGCAACCTAGCTTCAGACCCTCCACTGGCTATATCTTGGAGACTCTGATTTTGCTTGCTTTGTTTTCAAAAAAGCCTCTCACTATTTAGTCTCAAAGTTTCAATGCATTTACCACAACTTAACATTTATTATTGGAAAATTTCACCTATAACGCTCATGAAACGCAGCAAACTGTGAATTCCAAAGAATATTGAAAAGGTCCATTGTGATTGACTCTGTGGATAATTTTCACAAGCACTTGGCACACATATTCTATGTCCGTGGAAACCATAAAAGAGAGATTAGCAGAAGACAAGGGCAAGTTAAATTCTAAGATGAAACATAGAATCAAAAGTGGTATAGTATTATATTAAAGAGTAAAAAAGAAAGAGGGGTTGATAAGGTTACCCTGGATAAAGAAAGATGATTGAGTTCGGCAATGGCAACCTCGTGGCTTCTTATCTCTTTGATGAGTCCCAGTACAGGAGTCGCCTCAGACATTTTTTGTTCTCTCCACTAATTATCCCACACCGATCAGATACAAGCTTATTATTATATTCATATGCAGTTGCAAGAATTATTTAAATTGCCGAGCCTGGTAACGTAGGCTTGTCACCAAGCGGGGCATTAAAGTGGTTGAATTTATGTGTGGCTTGCCAGGGTAGTCATGTGTTGAAGGACTCTGGCTCATGGGTTTAATGGGCAAACCACATCCTACATGGGTGGGTGGCAATTACAAACGACAATTGTGTTTGAATATATCATTATCAGCATATCTTGAAGGCCCTCTTGGTCCATGGGTTTAATGGGCCAACCTCATCCTACATGGGTGGGTAGCAATTACAAACATACAAACAATTGAATATTGAATAGATTGCTCACATATCACACACACCATCCTAGCATGCCTAAGCTTGGGACCCCATAAAAACCACCACTTTTTTATTTTAATTTTTTAGACTGATTTTATGTACTTTTGAAATTGCACAATTTTAATTTTTTAACAATAAAGCAAAGGGGTATCGGGTCTTCACTCTTCACTCATAATCATGGATTGTAAATTGACAATTTTAACGGGTAATTACAAACAATTGAATATTGAATAGATTATCAACACATCCCAAAGGCCCATGGTCCATGGGTTTAATGAGCCAACCTTGCCTTACATTTTTTTTTTTTTGGAGAATAAGGACAATGTGTATTATTAAAAGAGGTTGTTCAAATTAATCTATAATACAGAATTAATATCTAGTAGTACATATTCCATCTAGATTGATAAGGGAGGGGAAATAGTCATTCTTCGTGTAAGTGAATGAGTAATCTCATTACAATGCTAACATACACAAGATAAATTAAAAGATGAAAAATGTGATGCAAGGAAGTGGATATCATAGACAATGCATCCATATTGAGCCAAGGAATTGCTACTACCCTGCAAGACCTTAATTAGGATCTTGGAATCACCTTCTAGGACAAATGTTGTCAAACCCCAGTTCTAAAGCTAGTTTAAGGGCCAGTGTTGCCACTAATGTCTCCACCTCTATGACTGTGGGAGGTAGAGGAACCAATTGCGACAAAGAAGTCATATCTAAACCATCAGTGTTTTGTCTAACAACCCCCAATCCTGTACTGTTGTCATTCTCTCCGTCAAAATTAACCTTGTAGCATGAAGTCTTAGGCTTTGTCCAAGAGGTTGGATGGATTATTAAAATATATCTGGAAAATATTCATTATAAAGCCTATTGTTTAAGGGTGTAACAAATTAAACCCATTAGTTTTAAAAGTAACAAGTAGAAAACCTAAGATTTTAAAAGGTACATGTAGGGACCGGGTTTGAGCACTTCTACTGTTGAGAGAGTGGACTCAAGCCCAGTTAGCCCAGTACAATAAATTTGTAGAGAGCGGGTTCAAGAACTAGACCCTAGCAAGCGGACAACGCCCAATGTGGCATTCACCTCCATCGAAAGCTGGCAGACCAGGATTACCCTCCGAGGTGTGCCCTCGGAACCGGTCCGAAGAGCCTGACGGTGGTCTCCCTCTCTCCTGGGGGATAGTCCAGGGCCAAAAAGCCCCCCTTGCTGATCTATTTCTTCCCCTTATATAGCCATTTTTTCACAATCTCTCTCTTCCACTTGTTGATCATCCATGCCCTCTCTTCTGACCGCCCGTCCCATCAGCCGCTTTATCATTGCTTATATGAGTTGCAGCAACCAAGGCTGCCCTGTCTAGAGGTCACATCTCTATTAGTATGTCTAAGGGGTTAGGTGAGCACATTTAGTGTGGAGGTGACAGCTTATCCTGGACTTACTCCTCCACTTAGTGTTGGTCTCGGTTGGCTGAGGGCAGGGTCATCCTCGGTAGGGTTCCTGGCAACTCAGACTTTTACACTTCATCCTCAGACGTGCCTTCCTCCTAGGCATGGGCCTTGGGCCGGATGTAAAGCGGGCTGAGGTTGCCAAGTTCTCAGGTCCCACAATAGCCCCTCAAAATCTTGCTGCCAGTATCCTTAGACGGGGAGGAGGGTTTTGATATCCTCGGGCCTTTGTCATGACTCGTAGCCTCGGCCTACGTCAGCGTTGGGGTCTTTTCGCCTGCCCAATGCACATTTCTGGCGCCTCGATATATGGTGCACAACTATATTAAATTCTGGTGACTCCATGCTCCCCACATCTAATAGTGTGATGGTAATTAGTCGGTGGGGATTTCCTGCCTTTATAGGTGGGAAACTCCACCCGGTTATCTTTAATTGAGGATATAAATACTTGTTTGAACCGGTTTGCCTCCTTATTTTTGCATTCAAGAACTCTGGCGTATATACTCTTAATCCGGTCAAACCTCCAACCCAATTAGCGTCCCTTACCAACATAAAAGGCCTGTCCAAGGAGCTTTTCCTCATTTCTGTAAGTCCTCTTCTCTCTAGCTCAAACTTCTTCCTTGACTCCTTTCCTTCCTTCGTTCTTTCTTGAGTCTTTTAGTCGTTGCTAGGGATGGGTAGATTTAAGAAATTAGTTGAGTCTGAAAAGGCGATGGAGAAATTTATCGCTGATTATAGGATACCCAGTAACATGGGCCTGAGGTATTGCGAGAAAGGGGATTGGTATATTAGAAGGGAAGAGGACAAGGTTGTGATTCCTATAATCGCCTTCTTAGAGGAGGGGTATAAGAATCCCTATGGGCCCGATGACGAGCGTCTATCTCAGGCATTTTCAATTAGCTCCCACCCAGTGTGTCGTCAATGTGTTTATGGTACTAGGGTGCGTAGACGCCCTGAATGAGAAGATGGGATTAAGGTTAACCCATCATGACGTGAACTGGTGCTATAACCTCCAACTCCTGAAAGGCAAGTCGTACTACATGAAGACGAGGGACAATAGGGTTCAGCTTATCTAGTGCCTCCTTGAGTCCAGTAAGGAGTTAAATCAGGATTTCCTCATTGTGTCTGGGGAATTGCATAATGGTCTCCACTGCCCACGGTAGAGGGAGAGCCAGGTAGGATACTCAGAGTAAGAGAGGGACTAGCCCCATTTTTTTTTTTTTTTTTTTTAAATCCGTTTTGTTTGGTTGCTGACGGGAGCTTATTTTTCCTTCTGCAGATCCGCACGCCTTCGAACGTCATTTTAACTTGGTCAACAAGGCGGATTTGGAAGCTGTTCTTAGGGCGGAGATTTTCATGAATGAGGGCAACAATCAAGTTAGGGTTGCTCACAAGATTCTTGGGTACGATCTGACCCAGAAGTCATTCCTGGTCCCGAAGTACATGATCAGGGCTCGTGATCCTCGGCTTCGACAAATCATTGTGGTGGAGCACGGGTTCTCACTTTCTGAAGGATCTTCCATTCCAGAGGGCGTCCCGTTGGCAGGTTCTTCCCCATCCTATCAAGCTGCAAAGGTCGAGGGAGAGAGTTTGGAAAAAGAGGGAGAAGTAGTTGATCTGGGTTCGTCTGAGGATGAATTTGGTGCATTCAGCCAAGCCAATCCGCCCGAGGATCCTTCTGGTGACTTGGGGGATCCCTATTTGCCTGAAGCCGATCTCTTGCCTCCAAAGGCTAGCATTCGGGCCGAAATGGGTTCCAAGAGGCAACCCCAAACCAGTCTATTTGACTTGCTTGAGGGTAAACCAGGGAAGGATGCGCCGAAGGAGTCACAGCCCAAGCCTCCTCCACTCGCACCCAAGCTTTCTCCTCCCCTACTTAAGCCTTTGCCTGCGCAGGCTAAGTCATCCTCCACTTCGACAATCTCGGACCCTCAGCTCGAGTCCACTGACCCGAAAAGGAAGAGGCCTTCCAAGGGCAAAGACCTTATGGATGAGGGGAGATCTCGTTCCTCCCAAGAGGAAGATGAAGTCCGCCGACCTTCTAAGCAACTGAGGATCGATGGTCAGAGTAAGGGGAAGAAGGTCGTCCAGCGGTCCGATCCCCAAGCTTGGCTACCCGCTGCCGTGCTTCACAAGAAGCCTTTGATGGATGATGCCACTCTCAGGGACTTCCGAGGGGGAGAGGGGGCTCACGTAGCCGATGCCCTGGAGAGGTCCCTCATTCTCCCCGTCGACATGGCCGAGCTGGGGGGCATGAGGAGGCAAGAAGTTGCCCGTAACCTTAAGAGGTACCTGGGCATGGTAAAACTTTTGAGACCTATTCCCTTGTTTGAATTTTGTTGCTTAGTCCCCAACTTATGATGTACTTGCTTTGGCTGGCAGGCTATCCAGGCCACTTTTAGGTTAAACGAGGAGGCCGACAGCCAGGGTAAAGCTCTAGGCCAGAAGCGTGACAAGTACTTGAATGTCGCGAATACTCTTAAGAGATCTGAGGCCGATCTTAAGAAGGCAATGGAGGATTTGGAAGAGATGACAAAGGCCCGAGATAGAGCGACATCTAACCTAGTCGGCACTATAAAATAAGCCGAGGACTAGACAGGGCGCTTGTGGGATGTTGAGGGTCAGCTGCAGGTTGGCAAAAAGTGTATTGCCAACCTAAAGTAGGAGTTAGCCGAGGCAGTGGGGGCGAGAGGTGCTATCGAGTACGCTAGGGACGAGGTCGTGAAGGCTAAAGAAGAGGTCGTGTTTGCAAGAATAGATGCTGAGCGCTCCCTAGAGCAAGTGAAGGAAAAGGCCTTTGTTGAGGGAGTGGTTAAGACCGAGACTGCCCTTAAGGCTTAAATGCCTGAATTATACAAGCGTTACTACTCCCAGACCTGGAGTGAGGCTCTCAACCAAGCGGGGGTCGAGGCCTTATCCAAGCTTAGGAGGGCCGACAAGGTGTATTACCCCCCCTCCCCGCAATTTGTGAGCTTATCTCTGCCGCTCCTAAGGCGGGCTCCGCCTTGCAAGCGACAGATGAAGGTTGGGCCAGTGCTGCCAAGGACTTAACTTTGGCTGATAAGCCTGTTGAGGAGACTGAGCGCACGGAACATTGGAGGGCGCAGGGACTGATAGCCAAGAGGTGACCCGGGATGCGGTGAAGCCTTCTGCTAACTCCTAAGCTACGCTTGCTGTCCCTCAGGTCCCTCTTGTTGGGGAAGGGTCCTCTGAAGTAGCCCCTCTGAGCCAAGGTCCCGAGGCACCAGTCGAAGCCATCCGAAAGACTCCTCAAGACAAGCTGTCTACCGAGTTGGGGAATTAGGCCCTCTTGTCGAGCTATCTTGTGTTGACAGATGGGGCCATCCTGATCCCGCTTTCTTTTCATTTTTGCTTTTTGTCTTGGTAACATTGTAACAAAACTATTTTTTGTGTAAGATATCCAATCATTTGTTTTTAGTTCTTCGAATGATGCTTCCTTTCATTTGTCGTATTTTAATGCTTTGTTTAATATCTTGGTTCTATCCAACGCTTTTGTTCTCCTATAAGTAGCTAGTTTTCCCTTAGGTTTGAGTCTGAGGACCACGCAATACCTTGGTTTGGCCTAACCCTCAGGTTTCCCTTGCAGTAATTAGTTTCCCCATAGGCTTGAGTCCGAGGAACATGTAAGACCTTGGTTCTGCCTAACACTTATGTTCTTCTGTAAGTAACTAGTTTCCCCATAGGCTTGAGTCCTTATACTATGCAAGACCTTGGTTTAGTCTAGTACCCAGGTGTTCTTCTGTAAGTAACTAGTTTCCCCATAGGCTTGAGTCCTTGGACCATGCAAGACCTTGGTTCAATTTAGTACCTAAGTATATTTGGGTGGTTAGTTTTCCCATAGGCTTGAGTCCGAAGACCATGCAAAGCCTTGGTTCTGTCTAACGCTTATGTTCTTCTGTAAGTAACTAGTTTCTCCATAGGCTTGGGTCCTTGGACCATGCAAGACCTTGGTTCAACCTAGTACCCAGGTGTTCTTCTATAAGTAACTAGTTTCACTGAAAGTTTGAGTCCTTGGACCATGCAAGACCTTGGTTCAATCTAGTGCCCAGGTATATTTGGGTGGTTATTTTTCCCATAGGCTTGAGTCCAAGGACCATGCAAGGCCTTGGCTTTGTCTAACGCTTATGTTTTTCTGTAAGTAACTAGTTTCCCCATAGGCTTGGGTCGTTGGACCATGCAAGACCTTGGTTCAGTCTAGTACCCAGGTATATTTGAGTGGTTAGTTTTCCCATAGGCTTGAGTCCGAGGACCATACAAGGCCTTGGTTCTGTCTAACGCTTATATTCTTCTGTAAGTAACTAGTTTCCCCATAGGTTTAGGTCTTTGGACAATGCAAAACCTTGGTTCAGCCTAGTACCCAGGTGTTCTTCTGTAAGTAACTAGTTTCACTGAAGGTTTGGGTTCGATGACCGTGGAAGACCTTAGTTCAGCCTAGTACCCAGGTGTTCTTTTGTAAGTAACTAGTTTCACCAAAGGTTTAGATCCAAGGACCGTGGAAGACCTTGGTTCAGCCTAGTACCCAGGTGTTCTTCTGCTTGGAGTGAAGGAATTTGTCCCCTGCGTTAGGAAGTTTGTTTTTGGCGTGATGACGGCCTCAGCCTTGCTTCGCCAGAAGTGGGCTATTCCTCAGACCGGAGCCTTGACCCCGCGCTGTCCTAGACAGGGGTGGCTCAGATTTCTATCCTCGCGTATGGCAGTAGCCCCTCCTTTGCTCCAAGTTTCCTCCTTCCTCAATCACGAGGCGTCTCATGACTGTTCGCGTTCCGCGCTTGGCGCTTTGATGTGCAAGGCGTGCTCTCATTAATATCCTCGTGGATCAATGCAGATCCAGCAGTTGATGGCTTCTTTGGAATTTGGTCAGGATTAATGTCGCTGATAATTCTTCTTTCGAATTTTGTGTAGACCAATTTCCACCAACCTTCGCCCTCTATATAAGGCTTTTCGGGGGAATCGTCCTTCCATACCTCACGAACCCTCTAGTTAAACAGGAAACATGGCCCTTCAGCCCTTCAAGCCCCTTCAATAAATTTTCCAAGATTGTGATCAGAGTTTGGGGGAATGGGATGGCTTTGGATAAGGGTGAGGGCACGCATGCCAAAGGTCCTCCTCCTTCGATTGAGAGCCGTTGCAATTGTAGTTCGCGTCAAACTTTCGACGTGGCAAGGTTTGGGCGACATCCTGATGGTGTCGTGCATGGCAGTCAGGAGGGAGGTCTATGAAGTACATAATGCCTTTCTCTGGTGCGCGTCCATGCCTGCCCTTCAAGCTGGCAGTGACTCGTGCTTGGCCTACCTACCGATGGAGGCTCGTAAGATTACGTCATGTCCGGTGCTTAGGTGTTGCCGCCTCCAATGGTTAATCACCATGGGGCTGGGAGAGCATCAAAGGAACATCATGGGGAGGGGCCATCAAGCACTCTTGCATCTGCTCCTCTTTTCGTGCTGGCACCATCCACACCGGCCTGGGGGTTGTTGGTAGCCTTAAAACAAGCCTGCCTCAGCCCTCCTTTCTAAGGTTAGCTTTAGAACAGGCTCGTCTGGGCCTCTGTTTGTAGAATTAGCTTTAAAACAAGCCTGTCTGAGCTTCTATTTGTATCATGTATTTATTTACTATTTAATGAAATGCTGCAATGTTTATTCCCTTTTCTTTTTCTCTAAATTTTCTACTTTTCTGCAACGATTATTTCTTGTGCGAGCACTTCATTGTTTGTTGTTCCTTTTCCCCTTTTTTTTTATGGGATTCGAGATCTGTGTCGCCGGTGGTAACGAAAAACTGCCTAACCTCGCGTAAGCCCCTAAAGGGGGAATTATTGACCGTTGCGCTTGCTAATGCACTAGTTCTCCCCACAGACGGCACCAATTGTAGGGACCGGGTTTGAGCACTTCTACTGTTGAGAGAGTGGACTCAAGCCCAGTTACACCAGTACAATGAATTTGTAGAGAGCGGGTTCAAGAACTAGACTCTAGCAAGTGAACAACGCCCAATGTGGCATTCACCTCCATCGAAGGTTGGCAGACCAAGATTACCCTCCGAGGTGTGCCCTCGGAATCGGTCCGAAGAGCCTGACGGTGGTTTCCCTCTCTCTCGGTGGATCATCCAGGACCAAAAAGCCCCCCTTGCTGATTTGTTTCTTCCCCTTATATAGCCCTTTTTTCATAATCTCTCTCTTCCACTTGTTGATCATCCATGCCCCTCTCTTCTAACCACCCGTCCAATCAGCCGCTTTACCAGCGCTCATGTGAGTTGCAGCAACCAAGGCTGCCCTGTCTAGAGGTCACATCTCCATTAATGCGGCCAGGGGGTTAGGTGAGCGCATTTAGTGTGGAGGTGACAACTTATCCTAGACTTACTCCTCCGCTTAGTGTTGGTCTCAGTTGGCCGAGGGCAGGGTCATCCTCAGCAGGGTTCCTGACAACTCAGACTTTCACACTTCATCCTCAGACGTGCCTTCCTCCTTGGCATGGGCCTTGGGCTGGATGTAAAGTGGGCCGAGGTTGCCATGTTCTCAGGCCTTATAGTACAAATTAAACCCTAATGTTTCAAAAATAACAAATAAAATCATATTGTTTAAAAAATTAACAAATTAAACCTTGTACCATTTAAGTGGAATAATATTTTATCTGGAGTTTAATATAACCTAAGAGATTATTATTAAAACTATAAAGTTTAATTTATTACTTTTGAAAGGTTCAATGCTTTAATTTGTTATAACTCTGAATTATAGGGTTTAGACTTTAAAGTGTACTTTTACTCCTATTAAAGCAATAAACAAGGGAATGAAGAGAGTTTTTCTATTTACCAAAAAAAAAAAAGAAAAAACGAGATTTTTTATTTATTTATTTATTTATTTTTAAGTATCTTTTCCATTCCATTCCCCCTATTCCCTTTCCATTACTTAAATCAATAAGCTAACTTTAAGTTACTTTTTTTTTTTTTTTGGAAAAGATAACTTTAAGTAACTTAGATTTTTCCCCCACTTCTTTAAGTAAATAAACTACCCAAATGCAAAGTTGAGCTGAGTTGATTGCCTCACTTGTTTCCAAGTTCCAACAATTTCTGTTTAGCTGTTTGAATTTTTTGGCCAAAAGGCCCAAAACCGACATTGGGTGGTTCGGTGGTTGGTTGGAGTTTTTGAATTCCAACAAAAATTGAATTGACTGACAGATACTTCCTCTGTCTTAGTTTATTTGTCCTCTATTCTATTTTGATATGTCCCAAAATATTGTTTTGTTTCTAAAAGTAAAATTTATTAATTTACTAGTGTTCCTATTATACCCCTACTTTATTTTCAAAACTATTTGAAAAGAAAACTAACAAATATTTAAAAAATAAATCTAATTCAGGCACCTTTTCAGTTGCCTCATTAAGAATAGCTCTTAAAAAAAAAAAACTAATAAATTTATTTAAGAGTAGTTTTGTAACTTATACATTTTTATAAGGTAGACAAGATAATAAATGATGTTCACTTAAAAAATTTGACTTTTCAAATAGGCCAAACAAATTGGGACGGGAGAGGTATATGGTATTTACATTTTTATTTTTTATTTTTTATAAATTATATATTATAAAAAAATATTATTTGTATATATGTTTTTAGAACATTGTAGGTTAATTTTTTTGGGGGGGGGGGGGGGGTGGGGGTACGGGGTAGGGGTTTGGTTACAAAATACTTTTTATCGAGTAAGACTTAAGTACCATAGTTAGGTGTTGTTTCTTAGATTCCCTTATTTAGATTCTGCCATATGGATTTTCTTTTTTCATGGGTTGAAAGTGTATTTTTTAATTAAATAGCCATATGGATGAATCTGAAGAGAGGAACCTAAGAAATAACACCTAAGGTATTGTACCTTAATTTTGTCCATTTTTATATTTACGTGAAAAGTAGAATAGTAAAAATATATATTTTTTAAATAACTATTTAGATATAATTTGACAAAAAAAAGTTGAAACATGGTACTTAAGTCCATAGTGTGATGTTAATGCTTTAATGCTAAAGCTCTATAGTTTAGCAGCAATTAATTAAACTCTATAATCTATATCTATTTGTATCTAAAAGTTGAAATATAGAGTTTAATGTTGCTGTACTCCTATTGAGCTACATTAACGCCATATCATCAACCTATTTTCAATATTTTCTCTCACATTTTTAATTAATTTTCTCCTTATTAATTTTCCACTTTAGAATTACACATTGTCCAACCTTTACCTACTTTTATATTTTTTTCTCCTCACAACTCTATATCTTAAGCTTACAATTTCTCCATTCCTCCATCTTTCTTTTATTTTGACTCTTCTTCTCCTCAATTTTTTTTACTATAAATTTTTTTTTTTTATTTTCTTTGCCATTCATTTCATATTTTGCCCACACAAAAAGGATCTCATTTTTAATTATTTTTCTCCTTATTGATTTGCCACTTTACAATTACATATCTCCAATATTTACTTACTTTTACTTTTTTATCTCCCTACTATTCTATATCTTAACTTTACAATTTCTCTATCCCTTTATCTTCTTTTTATTTTAACTCTTATTCTCCCCATTTTTTTTACTATAAAAATTATTATTTTCTCTTCCAATCAATCTATATTTTGCTCACACAAAAAGGTGAATACTCTCTCTCTCTCTCTCTCTCTCTCTCTCTCTCTCTCTCTATATATATATATATATATATATTCTTTCTTTGGGTGGATGTTTAATTTTTTAGATTGATGAATTTTTATGTTTAACTCTACTTTAGGCTGATATCATTTGGTTATATTTTAATTTTTTATCTTTTTAATTTTATTTTCTTTGTTTGTTACAAGTTATCATATGAAATTACAAAATGATTTAATGTTATTCTATTACATAGCATGACTTGGATAATTTGGTGTTTATAACTATACACTTCCTTTTGAATATTCTTCTACTCATCTTCTTTTACATAATTTTGTTATTTGTCTCACATTCTATTCCAAAAAATGTGATCTCTCTCTCTCTCTCTCTCTCTCTCTCTCTCTCTCTCTCTCTCTCTCTCTCTCTCTCTCTCTCTCTCCAGTATTAATTCTTTCTTGCAACTATATTTTAGATTGATGATTGTGTGTGTGTGTGTGTGTGTGTACTTTTAGATGATACACTTTGGTTGTGTGTTTTTTGAGTTATTCATCACATGTACTCTCTACCTCTCTTATAGTTTTGGTTTAAGTTAATTTTTAGATATTTTGGAAGTGAGATGGTTATGCATTTGAATGTCTATATAAATTATTTGAGTAATATCAATTATAAATTTGTAATAAGGTTTAATTATCATAATAATCTTCTTAAGAGAATGAAAAATAACCATAACACACTATACAAAAGTTTGAATAATATAGATCTCTTGAAAAAAGTTTGAACCTAAGTTTTCCAAAAAAAATCAAAACAATAAAATGATATATTTGTAGAGATGAAGAGATGAAAAATAATTTTAGAAATAATATCTCCCGTACATTTTATAGATTTATATATATCTAAAAACTAAAGCAGAGAGTTGAATGTTGCCATGCTTTTGTTGAGTCACATCAGTGCCACATTATCAACCTATTTTCAATATTTTCTCTCTCATTTTTAATTGTTTTTCTCCTTATTAATTTGCCATTTTACAATTACACATTTTTCAACATTTACTTACTTTTACATTTTTATCTCCCTACTACTCTATATCTTCACATTACAATTTCTCTATCCCTTTATCTTCCTTTTATTTTTACTCTTCTTCTCCCCATTTCTTTTTATTATAAAAAATTGCTATTTTCTCTTCCATTCAATCCATATTTTGCCCACACAAAAAGGTGAATACTCTCTCTCTCTCTCTCTCTCTCTCTCTCTCTCTCTCTCTCTCTCTCTCTCTCTCTTTTGGTGGATGTTTAATTCTTTAGATTGATGAATTTTTATATTTAACTCTACCGTAGGTTGATATGATTTGGTTATATTTTAATTTTTTATCTTTTTAATTTTATTTTCTTTGTTTGTTACATGTTATCCTATGAAATTATAAAATGATTTAATATTATTCTATTACATAGCATGACTTGTATAATTTGGTGCTTACAACTATACATTTTCTTATGAATATTCTAGTAGTCATCATCTTCTTTTATATAATTTTGTTATTTGTCTCACATTCTCTTCCAAAAAAGGTAATCTCTCTCTCTCTCTCTCTCTCTCTCTCTCTCTCTCTCTCTATTATCAATTCTTTCTTGCAACTCTATTTTATATTGATGATTTTTTTTTTTGTTTTGTTTTGTTTTTTTTTGTTTTTTTTTTTTTTTTGTCTCTCTACTTTTGGATGATACACTTTGGTTGTGTATTTTTGAGTTATTCATTACATGTACTCTCTATCTCTTTTCTAGTTTTGGTTTAAGTTAATTTTTAGATATTTTAAAAGTGAGATGATTATGTATTTGAATGTCTCTGTAAATTATTTGAGTAATATTAATTATAAATTTGTAACGAGGTTTGGTTATCATGATAATCTTCTTAAGAAAATGAGAAATTCAAATAATGAATTTTGGAACTTAAAAATTTTAGTTGTAGAAAAAAAACCATAACACACTATACAAAAGTTTGAATAATATAGATTACTTGAAAAAAGAATAGTATTTTTTTTCTTTTATCTCAAAAAAAAAAAAAAAGGAATAATGTCATCAAATGCACCTAGTTTTAAAAGTAACAAATGAAACCTTATTCTCAACCAAAAAAAGAAAAAAAAAAAAAAAGAAAAAAGAAAAAAAGAAACCTAGTTTTTATTGGGTTTTATCTAAACCATCACAAATATAACTTTATCATTAATTTACCATTCACAACTTACCAACTCAACGGTTGTGAAATAATTTGTAGAAAATTGTTGTAATTATAGACTTATTGGTTATCATTAGGTCATTGCAAGACAATGCATTTTGTATGCTTCTAAGGAATGTAAAAATGAGTAAACAAGAAATTGTACGTGTTATGTGCATTTTTAAGTAACAACAGGTGTAATTAATGAGAACACGTGTTTTCTTATGTAATAGAATTTGATTTGAATTTGATTTGATTTGAATTTTGTCAGTTATTACGATTAAAGAATGTAGTACTCAACGGGAAGATCTCTCCCTAGTTCAAATTATTAATGCAGTTCAAAGCTCTTGAATTTTGTCACACTGCAATGGCTGCCAAGTCCATCTTTTTGCTCTTTCTCCACATCTTTATGGCTCTCATTATTTCTATCAGCACTTGTTATGGTGGTGCTACAGATAAGACCAAGGATCTTTACATTGTTTACATGGGTTCACTTCCAGAGAGTGACTACTCATCCCTTTCCCACCATCTCAGTATTCTTCAAGAAGTTCTTGGAGAAAGGTAATTGTTCATGTACTTGATAGTTTTACCAATGCATTTGCTTATTGCTTGCTCCTCCATACAATGACTTGGTCCTAAGGATACAAGATCTGTATAAAACAAACCTCATGCTTATAATTGTTTAGACATATATTTAGTTCTAGCACTGTACATTTTTTGTGATTTTTGTAATAGCATTTGTTTGGACGAGCTTAGTTTTATCTTTACACATTAATATAAAGATTTTAGAAAACATCATTGTGTTTGAGATATAGGTGTAATTTTGCACAATAAACTAAACAAAATAAGTTGGTGAAAATATAAACTCGTCTAGACAAACACTCTATATCCATCTTTTTTTAGTATTTATTTATATATTTTTTAAGAAACCTCTCTATATCCATCCATAATTATAAATTGAAACAGAACTCTTTGGTATTTAGTTTTATACATTATCAAATTGAAAATAATTGACAATAATATAATTAAAAACATGAGGGTAAATGAAGAAATTTAAAATTTTAATTCCATAAAATTAGCATACATATTTAATACTTACAATATAATTAGGTGCTATTAAAATTTTAAAGTATTACATTAAAAAAAATTCTGAACATGGTAGTCTCCATTTTTTTTAGCTCCTTTTATTTGAGCAAAGAAACAAGAAATACAAATAAAAAAGAAGCAAGAATGGAGGAATATAGAGAGACAGAGAGAAAAAATAAAAAGTTTTAACTACTTTTGATCTAATCTCTCATCACAGTGCTGCCAGTGACTCCTTTGTCAGAAGCTACAATAGGAGTTTCAATGCATTTGCAGCAAGGCTCAGTGGTGAAGAGCACAAAAAAATTGCCAGTGAGTGCTTTTAAGTCTGATTTTGTTGTCTTTTTGTTAAAAATAAGAAATTCTTTAAATAACTTCAAAACTACTCAGTAGTCAGTTTAGTTTGATATGTGTTATGATTGGAATAGTTTGTAACCCGGACTGTATAATTACAACAATGTTAATGTGCACTGTGCAGGCAAGGAAGGGTTGGTATCTGTGTTTCCATCTAGGACACTCCAACTTCAAACAACAAGATCATGGGAATTCATGGGTTTTCCTGAAAAAGTAGATGAAACCTCACTGTTGAGAGTGATATCATAATTGGTGTCATTGATAGTGGAATCTGGCCTGAGTCTGACAGTTTTAGTGATGAAGGTTATGGTCCACCTCCTAAGAAATGGAAGGGGACTTGTGATGGAGGCCTCAACATCACTTGCAACAAGTAATTTTCTTCTCTCCCTAAATTATATTTTCCATTTATATGAATCTGCTTTCTTCCAGGGCATGCTGGATGATATATCTATATAATGTTGTAACTTTTCCTCAATGTTACAATATTTTAGGATTTATGTTTAGAAAATATTACCATTGAATTATAAAATTGGACATTTTTCTAAACCAATGAGATCTAACAAAACTAGCACCTCCCTCCCTCTGAAGTTCTAGGTGGAGGTGAGATCGTGAGCTCAAGACCCATTGGTTACCTGCGTAACTTACCCATAAAAAAAATTAATTATTAAAAAGATAATGGCACATTTCTCTAAAAACAGAACAATGAATAAGTTATAAGTTATACCAGTATAACTTATTCATAACTTATATCCCAAGTAATGCTTTTTTCTATTTCTTTTTTCTCCCCTTCCCCTTGAAGCTTTTCTGGAAAATTTGAAAGTTGTTACTCCCATGTGCTGGTTTGGGGCCATCTTGTGTCTTTTGCCATTAAAGCCTCTAAGAAGATTTGAACACCCAACCTTTTACAGAGCCACCCTGTACCGGAACATTGTAGGATATTTGTAGGATTTTTACATTTTTCTTTGTATTTGAATATTCAAGAATATGAACTGTACATTTGCAGTAAGATCATTGGAGCTCGATTTTACACATTAGACATTCATAGTAATTCCGCAAGGGATGAAGAAGGCCAGGGTAGCCACACTGCCTCAATAGCAGCTGGTAACAAAGTACCAGGTGCAAATTTCTATGGATTGGCCAATGGAAATGCAAGAGGAGGAGTTCCATCAGCAAGGATCGCTACATATAGAATCTGTGGCCCGGGAGGGTGCACAGATGACAGTATCCTTGGTGCGTTTGATGATGCTATTGCAGATGGGGTTGACATCATTACAATTACAGTTAGTGGAAGTCCAAGACCCTTCAATTTTGATTCTATTGCTATTGGTTCTTTTCATGCAATGGAAAAAGGTATACTCACTGTTCAGTCTGCTGGAAATGATGGTCCTTTTCCATCAACAGTAGGAAGTGTTGCACCATGGTTATTCTCCGTAGCAGCCAGCAGCACAGATCAACGAATCATTGATAAGGTTGTTTTTGGGAATGGGAAGACCCTTATTGTAAGTATCTCTATTTTTTTTTCTTCTTTGGTCAATTGAATGTAGACATAATTGTGTTGTGGGCAGCTGACAGATTTAGCTCTTTCTTGGTTATAGTAGATCCCGGGGTGTGATATTAATGTTGAGAAGCTTACAACTCCAAGGCACCTCATCCCCCCTTTAGGCTAGCAACGTGGACTTGAATGACCTGAGTCTTTCAGTAGTATGTTCTAATGACTGTGCAGTTACCAACAGCTTTGGGGCAGATAAGGTGTCTAGTGTCCTGACGGCTATTTGGAATGAGGTTTCACAAGCAAAGCCCTCTTAAATTATTTGAAGTGGTCATCAAGCGGTGTGTTAAATTTTTTGTCACTGCAACGAATGTTATTATTCTTTGCAATACTTTTCCGCTAAAATTTTCTAATTTCATTCTTTGATTGCCACTATGTGAACTTATGTTTTGATTTTCTTCATGTGTATTAATCGTGCAATTTTCCTGTGCCTTATTTTCTTTATGATGCTTTTTTTTTTCAATATAGGGAAATGCAGTTAATTCTTTCACACTAAAAGGAGTGAAGTTCCCTATCATAAAGGTGAAGATGCTAAGAGTAATTGTTCTGACGCTGATGCTCGGTAATTGTTGTTCTTTTCGTTATTGCTGACTTTGGGTTGTCTTAAAAAAGAAAAAAGAAAAAACTAAACACTCCATGTTCCATACTAGGCTTTGCAGTCACCTTTGTCTAGATAGCAGCTTAGTGAAGAAAAAGATTGTGGTCTGTGATAAGTCAACAGGATGGAATAAAGCTTTCAGAGCTGGCACCCTTGGGTCAATCACCTTAGATGAGGATTATTTTGTAGTTCCCTTACCTTCATCTGGTTTAACTTCTCACAACCGTGATTTGGTGAAGTCCTACATAAATTCTACAAAGTGAGAATCCTAATATTTTTGTACATTCTGATTTGTTTATTACAACTTTCAAGTTGTATTATTGCTAGAATTCATGAGAACTCGTACACTGATTGATTGGATTTTATTGGTTTAGTTTTTGATTTGGGAGAAGATTTATTCTACGATTCTGTTGTTCATGTCTCTAGTTTTTATTTTCCAGTAACCCGCGTGGAGAAATTTTAAGAAGTGAAGCTATCAAAGATATAGCTGCTCCTAAATTTGCTTTCTTCTCTTCTCGTGGGCCAAATTCAATTTCTGACGAAATTTTAAAGGTTGCCCATCAATTACTGTCTTTCCAGGGATGCATGTATCGCTTAAATGAATTTCATTTCTAACAGATACATATGTTTGCCGCATATTGCAGCCAGATATAACTGCTCCAGGAGTATATATTTTGGCAGCATATTCACCTGTTGCTTCACCATCAAGTGCCCCTGGTGATAAGAGGTCTGTCAAGTACAATATATTGTCTGGAACCTCCATGTCTTGTCCCCATGTAGCTGGAGCAGCCGCTTATGTTAAATCATTTCACCCTCATTGGTCTCCTTCAGCCATCAAATCTGCTCTCATGACCGCTGGTAATCGTCATTCTCCATCTTTCTTGCTCTATCAGTTTCTTAGTTGTGCTATGTTTCTAACTTATTCTATTTTATTGCACTTCAAGCTTTGTCAATGAATGTCTCAGAACATTCTGATGGTAAATATGAAGATGGCGAATTTGATTTTGGTGCTGGCCATGTCAATCCAGTAAAAGCAATAGACCCTGGCCTATTGTATGATGCTTCAAAAGATGATTGCATGAAAATGCTCTACAGTATGAAAGTTCCGTCTCTTCAGTCCTAGCCCCAAGGAGACGAAAGGTTCTCCAAAGGATCTCAATTACCCATCAATGCAAGCTCTAGTTAAAATAGGCAAGCCTTTCACAGTTGAATTCTCCTTAGCAGTGACAAATGTGGGTCTTGCCAACTCCACTTACAAGTCAAAGATCATAGCAAATTCTCAAATTAATGTTAGTGTGAAACCTAGCTCCATCTCCTTCAAGTTATTATATGAGAAGAAGTCTTTTCTTGTGAAAGTATCGGGGGAAGCATTAACAGCAAAGACAAAAATTTCTGCATCGCTCTTGTGGTCAGATGGCACCCATAATGTGAAAAGTCCTATTGTCATGTACACACAGAATCCAGAAGAATAAGGGATGAACTTAATTGGTTATGAAAGTGTTTTTATTAGTAAAAATTTGACCCATAAATGGTCCAAAAAATTATTTTTGAAGGTGTTGCAATATATATATTCTAGCATTTTGCAAGTAACTTCTCAAAAATTTCAGGAAAATGTTTTCAAGATATTCAAGTTCAACTTCAATGATTCAGAGCAACAATTCCATTCATGCTCTTAAAGAAATCCAAACTCCGAATAAGAATTCTAATGGTCACCCCCAAACCATCGAGTGTTTGTTGCCATATAGCATGAACGGTCAGTCGTAACATCTTGGAAGAGACTGAAGGATCAATGAAAGTGGCAAGAGGGGAAATATGAATGGTCAGGCAGAGTTGTTATGCAGAAAAGCCATACCCATGCAAAAGATATGTCAAATGACTAACTACCAAATTGGAAAGTCCACGCAGGGAGGTCAACATAATTCAAAAAGTTCCACTTTGAAAGTAGAGAACTGATTCCAACAATTACCTCATTCAATTAAGGGCAGCACTTAAGGCCATGTAATTTAAAAGAAGATTGCAAGCGAACCACTTTTTTACCATGAACATCCTGCAATTTAATTTACAGGGAGAGCTACTGTTATTACAGGTAGTATTTAATTATTAGGAAAAAAAAAATAAATCTTTTCCCACACATATATGAGAGCACTAATTCACTAAAACATCTAATCTTAAAGAAATTTAAACTTAAATCAAGACCTACCAATGTTCATAATAAATTGTTTAAGCTCAATATCATATTGTCAGTAAGAAATGTACATTTTCATATGACCTTAGGCATTGTAACAAGGTGGCTCATTCTTTAGCAAGAAGAGTGCTTTCCTATCCTCATTTGTTAGTTTGGATGAAAGATGTTCCACCAGACGTTTTCAATGTATTCCATGCTGATTTGAAGGGCCTTCCTTAATAAAATGCTAAGTCTTATTTCTCAAAAAAATCTTGTCAGTAGCTGGTATAAACTGTTTAATTGCTCAATATCATCTTCTGTGGTGCTACATCTAATACTAATGACCTTAAAGCTCCAAGAACGATAAACTTCCTCAAAGTTGTTAGTAGGCTCGGATAAAATATAAGTGTGTAGAGCACAAGGCACAAAAATGCACGTTATTTAAAAGCTTAAACAGACTATGCCTAACGAATTAAAGGACACGGAAGAAATTAGCATATGGCTTGCAGTTACTCACCACATCAAGCAGCAATAAGAAATAACACAAAATGTCACTAGCTTGGATATAACCAAATTGATGGTTCTTTGTTCATCAAACTAGGTCTATTTGTTGCTACATCATAGGAATATCGTAACAAGAAATTAACTTAAATCAACCGGCATGAGTGCGTCCACAATGGTGGTGCTAAAAAGCTATTTTTAGCACCACCATATACAAAAAGGGTGCTACAATGGTGGTGGTATAGGTAAATTTTTTACCTACACTGCTACAGTGCATAGGGGTGTGTAGAAAATCCACTGATCCGCCAAACTCGAGATCTGCCGAGTTAGGTCGGTTTTTAAGGCTGTGGTGGGTTGGGTTAGGTCACAAAAATTTTTTTTATAGTGGGTCGGGTTGGGTGTGGGTCATAAAATTACAAATCCGCTAAACCCGACCCGACCCACCCATATTTAATATATATTTAAAATATATTATATATTTAATAATTTTTTTTTTAAATCTGCTATAAATATAATATATACTAATAATAATAATATTATATACTATAAGTGCTTATATATAATATATTATATATATATATATATATATATATATTATATATATATATATATATGTAATATATACTAATAATAATATATTTAATAAATTTAATAATAATAATAATAATTTGTCAAATTCATGGGTTTAACCTGACTCAACCTGATCCATGTGGGTTGGGTTGGGTTGGGTTGAATTTTTTTTGACCCACCATAATGGATTGGGTCAAAAAATCCCCTCAATCCGACTCAATCCGACCCATGCATATCCCTAACAATGCATAGCTATATATGGTTGTGTACTATAGCTGAAAGCTAAAAAAAAAAAAAAAAAAAAAAAATTTATTCTACCTCTTATTAAAGTATTTTATTTTATTTTATTTTATCTATTTCTTTATCATTCAGAGCTCTCAACTCTTACCTCTCTCTCAATTCTCTCTCAACTTCCTCTCATTGCCACTAGCCCACCTCCATGTTGCCGACTTGCGTCGCTGATCCATGTTGTTGACCCTGCTTGGTTTTTTTTTTTTTCCTAGTGGTGGTGGTAGTGGTTGTGGCCAATGGTCGAGACGGTTGTAGTTGTGGTTGGTTACTGAAGTTTATGGTGGATGCTTTTATTATAATTCTAATCAGTTATTCGAATTATTTTAATCAAATAGCTAAAAATATAGATCTATTGATGTTGGATGTATTGTAAAGTGAAGAAGTAAAATAGATAGAATAACTTTTGTACGTGCCAAATTGCTAAAGAGGTGTTTGGTACATATACTTAAAAATATGTGTTTTATTATTTGAAAACGTATATAAAAATGTGTACGTAAAAAAAATGTGTAATATTATTTAAAAACTGAAAACATATGTCTGAGTGTAATATTATTTAAAAACTGAAAACATATGTCTGAGTTGACATAGTAAACGTGGCCTAAATTTTTAGCACCACCAATATAGGCTCTCTAACAAGTGAAACTTGAAATTAACTCGCAACAAATGTTCCAAATCGTAACCAGAAATATTGTAACAACAAGTTCTAGCAGTTCTGGTAGGATCCACAAAATCATAAAAATATTGGCCCTTAAATAAAACATAAACAAAAGACAAACGATTAATTCCTATCGTTGAATGTCTTCAGACCATATCTTGAGTTGACGAGTCATCATCTTCAACTTCAACTTCAACTTCAACTTCAGCACGATCCGAACCCGAATACATACTTGAATCAACAACCACAAAGTGGACCCAGAACTCATGTTGATGGATACTCTCTCTTCCTTCTTCTTCCTCCCCATGTTCCATACTCTCTCTTCCTCCTCCTCCTCCTTCTTCCTGGTCCACAACATCCATACTCTCTCTTCTTCCTTCTTCTTCCTCCACATGTTGATGGTACACAACATCCATACTCTCTCTTCCTTCTTCTTCATCTTCCTCCATAGGCATAACATATCGGCAAAGCGGGCACAACCCTTTAACCCGGAGCCAGTTCTCGATACAACCCGAATGGAACTTGTGCTTGCATGGCATCTCTCTAGCCTCGCCGCCGACTTCAAACTCTTCCAAGCAAATTGAGCAGGCTTTATCAGACTCCTCCGCCGTCACTGTCACTCTCGGCATAGCCTCGATAGCCGCCTTCGTCGCCTGCAACTCCCCATGCTTCTCCGGCGAGCTGTGGCGGAGTGCTGCTGCTACTGCTAAGACTATATCCAAGATAGTAGGAAATCGACCTTGGATTTCTGGATTCGACATGTTCGACCCGGTTGAAATATAATTGAAACTATAATATTCAGTATTATCAGAGAGAGAGTTTTTTGTTTGCGAAAGAGAAATAAGGTTGGAGATTGAGGTAGTGTGTTTTTATATGATAGAAGTGCGAGGTGAAGAAGGATTTGGAAAAGTACTACAAGCTTCCGGAACTTTTGCTCTTTTTTTTTTTTTTTTTTTTTTGAATGTCAATAAAATAAACTTAACTTTGCTGGATACATGCATAATAATAATAATATTCCAAATCATATACTTATATGTTTTCTATAATTTATTATTTCCCATATTATACTTCTTTAAAATTATTTCAACTTGACTTAATTTTGATATATTTTATTGTTGATAATATAATTTTTTTTTTAAATGCTACTATTATATATGACTATAAAATTATCAAAACTAATATTTTTTGTTTCATCTTTTACTTATTTATATTAAACATCAACATTTTCTATTCTATTATAGTTTTTATTTTTTTTCTATTAGAATTTTCTAGAATTTGTATGTTTAGATGTTATCATTGTCATACGTAATTTGTATGTATGTATATTAGATTTTAAATAAACAAAATTAAAATCAATTGAAATTATAATAATATAAGACAATAATTTTTTTTTTTTTTTTTTGGGCTATGTAAGTGAATGAAGGAATCTATGAAATATTATCTTCTCCATTAACTTTATATATATATATATATATATATTGAAAGCATAACTAATATTTTTTTTTTTAAAAGACATATATACTTAAATAGGTGATTTTTATATGGGTTTTAATTAACTCAATTAATAATAATAATAATAATAATAATAATTGTCGTTGAATGCGTGTGATGAAGCTTTTTTCTTTTGATTTAGTTTCATAATTTTTTATTCATCATAATTTGAGGTTTACACTTTTTCTTGCTAATCTTACACATTTAAAACAACTAATTCAAAATGAACAAATAATTTTAATACTATTTCAGTTGTATTAGTAATTCTATATATGTAATATTAATTATCTGTGGTACAACCAGGAAATTTTTCTAGGAGGGGCCAAGTTAAAGTGCTCAACATTAAGTTTAAATTTTTTTTGGTTATATTTTAAAATTGTGTCTTACATTCTTTAATGATATTAAGAGTGCCTTTGTTTAGGCGTCTATACACCCTAAACACGCGTTTTTAAAAGAAGTGTAAAATGCCTTTTTAAATACGCAATGGAGTCTAGTTTTTACAAAGGCCACTTAAAAACCATTTATAATTGATCATGGTTTTTTTCATTAAATTACTCACTTTAAAAGCTTTAATATTGAATTTTTCTAAACTAATTACATCGCCAATTATTTCACTTATAAATATGTAAACTATTGTTTATGTTCAATCAAATATAACAGACAACTTAAGTGTAATGTTTTTTTTAATCTTTAATACTTCAATAAAAATAATATACGGTACTATAAATATATGAATGAAAAACGTAAAAGAATAAAAAATTTTAATTACTTAATCCATTATTTACTAAAGAAATAGATAGTAAACCATTTTCGTCAAATTTAAAAATAATATAAAATTGTAGAACATTAAAAAGATACAAGCTACAAAGTAAAAGTATAAACCAGTAATCTAATATAGGAAAAAATGCTCACACACCCGCTGAATTTTAATATAGTGGCCATGGCATCCTCTAAACTTTTTTATATTAGCCAATTTACTCCATTAATTCCATGCACCTACCAAATTAATACTTTGTTACTTTGGTGTTAAAAAACTAAAGACAATTCACATTAGCTTAAAAAATACTCAAATAATTTGTCGAAAAGTGCCTTTCCCTTGTAGGAGCTCTCCCTTTCGTCTCGTAAGAAGCCTTTCCCTCCTTTAGGCCAGCTTTAAGGGTACTATGTTGTTCAGTTTTTCTTGTTATTTCCAATGGCAAAGAATGTGATTAATAGTTTGGAAAATATGAAGTTAACGGCCGATGAAGAAGCAGTTTTTGCTATATCAGATGAAGGAAGGATGGAAGTTATTGAAAGTTGTAACCTGAGTCTCATTGTAAAATTTCTTACGTGTAAATCTTTCAACAAAAGTGCGGCAAAGAATACATTAAGGAGAGTATGGGGCCTGGAAGACAAGATGTAGATTCTTGAGGTCGGTCTAAATCTGTTTCAATTCAAATTCTAATCGGAGTTTGATATGACTCGAATACTTAAAGGCAGTCCATGGACGTTTGATAATAAACTGCTCATGCTTCAGCGATGGAAAAAAGGGATGAATGTGGGGAATATACGAATGGACTATGCTTCTCTATGGGTCTAGATATGGGGGAGCCCCATTTGATATGGTTTCCCCCAAAGTAGCAATAGAAGTTGGCAGTAGGTTGGGTATGGTTGAGGAGGTGGAAATGAGAAGAAGACAAGATGATCTAAACTTCTTCATGCAAGTTCGTGTTGCACTGCTGATAACAAAGCCACTCAAACATGGTGATTTCATAACTGGATTGGATGGTGAACGTACGTGGGTGAATTTTAAATACAAGTGACTTCCAATGTTTTGCCACTACTGTGGTATGCTTGGACATGATTTGAAACACTGTGCAACACACTTTGCACTAGAAAAAAATGGAGGGGAGGTGGAGTATCAATATGCTAATTGGTTAAAAGCTACAGTGGACCATCCAAGATTTCCACTTAGGCAATATTTGGGGAAAGGTTTTAATTCTACTAATGATATGGGTGATATTCTAGAACAAACAACAAACCATCAACCGAAGTTTGGAAAACTGATGGCGACAAGGAAAAGTGATACAGAAACCCTAGTATGAGTAGTTATCACGATAAAGGAAATCCCGTGTTTTCTAGAACTGTCCCTAATCTCTAGTGAATTGATATTGTAGATAATGGATTTCATGCTAACGTGAAGGATGGAAATATCGTGAATTTTGGAACTCTGATATCCAGTAGATTGATAGCGTAGATAATGGATTTAATGCTAATGATAAGGATGGAACATTATCTACCTTAATGGATAGGATAAAGGGAAATTCAAATTTAAATCATAAAGCTGGTATTACGACTCACCTCTCTATTACCAATTAGGCCTTAGGAATAATTGGGCTGCTCTCATCAAAGCCCAAAGCCATTTGGACTAGAATCAACCATATGGATTTTGGGCTGAGTGGGTTTACTAAGGCTCTCACGTCGCCAACACTTGGTAAGAGGGACTCGATGAATGAGGCTACTGCATGTCTATGTGATGAAAAAGGAAGACTAGTTGTAAAGCGTGGGAAGGTAGACACTGATGGAACTATCAATGATGGTGTATTAGCGGGGGTGCAGGTCAACCCTTGTTGGGAGAATGAGGCTTCTAAGCTGGAACTACCAAGGGTTTGGGAACTCTTAGACAAGTCATAGCCTTTGCAAGATTGTGAGGGAACAAGCTCCTATTGTGTGTTTTCTCATGAAACCACATCTAGATAAAGAAGGGTTTGAGAAACTTTACAACAATTTGCCTTTTCTATATTAGATTATTGTAAAACATCCTGATTCAAGGGGAGGATTAGCATTAATTTAGAAGAAAGACGTATCAATGGCGGTCATTAACTTTACTGCAAATCATGTCTTAGCTAAGGTGAAGGAGGATGATAGTTTTACATGGTTTTTGACATGTTTTTATGGTTGGCCGGAAGTACATCAACGGGAGAAGCTATGGAAACTATAAGCTCACCTGAGAACATTTGTGGATGGACCTTGGCTATGCATTGGTGATTTCAATGCTTTTCTCAATGTCTCAGAGAAGCAGAGCAAATGACCACCACAAACAGCCTAGGTAGATGCTTTTCAAGATGCATTGGAATTGTGTCAGCTTGAGAATTTGGCTTTTAGGGGCTACCCATTCACTTGGAGTAAAAAGAGACCTAGTGATGCAAACACGAAGGTGCGGTTTGATTGAGCTGTAGCAACCAAGGAGTAGAGGGAGAAATACCAACTAAGTACAGTAACCCACCTTTCCTCTCATGCTTCAAATTATTTGCCTATTATCCTTTAAACTAAGAGCTATAGACATCATAGACAAAAAAGAGACAAGGGGTTCAAATTTAAGGAATCATGGCTTTTATGGAATGAATGTGAGACAATGGTGAAGGAAGCATGGAACATGGCAGGGAATGGAGAATCTGGATTGACTTTAATCAAGGAAAAAATCAGCACTTGTGAAGCGGATTTAATGGCATGGGGAGCTACCAAGTTTGACCCGAACTAAGGCTATTAAGTAGCTTCAAAACCGAGTTGATGCTCTAAATGAAGCTGAAACCATTTATGAGAATAGAGCCGAGTATTTGGGAATGAGCTAAAAGAAAAATGAACTCGTTTTAAAGAAAGAGATTTATTGGGCACAAAGGTCAATAATTCCCTGGTTAAAATATGGGGATAAAAACACTTCCATTCCAAAGCAACCCAATGGAGAAGGGGAAATCACATTAAGAGGATTAAAAATGTAGAAGACCAGTGGGTGGAAGACATGGAGGGTATAGTCAATGTAGCTTCCGAACTGTTTTGATAATTTGTTTAAAGCAGGTTCATATGATCAGATGGAAAAGTGTCTGAATGTAGTCTCTAGCAAGGTGACCCTTCATATGTAGCAGATATTGTCTAGTGAATTCAGTATGAATGAGATCTAGGTGGTGTTGCTCCAGATGGGAGAAATAAAGGCTCTTGGACCTGATGGTATAAATAATCTTTTTTACCAAAAATTATGGCATGTTGTGGGTGATTCTGTAGTTGCTGTTGCTTTGGATTTTTTGAATTCTAGTAATATGGCGCTTGATATTAATCATACTAATATTGTTCTTATCCTTAAAGTGAAGAATCCAGAGAAAATGTCTGATTTCAGACTTATCAATCTGTGTAATGTCATTTATAAAATTATTCCCAAAGTCTTGGCAAATAGATTCAAACAGGTCCATCTCCATATCATCTCTCCCACTCAAAGTGTTTTTTTCCTAGGATGTCTCATAACAGATAATGTGTTGGTGGATTATGACATTTCGCATTATGCATTGCAAGAAGAAGGGCAAAAAAGGATCTCTGGCACTGAAGCTAGACATTAACAAGGCTTATGACTGAGTAGAATGGCTCTTTCTATAAGGGATCTATGCATAAGATGGAATTTCCAGAAATGTGGATAGAAAGGGTGATGAGTTGTGTTACCGCACCATCTTTTTTTGTTCTTATTAATGGTAAATCTTATGGTAATATTCATCCATCTAGAGGACTCCATCAGGGAGATTCTCTTTCACCATATCTGTTTCTGTTGTGTGCAGAAGGGTTCATTTCTTTATTGGCAAAGGCAAAATTGAAGGGAAGAATTAATGGAGTATCCATTTGTAAAAGAGCACCCAAAATTTCTAATCTTTTATTTGCAAATGATTCCTTATTGTTTTGCTGAGTGACTCATAGTGTTGTGGAGGCGATTGTTGAGATCCTTAAAACTTATGCAAAAGCCTCAAGTCAAAGTATAAACATGGAGAAGTGTTTGGTATATTTTAGCAGTAATACCCCAAGTAGCCTGAAACAAGAGATAATGGGGACTCTAGGTGTTGAGGAGGTGGATCGATTTGAATCATTTTTGGGGTTGCCTATACTAAATGGGCATGCAAAATGCCATACCTTTTCCTATCTGAAGGATAGAGTATGGAAAGACATGTTGTTATCGAGGGCTGGAAAAGAGGTTCTTATCAAGGCAGTGGCTCAATCCATCCCCATTTACACAATAGGTGTGTTCCAAGTTCCTATGAAACTGTGTGATGAACTAAATGCAATGTGTGCAAAATTTGGTGGGGACAAGTAGGGAATGAAAGGAAGATTTGTTGGAAAAGCTTGGATAAATTATCAATTTCAAAGAAAGAGGATGGGATGGAGTTCTAAGACTTGAGATCATTCAATCTAGCTATACTAGCTAAGCAAGGGTGGAGAATGATACAAGAAAATGATTCGCTCCTATATCAGTTCTTTAAAGTGAGGTATTTTCCACGATCTACATTTCTTGATGTTGTTAAGTCACTGAACTGCTCCTTTGTTTAGAGAAGCATAATGGTGGCACTGCATATTTAGAAATCTGGATGTTATTAGAGAGTTGGGAATGGCTCTTCCATTAGAGTTCATTGGGATAGATGGATTCCTAACCATCCAACAAACAGAATCCTCTACTTGGCCAATGAAGATATAGAGGATTGGTGGGTTTCATACCTTATTGATCCAGATTTATATTGGTGGAGACAAGATTTTATCATGTTCGTGTTCCATAGAGAAGATGTTGAAGTCATTTGTCCAATCCTTTTACCCTGACTCAATTGTTTGGCTATACAATAGGAATGGGTTATTCTCTACCAAATCGACATACAATGTATCCAGACAGGTTTTGAGGGGTGACGACTGCATTGAAAATTCCAACAAGTGTGCAAGAAAATAGGTATGGGTAGCTTTGTGGAAACTTCGAGTTCCAAATAAAATTAAGGTCTTTGGATGGAGAGCATGCCATGAAATTTTGCCAACACGGATGAACCTAGCTAAGAGATGAATTATTGAAGAAAATGTTTGCCCGAATTGCACTAGATTTCTAGAATCGGTGATACATGCCTTGTGAGATTGCGATGCTGCTCAGGAAATGTAGGCAGGGAGCCTTACAAAACTACAAAAGTGCTTGCATAGACAATCAGACATGATCCAGCTTGTTGAATACTTATTGGATAGACTTTCATTAGAGGATATGGAACTGTTTTTGGTCCAATCTTGGATCATCTAGAATCAACGAAACAAAATGCTGCATGGGGGGAAGCTTCAACATCCAGGTTGGTTGAATAAAAGAGCTACAAAATATTTGGAGGAGTATCAGCAAACACAGGAGCAATTGGCTATTTTTAAGTTTTGTAGTCAAGTAGGGATGTATGGAAACCACCTCTCCCATTAGTTTTCAAGTTGAATTTTAATGCAGCCATCTTCATTGAGACTAGAACATTTGGATTTGGTGCAATTGTTCGAAATGATAAGGGAGAGGTGATGGCAGCCATGTCTGCCAAGGGTCCACCAATGAGCAGCAGTGACGAAACCAAGATGTTAGCCTATAGAAAAGAGATGGAATATGGTGGGTCTATCTGGCTTGTTGTACACACCTATCGGAATATGGTCATTTTCTAGTCTCAACCAAGATCCAGCAGCATAAAACGTCGATCCAAATGGGTTTTGTAGCTAATAAAACTCCTTGCTGCATTCTTTCTCATCGTGGCCAATGATTCCATAGGTACAACAGAAATCTGAGAGCTTTTCATATTTGATACTCACCAATAGGTCATTGAGATTGACTCAAGGGAGGAAGAAGCCCGGTAGGAAGGGTTGGATAATGTCAACTTTGATTCTGGTAAATCTCCTTTAATCTCTATCTCCATCACCTGTAAAGTCAATTTTAAGAACCTTTCTGATCTTGGTGCCTATTTGCCTCAAGTTGTCTTTAGAGTGCCACAAGGTGGGCAGTCCATGGATTTGTATCCAGAAGGAAAAAGTTGTGAAGTCAATCTCCTACCATGAGAGGTTTGGGCACCACTTTTTAAGGATTAGATGACCTCCGCAGATGGACTATGGTCGCCTTTGAAAGGCTTTTTGGGAGTTTGCTTCATGTTGGAATCTGAAGAGGAAGATATTATATTCCAACTTTCTTACTTCTAGTGGGTACACAGGTCGCCAGGCTTTGGAGACTACTACCTTGACTATGTTTAGGCCTAGGGGCTTTGTAGATATGAATTTGCCTATTAGCATGGAGTCAAGGTTGGATTGGGGGTCTTGGTTTAAAGGGAGCTTAAGGTGAATGTCATGGAAAGAGCATTGTTTGGTTCGACTAACCAATTCTGAGACTTCCATAGCGACAGCTGGGTATTGGGGACAAAGTGACAAAACAAGTGCTGGGGGCTAAAGCAAAGGTTTGGGCTTTGGAGATAAGGTGGAGTGTTGATGGTTGTGAGAGACCGGGAAAATTGCCTCTCAAAAAAGAGAGATTTTTGGAGTGCTTTTTAAGAAACCTCTCTTTTTGGGTAAGTGGTGTAGAGCCGCCACTTTTTATATATATATATATATACACAAAAAAAGAAAAAATAAATATATGACTGAATTGTTCTCTTCATTGATTAAATAAAAAATTACATAATTGAAAAATTACATGGCTTTGGGTCCTAGTTACAAACTACCAAATAATTACATGGCTTTTTGTCCTAGTTATATTCTACCCAAAATAAAATAAAGACAAGGCTAGATCTACTTATCCAAAGAGTCAAAGACCTAAAGCCGAAAACTAAGTTACGGAATGGGAAGGCATTAGGCACTCATTTTGCCCAGGCAAAGTCTGGTCTTCTAAACTCTTGTGACCTATGTACCATTTTTATGCATGTTATGAATAATATGTTGAACATGTGAGACAAAAACTAAATCACATAAGTTTATCTATGAATGAAGTCCCTTCTTTTGAAAAAGAATCAGATCTATTTTGGTTGGTAAGAAAATTTGATTTGTCAAAATACTAGATATGTTTTGTAGTATGTAGAAAAAAAAAGGTTTTTTGGAGATAAAAAATTCAGATATGTGTTTATTACATAAAATAAAGTCTTTTGATATGAAAAATATCAAATTTGTTTTTTAAGAACTAAAAAAAAAAAAAATTGGTTTGTATAAGATCAGATGTGTTTTGTGATCATAAAAAATATGGTTTTTTGAAAACAGAAAAATCAGATCTCTTTTTTTTTCTTTTTTTTTCTTTTTTTTTTTAATATGGAAAATATTATTTAAGAAGAGAGTTTCACTCATAACATAAATTTATGCAACATGAGTTAACTAAAACAAACACAAACACAAACACATTTAATTTTTTTTTCTTTATTTCAAAATCTGCATATGTTAAAAATTCAGATCTACATCTAAGAAAGATGCAGATCTGATTTTGATTGAGAAAAATTCATATCTACATTTAAGAAAGATATAGATCTATTTTTAATTTCAAGAAACAATGTTGATCATATGCAAATTATTGGAATTAAGAAAGAGATCATGACGACTACATAAACAAAATCCAGATCACGCTTTAACCAAACAATGATTAACAATTCATGTTATGGATAAAGGAAAACATTCATCATTGTAAACAAGATTCATAAAAAGAATAGGGTGATTGAAAAAAACCTCTTGCATGAGCACTCCTTGTTCTTGAGAGAACGTTTTAGGGTTCAAAGAAATTTATTCAATTATCTTTGAAACCTAAAAACCCTAATTTAAGCAGTAAATCTCAAAGAGGATCAGAAAATATCAGCAATTTGAGAGCCTACATATGCCTCTTAGAGCGTAAAAAAAAGTTGTTGAATTATGAGACCCAGCCTCTATTTATAGAGGCCAGAAGACTCTAAAAAATAACTCTGATATGTAGAATGCGAATCAAGACTTATCCTTTTCCGAAAACATCGAAAAAGGGTGTGCCTTAGCGTCACCTAAAGGGCGTTGGCCCAAAGCCCCAAAGAGGGAAATTCGGCCCTTTTAAAGTGTCGTTCGGCATTCCAAAAGTGCCAAAAGTGCCAAATGGGCTCTTGGGGATTGTGTCTAAGGTTTTTTGATACAATCCCCACACCTAGACGTGTTTTCATCCTTAGTCTATGATTTTTTTTTTTTAATCTATTTTCTAGATAATTCTGGCTTTTTTATGAACAATTATCTTGTAGATAAATACCTTAAAATAAATCTTGATAAAGTTCAGATTATCCATAATTTTATTGTTATCCAATCATCCCTTTTATTCCTATGCATGCATCCCTATTTTAAACACTAATTATCAACCAATCACAAAATTATTTAATTAAATTTAATTGCTTAACCAATTAGAATTAATTTAAATTGATCGTGTGTGGTCGACTCTACATAGACACAATGCATGTTGACCGTGCAACTTGATCATGTGATATCTTTCGATCTGATGGTTTGATTTGGAAACCGAACACACCATTATGACCCTTAGAATCTCAAGATCATTTTTATGATATGCAATGAATGAATTAATGCATGTAATGCAAAGACAAATTGATGCATGTAATACCAAAAAAAAAAAAAAAATTGATGCATGTAATGCAATCATGATTTTTGGGGTACATGGATGGTCATTCAAGTCATTCTCCTTGATTAAATCATAGGTGCAAAATTGAGTGCCTACAAAATGCTCCTCATTGATAGAGTTTGAAAAGAGAATGTCAATGTAAAACAAAGACACTGATTTTAGAGACCATGATTTAATTGAGGTTGAATTTTCAAAGATTACCTAGCGCTTGAATCTAAAACCTTGGAACATAGAACTAGTGCCTTATCTTTTGACAGAAAATGAAGATACTTGACTTAGATTGTAGTTGATGACTCTGGAAATGATTCTTGACAATTGGGGTGACCAAGAGACTTTTCAATCCTGATCTTGATAATGGAGTTGTTTGTGACCCAAGGGCTTATCTACCTCAATCTTGACGAAAGGCAATTAAAGGGTAAAAGGAATTCTCTACCTTGAAACTAGAGCTGTTTGCGACTCAAGGGCTTCTCTACTTCAATTTGGAGATTGCCAGAGTGTCAATCAAAGGTCTTCTCTTCATCAATCTGGAGTTGTTGAAATGACGATGAAAGGTCTCTACTTCAATCTAGAGTTGTTGAAATGACGATCAAAGGTCTTCTCTACTTCAATCTAAACTGTTGCAATGACGATCAAAGGTCATTTCTACTCCAATCTAGAGTTGTTGAAATGGCAATCAAAGGTCTTTTCTACCTCAATCTGGAATTGTTGAAATGATGATCAAAGGTCTTCTTTACTCCAATCTGGAGTTGTTGTAATGGCAATCAAAGGTCTTCCCTATTTCAATCTGGAATGCTAAAATGACGATCAAATGTCTTCTCTTCTTCAATCTAGATTGTTGAAACGGCGATCAAAGGTCTTCTCTACTTTGATCTAGACTTGTTGAAGTGTTGATCAAAGGTCTTCTCTACTTCGATTCGAATTGTTGAAATGTTGATCAAAGGTCTTTTCTACTTTGATTTGCAGTTGTTGGAGTGTCGATCTAGGGCTTCTTTACTTCGATTTGGAGTTTGTTGAAATGTCAATCCAAGGCTTCTCTACTTCGATCTGGAGTGTTGCCTGCAAATAGTCAAAATTTGGGGGCTAGACTTTTAAATTATGAGAGCTTTTTGATCCCACTATTTTTTTGAGATGTGTGATTTTCATTTATTCCTTCTTGATTTAAATCTTTATCAAGAAAAGTTTGATTAACAAAAGATTCTATTTTTGAGAAACATTTGATTTTTTGAAACTTGGAAGTTTTGAAATTGACATTTAAAATTTTGAGACTTTGGAATTTGGAGATTTTGACTTGAAATCTAAAATTTTGAAACTCAGAATTTTGAAAATTAAGGCTTGAAATTTTGATCATGAAATCTGTGATTTGGATTTTTTGAAAACTAAAGATTTGAGTTTAAAATTTGGGCATTAAGAATGTGGAATTAAAAATTTGGGAATGAAAATTTTGAATTGAAAATTTGGAGTTTGAAAGCTACTTGAAAACTTTAAAAAAGATATTTTTTTTTTTTTTTGGGTTGACTAAGTCAACTCAATTTGACTAAGTTGACTCAGCCAATGAGTTTTAAGTTTGGGGGCTGAAATTTTGGCCCCTCACTTCTTTGCTTCTTCATTTTTCCTTTTTGCTTCATCTTTTATCAACTTTTCTTCCTCCATTGACACTATTCACCTTCTTCTTCCCCTTGTTTTTTCTTCTTCACCTCACCATCTCTTCTCAAAAAAACACTTTTCTAAGCTTCTTATCCTTCCCTCATCCATCTCTATCAATATTTCTTTAGTTCCTTGTGTTTTGAGCATTTTCATCACGCACCTATTTTTGGTGAAACCCATTTTCTAAACCCATTACTTTTCATGGTAAGAAATATGATCCAACATTTGATTGACATGATGATGATGGACTTCTCCAAGATCCTAGAACTCATGCTCCATATTGTCATGTAGACACCAAGGTTAGCTTCTTTTTTTTTTTTTCTTTTTTTTTTTTTTAATAATTTTTTTTTTTTTTTTTGGTTTCCTTGCTTGGAAAAAAATGTTGTTGCATATTTCATTGAAAGTTTCATGGTGAGATATTGTCATTTGGTTATTTTGAAAATTTTGGGGCATTGCATGATTGGTTATGTTGGAGAATTTTGGCTTTGGAGCATTCTTGAAGTGTTGTTTTTTTCTTTGATCATGGTGCAATTTGGACAATGTTAGTGGCTTATGGAATTTTGACAATGTAGGTAGATGGTGATGTTATTGGATGAATTTTGGTTTGGATTTTGGGAGTATTGGCATTGTGAAAAATTTGTGTTAGGCTTATATGAATATGTTCATGATATATGTGGGAAAAACTTGCTGGCATGTGTAAACTTTATTTTATGGACATGGCAAAATTTTGTGGGTAAGTTTATGGGTATGGAAAATTTTGATTTCAACTGTGAAAAATTTTGTTGGGTATGTGATGTTGGTTCATGGAAAATTTGCGGTTATGATTTAGGCTATGTGAGAATTTATTTGTGCATGGGCATGAACTTGTGGGAATTTTTTTATCTTGGACATGTAGGAATTTTTTGTATGGCTATGGAAAAAATTTGGTAGTTCTGTATGGATGTGTGGAAAATTTTGATTATGGTGAAATTTTGGTGGGGTGTTGAATTTTTTTTGGTGGTGGGGCATTGGTTGTGAGAATATATATATATATATATATATATATATATATATTTTTATGGAAATTTTTGGTCATGGAAATTGATGAGTTGAAAAGTGCATGGGCAACATTGTCTCCTAACATCAAAAACATCATCAATGAAGCAAGCATTGGCACTTTCTTTAAAGCTTCGTTAAATCAAGAGGCACATAAATACAAAGATCTTTAGTTACTTCTTGCCTTGGCAGAGTGCTTCTGGGACACTACCTATACCTTCCATTTTCCAAGCATTGAGGAAGTAATATTGACACCTTATGACTTCTCTGTTATCACTGGTCTGAGGTTGGGTGGTGAAAGAATTCTTGTCAATGATTCCCTTACTTCAACTGAACTCAAGAAGCTTCTAGGTTTAGTGCCTTCTAGAATGAGGAGTAACAATATTCCTTTGTCTTGGTTATGTGATAATATTCCCCAATGTGAGATTGTGGCAAAGGGTGCTCGTATGTTTATGCTTCCTTTTATTGGGACTTTCTTGTGTCTAGATTTAGGCAGTATTGTGAATCTACACTACTTAGGGAGCTTGAGAAAAATTGAACAAATCTAGAATTATGACTGGAGCGGTATGGCTTATGCTACTCTGATGCATTTCATGACCCAACTCTCCAGGCGGAGCCTTTCAAGTTTGGGTGGGGCTCCATTTATATGGCAAGTGAGGTTTGGGATTTATTTTGGCTATGTGTAGGTTGTGGAAAATTATTTTGGCCATGTATGGGTTTTGGAAAGTTATTTTGGCTATTTGTTAATGGTGTTGTAAATTTTTCAGGTTTGGATGTACGAGTACTTTGGAGTTGGTCCTGAAATCCTGGATGAAGTTGCTAGCATTTTTCCTAGATTTTTGCATTAGTTGCCCAAACATCGTTTATCTACACCTTCCAGGCATTCTTTGAAAATTTGGCGCTTGGTGATTGATAATTTGACTATTAATGATATAAGTTCTTCCTCCTCTTTCTTTTGAAATCTTTGACACTTGGCTATGATTCAATCTCTTTTCATTCTGAGTTCCTTTGTGACTTTTCAAATGGATTTAAATCCTTAGGCTGGATGTGAGGGGTATGCAGAATGTGAGCGGGCTCTAGAACTAAATGGCCGCCAGGTGTTGTTTGAGTGTGGGCATGGAAGGTATTGGTATCTTGGTGATTGGGTGTTTCCCCAAGTTGAACATGAGTATCCTCCTACCACAATTCCAACTCCTCCTTGTCACACCGTCCAGTTGGCTGACTTTCTAGCTAATGAAGAGATTGCTTGGGCCCGTGATGGCTATATTGTTGCAAGAGTAGAAAGGAATTATTCTGAATTCATCCAACTTCATCTGCAAGGTTGCTTAGTTGGCAGAACGGTATTTTTCTTCCCTTTTAAAGTCAAATTTCTTGATCTTGCAAATTCCTTTTCATATTTCAGCTTGGTAACAATACTTGCATGTTGTATTCTCAGCCTCCATCTTCTGAAGGAGAGGAAGGGGGAGAGGAAGAGGAAGAGATTCCCTCTCCTCACCATGCTAGTGGCTCTTCTAGTTCCTTCATGGAGACTTAGGCCAGAGCATGTACCAACTTCCTTGGCTTGATCTGATATGTTCTTGAATTTTCAATTTTTTATCCTTACTTCTTCTTAGCTTTATGAACGGCTCTTAATCTGGTAGAGTTGTGCTTCAAGTTGATGTGGATCTAGTGGAAGAAAGCATGTGGATGATTGGAGGCTTGCAGTTGTTGGCTCGCACTCAATCCTCCCAATACGTGCTCAATGATTTGAACTAGGTATGCCATGTTTCTTTTTAAGCATCTTTGGCTTGAACTATGCTTAATAGTGGAATTAACACTTGATTTTGCTAACTTTTTAGGCACATCAAATGGAAATTGTTGGCACTACCAGAAGAGCTTTGGAGGAAAGAATCAGAAGCCTCAAACTTGAAAATCGTTAGTACAATCCTCGCTTTTTCACAAGTTAGGAAGGAAATACTGAGGGTGGCTCCTCCAGAGGTGGATCAAGGAGATCCTTACGTAGGCAGACTCGGAGTCCTAATGATGTATGACTTGTATTTTTATTTTTATTTTCCATGTTTAGCTCTTTGCCCCTTGGATCATGTAGAGACTTTAACTAAGACAAGTTTAGAATTCACCTAATGATGTCTTGTAATGCTAGTTTAGACTTATCTGGCTTGGCTCTACTAGAATCTACACTTACTTGAATGAGGTGGAGCCAAATGCCCCTAGTTTAAAATGAATGCATGATTTTTGGAAATCTTGGTTATGATGAATTTTTTTAAAAAAAAATGATGATGATTTCTTTGATTCTTTGAAAATGAATGAGGTATGGGCAAATGCCCGTAGTTTGGAATATAAAACTATGAGTCTTAAAAAAACTTAATTTGATCAATTTTTGAAAACAATGATGCAAGTGAGGATTTTTGAAAATAAGTTAGTTGGAAACGTTAGAATGCCTTAGTTTGACCATAAAAATCTTTTTGAATGTTAAACGATCTTAAAAAAAAAGTCCGAGAACGCGAAATTGCATGGAGTTGCATAACTGTATGATGGAGGGGCTACGTGCCATGTGGCACATGAGGAGCTCCATTTGACACTTTTGGAGTACCAAATGACACCTGGCCACGTTGCGACACTCATGCCATGGTGGGCTAACCCCTCATGCTTTTCCCATGCGTGTTTCGCGTTTTTACATTTTTTGAAAATTTTTTACTTTGTTTGTGATCATGAAACACTCTCCTAGTTAGCTACAAACTCTCTGAAATCTATTTCAAACTTGATTAGGAATTGATGCAGCTTATTTAAATGAATTCTCTTGTGACAAATCTCTGTTTAAAGGTTAGTAAAACACAATAAAAAGTCATCCATGGCTAGCAATCATAATTTTTCTCATTCAACAATTCATGATATCAACAGATGGGTTCGTAACTTTGATTTCAATACCAAAACCAATTTTGTGACCTACAAACTAGAAGGAATCAAGGCTCTGAGGAATGTCAAAATCAAGTGGGACTTCTTTCATGCTATTGTGAAATTCTAGGATCCTGAAGACCATGTGTTTTGATTTAATACTACTGAACTCTATCCAACAATTGAAGAATTCTCTGTTATCCTGGGCTATGATTCTAGCAGAAAATTTGTAGCGGTTTCTTATGATCCTCAGCATAAGGAATCTTTGTCTGACGCTCTCGGTCTTCCTACCTCCATTACTAATAGTATGATTGAAGATCATATGGTGAATCTTCTTGCCATTATCTCTCAGCTGATTGACAAACGCACCTATAGAGTGACCGACAATATGCAGAAAAACTTTGGTTTGCCTTTATGCATGGTGGGAAAACTTTTCCTTCATTCTGGAAGACGTGGCTTTGTGGATGCTTGAGTTATAAGTGTTGTGAATCAAATTAAGGATGGTGATAATCCTATTTCTTTGATCTTGGCAGAAACTCTTCTAGGACTGGATGCCATATTTCACAGTGGAGAAACTCAAATCTTCTTAGGGAGTTCTTTGACTTTGCAGACATGGCTGATGGAGTGATTGGACATGATTGCCAAGCTTACAACCGGTAATTACGAGCCTAACAGTTTTCTTAGCAAGGTTGTAATCAAAACTAAGAGTGGTTGGGTGAAATTCTTGGACAAGAAATCCAATACCTCCATTTAATGGGACTATTATTGGTGGAAGTGCCCACCCCCTCTACTGAGGTCTCCAAGATCATACCACACCTTCCTTGTTGGGTTGCGGAGGGAAACTTTCTACAAGGGAGATAGACTCTTGAGGCAATTCAAATATGAGAAAGGAATGTCAAGTGGCAAAAGAAGAAGATTCTTCACTCTTGTGGACACTAATTCTACTTCTGTGAAACAAATGCTTTTGGGTTTGGAGATGGCTGACCAAGTGGACCAATGTTTTGTCAAGGTTCACTTTCACAAGATGACTACAGCATACTCTAACTGGTTGATAGACAAGATTATTGATAAGGAGGCTGAAAGGATTGCTATGAGAGAACAGTTTCTTAGAGACAACCGGGAAAGACTTGATGAAGACAACTAAAGAAGGGACAGTGATGACAAAGTACCTACCACAAGAGGAATTAGTGATCAACAAAAAGAGAAAAGACTAAAGACAAAGTGACCTTCTTATTTTTGGCTTTGAGCATGTGTATTTAAAAGTTGATGTAAAAACTCTTATGTTTAGGAAATATTTAGGATTTGCAGGTTAGGGATTTTGTTTGAAGTGTAGGCTTTCGAGGTTTGGAATTTTTTTATGGTTTGGCTTAGGGGTTGGGTTTTTTGTGGTTTTTTTTTTTTTTTTTTGGTTTTTTATGGTTTAGGTGTGGGTTTCTAGATTTTGTGTAGAGACACAGTTTAATGGAATGGTTGAATTTTTTGTTAAATTTTGGTTAATGGACAAATGGTGGGTTTTGGGAAATTGTGACCGAACCAATGCATGGTTGCCTACGTACCCCCTTGATAGAAGGATCAGGTCATTAGGTAGTTCATTGATGATGATTTTTTTTATTTGCCTAAGTTGCCCTTTCGGGTTTTCAACCGAACTCTTTTTGTTTTTTTTGTTTTTTTTTTTTTTTTTTTTCGTTTTTTTTAGTCAAACCTAGGAAGGGAAACAACGTAATTTACAACCACTTCAAACATGGTACTTTTTTAGTTGGTCCATGTTGGTTGGCTCAATGAAAGGGTTTACATCTAATTCCATCAATTTTACTGCTCCTCTAGAGTATATCTGCTTGATAATGTATGGGCTTGCCTAATTTTGCTTGAACTTCTCGTTTGCATCTTGAATTGAGGCTCGAATTTCTTTCAACACTAAATCCCCCAACTTCAAATCTCTGGATCTCATTTTCTTGTGAAAAAATTTCCTAAGCCTCTGGTAACCTTGAATATGATACAAGGCCTTGAGTCTCTTCTCATCTAGCATGCACAACTGATCGTATCTGCTTCAGGAATTTCATTCTCCAGTACTGTCCTTAGTGAACGGAAACCCATCTCAATAGGAAGGACTGCTTCCATCCTATACACCAATGAGTAAGGGGTGGCTCTTGTGGAAGATCGAATTGATGTTCTATACCCCCAGAGTGCATAAGGCAACTATAGGTACTAGTTCTTGTAGTTCTTTATGCTCTTCTTCAAGATTCACCCTATGTTTTTATTAGCAATCTCAACTGCTCCATTAGTTTGAGGATGGTAAGGTGAAGACTTATGGTGTTAAATGTTGAACTGTCATAGTAACTTCTCCATTTGTCCTTTAAAGTGCATCAATTTGAGATAATTTCATGTAGTACCTCATATATGTAGATTATATTGGTTTGAATGAACTAAACGACTTTCTTTGAATTTGGGACTTTGTATGAAGCAGCTTCTACCCACTTAGTAAAGTAGTCAATGGCTACGAATATGAATTCATGGCCATTGGTTGCTGTTGTGAATCTTCCCAATAATGTCTATTCCCCATGTAGAGAACGGCCAGGGTGATGTCATGGTATGTAGTGGCATAGGTGGCATGTGCTTCAAATCTCCATGAACTTGGCATTGATGGCATTTTCGAACATGAGCCACACAATCAGTTTCCATAGTAGTTCAGTAATAGCCTTGTCTCATTATCTTCCTTGACAACATGTATACATTCATATGTGGCACATAACTTGACTTATAAACCTCTTCAATTATTTGATGTGCTTCTTTGGCGGTTATACAAAGGAGATGAATTCCATCATATGATTTTTTGTAGAGTCTTTCACCACAAATAATGTAATTAGTAGACAACCTCCGGATGGTCTATTGGTCATTCTTATTTGTAGATGGTGGGTATGTCCCATCCTTGAGATATTGTAGGATGTCCGAATAACATTCACCTTCCCCACTCTTTTCCTCATCTTATTCTATTGTCATGCAGTAGGCTGGTTCTTCTTTTTGTTCCAACACTATTGGTCTAGCTTCATCTTCTTTTAGCCCATCCATCATGGATGCCATGGTTGCTAAAGCATCTGCAATTTGATTTTGCATCCTTGATATATACTGATATTGAATCTTACTGAATTTTAATGCCCATTTCTGAAGGCATTGATGATAAGGCATCAGCCTTTCTTCTTTGATATTCCATTTATTCTGAATCTGAGAGATTATTAAGGCTGAGTCTCTATACACCTCCAACTCTTTCACTCATAGGCCTAAGGTTGCTTGTAGGCCCATAATACAAGCTTCATATTCTGTGGCATTGTTGGTGGCAGGGAAATTGGGTCTGCCAGAAAATGGAACGTGTGCCCCTTTTGGAGAAATTAAGAGAACTCCAATTCCACTTCTATTTAGATTTTTTGCTCCATCAAAATACATCTTCCATGATTCTACTTCAATCCCCATAATGTCTTCATTCGGAAAGCCTCCTTGGATCTCTTCATCTTCTTCTACTAAACAATGGGCTAAGTGATTGGCAATTGCTCTCCTTTCACATATTTCTGAGTCACATATTTAATATTAAATTCTGATAGAAGCAAAACCCATTTAGCAGTCTTTCCATCTTGCACAGGTTTTTCCATTAAGTACTTCAAAGGATCCATTCTTACAATCCACAAAACCTTGTAAGCAAGTATATAATATTTGAGTTTATGGGTTACCCATACAAGTGCTACACATGTCTTCTCTAATGGCGAATACTTCTCTTTATAGGGCAACATCTTCTTACTGATGTAGTAAATTGCATTCTCCTTTCTAGTCTCCTCTAGGTATTAAGCAAGTAAAGCCCTCATTGCTGTATTTGTAGTGGTAAGATATAACAACAATGGCTTTTCAAGAACTAGTGGGACAAGTATTGGTGGCTTCGTCAAATAGTTCTTGATCTTTTCAAAGGCTTCTTGGCATTGTTCATTCCACATTGTTAGGACCTCCTTCTTGAGCAATTGGATGATTGGTTCACATGTCATAGTGAGTTAGGCTATAAACTTACTAATGTACTGTATCCTCCCCAGAAATCCTTGGATCTCCTTTTCAGTTTTTGGAGGCTTCATCTCTACAATTGCCTTCATTTTCTTAGGATAAACTTCTATTCCCCTCTGGCTTACCATAAACCCTAACAATTTTTCAGATGTGACTTCGAAAGCACACTTCTTTGGATTCAATCGTAACTTGTAGAACTGGATTCTTTCAAAGACCTTCCTCAAAGCTAGTATATGCCCTTCATGGTCTTTAGACTTCACTATCATATCATCGACATAAATCTCTACTTCTATGTGGATCAAATTATGCAACAAAGTAGTGGCTACGTGTTGGTAAGTTGCACCAGCATTTTTAAGGCCAAATGGCATGATCTTGTAGCAGTATGTCCCCTATGGTGTGATAAAGGAAGTCTTCTCCATATCTTCTAGAGCCATCTTAATCTGATTTTATCTTGAAAACCCATCCATAAATGATAGTAAAGCATGACTTGCTGTATTGTCAACTAGTATGTCAATGTGATGCAAAGGAAAGTCTTTTTTAGACTAGCCTTATTTAGATCTCGAAAATCTACACACATTCTGACCTTCCCATCCTTCTTTGGTACTGGAACCACATTGGCTAATCACTTTGCATAGTTGAGCATTCTCAGGAATCCTGCATTGTACTATTTTTATACTTCTTCTTTGATCATGAGAGTCCACTCTGCCTTCATTCTTCTCAACTTTTGCTTGATTGGCTTCATGGTTGGATTAGTTGCAATGCAGTGCTATGCTATATCTGTATCAATCCCAGGCATGTCTTCATATGACTAAGCAAACACCTCCTTGAACTCTGTCAGCAATGCCACTAATGCATCTTTCTCTGAAATGGTTAGGGTATTGCCTACTTGGATCATTTTGGGCTCAACATCAGTTCCCAGGTTAATGTGTTGGGTTTCTTCTTTTATAGGTTCTAGGTATCCATGTTTTAATTCCTTATTATTAAGAATTTCTTTACCAATTTCAGAATTAAAAATATTCAAAGCCAGCAAATACGTAGAATTAGAAATTATATTAAAAGGGAAAGAGTTTTTAACAGACTCTACAGACTCAACAGACTTAACTGAAAAACTATCACAAACAGATTTAATAGGAGTAGAAACATTAGCAGAAATAGACTCAATAAGAACGAAAACAACATTCTTGGCAAGAGTGACTGACTAAGCGGTCTTGATCTTCTTGGAAAAAGTGACTGACTTGATGGTCTTGATCTTCCTCACAAAGTCCTCCACGAGGAGGGCGGCTCCCTCCCCTGCCCAGTTCTTCAACTCATTCATGGCTTCCACTATGGCTAGTGGCTCCCAGTAAGCTTCTTCTTCCCTCAGCATCGGTACTGGGGGATCTACATCCATATAATTTGTATCTTCTTCTTCAACCTCCATGTCTATACGATTGTCGGTCACAAAAGCATCCAAGCGCTCTATGCTATCCATCTATTCATCAAATAGGTCATTCTTGCCTCTGTTACCCAAGTAGGCGGGTTGAGGGAGATGCTCTGACTCACTTTCTTCCATTCTTTCCTCATTACGTTCATCATTCTTAAGTGTCATGATTCTAAGACTGTGGACCATCAATTTTTGGTCTAGAGCGGCCAGCCTGGCATCTATGTCATCATCCTCTTTAGTATGTGGGGTTGGTGAACTTGGTTTTGAATCATAATACAACCCGAATTCTAGAACCTCTCTTCCATGCTTGTCATACCTAGGGCCAGACCTTGAACTAACATTAGTTATATCATTCCAATCTGAAAGATGCCTATAGGAATATTCATCATGATACATTTGATTGGCTTGTGCACCATTCTTTTCCCTTGCATTCTCTAACACATTTATCAACCTGTATTGCTCACTATTAGTGTCGCTTCACCTGTTAGCTTCAGCATCATTTTCAATATCTTGACCATAGTAGTCCACATCATCGTTATATTCTTCATAGAATAGATCTACATCTTCGTCTTCTCTATCACTAAGGAGTTCACCCTAGTCATCTCCACTGTACGGGCTATCATAACTTTTATTGTTGTCGTCACTATTAGTGCTACGGTCATCATCATCATGTCTACTATCATTATTACTACCATCACTACTATTATCATTCTTGTCTTCACTTCCATCTTTATCATCACTAGAGGTTGTTCCCCCTTCCTCATCTCCATCATTGGCTCTTAGTTCATACAAGCTCTTTAATGTATGCTGGCAAGCCTCCCAATATTCCTCTTCTTCTATGTTGCAAATGTGATCTCCAAAGAGTGTAGTCATGGCATCAAGATCCATGTAATCAACCCAATCAGTTGGAACCCAAGTTGCATCTTCCTTCTTCAATTCTAGAACCTTGTTGTTGTAATTAAGTAGTATCTCAAACCCAAGCACCATTGTCTTTGTTATAGGATCAAATCTTGGTTCAGGGAATCTCCAATAACGTTGACTTTCTCTAGCTTTTACAAACTTCCCATTCAATGTAAGAGTGTAGGGTTTTAGAGGTTCTGGAGGACAAGGGGGTCATTTTGCTTTGGCTTTGTCTCAGGCCATCTTTATCACTTCCATCTCTAACAAATCATCATCAGTGGGTTTATGGCCTATCCTAAAAGGTAGTGTGGCAATAGGAATCATCGGGACTTGAACAATAGGTTTCTTCATAATTCTCCCAAAATTCATTTCCAGAAGGTAGTTCATTCTTCTTACCATTGTTACCACATTATTGTTACCATAAGGAGCACAGTCCATTGGGATTTTCTCAACTTCTTCTTCTAGGCTTAGGCACAGTCAAAGTATCCCCATAGATGGTCACAATAACCCCTTCATATGGAAACCGAATCTTTTGGTATAGAGAGGAAGGTACGGCTTCTGTGTCATGGATCCATGGTTGCCCAAGGAGCATATTGAAGCATAAGACTATATTAAGGATTTGAAAATCCACCTTCCTAACCATCAGTCCTATGGTAAGCTCTAATATTATGGTTCCCAAGACTTTTCTTCTAGTCTTGTCATATGGCCTCACATGTTGATCAGTAGGCACAAAGTCTTCAATATTGAGGCCTAAGTAGGCACGGGTCATTATGGTGCTTCCCTTTCTTGGTCAGATCCTTGTCAGAATAGGAAATAGTGAGTTCCCTATTTATGGACCCAATCATAGCATTCAAATCCTGAGAGGTTTTTATTATAGGGACTTGGATTTGGTTAAGGAGGTCTACTAGGTTTTGTCAGTGTCCCTATGAGGCCATGAGTAAACCCTATAAAGATATGTTGGCTTGTGTCTTCTATAGTTGCTTGAGGACTTTATCTTCTTCGGCAAGCATCTGTTGGGTTAATCTGTTCAAAGCTTCCACTGGGTTATTGGTCTTTAAATGTAGGGGTTTGAAGTGTTTTCCCCCCTTGTGATATGGGCAATTTTGGTTGGATCATAGGGATCGATGTCGTGAGGTTTGAAGTGTATCCCTCTACTTGTGGGTGTTTAGCTATTTACTTGGGATTTGAAGTGTCTCCCCCCATTTATGAATGCTTGGTTATTCTCTTAGGGTTTGAAGTGTCTCCCCCTGTTTGTGGATGTTGGGTAGTTCTTGGGTTCTGATATTTCATTCCATATGTCATATCCTATGGTGGTAGTAGATGTCCTATCCATTAATTCTTCCCATGTCATCATGAAGCATTCAGGTAGGTCATAGATCAAGTAGGATGGGTCTTCCTTATTTTCTTCTTCGGTCATCAAGCAATTAATTCTCGGTTCTTTCCCAAAGTTGTGATTGGATAAGGGATTGTTAGTGATGCTAGGCCTTGTAGGTGGTGTAATCACCTTGTTGTCTATTAGGCCTTGAATTGCATGATCTAGGGTGAAACAACGGTCAGTTTCATAACTAGAGCTTTGGTGATAAGCACATCTTTCATTCACATTAATCCTTAAGGGCAAGGGGTTTGGAATTGGTCTTGGGTCTAAGGGTTTTAGTAATCCTTTTGCTTTTAGCTTGTCATACACTTGGCTCATGGGCATGTACAAGTCATGAAATTCCCTTTTAGGCCTAGGCTCTTGTGGTGCTTGCACAAGTGCAATAGGTGCAATCAATTGATAAGGATCATTTTTATGGATGTTAGAAATTTTTGCAGCTTTAGAATTAGATCCTACATTCTTTATAAACCTTGGAAGGTTATCAGTCTTTATAGTACCATTGTTTCTAGCATCCTCAATTTGGGTTCCAGCAACAATTAAAGCTTTAAAATTGGGAAAATATTATGCAAACAAATACTTTTGGTATGCAGGCAATAAATTCTTTACAACCATGGCTAGTTGTTCTTCCTCACTTGGCCTATTCATCATTTGTGCGGCCTTGGCTCTACACTTGGTAATTAAAGTAGAGAAGGATTCTTTTGACTCTTGTTTGGTAGTCTTAAGGTCTCTTCTTGTGATATCCACTTCCATATTGTACTTGTATTGCTTGTAAAACTCTTGGCAAATGTCCTTCCAACTTCTTGCTCTTGCATCATCCAAATTGAGAAACCACCTAAGAGTAGCTCCAATCAATGTGTTTTGGAACATCTGAGTAAGTACTTCCTCAGTCGCACCTAAGGGCTGCATAGCCTTCATATACATCTTTAGATGGGACTTTAGGCAGCCAATCCCATCAAATTTATCCAGGGTTGAAATATTGAACTTGGGTGGCAACCTTGCATTAGGGAACAGGGAGAGAGAATTGTAATCCATAAGTTCCTCCATCTTTCGGGCTCTTCTAATCATCTCCTCCATTTTATTCACCCTCTTATTGATCTTCTTCTCAATCTCTATAGTTGGTGGATCATGATCAATCTTGTCCTCCTCTTGATTACTCTTCGAATTCTGAAACTGTTGCATCATACGTTTCATGTCTTCCCTCAGCTGAATCTGACTAGTTACCATGGTGTTGAGTAGCTCTTGGGTGTTCATGGGTTTCTCTATGTTTGGGTGTTCTCCCTCTTCTACCATATTGCTAGGAGATTCAAACTTCTTGTGGCTTGAACTATCTTGGAGGTCACAGATGGGGTTATGATGTTGCAGCAATGGAGTCCCTTCTATGCTCGAAGGCTTTAGTATTGTGATAGGAGTGACAAGCTTGGAATTAGAGCTACTGGCTTGAGTGTCAGGCTTAGGTTCTCTTTGTAGCCTTCCTTTAGATCTTGACCAGATTCTCCCCTAATGACAGGCTTGGTCAGGTTAATCAAATTTAAGACCCTATCCACATCCATCAATCAACCAAAACAAACACACATATGCAATGCAATTTTAACCGGGACTGACCTAAGGATAGGTTCTAAGTCATTATGTTGTAGGGTGGGTTTGTTGTTTCATTGTTTCCCATAGCTAGGACATTACACCTCCCAACTTGTAATGTAATGAACATTGCATTGGTTCTAACAACATGGTTTGTCCCTTACAGTCAATAGGAAATGATCTAGTGACTTTGGGCTATGAGTTGGTGAGTTCGCCACTAGGTACCTAAATCTAATGAAGACTAGTGATCCATGGTTACTACCACCACAAAATTGTTGAAAAGGGGTGCATACATTGTTGTTTGGATGCACACATTATGATAGTTAGGGAAAGATTTTAACAAACAATACAAACAACAAAATATCATACAATAAAATTATTATACAACATCCTATCAAACATAAATAAACAAACAAACAATTATATCATGCAAAACCATGCAAAACAAGGGTACATATTTGGTCACTTAAGTCTAATTGCTTAGCCCTTGACATCCCCAGTGGAGTCGCCACTGTGAGAGACCTCGAAAGTTGCTCCCAAAAAAGAGAGATTTTTGGAGTGCTTTTTAGGGCACCTCTCTTTTTGGGTAAGTGGTGTGGAGTCGCTACTTATTTTTTTTATACAAAAAATAAATAAATACATGATTGAATTGTTCTCTTTATTGATTGAATAAAAAATTACATAATTGAAAAATTACATGGCTTTGGGTCCTAGTTACAAACTACCAAATAATTACATGGCTTTTTGTCATAGTTATATTTTACCCAAAATAAAATAAAGACAAAGCTAGATCTACTTATCCAATGACCTAAATTCAGAGGCTAGGTTACGGAATGGGAAGGTGTTAGGCACCCATTCTGCCTAGATAAAGTCTGGTCTTCTAGACTCTTATGACCGATGTACCCTCTTTATGCATGCTATGAATAATATGTTGAACATGTGAGACAAAAACTAAATCACATAAGTTTATATATGAATAAAGTCCCTTCTTTTGAAAAAGAATCAAATTAGTTTTGGTTGGTAAAAAAATATAATCTGTCAAAATACCAGATCTGTTTTGTAGTATGCAGAAAAAAAAAAGTTTTTTGGAGATAAAAAATTCAGATCTGTGTTTATTACATAAAATAAAGTCTTCTGATTTGAAAAATATCAAATCTATTTTTAAGAACTAAAAGAAAAAATGGTCTGTAAAAGATCAGATCTGTTTTGTGATAATAAAAAAGATGGTTTTTTTTATAACAGAAAAATCAGATCTGTTTTTTTTATATATTTTTAAAAAATATGGAAAAGATTTTAAGAAGAGAGTTTCAATCATAACATAAATTTATGCGACATGAATTAACTAAAACAAACACAAACATAATCATGTTTAATCTTTTTCTTTATTTCAAAATTTGCATATGTTAAAAATTCAAATCTACATCTAAGAAAGATGTAGATCCATTTTATTTTGAGAAAAATTCAGATCTACATCTAAGAAAGATGCAAATCTGATTTTGATTGTGAAAAATTCAGATTTACTTCTAAGAAAGATGTAGATTTGTTTTTAATTTCAAGAAATAGCATTGATCATATGCAAATTATTGGAATTAAGAAAGAGATCATGATGATTACGTAAACAAAATCCAGATCATGCTTCTACCAGACAATGATTAACAATTCATGTTATGGATAAAGGAAAACATTCATCATCATAAACAAGAATCATAAAAAGAATAGGGTGATTGAAAACAACCTCTTGCATGAGCACTTCTTATTCCTGAGAGGATGTTTTAGGGTTCAAAGAAATTAATTCAATTATCTTTGAAACCTAAAAACCTTAATTTAAGCAGCAAATCTCAAAGAAGATCAGCAAATATCAACAATTTGAGACCCTCAAAATGTATGCCTCTCAGAGCGTAAAAAAAAGGTAATGAATTATGAGACCCATCCTCTATTTATAAAGGCCAAAAGACTTTAAAAAATAGCTCCGATATGTAGAACACAAATCGGGACTCATCCTTTTGCGAAAAGGTCGAAAAAGGGTGTACCTTATCGTCACCTAAAGGGCGTTGGGCCAAAACTTAAAGGGAGGAAATTTGGCCCTTTTAAAGTGCCATTTGACAGTCCAAAAATGCCGAATGGGCTCTAGGACACCAAACATTCTTCTGTGTTCAGGTGCATTTTGGACTCTCCTTTTAGGGTTTTTTGATCCGGTCCCCACACCTAGACATGTTTTCATCCTTAGTCTATGATTTTTTTAATCTTTTTTCTAGATAATTCAGGCTTTTTCAAGAACAATTATCTTGTAGATAAATACCCTAAAATAAATCTTGATAAAATTTAGATTATCCACAATTTTATTGTTATCCAATCATCCCTTTTATTCTTATGCATGCATCCCTATTTTAAACACTAATTATCAACCAATCACAAAATTATTTAATTAATTTTAATTGCGTAACCAATCAGAATTAATTTAAATTGATCATATGTGGTCGACTCTACCTAGACACAATGCATGTTGACCATGCAACTTGATCTTACGATATCTTTCGATCCGATGGTCCGATTTGGAAACCAGACACACCATTATGACTGTTAGAATCTCAAGATCATTTTTATGATATGCAATGAATAAATTAATGCATGTAATGTAAAGACAAATTGATGCATGTAATACAAGAACAAATTGATGCTTGTAATGCAATCATAATTTTTGGGGTACATGGATGGTCATTCAAGTCATTCTCCTTGATTAAATCATGGATGCAAAATTGAGTGTCTACAATGGTGTTGAGGGATTGAGAGGTGCTTATGATTTTGTTGGATTAGGGAGGAAGGTGGTGGGAATGGGCCATGGGAAGGAAATGGCATGGATGGTGGAGGCTGATGGGTTAAGGTAGTATAAGGGGAATTGGAGGATTGCTCAAAGAAAGGGTGCTACTGGAGAGCACGGGAAAAAAGTTCACACAACTCTAAGGTAAATCTTCTGCGTTGGTTTGTCTTGGATTTGAAATAGGGATAAACTATTATAAGACATGCTCTTGTTGTATAATATCTTTTTTACATAGGGAATATTAAAATTTTGCTAAAATAGTCCATTTAGAAATACCGTTAGCGTACCTATTAACAAGACCCTTTCATATTTCTTTTTTTAAGAATCTTAATATAATAAACATACTATCATTTATAAATTGAAACTATTGGGATAAATTTAAAGTGTATATGATACTCTCTCATTTTACATGAATTGTAGATTCCTCATAAATTTAATTAATTAAATTTACCATTCATGTGAGAGAAGATAGTAAAATGGAAAGGAAATGAATTAACTAATTACCTCTCTTATTTGGAGTTTGAAACAAAAAGAATGGAATGAAAACGTAAATTTGTTTGGGAATTTAATTAAAATGAATTAGTTTATAACAACATTACTAATATGCCATTTTTTAATAAAAATAGGGTATTGGCAGTTAAGGGAAAAAGAAATTATTAAAATATATTGGAAAATTTCATTGTAAAGCCTATTGTTTAATGGTATTACAAATTAAACCCATTAATTTTAAAAGTAACAGTAACAGGTGAATCTATAAGATTTTTAAAAAGTAACAAAGTAAACCCTATATTTTCAAAAATAACCAATTAAATCTTAAAGTATATAAAATTAAAAAATTGAACATCAGTCCAATTAAATGGAAGGATATTTTATTTGGAGTTTAATTTGTTACTTTTTGGAACCAGCCCATAAGGGCCATGTGAACTTGACGTCATCCCCACCTTCCTCCAGTATATCACTGGCAATCCCTTGTGAGTGCGGCATGCACCTTTTTGTTTGTTTCGGAGCCGTTTTGGTGGGGCGTACTAAACCCACTACATCCCACACCACCGGGTGGCTCGCCTGAATGCTGAGTCTTTCACCACTGCCAACTTGACATTGTCGTCACCTACAAGATAAGGCCAAAAACTTGACTTTACTAAACAAGTGAGAAAAGCCCTTTTTGTGTTATTAGTAAAGCGCGCTAGCTGCAATCTTTCTAAAGCGCACACTAGAAAGTGCTTTGAAAGGCGTCGGCTCCCTTCTTGCTGACAGAACAACTACGTGCTGGCACTCAATTAGTAGCGCTAGCACGTCACTCGGCTCCTCGGCTCACTTCAGTTGCAAAGACTTTCTCCTTAGGCGCATGTCTCAGCAACACAAAATTTGTTACTTTAAAATTTAATTTATTAATTTTTGAAACTTCAATGGTTTAATTTGTTAATTTTGAAACTACAAGGTTTAGTTTGTTACATTCCTAAATTATAGGGTTTAAAATGTAATTTTTTAAAAAATATTTCATTTCCTTTGATTCCTCCAAATTTTGGAGGATAAAAAATGGATTTACAAGGGAAGATAATTGCTCAAATTACTTTCACTAATAGCCCCTCAAGTCCTCCACTCGCTTCCATACAAAATAATTGGGCACTTCAAATTCAGTCAAGATACAATGTATAAAATATCATATTAGCCTTGAATTGTTAATGGAGACTAATCGCAGGAACAATTAGAGTGGTTTAACTTTTTATGTAATTTAAAAATTTACAAGCAAGTGGTTGCTCAAAAGATTGACTAAATTACTAATAACCAACAAGTTAAAGGCCGCATTAAAGTTTTCATTCCAAGACAAAACATGATACATTCTTAACATACATATCACACAATTAATGGCAAATGTCAAGCGCTACATATGTCAGTCAAAGTGTGAAATTTTCAAAATATTGCAATTAGGACTTAGTTTAGGTCTAGTGCACTCTTGATCAGATAGTGACATATGTTTAAAAGTGGACACATGTCATCATCTCAACGGATCCAGCGCTATTGGACACTGAACCTAAGCCTAACCCTTGCAATTAGAGAACAATGTCACATTTATAATGAATCATTTCTCATCGAAAATCCACACGACAACACTGCACAAATACCTTTATACCTCCTTGTAGCAAGTTGGTGGTGGGAGTGAAAAAACTAGTGAATCAATCAAAACACAAACCCATTTATGATTCTCAGCAGAGAGAGAGAGAGAGGGAGAGAGATACAAGAGAACACTGACTTGAGCATATGTTTAAGATGGAATTGCCATTCCTCCATTGGTCACGTTGAATCGTGTGACATGTACCTCTTGAGGAAGAAAGTTGTATTTTATGCCAAGGCTTTCAAAAATCTTTTTTAATTCCAAGACTAGATCTGATCTTCGACTGTTCTTTTCCCCATAATTTTGATGGTTCATGGTGTGTTGAACACAAAGAGCCATCTTCATCTTGTCTACATTCTCAATCTCCCTCACTATCACAGCATGTTTCGGGCTCCAATGCTTTGGCTTACTTTCAAGGTATCTGCATCCAATAATAGCATTTTTCACACAGATAAATCACTCCTGTAAAAACTATGATTATGAACAATAAATATATATTGAAAAGATTAAGCACTCAGCATTCTCAAGGGCCAAATAAACTCAATGAACTTGAATATCAGCACATGTAAAAATAGGTTGTTGTCATAGTTCAAGCTTCAGAGTTTTTCACTTCTCTAAATTTTTTATAGAATTTCGGGTTTTTATTTTACTTTATTTCATTTTTTGTTCCTTTGTAACACATTTTGATATCCTTTAACCTAGTTTGTAACTTTTGTGATTTTTTCCCCTTACTTAGCAAGGCACTTGTGATTGCAGAAAACAATTTGGTGAAGGTAGATGCAATAAATCACTTACACTTGTATAGCCTTCTTCAGGGCATTAATATCATCAATATGAGTAGACACATCAATGGTGAAGTCAATAACATCGGCCATGTCCGGACTTCTTCTGAAATTGCTGATTGGCTTCGTAAGAAGAACAGAGTTTGGGTAATATATTTTCTCATTATCATACCGTAGGAAGACTGTTGTCAATATATTCATCTCTTCAACAATCATCTGCATAGAAAATAATTAATCATAGTGATAATAATGATAATATACAGTATTAGTCGTGCTTCCATTTTCACAATAAAGTATGCTTTCTAATCATTTTCTTACCTGTATGCCATCAACCACACAACGATCACCAACGTCAAAAGGGTGCATCACAAACACAAAAATGATGGACTCAAACATAGTTTTGCACATGTTTTGGAACATGAACCCCACAAGCAGTAGCTGAGATGTAACTACAAAGATCACCTTAGTTGTGGCCAAACCCATTACCAGAAGGGACACCACAGTTATAATCACAGTCACAATCGCGCTTGCCAACTTGTGAAGTTGCTGGACAGCCGTCTTGGTATCATTCAGGGAATGAGCTAAAGCTTTACGCTCAACATAGGCATGGACCTAACAATGTCAAATGCTTAGCAAAATATTTCAAGAGCAATTTCTTCTTCCTAGCTAGAAAAACAAATGTATAGTAAAAAAAGCAATTAGAATTCATTCATTTTCTTAAAAGGCCATAGTTAATAAATAAAGCCAAATTTGCATTGTAGTGGCTTTAGTGCAAATACTAGATTGAAACATCAAAATCGCGGGAATAACACTTGAACAATAAACCACAAAATATTGTGGCTACTTCTGTAGTACAACCAAGTTTAAATAGAATTGGTCCATCCATGTTCTCTAATATCTAATCTAAAATAGGAGTAGATCGTAATTCGAAGCTATATATGGTTGTCTTCGGTAGGTAACCAAAGGAGCCAGCAAGGCAAGCAAACACATGTTGATAGATATTATATATTGGAAAAAGTGTTAACCTGATATATGTCAGGATTATTATTTTGAAGCTTACCACCCAGTTTCTGAATGAAGATTTTGTGATTCTTCCAGTTTCCAATGCTCCTTCAAAGAGAGGAAATATAGTGTTAACCTCCTCACTCTTCAAAAACTTTAGTAAATCTTCCTCGTCTATATATCTGTAATAGAAAAGAAAAACTGATGAATAAACATGCAAAAAGGAGAATTACTGAATTGTAGCATAAACATTGTAGAACGTAATTAATACTTACACAAGGGAAGGGATTTTTTTTTTTTTTTTCACAAACAATAATATTAAACTTGGAACATTTCTCTGCCTCTCCAGATCAGCATTCAATCGTCTCGATACAAGTTATTATCAAAGGAAAGAATAGAAAAGATCAAGGCAGACGTTCGTATCTTCAACATGAGGTCACATGGAAAGAGCATTACACAAGCTTCAAACATTAGGCAGTTTTTTAATCAGAAGGCATATAAATTTCAACATGAGTCTCTTTCTGAAAATTGAAACTCAATATAAATATTCCAAAAGCCAAGATATTCTAAGGTTTCGAAATGACCAGCACTATATTTTGGATAGGAATGGAGTACTGTTAGATTATGCCACGAATCTCTCTCTCTCTCTATTGCTCTCAATCAAATCATAACCAGAGTCTCAAAATTTTTGAAAAGCTACTGTTAAGTTACAAAACCACCCAACTGTAAGAACACAATTTTCTTTTCTATGTGGCTTTTGTGGGTTTAATTAAGCATTAGATTATACAATCAGAGAAGTGCACAACATGTTATCCAGGCTTATCATTTATCATCTAATAAAAAAGTACTGCATTATATGGTGTGCATCTTTTCTACCTGCTGAAAAATTTCAGGGGTCCAGTTAAATTTTTAATTGCTGCTGGTGGTGCAAACTAATTCGAGTAGTTTCAAAGTTTAACGAGAAAAGGACCGTCAACTAAATTGTTGACTTTAAGTTTCTCTTAATAAAGGCTGCCTAAACCAATTTTAGCAATAAGATTATGTCATACAGATATTAAGACATCCAGATTGACAGTGTACTGAATTGTAATTTTTTTTTTTAAACATTCAAAATTTTAACTCATTAAAAAAAAGAAAAAAAGAGGAACCATTTAACAAGGAATGAAGATATTAAAAATAAAGAACAAAATAATCAACATAGTTTCACAAAATTAGCCATATTGCATTTCAATTATACAATGATTGTACATTTTCCCTGGAATGAATTAAAACCCCATATGTTGTGTGAATATATTGATTAAAGACTGCTCAGCCATTCATAGTGGACTGGCTCTCTTTATTTTTGTTTCTTTGGCTCCACAAAAGTGACTTGGCTCTCACTTGTAAAAAGTAGACAACCATAATGGAAGAGGACCAGTGGTCACTGGTCAGTGGAGGAAGATCTACACGCTGGGGACAAAAGATACTGTCAAATTGTTAAAGGGTAGCCGTGAATACTGAATGCATGCTTAAGTGGACCATGTGGCCCATTGCATTGCAAAGGACAATCTCATTTAATCAAGCACGTGAAAAATATTGCTAGCTAGCACAGTGTTGACAAAATGACAGTGGCACTAAGTACACCTAAGTACCATGTAGCCGATGTAGACACTGAAGAGATATAGGTGCCATCAATCGGGACCAACAAAGATCTCAACTCTTCCGGCAAGTGCATTAAATAAATAGAACAAAGGTCTGGTTAATATATGTTTTAAAAGCACACTATAGTATATTATTTTTATAAAAAAAATTTATCAAGAATCGAAAAAATTGTTAAAATTTTTTAAATTTCTGATAATTTTTTTTTTTTTAAATGGTAACATTAGTAAAATCCATAAAACAATCGTTAGGCTCACATGCTGACACCGGATTGACCACTTACTGACATGAGTCAATGACCAGTGACCACCACCAATGAAATGTCCTATCAGATTGCTGTTGAGAAAGCCCAAAATCGGTTGGTATTTTCAATTTTATTATCTTAATGAAAACCAATACCAGAGCAGGTTGAGTGTACAAGAAGCCCCTACAGAGTACTCTGGCAAAGAATTCAAAAGAAGTGTGGGGACTGTGGTTGGAGTGGAACTAGATTTGAATCTTACCTAGTCAAGGAATAACATTATTTAAACAAAAGAAATACTAACAAATGCTCTTAGCCTATTGATTAATAATCCATTTAAAGAAAATTTTTATTGAAAAAAAAAATCAATTAATATTTTAAAAACTTTTTTCATTTCTAATCAAAATGGTATCAATTTTTTTTGAAACAAATTATTAACTAGTACCTTAAAAACACTAGTTAGGAACGCTGTTTAAATAAAAAAAAAAAAAAAGAAAAAAGTGCTCCAGCAATCATTTTCTTCTTTCTTGGGGCCATGTAGTAATATGAGTAACGTGTATTAATGTGTCAATGAGCAATTACTCACTCCACTCATCAAATAAATAAATAAATAAAAGAGCAATCACCATCTTTGCATATTTGTCAGATGAGAATCATGTGAACCACAAGTGGAGGATGGACAGGTAAAATTATGTGTATGCAATAGCACGATCAACCACCAGCGTGTAATGAATGATAGCTATAAAAAAAATAGAGAAGGAAAAAGAAGAATGATGGCTAGATAAAAGTTGGGGTTCCAGTGGTTTCCTAAGCCCCCAGAACATCAATAAAGGAACTTCACTGGAAAGAGAAGAGAGTCCATTCAGATTAATATCAATAATGAAAAACTAACCAAACTAACCATTCAGATTATTTTATGGCTTGAATTTTAATTTTTAGGAGACAAAAAGTATAATAAAAAGATTGGTGGCATGTGATTAAATATATATTTTCAGTTTTTAAATAATATTTTACTTTTTTTTTTTTCGATCCACATCTATTTTTAAAATAAACTTTTAGGCAAATGTGCAGAGACACCAAAAATTAAAAAAAAAATTGATAACTAGAGAGTAAGAAAACTCACTTAGCATCAGACTTTGCAACGTTCTTGAATACTCTCTGTGCACAATTCCTAGCCTCCCATTCACTATTAATCTCAGACTCAGCCTTGCCAAAATCATCAACAGTCCTTGAAATAGTAGACAAACCCGAGGACCTCACATAACTCACCAACCTCTTCACACTCCAAGCCGATGGCCTAGCCTCCGAGCTAAGCTTCCTCAGTCTCTCCATATCAATCCTCCTCGACCCATACTTCTTCGACCTTGTGAATGGATACGTCTTATCCCTCAGCCTCGCCGGCAATGTCTTCGACGCCTGTAATCTTCGACGAGGCAAGTCCCTCTCTTCCTCATCCAATGGAGGCCCAGATAGAGTTTCCAATATATAGTGATTAAACACGCTCTCTTTCATTCGATCAAAGAATGTAGCAACATGAAAAGATGAAGCAAGGACTTTCACAAACACTATCTTTAACAACCATATTGTTGCCGCAATGAGAACCGCTATAAGAGCTCGAAACACCCTCATGAGAAACTTGTTTTGTTTGTGAAAATTAGGGAGCATGATCATCCATGCTACTAAGACAAGGCCAAGCCAAACACAGTTTTGGAAACTCTTACGCAAACCATAGACAAAGTATAGTACTCTTTCTCTAAGCATGAAGTTTCTTTCAATGAGAAATACAAGAAACCCCACTACCCAACCAGAGAAAAGGCGACCACAGAATACCACCATGACCATTAAGCACCATTTCCATATCTCTAAACCCCACTTTTTCTCATATTTAAGAGAAGGTTGTGTGAGAGAACATACCAAACAAGTCATTATAGTGAGAAACAATGTCCATTCAATCACAGCTCTCTTATTTATCTTCCTTTTCCTTTTCTTTCTGTACTTGCCTTGTGCTTCATCTTCTTCTTCGTTTTCTTCTTCGTTTTCATACCACTCTTCATCATCGTCATCTGTGGACGACGTGTCGTCGTGGGGGTTTAAGTATTGGAGTTCTTCGGATTCTTGGATTGTTCTTGGTGGAAGAGGATAGCTGATCTCTTCAAAACGTGATCTTGGTTTGGAAAAGTTTAAGCGCTTAAGAGTTTTGGTTCTTGTTGTGGGTTGGGACAGTGGATCATCATTGGAGTCTTTCTGGTGTGATTGTTTTAGCTTGGGATCTGGGTGTTCTATATTGAGGACCACATGGTCTGTGTTGCTTTTTTGGACCTCCATGACTGTGCGTAAGTACTCTCTGGAAGAGTGAGTGAGTGAGAGAGATGTCTGTTTTTTGTTAACGAAGGAAAATTATTGAAGGCAAGTGGAGCCTATATTTTGTCCTTTTTAAGCTTTTATGTTTTCTAGATACTTTTGGCTACATTTTATTTTGTTAAAAATAAAAAATTATTGTTAAAAATATTGTAAATAAAAATAAAAATTAGTTAAAATAATATAGTAAAATTTATAAATAATGTCAATAAGTACAATAAAATTCATAAATAATAGTAAAAATAAATTAAATAATAAAATAATTTTAATTTTTCATTTCAGTCTAAACGCACATTCAATCCCCACGTGTTTTAATTTTTGATCAATTCTTTTTGTAAATTACCTTAGTGCTCTAAGGAGATATTTTAATTGTGAAAGAAAAATCAGTCGAGGTTAAAGTAAAGCGCGATAATTAACAATAATGATGATTTTCCTAAAAATAAAAAATAAAAAAACAATAATGATGATGATGGATTCTTATGTAATTAATAGGGGTGGCAGTCAACATCAAAAATAAATAATAAATAAATAAATAAATAGGGGTGGCAGCCACACCTTAAACAAGAATCTGAGATGGAAGCAAGCCATCAAGGCCCTCCAATTCATGACAAACAACTCTGGAAGAAGATTTGGCAGCTGCGTGTTCCTCCAAAAATTAAAAACTTCCTTTGGCGTGCTTGTCGGAATGTTCTTCCCACAAAACAGGCCTTGTTGAAGAGGAAAGTGACAGCTGATCCGATCTGTGAGAGGTGTCGTTCTGCAGTGGAAGAATCTGTACATGCTGTTTGGTCTTGCCCGGAGTTGGGAGAGGTTTGGGATGTGGGTGATGAGTGGTGTTTCAGGTCTGAAATGGAGTTTACAGATGTTAAAGAATTGCTGTCTTGGTTGTTTGCAGAGGATAAATCAGCTGAGTTATTTGCTTTCACGGCTTGGATGGTATGGAATCAAAGAAATAAAATTCGGGCCTCCCAAAATGCTGTTCCGCTCCATCTGGTAGCTGAACAAGCAAAACAGAAATTGAATCAATTCAAAGCTGACTGGCGGAATCCTGGAGTTATAGTCACGGACAAAAATGTTGGAGGCTCTAATTGGTCATGTCCGCAAGATGGTTGGGTGAAAGTAAACTTTAATGGAGCGGTTTTCAGTGAGTCCAATCAGTCAGGAGTTGGAGTGGTAATCAGGGATAAAAATGGTGCTGTGCTGGTCTCTTGTTCAGAAAAAATTCTTCATGCATACAATCCAGAGGAGGTGGAGGCTCTGGCTGCTCTGAAGGCAGCCTCTCTTGCACGTGAATTGGGCTTTCAAAAGGTGATTCTTGAAGGTGACTCTCTTTGTCTGATCAAAGCTTTGAAGTCAGCAGAGGATAGCTTGTCTCCAATAGGTTTGCTGGTAGACGATGTAAAGTGGGTTGGTAGAAGTTTCGAACAATTGGTGTACTCTCATGTTAAGAGAAACGGCAATAGTGTAGCTCATAGTCTGGCAAAAAATGCATTACGCATACCAGATTCACAAGTATGGATGGAAGATGTCCCATCGCATATTACTTCGATTTTAGATTTGGATGTAACAGTTTCAAGTTGAAATAAAATAAGTTAGCTTCTTTCTCAAAAAAAAAAAAAAAAAAAACATATATTTTATATATCCGTATGTTATGTTATATTTAACACATGTCAATCTTTGATTATAATTTTAAGGGATTTACAAATTCATGCCTTTAGTAAAATCATCTTAAACTTTTTAAGAAAAAAAAATGACTAATTTTTTTGACAATTTTCCAATTTTTTAATATTTTTTTAATAATAGATAATTAATATATGCCTCAAGAATACACATCGACCACACCCTAATTTTAATACTCCAAAGTTTTTTATTATAATTAAAATTAATAACTTGGTTGAAGTTCAGAAGTCTTGTGGAGGGACATTCACACATATGTCCCTCCATAAGCAATTGGTGATTTCTATGTCAAGTCGCATTCCCAATCTCTTGAAAACTCATTTAGAGCAAGGTAGCAGGAACATGCCTCTTGGTTTGAGGCCATGTGGACCAAAGATCAAGCCAGTAATGAATAGGTCTCATTGTTATAAACTGGCTAGAGAAATTCAGCAAGCTAAGTATAACCTAAAGAGGTGGTATAGAACCATTTTGGGTACACCAGAACAAGAATCATGGTTCCCTCAAAAAAAAAAAAAAAAAAAGAACAAGAATCGTGGAGCTTTGAGAATGATCTTGAAGTTTTGAAAAGCAAGGATCCCACTCAAGAGATGGAGAAAATTAAGCAGCACAGCCTAGGATTAGATAATTGGCTGGAAAAAGAGGAGTTGTGCTGGAAGCAGAAGTCAAGAGAATTATGGTTACGAGAAAAGGATTGAAATTCCAAGTTCTTCCATCTTTTTACTCTAATCCAAAGGAGAAGGAAAAACCTAACATAAATTAGAGAGAGTTAGAGAGAAGGAAATGAGACCAGATTGCCAAACAGGGAGGAGATTTGTGGACTACTATACATGTAAATTCCAAGAGGTGTTTAGTACCTCTTCACCTCAAGCTTCGATGCTAGAGGATTTAATTGACACTTGTATATCAACACTTGAGAATAAAGAACTCCCCAGAGTTCCAACAGAAGATGAAATTAGAAATGTGGTATTTGAGATAAACCAGATCAAATCCCTTGACCCGGATGGAATGCCTAGGCTGTTCTATAGAAATTATTAGCTAACTATTAAGTTGTCCGTGCAATGTAGATAATATTGTAATTTTTTTATGTAAGATGGTTTTGGAGAATGTTGCAATGCTATAGCATAATTTTATTAGTATTGAGTTCATTATAAGAAGCAATAAAAAATAAAATAAAAATTTACTCATAGGGGTTTCGGCAACTCAATGGTGGTGGGAGGCCAACATGATGATGGTTACCACCCCTTAGATTATTCTTCTTTCCTTCTCTTACAAATGTTTTTTCAATCTCAAGTCTTTTATTTTGGTAATAGTGAAACAGTGTGATAGGGCAAAAATGAATTGACCCCATGCAAATTAATTAATTAATTATCCAAGTTAATTAATTAGTCAAATTACGTACAATAATGTGGTAGTACAAATAAATCACCAAATAATTAAATGTAGTGGAAATTAAATTTGACACATGTGATTTGTTTGAATGGAGAAAACCATCAAGGCTAGGGGTGTGCAGCCAACTCGCCAAAATCGACCTGACCTAACCCAACCTACCGGGTTAGGTCGGTTTTTAGGGCTTAGTGGGTTGGGTTGGTTTATAATTTTCTTTTTTTTTTTATATAGTGGGTTGGGTTGGGTTCGAGTCATAAAATTCCAAACCCGCCAAACCCGACCCAAACCACCCATATATTTAATACATATTTAAAATATATTATATAATTAATAATTTAAAAAAAAAAAAAACTAGCTTTTCCTATCCTATATAAAAGCCAATAGTTCACACAAATCCTAGTAAATTACTATTGTTGTTTAGTTATTAGTGTTGTTTACCTTTAAAAAGTTACATTGATACTAATCTTTTGATTTTTTTAATATATATTTATATTTATATTTTTTTTCTACTCAATTTAATAATAATAGTAATAAAAAAAAAAAATTGTCCAATCCAAGGATTCAACTTGAGAGTTGGGTTGGGTTGGGTTGAATTTTTTTAATCCACCATGATGGGTTGGAAAAAAATCCCCTTAACCCAACCCATGCACACCCCTAATTGAGGCAAAATCCCACCGGATGAATTTAAAATCATCACTCTTGAGAATCCACTATTATCAATCACAAGCGGTTTCAAGTATAAGAAATCTGACCAAACCCTTTGGCCTATCCCGGAATACCAACTTACAGTTGAACCCTTATCCCAAACCCAATTGGACTTGTATTGTTGCGGCAATCTCTTCATACAATGCACAAATCCTAGTACATTACTGACCAATGATGCATAGATCCCAATACATAACTAACTCACCACTTGAGGAAGATTATTGGCTGCAAAATTCTTTAGTTCATTAACAATGAAGATCAAGAAGCTCCTTGATCACAAAACCCTTGGCGTACAAACGCAGTAGCTTTTTCAGAGAGAATGATAAACTAGGACAATTTCTGCCTCCGATCATATACAATGCATGTATTATTCTTGCATCACTTTGTAACAGCCCTTAAAATAATCTTTATATATATCTAGGGTTGTGAGAAAAGAAACTCTACACAAATACTTAAAGATATGCGTGTAATCAAATCTGAAAGTCTGATTTCGTAATTCTTGACAGATACAGTTTGTATCGAGCTTCTGTCGAGCTTCAATACTAAATCTCGATATATAGAAAGGATTCTATCGAGCTTTAATGAACAACACTTCCTTCACTTATTTCTTGGTTAGACTTGCATGGTTTCAATACTTAACTTGAACACTTGTTTCTTGAAGTACTAAACCATTCTAGATCTACCCAAATACAAGTAAAATGTGTTTTGTCAAAGGATTAACCAATTACATAAATATGTCCTTAACACAATGCATTTCATTTAACAATCCACAACATTTTTGTGTTTCTGTATCTCTCCCCAATGCCTTATTTGGTTAGTTATATTAGTCCTTAATTTTTTTTTTTCCTTTAGTTTTTAATACTAAAATGCGGGTATGCTAAAAGACATGAAGAAGGATTTTATTTTATTTTTTGATAAAAAGGTAAGCAACATGAAGAATAGATAAATGTGTGGTGTATGTTTAGGTAATTAATGAGAGATTAATGAGATAATAGTAAAAATAAGTTAACATTATCTTTTTGGTAACACCAAAAAAAAAAAAAAAATTCTTAATAAGAAAAGGTAAAAAATGGCTTTGTAAAATTATAGTGTCATATGGCAGGAGCTCATGCAATCTCGCATGAGATCTCTGCCTATATATATATATACATATTGATTGATTTGTTGGCAATCAATTAGTAGCTGTTATTTGAAGTTTCTTTAGGAATGGGTGGCTCCTTAAAGAGTTTAACAATACCTTTATCACTTTAATCCCAAAAGCTCCAAGGAGCTCATAACTTCAACTAGTTTTAGTTGATTAAGGAGCATTTGATTCGCTGTAATGTGTCTTTGATCTGATGCACATTATGATAATGTGATATTATGGTTTTTGGTCTATTTTATTTTTTGTAACATTATCATAATCTAACATTAAGGTAATATATCACATTACCTTAGTCGTATCACCTTCCTAAATAATATAATGTTGTATTATTGTATTGAGATCATATTAATTTAAGATTAAAATAATGTGATATTATGGTATAATTTAATATCACTGCGAACCAAATGCCCTCCTATTCTATGCAACTAGTAAGTTGTCCGTGCGATGCACAGATAATTTTGTGATATTTTATGTAAAACAATTTTGAATAATGTTGTACATAAATTATAAAGAAAAAGTACACTAAATTGGAGTAAAGAAACATATACATTTTGAGATATTAAAAATTGGTTTAGTAGTTTCACTGCATATTTATAGCCTTCTTACAGTAAGATTATTATTATTTTTTTAATCATGAAACCAAAAATAAATGCAAAAAAGTAATGGGACCACGAAAATAAATTAATTTGTATTGTGTTCACATATTTCATACTATGAAATAAGTATACCCAACTCCTTGACTGTCTTCCACTAATCGATAGTGCAACATTAAGACATGGTGCTGGCAAGTGTGTATGCATGTGTCTTATAGATGATTTTAAATTAAACTGTGATAAAATATGACTTTACATTGCGCACAAAATATTCTCTTTACTTATATACTCAAAACAAAAACTAAATAACCAAATTACCTAAACCTAAATCTTATTTAAGGCCCTAATTTAAAAAGAAAAAAAGATTATCCTAGGGGTTTCGGTGTCTTGATAGTGGTGGGAGACTAGTATAATGGAGGTGGTGACCCCTTATATTCCACTTTCTCTCTCTTTCAAATGTTGTTTTTAGTCTCAAGTATATTATTTTGATAATATATAGTAAAATAGTGCATTTTATTTAACAATCCACAACATTTTTGTATCTCTCTCTCTCTCTCTTTTGAGTCTTATCTCATCAGTTATTACTATTAGTCCTTACCTTTTCTTTTTTTTTTTCTTAAAAAAAAAAATACTAAAACAGCGAGTATGCTAAAAGACATAAAGAATAGTGAAAGGTGTGGTGTAAGCTTAGGCAATTAATGAGATAATAGTAAAATAAGATAATGTGAACTTTTGGGTAGCAATAAAAAAATTATTAAAAAAAAAAAAAACCCTTAATGAAAGAGGTAAAAAAAATGCTAAATGCAAAATTAAAGTGCCACTTGGCAGAACCTCAAGCACTCTCGCATGAGGTCTCTAAGAGAGAGGCATTTTGTAACAACTTTTATTCTACAATATTCCTCCGAAATTTTTTTTTTTACTCATTCCTTGAACTGAATAATTATAATGGTTATATGTGTGCAATTTATAATTGTTGTTTCATTGCATATTTATAGCCTTCTCAAGGAAAGATTTTTCTTTTTTTTTAATCATGAAACCAAAAATAAATGCAAAAGAGTAACGGGACCATGAAAATCAAATAATTTGTGTTGTGTTCACATATTTAATACTATGAAATAAAAGTATGTCCAACTCCCTCACTATCTTCCACTCATTGATAGTGCAACATAAAAACATGGTATGAGCAAGTGTGAATGCACATGTCTTATAAATGATTTAAAACCATTGCAGAATATGGCTTTACATTGTGTACCAAATATTCTCTCTACTTACATACCCAAAACAAAAACTATCCAACCAAATTACCGAAACCTAAATCATATTTAATTCCCTAAGTAAAAAGAAAAAAAAAAATACCCATAGGGGTTTCAGTGTCTTAATGGTGGTGGAAGGCCAATATGACAGAGGCAGCGACCCCTCAGATTTCTCTTTCTCTCCCTTTCAAATTTTTTTGTCAAGCTCAAGTCTTTTATAGTGAAACAATGTGTTTTATTTAACAATCAACAACATTTTTGTCTTTCTCTCTCTCCAAGGCTTTATCTGGTTAGTTATTACTATTAGTCTTTAATTAAAATTTTTTTTTTTTTTTGGTTTTTTTAAAATATTAAAATGGTGGGTATGTTGGAAGACATGAAAAAAAGAGAAACGTGTGATGTAAGCTTAGGCAATTAATGAGCGACTAATGAGATAATAGTAAAATAAGTTAATGTAACCTTTGCCACCGCCTTAATCTACCTCTGCCACCGCCTCCACACGCAGCGCCCCCCCCCCCCCTGCCACGTCGACTTGATCTTTTCATTCTCATGAAGTCACGATGACCCTCTCTCTCTCTTTAATTTCTCCATAATTTCCTCTCTTTTTTTATATTCTGGGTTTGTTTAATATTGAATCATTGCTTTTTTTATTTTTTCCAAATTTTATATGCAAATAAAGTTAGGGTTTTGAAAAAACACATGTGCTTGTTGTTTATATTTTGGGTTTGTTTATTTTTTTTAATTTCCTCTCTCTTTTTATATTCTTGGTTTTTTTTTTTTCTTTGTTTGCTGTCTTAGAAAATAAATGATAAGGAAAACAAAAAAAAAAATCCACCAAAACTGAAATCGATTGATTTCCAATTACTTTGGTTGGTTTCGGTTGAGAATTTCACAAACCGAAAATTTTGGTTTCGGTTGGCCAATACTTAGAAAACCAACTAAAACCGAACCAACACACTCCTACTTATAAGAATTTAAGCATAGATTAAATTTTCGTTATTTTTGACAATTTTTCTTTGATTCCTTTATAATTTATATATTGTGTTGGTTTAAATAAATTTTTTCTCAAGCTTTTAGAGGATGGACTTTAGATAAGATGTTCAACTTTTATACTGTAAGGTTAAATTTATTCAATCATGTGTTGGCTTTATTTCATGCCAAATTTGCTTGAATTTAGGAATTAAATGCCTTGTATTTAAATGAGAATTATGTAAGGGTAGTGTGTGAGAGAGTGTGAAGAAAAATCAAATGTGTGCACTCAAGAAGGGCCTTGCGATTGGCTCATAATTGGCGAGTCGCCAAAGGTGGCACATGTGTGAAGCATGCAGGAAAGCTGAAGGGTCACACCAGTTGTAGCACTACAGGACAAAACTTCTAGTATGGCCAGGCAATTAGTTTACGACTCAAACTTACGACTCATTTTAGTCTTGAGGTTGAGTTGCCAGAATGCCTTATTTGGTTGAAACATGACTTTTTGTATTCCTCAGACACACTACTATAAATACCCTTATACCCACGAAATGTTAAGAGTTTCTAGAGAGAATTTTGAGAGGGAAACCCTAGAGAAAAACAAGATTGACTCATTCACAATCTTCATCATTTGATTTTCCAAATTCCTCTACTGTCACTCTTTCCATTAACATATCCTTGAGAGGTACATTTAGCCAAATTCTTATCTCATCATACTCATATCAGTGAGGATGTATTTTGGTGCTTGGGAAGCAGTTTAGAAGGGACCAATTCATTTTGGTTGATGCAATGGGTGATTGTGAGATTCGGTAAACTAGAGAAGACAAGGTTTGACATAACCCTGTTGGAGCAAGAAGCTTGGTGAGCTTAGGTGCACTGGATAAATTAGGCTTGAAGGGTCTTTTGCTATTCATGTATTCCAACTATATTCTCTAGTGGATTATTGACCACTTGGAGGGCAGCGGAGAGATTTTTCGCCGAGTACTTCGGTTTCCTCTTCGATAACGCATCGTCGTGTTATTTTTGTATTTGCATCTTTCTTCCCTTTCCCTTTACCTTTTAATTACTATTGTGTTGGTTATTAATTATGGTTTAGAGTGTGTTACCAATTTAGTTATAGCTTACATTTCATTTTCTGCACATATATTGTTTGATTGTGAGCTTGTGTTGGTATTTTTAATTTGGAAGTCTAAACATTCATAGGTGTTTTACACACTAATTGAACTTTCATATACACCAAGCATTAATTGTAAGTCTTGTACATGGAATAAATAGAGATAAGAAATCAAGAATATGATCCATTTTGGTTGGCCTTAACTTGATTTGTCTAGATATCAATTTTCTCTCTTGACAAAAGTCCGACTTATTTTAGGCCGAAGTTTCCTTGATTATTACTTATATACAAAATTCTAGGATCATTAAATTGGAATAGGTCCCTTACTAACCTAACCAATTGGAATATGATGAAACTTCTTCCCATCCACACTAAACATTGTGTGCACTCCAAATTTTTTTTGCAAATCATAATGATACGTTGTTAATAGGTGTCATCCAAGTCCAACATGATTGAGAGTTGTAATTGAGACTATAGCCCATAAGCTTTACTATTCAATACTTTGTGAGAAAAAATAAACACTCATTTAGTGTAACAAGAGACTATGGAATTTGACACTGTATACACTGGGGTTTGTTCTTGATGTTGTGAAATTGTTATAGGTACTAAAAACTCTAGTTTGATTAGTTGGCAAGTCATGTTCTTTAATCGTGAAAAGTTTACAATGGAAAACTTTTATATTTCAACAATAAATGTTTTTGAGAGGAAATTTTTAGCCCCCTCATCCCATTGAGACCCCTCTATTTATACAAAGGAATAAGGGTCCAATATTCCTAAATGTGACTTAGTTACATGGAATTTTGTGCAATTGTGCCTAGATTTGTTTTAAAATTTTAATTATAATTTTCAACTCTAATTTGGTGATTTTTATATGATTTTTGTGGTTTGATTTTGATTCAGTAAAGACATATTAGCCAAAAGAAACGAAAGTAGAGCTATTAACAAAATCTGTACTTTCAAATTGGCAATTACAGATGGCGAATGATGCGTTGTCATTTGTGGTTGTGGTATAAATAAGCGGTATGTTGTTTGGACGACTAATTGAGGCAAAGCAATTAACCATCTTAAAAGGGAATAGAAACTTTTTCTTTATACTTTACCAGTTGTTTGGGCGACTGCCTTTTTCACATATGCTTAAGTGAAATATCCATTAGGATTTCCCTTAATTATTATAAACATATTAATTTTTTAAAAACGAAGTTCTATATTTATTAAATGATATATATATATATACATGTCGAGGGCCATGTAGCTGAATTGGCACCTCCCCATACACAAAGTATTTGGGGTTTAAGGAGAAAATGTTCAAATTGCGGGAGTCAGGGAAAAAAGGTTCAAGTTGCGGGGTTAGTGGCATATTGTAATTATTTCTAAAAAAAAAAAAGGAAGAAGATATAAAGATATATATTGTTTCCCTTGAGCTATTATAAAGGTTGCGATGGAAGTGGGGAGTAGATGGTTTTTTTTTTTTTTTTTTTTTTTTTTTTTTTTTTTCTTCTTTTTAAGTCCTTGAGTATTTTGGATTGTTTCAAATGAGTAATGGCTAACTTTGATTCTTCTTTACCTAATAAAGTTTGGAATTTTCTGTAAGTACATTTTTTCTTCAAGAAAATGAATCGAAATCTCCCTTCATGTTCATGCTTATGTTAATGTTCATATTTGTATCTTTTGCAATACTTAATAAGTTGTATAATCATTTTGTGAATTATCAATTTTAGTTAAGAAAAAAAGTATAAACACAATACTATTCAATTAGACAAACGTGAAAAATTAAATCTATTAGATTAAAAAAATGGACAAGAAAATGAAAATTTCACAAAAAAATTCTTAAATAGAATTAAAATAATTTTTACTCAAAATTGTTGATCAAGCAATCATGTACTAACTAACAACATTCCAATCATTACTTGCATAACAGGGTGATGAAATGGTTGTTCAGTTTATTTAAGAAATGTGATCTAGCTAATTGAAATTAAAAAAAAAAAAAAAAATACAATAACTTTCATGCGCAGTCATGAATTATACCTTCACGTATATCTTATGCATTTTATGAGTTTATTTTATATAAATGTATTACATAAAATTAACAAAATTTATCATAAAACCCTTTATTGTATTTTTTAAAATCACTACATAAAAATGAAAGAACATTTTTCCCCCAAAAAAAAAATGTTCTCCAGTCATAATATTTACCAAAAAAAAAAATCATAGCAAAAAAAATCATGCAGTGCACAGGCCAATAACCAGTCTATATATATATATATATATAATTAAAGCAAAAACTAAGAGAAAATCCAATTAGATTCTAAATTGGATTCCAATTGTTGTCTAATTTTGCATCACATGTCCAATTTAAGTTTTTTTTTTTCTTTTTCTTTTTCTTTTTTAACATTGATTCCAAATAGCAATGGACTCACCATTCCAAATACATTGCTATATACAAACATTTTTTATTATTTATTTATTTTTTATGAGATAGTTTTTTTGATGAGATAGTGGCTCCTAAAAATGGGCCATATATGGGACCGTGATTTCATGAATAACATGTAATTTTAAATAGAGTGATGGTAGGTTGCTATACATACATACATATATGTAGCAAAAACTGAAAGAAAATTTAATTAAATTCTTAATAGAAGTCTAATTTTGCGCCACGTGTCTCATCTAATTTTTAAATTTGTGTGTCAAGTGAATTAGATTCTAAATAGAATTTTAATTGGAGTTCAATTTTGCGCCATGTATCCCACTAATATTTTAATTTTTGTAGCAAGTGAATTATTTCATACCAAAACCGAAGAGTCTAGATCTAATTAAATTCTAAATCATATATATATATATATATATATAGGGGGGAAGTTACAGATACTGGGGGAGATGGGTTATAGCCATCTGGGTGCGGAAATATAAAAGGTACAGGTTACAAACTGTGTAAACTGTGATACAAAATAGAAAAGACATCTGTTTACAACTTGTAAAGAGGGAGGGGTTTGTTGAAGTGTTTTGCTGAGGATGAGCTAAAGACTTCTGTTGGACCTAAAATTAGACCTGCTTCAGACTGGAGAGGAGGCTGCCTTATATAGAAGAAGGGAGCATCTGGAATTGCTGAAGACTGCTGGAAAACCGGAGGGTAAAATGCTTTAACTTCGGGTGAATAATCATTTCAGTCGAAAGCAAACAGTAAATCCGTGATTTCTGTCGGGGTACTGTAGAGTGAACAGTAACGGTCACTGTACATGAATAGTACTTTTTCCCCTTGCTTTTCAGAATCACTGTTCATCGTTACTGTTTGATGAATAGTATTTTGTCTGGGTACTGTTCCTGTGCAGAATCTTGCATAGTAACCGGGTCTGAAAACTGTTCCAAATAGTGACTAGTGCTATTTGAAAAATTCTTTCTTCTAAGAATAAGCTACTGGGCCGAAGGAGAGAAACCTAATAATTTGGAGGAGGATCTACGATCATCCTTTGAGCTTGCAATCCTTCTTCATTAATCAGTATCGTAGCCGTACCCTGAAGGAGGGCTATCATGATCATCATGTTCATGGAAGGTGGCGAATTTATCACAAACTCCACACCAATTTAAATCTTCATGTTCTGATGGGCGGGTAATGAAATCGCTGGGATTAGTATTGGGATTAATCCAGCGGAGGCCCATGGCCACAGTGGAATAGGTTCTGGTGGTGAAGACAGAAATCCATCCTATACTTCCAACAAAATGGTAGTTTTTCCACAATTCATCTGCAACAATGGGGATTACATTGCTGACATAGGTCCTCCAACAATCAGCAAGACCATGGGGATTACTGTAGTCGAGGTAAGTGTTTCCTTCCCACCAAGGACCTTGGTGGGTATATCCATTAATAAGCACCAGATGTTTTGATGGTATGACATCCATCCAGCTGCTACCGTCCCATTGTAGGAGGGTGCTCCAGCATCTGATCGACGCAAAGGGACTCCTGACCTTGGTGATAACTTGTTGAATGATTTGTGGCAGTTGAATGATCTGGCCGTGGTGAGTCAGTTTAATCAATCTGATAAAACCGTACTCGAACATTCGTGAGAGCCAGCTAGAATTTCTGTCCACTTCATCATCATCATATCCGTCTTCATAATTGATTATGAGACCAGGAAAAGGGTGCCCTTTTTCATAAACCCTCTGACTGTTCCCAAAGTATTCTTCCCATGCAGCTTGAGTTAATGCCCGGTCGACGGGGGCTTCAGGATCATCGTCCGATTCACCAATCATTGGGAAGCGGGTGGTGACCAACATTCTGAAGTGTTCACACCATTGGTCAAATGATCCGAACATGGTTGGGCAACCAAAAATATGATTTTGTATTTCTGGGGGCAAGTCGGCAACAGCACTTCTTAGGCTATCTCGAGCCTCAAGGCTAAACTTTGCATAATCAGTGCCCATAATAGTCATTTTCTCCATTGAATGGATGTCCTCTTTGCCAAAGAGTTGACTAGCGAAGATCTCGTTTCCAATTTCAAGGTGGACTAGATGGATTTCTAGGGCTTGAAGAGTTGTTTGGAAACGACTGTATTTGTTCAGGCTCCATGCATACTGAAGATTATCAAGGATGCATTTGGTGGAAGGTGGAAGGGCCTGGAATGCTCCTTTTTTCCATTGTAGGCCTTCTGATACAACTTCCTGCAAAGTAATAGCAATGTCACCACTGGAGTATGTCACCTCTGTCGGGACATAATCCTGAAGGGATGTTGATCCTCTTTGGTTTCCCTTAGAGGATGCACCTTCATGCATTACAAAAGGAGGTGTTCTCACTGCGGGAGTCCTTTTGTCTTGAGGATAGCCCGATGCCGGTGCTTTCCCCTTGTTCTTCTTCTCTGCTGAAGAAGTCAACTTACGCCACATTGCTGTGGGATAAGATTTTTGCTCTTTTTCCTGCCAAGGATAAATAAAATGAATTTGCATGGTTTTGAAAATATCTTCAATTAATGCATGCATTGTTATAGAGCAAATACTTTTTAAAAGGAATGAATTGGTAAGCTTGAATGGATCAAGATTTTTGGCCTGGTTATGCTTAGTAGGAAAAGATGTTTTGGAATTAATAAGATTAAGGGTCTTAGACACAGCAACTTCCTGGAGAGTACTAATATCTCTCGGATCAGGGCTTCTAAGAAACTTAAACTTAACTGGTTGGCCAAAAGGATGGGTAGTGATTCCTTCACTATCCGTGGTGAAGGGATACAACAGACACATAAAGGGATTTCCTAATATCACTCTATTTGTCATGTTCTTTACTAGGACAAATGTGGTTTTGAAACATGTGTTGTCCTGACACACATGGGCTTTTGGTATTTTGAATTCAATCTGCATTTTACCTCCACTTGCAGAAGTTAACCTTTCTCTGGTTTTCCTGAAGTATTTAGAGGGAATGATTCCTTCCTGAATGCAGTTGAGATCAGCACCTGAATCCATCAAAGCTATAGTCTCAAATTCAAAATCTTTACTTATGACAATCCTGACTTTGGAGTGCCATTTCTGGAAGTTAATCCTACTGATGGTTACCAAGAACTTGTCATTGGGGGGAACAGGGTCTTGATATTGAACCATATTTGCAGTGGGGTTAACTGTTTCTTCTACTTCATCATTAAAAAGGTTCTGGCACGAGGTTCCTGCCTCATTGTCTTGATGAGAAGTACTTTCCAGATTTTTCAATCTTTGATCAAGGAAATTGTGATCAACTCTAAGGATGGTTAGCTTTTGCTTAAGGGTTCTAACCTCAGACTTAGTTTCGTTGATTTCCTTTTGAAGGTCGTTGACTGTAACTTCCCCCCTTTTGGTATCAGAGCCAAGTTTTGACCGATCGTAGTGTTGTAAGTTACAGTTTATTTTGAATTAATCAAGTTGGCTGGTTCTACCGCCATAGTTATCCATTATTTTCTGCATTATTATCATTATTTTGAATGTTCTTTCCTAATTGCTTTATTTTATTTTACATCTATTTTCTGATAACTCTTCAGTTACTATTCATCATCTCTTCCAGATCTGTTATTACTGTTACCCTTTTTGTTGGAAGGCTGAGCCTCCTATCTATCTGCTTTTATTCATTGATTATTTGTTCATGTTGACCAATTGTTTCCCAGTTATCTGCTTCTTCTTGTTTCTGTTTTTATCCATCCAGTTTGTTGCAGATGTGTACTGTTGAGACTTGTAAGACCGTGATTTGTGCCGTTGTCAACCCAGTAAGTCCAGTAAATCCCAGGCTGAGTGTGTGTCCCGCAACAAACAATAAGTCCCGACAGGTAAGGCGTGAGCGAAAGGGAGTTATCTCAGAGTAAGGATCATGGCAGTAGGAAGTTGAGTTGCACGTGATTAGGCGATTGTCTTTGTGTACACCCTGTTTCAGATCTAAGGATAGATCCAGAAGTTTGAGGTTAAAGGTAATTAGGTTGTGATTGTTTAACTAGGCTTTTAATCATGAATATGAGAAGGTTGTTTAAAAGTAACTCTTCTACCAGCATTAGGTCTTCCAGTACATCTCTCCCAGAGATTCCCCAGTCAAATGGAGTAATCAATTCTGAAGATTATGAGTTGTCAGATCTAGATCTAAAACTAGGAGATTGGAACATCCCTAAGGTTCCCACCAACAAGATCTACAAATCTTCTTGGACCTTTAAGAATGCCTTCAAGACCAGTTACCATGTCAGAACCATAGAACAGGTTTACAGTATCAACAAGGAGTACGAGACGTGCTACTTGTTACCTGAAGCAACCCTGGTTAGACACAAGAAAGATGGATATAATTTCATCCACATAGGTTTAGTCCAGGTCGGAGTTAAACCTTTGATCAGAGAAGGATTGAATGCTTCCATCCTTATGGCCCTTAGAGATACCCGTCATATAAGATTCAATGACAGTCTCTTAGGAACCACAAAAACCAGTCTTAGTAATGGACCAGTCCATTTTGACTGCTTTCCCAACTTCTCAGTGGCTCTTGAAGACTCACATGTTATGAAAACCCTCACCCTCAATATCAAGACCTTTGGTACCTTAGTGTTACCCGGAGTCCGACAGTTGGCCTTGATATATAGAGTGTATTATAAGTGCATGAGAACGAACTTCAATGTTCAAGCACTTGACAAAAGAGTAAAAGGAGAAACTACCCTGATCTAGACCACAGATACTAGATCTAACATTCAGGTACCCAAAACCCTGAAATGGTCGCAAGTTACTTTCCCTTCTAATTGGATGATTGAAAATGAGAATTTCACTCACCAGATCCAAAACCCAGCTCGGAATCCTGATCTAGATTTTGTCCAACAACTAGCCGATGGTACGGTTAGGATTAGTTTTGACCATTCTAAATTAAGACCACCAGTAGGTTCACCTTCATACTCCCCATCAGGATATGATGAACTTAGAAATAGATCTCCAATAGATCTACCCTTTAAGCCGTCACCTAATCTCTTAAGAGATAGACCGGTATCCCAGTGTAGTACATCCAGACCTCTAGCACCCTTTCCCAAGTCTAGAAGAGACTTAGATCTAGAGCTCTAAGGTGTCCAAACCAGATCCCAGGTTAGCACACCCTGCTACACAGCCAGACAAGATTCTGTTATTGATGAAGAAGAAAAGAAAAGTCAGAAACCTCCATCACCAACAGGTAGTGATATGGTAAATCCCTACCAACAGGAACCCCAAGATCCGTTTCAGCAAGAACCTGAAATAGATTATGAACTCAAGGTTATCAGGAAAGAATTCACTCCTGATATGGATGCCTTAGGTAAAGAATTTGAGTCAGAAGAAAACAGACTCAAAAGATAAGCCTATAGAGCCAACCATACCCTTGAACAAAAGAAAGAGGTTCTCCAAAATTGGACAACATTCATGAAAGAGATATCAAGCAATGTCCCTTTCTTCGAATACTTTGAGAACCACTTTGAGTGGCACAAGAAGTCTTGTGTTCTCACCAAAACCAATTGGACAAAGCCCCCTAGCAAAGATGCCATTGGCAAACTTAAACCCCCAGAAGTTGTTAGATCTCACCATCCACCCTAAGAAGCCATAGTCTTCAACCACCGTGGAATAGATCTTGTTGCCTCTCCTTTTAAAACCCCTACCACTCAAGAGGAAACGGTAGTGAAGAAGGTCATAGAGCAAAACAACTACACCAACCAGTGTATAGGTGTTATAGGAAAACAGCTTGATAGGATAGAAGACAGAATAGATAGCAAGGTCGTTCCCTAGCCAGGAAGCCCTAGCAAACCTATCAAAGCTTTAGAAAAGCCTTTAGTTAAGCTCCCTACAACTAAGCAACCCAACCTTAGATCTAAGGATAAAACAGCCTTAGAAATAGTTAACCAAAAGCTTGAAGAACTAGTGAAGAAGGAACCAGTCACCCCTCCACCAGTTAGTACTTCAACCAGTGTTGATCCCCATCTTCAAACCAATAGATTAGTTGTTTTAGACATCCACACAGCTTCTAGTAGTTCTAGCATAACCTCCTCAAACAATGAAAAGGAGATAGAACGCCTAGAAAGCCAGTTCAGAAATTTAAAGGTTAAACGACTTACCCATCCAAAGGTAACCCCCACTAGCCTAACCAGAAATTGGTATCCCAGACCCACATCTCCTGACCTCCAGTTCAAGGAAAGGAATCTTAGTAACCAGTTCTCAGTCACCTCAGGTAAACTCTATGAATGGAACATAGATGGTTTGTCTGAGCAAGAGATCCTGAACAGACTCCAGCATATGACCATGGTAGCCAACAACTATATCAGTGAAGGACATTCCCATACTGAGGTCATAGGACTCATTTCCTTAGGATTCACAGGTAAACTCCTCCAATGGTGGAACAATTGCCTTACAGAAGAATCTAGGGAAGACATTAAACATGTTGTCCAAAAAGATGAGGAAGGACTCCCCATCTTCGATACAGATAGAGGTAGTGGTATCCCCGACGGAGTCAATACCCTGGTTTATACGATCGTGAAACACTTCGTAGGAAAACCCAGTAACATCACATCTAGGATTTATGACCAGTTGAGTAACCTTAGATGTAAAACTCTTGGAGACTTTAGGTGGTATGAAGATGTGTTTACTACCAGAGTCATGCACAGAAGTGATTGTAACTCTCCATTTTGGAAGGAGAAGTTCATCAATGGTTTACCTACCCTTTTTGGAGAAAAGGTTAAAGAAACCTTATGTAATCCCTTAGGTGTCATAGATTATGATAACCTAACCTATGGTGACATCTCTAGCACCATTCGAAGTGAAGGAATGAAGGTGTGCAGAGATCTTAAAATCCAGAGTAAAGCCAACAAAGGAAAAGCCAAGTACGAAGTAGGAAACTTTTGTACACAGTACGGCTTACCCTCCATCCTTCCTAAAAAAAAATCCAAATACAGAGGCAAAGAATCCCCTGAGCATTTTCATAGGAAGAAAACCAAAGCCAAGTATTATAGAAAGCAGAAGTATAGCAAGGATGATTTCTATACGAAAGGAAAATCCAAATCCACAGGAAAATTCATACCCAAAGCATCAGGAAAGTGCTTTAACTGTGGCAAGAAAGGTCATTTCAGAAAAGAGTGTAAAGCTAAGGCCAAATCCCTTATCAATACCCTCGTTAGTGACCAAGCCGGAAAAGATGAAATCTTTAAGCTCCTAGAACTTAACCACTCAGAAAGTGAGTTTTCTAGTAGTGAGATTCTTCAAATCTACCAGTCATCCTCTGAATCCTCTAGAGTTTCTTCTAGCACCTCTAGTGGCCCAGATGAACCCATCCCATGCATGGATAGTTGTTGCAGGAACAAAACTATCAATGTGCTTTCCAAGCAAGAAGAGCTCCTCTTAGATCTCATGGAACAGATCGAAGACCCTGTCACCAAAGCTCAGAAGCTTACAGAGTTTAAGAAAACCTTAGTTAAGGAACCCAGTAAACCTAAAACTAAGCTTCAAGAACCCAAAGTTGATTTGGAACAAATCTACAAGAGATTTACCAAATCCAAGAAGGAAGTTACAGTCAACGACCTTCAAAAAGAAATCAACGAAACTAAGTCTGAGGTTAGAACCCTTAAGCAAAAGCTAACCATCCTTAGAGTTGATCACAATTTCCTTGATCAAAGATTGAAAAATCTGGAAAATACTTCTCATAAAGACAATGAGGCAGGAACCTCGTACTAGAACCTTTCTGATGATGAAGTAGATGAAACAGTTAACCCCACTGCAAACATGGTTCAATATCAAGACCCTGTTCCCGCCTTTTGGTATCAGAGCCAAGTTTTGGCTGATCGTAGTGTTGTAAGTTACAGTTTATTTTGAATTAATCAAGTTGGCTGGTTCTACCGCCATAGTTATCCATTATTTTCTGCATTATTATCATTATTTTGAATGTTCTCTCCTAATTGTTTTATTTTATTTTACATCTATTTTCTGATAACTCTTCAGTTACTATTCATCATCTCTTCCAGATCTGTTATTACTGTTACCCTTTTTGTTGGAAGGCTGAGCCTCCTATCTATCTGCTTTTATTCATTGATTATTTGTTCATGTTGATCAATTGTTTCCCAGTTATCTACTTCTTCTTGTTTCTGTTTTTATCCATCCAGTTTGTTGCAGATGTGTACTGTTGAGACTTGTAAGACCGTGATCTGTGCTGTTGTCAACCCAGTAAGTCCAGTAAATCCCAGGCTGAGTGTGTGTCCCGCATCAAACAGTAAGTCCCGACGGGTAGGGCGTCAGCGAAAGGGAGTTATCTCAGAGTAAGGATCGTGGCAGTAGGAAGTTGAGTTGCACGTGATTAGGCGATTGTCTTTGTGTACACCCTGTTTCAGATCTAAGGATAGATTCAGAAGTTTGAGGTTAAAGGTAATTAGGTTGTGATTGTTTAACTAGGCTTTTAATCATGAATATGAGAAGGTTGTTTAGAAGTAACTCTTCTACCAGCGTTAGGTCTTCCAGTACATCTCTCCTAGAGATTCCCCAATCAGATGGAGTAATCAATTCTGAAGATTATGAGTTGTCAGATATCTAAAACTAGGAGATTGGAACATCCCTAAGGTTCCCACCAACAAGATCTACAAATCTTCTTGGACCCTTAAGAATGCCTTTAAGACCAGTTACCATGTCAGAACCATAAAATAGGTTTACAGTATCAACAAGGAGTACGAGACGTGCTACTTGTTACTTGAAGCAACCTTGGTAAGACACAAGAAAGATGGATATAATTTCATCCACATAGGTTTAGTCCAGGTCGGAGTTAAACCTTTGATCAGAGAAGGATTGAATGCTTCCATCCTTATGGCCCTTAGAGATACCCGTCATATAAAATTCAATGACAGTCTCTTAGGAACCATAGAAACCAGTCTTAGTAATGGACCAGTCCATTTTGACTGCTTTCCCAACTTCTCAGTGGCTCTTGAAGACCCGCATGTTATGAAAACCCTCACCCTCAATATCAAGACCTTTGGTACCTTAGTGTTACCCGGAGTCCGACAGTTGGCCTTGATATACAGAGTGTATTATAAGTGCATGAGAACGAACTTCAATGTTCAAGCACTTGACAAAAGAGTAAAAGGAGAAACTACCCTGATCTAGACCACAGATACTAGATCTAACATTCAGGTACCCAAAACCCTGAAATGGTCGCAAGTTACTTTCCCTCCTGATTGGATGATTGAAAATGAGAATTTCACTCACCAGATCCAAAACCCAGCCCGGAATCCTGATCTAGATTTTGTCCAACAACTAGCCGATGGTACATTTAGGATTAGTTTGACCATTCTAGATTAAGACCACCAGTAGGTTCACCTTCATACTCCCTATCAGGATATGATGAACTTAGGAATAGATCTCCAATAGATCTACCCTTTAAGCCGTCACCTAATCTCTTAAGAGATAGACCGATATCCCAGTGTAGTACATCCAGACCTCTAGCACCCTTTCCCAAGTCTAGAAGAGACTTAGATCTAGAGCTCCAAGGTGTCCAAACCAGATCCCAGGTTAGCACACCCTGCTACACAGCCAGACAAGATTCTGTTGTTGATGAAGAAGAAAAGAAAAGTCAGAAACCTCCATCACCAACAGGTAGTGATATGGTAAATCCCTACCAACAGGAACCCCAAGATCCGTTTCAGCAAGAACCTGAAATAGATTATGAACTCAAGGTTATCAGGAAAGAATTCACTCCTGATATGGATGCCTTAGGTAAAGAATTTGAGTCAGAAGAAAACAGACTCAAAAGAGAAGCCTATAGAGCCAACCATACCCTTGAACAAAAGAAAGAGGTTCTCCAAAATTGGACAACATTCATGAAAGAGATATCAAGCAATGTCCTTTTCTTCGAATACTTTGAGAACCACTTTGAGTGGCACAAGAAGTCTTGTGTTCTCACCAAAACCAATTGGACAAAGCCCCCTAGCAAAGATGCCATTGGCAAACTTAAACCCCCAGAAGTTGTTAGATCTCACCATCCACCCCAAGAAGCCATAGTCTTCAACCACCGTGGAACAGATCTAGTTGCCTCTCCTTTTAAAACCCCTACCACTCAAGAGGAAACGGTAGTGAAGAAGGTCATAAAGCAAAACAACTACACCAACTAGTGTTTAGGTGTTATAGGAAAACAGCTTGATAGGATAGAAGACAGAATAGATAGCAAGGTCGTTCCCCAGCCAGGAAGCCCTAGCAAACCTGTCAAAACTTTAAAAAAGCCTTTAGTCAAGCTCCCTACAACTAAGCAACCCAACCTTAGATCTAAGGATAAAACAGCCTTAGAAATAGTTAACCAAAAGCTTGAAGAACTAGTGAAGAAGGAACCAGTCACCCCTCCACCAGTTAGTACTTCAACCAGTGTTGATCCCCGTCTTCAAACCAACAGATTAGTTGTTTTAGACATCCACACAGCTTCTAGTAGTTCTAGCACAACCTCCTCAGACAATGAAAATGAGATAGAACGCCTAGAAAGCCAGTTCAGAAATTTAGAGGTTAAACGGCTTACCCATCCAAAGGTAACCCCCACTAGCCTAACCAGAAATTGGTATCCCAGACCCACACCTCTTGACCTCCAGTTCGAGGAAAGGAATCTTAGTAACCTGTTCTCAATCACCTCAGGTAAACTCTATGAATGGAACATAGATGGTTTGTCTGAGCAAGAGATCCTGAACAGACTCCAGCATATGACCATGGTAGCCAACAACTATATCAGTGAAGGACATTCCCATACTGAGGTCATAGGACTCATTTCCTTAGAATTCACAGGTAAACTCCTCCAATGGTGGAACAATTGCCTTACAGAAGAATCTAGGGAAGACATTAAGCATGCTGTCCAAAAAGATGAGGAAGGACTCCCCATCTTTGATACCGATAGAGGTAGTGGTATTCCCGATGGAGTCAATAGCCTGGTCTATACGATCATGAAACACTTCGTAGGAAAACCCAGTAACATCACATCTAGGATTTATGACCAGTTAAGTAACCTTAGATGTAAAACTCTCAGAGACTTTAGGTGGTATGAAGATGTGTTTACTACCAGAGTCATGCACAGAAGTGATTGTAACTCTCCATTTTGGAAGGAGAAGTTCATCAATGGTTTACCTACCCTTTTTGGAGAAAAGGTTAAAGAAACCTTATGTAATCCCTTAGGTGTCATAGATTATGATAACCTAACCTATGGTGACATCTCTAGCACCATTCGAAGTGAAGGAATGAAGATGTGCAGAGATCTCAAAATCCAGAGTAAAGCCAACAAAGGAAAAGCCAAGTACGAAGTAGGAAACTTTTGTACACAGTACGGCTTACCCTCCATCCTTCCTAAAAGAAAATCCAAATACAGAGGCAAAGAATCCCCTGAGCATTTTCATAGGAAGAAAACCAAAGCCAAGTATTATAGAAAGCAGAAGTATAGCAAAGATGATTTCTATAAGAAAGGAAAATCCAAATCCATAGGAAAATTCATACCCAAAGCATCAGGAAAATGCTTCAACTGTGGAAAGAAAGGTCATTTCAGAAAAGAGTGTAAAGCTAAGGCTAAAACCCTTATCAATACCCTTGTGAGTGACCAAGCCGGAAAAGATGAAATCTTTAAGCTCTTAGAACTCAACTACTCAGACAGTGAGATTTCTAGCAGTGAGATTCGTCAGATCTACCAGTCATCCTCCGGATCCTCTAGAGTTTCTTCTAGCACCTCTAGTGGGACGGATGAACCCATAGCATGCATGGATAGTTGTTGCAGGAACAAAACTATCAATGTGCTTTCTAAGCAAGAAGAGCTCCTCTTAGATCTCATAGAACAGATCGAAGACCCTGTCACTAAAGCTCAGAAGCTTACAGAGTTTAAGAGAACCTTAGTTAAGGAACCCAGTAAACCCGAAACTAAGCTTCAGGAACCCAAAGTTGATTTGGAACAAATCTACAGGAGATTTACCAAATCCAAGAAGGAAGTTACGGTCAACGACCTTCAGAAAGAAATCAAGGAAACTAAGTCTGAGGTTAAAACCCTGAAGCAAGAGCTAACCATCCTTAGAGTGGATCACAATTTCCTTGACCAAAGGTTGAAAAATCTGGAAAGTACTTCTCATCAAGACAATGAGGCAGGAACCTCATACCAGAACCCTTCTGATAAAGAAGACGAAACAGTTAACCCAACTACAGATATGGTTCAAACTCAAGACCCTGTCCCACCTAATGACAAGTTCTTGGTAACCATCAGTAGGATTAACTTCCAGAAATGGCACTCCAAAGTCAGGATTGTCATAAGTAAAGATTTTGAATTTGAGACTATAGCCTTGATGGATTCAGGTGCTGATCTCAACTGCATTCAGGAAGGAATCATTCCCTCTAAATACTTCAGAAAAACCAGAGAAAGGTTAACTTCTGCAAGTTGAGGTAAAATGCAAATTGAATTCAAAATACCAAAAGCCCATGTGTGTTAGGACAACACATGTTTCAAAACCACATTTGTCCTAGTGAAAAACATGACAGATAGAGTGATATTAGGAAATCCCTTTATGTGTCTGTTGTATCCTTTCACCACGGACAGTGAAGGAATCACTACCCATCCTTTTGGCCAACTAGTTAAGTTTAAGTTTCTTAGAAGCCCTGAACCTAGAGATATTAGTACTCTACAGGAAGTCGCTGTGTCTAAGACCCATAACCTTATACAAGCCAAAACTCACCATCTTAACCACCTCCAGAATGATTTGAAATACAAGAGAATTGAGGAACAATTGGCTTGTAAATCTATCCAGGAAGAAATCAGAAAGTTTGAAGAAAAACTTAGACAGGAAGTCTGTTCTGATCTTCCAACAGCCTTTTGGCACAAAAAAAGACATGAGGTGGCTCTCCCCTATGTCAAAGATTTCCATGAAAAGGACATCCCAACCAAAGCTCGACCTATCCAAATGAATCAAGAACTCATGGATACCTGTAGAGCAGAAATTGAAGATCTCCTCAAAAAAGGAATCATCAGAAAATCTAGATCTCCCTGGTCCTGTTCAGCCTTTTATGTCCAGAAAAATGCTGAGATTGAGAGAGGTGTCCCTGGATTAGTCATCAACTACAAGCCCCTTAACAAAGTCTTAGAATGGATAAGGTACCCAATCCCTAACAAAAAAGACTTAGTTAATAGGCTTAGTAAAGCAGTGGTATTCAGTAAGTTTGACATGAAGAGTGGGTTTTGGCAGATACAAATTAGAGAGTCTGATCGTTATAAAACAGCCTTCACCACACCCTTTGGCCATTACGAATGGAATGTAATGCCCTTTGGTCTCAAAAATGCACCTTCTGAATTCCAAAATATCATGAATGAAATATTCAATCCATTCTCCAGTCATATCATTGTTTACATTGATGATGTACTCATCTTTTTAGAATCTCTGGACCAACATAGAAGCACCTAAGAGCATTTTTTCATACAATCAAGCTCAATGGTCTTGTTGTTTCAGCTCCAAAAATCAAACTTTTCCAAACCAAAGTTCGATTCTTAGGCTTTGATATTCATCATGGTGTTATCAAACCCATAGATAGAGCCATTCAGTTTGCTGACAAGTTTCCTGATGAAATCCTGGAAAAAACACAACTTCAAAGATTTCTAGGATCCCTCAATTACATAGCGGACTTCTATCAAAATCTTAGGCAACAGTGCAAGCCTCTTTTTGATAGACTTCGAGCTAATCCTCCTCCTTGGACCCCACACCATACTGTTGTTGTCCAAGCCACAAAAAAATATGTCAAGTCCCTCCCCTGTTTAGGAATTCCTTCAGAAAATTCCTTCAAGATCGTTCAGACCGATGCCTCTAACATTGGTTATGGTGGCATCCTCCTCCAGCGTGCTAGTCCCACTTCCCCTGAACAGATTGTCTGTTTTCATTCGAGAATTTGGACTCCCACTCAGGCTAATTATAGTACTATTAAAAAAGAGATTTTATCTATAGTACTATGCATTTCAAAATTTCAAAGTGATCTTTTGAATCAAAAATTTTTAGTACGAATTGATTGTAAATCTGCAAAACATGTTTTAGAAAAAGATGTTCAAAACATTGCATCAAAACAAATTTTTGCACGATGGCAAGCCATCTTATCAGTTTTTGATTTTGACATTGGATTCATAGAAGGAACTCACAACAGTATCCCTGACTTCCTAACCCGTGAATTTTTGCAGTGTCCAAACCAAGATGTCCGGGAAAAAGCCCGTACAACCTCAACCCCCAAAACTTCCTAAACAGCAAACTACCTCGAGTACCAGTCAGGCCAAGAATCCTCCTGGTCAACAGTTAGTTCCACTCCCTGCCTCTTCTATTGCCAACAGATATGTTGTCTCTACCATCCCACGACCCAACTACCAAAGACCATCCCAAGGACATCCCAGTTACAGCTCTGCCTTAGCCTCCCCTCCTCCTAGGCAAGTTACCCCATACACTGTTGAAGACCCTTTTGGACCCATTGTACCCCAAAAGCCTTCTTACCAAATCAAGCAATCCACCTCTTGCTATGTCAAAAAACCATTTGTCCAGCATATCTCTTATATTGAGCCTCATTTGAAAATTCAACCAAATTGGGAGATTATTAAGATGTTATTAATTGTAGTATGATGTACTGAGTTTTAAGTAAAAAGCTGATATGACATCTCTTATTGGATGATGTAAAATATGAATTTTACACCCCATTCTTACCAAATTTAAACTATTTTTATTAATATCCTCAGAACACTTTTTTTTATTAGCTGAATTTGGAAACTAATATCCTATTTGGTTGTAAGGGAGATGAAAAGGAAAGCAGGGAGGAAAAAGTAAGGGAAGGGAAAGGAAAGGAGAGAGAGTTGTCCATGGAAGAATTGCATTAAACAATTTCATCAAAAGAAAGGTCTTCTTTGAAAAAATAATGGGACCGTATGAAGGATTGTACTAAGAAAATTTCTAGAACACAAACTTTTCTCAAAATTATGGGTTGTGAGAAAAGTACGAAGCTTCATCAAAAAAGAAAAAAAAAATGAATTATTGGCAAATCAGTCAAATTGTGCATTCTCACTTTTTAATAGAAAACTGAAAAGTAAAAACGCTTGGAACCATCATAACACATATTAATATAGAAAAACTTAATGAAAGAGGAAAAAAAAAGCTAAATGCAAAGTTAAAGTGCTACTTGGTAAAACCTCGTACACTTCCGTACAAGGCCTTTGCCTTTATTTACATTTATATATATATATATATATATATACACACTGATGTCTACTAGAAAGTGATCTTCAATATTCTGGTGAATAGGCTAAGGCACAAGTGGCATTCATTCCAAATAAAAGTATAACAGAGAACACGGTGCTGGCACAAGAAATCATTTACTGTTTCAAGACTTAAAAGAGGAATATGGGATGGATCGGGTTTAAGTTCGACTTCCAAAAAGCCTACGATAGGCTTGAGTGGAATTTCTTTGTGGTGGTTCTAGCATCATTTGAATTCAACCAGAAATTCATAAGATTGAAATCAACAGTGCGTCACAACTGTTAAATACACTATTGTTGAGTGGAAATAAGGTAGGGGGCCCGTTATCCCCCTACACATTCATCATTGGCAGTAAGGTATTGGCTAGGTTGATATACTAGGAGGTTAAAAGAGGCATGGTAAGTGGTAAGGGACGTGAAAGTGGCTAATTGTGCTCCAACAATTTCTAGGCTTTTCTATGTGGATGATGTGATGTTATTCTGTAATGCTAGAATGACTCAGGTACGGGCAGCGATGAATTGTCTTAATACATATTATGAGTGGTCTAGGCAGTGCTTTATTGTGGAAAAAATTGGAGTATTCGGTTCAAAAGGAGTTCATGTCCAATTCTTTAGGCAAGGCAGATAATTTTGGATTCAAAAAGCTCCAACAAGGGGTGAAATAATTGGGAGTTCCATTGTTCCTCACAACGAATAAATTCAAAGATTTTGAATTTGTCAAGGAAAGGTTAGAAGCAAGAGTAGCCAAATAGAAAAGAAAAAATCTCTCTTGGATGGGTAGAGTAACGCTAATAAAGTTGGTAGCATTAGACACACACCACCTTATTCTATGACAACCTTTAAGATACCTCAACTCATATATCTGATCAAGCAGATATATGAGTTTTGGTCAAAATAGAAAATGATATGTGCCTAGCATACAAGGTTGCCATAAAAGGCAACTAGGGAGAATGAAGACTAGCTAATGAACAAAATCTAAGTTACATGAGACTCAAAATTATCTTGTGGAGATCGCTACATACACTCACTGCCTTCTAGAGAAATGATAAGCATGTATGTTCCTATCACCGTGTAATGTAGAATTGGAAACAACCACGCATATATTTACCCACTTCCATCTTCCGAGATCTATCGGGTTGGCAAGCCGACGGGGCATCAAGTCAGATATCATCCATTTGCAAACCCCAACCCAATTGATTCATTATAAAAAGTAACAATTATAAATTGCACACATATATCTATTATAATTATTTTGTTCAAGTAATGAGCAATAATGAAAACAACTTGGAGTAATATTGTATAATAAAAGTTGATAAAAGCATACTAATTCATTCTATATTATTGATTTTTATTATGCGATGTAATAAAAAGCTTCATTACGATATTTTTTTTCTTCAATGCTTTGTTATTGTGATATGGTGACGCTTGTTGTCATTATCAATTTCTCCATCTTCAACATTTGAAATTTAGTCCATCCATATTTGTTCAATTTTTGAGTTTTCATCATTTTTTTTCTTTTGTTGCATCATTTGTGTTAATTACTAATGAATTGGCACCAAGAGATTCTTGATTAGATCTTACAAAGTTTGGACTTTGTCGCGAAGATTTTTCATAGGTATTTGCATTTATATTAAATTTCAATGATGTGACAGTTTTTTGTAAATTTTTTATTTTTCTTAATTTTGGAATAGTGCAGCAAAAAAAATTAACATAGCATGTTGAATTGTGTTTTTTTTTTTTTTTTTCTTTCCATACCTTTTATCATTTGAAAGCGCATCAAAAATCTTAGCAACTATATAATTTTCAAAACCATCTTTTAGATTGAATTCATTCAAATGAAGTAGAGAAATCCATTTTTTTCCTAATTTTTTTTTTTCAAATAACATGAGATTCCTTCTCAAATATCAATATTTTTACAATAATTTAAATAAGTTGTACCTTAATTTATCTTTCAGCAAGATCTCGATCTTGTAGGTTTATTTAGGATTTTCTCGGCATCTCGATCAAATATCACAAACTTTGTTTTGTTAGTTGCATTAAAAACTTCAATTTGAATCCTGTATCTAAAGTAGTTTGCAATTGTGTATATATAGTAGTTATAGTGAGATAAATATATTATAAATATTTGGAGAGTATGTAGTTAATGTGAGTGCCTCTAACTTTGGGATAGAAAGATTTATTTTTGTTTTCCATTTTGCACACCAAAATGATTCTCTTTGTAATTTGACATTCATTTCACAAAGTATGCACAAAATGTAATACCAACCTACTGTTGTATCAATATTACTTATTATTGCAATACCCTAAGAGTTCACATCTTGCAATGAACTTTGAAATTAATATGTATTTTTTTAAAATGTAAATAATATGATCTATGATTATTTTTATACATAAATGATGAGTATAATTTGAAATAATTAACAAACATTTTTCGTAGGATCTCATTCAATGCATTTTATCTTTACTATTGTCTTCATATTATTTAAAGATAAGTCCTCCTATAAAAATTGTTTTGCATGTATTTTTGATATTTCTTGTATAGGATCATGTTTTTTACCATTCCTATCATTGAATTTTTTTTAAAGAAAATATTAAGTTAATGGCATTTTGTGAGATAGTATATGCTCTTCATTAGACTTTTTTGTTATTATAAATTTTAGAAATATGTACTTGTCAATTATTTTAGCAACCTGGGGGATTTCAAGATTTATATATATTTTTGTTGTATTGGTCGATGACAGAGAATTTATATGCATAAATTGCACCGAATATTATTAATAGACAAAAGCAAATTGAATTGAAATTGGGGAAAAATGAAGAGATATTTCATGAGAATGAGATTTTCTAGAAGTATCATTGTAGGGGCTCCGTTTTTTTAAGGTCACCCCCGACAATACATTTGTAGAGAGTGGGACGAAGGGCTTGGCTCCGGCCGGCCTATCGCCGGTCCTCCAGGACATTTTCCTTAGTTTTTCTTCACTTGGAGTTGCTCCTCGGCAGGCGTCCGAGGAGGCCCCCCTTCACGAGGGGGGCTCTTTGCCTTATATACTCCCTTTGGTTTGATCCTGGCCTTACAACTGTTGGCCATCCAGGCCACTGCTTCCAGAGCTTGTCCCATCAGACATGCTCTTCACCATACTGTGGGTTGCGGCCTCCAAGGTTGCACTGTTCAGAGGTCTTGTCCTCATTAATGTAGCCTAGGGGGTCAGGCAAATACATTAAGTGTGGATGTGACCACCTATTCTGGGTTGGCCCCTTACCCAAAATTAGACTAGGTATGCCGAGGAGGGGTGTGTCCTCGGCGTGGGTCCGAAAAGGGCTGAAAAACCCTTTAGACAACTGTCCGGGACAATTGTCCCTCCTCGGCTTGGGCCTTGGGCCAGCCTGAAAGTGGGCCGGGGATTCCAGGCCCACGGGCCCCACAATAGCCCCTCAAAATCCTGCTGCACGTTCCCTCGGACGGGGAGGAGGGTTTTGAAAACCATGGTCCTTATGTTCCGGAAGGCCTTCCGCTGGCTGGTCCTTCCTCGAATGGCCAGATCGACACTCAGATTCTTCAGTAAGTAGTTGGCTTCCCCATGGGGCTGGGTCCTTGGACCGTGCAATACCCTGGTTCTGTCATGAATATGTCAAGGTAAGTGGCTAGCTCCCCGTAGGCTTGGGTCCGAGGACCATGCAAGACCTAGGTACAGTTGCTGTCGTCAAGGTAAGTGGCTAGCTCCCCATAGGCTTGAGTCCGTAGACCATGCAAGACCTAGGTACAATTGCTGCCTTCATGGTAAGTGGCTAGCTCCCCCTAGGCTTGGGTCCGAGGACCATGCAAGACCTAAGTACAATTGCTGCTTTCATGGTAAGTGGCTAGCTCCCCGTAGGCTTGGGTCCGAGGACCATGCAAGACCTAGGTACAGTTGCTACCGTCATGGTAAGTGGCTAGCTCCCCGTAGGCTTGGGTCCGAGGACCATGCAAGACCTAGGTACAGTTGCTGCCGTCAAGGTAAGTGGCTAGCTCCCCATAGGCTTGAGTCCGTAGACCATGCAAGACCTAGGTACAATTGTTGCCTTCATGGTAAGTGGCTAGCTCCCCGTAGGCTTGGGTCCGAGGACCATGCAAGACCTAGGTACAGTTGCTGCCGTCAAGGTAAGTGGCTAGCTCCCCGTAGGCTTGGGTCCGAGGACCATGCAAGACTTAGGTACAGTTGCTGCCGTCAAGGTAAGTGGCTAGCTCCCCATAGGCTTGAGTCCGTAGACCATGCAAGACCTAGGTACAGTTGCTGCCTTCATGGTAAGTGGCTAGCTCCCCGTAGGCTTGGGTCCGAGGACCATGCAAGACCTAGGTACAATTACTGCCTTCATGGTAAGTGGCTAGCTCCCCGTAGGCTTGAGTCCGAGGACCATGCAAGACCTAGGTACAATTGCTGCCTTCATGGTAAGTGGCTAGCTCCCTGTAGGCTTGGGTCCGAGGACCATGCAAGACCTAGGTACAATTGCTGCCTTCAATAGGAGTTCATCCTCGGATCCGAGAGCTTTGCTTTTAGTGTGAAGATGTCCACGGGTCGTTTTCTGGGAGCTGTTTTTCCTCAGGTCGGATTGTGACCTCACTCATGAAGTTGATCTCGCCTCTAGTTCGTGTTCCCCATCTTTTTGGCTTACGAGGCGTCGCTTGGCGTCGCTTGGCCTTTCGCGCTCCGCGTTTGACGCTTCGGTGCACGTAACGCGCCTTCATTAATGCCCTCGTGAATTAACACGAATCTGGCGGTTGGCAATCCCCTTGGAATTGGGTGAGAATTAATTCCCTTTGACAATCCTCCCTTCGAATTCTGCGTGGCTCAACTCCCACCAGTTTTCGCCTTCCATAAAAGGCGTTCTGGGGAGAATGTTTCTCTTTATTCCATGAATCTTCCACCACAACTAGAAACATATACTTTCACCTCCCTGAGCCCCTTTGACACCGCCGCCAGGATTGTGACCAAAGTTAGGAGATATGGGGTTAAGGGCCACCATGGCCGCAGCCCCTACTGGGCTTCCGGCGCGGCAGAGTTTAGGGGTAACACTGGCAGTGCCTTGTACGGTGGCTAGGAGGGACGTCGTTGAAGTACCTAACGTCTCTCCCAGAGCGCACCTCAGACAAAGGAGACACGTGAACTCTCGTTATGGCTGGTGCCCGAGTATTGCCGTCTCCGATGGCCAATGCTCGTGCAGTTTGGAAAGGGTCGAGGAAGCATCACGGGGGAGGGTGTTCCGGGGCCCCTGCGTCGGCTCCTCGCTTTGTTCAAGCTTTGGCTTCGAGGCGAGCCAGCCCCCAGCCCCTCTTCCCGTGCTTTTACTGTCCAGTTCTCCCATTCTCTGGATGCCAGTAAAAGCACGGGTTGACACTTCCCTCATTCCTGATATTAATTCTTTGCGAGCCTCTTGCCCAGCTAGTTCTAGAATCGGTCCGCCTGGGCCTCTGATTGTAGGATTAGTTTGTAGGATTTTTTATAAAACATGCCTGTCTGAGCCTCTGATTGTATTTGTAATCTTTCTATGAAATAATAAAGAACTCTTCCTTTTATTTGCTGTTGAGTCTTCTTTTCTACTGCAATTTTTTTTTTCTTTTTTTTTTTTTGCACCGTCAACTTTTGCGTAGTAACTACTTTAGAACGACCGCCGGTTGCGCTGGTCATCGCACTAACCCTTCCCACAGACGGCACCAATTGTAGGGGCTCCGTTTTTTGAAGGGCACCCCCGACAATACATTTATAGAGAGTGGGACGAAGGGCTTGGCTCCGGCCGGCCTATCGCCGGTCCTCCAGGACATTTTCCCTAGTTTTTCTTCACTTGGGGTTGCTCCTCGGCAGGCATCCGAGGAGGCCCCCCTTCACGAGGGGGGCTCTTTGCCTTATATACTCCCTTTGGTTTAATCCTGGCCTTACAGTTGTTGGCTATCCAGGCCACTGCTTTCAGAGCTTGTCCCATCAGACATGCTCTTCACCATACTGTGGGTTGCGGCCTCCAAGGTTGCACTGTTCAGAGGTCTTGTCCTCATTAATGTAGCCTAGGGGGTCAGGCAAATACATTAAGTGTGGATGTGACCACCTATTCTAGGTTGGCCCCCTACCCAGAATTAGACTAGGTATGCCGAGGAGGGGTGTGTCCTCGGCGTGGGTCCGAAAAGGGCTGAAAAACCCTTTAGACAACTGTCCGGGACAATTGTCCCTCCTCGGCTTGGGCCTTGGGCCAGCCTGAAAGTGGGCCGGGGATTCTAGGCCCACGGGCCCCACAATCATCTATACGTGGGGGAGGAAGAAGAGAGTTTGTAAGAGGGTAAGAGTTTTTGTTTTGATTTACACGTGAGAATGGTTAAACTTGGATCATAATATGTAAGGTAAGAACTGGGCCTGAATTTTTCATAAAGTTTGGTCCACTTTTAAAAGGTAATCAATTTTATAGTAAATAACTTTTAGTCTGATTGGTCTAATTATCAAGAACAACTCATATCAATATAATAGTAAAAATAAGTTACTATAATCTTTTGGGTAACAGTAAAAAAAACTTAATAAAAAGAGGTAAAAAATGCTAAATTTATATTATAGTAAAAATAAGTTACTATGATTTATTAGGTAATAATAAAAAATAAAAAAACTTAATGAAAAAAGGTAAAAAATGTTAAATGCAATAAGTTACTATGATCAATTGAGTAACTGTAAAAAAAAAATAAAATAAAAAATAAAAAAAAACTTAATTAAAAGAGGTAAAAATGCTAAATTTATATAATAGTAAAAATAAGTTACTATAATTTATTGGGTAACAGTTTAAAAAAAAAAAAAAAAAGACTTAATGAAAAAATGTTGAAAAAAGTTAAATGCAATATTAGAGTGTCACGTGGCAGGACCTCATGCACTCTCACATGAAGTCTCTGCTTTTATATATATATTGATTGATTTGAAAGGTCCGAAATCAAGTTCTTCATAAAGGCTTAAAGCCATCCCAAGAGGATATGAGAAGGAAGCTACAAAAATTAGTAATGGAACATTGGAGCCTGTCAAGCGGCACCAATTCTAGGCCTTTAAGCAAGGAGACCATGAGATGGAGGAAGCCCAATCAAAGGATCTTTAAACTACACTCTGACGCGGCAATGGGTGACAACTCTGCCTATGCTGCAGTTGTTGCCAGAGATTAGAGAGGGGAATTGGTGTTTGCTATTCAAAAAAGGTTGACACCAATATCCATGTCCAATAACCAAGTTGATGCAAAAGCAATTTGTTGGGCAAACACTTTTGGCTAGCCACTTGAACATTTGAGATATAAGAATAAAGAGTGACTGCAAAATATGCATTGATGCAGTAAAGGAATCCAAGCTTCGAATTCCTTGGAGGCTGCTTAATTTTGTAGAAGAAATTCATAGTCTTGCTATATAATTGAGTTCCTTAGACTTCTGCTAGGTTAGTCAAGAATGCAATGAGGCTGCTCGTGTGCTAGCTATGTGGGCTTACAAGAACTCTGTATCTGATTTTATTGTTGAAGCTTTTTGCCCCCAGTGTCTTGTCAATGCTATCTTTGCAAAATCATTAAAATAAAATAACATAGATATGTTTTGAACGTAAAACTACCTATTACCAAGTTAAATAAAAGAATATAGAAAATAACATGGCAAAAAGTTGTGTGAATAATCTTCTAAAAAGACAGTGGCAACGCCACGTGCAACTCAGGGTGTTCCCAAGAACACCCTGACCTAAAAAAAAAACTTGAATTTTTTTTTTTTTTTATATATATTTGCTTTGTATTAGGAACACCCTTAACCATGGAATTAGGAACACCCTCAAATTAAAAAAATAAATAAATAAAAAAATAAAAAAATTTGTAACAGAGCCAAGCCCACAGCCCACGGCAAGCCCATCAGATTACAGAGGTAGCAAACCCATGTTACCCATGGATTCTCCAAAAAAAAAAAAAAAAAGCAATGCCTCAATCCCTAAAGGTCTAAATCAAAAATCACTAAAGGCTTTATCCAAAAAAAAAAAAAAAAAAAACCACCAAAGGCCTAAAGCAAACCTAAACTCAGTCCCTCAAAGCAATGCCACTTAAGCCTCAAGCCAACAGATGGAAATCAGATCAGTCACAGCTCGACCATCGGAGATCGGATCGGTCACAACTCGCTCGTTGAAGATAAGATTGATCACAGCTCACTCGTCGGAGATCGGCCCAGTCCAGATCGACGTTGTCGTTCGCTCACCCCTCCGCGTCGTCGTTGCTTGTCGCTTACCCTCATTGTCATCGGAGGATGGAGATCGGTAGATCACTCGTCGCCTCGTCACTGCCTCAGCCTTCAGGCCTCCTTGCTTAGCTGCTCTAGTGCTCCGGTGCTTAAGGTATTTCATTCTCTCTCTCTCTCTCTCTCTCTCTCTCTGAATTGAAATGAATGAAAATTATGAAACTTTGTCTCTCTTTATTCTTTAATAAGAGTAACTCGCTCTCTCTCTTTTGAACTGAGTCTGTGATTTGCCGAATTTAGCTTTATTAATATATTTTGTCTGTTTTTGACTTTTTGAATTTGGCTTTATCAGTTTATCTTATCCATTGGTGTTGGTGTGTGTAGTGTGTTGGTGTTGGTGAGATATTAATTATCTTTTAGTGTAATGTGTGAATGTGTGATTGTGAAATTTTCTGATTGGCAGGGGCATGAGGCATCAAGAATTATTGTGCTGCACATGGGATGTGTAATGTGCACATGGGGTTAAATAATATAACAAATTAAAGTAATATAATTAATACAAATAAATTAAGGCAATATAGTTTATTGCTAGGCTAAACAACAATAATTAAAACAGTATAATTAACCAATACATTATAAAAGACAAACAAATTAAATTATGTTAAGCTAAACAATAATTAATAATTTTATAATTAATGAAACAACATTATAACAAATTATAGTATATAAAAGACAAACAAATTAATAAAACAATTAAACAACAATAATTAATAATTTTATTAATATTTCAAATGAACTTATAGTTTATTATATAGGTACCTTTGTTCATTTCTTTTCTTTCCACTTTTTTTTTTTCCTTTTGAGGTTTTTCAATGTACAAAATGCAAAATTTGTTTTGGTTTTAAGAACTCTTTTTTTTTTTTTAAGCACAAACTTCATGCCAGCCAAATCTTGAATTTCGGCCGGTATTTACCGAAACGTCCCAAAATACTGAAAATAAACCGAAATGACTCGAAATTTTTTCAAAATGAAATAAGAACACCCTGGACAAAATTTCTGGAGTCGCCACTATAAAAAGAACGTTGTGTGAATAATCCCTGATATTTCTGCATAATATATTATATGTACAACATGAATTTAAGAAAATAGTTTTTTTTTTTTTTTTTGGAAAAAATATAAGAAAATAGTTGACTTGTCAAGTTCTTGATTAAATTTTAATTAAGAAAAATTGTATTTCAAGTCTTTTTTTTTTCTTTGACTGTAATCACCATAAATTATTGTTAAAAAAATTTCAAGGAATATTTATGCTGAGAGATAACCACAATATCTGAAGGGAGAATTACAACAACATACTAATCCATCACAATATCAACCCTATGAAAAAACATAAATTACAGAAGTGGATTTACACACAATTAAGGACACTACGAAACATGGGCAAAATATTATACTCCTAGACAATCCAAAAGGACCTAACTTTTGAATACACAACACAAATTTTAAACCTCTTTAACACAAAATATGAGATATACTGACACATGCTAACACATTTCAAGTTTTAGTTAATACTTTTTTAGGTCAAATGTTATTTCTTGGTATTTCCAACATGTTTAGAGTTTGAATCCCCTTTCCTCATTAAAAATGTACATGAACAATTCAAAACACTTACTAATATAAACCTTTTGAACTTATTTAGCTAAATTTTTTTTTCTTCTATTGTTTGCTTACCCACCCCATTGTTTGCAGATCCCATGGCAGTTTTTTTTTTTTTTTTTTTTTTCCTTTTTTTGGCTTTCATGTATTAGGACATATTTGATTTAATGTTAGGAACATATGTCAAATTAGACTTAGCTAATCCTTTAACAAAATGCACTTTACTTGTATTTGGGTAGATCTAGGATGTGTTTAATGCTTCAAGAAACAAGGGTTTAAGATTAAGTTTTAAAACCATGCAAGTTTGTCCAAGAAACAAGTAAAGAAGTGTTGGATTTTAAAACTCGACAGCTAGTATCTATCGAGGTTTAAAAAGTTACTAAAGCACGATTCTCGACAGCTATCTTGATAGATAAGCTATCTATCGAGGTTTATGAAATTCAATTTTTCAAAACTAATTTTAATCCAATCCGTGAATACCTATTTGGGCTTTCTTTTCTCACAGCCTTAAACATATATAAGGATTGTTTTAAGGGCTGTTAAAGGTTGTGCAAGTGTAAAGCAAAGTTGTGTTCATGCAAATTGTAATTGGAGACAGAATTTTCTCTAGTTCATCTTTCTCTTAAAGAAGCTATTGTGTTTGTACACCATAGGGTTTTGCATGATCTTCATTGTATTGATGAACTGAAGAACTTTACAGCCAACATCTTTCTTAAGTTGGTGAGTAAGCCGCGTATTGGGATCTACATAACAAATTGGTTAGTCACGTACTGGGAGTCGTGCAATAAAAAAAGAGATTTTCACTACAAAACAAGTCCAATTGGGTATTAGGGTAAGGGTTCAACTGTAGGTTGGTATAAGGTACTGGAATTCCTTTACTTATAACCGCTTGTTGTGATAATAGTGAATTCTTGGGAGTGGTGACCTTAAAATCACCTAGTGGTATTTTTGCCGCTTAGGTTTTCCCTATTCGTAAACAAATTACCATGTCAGTTTAATTTTCTCTGCATTTAGTTATTTGGTGATTTGTTTATACTACCACACATATTGCATGCTAATTAAATTAATTAATTAACTTGGCTAATTAATTTGTTAATTCATCACAAGAGGTCAATACATTTTTGGCCTATCAAGTGGTATCAAAGCAAGCACACTCTAATTAGAGTTAATCTTTGCTGTGTAATTCATTGACCTCTATTTGTCATGGATAGAAGTCAGTCTATAATTATACCTATTTTATTAGATAACACTAACTATGCTACTGGAAAGTATGCATGAGAGCTTTCTTACAGTATTTAGATAAGAAAGTGTGGCAAGCTGTGGAGATAGGCTGGACCAAGCCTAAGAAAGCGCCGGCTAATTGGGATGATGCTAAGATCAAGGCGACTAACTTCAACGGCAGGGCATTGAATGCTTTATATAGTGCAGTCACGAATGAGGAGTTCAAGAAGATATCCTCTACTGAAACTACAAAGGAAACATGGACTATCCTCTAGACAACCTATGAAGGAACCAAGGCTTTCAAGGATTCAAAACTTTGGAGGCTACCACGAGCTTTGAAGAGATTAAGATGGAGGAGGATGAGTCATTTGATGAGTTCTATGCCAAACTCAAGGACATAGTGAACTCAGTTTTCAATCTTGGGAAAATCATTCCTAGACCCAAGATTGTTAGAAAGATGCTTAAATCTCTACTCGAGAAATTTTATGTCAAGATCACCACAATTAAGGAATTAAAGGATATTGACAAAATTCCTTTGACAAAGTTGGTTGGCAATCTGTAAACCTATGAGTTAGGTTTGTCTAGGATCGGGAAATCGAGTAAGAGCAAGAGCATGGCATTGAAGGCCAAGAACAGTGATATAAATGTGTCTTTAGACGATGAAGATTCTAAAATGAAATCCTATATCACTCAACAATTCAAAAAGTTTATGAAGAATGACAATGCTAAAGGATTTGACAAAGACTGTAAGCAGTCTAGCTCGACTCAGTTCAAGAACCAAGACAAAGGAAAGAAGGAATGCTAGGGATGACGATCAGTACACTGTTCCCTCTGGACCAAAATTTTTTGGATGTTAAGATTTCGAACACATGAAACAAGAGTGCCCTACATATCTCAAGACCATCAGGAAAAGCAAGGCTTTTGCTGCTACCTTAAGTGACACTGAGCCTGAAAATGATTTTGACAATGAGAATAATGGAATCCTAAATGCCTTCACTGCCACTATAAATCTTACTGAAGGGATTGTTGAAGATGTGAATCAAGAAGAGGAATTGGTGGAGTTTAAGTTTGAAATGATGGATAAGCAAGATAACATCCACACAGCCTATGCAAAGTTATACAAGGTCTCGGAAAAGCATAAGAAATTGTATAGGTTGACCACCAAGAAGCTTAGTGATGTGGAGCTTGAATGGGAAGAAATCTCCATGAAGTTTGATGAAGCCAATCAAACTATTGGAGTACTGAAATTTGAGAATAATTTATTAGCTGAAGACCTAGAAGCTTGAGATAGAATTATTCCAACTCAGAGCCCAATTGGAAAAGACTTCAAGTGCAAAGCTTGATGAGATGCTTAGTCTTTAGAAATCTGCTTCCGATCAAACCGATTTAGGATATGATTTCTCTTCTCCTAGTATTGTTTCTATTAGTACTACTATTTTTGTTTCTCCTAGTAATAATGTTGAATCTAAAAACAATGATGTGCAAATGTGTTAGTTAGTGAGAACATAGATAAAGGTAAATCTATCTTAAGAGCACCCCATAAGCAGGATAAGAAAGATATCAAAAATCTTAGGGCTAAGAAGGGATATACTCAAATGCCTAAACAGAAGAAGCAGCATCTCTGTCATCACTGCAGAATAGCTAGACATACTCGACCTAATTGATACTGGTAGTTAGCCATTCAATAGAGCAATAGTATAATCTCATCGGGAAATCAAAATCAGTTTTCATCCTCCTTTGCTCCTCTTAGAGATCTTCTCAAAGCCCTCATATTCCTTTCGAACTTGAACGATTTCAATTCTTCCCCCTCATCGCTAGATCAAAAGTTTTCAAAATGGAAATGTTCTTTTAAGGTGTGGAAGGAAAAAGACTCCAAGTGATTCAATCACTTTTTCTCTCTCTCCCCTTCTTGTTTTTGTTTTTGCATTACTTGTGTGTTTTGCTTTCGTGTTTTGAGTCAGTCTAGTTTTATGCACTATTTTGTTTAACATGTTTTTGTTTGTTTATTTTTTCAATTTTGCTTTATTTTGTTTTTCATAAAAAAAAAAATTTGAAAAATCAAAAAAATACAAAAAACAGTGTGTGTTTGTGTACATTGGTACTTGTGTACCTTGGATGGCCATTGAAATAAAATTTTCTAAACTTTGTATCATTTGTAGCTTAGATGAGCATCTTTATGCACAACTAAGCAAGTAAGTTTTGTGGCTCGTGTTTGTGATGAGTAAGATTAAGTAATCTTTTGTACTTAACACTTGTATTACTCTTTTTGACGGGAATGACTAGAAAATCCTAAGAGAAAGGCATAAATAACCATCTCATCACTGTTGCCCATTAATCATGAAATGACATTTGTATGTTTCGGCATAGCAAAAGTGAAATGTCAAATGTTTAACATCATTGAGTATTTCTTTTCTATCCCTTACATGCCCATGCATGGTTTGCTTAAAATAAAATATGCAAAGAATAACAAAAAGCAAAAAGAATCAAAATGCTTTATATATGATTGCAAGCGCATATTTTAGGAGATGTGGGAATTATATGATGTACATCGAAGGTGATAGTCCCCATTAAACAGTTATGATTGTATGTGAGTTAAAATGATTTTCTCATATCTCAAATCGTCATAATATGTAGACACTTAGGTAATCTTGTGATATTTTTAACACAAAACACACAATATTCTTTACTACTTTTGATACATGTGTAGGTATAATGTGATTTGGTCATCACAAGGAATACATGTGTTAATATATGCTCACTAAACTGTCTTAACTTGTTTTTAAAATATAAAATTGGTTAGACATGTTTTGTGTGTGTGTGTGTGTGTGTGTGTTTTGGATCTATAAACTTGAAATTTTTTTGTTGAAAGATGATTTTAAGAGCTTAAAGTGTTGTTTGGATCTTTGGTTGTATAGCATGCTTGATTGCTTTCATATCTATGTTTTTGTCTTCTTGAAAAATAATTTTTAAGCGATCTTGATAGCTGCTAGACACCTCTCGACAGCTAGGCTATTTGTCGAGCCTTTTAAGCTTCTTTTTATCACATTCTCGATAGCTTCTCGATAGGCGCTTGATCCATTGAGAAACCTTCTGGATGCTGGATAGATTCTCGATAGCTTCTCGATCCATCGAGATCCTTTAGTTGTGGACATCTCTTCAACAGTTGATTCATACATTTTAAACCTCGACACCTCTCAATTTGTTGAGAATTATGGATTTCTATATAAAGGGTCAACGAGAATTCTTTCTCATTTCTCTCGATCTCTCTCAACTCCTTTTGTCTCCTTACCTTCCCTAACACTTCTCAATCACTTCAAACCTCTTCCCCACTCAATCTTCGGTTACAAGATGATTTTCTTCATTTGGTATGATGCTCTCTCACTCATTAATCATGCATTTCATATCTTTTGACCTAACTTTTGGGGTTTTTGAAAATTTTTGAGATTTTTCAAAATTATTGAGGTTTTTGCTAAAGTTTTGGGATGGGTTTTGTTTAAATGATCCTAAGTGTTCATGCATTGCATCACATTTGCATTGTAACTATGATTCATGCATTTTTAGATGTATGTTTACTTTGTTGCAATAATGTGTGTTGGTAAGTTTGGATTGGGCTGAGCTCATAATGATTTTATATTGCTTGTTACATGTTCACGCATTTTCATGCATACATACCTTTAATTCTTTATATTCTTTTATATTGATATTGTTGGTGCTTTTCTCTCTCTCTTTCTCTCTCTCTCTCTCTCTCTCTCTCTCTCTCTCTCTCTCTCTCTCTCGTTAGTCTGCTCTATGGCACCTAAATGCAAATCCACTTTATCCCAGAACCCTCTTCGTTCTGGGGCATCCACTTCTTCTTCTAATCCTACTCCTTCTCACGTACGGTTCTGTGATGATAAAACTCGAAAGGACTTTTCGGAGAACTTTTTTCGACGAGGCATTCATTTGAAATACCAAGTCATTCTATCAGATTTTTCCGATACTAACCTTCCTACTGTCATTTACAGTCGAGGTTGGGGGTCACTATGTGACATCTTGATCACTTGTCCCTTCGTGATCATACATAAGTTTCACTTCAATATGTATGGATTCGATACTTTTGTATCTTATTTTTCTCTCACGTTCGAAGTACACACATTGTAGTTACTCCAGATATTGTATGCGAGGTACTACACATTCCTAAGGTAGCACATCCTAACTATGCTGGTTGCAATCGTTTAAGGACTGTGTCTAAAGATGAACTCTCGTCTTTATTTGTTGAGACACCTTCATATTAGGGTGATTGTCAAAACACCCCTTACTCAGACTTTGCAAAAGGTTTGAGATTCCTTAACATGGTGATGACATTCATTCTTCATCCTTTATCTCACTATAACTCTATTACAGAACCTCGTACTCAATTTTTGTTATCCCTCTTAAAGGACATTTCTATTGACTTCCCTTCTCATTTTATTTTGTCCCTTATAGACGTCTATAAGGATACAGTAACTCATGATAAGCTCATTTTTCCTTCCGTTATCACGAGGCTTCTTCACCATTTTTCTGTCTCCTTTCCCGAGTCTCCTCATTTCATGGTTATGAGTGCCATAAATGCTGCTACTATTCAACGGAACAAGGCATAGCTTAGACCGAGGCGGCCCCAGACAAAGACGACAACTCCTCTAGCTTCTACCACTCCATCCACCTCCACTCCTTCATCTTCTGCAAGTGGAGTGACTCGAGGCCATCATGGCACAGATTGTGTGCATGGATGCTCACCTTGACACTTTCGGTGATGAGTTGTGTTAGGCGAACACCTATGTAGGTCATATCGCACGATGACAGGCTGTCATGGATGGTTTCGCTGCTTATACCTCTCCATCTCCACTGGCTTCAAAGGATGAGAGTGATGATGGCTTCGGCAGTGATGATGCTGATGAGGACGAGGATGCTAGCTCGCCTAGTAATGATGAGATGTCTACTTGATGTACTTACCATTTGTCACTCGTGACAAAAATGAGGAATAGTTTTGATATGAAAGTAGTCATATACATAGGGGGAGAGTTAGCATAGGAGACCTTTAGTGATAGGGGGAGTGTCTATGAGCGATGTAGTGAGGTTTTTATGTATCTTCTTTTCTTTCTTTTACATTTACCTCATGTATATTGGTCTTTGACCATTTGACATACATTTTACTTATATTTGGTTTGTATCTACTGATGTATGTTATTTACCTATCTTTACATGTGTTGTTTCTTTTTTCTTTTTATGCACATGCACATGATTGTTATATAGTATATGCAATCTATTATTTCTGTTTCACATTAAGATGCCATGATAAGTTTTGTTTAAAGTGTTTCAGAAATACAAGTTGTCAAAGTCTTCTTTCCATAAACTCTCTTCTTGCAAAGTTTTTTAAGAGTTTGTGTTAGGATAGATTTTATTGTATTCAACAAGTGAATATGAGTTAAGTGATATATGACTTCTCTTATATATTCATTTGTTTGTTGTGGTTTTGTCACTGATTGTCAAAGGGGGAGATTGTTAAGACATATGTGATTTAATGATAGGAATATATGTCAAATTAGAATTAGCTAATCCTTTGACAAAAAGTATTTTACTTGTATTTAGGTAGATCTAGGATCTATTTAATGCTTCAAGAAACAAGGTTTCAAGATTAAGGATTAAAACCATGTAAGTCTGTCCAAGAAATAAGTAAAGAAGTGCTAGATTTTAAAACTCAACAACTGGTATCTATTGAGGTTTAAAAAGCTGCTAAAGCACGATTACAATAGTTATCTTGATAGATAAGCTATTGAGGTTTATGAAATTCAATTTTTCAAATGATTTCAATCTAATCCGTGAATACATGTTTGAACTTTCTTTTCCACAACCCTAAACATATATAAGGATTGTTTTAAGGGCCGTCAAAGGTTGTGCAAATGTGAAGCAAAGTTGTGTTCATACAAATTGTAACCGGAGATAGAATTTGCCCTAGTTCATCTTTCTCTTAAAAAAGCTACTGTGCTTGTACACCGTAGGGTTTTGTAACTAAGGAGTTTCATGATTTTCATCGTGTTAATGAACTGAAGAATTTTGCAGCCAATATCTTTCTTAAGTTGGTGAGTAAGCCGTGCACTGGGATCCGCACAACGAATTAGTTAGTCACATACTAGGAGTCATGCAATAAAAGAAGGGATTATCACTACAAAACAAGTCCAATTGGGTATTGGGGTAAGAGTTCAACTGTAGGTTGGTACAAGGTACTGAGATTCTATTACTTATAACCGCTTGTTGTGATAATAGTGAATTCTCGGGAGTGGTAACATTAAAATCACCTAGTGAGATTTTTACCACATAGGTTTTCTCCATTCGTAAACAAATTACCATGTCAATTTAATTTTTACTGCATTTAGTTATTTGGTGATTTGTTTCTACTACCACGTGTATTGCATGCTAATTGAATTAATTAATTAATTTGACTAATTAATTTATTAATTTATTACAAGAGCTCAATATATTCTTGACCTATCATCGTGCACGTATTTAGCTTATTGTTTTGCAACGTTGGTTTAGTTATTGGGTTCGACGTGCATTAAGTCAGGGCAACGATAACCCTTTTCTTTTCTTTTTTTGAAAAAACAAATATGCAGGAAAAAGGGAAAATAATTCTAACACCAATGATGGAGCCACATGAGGACCCAAGGGGGCTTGGCCCCCCCACCCCCCCAAATTTTTGAAAAAATAGAGTGTTTCATCTGTCACTGCTGGCTTGTTCGTCGACCATGGTTGTTTCTTCTTGGTCAGCCTTTATTGTGTCTTCTTGGTTGACCACTATTGCTGTTTCTTCGTTAACTGCAGATCGTCTTCTTCGTGATCTACTAGTACTGTTGCTTCTTCTTCTTCTTCTTCTTTTTCTTTTATCAAGCTTTAACTTTTAAACTTTTGTTTCCAAACCTTGTCTTGGTTCCAGTACTTTTGAATGACATTTCTTACTTTTTTATGTCACTTTGCTTCTTTTGTTTGCTTGTGTCAGCCAGATAAGATTAGGAGGTCATAGGTGTAAGTAATTACTAGGTGTAAAGAGCTTTTTATAGTACAATTTTTACTTTTTAACTCATCTATTATGGTTCTAGAGTTTACACCATTACGTGTAATATTTTATTCTTTAATTTATGTTTATTTTGGTCATGTTTTTAAACTATATCCATTATTATTTTTATTTGTTAGATTCATGGGTCAATGTTTACAAATTTTTTTTTTTAAATTTTTTTAATAAACATGATTAAGATAGTATGAGGAAGTAATTATGGGCTTATTGACATTAAAAAAAAGTAATGAAGGGTTTATATTTTTAAAAACTCTTAATAATTTATTATGATTTTTGAATTGAATATATATATGCTATATAGTGGTAATTTTGAAATGGTACATAAGTATTGACCGATACTGAAACATATTGTTCCTTTAGCTAAATTGAAACAGCCTCTAATATGAAATTGACTCCCTTGATTATACATTACTAGTATAGATTAATTTAATACACACAATATATATATATATATATACATATATGGCCTCCTAAAGATTAATTCTTGACTCCGCCACTATCTAACATAAAGGCACACCACAACTCTACTTAAAAACCATGATAAGCAATAATAACATTATAGTCTCTCGCAATGATAAAATTAGTTTTTTTCTTCTTCTTCTTTTTCCTCTTCTTATAGTACTTTCAACCAAAATAATAATAATAATAATAATCAACTTATTTTATGTAGCTTTTAATCAAACGCTTTTGATCTATTCACTCAAAAGAAAGCTTGTAAGCTACAAGCCTTCTTCTTCTTCTTCTTATTCTTCTTCTTCTTTATGAAAGCCTACTAATGCTAAGCCATTAATTGAATGCTACTTCATATTAGTTGTTCTTCAATTGTGTTTGATATGCCTAGTGGGTTCCAGTTAACTAAACTAGTATATACTTTGATAGTTGAATAAGAGATTTAGGGTTCAATCTCCGTCATGTGGGAAATATTTTAGAGAATAAACAAGTTTTGATACAAAAATAATATCTCAAATAATTAGCAAAAACTTAAAACAAAAAAAGGAATTTAGAACAATCTCACAATGCTATAGAATCATGCTGCGAAACAACCCCAAAGTAAAACTTGGTGCAATTGGTTCTCTTGGCCAAACAACCCCTCAGGATTAGACTATAGCGTCGACCATTGTGATGTACGCACTTCCACTCACAAAAGGTTTAAAAACAACGCTCTATTGCCTTTCTTTAGAACAAATATTCTATTAGAAAAATATGTGGGAGAGAAAGATAGTAGAATTGTGTATCTAAAACATAGAGTAGTAAAAAGACCTTATAGAAAAATATGTTATGATGAGTATTATATAGGCTACTTATGAAGACAATAGTCTATAGTTATTGGTTACTAATAACTCTTAAAAGCTCAACGGCTATATTATCAATTATTGCCTAACGGCTATTTTTCTCATAATTGCCCAACAGCTATTTTACTCATAAATTTCCAACGGATAGAAAATAAATAAGAATAAAAGTGTTTGGAACACACACCCACACCAACAATCCCCCACATGTTACAAACACAAAATAGGAAAGGCACGCAACTAAAGAAAGCGTGCATCAATATGGTACCAGAAGGTTTTAACCATACGTAGGATAAATAAGTAGGAACTAAAAGACAATGGTGGAGTTAAAACTCTTTTAACCAAGCTATTAGTAAACCAAACTTATCACCCACATAACTTTCTTTATCAAGGTTGTTCTTAAGTGGGTTGGCGCCATATCCAGGCCATGCGTCACTGGGTTTCATGAGAGCTTTAGAGACCTACCCAAAAAATCTCATAGGAAGCAGCACAACTTCCACTCACACATAGGTGGCATCCATCAGGAGTGCATGCAGAACACCTCATCCCAACAAGTAGGGAGTATGGATCCATTAAGAGCCTAAAGCTCAACCTCCAACAATCTGCAACTTAATTAGTGGCATCCATCAGGAGTGCGTGCAGATACACCCCATCCCAACAGGTAAGGATATAAATCCATTAAGAGCCTAAGGCCCTCACCAAATTCTGCAACTTAGCATTGTCTCACACTATAGGGATGGACTCATCACTAATCTCTTTATCGAGATAGCGGAAAACATGTAGCAAATGACAGTGCCTATAGACCACTAATAACCTCTACCCATTTAACCTCTTGCGTGGAATCACCCATCATAGAGAGGTTGGGCATTAGCCACAGTGTCGCAACTTGGGTATCAGTCTAATCCCCCTAGATGTCTCACTCACTAGCCTCATTGCTAGTGGTTTGGTTAAAGGATCAGTCAAGTTCCTTTCAGACCTCTCAAAATCCAATGACATAATATCATTATCAAAAAGCTGCCTCAGCCTCAATTGGATATGTTGACTTTTCCCATTTCACAAAGTCCAATGACATAACATCATTATCAATAAGCTGCCTTAACCTCAATTGGATATGTTGACTTTTCCCATTATAAACTTTGCTCTTAACACGTGTTATGTTAGTCTGGCAATCACAAGGAAAGCAAACAGAGAAAACAGAGTTAGTAAAATGAGGTATATCAATTAATATACTCCTAAGCCATACAGCTTCGGACCTAGCCTTCTCTAAAGCCACTAACTCTATTTCCATATTAGATCTCACTATGCAAATCTTCTTGGTTGACTTCCAAGAGATAGCCCCTCCAACTAGTGTAAATACATATCCACTAGTAGGCTTCACCTCATCTGTATCAAAGATCTAGTTAGCATCACAATATCCTTCTAAAACAATAGGATAGCCACAATATGGCAAACCAAAATCAAAATTCTCCTTTAAATATCTCAATAATTTAGATATTGCATCCCAATGCTCAATACTAGGATTATGAGTGTATCTACTTAATCAAACAACAACATATGCAATATTAGGACGAGTACAATTTGTCAAAAACATTAAACTACCAATAATTTGTGCATATTTATCTTGTGAAACACTATCACCATGATTTTTAACCAAGTGCACCTTTAAGTCATACATAATAGACATAGGTCACATATCAAAGTGTTTAATTTTATTTTATTTTTTCGCATAATTAGATTGTGATAGTACACTGCAATCATTATCCCTAAGGATCTTGATGCCTAAAATAACATTTGCCTTAACCAAAATTTTCATATCAAATTTAGAGGCAAGAAAAAATTTAGTATCATGCACAACATTATGGCTGGTTCCAAATATAAGTAAGTTATCAACATATAAAAAAATAATGACACCTTCATTATTATTTAACTTATTATATGACCATAAGTCACAAATCCATGTGTAAGCATCATATATCAAAATTTCCATGTCATTGTATAGGTACTTGTTTTAATCCATACAAGGATTTAACCAATTTACAAACTTTACGTTATTGTCTAAGGACAGCACAACCCATGTCCCTCGGGTTGCACCATATAATCAACATGATATTTTGTTAAAAGCTACTGAACATGCCTTTATTATTAAGTATAAAATAATCAACATGATATTTTTTCTTATAGCCTTTAGCTACTGAACATGCCTTATACTTATCTATGCTCATTCAATTATAAGTTTCTTTTGAAAACCCACTTGCAACCAATAGGCTTAACCTTAGGTGGAAGCAGTGTGATTAGACATAATCTAATAATTTGTTAAAAGCTTCCAACAATAATGGTGCATCAACAAATTTAATTGCATAATAACTTACATATTCATCTTCAACAATATAGGTAAGAAAATTGTTATCATAACTCTTTCTCTCCCTAGTTCGCTTACTTCTTCTCAATTCTTGCACATCATAACAAGATCATTAGAAGTATCAATAAGTTCATGAAACATATTTTCTTTATTTTTCAAAGCAACCTCATACTTAAAAAATTATTTATAAGATCCAATAAATAGTATTAAATTCTAAATACATCACTATTGATGAAAATAATTTTATATTATGAACTATAGCAAACATAACCAATAAACACACAATCACATATCTAAGAATCAAGTTTTCTCCTTATAGGTTCATGTAGCATGACCTTAGGCAAGTACCCCCACACTTTGAGGTATTCTCTTTTTAGATTTGGGTAACATCTTAGCCAACCACACCCACAATTCAAGATATACCAAGTTAGGCTTATGCCATTTTCAACTTTATTTTATATTTTAAAAAAATTTGCAAAACTTCATCTTCGGTTCCTAATACACAAAGTTAACTAAATATAGAATGGTCATCAACAAAGATTACATAAAAAATTTTACCATCTCTAGTCATCGTGTGTTTTAAATCATCCAAATTATAATGTACCAAACTAAGGAGTTTGGTTCCTCTTGTTATGGGTTTGCAAGGTCTTTTTGTTTCAAGTTCATAAAAACCTATTCACCATCTCAAAACAACACATATAGCCAATAAAAATATGTATATGTATATATGTGTGTGTATATATATATATATATTTAATATCACTCTTGCACTTGGTGGATAAAAGGAATATTTATTCCTACTAGATCTTATCCACTAGCCCAAAATACTAGTTGGATCATTTTTTTTTTAATATATATAAAGAAAATTTTAATTATTTTCCATAATTTCTCATTTCATATATTTGTGTCAAGAGATGTAAAACTAATAGCTTTTATACATAGAGCCAATAGCCTCTAACTACTAAAAACCACTCTTAGGAATGTCCAAAATTTTACAAGAATAAGACACTTAATATTTTGTAAAATTTGATATCATTGTACCACAATTGTATGATACAAACGTATAATAATCCACAATTTCTTTTTCACATGACCATAAATGATTACTTGAATACTTTAGCAAGGAAAATAAAATTTAATTAAATTATAGTATCATTGTATCTTTATAATACAAAAGGAGTACTGAGTTGATACGGCACTATTAATTCCACTTAACAATAGGAATGTCTTCACCATAAGTCTACACCATTTTTTTTTCTCTTCAGAATTCTACCAAAAAATAAAATTTTATCTCATTTCTCATAAAAATTATTGCTAACATTTTTTTTTTAATTCCAAAAAACATTTCTCAAAGCACATACATATTTCTTCAATCTCATGCTCCTCAGATTTCAATAGACATAAAAAAATTTCACAAAATATAATACACATATAGTATCACATAATTGCAAATACAATAAGTTGATATCCACATATCAAGACAAAGTTACATAATATTATTCACATATTAATTTAGATTAGAGAATCAAAATCACATTTGGATGGACATCATTTTTTTTTTTTTTTGCTAAAATATTAGTCCACCAAATTGTTTAGATAAACCAGATAGCAAAATAAACTCCACAAAAGATATAAGTAATTATATCTAAGAATATAACTACTAGCATTTTTTCTTTATAAACATAATATCATATCACAATATAAAATTTCATGATCAATAACTTGTTTATCCATTTTGAAGCAAGAAATCAACCTTTAAGATTGTTGGAAATATTTTAGTGAATACACAAGTTTTGATACAAAAATAATATCTCAAATAATTAGCAAAAACATAAAACAAAAAAAGGAATTTAGAACAATCTCACAATGCTATAGAATCACACTACGAAAGCATTGTCCTTAAAGGTTGATTCGTGCCACCCAAAATAAAACTTGGTGCAATTGGTTCTCTTGGCCAAACAACCCCCCAGGATTAGATTATAGCGTCGACCTTTGTAATATACGCACTTCCACTCACAAAAAGTTTAAGAACAACCCTCTATTGCCTTTCCTTAAAACAAATATTCTATTAGAAAAATATGTGGGAGAGAAAGATAGTAGAATTGTGTATCTAAAATATAGAGTAGTAAAAAGACCTTATAGAAAAATATATTATGATGAGTATTATATAAGCTACTTATGGAAATAATAGTCTATAGTTATTGGTTACTAATAACCCTTAAAAGCTCAACGGCTATATTATCAATAATTGCCCAACGGTTATTTTACTCATAAATTTCCAATGGTTAGAAAATAAATAAGAATAAAAGTGTTTGGAACACACACCCCCACTAACACGTCATAAGTTGAAATTCTCTTTAAAAAAAAAAATAAATAAAATATACTATTCCAGCAATATATTTATTCATAGCTTTAAAATTGAGAAACACGGAATTTTCTCTATAGTTGCAGCCATCATACTTTCAGCCACTTGCAACAGTCATTCATTCAATCACTATACATGAATTAGCCCAAAACATCTTCCTCTATGCAGGTTGATGATACCAATGAACCTTTAATCAAATCGTTTAAAGATTTAATTATTTAAAACAAGATTTTCTATAGAGAGATGTAAAATATTATATGTGGAATTGGGTTTTCTAACCAAAAAAAAAAAAACTGTCTTAATCAACTCTCTTGATGTGCTGACTCATTGTCCATAATGAAGCACTACCCCTTGCTGTAAATTAACCCCTTAAATGATTGTTGATAACTTTCGGTCATCTTTGTAATTGTAATTAATGACAAAGTTTCAAATATGGACCACACATCTTATTCTTACCCATTTCTCAAGAAAAAAAAAAATATACACGATAATAATAACAAATGTTTTCTATCATTCAAACCAGTGCGGTGAGTTTAGTAAAAAAATAAATAAATAAAATCAAGGTGGTGACAGAATTATCCTGCAAAGACAGTTTACTCATGTGTTAGGAAAATGCCCTTATCTTGTGTTTGTAAAGATAAAAATATGGGAAAATGTTATTGTTAACCATGCTTAAGAACATTAGTTAAAAAATATTTTTTAAAACTTTATACGAGAAAAGAAAAAGTAATCAATTTGTTAACTGCGTTTTATATTTCTTATAAAATAATAAATGTGATATCAAAACTTTCATAAAATAGTCTATTAATAAATACTCTAAGACCACTGTTAATCAAATTCTAGAAGTATTTACCAAAAATATCTTCTTCTTTTTGTTCCACGTTTTCAACTATTTGTAACGTAGAGATGACATTAACATTATCATGAATAAAAAGTTTAAAAACCAATAATTCAATCCATAGATTGTCAAGTCTCAAGAGTGGTAGTGGGGAGAAAATGGGCAAATGCTCTTTTTGTGCAAATTATGTAGCGTTTTGCCCCTTTTCTCAAACTAATTAGGAAAATGTTTATTTTTTAAAACTCGATTTAAGATAAATCGAGTGAGGGCCTATAGTGGCGTTTTTAAGGAGCCTATAGTGATGTTTTAAGGACCTATAGTAGCGTTTTATAACTCGACCTCCATGAACTCGAGTTATAGGTAAAAAAAATTAAAAGAAATTGCCTATAACTCGATTTCGTGGAGGTCGAGTTACAAAACACCACTATAGGGCTCCAGAATATATATATATATATATATATATATATATATATATATATATATTTTTTTTTAAACTCGATTTATCTCAAATCGAGTTACAAAAAATGGGCATTTCCCTAATTAGTTTGAAAAAGAGGGCAGAACACAACAATTTTTGCTCAAAAAGGGTATTTGTCAATTTTTTTCCGGGGTAGTGGCAAGCATTATGAGATCTTTTTTTTTTTTTTTTTATCAAATCCTAAGAGCAGGGGAAAAAATTATTGTAACCCAACCAGGAATTGATTCAGAAATCCTGTATCGAAATTTTAGAGGCTCTAAATAGAGTTAGACATACAATGATTGACATATGACAAAGGAAAAAAAAGTGCTCTAGGGTTACTATCTCCACTCCACAACAAAGGCAGCACTAAGCCGCATTTCTTTTGACAAAAAAAATTTTCTTGAAAACTTTTTTCAAATTTTGGGTGGTTTAGTGAGGTGTAAATGTTGGTCAAGCCGAAAGCAATTTCTGTGGGCTAGGAAAAAGAAACTGTGAAAGGTGTAAAACGTTTTTGGGAAGTTATATTTGGTCTGTGTTAAAAATTCAGTTGTCTTTTAATTTTTAATTTTTTGTTGTCTTTTAATTTGTTTCACGGTTTAGGAGTTAAAAACTTAAAATTGGATTTATTTTTGATATATTCTTTTTAATATTATTTATTTATTTTTCCTTTGGATGTACAATAGAAATTAAGTAGGTGTTCTTCAATAGACAATAATGATCATAATTTCATATGCTTTACACATTTGAATGTAGGGTGACTTTGGTTTAACTTTTTTTAAAATAGAGAATTTGATAAAAACTGTCTAAAAGTACTTGTTGAAAAAACTGAGTATTTAAATAGCACTTATAAAAGTGGGTGTTTGATATATAAGGAAATTTTATACTTCTTGTTTCACCTTATTATTATTATTATTATTAGTATTATTATTATTACAATAATTTTCTTAATTATTACCAAGTTCCCACTTGGTTTAGCTTTTTGGGCCCAAAAAGAGCACATTAGCCAACCTTAAAAGCAAAATTGTGTTTGGTAAAAATTTTAAACGCATATATATATATATATATATATATATATATGTTAGTCTCTAAAATGTGGTTTCTCACTCCAATTCAAAGATGGAAGAAACCACCTAGAGATTCAATTAAGATAAATGTTGATGCTACTTTTAAAGATGATAAATCCTCTATTCCAGCGGTGGCTAGAGATTGGAGAGGTGAAGTGTTTTTTGCTTGTGCTAAAAGAGTATATTCCAACTTCCCTCTTCAGGCAAAAGTAGAAGCCATTAAATGAGCTTTAAGTTTAGCTAGAAGTATTAATGTAGCTACTATAATTGTGGAGAGTGACTCCAAAGATTGTGTAGATACTCTAGCTCCATCTGGTAAACAAGTTCCCTGGAGAATTAGAGATATGTGCAATGAAATTCTCAACTTGTTGTCTCTTATTCCTGGCTGTTAGGTCGCCTGGATCCCTAGGGGAGCAAATAAAGTAGCCCATTCTCTAGCTAAGTGGTCTTTTGTAAATAATGTTTTTAGTTCTTTCAATGTAGGTTTTAGCCCTTCCTGTTTTGAGCTTATCATTAAGGAAGAGGCTCTTGTTCCCTCTTTGTAATTTTGTTTGTCTTGTGAATAAAATTTCTTGCTCATAAAAAAAAATAAAAATAAAAAAAATAAAAAAAAAAGTGGTTTCTCACGTTTTTGCATTGCACCTGCTGAAGTACAATTGCAAAAAGCAAGAATTGCATGGGCTGAAACTAAATATTTTCATAGGAAAAGTGTTCACTTCTCCTAAAATTGCCCTCAATTTTTACTCAATTTTTAATGTAAAACCCAACTTTATCCCTTCATTCTAAAGACGCTTTAATTTCAGGAGACGTGAACACAAAGTTTGCTCCTCTGTACTATCAAAGGCGACAAAGCACACCTGACACGTGGTATACTTGTGGCCCATTTACAAAACCAAATTCTTTAGAGGCTTTTTTTTTGTTTTCCCCAACTTTTTTTTTTTAAGCATGTAATCACTATGTTAAAAATCACCATAAAACACCATAAATGTCAATTGTCAAAAATAGATCGACCAAAATAAACTTAAATGCTTAAATATTTAGTTACAATTTTCCTTTTTCTTTTTCTTGGGGATCATGTTAAGGGAGGGGGGGAGCAATGGTAGGGGTAGGGGCAGGGGCAGAGAATATGCACCATGTCAGAATGCTGCCGATTAACGTAACTTAATAGTCAAAGGAACCCTTGATGCCCTCAAGACTCTCTCCCATTGATAGCCTGCAATAATATGAACATACATGAGATCAATCGGTAACTAAGTAGGAGATTATGTATGTTGTTACTAAACTGACTTCTACGAAGTAACGGAAAAGCAAGACAAACCAACCAGAAAGATATGACCTACATAAGTTTTGTTCATTTGTGAAGAAAAGGAACGCAGCAGATGCATAAAAAACACTATCAAAGAGTCCTGCTCTGAGATTAAAGCCTTGTAAGGATGGTATCAGTTCTATATGGGTCCCATACAAATATTCTTTTCTTCTTTTATTTTATTTTCATCTTTTATATCTAATAGCAAATTCCAATGGCTAAGAAAAATTCAATAATCCTTAAACCAAATAATTTACTGATTAAAAAAAGGCTCTATGGTGACTGAATATTAGATTTGAAGGAAAGGTCTCTTTGTAGGAAGGATGTCTAATCCCCCATCCCCACCCCTCTAACCCCACTATCAACGCCTTACCACCACCAACTTTCCCACCACTCCAATCACCACCGCCATTAGCATTGATACCATTTCACCAGATACCATGTCAACAATTTCCAACACGAATCCCCTGTCCTTATCCATACCTCTACCCTCACCCACTACCCCCCTTTTGCTCAATTCCCATATGTGCCTATCTCCGTTAACTCCTTTCCCTGTGCCACCCATCCCAGTGCCCAGAAAATGGCCAGAATCAGCTATTGCACCACAATAATCAACTAATCTTCAAACCAACTCAACCATTCAGCCAAATAAACCAACCAAATCCTGCCCTTGCCTCAAAACCAAAAATCAGCAATACCCACTCAGCCCAATCACAAAGCACCCTTCCCTCAAAACCAGATTTAACTCAGCTCTATGTTCATGTTATCCAAATTACCAGATGTACCTCTCTGACAAACAAGATCCAGCATTCTGTGAGAATGAGGTTTCAAAAGACTGACACAAGAAAATAGAAAACAAGATGTGCATTTAAATTAGGTTTTTGCTGAAAGCTTATTTGCTTATTTGTTGAAAATGGGCAAAACTACAATTGTACTTGGAAAAAAATGAGGTTTCAAAAAGTTATGTATAAGCAAATAAGCTAAAAAGCTAATCCAAGTATAACTGGGCAGAATCAGGGCATGTTAGGGAACCTCACTTATTCATCCATGCAACAACGGAATGGCTTTTTTGGGTTCTTTTTCCTAAACTGACTGTATTAATGTAGGGATGGATCCAATGCTCCAGTTTTCAAGGTTGGTGCCATCCTGCACGACTATCTTTACCACTGCAAATCAACTATTAAAAACCCATCATGGGTTCAAGTTCAAAAATAACCTCTCCAAGTTTTTGTTTTTGTTTTTAAATGAGGGTAAGGTAGTCTACCAATCACCTATCCAGACCCCACACAAGTAAAAGTTTTATCCACTAGGTTCGACATTTTATCAAAAGAGAAAGATGGCAAAGCTTCAGTACAAGGGAAGTATACAAGAGCACCACAAAAGTTAACACCCAAAACTACAAAGATCAAGGAATTCCAAAAAAGATGGAACAATTAACAGCCCCAATGCTATTCAACCAATTAAAAAGCAACCTAAGAAAATAGAACTTCAATTGAAGCACAGGGGGTTCAATCCCTTCAAAAGCCTTAAAATAACATTCCTTTCAAATGCACCACATAAGACAAAGAGGAATAGCATTCCATACATCCACACTTTGATGGCCCTTGAAGCCACTCTTCCAACAAGCTAGGAGTTTGTTCACTGAGTAAGGCATATCTTGAGAGACACCAAATAAAGAGAAGCCATAGACCAAAGGTCCCAAATGTTTATAACCTCTAATTTTATTCTTTTTGAGGGTGCTCCCACATTGGTTTCACTTTCAATCTTTGTGAAAAGTTTTTTTTTTTTTTTTTTTTTTCCTTTTAATTTTTTATTTGAATTCTTGGTTTCTTTGTCAGATCTTTTAGTCAAATTGTGTAATCAGTAATTCTGATTTATTACTTCAAAATCCATAATGAAATATATCAAATTCAGATTATGGGATTTATAGAAAAGATTCTGTAGTTTGGCTTTGCATGTAGTCAAATATGTATCAAATTCAGGAAGGGATTACTCAGTATGTGGTTTGACCTATAAAACTTCAATGCTGCCCCGTGATGTGTTTGCTGTATATTTCCTGTCATGCCTTTGGTTCCTTCAAGCAAAGGATGATGCGGGAGATGCAAGAAAATTATTATTTAATATTATTTATGTTTGCAAGTCAATTGTATTTTTATGTTTTAGGTCATAGTAATTTATTGGGCTTTAGTATTTTAATTTAGAAGTAAGGTTATTTTTGTAATTTGGCAATTAGGGTTTCCTAGCCAATTAGAGCTAAGGTTTAGTAATCCTTTATAAGCAATATATTGTGCTCCTTGAGGAGATAGTTGATATTTTGATGAATGAAAAAAATAGCCGTTTGGTCTTTCTTTGGTTTAGTGCTAACTCCAGATCTACCCTAGGTGCTGACTCCTAGTGGTTTCCCTAGTTGGTGTTGACTCCAAGAAAGGCCTAGGTGCTAACTCCTAGGTCATATCTATTTATTGTATAGTTGTTTCAATTTTGTTTTGGTTGTTCTGCGTCAAAGGGTCTTTGCACTTTGTGCTTGACTTTGATAAATCTAGGTATTGCCATTAGAAGGCATTAGATGTTTGTAGATACTTTAAAAAACTTTTTAGGAAATCCTGTGTATACAATCTGCTTATGATACGTTCACCAATTTGCCATTAGCCTCTAACACCAATCTAACAAGTTGATATTGCAACTTATACTTTACTTGTATATAGTAATTTTCATACACTGATACCAATCACATATTCATGCTCATGTACAAGATCCATTGAAAGCTCACATCCAGACCAAAAACCTTGGATCTCAGAATTCTTGAATTTGGCAAGATCACACATCATTTTCTCCGTAGTTCCATACAGCATGTTATAAATTTCCTCATGACTTGTTAAAGCTATTTACTGGTGGTTAATTTCTTCTACATGTTTGTCCGGATACACCCTTATCATGCCTTTAGTGTAACCCCATTGTAGCGTTGTCTTTGGCAGCAAAACTACATACTCTTCTCTTGATCACACCAAATTTTGGTGTGATATGCAGCTGAACAAATAGATCCTGATGAGCATTTTAATTAATATGCATTACTCAGTGATGACATTGTCATCGCAGATGTTACAATTGTGGAGGTCTATGCCTTGAGTTTTGAAAGGTCAAGAGTCACACTCCAAAGGTCTTTAATTTCAGGCTCTGATTTGTATGAATTTTGCTAAGCTTTAAGTCCTATATCTATTTGATGCCATGTATATTTTAACTATCCATTTGGATCAACAGTGACAAATGTAAAAAGATTATCATTATTAATTCAATACTGAGACAAGCGGTGAGAATTTACATCAATTCAAACGAGCAAATGTGTCAATGAAGTGAATTAGAAATTCCTTTCATTCATTATTGAAAAGACAGATGAAAGGAAGGCTTTAATAAAGGCTTATAACTAACTCTTCCTTCATGTCAACGTTTCTTATGACTGTCTAATCAGCCAAACTGATGATGCAGAAAGCCTTCTTGTTTAAGAGGGAGATAGTAAAAGGAAGGGGGCTTCTGCAGGCAATTCTATAATCACAGGGAGTTCAGATCCAACTTAATGATGGCCGCAAATGAGATGCATGAGATCTCTTTGAGTATGGGTCAGGGGGTGCAAACATAGGGGAGCAGTCCTAAAAGACCTTCTCCAATATCTTGAAGCAGAAAGACAAAAAAAGCTCCATTTTGAGACTGCAACCCAATGTGGAGCACTTTCTCACTGATATAATGATTTAAGTACAAGACTTTTGATTTTTTTTTTTTTTTAGGGCTTCAGTACATGAACCCAATTGGAAGAAAAAAGAGTCGAAATTTAGACTGCTCACTGTAGTTCTACTTATAGAAAAGATTATTAGAGAAGAGACAACCCATTTATGATCCCAGCTGAGAAGACTAGTAAAAGGAAGGATCAAGAATCATAAAGAAATTCTAGTTTGCTTGAAATGCTACAGGTGTTTAGTGCTTCTGACTATCCTATCAAAAAATATTGGTGTATCAGGAAATCTAGCGTTCTTGTTGCCCTTGGGATGAATACACAGGTAATGGTTGGTGCTTCAAAGTAAAATTAAATAAAATTAAAACAGCTTTTCTCAATCTTTAAAGGTGTGATTGGTTTCTCCTTTGTTAGAGTGATTGTTTAGGAAACCTACCCGTGACTATCTAAGGTTCATCTTTTATTATTTCCCAACAAATTCATTATTTTAACAGAAATCAACCGTTAAATAATTTCAAGATTCAATCTGTAAAATAATTAAAAAAATAAATAAACAATTCAACTATCCCTTAGTCATTAAACATAAAATCCAATCCAAGAAACCTTCAAAAATTTATCCAGAAGCCTAATTAGTACTAACTTTTTTATAAAACAAGCTGCACAAGTTAGTTCAGAAGCCACTGCTGTTCTGTTCTGCGTTACTCAGCTAGGTTGGTGACCTTCTAACACCTCAATAAGTGTGATTTTTTTTTCTAATTCAACATTCCCCTAATTAAAGCCATGGTTTACACTTCTCTTATATCTATTGATCCAACAAACAAAAGGCTATGATATTACATTATTCAAACCAAGATCACATGAAATGTTAAATCAAGGCCTGTTGATTCTCTGAATGCCTCAAGTTATTAACCTTCCCCTGTCAACTTACTACATTTAACTCGAACCATCTTCTTTTGGTAATTAATTTTTTTATAACTAAATACATGCCTAAGCTCCCAGACAGATAAGTTGAAAGACCACTCAAGTACAGTCAGGCACCAAAAAAATCTTTACAATTAAATCCCCACAAAACCCCAAGTTAGAGTCACAAACCACCATTGGCTGAGTTAACACTTAACACCCACAAATCTCATACCACTTTCCCCTTTTCCAACAAAGAAGTTCCAAAAATCATTTTTACCTCCTATGGTAGATATGGGTTTACCTCTCTCAAAGGAGTCACTAAACACTTCCCTTCAAATTTCTCAATGAACCACTGTCCAATCCTGAACCAACCATCTGGGTAAGTCCTCAAACCATGTTTTGTTTCAGCCCAAATCAAAGTGTCCTTCATGAATCAGCAATCAAAAATATTAACAGTTTTTAACATAACCCTATTTCATCATATCCACTCATATATTTATTTAACTACATTTTGTAAATTTGAAAACTTTGTTAGGACGATATACTTCTTTATTTCCTGGACAAATTCTCACTGAAACACTATCATAATTTAATTAGTTTATTCCACCCGCCGAAATGAAGCTACATATCAAGGTGACAGCTTAAGGAGGGAAAGCGGAAGAACTAAAAAGGAGGAACCCGAATAAGCCTAAACACTTTTAGGATCTCAAAGGTTATAGCTTTCCACATTTCCCAACAAAAGATAACCCAACAGACGGAGAGGGTAGGGGAGTTGCTAATCTAGGAACCAACCTTCAACCACCATACAAACAAAAATTTGAATGCAAGAATGTACAGATGATGCAGCTAGCACTGCAGTTGTTGGTTGAATTGAGATAGCAGTCAAGAATCAATCAGAAAAGAACTAAATAAAATCAATGTCTCCCCCATCTAAGCAATAAATGAGTCAAAGACTTCAAGTCTAGGAAATCTAATATCTTTTTTATTTCTGAAAGAGTATTAATGTCGTTTATTTTCTGTGTTTTTAAAAATTTTCCTGCAATTTTTTTTTATATGTTTTTAAATATTTTTATAGTTGTTATTTATAATAAACATAAAAACCTAAAGACATATAATAATTAATTGCTGAATCCCCATCGTGTTGTATCCTAATTTTTCAAGAATTGCCTTGTCTTGGCTTCTGTCATGAAAGGCTGAGTAATCGTATCATTCAGTAGTAGTGTGGCTGTATCTTAGGCCAGAAAGCAATTCTATCAACAATTAATTATTATCTTCCTTTCTTTATAGCTGCTGAGATCAATAGGTCTCCTTATAAGACAGCAGAACACTATAATCTTTCGGATCGCACAAGCAGATTACTAAATATATATATATACATATATATATTTAAAGTAAAATAGATAATCAGATATGTGGTGTTTTTTATTTTTGATTTTTTTTTTTTTTTTTTGGAGTTCTAACTTATAGTGTCTGCTTCTAATAATTGCTCTTTATCATCAGACCATAACAAAATTCTTATATTACATTGCATGATTATCTATCAAAAAGTTGCATGATTGAAACATTTAGCATCCAATTAAGCTATATATAATTAAACATATCTCAACTCAACTAATAAGCCTTATATACTCTTATAACAATAATACCCAAAAAAAAAAAAAAAAAAAAAAAACACTAAACTTACTTGTGCATACAGTACTTGAATTCTTGGCTCCTAATGAGATCTTTCTCTCCTTCCTCAAGCTACAATTAAACACAATCATTTTCAACCCCAAATACCCAAAAAGAAAAACAAAACCCATAATTCAATTTCCAATTAAAAGAGAAGAGGAGTTTTATCTCACCGGATCGCTGCCGTAGACGAGCTCATAACAAGATGGAGAAAGGCATTTCAAAGCACAATTCTCCTTATCAACCACTGAAGACTTGCATTGCCAACCCCACATTCCGCTAGTTTGTTTTAAATTAAAAACGCAAAAACTCAGAAACTAATAAAACAAAGTCTCAATTAATTAATTACACAGTATATTTTTGAAAGTGATCAATTGTTACCTCTCAATATCAGCATAGCACTCGTTCTTCTTTTGCCTCGTCTCAGCATCCTGTTGTGTTTACAATTTTAAATAAAATATAAATAAAATAAAGAGAAAACAAAGAGGATTGGATTTGAGAATTGCTTACTGAGATAGGGCGACGAGATTTGGCAAAGGCTGTAGAAGAAGATAATAATAGAATTGAAATTATCAAAACCAACAGAGAAGAAAATCTGAGAGGCTTGTTCTTCTTCTTATTATTTCTATTACTATTAGCCATTTTGAAATCCAATTTTTTGGATATCAATTTGGGAGAAATGAATAGAGTCGTTAGGAAGTAAATCGGTGCAGTCGATAGTCTTGACTCTGCTGCTCTCGTGTTTTTTTTTTTAGTGGAACTTCTTCCTCGGTTTATACGAAGAGGACAAAATTGGCAAATTATTATTATTATTATTTTTCACTAACTTTGAAAATAAGCCAAATTTGAACTCCTTATCTATTTTTCGATCAAAACTTAATATAACTCATAAATATTTTTCTCTTTCGTATATGTTTTTTTAGTGTGTTTAAAATACATGATATTAAATATTGAAATTTTGTTTTGAAAGTACAATATCACTTGAAATTTTGTTAAAATATTTTTTTTTCCAATTTTCATTATTGAGTCTGTTTTGTTTTAAATTTTGAAATTGTGGTCACAAAATACGATTTAAATAAAATTACTAGATACCAATTCAAATAATTAATTTTATAAATAAATTATTTTACAAATTTTTTGGGTAATAATGCCTATTTCTTTATATATATAAAGATATTAAAAACATATGACATAGGCTAAGACATGGATTTTTTAATTTATTTTTTTAAGTACAAGTATAGGTTATTTCTAAAAAACAAGAAGTATAAGTATAGGATACCAATTTATTTGTTATTTTAAGATAAAGGATTTTATTAATTGAGTAAATAGGTACATAATTTAAACAAGCCGTGGAAGATTGGAGGAGTTCATTTATGGGATACTTGGCAGAAGGAATCTTACCGCAGAAGCATGAAGAGAGGTACAAGCTTAGAAAATTGGTGACCCGTTACTTCCTACATGAAGGAATCTTGCTCAAGAAATGGTATGACAGAGACCCACTATGATATCTAGGGCCAGAAGAGGCTAGGGAAATGCTGAAGGAAGTACACTCAGGTAAGTATGAAGAACACCAAGGGAGGAAGAAGCTGTACTAATGCATCTTGCGAATGGGCTACTACTGGCCTACTATGAAGAAGGATGCAACAAAATTTGTGAAGAAGTGTCATGGTTGCTAGGTATAAGCCAATTTGATCCACACCTACCATAGAACTTGCAAAGCATGGTTACCCCATGGCCCTTCCACATGTGGGGACTCAATTTGGTGGGACTAGTTAACCCACCTTCCGACAAGAATATCTTGATCCTAGTGGCTATAAAGTATTTCACCAAGTGGGTAGAGGTTGTACCACTTTGGAAGGCCACTAGAGAAGCTGTAACAAACTTCATCAATGAGAATATAATCGCATGTTTTGAAGTACCCCACAAAATTATAAGTGACAATGGCACGCTGTTCGTGAACAAGGAAGTTAGAAAAATGTTAGAGTTTTATCAGGTAAAGCATCACCAGTCATCACCATATTACCCACAGGGAAACGAGCAAGCAATAGCAACGAACAAGACCCTTATTAAAATTATCAGCAAGATGAGCCAATAATACAACAGAGGCTAGGTAACACCCAATAGCAAGGTGTGGGCTTATTGAAGTTTGTCGAAATCTACCACAAGATTTTCTCCTTTCTCCTTAGTATAAGAAAGGAAGCCGTCAACTTAGCGGAATCGATGATATCCTCCTTAAGGGTCATGTAGATGCGAAGAAAGGAAAGGGAGAAGGAGGTCTTCATAGCAGAAAGGTGCAAGGATTTAGAGGGACGAGACGAAAGAAGGGAAGAAACCTAAGAATGTAGTTGCAGATACAGGCAAAAGATGACTGAGGCTTATGGCAGAACCATAGAGGAAAGTGTATTTACAAAAGGTCAACTAGTGCTAAGGAATGGAAACCATGTCAAAAGAGGATTGGTAGGACCGTCTAAGTGCTTACCAAATTGGGAAGGACCTATCCTGATAAGGGAGGCTAATGCGAGTGGATATTATTGCTTGGCCCAAATGAACGGAAAAGATCTTATGGATCCCATTAATGGCAGATGGCTCAAGCGTTATTACACATAAGGAGTGTTATGTAGTTTTCCTTTTCTATTTTGAATTTCCTCCAAATGACACCTTTGCAAGGGATGTTGTGACACAAGAAAGTAATGTAGTTTTTTTATTTATAACTATGGAAAAGAGCAGAAAGTAATGAAAGCCATACGTAAGGTATTAGCAGAAGTACGCAATATCATAGAGCATAATAAGTGTTGTAGCAGATGTAGCAATAGATTACAAACCAAAAAGTATAAGTCATACTAGACTTAATAAATAGTTATAACTGCTAAGAAATAAGTGTATTGTAAAAAGGAAGGAAGAAAAGAGAAAGATAAAAACTACATAATAATAAGTGGTTGAGTACATAATCAAAGGCTAGTAATAATGGTCTCGCCCTAGAAATGGTCAGGGGTAGTCACACCAAAAAGAAGATGCTCACGATGAGCCTCGAAGTCTACAATCTCCTTTTTCAAGCTCTCGATGTGGTTGTCAATGATATCAATAGCAAGCTAAACTCTCCGCCTGAAGAAGACTCAGGCAACCTCCCGTAAATGATCTAGCAAGAATCCCACATCAAAATTCAACATGGATTAGCTCTTGAACCACAACCCTCCACTACAAAATCCTCTCGGCAGAAATAGTGTCCACAAAGTTATGCTTAATGTCGTTCATCACACACCCCAATAGCTTAATAAAATGGTCCCTAGCAAAACAGCCAAGAAGGAACCTCTGCATGAAGTCCCTATGGCTACAGTAAACAGCCTCTAGGTACCCTACACAGTCATCAAGTACCCAGTATCCATGGAAGTCCATATAAGGAGGTCCAGTGCCCCAAAAGTCTACTGGATTAAGATCATTCATTTTCCACTTGCTCGAAGTGAATAAAGAAGGCAGTGGCCTCGCTCACGAGGTCAGCAACGGCTGTAGAATTGCTCCTAGCCTCAAACATAGCATAAGTCCCCTTAGCAAGCAAGGAACCTAAGAACAAGCATCATATGAGCTTTGGGTGAGGAAAGAAAAAGGAAAGGTTGACACAAAAGCAAGAGAAAAGGAACACAAAAGGAGAGGAAAGAAAGGGAATTACTAGGACAAGCAAGAATGGGGGTTGTGGGCTCCATAGAAACTGCTGCATTCTTGGGCTCCTCAAAAGTATCCGTGACTACATGACAAGGACAACATGCAAACAAAATAAAATAATGTACAAAGAAATGATAGGAAGAGGAGGAAAAAAAAAAAAAAAGATACATCGATGCCTCGTAGCTTTCTATGTTGACCACCCATCGTGGCGACGCTTGCACATTTCTTGTGTGTTTGGAGTTGTGTCGTACCTTGGGGGTGTGACTAGAATATGACTTAATTTTAAGGATATTACCAAGGATAAGTGAAGTCGCCACCAATCGTTGAGTTTTTTCTAAGGAGTGATTGGTCACCTGACTCTAATTTTATTACCAATCCTAAGTTAAGAAAAATGTCATTTTTCCTCATCTAATATGGATGGGAAAAAAATCTTGATTCTTGAGTTCGGAAGTCTGGTTACGTGTGGAGAAGGTGTTAGGCACCCCACAATGGTTGTCCGAAGACAAACCTTTTTTTTTGGTAAAATCATAATTTAAGGACATTAGCAGTTGAAAACAAGCTATTGGCATCAGCTTTCGGGGCTTTAAATGTGTTGGGCTTTAAGGTTTGGTTTCGGAATGGGTGTGGTCCCGATCGATGCTTTCCAAGTGTGTTTGAAGTTATTGCCAAATTTCCACGGCTAGAATTCTACAGCATTTCGCCTTATTTTCGTGGTGGAAATCCAACAGGAAAATCAATAAAGAGAAAGGGTTGTGGATTGTAGCTAAAAAGCTACATCCACACCCCTAAACCTCAAATCTAAGGTATGGAACCAAGGAGAGGAAGATTAGGTGCAAGAACACTACATTGAAGATTGTAGAGAAACGATGAGAATCTAAAGTGTTTGAAGGTGTTTTGATGTGTTTGAGAGAGAGAGAGAGAGAGAGAGAGAATTTGCCTAAAACTACCCAAAAAATCATTTTTCTTGCAAAATGAGGGGTCTAGGGGCATTCATAGTGAAAAAGTGACCCTTCAGTTGCCGGTGCACCTTGTAAGGCTGCTAGCCACCTTGCTAAGGGACATAGAGAGAGGATGGACTACATAAAATAGAACTGCCCTAGTGTAGGTTTTATGTAGTTTTTATCATGCAAGGAAAGGTTCTTGGCCAAATGGACCTGATCTTGTGCATATTAACTAGCAAAAAGCGAACTGAACCGCTCAAAATAAACTACCTCCAATGTAGGATTTTGCGTGGTCCTAAAATGATCACCCATCTTGAAGCAGGATTAGAATCGCACTAAGTGACACGGGTTTCTTTAACAATTCTAATGATGATCGTGGATCTCCCTAGTGAGTTTTGGACTCGCCATGAAATGAAACACACTAATTGTCTCGATTATCAACTGAATCGATCGATGCTTCGAGAAAAGTTCCCTTGAGGAATCAATATCCTTAAGAACTAGTCCATCCTACTAGGAACCTTTCCTCATGTCAAGAACTGCAAAACCCTCCATTAGGGCAGTTTATTTTGTGCAGTTTAGTCCATTTTCTGCTTATCAATATGCTCAAGAACAGGTCTATCCTACTAGGAACCTCTCCTCTCATGCCGAGAACCACGCAAAACCCTACACTGGGGCAGTTTATTTTGCATGGTTTAGTCCATTTTCTACTAATCAATATGCTCAAGAAAGGGTCCACCCACCAGGAACCTCTCCTCTTATGTCGAAAACCTCATTAAACCTACGCGGGGTAGTTTCATTTCATGCGGTCTCTCCCTTTTTCCATATCCCTCAGTGAGTTAATCAATATCAGATTTTATTAGTAAACTCATGAAAATATGGTGCGATGTGAACAAAACAATGCATGAGTAACAACTATGGTCAACCGGCTTACAAATGCTAAAGTGCTACGGGCAAATATACATAAGGCCTACTAAGAGGCAGTATTGATAAATGTCAGGAGCCTACTGAGAGGTGATATCTAGAAATATACACATAAGGCCTACCAAGAGGTGATATTAACATACTTCAGGAGCCTACCGAGAGGCGATATCTAGAAATATACATGTAAGGCCTAGTACATGTAACCTATAGTGGGCCTCTGAAGCCCGATAAGCACATGTTATACCACCAAGCACTCTACCGCCACTGACAGGGCAATCATTGATGATAGGTTTGGTTGTGAACCGTAGAAACCAAGTGACATAATCAATATCCTTCGCAACGAAACCCTTGAAGGAACCTGTCCTATAGTCAAGGTCGTCTAAGATCACCGCAGAACAAGAAAGCTCACGAGGTGGGTCCCAGGGTACTTTGAAAACTGATATAACCTGATGGTAGGTCCTCCCAGCTAGGAAGAACTCCCAACTCGATAAAGCCTAGAACCAACATTGTACACATAACTTAGACATAGTAGGGGTTACCTCACACCTAGCCAACAACCGCCCAACATAGGGGTTGTTGAGTATTTCACCCTAGGTGACACAATATAGCACAGTGCGATGGATGGCTATGTCAAAACAACTCTAGTAATCATGTAGAGGGACTAGACATATGCCCTAGGATATATCATCGCAGATAGGCCAAAATACTATGGACACAGGGCCGAGATGTGCTCATATGCCCACTATGTCAAAATCTGCGAACAACCCTCGAGGCTCCTGAAGCCCTATCGTGAAACATGCCTCAGGTAAGCAATGAAGAATCTGTAAGAAAGGGACCCCTAATCATAGGCCTTTATATCCGACACTACTTTCATGGCTCCCAACAACCTACAAATTAGCATCGACTGGTTATTGCCAAATAGGCAACTACCAATGAAATAAAAGAAGAACCGCCTGAGGACAATGTCATCTGGCTCCACCCTCCAAGGTATGTTCATCATTAACCACTCAATGCAAATTTAAGGCTTATTGTTAGGCCCAAAGTACTATCTTACCACCCAAGTAAGGGGATAGCTGATGCCCAAAAGCTTGCTCGCGACGTCGAAGTCCATAAACTCAGTCCGAACTGGATACCCACCGAATCTAAGGCCCAAGATGGCTGTCTAGTCAAGGGGAAGGACTGTATACTCCCTACAACTCAAATGAAAGGTGTCAGTCTCCACGTGAAACCATTGAACCAAAGTCTCTGCTATCGCGTGCCTCATGGAATAAGCCAAAATCCTTAGGATGTCCTCAAAGCCTTGCTCAATAAAAAATGCGTAGTAGTGCCCATGAGTCCTAGAGTCAAATAGGCGAATAAGGAATGAAGACCAGACTCCCCAACTACGAGTCCTGTCGGTAGCCTACACTCGAAATCAGAAAAACTACCAGTTAGCGTGCATATTTACATATCTAGAATTGATAGGTGAAAGAGAAAAAGGAACGTACTTGACCTTTCTAAGCCTAAGTGGAAGGATGCCTCTTTAGATCATGCTGAAGATGGGTATCATCTATGCTATCTTTGATCTCTCCAATGTATGCCTTGGCCTTAACCAGACAAGGTGGAAATATCGACTTACGACTATGATGCCTCAGAGCGCCTGGACCCCACCCGGCCATGTAATCAGCCTCCAAATTCGCATCCAGATCATACATGGGCCTCCTTCGGGCCTCCTTCCTCCTTGGTCTGAAGGAATTGTGAAAAACCACCTCTTGAACAAGTGCAAGACTGAGATGAGGCACTAGATGTCTCCATTGAACATTGGCTCCTAGTGTGATGTGCTATGTGTATGCCCCCAGTGGGCGCGGTGTCATCACCACCTTGGTCAAAAAGCTACTAGAGGGTCCACGTGACCTACACAATGGCCGAGACAGTGTCGTTGTCATTGCTAGATGAGTTAACTCAAGATGGAACAATAGTGGGAGCCTTCCCGCAATCCCCACTAGATCTCGCTAGTCAAGACATGATCTATAAAAGCAAATTCTGATAGTAAGCCCAAAACATATGGCAATGCAAATACGCAGGTAATTATGTCTAACCCTACGACCTAACGTATATCATGCATGTTCATACCAAAATGTCATGTTTTCTCAAAATATCAAAGTTTTCAGAATGCTTCTCTCAAGATTTATATTTAGTGACGGTCGTTTAATCCTATCTCTTTTGCCTTGAAAGTATCAAAGTTAAGATGCCTCTCTCACGATTTATATTTGGTAGCGATCGTTTAATCCTATCTCTTTTGCCTCAAAAGTAATCGAGTTTTCAAAATGCCTCTCTCTTAGGATTTATATTCGGCAGTAGTTGTTTAATCCTATCTCTTTTGCCTCAAAAGTATTTGAGTTTTCAAAATGCCTCTCTCAGGATTCATATTCAGCGGCGGTAATTTAATCCTATCTATTTTGCCTCAAAAATATCAAAGTTTTCAAAATAACTTTCTTAGGTTTTATATTCGGCGGCGGTCATTTAATCAAATCTCTTTGGCCACAAAATATTCAAGTTTTCAAAGTGCCTCTCTTAAGATTTATATTCAATGGCGGTCGTTTAATCCTTTCTCTTTTCCCTCAAAAGTATTTGAGTTTTCAAAATGTCTCTCTTAGGATTTATATTCAGCAGCAGTCATTTAATCCTATTTCTTTTGCCTAAAAAATATCAAAATTTCCAAAATGCCTCTCGCAGAATTTATATTCAACGGCAATCCTATCTCTTTTGACTAAAAAATATCAAAGTTTTCAAAATGCCTCACTCAGGATTTATATTCAGCGACGATCATTTAATCCTATCTCTTTTGCCTCAAAAGTATTTGAGTTTTCAAAATGCCTTTCTCAAGATTTATATTCGGCAGCGGTCGTTTAATCCTATCTCTTTTGCCTCAAAAGTATTTGAGTTTTCAAAATACCTCTCTTAGGATTTATATTCAGCGATAGTCATTTAATCCTATCTCTTATCAAAATGCCTCCCTTAGGATTTATATTCGGCGGTGGTCGTTTAATCCTATCTCTTTTGCCTCAAAAATATTAAAGTTTTCAAAATCCCTCTACTAAGATTTATATTCGATGGCAATCATTTAATCTCTTTTAGGGTTTATATTCAGTGGAGTCATTTAATCCTATCCATCTTTTCAAGATTTATATTCTGCAGTGGTTGTTTAATCCTATCCATCTTTTTGAGATTTATATTTGGCAACGGTCATTTAATCTCTTTCAAGGTTTATATTTGATGGCGGTCGTTTATTCCTATCCATCTCTTTGAGATTTATATTTGGTGGCAATCATTTAATCTCTTTTAGGGTTTATATTTGGCAATAGTCGTTCAATCCTATCCATCTCTTTGAGATTTATATTCAGCGGCAGTCGTTTAATCTCTTTCAGGGTTTATATTCAGCGGCGGCCGTTTAATCCTATCTATCTCTTAGAGATTTATATCCAACGGTGGTCATTTAATCTCTTTCAAGGTTTATATTCGGCAACGGTCGTTTAATCCTATCCATCTCTTAGAGATTTATATCCAGTGGCGGTCATTTAATCCTATCCATCTTTTTGAGATTTATATTCGGTGGTAGTCGTTTAATCTCTTACAAGGTTTATATTTAGCGATGGTCGTTTAATTCTATCAATCTTTTCAAGATTTATATTTGGTGGCAGTCATTTATCTCTTTCAAGGTTTATATTTGGCGGTAATCATTTTATCCTATATTTCCAAAATTACCTTTACTCAAAATTGCATTGTTCTCACATTTTCATTCTCTCAAAGTTTTCTATCCTTATCATGCATAGTCTCTCATATTTACCTAGCCTTTCTTTTAGATTTTAAGGTGTTTCATGTGTTTTCATGGCATCCAACATATGCACGTTCGCCTATGCTTCTTAAACATGTGTATAGATATATTTTCCAACATCATTGTGGCATAAATGATTAAAAAAAAAAAAACACATATATGCCAAGATACCAAAAATAAAATGAGTGCTAGTATAGTTGCATTGCTACTAATATATTAGCAGGAAAAAAACAAGGAGAAAGAGAAAAAAAGACATGGACCTCAAGTGCAGAAAAAAAGGCTAAAGCTGTGAACTAAAGCTGAAAGCTGGATCCACTAGATCTTGACTTACTCCAAAAGACATTTTGGAGGTGAGAATTTAGAGAAATGAGGTGGAAATGGTCAAAATGAGGCTTTGGGGCCCATTTATAGGCCTTGTACAGCCTAGGTAGCTTGACGCACCTTGAAAGGCTGTTAGGTCTACTTAGCGCACATTGTATGGCCATCGATCAGCGTTAATCGAGTCAATGTTGATTGGTTGACCTTTGGCCAAAAAAAGAAAAATTAGAGTTTGTTGCCTAGTTCCAAGGACCAAGTCAGATAATTTCTCTAGACCAACTACAGCAGCTCAACCTTGTCAAGTAAAACTGGTCTTGATCCATGAACACCATAGTTTTCGCATGCAATTTTGGGGTAGTAAAATGCGAAATAACGTTCTTTATCCGATACCTCTCATTGAACTCTAGATATCAAATAAAGAAGAAGCAGTTGTAGATACTGTATTTTGTCTACCTTTGAGTTGCGTGCCAAACCCTGAAAATTTCAAAAATATTGTCTTTTCTCCATGGGGCTACAGAAACATCTAGATTGATGTGACATAACCCGTTCAAGCATCGAAGCACCCAAAGTGCCATTTCCAATCAAATTGACCAAAATGCCCTTAGTTAGCCTAGGTTGACCAAAAGTCAAACGAGGTCAAAGTCCTCCCAAAACAACATTTTTCATGTTTCTATATCAAACCCGAACTACTTGGTGATTTTCATCAACTTTGATAAAGTTTAACCAAGTTTGACCCAAGGTTGACCCTCAAGGACCTTGAATACCCTAATTTTGATCCGACCATCAAAACGGGTTAGTACCAGTGCCATTGTAAATATTATCAAATTACCTTTCCAATAAATATTCATGAGTCAAAAACGGAGTTAAAATAGTTGAAATATCCAAAAAAAAAAAAACTAGGCAAAGCATGTCAACACGCTTCTCAAAACCATAACTTTTGATCTAACCATTGGATTTTCAATTTCTTTAGTGTTATGAAAACTAGACATCTAGAGCTTCCAGGGACACCAATATTAGCTCAATCCATATCTGGGAAGACCTTTAAATACACATTCGAAGCTGGACTAAAAAAGTCAAAATTACTGATGTCAGTAGGGGTGGCTGGCAACCCTTATGTGGTCGCTAGTGGTGGCTAGCACACATTGTATGGCTGCCAAAAGCTGAATGGTTAGTTTTTAACTATAAATGTTTATAGACCCCTCATTTTGAATTAAAAAAAATTTATATATATTTTCAGTAGTTTTCTAGACAGATTCTCTCTCTTCTCTCTAATTTCTCTCACAAACATATCTAAACACCTTTGATTCTTCTCTTTTCTCCACAATCACAAGGTAGTGTTCTTGCACTTAATCCTCCTCTCCTTGGTTCCATACCTTGGATTTGAGGTTTAGGGTGTGGATGTAGCTTTTTAGCTACAATCCACACCCTTTTCTTTTCGTAACTTTTTCTTGTTCATAATATGTTTTTTTGCTTTTCCTAGCAAGTTCTTGCTTCCTAGCATGTCTTTATGGTTTTTCTAGCATGTTTCCATGCTGCTACTTTTGCCATGATTTATCGCTTTGGTGTTGTTGGCCTAGCCTTCTTGGGCTAGAATATGTCTAAATTTAATGTTTGTGCTTAGATCCACATGCTTTTATGCTCCTTACCATGTTTATGCTTAGATCTACATGCCTATGTTTTCTTTGTCATGTTTATGCTTAGATTTACATGCCTTTTTTTTCTATGTCATTCGTATGCTTAAATCTATATTTTTTAGTACTCTTTACCTTGTTCATGTGTCTAAATCTACATGTTGGTTGCTATGCCTTGTGCTTCTAAAGCCCTTCTATCTCTTGATATCTCTCTTTCTTGTGTTTTGGCCCTCATTGGTGGGGTGTAGATCTAGATCTTGTGGTCTAGGCCTACACTCGAACACCTAGGCCTATATCAAAAGGTTTGGATCATTTCCTTTATGCATATCTATGTTTACTTGCTTGCTTCAATGCTTTATATGCATGTTAGCCTCTCTAGATCTAGGCTTTGCTATGCTCTATGCCTCCCGCGGGCTATCCTTGTGTGGTTGCATTTGTCCTTCCTAGGGTTTGTTTAAATGTAGCCACTTGTAAGATACACCTTTGTGGTGTTGGTGTGCTTGATACACACCTTTCTCTGCCTCGTGTGATCTTGTTATGCTTGCCATGCTTGCTTTGTGCCACCCGTTTGGCTTTCCTTGCTTCTATGCATTCTTTTTGCATGCTTACCAACATGTTCATGCATGAGTTTGTGTGTTGTCCATACTCCAATCCAATGGAACTATGGACACTCGATCCAAACCTACATTTTTCCTCCTAGGACACCCCCTTTTTGTTTGATAACATGTTTGTTTGCCTCTTCATGTGCTTCACATGCTTGTTTGCCCCTGTTTGGCATTTTTTGCTAGTTTTTCTTTTAGCATGCTTTTCCTCTACTTATTTCTTTACTTGTCCACTGGCTTGTTTCTTTTGTCATCGCATGTACACACATGAGCATGGACACTTGGAGCAAGAGTACGACCTCCTAGGCGTAGGCAAAATGGACGAGGATGCAAGCAAGAAGATGTAAGACCATGAAGGGCAATGTTCAGTAGATAAGGGTCCTAGCCCCTCTAGAGTGGTTTCTCTCTCTCTCTCTCTCTCTCTCTCTCTAAGCCTTTTCTTTAGAGCATGTATTAAGGTTTCCCTTCTTCTTGTACCCTTTACTTTCTTGCTTTTTGCTTGGGCCGCATTCCCTTGGTATGGCAATGTCTGTTTTACATTTTCTATATCTTGCTAGGTCATACCCTTGGAATGTTGGCAATTTCTATTTTACTTTCCTACTCTGTGTGATAGCATTGTGCATGTTTTGTGTGTGTGTGTGTGCCTGCGCATGTGTGGGTGATCATGCACTTTGTATGATGGACTCTTGTGGTTACGTGAGTGATTCTTGTTGATCACAAATGCCCTTGACCTTGTAGTGTGGGTATTCGCTCAAGGCAATTGCTGTAGGTGCATATTCATGCTATATTGTATGCATGACCATCGCGGTGTGATTGTCTTGATCCATGTCACTTGAATGGCATTGGTTTCCCTGTGTATGTGACCCGCATCAACATGCTTAATGCTTTGAAGGGTTTTGACTTGTTATACTACAGTCATGTCGATACATGCTGCATACACAGACACGAAGCCCTGCTAGTGTGCCATAGCGCACCAAATGCGAAACTTTGCTGGATTTTCGCCTTGAAAATTAGGCACCCTGTTGCCATATTCTCATAGCAAAAGTGTGCTATAATGCATTTGAAGCAGATTGCTGCTAGATTTCCATTACGAAAATAAGGAGAAATGCTGCCGAATTTTTGCCATGGAATTTTGAAATCAATTCCAAATGCACTTGGAAAACATCAATTGGGACCACACCCATTCTGAAACCAAACCTCAAAGCCCAATATGTTTAAAGCCCCAAAGCTAATGCTGATAACTTGTTTTCAACTACCAGTGTCCTTAAATTATGATTTTACCAGAACAAAAGTCTATTTACGGATAAGCATTGTGGGGTGCCTAACACCTTCCACACATGTAACCTAACTTCCAAACTCAAAAATCAAAATTTTTTTATCCATCCACATTAAATTAGAAAAAATGCCCTTTTTCTTAACCTATGATTGGTAATAAAATCAAATAGAGTCAGGTGACCAATCACACCTTAGAAAAACCAAATGATTGATGGCAACTTCACTTATCCTTGGTAATTTCCATAAAATTGACTCAAATTCCAGTCACATACCTAAGGTATGACACACCTCCATATCCATCCTCCACCAAAAGGAGGAAAGGTGCACAAGTGTCGTCACGATGGGTGGTCGAGTAGCCACAAGACGTCGACACAACCCATGAAATATTGAGCACCCAAAGAGATACTACCAATAGTACAAAAGACTACTATCTATGTTACTACTTTCTATTTTAAGTTATGTAGATTGTTAAGTTTTCAAGTTTGATAGGTCACAATCTAAATGACCCTTTGTGATTAACCCTAATTAATTAATTTAGTCAAGTAATTAATTAATCAATTAATCATGCAATTTTATGGAAGCACAAACAAATTACCAATCAACTAAATAAGCAGCGAAAAATAAATAACACGGTGATTTGTTTACGAATGGGGAAAACCCTAATGGCAAAAACCCCACCGGGTGATTTTCAGGTCACCACTCCCGAAACTCCACTATTATCAAATCAAGCGGTTACAAGTAAAGGAATCCCAAGTACCTTACTAACCTACAGTTGAATCCTTACCCCAATACCCAATTGGACTTGATCTGTAGTGACAATCTCCACCTTTGATGCACGGCTCCCAAGTACGTGACTAACCAATTGCGCGGATCCAAGTACGCGACTTTAGAACACCAACTGAGAAAGAATGGTTGGCTGCAAAGTTCTTCAGATCATCCTTTCTGATGAAGAGCAGAAAGATGCTTGGTTACAAAACCCTATGGTGCAAATACATAGCAACTTCTTGATGGAAGATGAACTAAGTCAAGAACTTCGTCTGTTGATCACAATTTGCTTAAACAGAGATTGCTTAATGAATATGCAACTTGTGTCACCCAAAACGGCTCTCAAAATAATCCTTTTATATGTTTAGGGTTAGAAGAAAAGAAAGCCCAAAAACATATTCACGGATCCCAAGAAAATCAGATTGGAAATCTGACTTTTTAAATCTCGACAGATAGCAGGTGTCGAGGTAGCTATCGAGAGGTGTCGAGCTTTAAAAATTCTGCACTTCAACTTGCTTTCTCTTGGACAGACTTGATGACTTCAACACTTGATCTTGAAACATTGTTTCTTGAAGTATTAAAAAAACCTAGAACTACCCAATTACAAGCAGAGTACATTTTGTCAAAGGATTAGCCAATTTACATAATTAAGTGACATATGTTCTTAAACAAGGTAAAACATATATATCCTAACAATCTCCCCCTTTAGCAATCCGTGACAAAACCACAACAAACAAATGAGCATATGAGAGAAGTCATAAATCACTTAACTCATATTCACTTGTTGAATACAATAAAATCTATCCTAACACAAACTCTTGAAAAACTTTGCAAGAAGAGAGCTTATGATAAGTAGACTTTGACAACTTGTATTTCTGAAACACTTTAAACAAAACTCATCAAGGCATCTTGTGTGAAACAGAAATAAATAGATTGCGTACAAGTATAAAGAACATGTGTATAAAGATAGAAAAGAAACAACACATGAAGATAGAGATGAAAAAAACAGACATCAACATATATAAAAGATAAGATAAGTACAATGTATGTAAAAATGGTCAAAGGACCTCATATACAAGACCAATGTATCTAAAAGAAAAAAAAATACATATAGCCTCACTACATCCCTCAAGTATAACAACACTCCCCCTATCAAAAATGCCCTATACTAACTCTCCCCCTAAGATGACTACTCTCATAGCCTAAAACTACTCCTCCTTTTTGTCACGAGTGACAAAGGGTAGAGTGTCATGTACACAACTCATCGGCAGAGCTAGCATTCCCATCATCATCATCATCATCATCCTCATCATCCTCATCATCAGACACTGCTAGAGTAGATGGTGAAGGAGTAGCCTCTAGAGCAAATCCACCCATTATCGCCTGCCGTCGTGCAATACGACCTACACGAACATTCACCTGATACAACTCAGCAGAGAGTGTATCAAGGCGAGTGTCCATGCGCTACAGCTGTGCCATAATATCACCAAGGGATACATCGCTCGAAGAGGAAGAAGGAGCAGATGTAGATTGAGCGGATCTGGAAGGCGCCGAACGGGAGGAAGGAGTGGCACCTGGATGTCTCGACCTGAACTGCGCCTCACTACGTTTTACGGTAGCGGCGTCTATGGCAGATATGTGTGTGAAGTGGTCGGACACAGAAAAAGGAATAGAAAAATGGCGTAGAATCCGCGTGATAGCAGAAGGAAAGATGAGCTTATCACGGGACGCCGAGTCAAGATAGACCTCTATGATAGAGCGAATGAAGTGAGAAGGGAAGTCTATAGTAAGATGCTTAAGCAGGGAAAGCAAAAATTGAGCACGAGGCTCTGTGATAGAGTCATCACCATGTTAATGAATCTAGGACCTTTAGCAAAAGGCCTACATGATGTGAACTGATACTCACCCCAATCAGCAGGGCGCTCACAAAAAGCAGAGATGAGCTCATCTTTAGACACAGTCCTCAGACACTCACAAGAGTGGTAATCAGGAAACTCTATCCTAGGTACCCTAAGCACATCTACAACAAGTTCTGGTGTGACAGGAATGCGCATACCTCGAACGCGAGTGACAAAGTGAGGTACTGAAATATCAATCCCGTGCATGTTGGAGTAGAACTCCTGTATCAGCACGAGAGGGCAAGTGACCGAGATGTCACACAGTGACCCTCATCCCCTACTGTTAATGACAACGGGAAGGTCAGTATCGGCGAAGTCCGCCAGTATAACGTGGCGTTCCGAATGAACACCTCGTTTAGAAAAGTTCTTCGAAAATGCCTTATGAGCATCTTCATCACGGAACTGGATGTTAAAAGGAGTATTATCTGAAGAGGAAGAAGCTCCAGAACACAGAGGGTTCCGAGCAGGAGTAGATTTACGTTTGGGTGCCATAGACACGACTAACGAAAAAGAATGAGAAAAAGATAGAGGGGGAAACAATCAGAAAAGTCCCAAACACAGTTCAAATATCAAATATGTTGAACAACAAGTATGTATGCATGGGAATGCATGGACATGTGACATGTAAAGAAAAAAAAAAAACATCATGGGCTCAGCCCAATCCAATCCTAGCAGCACACAAACATAAGGCACACATCTAAATGCATGTAAATATCATTATAATGCAAATGAAATGCAATGTATGACATTTTGAAATCATTTAAGTGCAAACCCAACCCAAAATTTGAAGAAAAACTCAACAATTTTGAAAAACCCCAAATTTTTATGAAAAATCCCAAAAACTAGGTTTTCATACATGAAATGCATGAGAATGAAAGGGAAAAGTGATCTTACCAAGAGATTGAAGCAAGGAATGAGCAAGATCCAAGTGAGGTTGAAGATTGAGTGAGAAAAACAAGTTGGGAAGTTGAAGAGCCTCGGACAGATCGAGTGAGATCGAGAGAAATGAGAGAAAAATCGCGAACAACGTTTAAATAGGCACCTCAGTAATTCTCGATAGCTAAGGTGTCAAGAGGTATCGAGGAAGCTGTCAAGGAAGGTATCGAGGAAATGTGCCTTCGACAGATGCAGGTATCGAGAGGTATTGAGGAACAAGGCCAATTGCAGATACATGAAGTTCGATCGATCGACAAGGTATCGAGAAGCTGTCGAGAGGACAGAAGAAATCTCGATCGATCCACAAGGTGTCGAGACAAGTGTCGAGAAAGAAGACTCAAAACATCACAAGTGAATCTCGATCGATCCAACAGGTGTCGAGAATCTATCGAGGGGACAGAGACTTTCTCGATCGATCCATCAGGTGTCGAAGAGGTATCGAGATTGCGATAAGAAACAACATGAGAAGCTCAACAGATGACCAGGTATCGAGGAGGTGTCGAGCCGTCAGAAAAATGCAGTTTTTCGAGAAGGGAAAAACACAGACATGAATGTAATCTAACACAAATCTCAACCAAAGATCCACTTAAGTGATAAACCTCTCAAAACATCTCTCAACAAGAAAATATGCACAAGGATCATGCAAAAACACACACACACACTAAACAAGTCTAACCAATTTTATATTTCAAAAACAAGTTATGACAGTTTAGTGAGCATACATTAGCACATGTAAAACCTTTGTGATGGCCAAATCACATTATACCTGCACATGTATCAAAAGTAGCAAAAAATATTGCATGTTGTGTGTGAAAAACATCGTAAGATTGCATATGTGTATAGATGTTATGACGATCTGAGACATGAGAGAATAAATTTCAACTCACACACAATCATAACTGTTTGATGGGGACTATCACCTTCGAGGTACATCTTATAACTCCCACATCTCCTAGAATACACGCTTGCAACCATATATAAAGTATTTTTAATCTTTTTGCTTTTTATTCTTCTTTGCATGTTTTATTTTATTTTAGCATATCATACATGGGTATATAAAAGAGAGAAAAGAAATACCCAAGATGTTAAGCATTTGACATCGCACTTTTGCTATGCCGAAGCATACGAATGTCTTTGACACTGCACTTTTGCTATGCCGAAACATACAGGTGTCATATTATGATTGGCGGGCACCAGTGGTGAGATGGTTATTTATGCCTTTCTCTTAGGATTTTCTAGTCCTACCCGTCAAAAAGAGTGATATAAGTGTTAAGTTTTAAGATATAACCTAATCTTACTCATCACAAACAAGAGCCACAAAACTCACTTGCTTAGTTGTGCATAGAGATGCTCATCTAAGTTACAAGTGATACGAAGTTTAGAAAACTTTGATTCATTGGCCATCCAAGGTACACAAGTACCAAAGTACACATAACACACACTGTTTTTGTATTTTTCTGATTTTTCAATTTTTTTTTTCAATCAAAGAAAATAAACAAACTGAAAGTTAACACACAAAACATGTTAAACAAAATAATGCAAAAACTAGATTGACTCAGCAGAAAAACAAAACACACAAGCAATGCAAAACACAGAAAAACAAAAAGAAAGAAGAAAGTGATGAAATCACTTAAAGTCCTTTTTCTTCCACACTTTGGAAGAGCCTTTCCTTTGATTAAATCTTTGAACCGGAGGTGAGGGGGAAGAATTTAACCCGTTCAAGTTCGAAAGGAACATGAGGGCTTTCAGAAGATCTCCAAGAGGAGCGAGAGAGAATTGAAGCTAATTATGGTTTCCAGATACTATCATGCCATTGCTCTGTTGAGTGGCTAACCACTTATAGCAATTTGGTCTAGTATGATCGGCAGCTCCACAATGATGACAGAGATGCTGCTTCTTTTGTTTAGACTTTTGAGAGTTTGCCTTCTTAGCCCTAGGGTTTTTATCATCTTTCTTATCTTGCTTAGGGGGTGCTCCTAAGATAGATTTACCCTTGTCTAAGTTCTCACTAGCTAATTCAGTTTTGATATCAATATTCTCAATTTCTGTATTAATAGCAAGAGGAACAAAAACAGTATTGCTAGTAGAAGCAGTATTTGAGAAGGAAATACCATACTGAGCAAAAGGTGTTTTCAAATCTCAGTGCTCCAATAGTTTGATTCGCCTCATCAACCTTTGTGGACAACTCTTTACGATCAAGTTCCACATCACTGAGCTTCTTAGTGGCCAGCCTGTATAATTTCTCATGCTTTTCAGAGAGCTTATAAAGCTTCTCATAGGCTGAATGGATATCATCTTGATCATCCATTTTCTCAAATTTTGATTCCACCAGTTCTTCTTCTTCATCCACTTCTTCAACAATCCCTTTAGTAGGATTGACTGTGGCGGTAAAAGCATTTAAGATTCCGTCATCCTCATTGTCGGAATCATCTTCAGGCTCAGTGTCATTTAGAGTTGCAGCAAGTGCCTTACTTTTCCCAATGCTCTTGAGATACGTAGGACATTCATGTTTCATGTGTCCAAATCCATGACATCCAAAGCATTTTGGTCTTGCAAGAACAGTGTACTGACTTCCATCCTTAGCATCCTTCTTCCCTTTGTCTTGGCTTTTAGACTGTGAAGAACTGAACTGCCTTCGGTCCTTGTCGAAGCTCCTTCCATTGGCATTCTTCGTAAACTTCTTGAACTGCAGAGTGATGTAGGACTTCATCTTAGAATCTTCATCATCGGAAGACTCATCTGTATCACTGTTCTTTGCCTTCAAGGCCATGCTTTTACCTTTACTCGACTTGCCAATCCTAGATAGTCCTATCTCATAGGTTTGCAAGTTTCCTACCAGCTCAATCAAAGGAATCTTGTCAATGTCCTTTGATTCTTCTATCACCGTAATCTTGGCATGGAATCTCTCAGGTAGGGATCTGAGCACCTTCCTTACAATCTTGGGTTTAGGGATGGTTTCCCTAAGATTGAAGGCTGAGTTCACTATGTCCTTGAGCTTGGCATAGAACTCATCAAATGACTCATCCTCCACCATCTTAATTTCTTCAAAGCTTGTAGTGAGCCTCTGAAACTTTAAGTCTTTGACAACCTTTGTGCCTTCATAGGTAGTTTGGAGGATGGTCCAAGCTTCCTTGGCAGTTTCAGTTGAGGATATCTTTTTGAACTCCTCATTTATGACTGTGCTAAATAGGGCATTTAACACTCTGCTGTTGAAGTTAGCCGCCTTGAACTTAGAATCATCCCAATCGGCCGAATCTTCTGTTGGCTTAGTCCAGCCAATCTCTACAGCTTGCCACACCTTTTCATCTAAAGACTGCAAGAAAGCTCTCATGCGTACTTTCCAGTATGCATAGTTAGTGCCATCAAATAAAGGAGGTATAATCAAAGATTGTCCTCTATCCATGACAAACAGGGGTCTATAGATCAAACACAGCAAAGATTAAAACCTAATCAGAGTGTGCCCACTCTGATACCACTTGATAGGTCACAATCTGAATGATCCCTTGTGATTAACCCTAATTAATTAATTTAGTCAAGTAATTAATTAATCAATTAATCATGCAATTTTATGGAAGCACAAACAAATCACCAATCAACTAAATAAGCAGTGGAAAATAAATAACACGGTGATTTGTTTACGAATGGGGAAAACCTTAATGGCAAAAACCCCACCGGGTGATTTTCAGGTCACCACTCCCGAAACTCCACTATTATCAAATCAAGCGGTTACAAGTAAAGGAATCCCAAGTACCTTACCAACCTACAGTTGAACCCTTACCCCAATACCCAATTGGACTTGGTTTGTAGTGACAATCTCCACCTTTGATGCACGGCTCCCAAGTACGTGACTAACCAATTGCGCGGATCCAAGTATGCGACTTCAGAACACCAACTAAGGAAGAATGGTTGGCTGCAAAGTTCTTCAGATCATCATTTCTGATGAAGAGCAAAAAGATGCTTGGTTACAAAACCCTATGGTGCAAATACATAGCAACTTCTTGATGGAAGATGAACTAGGTCAAGAACTTCGTCTGTTGATCACAATTTGCTTAAACAGAGATTGCTTAATGAATATGCAACTTGTGTCACCCAAAACGGCTCTTAAAATAATCCTTTTATATGTTTAGGGTTAGAAGAAAAGAAAGCCCAAAAACATATTCACGGATCCTAAGAAAATCAGATTGGAAATCTGACTTTTTAAATCTCGACAGATAGCAGGTGTCGAGGTAGCTATCGAGAGGTGTCGAGCTTTAAAAATTCTGCACTTCAACTTGCTTTCTCTTGGACAGACTTGATGACTTCAATACTTGACCTTGAAACATTGTTTCTTGAAGTATTAAAAACACCTAGAACTACCCAATTACAAGCAGAGTGCGTTTTGTCAAAGGATTAGCCAATTTACATAATTAAGTGACATATGTTCTTAAACAAGGTAAAACATATATGTCCTAACAAAGTTTTCAATAGGACTCCTAAAAGCTCATCGGGCAAGGCTATAAAAATTTTGTGTTCAGATTATTTTTAATAAAGGAACTATTCTTAAGAAATCATGTCCTCAAACAAGAAATTGGCGAAAAATCACAAATCCAACTGATGACCAAAGACACCAACGAATGCTTGGTCACTTAAAATATTCTAAGTCTCACCCAAAGGGAAGATTGACGACCAAGGACATCAACAAGTGCTTGGACACTTAAAATATTCTAAGTCTCAACCAAAGGGAAGACTGGCAATCAAGGACATCGATGGATTCCTGATCACTTAAAATATTCTAAGTCTCACCTAAAGGGGAGATCGATGACCAAGGATGCCGACAGGTATCTGGTCACTTAAAGTATCCTAAGTCTCACCCAGAAGGAGGACAGATGACTAAGGATACCATCAAGAGCCTAGTCACTTAAAAGATTTTGACCCTCGCCAAAAGAGAAAGGCTTACACCCAAGGGTGCTTAGCCTCTTAAAAAGTTTTAAGTTTAACCCAAAGGGAAACCAAGACTACTGATGATTAAAATAATTACATAATTTGACTGATGGTTGCAAAACACATCAAGAAAAAATATTTATATTGAAACTTAGAAACATAAAACCAGCAGAGGCATTAAATATAATTAATAAAGTGTTTCACCACATTGTTAAGCCAAAAACAAGGCGCCTTAATTGATTTCCAAAAAATACAAAAATACAAAAAGAGAAACAAAGAAACTATTTAAATCTGGGCATCGTCTAGATTGATCGGTTGAGTTGGCTCATCAATTTCCTCCTCAACTTGACCGTCGGTCCCATAAATCACAAGGGGGGTACCCTCCACCCCCCTGAGAATGGTGTCTCCTTCATTGCGGGCATCTCTATCATAAGGCATCATGGGGATGGGGGACTCTATCTAGACTTGGGAGAAATCCACCTCGAGAAACAGAAGGGTCGCTTGTTTGTAGAAGTCCTCAAAACCATCTCCATGTTGGATCCCCAGCTCATCGATGTAAGGTTAGGACGACTAAAATTCAGTGACAACGTTGGCCTTTATCTTGTCCATCCACTTGCGAAGGGTCACCGGCTTTATCACCAAATTGGTGTTCTCCTTTTCTAGCTCCCCAGCTCGATGGGCATTTGCCTCCTGTTGGCTCAACTTCTCCTTCAGCTCTTTAACTTTAGCACCAAGGGTCTGCATGCCTTTCTTATAGATCTTCAGCTTCACC